>OY759252.1:11105000-13505000 GCA_963662185.1 Eilema griseolum
TATTGACTGATATTTTTCTTATGTTAGGAGTTTCCATGTTTTGTTAGGTAGCTCTCTAAATATATTGTTGCAGAGTGATTTTATATTAATAGTGTTGTTTGCAAGCGCTAATAGAGAAACAAAAGTGTCCATTAGTCGGATATACAATTTTCCCGAACATATGCCGACAATTCATAGGCATGAGTTCTAAATGTTTTACATGACATACATAAGAACCAGTGATCGTTTCAGGTCTCAGCACAATAACCTAATAACTTAATCTAATACTTATGTTTAATTTGGTTTTGTAATAACAAAACTGCATATAGAATACCGCAGTCATCGTGCCTCGTGCTGTATTCCCGGCGGTGAGTATGGTAGCCAGAGCTCACTGGAGAATCTTTGTGCTGTCAGTGGGAAGACCAGAAGCTTGTCCTGCTTTGTCTTTTACACTGACGGCACAGAAACTCTGTACTTACAGGGTTAGCAGCGCGAGTGTGACTGCCTTGGTTTTACACACGTCCATAGACCACGGTCCATAGACCGCTTTCTATCAGGTGTGCTTGTCTGCCACCTAAATGGTATAAAAAAAAGTCTGAAAAGTAATTGTTTTTTTAAAAGTCTTCACACCTCACGATCAAATTAAAATGTAGGTAGGAGGACACATTTCAGCCGACTTCTACAGTCTATTAAGAAGCTATAAATATTGAACACAAAATGTAACCATTGGCGCTTGCAAACAATCCAATCTCGCCCCAAAATAAATTAATAACCCCTTGCCCTTGTTATATAATAGTTAGGAATATTCGAGAAGTATATATAGGAATATTGCTATCGGATTGAATTCTTGATCATTACTTTATATACAACGAAATATTTCAACCGAGAGGTGTACAAATTAATCTTCTTGATGCTTTATTATTGAGATTTTGGTCTTACATAATTAATAAACTCGGGAGCTATATTTCGTTGTGATGGTGCCGATTCTGCTGTTACAAGACTAAACTAGAATATAAAGGGAAAAAATAGTTTAGTCAAATAAATTATAATGCATAAGTACATCTAAATTCTAGAATTTTTCAGTCCTGAAACTCGATTTGTACAGACAGATTAGTCTTGATTACACGCACACGAGTGAAGTGGCGAGACAATACTTTCGGGCGAGTGCGATAGTACGTGCAAAGTACTCGGCGCTATGTTCACACGTACCGAGCATCGGACGTGCACTGTGTCGCCACTCAGTTCGGTGCGTGTGATCAAGGCATAAACGATAAATCGAGTTTCAAACTGTGTACCATTCTAAAATTCGGGCTGATGCGGATAAGATTTCAAAATTCTATTAATTACATTTTCGAGATGTTTTAGGTTAGCGAAATGCACAACAGAATAGGCACCATTGTCTTAATAATACTACGACTTAAAATAATAAAAAAAAAGTTAAAAAGATTCCATAATTTTTATATCCAAAACATTAGATTTTAAGAATTCTTTTAGCGTTTAAGTATAATGTTGAATGTTTGTAAATTTTGTAAAGGCAATAATGAATGTACTACATACTCTATAGTTTTTGTATATTTCAAAAGGTGTAATAATATAGCTATTTTCAAAAAAAATGTTATAAGTGATAGCATAGTTATAAAATATTTTAATGTGTAAATAAATTTCGTTATTAGCTATCAATAGTTTTATTATTAACCTATTAATCTTCGTTGCTAACTGACTTTATGAGCTATTTATTAATTACCCTTTATTCGGAGACATTCTTTTCCTTGGCTTTCCCACCCAGTATGTTAAACTCTGTCCATACAACAGCGACTTTCCCGCGATTTACGATGAAGCGACTGTAAATTGCTGCTAATATTCGCGTCCATACGTGACTGTGATTGTGACGTCAGTGATGAGTCGCTATCGCTTTTAGTTTCTGCCGTATGAGCTGAGCTGTATAGTTTATATTTGCCGCCGAATTTAGAGACCGCTCTAAGGTCTAATGCCCACCGAAAGAGCAGCGGCCGGTACCGGCCTTACATACATATAATCACGCCTTTATCTTCGTTACTAACTGACTACAAAGTTTATGAGCTATTTATTAGTTATCCTTTATCCAGAGACATTATTTTCCTTGGGTTTCCCACCCAATATGTTAAACTCGGCCCATACAACAGCGACTTTCCCGCGATTTACGATGAAGCGACTGTAAATTGCTGCTAATATTCGCGTCCATACGCGACTGTGATTGTGACGTCAGCGATGAGTCGCTATCGCTTTTAGTTTCTGCCGTATGAGCTGAGATGTATAGTTTATATTTGCCGCCGAATTTAGAGACCTGCACTTTCAGTGTGGATTGACCCTAAACACTCGTCTACGTCACTACTTATCATTTTCTGTACTAACCTAAATGTAGACGAGTACGTACCTACTTAAAACACTTGTTTATCATATTAGGCATATCTAAATATCACCTTCAAGTTTATTATCGAATAGATAAGTTGTGTTTTTCGGACTAACTGCAGTTTTACGAACTGTAAATAATACAAAATTTACTATGACAATAATAATTCATAAAACTAATGTCAGTCCTCCGGCTCGGGCCGTGTTAATGGCTGTAGATATACTTGGATTAAAAGTTGAAACTCGCGAAGTAAATCTACCGACAAGAGAACAATACAAGCTCGATTATTTGAAGAAGAACCCCCTGCACACAGTGCCTTTGTTAGAAGACGGTGACCTTGTATTAGCTGACAGCCACGCGATAATGACGTATTTGGTATCGGCGTATGCTAACGGTGAGCAAACGAAACTATACCCTACTTCTATAGTTGCTAGAGCGATTGTTGATCAACGCCTATATTTCGATGCTAGCATACTCTTTCCACGATTGAGAACTGTTATTTACAGTGTTGTGAAGAATAGGACCACTATCACTGATGATCAAGCAAATGATATTTTTGAAGCTTATGGTTTTACTGAAAAATATCTTGAAACATTGCCCTATGTAGCGGGTAATCATTTGACGTTAGCTGATATATCTTGTGTGGCAACACTATCGGCGTTGGACTGTATTATACCGATTGACAAAAAGTTTGTGAAATTGCACGATTGGTGGAAACGACTGAAGAGAGAAAGCTGGTATGTGAAAGAAAATGAGCCGGGATTGAAACTCTTTGGTAGTTTTATCAAACAATTTCTGTAATAAAATTTTATGAAATAAAATTAATTAATAGTGTAATTTGTTTACATTTAAAATGTACATTTATGGAAATAAATAATACATAATACGTAGAAATTACATATAGGTCCACGCGTGTCTAATTTATTAACCCGTCTCTCACCGTTCTGCTGAATAGCTATGGCCAATTTTTATCGCAGGCACAGAACAGATACCTAACTTATCGGGTGCGAAATTTTACAATCTAATTTTTTTTTTTTTTCACATTTTTATTTATATTTTAACATAACTATTCTTATATAAGAATGTAAAAATTTTACTTGTAAATGTGTAGAAATGTAAAATAATAGAATTCGAATTATTATTGCTCAGTAACAACAAGAACATATTACGTAATCCCGTATAGAGCCGAAAGTTGGACCGTTTCTTAATTGAAAATAGCCGCATATATGATTACAGATTAATTTGATTTTATTATTTTCCATTTAAATTATCCATCATGGCGCGCAAGTTTTGTTTGGTTTTCATTTGTGTTATGGTTTTAAAATGTTAAGTATTTCTTGTATTATTATATACACGCGTAATTTACTGATACAAGTAGGCCAACAACACACTCGTAATAAAGGGTGAATTTGCCCCGGTTGACTTCAACCTTACAGTTGTTCCACAGGTTAAATAACTTACTATAGATAAGTATATATGCAATATTTTAAATTTTTTTTCGTACAGTTTGTTTATGTCAGCGAAGAATATCTCACGGTAGAATCAGTGAAAATGGAAGACCATATATGGTGAGTTAAGATACTTTATAGCAAGCTTACCATAAACTCTTAAAAGATAAATAAATTGAACGACTTTCTGAGTACCAACTGCATAAATAATTTAATCGCATGATTCCCGGGAGAGTAGAATTTCTACCACCCCATCTCTTCCCATACGGTGTCGTACAAGGTGACTAAGGGATAGGGCTGTTTAACATCAGACAGATTTATACAGCCCAGACTCAGTCTCGGATGCATGGCTTGAGTCAACAACAGTGCCCGGAAGACTGCAATAGGCTCACCTCCTATTACGTGGGACCGAATTCAATGATTGGTGAAATGTGGGGGTTTATTCACCTCTGCCTAACCCTTTGGGATAAAGGCGGGATTAGATATATGTATGTATGTAATCTCATATAAATATATCGGATTAGAAAGGTACATTTGTACAGTAGGTACAGGTCCTCGTTTCTACTAAAGCAAAACCACTGTTATATAGGTACCACAGACTGTAAAAATTGCATTAAATTTTAGACTTTATTTCTATACGCTTAAAGTCCAAAATTATATGAAATGATTTTCATCATACTTTTTCATTCACTCAGGTAAAAACCTTTTTATTTTGAACTTGTATTTTGTTATATTTGGTTTCGCCCAGTCACCTGAGCTGTAGGTACTGTCCGGTCTCCGGTAGCTGCTGCTGAGGACGCAGCGGATAAAAAACGGGAGAAATATGCGGCGTTGACAGAGCAATATATGTTCGCTCCCTTTGCGGTCGAGACAATGCGTAGTTGGGGGTACCGATGCCAAAAATCTAGTGAGCGAATTAGGGCGCAGGTTGAGGGACAAAACCGGTATTTCCCGCTCCGGCTCGTACCTGGGGCAACGGTTGGCCATAGCTATTCAACGGGGCAATGCCGCCAGCGTCATCGGCACCTTTGCACCAGGTACGGGCGGGTTAATAGATTAGACTTGATTGGACTGTCATTTTGACTTATAAAAATGTAGACATAAAAAAAAATTGAACTTTAACAGTAAAAGTCTAAAATTAACCGCAGTAGCGGTATGGGTAATGGATTGCTGAGACGAAGTCTCGGGTACGATCCCAGGTTTTACCATGGCACACACCAATGACTTTGATGCTTTTCGAAGTTATGTGTGTATTTATCTCAGGTTTATAAGTGCCCGGTTAATGGCAATAGGTTCGCCACCTATTACATTGGGACCTAAACATAAACTGGCGATGTACGTGCTAGCACCTCTGCCTACCCCTTCGGGGATATAGGCGTGAGTTTAAGTTATGCTATGTCTAAAATTAAATGAAATTTTTAGTAGTGTCCAGGGTGTTTAGTAGTTTTGCTTTAGAAGAATCGTAACCCAGTAGCTACAATTGATAATATGATTGTCGTTCAATTATTGACCTGTTTTAACAGTGCATGAACGGCCTCTGCATGTTCACTTATATGTATCACTTCCATTTTAGCGGTAAATCACTTTGTATCTAATACTGGTACCATGGGGTTCGAATTATCCCCACTGACGCCCTTGCCGGAGGTGGTGGGAGAGGTTATGTCAAACTCGAATTGACTAAAACGCACGGCGCCTGTGGCTCGTTGTTGGTTTGGATGCCGAAGGTGAGGTTGACATGCATATCCCTTGCACCCCGGCCGACCCAGGGCCATGTCTCTCGATCTGGCTACAATAGGTTCTATTTTAGTCCTATGTTCCAGTATTTAATCCCCTATCTTTTATTTTATTAATCTTGGTTATAAAACCACTTTTTCAGGTATATTTAGTGAACTCAAAATATTCCGAAAACCAACCCAAAGGCTGGCTTTGCGGTGGTGCTTTGATATCAGAAACTCAGATATTAACATCAGCAACATGCCTCACTGAAGTCACATACATATGGGCAATAGCTGGTTATAAGAAATACGTCAATACTGAAAACATCGATAATGATAAATGTACACGAAACAGAAAGCAAAGAATTGTTGAAATCTTCATCCCAAAGGGTATGGTTTTTCTTGTGGATACCCGCATATCTACTTTTGAATTAAAACGACCCGCATTCGACAACCGCAACTGCATCAGTCTGTTTATTTGGAAGCCGCACGCGGGTAACTGCAATACGGCTGCCCGCAAGTACGTTGTTCAATTCAACTCGATATCTGGACGTTAGTAGTAATACTCGAGGTTCAACCCAAGCTTACCTGAAACTCTGGGCACCAGCTAAACGCGGACAAAATTTCCCCTTACAATTAGGAGATTCGAAGACAGTTGCTTCTTACCAATTAAAAACAATCCCCAACCCAGAGGACAACCTACGCAAGAGTTTGGCACGTTAATTTCAGTACCAGGTGTATCAGGTTGCCAGGTTAGCTTGGGCACTAAAGATAGTGGTGGACTGATGTGTTCTGAAACGTCTCTGGACGACGTTATAACATTAGAAGAACTACACACAGAAATATAATAGAATAGAACGACCATGTGAGCAGGCCATGTAGCAACTTTTAAGATATATCCTGCCCTATGAGAGAGGAACTTTCGAATGCTTACTCGGTACTGACTGGCTTGTATGTTAATATATTCCATATCGTGACAATTCCAACTGTAGAATAATAATAGATGTAAGAAATTTAAAAAATCGATCCATTTCACGTCACGTTCAGTCACGAACGATATGCAGGTGGACACTGCTTAACCGTTTTATCCTAATATATTTCTGTGGAACTACATATAGCTTAACTATAGTTCAACTTAAGGGGTCCGTGACAAAGCATCGACCGCGCGGATCAAGAAGATTAGCAACGTTACGCAATGATCCGCCTAGCTGTAGGCGGCGGCTTACCAGTGTCGTTTGTTCATTCCCATTCTTCCCAGTAACTTCTCAGCCCGGTTCTCAGTCTTCTTTATTAGTTACTTATAAGTTAATCACAGTGAAGTACTGCTTCATCACTTAAAGTACTTGAAGTTATATAATGTATGATGCCCCTTTTATCGCACACGTCCAT
Organism: Eilema griseolum; assembly: GCA_963662185.1. Lineage (NCBI taxonomy): Eukaryota > Metazoa > Arthropoda > Insecta > Lepidoptera > Erebidae > Eilema > Eilema griseolum. Next base: position 11,111,921 of record OY759252.1, read on the forward strand.
GTCTATTCGGTAGCCGCTTCCCATCAGATAAGTAGTTTACTTGTCTGCCATCAAAGTGAAAAAACAAAGTACCAGAAGGCTGGTTATTATCTTGCACAGAGGATAAGTATTGCCATTCAACGTGGCAATGCTGCCAGCCTTCTGGGTACGTTACCCAGAAGGCTGGCAGGGCGGATGATGATGCGGAGGAATTTCATGACGCATTATGTATTTTATATTATTATTTTATTTTAGTGTATTTTAGTAGGTAGGTACCTAATAATAGTTTTCAGTTTTAAATTTCATTTAAGTATCTTTAAAGTCTATTTTTTTCTGTAAGTACCTATTGGTTTTAGCATTCAATAAGAAGGATTCCAATCCTGAAAGATGGATAAAATATGATATTGGTGTGGCAGTAGTTGAGGAGCCTTACAAGTTTGGAGATATGTCATATGTTGGCGATTGTTCGTATCCACCAGCGAAAATATTGCCACATTACAGTAGAAATTTTGAAAATCCAAACACGGTAGCCTCCATTTTTGGCTGGGGAGCAACTAGAGCTCGAAAAGTAAGTGTACCAGATAACAAGATATTTTAATTATAAGAGTGCATTAGGAGTAAAGAAAACAAGTTTTAGTAAGGAGGTAGGCGGTATTTCCGACCAATTGAGCAGTCCGACTGGGGAAGTACCTCCACCCTACAGAATACCGCGGCTATAATAACTTCGTGTTGTGTTCCCAGCGGTGAGTGGGAGAGGGATCATTGGAGAATTTGTGCTGTCAGTCTAAAGGCTTGTCCTGCTTTGTCTTCTACACTGACGGCACAGAAACTCTGTACTTACAGGGTTGGCAGCGCGACTGTGACTCCTCTGGTGTTACAAACGTCCATAGGCCACGGTAACCACTTTCCATCAGGTGGGCCGTGTGCCTGTCTGCCACCTAAGTGGTATAAAAAACATCGTTATCTTTATAACAAATTTCCAGTTGGAGGGGTCCGCTATTTTTGATTTGTTTATTGTTATATTAGCTTTTCCGGCAGCGACTATCGTCTTACCTCAAAACCTTGAGAGGAAAGCCTCTACTTGAGCGTCATCCGTTGTTTAGCAGGTACACAGACTGGCAGATATATCCATTTGTAGCCTTAGCCCGACAGCCTCTATGGCGTATCGGTAAAGAATGCAGCTGCTATGCAGGAGGCGCGGTTCGACCCACTCAGTGCAAATATTTGTATGTATGAATATGAGTATTTGTATTGATCTGGTTATACATCGGAGAGTACGTTAAGCCGTCGGTCCCGATTACTATACGATTATCTATGGCAGCCGTTACGGCTAGTTGGAGCCCTAAAAAGTTCAACATTGGGCTAATTGGTTGGCGTGCCGCATCATAAGGGGGTACCGCACGATATCATTCAACGCGGCGAGTCTCCTCGCCGGATCGCCACCATGGATCCTGGAAGCGAGATGCCTTTCGGCGCTATACAGGTTCCGAAGGGCGGCGCGGGAGCGGGGTCACGATCCCGAGCCCGAAGAAATTCGGGCCGTGAGATCCCGGCTCCACAGGGAAATGGTGGCAGAATGGGAGAGACGACTTGGGCAACCAAGCGCAGGGCACGCCGTAGTAACGGCGGTAAGACCCATCATGGGGGAGTGGCTAGAGAGGCCACACGGCAGCCTCTCGTACCGTCTGACGCAGATGATCACCGAGCACGGATGCTTCGGAAAGTATCTGCGTCGGATGCAGAAAGAGCCAACGTCCGAGTGCCATCACTGCGACGCGAGCGAGGACTCAGGTCCGCACACGCTCACCGAGTGTCCGGCGTGGGAGACGCCGAGGCGGGAGCTTGTGGCGGCCCTGGGAGTGAGGGTTCTCACGCTCTCCACCTTGCTCGCGGCGATGGTTCGCTGCGCGGATGCGTGGGCGGCCGGCGCCTCCTTCTGCGAGCAAGTAATGCTCGTGAAGGAGGAGGCGGGGCGGGAGCGGCAGCGGGAGCGACGAAGGATCGCTAGACAAGCTGCCCGCGCACGAAGGCAACTCGGGCGTCGGAGGTCGATGAACGACCTCCGCCCCCCATGAGCGCCGGCCTGGGGGTGACAGGTGAAGCCGCCTGTCACCCTTGCAGAAGCAGGCCGCGGCGGCGGCGCGCGTGGGGCGCCTCCCCGTTTCCGGGGACGAGTTGGGGACTCTGCGGTCCCCACACCCGAGAAGAGGGCCAGATCGTGAGAGATGGCCCTGGGTCGGCCGGGGTGCGAGGGATATGCCTGTCAACCTCACCTTCGGCAACCGAAACGACCCACAGGCGGCGTGCGTTTTAGTCGGTTCGAGTCCGACATAACCTCCTCCACCGGGTCCGGTGGGGAGGTATCCGTGGGGATTTTGCGCACGTAAAAAAAAAAAAAAAAAAAAAAACATTGGGCTAATTGCAATGTTTCGATATCGCCTTTGGTTGTGGAGATCACATAATGGTAGTCATTGGTAAGTTCAGCCACATCTGCAGTTAGACTGGTAAAGCGGATCCCAGGCTTTGATTCACTTCAAAGCTTCGTATGTGACTGGGATTGAAGCAAAAACATTTCATGCTGTAATTTATTAAATTTAATAATAACTTTCAGCCAAATGAGCACCAAGACCTTAACTCTGAATATTTGCAAGAAGCAAGGACAGTTATAACAAATATGTCGTTCTGCGACCGTTTCGTCAACGATGAAATGAAGCCCGTTATAGACAATGCTTTGATATGTGCCTTTGGTACTAGTTATTCAAGTTCAAATGAAAAACAAAATGATCCAATTTTTGAGAACTGCTTATGGAGAAGATTTGATTTGAACGGTCCTGACGATTTAAACCTAGTACGTAGAGCAAGATTTATTGCAATAAAGTATGGTTGGGTTTTAACCAAGAAAAGATGGATGATTAACGTCGCCATTTGTACATTTATTCATAGTGTCATCTGTACATATACTATAATTTGATTGATGTACAATAAACATTTATGAATTGCGTGAAAGAGGTTATGGCAAAGAAGGGAGTGACTAAGGAAATTACATCTGACAGAAATGTATGGAGAAGGACATGTTTTTATTACCTGACTACTCAAAAAGGAGGGTATTATTGTTAAAACGTTTCTATTCGTATGTTTGTCAGTTTCCATGTTTGTATTTATCGGACTTTCAATTGGAAATTGGAATGCTGATCCCATTTCTGCAAATCATAGCAACTTAATCCCGATAATACGTCTACATAGATGTACTTAGATGTATTATTCCAGAATGTACCTAATCTAAGTATTAATTAATTATGTAAACCATACTCTTGAGTTAAGAACATTGAATGTTTATCTGGTTTTGTCCCATTAAATAATCAACAAATGAATGTTCCTGTACGAAATTTAAACTGTTCAACCGTTCATGCGTGATTGAGTAACAATCAACTAAACAGCTTCACTCGCTGTTTATTTGATTATCTGGGGATACATAAGTGCAACTGATTTTCATCCGTTCATCACCTGCACGTAAGTCTGGCTGAAAACCAGCGCCTGACAGCTGTCTAGATAGCTGTCAAGCTATTTGCTAGACCCAGAACCTTTTCGGTTGGCGTGTAAGGTACCTACACAAACTAACTGCATAATTGTTTTACTAATTGTATTGCCTTGGTTTCTGTACTGTGTATCTTAAGTGTCCAGCTAGAACAAATATCTTTTTTTTCTGTCTATCTTTCTTTCTTTCTTCACAAACTTTCATATTCCATAATATTATTAGGATCAGTAATATAGCATGGGATGAGAACATAAACATCGTTATTGACTATAGGTATATACATTTTAAATTTTTCACTGAAGATCATTTTCTTTGTGTCCAATACTGTAACTGATTTAAATGATGTTGCAGTGTGATGAAAAGTTTGACATAAAACGTCGAATGTTTAGCGAAAAAATATCAAGTCAAGTGAATCCAGACAAAACAGGAAGGAGAGTACTCGACACAAACAACGATGCCGGAGGTACTTGTGAGGTACAGTGAGTTAGATTTTGACTATCTGCTGTTGCATGTGCAACCATGAGTCATCTTCAGGAAAATATCGAAGTTTACCAGGGTCGCAATGAGAAAGATAAAAGCGGACTTCCACACTCAATTTAAAAATTTTAAGATAGGCAACGGTTATAATAATTTTTCATTATAACCGTTGCCTTTATTCCGGTTGCATCCCTGGCTTTCAGTTTATTTCGGGGTCCATTTTTCGAGTGTAATTGCGACGTGGCTATGTATTAACTATATAATAATATGTCTACTATATCAATTGCAGCATGATCACGGTGGACCCTTAGTTTCGTTTTTTGGAAGTTCAGAAGTTATTATAGGAATCACCTTAACTGGTATATACACATCTCATTACGAGTGTGAAGGCCCATATCTCTATTTCAGTCTAGGGAAAATGGGTTCGTTATTACAATGTTTGCTGGCAAAAAGCAATGATGCGTATGTATTGTTTTAATTCTGTTTTTAACCCCCGACGCAAAAACGACGGGGTGTTATAAGTTTGGCGTGTCTGTGTGTGTATGTGTGTGTAGCTCCTGAATGAATGAACCCATTTAAATTAAGTTTTTTTTTGTTTCAAAGGTATATTAATCAGGAGTGTGTTTTATAAAATTAGGTCCAAGATGGCCGCCGCTACAAAATGACGGTATATATATTTTTTCTCAACTCCCTCAATGTGGGTGTGAAAGGGCTTGACTAGTAGAATACCATACAATATGACAAATTTCAAATCCAAGATGGCCGCATTCACCAAATGGCGAATTACATTTTATTTCACAACTCTCTCAATATGGGTATCAAATCAAACACGACTTGACGAGTAGATCAATTTAAAAAGAGTAAAATAAAAATTGAATTAAAAATTTAAAAAACCCCCGTCACAAAAAACAGCCCCCAAAAAGTCCGTTGTCATTGTCGGGGGGACCTTGAATCGTTCTGATAATATGGCGTAGTGCTCAACCAGTTACCGGGGGACCCCGCCAACATGACAAACCTTCAAATCAAAATATGTATTACTAGGTATATCAAAGTTATAGGGCTAACTAACAACTAATTTTCGACTTCATGGGGGTTGTTTTTTGTGACGGGGGTTTTTTAAATTTTTAATTTAATTTTTAGAGTGAAAATAAAATTAGTTTTAAGAGAAGCTAAATTCAAAGATTTATTTATCAATGTCAACCAGTAATTTTCATTCATTGTTACTTTCTTCTTTTGTACAAGCTGTCAAGTCAGACACTACTATGTTAAGATTGTCAGGATCTGGAATGGTGAACTAAATCGTTTGAATTTCATCCTAGCTTCTTACCAAACCGGTAAGGTGTACTTAGTCCGGCCGGCGCGTCCTTCTGCGAGCAAGTAATGCTCGTGAATTAGGAGGCGGGGCGGGAGCGGCAGCGGTAGTGACGAAGGATCGCAATCCAAGCTGACCTCCGCCCCCCATGAGTGCAGGCCTGGGGGTGACTGGTGGAGTCGCCTGTCACCCTAGTAGAAGCAGGCCGCGGCGGTGGCGCCGAGGCGGGAGCTTGTGGCGGCCCTGGGAGTGAGGGTTCTCACGCTCTCCACCTTGCTCGCGGCGATGGTTCGCTGCGCGGATGCGTGGGCGGCCGGCGCCTCCTTCTGCGAGCAAGTAATGCTCGTGAAGGAGGAGGCGGGGCGGGAGCGGCAGCGGGAGCGACGAAGGATCGCAAGACAAGCTGCCCGCGTACGAAGGCAACTCGGGCGTCGGAGGTCGATGAACGACCTCCGCCCCCCATGAGCGCCGGCCTGGGGGTGACAGGTGAAGCCGCCTGTCACCCTGGCAGAAGCAGGCCGCGGCGGCGGCGCGCGTGGCGCGCCTCCCCGTTTCCGGGGACGAGTTGGGGACTCTGTAGTCCCCACACCCCCGAGGAGAGGGTCAGATCGTGAGAGATGGCCCTGGGTCGGCCGGGGTGCGAGGGATATGCCTGTCAACCTCACCTTCGGCAGCCAAAACGACCCACAGGCGGCGTGCGTTTTAGTCGGTTCGAGTCCGACATAACCTCTTCCACCGGTTCCGGTGGGGAGGTATCCGTGGGATTTTGCGCATGTAAAAAAAAAGGTATACTTAGTCAATTGATAGACTTAAAAGTAGACGTACAACTTTTGCAGGTTTTGGTAATCAAACTTCTTTTCTTATAACGTGATGCATATTGCGCCTTTTCCTGAAACAAGTTCGAAGCTGTTTACTGTGAGAACGTAAATTAAGTACTACACTTTGATCTTAGCCAATAGGCCGAGCGAAGTACAGAGTACGAACATAGTACTTAAAATGATCTTCATGTCTTGGTTTTACCCCCTTCTTGTTGACTAATTGTTCTGATATTTGGAACACCTTTTAAATCTATATAACAGTTTAATTTACTCGTATTAAGATCATTTTGAGCTTTTGTAGTCAAGATCGTTCTGACGCTGACGCTGACGTTATGAAAACGATTTATCCAATTCTCACATCACTTTTCAATGTGTGAATAATTGTGTGAATATTTTCAGACGTCACCTATGTTCATCGTTATCACATGAAAGTAAGAATATCACTATAAATTGGCCTGATAGAACCACTAAAGAACAGCCAGTACCAACCAATCATGTACAGGTATTTAAAGAACAAGCACTGAGAAACACCAGGTCACCAGAATCAAACCAAACAATAAAATGGACACCGCATAGGATATCGAAACAGACAGCAACACGAAAACCAAAAGGGATACTAAAACAGGTACAAACAACGAAACGAACTGTAAAATATACCCTCAGACACCCTCACATGAGAATGAGGGTTACTGTTTCTAGCTTCTAGCCTGCATGCACTATATTTGTATGTAAACAGCGGAGATTAATCATAGATATAACACAAGAAGTGAGATTCAACAATAATTAATAAAATTATTTAAAATGGTCCGGAGAAGAATTATTTTAATTACTAACTTATTTTGTTTCATTCAGTGAAAACATAAACACATAGCATCAATGAATTAAACAGATAGTATACTAATAACAGCATTTTTAATTTTCTCAAGTAGCATTTCATATTGACTGATATTTTTCTTATGTTAGGAGTATCCATGTTTAGTTAGGTAGCTCTCAAAATATATTGTTGCAGAGTGATTTTATATAATATATAATAGTGTTTTCAATGATCAATATTCTTAGTGTAACACACACCGGAATATTTACCATTCCTGGCAGAGTAGAATTTGGACCACCCTATCTCTTCCCATGCGGTGTCGTACAAGGCGACTAAGGGATAGGGCTGTTTAATATCAGACATATATATACAGCCCAAATTCTACTCTGCCGGGAACAACGCGGCTACGTGATAGATTTGTTCATTATTTTAATTCATCGTGACTTCCCATTGGCGCCGTTAAATGGCAATGTCCTCAGTGTTGTAATAGAAAGGTGGGTTATTATTTATGTTTAATTTATGGAAGAGTAAAAGTCAATAAGTTACGTACTTATAAGTTTAATGAAATTTTAAAGCAGTTAGTAGTTTTGCTAACTTTTCCTATAGATTTAGATCAGAATATGACTAACTAGAGTATTCTGCTGAAAACTAATGTTATACCACTGATACTTTAAATAAAAAAGAGTTTGTAACATATTTAGATTTTCTATTGCAGTGTCAGTGGAGTGACAATAGTTTTGCTATCATGTAAAATTAGCAGAAACGGGGCTCAGGACTTGAACTCGCCATTGGTCCCTTACAGGGGGAATACTCTGATCAACTAAGCTGGAGACGTTCTGTATATTCGAAATTATATACATATTACATACGTCCAGGGGCAATGCTAGAGCCAGCTACCAATACTCTTAGGAACTACCTATCAGAAACAATGAAATCCTTGGTTTTATTTTTATTTTTTATACCACTTAGTTAGCAGATAAGCACACGGTCCACCTGTGGGAAGCGGTTACTGTGGCCTATGGACGTATGCAACACCAAGGGTGTCACACTCGCGCTTCTGTCCATGAAGAAACCTTCTGATGCCCCTCTTGAAGAACCCCATATTGTAGGTGCTTGGGTAAACCGCAGCAGCGAGGTCATTCCACAGCTTGAGTGTGCGTGGGATGAAGTTTCTTTCATACCGCACAGTGCGCACCGTCTCAGGTCGCAATGTGTGGTGTTAATGTTGGTGTCGACGTTTTCGAATGAAAATCAAAATAAGCCATACATTTTATTACAACTATAAATGCTCTATATTATGAATTTACATATAAATCTAAATATAATAAACATGATGAGTAGTGACAACATAATAAGGTTACAACATTATATAACATACTAGCTTTTGCCGCCCGCGTGGATGTCGGTTCCCAGAGTGGACAACCCTTATCACTAAGGGGTATGAAAAATAGATGTTAGCCGATTCTCAGACCTACTCAATATGCTCACAAAATTTCCTGAGAATTGGTCAAGCCGTTTCGGAGGAGTACGGGAACGAACATTGTGACACGAGAATTTTATGTATAAGATGATTGTAAATAACAATTATTGCGTTATGTTCCAGTACGTTATGTGTCGTTTGTCATATAGTGTGTTTGTTTGCACAATTGTGATCCTGCATGCATCAACTACATAATTTATATTAAATTAATAGATACTTTTGCTCATCGGTATTTGAGGTCGTATCAATACCTCATCACTGCTTCTGAAATGAACAAAACATCTGTTTTATAAAGTTGGTTGGATATTTTAATCTGCTGTGCTTTCATCCGTAGGACTTCCTATCGTTTGGGACGTTTATAGGGGAATACATATATATAATCACGCCTTTATCCCTGAAGGCTTAGGCAGAGGCGAATTAACACTCACATTTCACCATCATTGTTTTCGGTCCCACGTAATAGGGGGTGATCCTATTGCCGATTTCCGGACACTATTGTTGCCTTGAGCCATGCATCTCTGGCTGAGTCTGGGCTGTATATATCTGTCTGATGTTAAACAGTCTTATCCCTTAGTCGCCTTGTACGACACCGCATGGGACGAGATGGGGTGGTCCAAATTCTACTATGGCGGAAACCACGCGGCTAATGTTAATTATAGGGGAATATGAGAGCTAAATATGGATAACTCCTAATGGATACTAAAATGCACGGACATCGTCACATCTACTCTCTTGGATTATAATTTCTCTATCCGATTTTTAAAATGTAATGTTGCTAACATGGTTTCCACTTTCAACAAAACGCGAAAAAATTGTTATAAAAAGGACTGGGGAATACTTCTGCCAAGTTCTATTAATATCATAATAGAACTTGACATATGTATTTTGACATAATTTACTTTTATTTTTTGTGTAGACTGAAGGCACATATATACTCACGCCTATTTCCCTCCGTGGAGGCTAACAGCTCGCTATCTGCTTATATCTTTACACTCTCAGCGACTAGTGGTAGACTTATAGTATCAGCTACAACTATACACATACTACAACAAAATTATATTTATAAATAAAAATAAAGTAAAACCAAACAAAATAATAGTTACACAGGGAGATATAATAAATATAATATTCGATTAAGATAAAGAAAAAATTGAATCTGTTCAGGCAGGATTGGAACCCGCGATCTTTCTCTTACAGGGGGAACATCTGACCACTAAGCCATAGAACCTTCACCCGAAACAATCCAAATTCTTCTATACGTATATCTGTCTTACGGCAACAGTGGAAGACATCTATCGAAATTTGCACGAACTATCGGTACAAATAAATGATGTTGCAATCATTTTTAAACATTGATTTTTGATGACTCCGCTCAAATTATTGAATGAAATTTTAAAGCATTAAGTATGCTAAGTATATATATATTCATTCAAAAATATAATATTGTTACTTACTTAGGTGGTTCGACACGACTCATTTCGTGATTTTCTTCATATGGTTCATCATGTTTAGTATTATGATGTATTATTTGATTAATTAACATCTTAAGGTCGTTCTCATTTGTATTTCTTCGTGGAAGTGATGCGCTTGGTGCTTCTTGCAGATATGCTAGTAGCTGATCAAATGAAGAAGCTTTTTTTGCGCCTTTTTTACTATCATTTGCTAATATCATGTGGTGTAATGCCTCAATTTGGGCCATGTATGATTTCGATGGTTCTTCTTCAGGTTTACTATGATATTCACGTGATTGATCAGATATGTCAGGAAATAGTTCATAGTGTTGTTTTTTACCTTCTGAGGACTTATGTAATTCAGACTGATATGGTGTCGGTGCCTGATTCAGTTGGTGACTAACCTGTGGTTGGTTTTGTCTATTTAGGTGTTGGTTATTAAGCAATCCATATGGACCTCTTTGTTGTAAGTTTTCAGGTTTTTTATATGGATGTTCATATTTTTGGTTCCGTGCTATTTCAAATAGTTGTCTCTGTTGTAAATTGTGTTGTAGATATGGTGATTGCTGTTTATCACGTTCTTCTGATAATTCATATTCACTTGATTGCTGTCCTTCTGTATTTGTTTCTTTGAGATTTTTACTTCTCAAATCGAATTGAGGTCGTGCTAATATCGGTGGAAGGTTTGCCCGTTTATGTACATATGCTTCATATGGTACGGGGTGTACGCGTGCATACGTTTGGCTGTGTAATATTTGCAGTATTTGTTCGTATGCGGGTGTACTATGTTGTTGCTCATTTTCGGTACGTTTAACATAGCCTATAGTTTTTTGTGATGTAAGAGTATCAAGTACTCCTGACTCAGGCCAATTAATATCAATTTCTCGGATTTGAAATTGTTCGTAATTACTTTTCAAATTGCAGAGTTGACGTCTGTGAAAATTTATTTTGAATTACTTTCCTTTTTTCCTGTGTAAGTGCTTCATTACATGAATGGCTTGATAAAAATATAAATAATGACAGAGATTGCCAAACGATTCATGATTAGACTGAAATATTATTTTTGTGATCACAGAGAGATGTTTTAGAATTTATTTACTTACTAAAAAGTACTATAAAATTAAATTTACCATAATGACTTATGTGACAGAATTCCAAATAAGTCATATACGAATATAATATATTATTTATATTTGCTGGGACAAGGACTAGTGGGAATCACAACCACAACTTTTGATAAGGTATTTTTTTTTATATAGGACACGTAAATTAGACTTCGCCTTGCCTGATGGTAAGCTGAAGGCAAAGTCCCAGAAAAGAGGGTCACCATTACTTACACATACCGTGTGACAATGGTGACACTCAGCTTGACGGCGTCATCATATGCTTTTTCACGCCCCGCTTAAAGGACCCGGGACTGTAGGAAGAAGGAAACACGTGAGCTGGTAATGAATTCCAGGCCTTAATGGTGCGACAGAGGAAAGAGTCTCCGAACCGCTTGGTTCTTGATCGTATGTTTTGCACCGTGTGCGGGTGACATCTAAGACCTTCACGTGTTGTCCTGTGTAGGAAAGGGGAGGGTGGGACTAATTGGAAGAGCCCATCAGAACACTCCCCATGGTACAGCCGGTAAAATACAATTTAAACCTTTTACCTTCTCGTTACACAAGTCGTCCATCACAAATGCATAAGTTATAACAAATTACCACAGAATTGGATATTTTCTTGTAGTTAAACTAAAATATTTTACCTAGTCTGTTCTTATTTCATCCTCTCAACATATATTAGTATTGTGATGTCACAATAATTTATATGACACAAGTTACCTATCTTGCCGTTCTGACGTTTAGTAAAAAGTAATTAATTTAACTAGTCAGCATTGACTAGGATGTAGGTAATGTTTGCTCTATTATAACCTTATTTAGGCCAGTTTTCCAGAACGACAATCAGTCCTGAATTTTTATTTATAACTTATACTGATGACAGATTGTCATTGACAATAAAGATTCAGTACTGAGCAACGTTCTGAAATACGAACCCTAGACTTACATTGACGCATTAGTCTCTAGCAGGCACTTAATTAGCTTAGATGACGCTGCAGTACTAACATAAAGAACTGGTCCATTGCATACACCATTTATAGTGCTGGATGTAATTCCTATAATTACCTCTTTGTCATCGATCCATTTAATTAAAGGACTGCCAAGATTATTCTGTAATAAAGACACTTGGTTTCAACGCTAAGATAGTGCAAGTACGCGAAAATAGTCATAGGTTTTATTATGACAGTTATTGCAATGATTAATTCATATTCATTTATTTATTCACAGAATGCAGGTACAACAAGTGTGGTCTTATAATTAAAATAATGTTTCCTTGTACATTCTACCACTCTTGTGCGGTATGTAAATATTCAAACAGTCAATAATTAATTTGTGACACAGTAGATATAAATATAATAGTTAGAAGAATCAAGCATGTAATCATAAAAAAAAATTCAATTATCAATGTGATTATAAATGTCAAATCTTAAAATTAATAATTGTCATATTTAATGATTCTCAACATAACTAGATCCATATTATCATGTCAAAAAGTGTTTAAATTATTCCAATGTCAAATTTTAGATGTTATTATAATCAATAGCACACGAATTTTAAATCTAAATTAAAAAGAAACAAAACTTAAATTTAAAATTTATAAAATTAATCATGCCTATTTTTATGTCATTGTTATCCCATTAGAATGCCATTCTTAAATATAATAAGAATTTTTTATAGCATTTTTGTAGTTGTTTTATAACACTCCCGGTTCCTCCTGCTCCTCTTTTATCACAGGTAAGTGTATGTTACAAAGCATAGGTACCTGACAACTTTTTTGATCAAAATATTTTCGAGCATTTCGGTGGCCGTAAACACTAATTTTTGTCGTGTACTTTTCAATATCAGAGTCATATTTTTTTATTTGTTCAGCTGTTTTTGTGTTACTTATAGTATCTTCATTGATTTTCCTTCTGAATCCAATGTTTTCTTCAAAAACCTAATACGAAACAAACAATCGTTATATACTACACGTTCTCACTTCAAAGTGTACGAAGTAAGTGCATTAACAATTGATTAAACATTATAATTGTAGTTTATTGTACAGTATTGATGGCAGCATTGTTAAGCCGATTGACTTTAGGCCATCTACGACTTGAAGATGGCCTATACTACCCCGGAAATTTCAACACATAGCACCATTGTGCAGGCTACGGCAAGCATGCGTGATCGCGCACCGCCGGTGGACCAGACTCCGTAGGAGGCGTAGCCGAACCGCAGATACGGAGCCCCGAGTGGCGGAGCTTCATGTGGGATACAGGGAGGCCAGAGATGCCCTCCGAGCGGAGATTAAGCGGGCGAAAGCCGCGGCTTATAAGGAGCTCATGGAGACGCTGGAGCGGGACCCATGGGGGCGGCCTTACCTTATGGTAAGAGGAAAGCTGCGCCCCCGGGCCCCGCAGTTGACCCGGGTTCTCCAGCCAGCTCTGCTCGGTGGAGTGGTCGAGTCCCTGTTCCCGGCGCGAGCGGAACACGTTCCGCGCAGATGACTCCGCCACCTCGATCGCCTGTGGCGCCCAGTGTGGTAGTTGACGACGAAGTCCCCGAGGTCACTTGGGTAGAACTGGAGCTGGCGGTGCGAAGGCTTAGAGCCAAGAAGAGCACCGCCCCGGGACCCGACGGCATTCCAGGCCGCGCGTGGGTCCTAGCTCTGGGAGAAGACGGTCTTGAACCCCGGCTGAGAGGGTTCCTCAGCGCATGCCTGGAGCGGGGCCAGTTTCCGAAGATGTGGAAGACGGGGAAACTGGTCCTCATCCGAAAGGAGGGTCGCCCGGCGGACGAACCGTCCGGCTACCGGCCCATTGTGTTGCTCGACGAGGTGGGCAAGCTCTTTGAAAGAGTTATTGCGAAGCGCCTCGTCGAGCACCTCTCTGGTAGGGGGCCGGACCTGGCGGATGCCCAATATGGCTTCCGCCGGTGGCGGTCCACCGTGGATGCCATCATGCGCGTGAGGACTTTGGCGGAGGAGGCAGTTGCCCGGGGTGAGGTGACGTTGGCGGTGTCCTTGGACATCTCCAACGCGTTCAACACCTTGCCCTGGAGTTGCATCAGGGAGGCACTCGTGTACCACGGTGTGCCTCTCTACCTCCGCCGCATAGTCGGGGCGTACCTGACGGAGAGAGCCGTCATCTACCCAAGTGCGACCGGCGTCGGTCGGCGTGAGATGTCGTGCGGTGTTCCACAGGGATCGGTTCTCGGGCCGCTACTGTGGAACATTGGATACGACTGGGTGCTTCGCGGTGAGCTTGCGGACGGCGCCGCCGTCACATGCTATGCGGACGACACGCTAGTGACGGCGAGCGGGGCTACACACCGCGAAGCGATCCTGAGGGCCACGACCGCGGTTGCTCAAGTCGTGGAACGGGTCCGGCGGCTGGGCCTTGAGGTGGCTTTGCATAAATCCGAGGCCATGTTCTTTCATGGACCTCGGCGCACGCCACCACCTGGTTCCAGTCTCACAGTGGGAGGCACTCTCATCGGCATCAAGCCCCAGATGAAATATCTGGGGCTCGTGCTCGACGGCCGGTGGGACTTCGGGAAGCACTTCCGAAGTCTGGGCCCCAAATTGGCGGGCACAGCCAACGCTCTGGCGCGGCTACTGCCCAACCTGAGGGGCCCGGAGGACTCCTGCAGGAGACTCTACGCGGGTGTCGTGCGGTCCATGGCCCTGTACGGGTGTCCCGTGTGGGCGGACACCCTGAGTGATCGGCACATGCTTCTGCTGCAGCGTCCACAGCGGAAGTTGGCGTGCCGCATCATAAGGGGGTACGGCACGATATCATTCAACGCGGCGAGTCTCCTCGCCGGATCGCCACCATGGATCCTGGAAGCGAGATGCCTTTCGGCGCTATACCGGTTCCGAAGGGCGGCGCGGGAGCGGGGTCACGATCTCGAGCCCGAAGAAATTCGGGCCGTGAGATCCCGGCTCCACAAGGAAATGGTGGCGGAATGGGAGATGCGACTTGGGCAACCAGGCGCAGGGCACGCCGTAGTAACGGCGGTAAGACCCATCATGGGGGAGTGGCTAGAGAGGCCACACGGCAGCCTCTCGTACCGTCTGACGCAGATGATCACCGAGCACGGATGCTTCGGAAAGTATCTGCGTCGGATGCACAAAGAGCCAACGTCCGAGTGCCATCACTGCGACGCGAGCGAGGACTCAGGTCCGCACACGCTCACCGAGTGTCCGGCGTGGGAGACGCCGAGGCGGGAGCTTGTGGCGGCCCTGGGAGTGAGGGTTCTCACGCTCTCCACCTTGCTCGCGGCGATGGTTCGCTGCGCGGATGCGTGGGCGGCCGGCGCCTCCTTCTGCGAGCAAGTAATGCTCGTGAAGGAGGAGGCGGGGCGGGAGCGGCAGCGGGAGCGACGAAGGAAGACAAGCTGCCCGCGTACGAAGGCAACTCGGGCGTCGGAGGTCGATGAACGACCTCCGCCCCCCATGAGCGCCGGCCTGGGGGTGACACGTGAAGCCGCCTGTCACCCTGGCAGAAGCAGGCCGCGGCGGTGGCGCGCGTGGCGCGCCTCCCCGTTTCCGGGGACGAGTTGGGGACTCTGTAGTCCCCACACCCGAGAAGAGGGCCAGATCGTGAGAGATGGCCCTGGGTCGGCCGGGGTGCGAGGGATATGCCTGTCAACCTCACCTTCGGCAACCAAAACGACCCACAGGCGGCGTGCGTTTTAGTCGGTTCGTGTCCGACATAACCTCCTCCACCGGCTCCGGTGGGGAGGTATCCGTGGGGATTTTGCGCACGTAAAAAAAAAAAAAAAAAAGCACCATTGTGCAAAACTGCTTCTGCTGCGGTTAAATGTGGCTGTACCTGTTGCCACTTGCCTGCTCTCCCCTTAACATTAAGGAAAACGTTGCTTTAATTTCAATAGTCGTTAAAATATATCTTTCTTGACTTACATCATCATTATTTTCACCAGTGTTATTTTCAGAAGCGAGACCATAATTTTCCATGATGAAATCATTAAGAGATCGAAGTCTATATTCGGTATTGTTTTCAATTTCTTTGTTATATTTGCTCCCACACAAATGGTATTTTTCTATTATGTCTACAATTTCTGGAGTATAAAAAATACTTGTACAGTTTTTTTTATCCACAATCTCAGTAGGTGATTCTTGTAAGACTTGATGTGGGGTTTCTTGTGTAAATTCTGACTAGAATAATTTAAAAAAGTTACAATATTTCACACAAATTTTAGTGATTATGAGCCATTTTATATATTTAAATTGCAATGTGTTTCAGAATATTCAAGATATTTGCCATGTATTGTTTGGAGTAATAACTTTTAAACTATCGCGTTCCATGATATACAATAATGTAAACTAATTCCCGTTAACACGCGATCATAGTACAGGTACATACAATACCTTTGGTTTGCCTGACGTTTCATCCAGGTTACACCGGCCGTGGTCACAGGCTGACTGGCTCAGCGGTGGTAACTGGCTCTCCTATATGTATACTCTTGGGTTTAGATTTCAATCTATAGGAAAAGTTAACTAGGGACCTGCAGTTAACTAGTTGTGAAGATATTAGTAAAAACAAAACAAGTTTTTGTGCTGTCAGTGGGAAGACCAAAGGCTTGTCCTGATTTTGTTTTCTGCACTGAGGGCACATAAAATCTCTTATCTTACAGGGTCGGCAGCACGAATGTGACTCCACTGGTGTTACACACGTTCATAGATCATGGTAACCACTTTCGATCAGGTGGGCCGTGTGCTTGTCTGCCACCTAAGTTGTTTTAAAAAAAAATTCTTAATTATTATCCCTTTCGTTGTTCTCAAGTCGAATCTACTTACCTTGTTGTCTACCGTACCCCATCTTACAGCAATCGCCTGAGTATTCATTAAATCATATTTACTCTCGAAATTCACAAATATAGGTTGCGGTTTATAAGAACAATAAATTAGATAGGTAGGGTCACTAAAATTATATGGTTTCTCGATTACTGCTATACCAATATCGACATTCTTCCGCTGTGCAGGGTGTTCATAATCCTCTGTAAAATTTTCAGAATTTAAAATTGACTATGTAAACTGGAGAAAATGGCGCACATTGGGAGAGGCCTATGTCCAGCAGTGGACTGCAGTGGGCTGATTGATTGATTGATGTAAACTGTATAAACTGTAAAAAAATTGTGAAAGTTATTGTTTTTGAGAAGAATGAAGAAGTGACTGAATGCGATGTAAAGATTGAAAGTGAATATATGGAAGAAGTGTCATTGTTTGTATAGTTGGTAGTTCGTTTACAAGGAATGTAAAATACGACGAAGGATATTGAAAGGAGAGTAAATGAAAAAGAGCAGAATGCTTTATCAGTCATGGCCTAAAAGGCACGACTGGTGGTCCATCTTTGCGTACTAGTTCCAATGATGAGCGAGAATGTTTCAAAGAAGCATGAAAGTAGAGTGAATCCACTGGAGATTGACTATAGAATGTTGTAACGAGAATTGAAAAGGATATGCTAAGGCGGTTCGGGCACGTAGAACAAACGAGTACGAAGCGGTTATCGTATCAAGTGCGCAAGGCATAGGTGAATCGGTGTGCTAAAACTACTTAGTCTTAGCACGCACAACATATACTAAATCTACTTAGATTTAGTATATGTTTGTAAATAGACCGAAAAAAAGAAATGCCCACTGTGTTTCTTGCCGAAGTTTTCTCAGGTCGAGGCGGTGTTTCGAACCGGTTATCCATTTGTTAAACTAGACTTTCATATTTCATTTTGTATTGACGTTTTGTAAGTGCCAATTACTGAATTGCTTCTGAATTTGTATAGACTAAGTGGTCTATGCAGAATAAATGATTTTTCAGCTAAGGGGCAGAAATGTGAAAAATACCTTCTCACAATGCTATGCTTTACAACATAAATTAATACCTGTTGTGAGTAAAATTTTTATAACTCTCTGTTTTTTTGTCCGAGTGCACTCATCATTTTCAATGTCTTTAGCGCTGATATATTTATTGTAGCCTGCTATTGCATACATATTCTCTGTTTCTATGAGACATGCTGCTGCAGTCAGTATTTGTTTTGCGGTAACTAGAACGCCGCTACACATCCAGGACTCTAGGAAATTCTTTGTTAACGGAGATTGGACGAAGTATACCTGAAACCAAAAGTCAAATTAATATCAATCCTGGATCCTGGTATAAAAAATATGTAGTACTTACAACTAGCAAAAGTTAAAACAATGCTGACTGTACCTACTTACAAACATACATATAATCACGCCTTTATCTCTGGAGGGTTAGGCAGAGGTGAATTAACATCCACATTTCACTAATAATTGTTTTCGGTCCCACGTAATAGGGGGTGAGCCTATTGCCGTATTCCGGGCACTATTGTTGACACGAGCCATGCATAAGGCTGAGTCTGGGCTGTATATATCTGTCTGATGTTAAACAGCCCTATCCCTTAGTCGCCTTGTACGACACCGCATGGGAAGAGATGGAGTGGCTCTAATTGCCTACTATGGGAATTCATAAAGACATGAAATGTCATAGTAGGTACAGTCAGCATCAGATCAATCTTGACAAATAAAGTACTCAAAATGATTTTAATGCTTTGGTAACCCCTCTCCTGTTGACTGATTGTTTTGATATATGGTATACACCTTTAGTTAGAACAATAATACAGTTTAAATCAATAAAACAGTTTGATTTGTTCTTAATACCATGGTATTAAGATTATTTTCAGACTTTGTGGCTTCTGGAGAATATATAGCTCACTGGAGAATTTGTGCTGTCAGTGGGAAGACTAAAGGCTTGTCCTACTTTTTCTTCTACATTGACGGCACAGAAACTGCACCTACAGGGTTGGCAGCGCGACTGTGACTCCTCTGGTGTTACAAACGTCCATAGGCCACGATAACCACTTTCCATCAGGTGGTCCGTGTGCTTGTCTGCCAACCAAGTGGTATAAAAAAATAATAAAAAAACACCGTTCTGATGCGGACTATACTGTGTACAATAACAAACATTCAAATAAAGAATTAACCAACACTGTAACGATGATGAGAAAAAAAAATTTGTTATTGTTTCTAAGATGTTAGAGTGGGTTTACTTCAAATGGATAGCCTAGATTTTACCTAATCAGAGTGCCTAGTGTGTGTTTTTTCTCATATGCGATGGCGACCGAACAGTGTTTTGTATGACATTGAATTAGCGCCACCGGGCGGCAAACTTGTGAAACACAACACAAACTGTGATGTGAGGAAAAGCTCGCACTAGGCATTAAGCACTATATTTAGAAAGGCTTACAATAATGAAAATGGTAAAGCTCAACTTACCATGTACTTCTTTCCCATAACACTGGTACTCTCGTTTATTTGACAGTAACATACTAGACAAAACAAATTGTGTATTATGTATTTATTTTGTTGTATTCCATCGGTTGAGACTAATATATATTAGTTATCTATTTTAGTTCATTAGTTCTTAGCTATTATAATAAAATATATGTATATGCATTACTTATAAAATATATACAAAACTATGCTAACTATACAATACATACAATAAAGTATAGAGGGAGACTGCAACTTAAGGCATCGAAAAAATCCTTCGCTTTGATCTCTTAATAGATCTATTTACGCTAACATGACAGTATAAAACATATGTACATAAATAGTACTCATAGATATTTAAGCAGCGGGTCTAAAAAGGTCATATTGAGCGATTCTGCCAAAAACTTTATGAGTTTGCAGTAGATCTCAATAGATCCTCATGTAATTCGTAAAGCGGTTACTCATATGAGCAGAATTACAACAATTTATTTACTAAGCACATTCTAATTTCTTGTCAATATCTCTGCAAGACTAAATATTATCCGAATGCAATTCCAATAAAGTGACTTTTTCAGACCTCTCGGATTTCGTGTCATGAAATTATTTCATAGCAGACAAAGGAACCCATCATTGATGTGATTATTTATTGTGTTATTTCACCACTCTACCTATGATCTGGTATAACTAGATACTGTCTCCACGAAGAAGAAGAGGAAGTATAATCGCATTTAAGAAGACAACACCAAAAGAATTGCAGAAGTGCAGTTGATGTAGGTACACTAAAGAGACGGCTCTAGTTCTAGCTGTGGGGCTCTAGTCATCTTTCTCCAAGATTCTTGGCAATTATGCAAAAATCGCCGCTAGCCCAATGAGTATGCACCTCTAAAAGTGAACAATAAATTGATCAATTTATTTCCTGTTAAACACCCAATACATTTATAATCAAGACTACACTTACAATATTATTAAAATAAACCAAATACTCACTAACATTGAAGGAATATAACTACATAAACAAATTTATAATCGTACTTCAAGAACATTTTTCAATAGATGACTCTACAGTCCAGTGTTTATAATTTAATTTTTGAGAAGCAATTTCCTGTGTCCGCTCAACCATATAATGAAAATAACTGCGCTCATGTAAGTTTTTGTACAGAAAAATATGACCAAACGTACACCACATTGCACACGATGTGCGATATTATGGTATTTAAGTAAGGAGCAAAAGTAATGAAAATGATAAAATTTGCGACATGTATATGTTATGAGTTAATGATTAATGTGGGAATTACGAATAATACGTGTGCATTATGCATAATGTCCAGTTCTATCAGGCAAAGTGATTAATTACTATCTAGAGTTCATTATTTATCACATTGCCCGGTCATTATTATATTACTACTTGACGATTGGGCAATTTAATAATAAATCTAAATTTGAAGCGTTGCGAAGAAAGAAGGGTTATGTGTCAATTAGTCTAACAGTCTTTCCAACTACGGTTACTTCACCTACATTCAAAATGTATTTTGAAGACTCGACTACTGGTTTATTCCTTTCGTTTGGTTGAACTATGTTTGATTGCACCATTAAACGATTTATGTAATGTTTGTTTAAGATGTTGGTTATTTCAAGTAATAGCAGGCATGGTTCATGGGAGCTAACTTCTAACCTAATCTACCCAAGTCAAATTGCGCGATGTGAACACTGCACGCCTCGACTTCTTTTTAAATTTGTTTTTAATTTATTTTTTATTCAGTACTCTGCTTAAAAGTTGTAAAATGTCCGATCAATTTGAATAATTATTTGCCCTTTCATATTGGGCATTATGCATAAAGACCGGGCATTATATATAATACCCAGTTCATTCTATAACATATAGATATACGTATCATTCATATCGACTGTCCTCGTATATGTCCTTTAATAGCGTTATTATTCCGTCGATGAGATGATAAGTACATAGATATGTAAAACGAGCATAGGTATATGTAATTGTATTGTTATTTTTTGTAAATATTCCCGTATTCGTCAGATTGATGTAAAGCCTTAAAATGTGTGGGCCTGTTATACTGTCGTAGAAATCCACACAATAGACGACCATGATAATGAAGATTGTCGAAATCTCATTTCACGCAGATTTCAGAGACTTTCATTATACTTACAATGCTCTGATAGTTTATGATGCGTTATATGCTTGATTTATTTGTTTATTTATATTTGATTCAAAGAAACACTAACAGCTAGATATCAACCTAATGTGACGTCACACATTCATAAAGCGACGATTAAATTGATTGGAACGTTCAGTAATGTCACCTTCCGTAAAATTGAAATGAAAATAGTTTCTAAAGAATATTGTTAAGGAAAAGCAAATAATGATTTTTGTGATTTCTTCGTGGTTAATATATCTTTTAATAACAGTTCTTAGCGGTAAGTTTGATAGTATTAGTTTGATAGTAGTATTATGGAATTTTGATAGTATTAATACCTTTCGTGCCTGTCTCGTTACACATCAATTAAAGAACATCGAGATACAATGACATGACTTCAAAGTGATACCAGCTTTGTAATCTCTAACAGTGTCTATGGAAACTCCCAATTCTAACCATGGCTACCGACGTATTATCCTAATTACACCCGAGGCCACCTTCCGGCTTCTCCTTCTCATGTGTCAGTTGCCAATTACTTGTAGCAACCTATTTTTTATCTCATAGGTTATTATTAGTCTTTATTACGTTTTGAGCTAAAAGGATAATATTGAGAACTGCACTTAAAACATTTTGCCTTAACTCATATTGATTATTTCTGGAGTTCAACAAGCGATTTTTTTTTATTCCACTTAGTTGGTAGACAAGCATACCGCTCACTTGATGGGAAGCGGTTACCATGGCCTATGGACGTATGCAACACCAGTTGTGTCACACTCGCGCTGCCGACCATGAGGAAACCTTCTGATGCCGCTCTTGAAGAACCCCATATTGTAGGCGCTTGGGAAAACCGCAGCAGGGAGGTCGTTCCACAGCTTGGCGATTAGTGACTTTTGGAATACTCGTGTGCTAAAGATCATATATTGACCTCAGCAAGGAGTTTTCCCTGTTGTTCTCTGGCAGGACATTATAGCAAGCAATAATGCGTAGCCATGATTAACTGCAGAATATATATTATGTCTAATATACTCTATTTGACTGCCTCCCTGATAACATGCGTGCCAATGGTTTCACCACCATGGATGCCCAAGATCGTGTGAATAGGAGCAGTAACAGGAGATTCGCACTCCGTACTCAGTGGTGAAGGATAACGTAAGATGATGTGTGTGACGAATGAAGACGAGAGAAGTAGAAATCTACAATGTCCTTGCTTGACTGTTTTATAAATAATTGTATTCCAGTTTGTAATGGGCAACGTAGAATTGTTGGTGGGCATGATGTGACTTCGGAACATAAACATATGGTAAGTGTAAAGCCACGGGGGTCCCGGCAGAGCAGAATTTGGACCACCCCATCTTTCCCCATGCGGTGTCGTACAAGGCGACTAAGGGATAGGGCTGTTTAACATTAGAAAAATATATACAGCCTAGACAAGCCTCAGATGCATGGCTTGAGTCAACAATAGTGTCCGGAATATGGCAATAGGCTCACCCTCCTATTACGTGAGGCCGAATACAATTATTGGTGAAATGTTGGTGTTAATTCACCTCTGCCTAGCCCTCCGGGGATAAAGGCGTGATTTATATGTATATGTATGTAAGTTTATGGTACTTATATATTAACTTGGAGTCTAGATAGGTGGATATGAAATTAAAGATTTATTATGCAAATGTCTAAAGAACCCAATGTGTTCGTCAGTACACAAGCTGATTAATGAACGAGACTCTGGCGCAAGCCATTCGACTCCAAAGTATATCACCACTTAACCCATGAGCAACATAGCATCCTATCGCTGTTCAGCGGTTGAGGCTCAAAGGAGGCGTTGCGCAATAGTTATACTTTATTTTTATTGTGCGAATAACCCTCATGGATACCCCTCATCGTAAGCGGTGTGATAGGTAATGTACATTTGAACCAACTAAAACGCAGGCCGTCTGAGGGTCATAGGTTGCCGGAGGTATGTCTCTAGCACTCCGGTCGACCCAAGGTCATGTGTGGGGCCCGCATCGCACGTCGCTGCCGTGGTCTGCTTCTACTAGGGTGACAGGCGGCTCCACCTATCACCCCCAGGTCTGTACACATGGGGAACGGAGGTAATGACCTCCGTTTGTGACCTCCACTGCTCGAGTAGCCTTCGCTCGTCGCGTGCTGCGTGGTTGGCGAGTCTGCTCAATAGTGGTACCTCGTATCCACAACAGGGCACAGAGAGAATTACAAGTTGCAAGGATATAAATGGCAGTAACGCTATGATGATAATGAGCGTACCTATGATGTTTTTCGGAGAGGTGTGTTGTATGATATGTATGAATGAGGAAACTGAAGACCTTCAGAAATGCGATTACGAATATAAACGACGTTCAACTCATTAGTTCTGTGATATATTTTTATCTACACAGTGACATAATTTTTCTAACCGCCCCCCTTTTTTACACAACTTAAGTGACAGACAAGCGCACGGCCCACCTGATGGAAAGTGGTTACAGTGGCCTATGGACGTGTGTAACACCAGAGAAGCCACACTCGTGCTGCCGACCCTGTAAGCACAGAGTTTCTGTGCCGTCAGTGTAGAGGACAAACCAGGACAAGCCTTTAGTCTTCCCACTGACAGCACAAATTCTCCAGTGAGCTCTGGGTACCCTACTCACCGCTGTTGGAGAATAGAATAGATTTATCAGCCACCACCGGAGCCGGTGAGAGAGGTTATGTTGGACTCGAACCATCTAAAAAGCACGACGCCTGTGGGCAAATCCCTCGCACCCCAGCCGACCCAGGGCCGTCTCTCTCGATCTGGCCCTCTCCTCAGGTGTGAGGACCACAGAGTCCCTATGACGTCCCCGAAACCTGGGAGGTAGGCAATGCGCATCGCCATCGTTGCCTACTTCTGCCAGGGTGACAGACGGCTCCATCCGTCACCCCCAGGCCTGCGAATATATGGTGTAGACATTCGTTGAAGACTATCATAAACGTCAAAACGTATTTTCAAGTTTATGAATGTTTAGACAAAAGGGCATTCAATACGCCGGCCAACGAATTGCCAATTGTATAAAGGGGCTGTTCTAACATGTACTATAAAATACCATATTTATATATTTGTGTTAGTATGAGAAGAATTGGAAATACTATAGGTACATGAATTTTTAATAGCATAACTTAAGAAATCTTTAATCCGATTATACACCATAAGACATAAATAACAAAAATTAGGTACAGTTTATGTTTTGCGTTCAAGTCTTTCCTTATAGGCAATAGGATGGAGAAAAATATCGCAGAAGATTAGGGGTGTCTTTATAGGTCGATTAACGACCTCCACCCCCCATGAGCACAGGCCTGTGGGTGACCGGTAGAGCCGCCTGTCACCTCCCCGTTTTCCGGGGATGAGTTGGGGACTCTGTAGTCCCCACACACTCGAGGAGAGGGCCAGATCGTGAGAGATGGCCCTGGGTCGGCCGGGGTGCGAGGAATATGCCTGTCAACCTTACCTTCGGCAACCTAAGCGACCCACAGGCAGCGTGCGTTTTAGTCGGTTCGAGTCCGACATAACCTCTTCCACCGGCTGCGGAGGGGAGGTATCCGGGGGGATTAGGCGTACGTAAAAAAGAGAAATGTCTTTATGATATTTTAGTTGAAAGTATTGACGGAGGATCTATCTAACTCACTCTCACCTGCCGGAATACAGTGTTATTAAAAATGGTTTGAATTCTTTATAATATTTCCAGATCTATTTAATTAAAGCCGAAACCAGTAAGAGAATCTATACTGGATGGTTGTGTGGCGGAACACTTGTTAAAAGAAAAATCGCGATAACATCAGCTGCTTGCGTCCGAGACGTAGAACATATGTACATTATAGCGGGTTACGCTCATTATGTGACAGATGACGAAAGGGATTCCGATAAGTGTATTAGTAACATGAGGAGAAAAGTCGTTAACGTCTGTATACCTAAAGGTAACGGGTTTCAATTTTAATTAATAGTACTTCAGAAAACATCACCATCATCATCATCAATAATATGGAGGAGGCGGGGCGGGAACGGCAACGGGAAAGAAGGAGAATTGCAAACCAACCTGCCCAGGAACTAAAGCAACTCGAGCATCGGAGGTCGTAAGGTGACTTCCGCCCCCTATGAGCGCGGGGCTAGGGGTTACGGGTGTAGCTGCCTGTCCCCTAGCAGAAGCAGACCGAGGCGGCTGGGTTTATTGCACACCTCCCTACTCCGTAGTCACCACACCCAAGGAGGGCTAGATCGATAGAGATGGTCCTGGGTTGGTCAGGTTGAGAGGGATATGCCTGAGTTCGCGCTGACAGCCCAATAAAATCAAACTATTGGCAGATCAAATGTCAGCAGTTTGCGGGGGCTCCAAACATTATTAAATAGGCTATATGTCAATTTTTTTTATTCTCCTAATACGATGGAGCTCCATGCAAAATCGTACTTGGAAGTGACGTCACGCGTCAGTTGCGCGTAGTGCAAATGTGCAAGAATATCTCGGTCTACGTTGAGTTTACGTGTTTAATTCATAATAAAAGTTATTTAAAATTTAATGAAGAATCTAAAAAGTTAAAAATTGGGACTAATTTTGATAGATTATATTTTGACTTACATACTTTGGGTATTAAAAATAATGGAAAGTCGCAGTTTTGGTTGAGTTAGTAAATATCTTAATTTGCAAAGCAAATGTTTCCAGAAAAAACTAAGATGTTAAACGGTATTGCGTAGAATCGAACAACCTTGTCAAGTAGCCTATTAGGTGCGGCGGTGGCGCGCGTGGCGCGCCTCCCCGTTTCCGGGGACGAGTTGGGGACTCTGTAGTCCCCACACCCGAGAAGAGGGCCAGATCGTGAGAGATGGCCCTGGGTCGGGCTGGGGTGCGAGGGATATGCCTGTCAACCTCACCTTCGGCAACCAAAACGACCCACAGGCGACGTGCGTTTTAGTCGGTTCGAGTCCGACATAACCTCCTCCACCGGCTCTGATGGGGAGGTATCCGTGGGGATTTTGCGCACGTAAAAAAAAAAAAAAAAGTAGCCTATTAGGTGACTCGTCTTGAACGTTCACTTTTTGCAATCTAAATTGATAGGATTATTTAGTAAACTTATTACTTTGTCATTAAATTGAAAATGAAAATGAAAAATGACTCTCATACTAATTTCCGAATTACTGAACCTAGAATAACGCTACAACGAAAAAGTGCAATCACGAATAATTAGTCTCCGAAATAACTTTATCACGAATTTTTATACAACGAAATAATGTTGTAACTAATATTTATACATCGAAAGAGCAATATCCCTAATATCGGCACAACAATTTAAATAATATTGTAATGAATATTTAGTATTCCTAATATGTATTAACATTCTTCCTGGTCAAACTGTAGCATAACCTTTTTGAACAACATTATGGTATATGATGAAGTCTTACTGTACAGGGAAAAATATAAATAAAATTACAATGATAATTGTTGCCAGTGTCACTAATTCTGTTATTTTGCAAAATGACGGAGTTAAGTTTCGTATTTTCGAAGAAAAATAAAAAACAGCTTGTTCTAGATGGATATTTGTTCAGTATGGACAGAAAAGTGGATAGTGTGTGTTACTGGTGCTGCACGAAAAAATGGACAGTTAATTGTAATTCCAGAGCGATTACAAAAATCAATGAACATGGTGTACACTTAATGCATAAAAGTTATAGTGACCACTGTCACAGCCCTGAACCGGAAAAAGTTTGTAATTTACAGTTATTGAATGGTTTAAAATCAAGGGCCATAAACAGTTTGGATAATCCATCCCAAATCATACAAAGTCAGTTACAGAAAGTTCCACAATCGAGTGCTCCCTATTTGCCGAGTACTAGCGCAATGAGAATGGTGATAAGTAGATCAAGATCAAAGGGAATCCCAAAACTACCTCCCACTCTTGATGAATTTAATGTACCAGACAAGTTTCACCATATTTTACTGGCGCAATATTCTTTTGCGGGCAATAGTATTTTATTATTTGGTACTATTCAAAACTTAAAATTATTGCAACGTTCTCGTTTCTGGATAGTTGATGGTACTTTTAAAACATGCCCTTACCCTTTCTTCCAAATTTATACGGTACATGGTATAATTGGTGAACACGAGACTGAGCAGAAAGTTGTACCACTGATTTATGGATTAGTGTCATGTAAGACTGAAGAAATATATTTTTTATATTTTAAAATTCTAAAGTCCGCAGCTGCAAATTCAGGTATTGATTTGAGTCCGCAGATTATTATATCAGATTTTGAAGTGGCAGCTATTAAAGCTATGAAGCGAGTATTCCCGGAAATTCAACAAAAGTGTTGCTTTTTCCACTTAACTCAAATAATTTGGAGACACATCCAAGCTGCTGGATTAGCGAAGATGTACGGAAGTTCCACGGATTTTGCACACAAAATGCGTCATTTACCGGCTTTGGCATACCTAAAACCGGAAGAAATACCTAGAGCTTTTGACATTCTACAAAGTCACGTTTTACCCAGTGAGGCAATAGAAGTAACTACTTGGTTCTCAAAATATTATGTACATGGAGATTATAAAAAGCAAATGTGCAGTAATACCAACAGAATGATATTAAAAAAAATGCCTCCAAGATTCCCGCCACAAAAATGGTCTATCCACTCTTGCATAGGAACATGTGTTCCAACAACGCAAAATGAAATCGAGAATTGGCATCATCGGTGGAACGGGCTCCTCGGCAGAAAGAAATGCAATATATATCGGGTTTTGCAAGAGGTACAAAAGGAACAACGACACACTGAGATTATAATAGAAAGGATTCAAACTCAAGCACAGGATACAAATAGAGCAAAGCGGAAAAAATCAAGAGAAGATAAAATAAAATATCATTTCGAAAAACGTGAAACTATGGACACAGTTGAATTTCTGAATGGTCTTGCGTTTTTGTGTCATTTAAAACATTGAATTAATATTATTCCTGAATATATTAATAATTATTAATATAATATTATTATTGAATTAATATTATTATTTCCTGGTGTTTTATTTGGGCTCCATGGGCTGATATCAGAGATAATACTGTTTAGTTGTATAAATGTTAGTTACAACATTATTTCGTTGTATGAAAATTGTTGTGCCGATATTAGGGATATTGCTCTTTCGATGTATAAATGTTAGTTACAACATTATTTCGTTGTATAAAAATTCGTGATAAAGTTATTTCGGAGACTAATTATTCGTGATTGCATTTTTTCGTTGTAGCGTTATTCTAGGTTCAGTAATTCGGAAATTAGTATGAGAGTCTTTATTGTCAATAAGAGTACAGATTTTTAAAAAAGTGTCCGTTGGCCGCACACTAGGCAAACCTGTCCTGTGGGTACCTCTTACGATTACACGTTACATTTGCTTGGTCGACATTATTACTCTTATAAAATTATCTGGAACATTTTACATATACGCGCGTGTGTGTGTGTGTGTAATTGATTAGGAGGTGTGATCAAAAACAATATTTAATGTTAAACCGACTTCTAGAAACAAAAAATAGGCAAACAAGAGTGGAAAATAATTGAATGTACAGACTTATTGAACTGTTAGAAGTCGGTGCTTAGACCAACAGACCTAATCTCAATTCATCATGATTATCATTGCGTTGATCTCGGTGGCAACCGAAATCCTCACCTCACAGTCTGGGGTCTACTATCCGGTTGTTACTTCTCCACTTCGCACGCATGTCACCCTCTCCTCCCGGGAATGCCAGACATTTGTTACCCACATTTCCAGTTTCCGTAAAATTTGGCCAATCACCTGCTCCTGGATTTTATCAGCAATGTCACGAGCATGAAGGCTACCGTGGATACGGGAGTCAAAGTCAAGGTCAAAGTCAAAAAAATCATGTATCTTTTAGAGCATTTCCCATTATCCGACCCGATATCCGATAGCCAACTGGAAGTGCTGAAACCGCTGTGTTGCCCCATATCATAGTGTCCTTTCGCATTAATAGATGACGATGATCACGAATATATAAGGTCGAAAATTGCTTGCAGGTTTTTGTTAGGTTTTTACATCCCTAGCATTCCTAGCAACTAATCTGTGCTATCGAGTAAATGGCATCGGATATATGTGAAAACAGCACATGTTGTCGGCTATCGGATATCGCTCATTGCTTATCGTCGTCAGAGATAGATATCAGACCGAATATAGTGAAAACGTCCTTAAGGGATCCCTTACACTCACAGGTAAACAAACTAATTTTTTTAAATCCTAGATTACACTTTGGATTATGCCTTATTGAATAAATGGGCTAATTTGGATATAGCTGTAGTCAAAGCAGAGGCAGATATCACTGATGTAACAGATTATGCAAAATTCTGTCATTATATACCAAAACCAATAAAAATTAACTATGACTTATCATTACAAAGTGCCGGAGGAGATGCTTTGCTTTTGGGGTGGGGTCATACAAAGGAATGGCGAAAGGTAAGATAATGTAGTCATTCTTATTATAATTTAAATCTGTTGGAGGCCATTGTGTCACTTAAACGCTTCTTTACTTCGCTTTGCTTCGTATCAATTCCATTTCAAAAAATAATGACGCCTTAATAATATCTGTTCACAAGTCGTAAACGTATGTATTTGTTTAGGCCTACAGGCATTATTCTTCACCATATCGTCTCTCATAACTGGGTTGGTGAAAATGTTGTAAATTGCTTTTAATTAGGGTTTGGAACCCTTATATGATCACTATGATGCCCGCGTGTGTTAAGAGGTTTTTTATACCACTTAGGTGGCAGACAAGCACACGGCCCATCTGGTGGAAAGTGGTTACCGTGGCCTATAGACGTATGCAACACCAGGGGTGTTACACTCTCGGTGCCGACCATGAAGAAACCTTCTGATGCCCCTCTTGAAGAATCCCATATTGTAGGTGCTTGGGTCATTCCACATCTTAAGTGTGTGTAGGATGAAATTTCTTTCATACCGCACAGTGCGCACCATCTCAGTTCGTAATGTGTGAGGATGAATTCCCTGCCTATGGCGAGAGATGCGATGATAGAATGTAGCTCAAGAATCCACGAAGGCATCAAGTTTAATGCTAAATTTCAGTATTTGGCATAAATTACTTCAAGGCATTTTACTTTATGGTCAGTAATGACATGAAGTTGTGAAAACAGACCTCTGAGTCAATGCCATCGAAAGTCCGCTATGTGGCAAATGAAAGGGGATCAAGAAATATAAGGTACTTTCCGTTTGGCTGGTATTATGAAATTTGACAGGAAGCCAAATATTAATAGCACAAATCTAGGGAAAATTTTGAAAACTGCAAATTTATAGCCACACATTTTGCAAAAAAAAAATGCATGTCTGTCAAGACCATTTCCACGAAAATTAGTTTTTTAAATCATGATGTAACAAAGCCATCTAATTGCTAGCCTATTAAGTAATCCGGGGTCGAGTTGGGGACTCTGCAGTCCCCACACCCGAGAAGGGGGCCAGATCGTAAGAGATGGCCCTGGGTCGGCCGGGGTGCGAGGAATATGCCTGTCAACCTCACCTTCGGTAACCAAAGCGACCCACAGGCGGCGTGCGTTTTAGTCGGTTCGAGTCCGACATAACCTCTTCCACCGGCTCCGGTGGGGGGGTATCCGCGGGGATTTTGCGCACATTAATTTGCGCGCGTTAATTAATTGCTGATTGTTATTTTAATAAGATTACATGAGATTTAGTGCAGTCAACAAAGGAGCTATTATACAACATTACATACAATTTTCTATGAAAAAGTGTACACTAATTAGGTAAAGGTACAGTGATATTTTTATTTTAGGTTTGTGTTGATAGATATTAGTAAAATAGGATTAGTAATAGTAAAAAAGGAACAAACTGGAGATAACCCAGGGTCAACCGTGGTGCGAGGGAAATGTCTTATTGGGTCGTGGTCTGAGTTGTGAACGACCTATGCGGTATTAGTCAATTCCAGACCGGCGCGGGAGTTTCTGTTTTGATTTCCGCACGAAAAAGAATACTAGACTTACTAATTTTCAATTAGCCTGATATATAATACGTTTTTTAACACTTATCTTTTACTCTCCGCGGTAGCCTAGTGGTATGGGTAATGGACTGCTGAGACGAGGTCTCGAGATCGATCCGAGGTTTTACCATGGCACACACCAATAACTTTTCGATGCTTTTCGAAGTTATGTACGTATTTATCGCAGGTTTATAAGTGCCCGGTTAATGGCAATAGGCTCGCCACCTATTACTTTGGAACCTAAACATAAACTGGCGAAATGTGGGTGCTAGTACCTATGCCTAACCCTTCGGGGATATAGACGTGAGTTTATGTTCTGTTATGTTATGTTATCTATTACTCTTTCAACTTTTATAGGATAAAGACCTCACGGACTTCAATCAAAAAGATTTGAAATATGGCGCTACAAAGATTTATGATAAAAAGAAATGCATAGACAAATATGAAGATTATCATATAGAGACATTGATAGATAGATACATGATTTGTACTTGGCCACCTGGGTCTTTCAATGACCAAGGCAGGGACGGCCTTTCTGAAACCGAGGAAATTGAGAAATACAACAGCAAAGAAGGCGTAGACGGTTGTTCTGACGAGATTGCAAATAATGTAAGTATCATATATTGTGTTTTTAAATATTCACGCCAATAAATCTCCGACAGAGGTGTATTAACACTTACACTTCGCCAACTATACGCGTGGTTTCCGGCATAGTAGAATTTGGACTATTCCATCTCTTCCCATGTGGTGTCGTACAGGGCGACCACCATAGATGTTCGTATGGCAAACGGTACCGGGACCAGAGAGCATACAAATATATACACTGAACGGGTAAAGAACCCGCACCTCTCACGTGGCGACTGACATTGTCACTGAGTTTAGCGAGTAGATCAATCAAATTTAAATTGCGAGTTTCTGTGTCAGTCTTCCAGTAATTGGTCAAAGTTTGCAACTCGCTCTCATTAATATGATCCTCAAGTGGGACTGCACCAAATTGAATAATTTATTTTTATTTTGTTCGTTAATACGAACGCAGGAAATGCAGTTAGTATAGAATAAATTAATTTATGGTTTGAATCATTTATGCATAACGCAGTCCTTTTCAGTTTAAATGAACTTTGTTTGTTTCATTAAAATTGAACAAAATTTTCTCACATTAATTAAATGAACTTATCACCATCTTAACATTATTTCTGCTGTCACCTTGGAGTTAGTTTGTTCATTCTCCCACCTCTTTGGTTTGACTTAGACCTACAGATTTCATGGACGTGAATGCTCTCTCATTACACGGTCTCCACCATCAACCAACACCATTAAACAGGTATGCTGGTTATGTTAAGTTATTACATACATATAATCACGCCTTTATTCCCGGAGGGTTAGGCAGAGGTGAATTAACACCAACATTTCACCAATCATTAAATTGGGTCTCACGTAATAGAGCCTATTGCCGTCTTCTTGGCACTATTTGTTGACTCAAGCCATGCATTCAGATGCATGGCTTGAGTCAACAAATAGTGCTCAGGGCTGAGTCTGGGCTGTACCTATCTGTCTGATGTTAAACAGCCCTATCCCTTAGTCGCCTTGTACGACACCAATCAATCAATCAATCAGCCTACCGCGGCCCACTGCTGGACATAGGCCTCTCCCAATGTGCGCCATTTTCTCCGATCCTCCGTCTTCCGCATCCAGTCTGTCCCATCCCACCTTTTTCAGGTCGTCCGTCCATCTGGCTAGGGGGCGTCCTACCTTTCGTTTACCTTCTCGCGGTCTCCACTCTAGGACTCGTTTGCTCCAACGGCCATCGGTCCTTCGGCAAACGTGGGTGGTTGTACGACGCCGCGTAGGAAGAAATGGGGTGGTCCGTATTCTACTCTGCCGGGAACCACGCGCTGTTATTAGAATATTAAGTAGTTAATAATAATATTTAATATACCGTTTTAATTTACAGGAAAAACCTAATTCGAAAAAGGATGACGGCGCTGCAAGTCAAAGCGCAGAGTCACAGAAAACAAAAGTAGGAATATGCCAGGTCATTAAAAAAATTATTCATTACGTAGTATATGTAGGTATCGCTAGTGTATTTGGAAGTCAAAACTTAAACATTTTTTAACGAATAATAATACCTAATGAATCAGTTACAAAATTAAATACCTATCTGTTCAAAACGGAAACATATTTCAAGCATAGTTTCAAGGATATATTCATAGAAGAAAGAGTTGATTATGTTGCAAATATGAGCAATGCTCAAAATAACATAATAACAACGAAGTAAAAAATGCACACATAATGTACGAGTAGCATGAATGTTTAAAACAGGTCAATAATTTAACTGCTGTCATACTACGAACTGCAAACGTAACTATTACGAATTTAGCGTTTTATTTATACTTTATTGTACACATAAATGATATTTATATAAAAAGATAAGATGTAATGTACAAAGGCGAGCTTAACTCAAAGTTGAGTTATCTTCCAGCAAACCCGGGAGTGCACAGAGGAATTGCAATAATAAAGGCTAAGTCTAATGCACATGAAAGTGTAGAATTAATATTAGAAGGAATTCCATATGTATACCCCTAGACAATAGGCACAAATATACACATACACATATACACACATACACATAATGGCGCATGTGTTTTGTCACTTTGATCTAAAATATCTCCTCTTTGGTTGAGAATTCCAAATTTATATATATATTTTATCTAAAAATATACATAGTAAACTAAGATATTGCCTAACTAAACTGAAACTATGACTTTTCATTATTTTTAATTCCCAAAATAGGTCAAATTATAAACAATCCAAATAAAGCAAAATTTATAACTTTTTAGATTGTTTATTAAACTTCCAATCAATCTTATTACGCACTGTCTACGTGTAAACGCAACGTAGACTGAGATAAATGCGATATTCTGTAGCACTCCATACATTTTAACTACGCGCTAGCGCGCTGTGACGTCATCACGTTCCACGATTTTGTATGGAGCGTTTTCGGGCGGCTCGAGAAATTGAATTTATAAAATTAAATATCTTTAAAACTATTTGTTTAAGAAAGTTTAACTTTTAGAGTTCATTATGTTATTGTAAAATGTACAATTGTCGAACTTTTTAGGGCTCCAACTACTAATTAATGTACAATACAACTCCCAAATACTCCAACCAACATACATTTCCATCCAAAGGTTGCCTGGAAGAAATTGTGTAAAGCGATAAGGCCGCCCTTTGTACTGCTCTTGTCTTCTCAATTTCTGTAACTGCTTCTAGAGATCAGGCAGAGCACGAGCCGCAATGTGTTTAAGTCTTGGGTACGACAATTGCTCACCACAGAATTAGCAGAATCATCGTCTCAACGATAATGATATTTCTACTCATATTGATATGGGTATCTATATTTATGTATTATATTTATGTTAAATATGTGTATATATTTTATGTATGGTTGCGCCGATGGTAGAATTTGTATTTTTTTTGCTCAATAGTAGTAATTCAAGTCATTGACACTGAAACACACGCTTCCTGTACCCATCTCCCTCCCGCGCTACCTTTTAAAGTGAGATAGCAATAGTTTCCGCACCGCTCAATTGTCAAAATAGACGCATATTCACTTCCGCTTTTGAACTAATAAACAATGGCCGGCGGCGCGCGCGTCTCTCAGAAATTAATAATGTTTGTTGGATTTTAACCGCTTTCATAGACCTTTACCGATCGGATTGTGCCTCTCGTGTGTCCCTCAAGTGATTTAGTGATGTGGGCAGCAGCTCCTGAGCCAGGAAGAGAAGACCGGTGCATCGGCCCAGCCAGCACGTGGCGTAGTAAAGGTTAGTGCATCCTCTCCTAATTTCTCGGGTTGCATTCAATGCCTAAACCACCTCCGCGGCAACCCGATCACCTATCTTGTTTGTTGTGTAAAGTGTCATATGAAACATGTTAACTTCATCCCCGCAAAATACAGTCCACTAGCTCAGGTGGCATGAGAATCGCGCCATCATTCTTTTTGGTCCTGGTCGAGCCGGATACTTAGTCGTAGTTTCGCATTTTGTTATGTTATTATTCTATTGGGAATAAACGCACCGCACCTAAATACCTAGTTATTTTAGTAGAAAACCCCGCATCTAGGCATTTAGGTTTAGATCTTAGGTATACTAGACACCCTAGTGCATAGGCACAGCGTAATACCTAACGCATTTGGCTATTTCAATTTCTGGGTTGTCCGTTCGCCCCTGGCTCGCATCGTGTTTACCTGATACCTACATAGGTTAGGTACGTGGTTATACCTCGCTCGCATTTCTCTTATCGTATCGATCCTTAGTCGTAGCTCGCTTTTGTTATTTATTCCACAGGGAATAAACGCACCGCACCTAAATACCTAGTTATTTTAGTAGAAAACCCCGCATCTAGGCATTTAGGTTTAGATCTTAGGTATCCTGACACCCTAGTGCATAGGCACAGTGTAATACCTAACGCATTTGGCTTTTGTTTTATTTGTTTCAATTAAGTTGTCCGTTCGCCGCTAGCTCGCATCGTATTTACCTAATACCTACGTGGGTAGATACGTGGTTATACCTCACTCGCATTTCATTCAAATTCATACGAAAGTATTTTAATTTGAATAGATATTACGCAATACTTAATCCCTGAAATAATAGTTGAACCTGGACAGCGATCTAGCTCGCGTAGGTACGATCTTGTTGCTATGCGCGTTTTGTTCAAGCCGGCACTCGCAGTTATAAGTACCTACCTACCTACGGATATCGTTCGCGCCGCGTCGCTGTACTGTAGGTACCGCTAAGATTAAGTCATTTCATTTGTTGTTTACCGCACTTTAGTTTGATATTAGTTGTAAAAATGCCCCCAAAGGTTGGTAGTACCGATAGTAAAGTTCAACTGAAACTTTTATACGCTAAAAGAGAAATGATTTACTCTCGTGTACAATCGAAGTCAAAGTCAAAGTCAAAGTCAAAGTTCTTTATTTGTAGAATATGGTACAAAAAATGATGTTTAAATTATACGCATAGTATTTGTGATAATGCACTTAAAACCTCTGATTTGGCTATTAGAGATTCGTTCTTGTGTTCTATAGAAAACTTGGATAGTTTGCGCGCGGATTTCGAGTCTTTAGTACATGACATCATCGTTTTAGAGTTAAATTTAAATCCCGATTACTCAGTGAGTTATCAGGCCTTGTCGTCGTTTGACGATTTGTATTGTCGTATCAAACGCGTCGCTAGGAGTTTGGAGAAACCGTCTGACCGACCCAATCCCACTCGCGACCGACCTAAGTTGCCACCAATTCAAATACCCGAATTTTATGGTAACATTCGCAATTGGTGTTTATTTATAGATAGTTTTGAGAATACAATAGATAAGAACGATTCGTTGACAGATCACGAAAAATTGCATTATCTCGTTGAAAAATTAACTGGTAAAGCTGTAACCGTTTGCGCTGGAATTACGTTTAGTACCGAAAATTATAATTTAATTTTAAATACTTTGAAAGCTAAGTATGAGGATAAAAGATCGGTAGCTAACGCATATTTGGATCAGATGTTTGATTTGAAATCCATTACGGCATGTAACGATCAAAACTTAGAGAAGTTTCTAGATACTTTCGCATCATCTGTTCGCGCCGTAAAGAACCTAAAGATCGATGACCTCTGCGACTTCTTATTTTTGTATATGGGTTTAAAGAAATTAGATTCCGAAACCATTCGTTTATTTGAGTCGGATCACCGCGGCAATAAAATTCCTAAGTTCGAAGACTTAGAAAGTTTTGTTCGCGAGCATATAAAAATATTGCAACGCTCTTCATCGAAACATGAAGGCGCGAAGAAAGTTGTTAGTTCGGAACGCAAAATAGATGCGTCATCGAAGTCACTGAAGTCAACTCATACTTATGTTAATACCGCACCAGCACATGTACAATCACCTGTTTGCTCTTTGTGTAATGCTCATCATTCGCAATTGTACAAGTGTCCGGGTTTCCTAAAATTATCGCCTAGTGATCGTTATAAATTTGTTCGCGCTAATAATTTTTGTTTTAATTGTCTCGGTACTAAACACCGCGTTGTTTTATGTAATAGTAGCAATAGTTGTCGCAAATGTCCAGCGAGACACCACACTTTACTTCATTTTGAAAATAGTAATGCCGCATCCAATGTGAGCACAGTTGGTTCGTCGAGCGGTGACACACGGCGGCCTGCGCCACAGCCGCAGCCCGCGCTCGCGCGCGCTCCGGCCCGCCCGGTGACCGCTGCGAATGACGTCACCTTGTGTTCGTTGTCCGCTAGTACTGCGCTCACTACTGTTGTCCTCGCGACTGCTCGCGTTATTGTTGTCGATGCATTAGGTAAACCGCACATTGTTCGAGCGCTATTAGATGGCGCTTCGCAAAGTAATTTTATTACTCAAGATTGTTGTAAACGTCTTGGTTTCAATGTTAATAAGCGTTCAACCCGCTCAGTGGTGAAGAGTTTTGGAGGCTTACAGTCAGCTGTTCAGGGCACCGTTAGAACAAGGTTTGGATCTCGTTTTAATAATAATATTTGGTTTGACATGGATTCGCTCGTTATAGATAAAATAACTGAACAGTTGCCTACCGTCCCGGTTGACACGTCTTTATTAACGAAATTTAAAGACTTGCCTTTAGCAGATGAGACTTACGCTGTTCCTGGAGTCGTCGATATATTGATCGGCGCTTCGATTCTCCCGCACCTCCAGTTATCACGTAAGGTTCAAGGGGGACCGACGTACCCCGCTCCGCACGCACTGGAAACAGTTCTTGGTTTTGTTATAATTGGTTCCGCACCCGCTTCTATAGATAGTTTTAGTCACTCGACTGCCTCGTTCTGTTGCACCGTCGAGCCGCCACTGGAGTCTACCATCCGCAAGTTTTGGGAAATTGAAGAGGTCAATGTCCCACCAATCCTAAGCCCTGATGACAAGATGGCTGAGGAGATTTATTGTCGCACGACTACTCGTGATGAGCAGGGTCGTTATGTTGTCGCGCTCCCTTTCAAGGGAGATATTTTTTCGCTCGGTGACTCCCGTGTATCCGCTGAAAGACGCTTTCTTTGTTTAGAACGAAAGATGCAGGCGTCTCCAAAGTTAAAGCAAGCCTATGATGAGGTTGTTAACGAATATTTAGATAAAGGTTACATCTCACCTGCGCCTGCGGACACTGACGAGACCCAGCCTTCGTACATTATCCCGCACCACGGAGTTATTAGAGAAGATAAGCTTACTACTAAACTCCGCGTAGTTTTGGATGGCAGTGCTAAGACTAGCACTTCCGTGTCGCTTAATGACATTTTGTATTGTGGTCAAAATCTTCAAGGTAATTTATTTGACATAATTGTAAATTTTCGCTTATTCGCTGTTGCACTCTCTGCAGATATTCGACAAATGTTTTTGTGCCTTGAAGTGCGCAAATCCGATCGTAGGTTTCAACGATTTTTGTATAGATTTTCACCGCAAGAACCTTTAATGGTTTACGAATTTAATCGTGTTTGCTTCGGGCTTAAATCTAGCCCTTTTCACGCACTTCGCACCGTCAAGCAGTTGGCCGCTGACGAGGGCGATGCATTTCCGAAAGCGAGAGCCACCATTGAGACTGGCTTATACATGGATGACTTCGTGTATAGTGTAGATAGCGAGGCAGAGGCTGTCGAGACGGCCGCTCAAGTTATAAGTCTCATGAAGGCTGGTCAATTTGATCTCGTGAAATGGACGAGCAACTCGCAAACTGCGTTAGAGTCGATTCCACCGTCGCACCGATTGTCTTCGGTTAAGGAATTCGATGAAAGTGATACGCACAAGGTGCTTGGTTTAAGCTGGTCGCCCGCATCTGATACGTTTAGTTTGAAAATTAGTTCGACCCCGCAAACTTGTACTAAACGCATTATCCTGTCGTGTGTGGCACGGATATGGGACGTAATGGGATTCGTAGCTCCTGTCGTTTTGTACGCCAAGCTACTTATAAAAGAGCTTTGGCTTTCCAATTGTGATTGGGACGACACCGCGCCCGACAACATTGCTAAGTTGTGGGCTCGCTTTAGAAAAGAACTTTCTGTGCTTGACCAAATACAAATTCCGCGTCATGTAGGTATATCGCAACATAGTGTTGTTACGGTAGTAGGCTTCGCGGACGCTAGTGAGAAGGCGTATGGAGGAGTAGTTTATTTTCATGTCTCGAATGTAGGTAAGGTTTCAATTAGCCTT
The DNA here is from genome assembly GCA_963662185.1 of Eilema griseolum. Taxonomy (NCBI): domain Eukaryota; kingdom Metazoa; phylum Arthropoda; class Insecta; order Lepidoptera; family Erebidae; genus Eilema; species Eilema griseolum. Next base: position 11,151,557 of record OY759252.1, read on the forward strand.
ATAAGCGCGAAATCAAAGGTCTCTCCCCGTAAGGTCGTCTCTCTGGCACGCCTCGAGCTATGCGCTTTACAATTGTTAGTTAGATTGATCACCTCTATCGCCAATGCTTGTAGTAGTCGCATTAATATTAGTAGAATTTTAGCTTTTTCAGACTCAACAGTCGCTTTGTGTTGGGCCCACTCTTCGCCCCATCGTTGGGACACATTCGTCGCTAATAGAGTGGCAAAAATTCAATCGGAATTAGCGCCACAAAATCTCTTTCACGTTGCTGGCACCGACAACCCAGCCGATTGTCTCTCTCGTGGATTGCTTCCTTCGCAAATTTTGGATCACCCGTTGTGGTTTAGTGGACCGTCCTGGATTCATGCCGCGTTAGATAAGTGGCCAGTTAGTCAATTCAATCCCACTACGGTTTCCGAACCACCCGAGGAGAAGAAGCACTCGCTTGTTGTATCGGTCCCGCGTGAAGAGTCCCTTATTTTGTTGTTGGCTAATCGCGTCTCGTCTTGGTCGAGACTGTTGCGTTGTGTTGTTTATGTAGGCCGATTTTTGAGAATTTTATCTACGCGCGGTCATATAACCGCCGCTGATTTAGATAAAGCTGAATTGGTCATACTTCGCGAGTTGCAGAAATGTTATTTTGCTTCTGAATTTAAAAATTTAGAATTTAACAAACCTTGTAGTCGTTCTTTCCGACACTTGAAACCATTTTTGGAAGATGGACTCATTCGAGTAGGTGGTCGTTTGAGAAATTCAAGTTTAGGATTTGAACAAAGGCATCCAGTAGTTCTCCCGCGTAAGGACCACGTATTAGATTTGTTAGTAGATTATCATCATAAGGTGAATTGTCACGCTGGTCCCGATTTGTTAATGTCTATTTTGAGACAGAAATACTGGATAATTTCCGCTCGTAATTTGATTCGCGCTAGAGTACACAGATGTGTACCTTGTTTTAAACTCCGCCCGCGTTTTATCGCGCCTGAAATGGCCGATCATCGCTCTTGTCGTGTTGTTCAATCCGCAAAACCTTTCGTACACACCGGCACAGACTTTGCTGGGCCTTTCAAAGTCACCATTGCTCGTGGTCGTGGCATTCGCTCCACGAAAGCTTATGTTTGTTTGTTCATTTGTATGACAACTCGCGCGGTTCATATAGAGTTGACCGGTGATTTAAGTACGCAAAATTTTATGTCCGCTTTTAAACGTTTTTTGTCGCGTCGTGGTCCGGTTAAGCGCATGTATTCGGACAACGGTACAAACTATGTAGGGGCCCGACGTAGTATTTCGGAATTGCACACATTCTTACGGTCTAAGTACTACCAAAGTGAATTCGCTCACATCTTAGCCGAAAATCGCATTGAATGGTACTTTAACACGCCTGCAGCTAGTCATTTTGGTGGTAATTGGGAAGCGAATATTAAAAGCCTTAAGTCGCATCTGTTTCGCGTCATAGGCGAACAGATTCTCTCGTTCGAGGAGTTGAGTACCGTACTCGCTCAAGTAGAGGCGGCGATGAACACGCGTCCGCTGTGTCGGACTCTATCTAGCGATCCGTCAGAGCCATTAGCGTTGACGCCAGCTCACTTCTTAAATACGACTCCTCTAAAATATTTGCCCGCAATAGATGTTGATGACGATAGAATGCACCTTCTAACTCGTCACGCTCTTTTAGATAAATTAGTCCAATCGTTTTGGAATCGTTGGAGAACCGATTATTTGCACACGCTGCAGTCACGTCAAAAATGGAATACTCCATCCAACCCAATTACTGTAGGTACGGTGGTAGTCCTTATGACTGAGAATGCGCCTCCTTTACATTGGCCTCTAGGAGTAGTAGAGGAAGTTTTTCCCGATTCCCGCGGGATAACTCGTGTTGTACGGGTTAAAACCGCAACCGGATCGTATCTGCGCCCGGTTGTTCGCCTCTGCCCTCTGCCTAACCAGCAGTAGGCACGAGTTCAAACCTAGGTTTATATTTTAGTTGTTATTTCCCAAACCTAGATTTAGATTAGACTTTAGATTTGTTCCGCATTTTTCGTTTGAAGGTAACCCTTCAAGCCGGGGGGAATGGTTGCGCCGATGGTAGAATTTGTATTTTTTTTGCTCAATAGTAGTAATTCAAGTCATTGACACTGAAACACACGCTTCCTGTACCCGTCTCCCTCCCGCGCTACCTTTTAAAGTGAGATAGCAATAGTTTCCGCACCGCTCAATTGTCAAAATAGACGCATATTCACTTCCGCTTTTGAACTAATAAACAATGGCCGGCGGCGCGCGCGTCTCTCAGAAATTTATAATGTTTGTTGGATTTTAACCGCTTTCATAGACCTTTACCGATCGGATTGTGCCTCTCGTGTGTCCCTCAAGTGATTTAGTGATGTCTGCAGCAGCTCCTGAGCCAGGAAGAGAAGACCGGTGCATCGGCCCAGCCAGCACGTGGCGTAGTAAAGGTTAGTGCATCCTCTCCTAATTTCTCGGGTTGCATTCAATGCCTAAACCACCTCCGCGGCAACCCGATCACCTATCTTGTTTGTTGTGTAAAGTGTCATATGAAACATGTTAACTTCATCCCCGCAAAATACAGTCCACTAGCTCAGGTGGCATGAGAATCGCGCCATCAATGTATATATATAACTATTCTGATTTATTTTAAATATGATAAGTAGGTATAAGTACTGTTTATGTTTAAGAACCTATATATAATTAATATATAGTCCTTATATAACCCAACGCATCTCTTGTTAATATGCGCCTACCTCGTACTAGCTCTGCACCACCCTATGGTAGCCTGGCAGAGAATGCCTACGGCATTAAGTCCGCCAGTGTACATCGTGCATAAAATATATATATATAAATAAATAAATATTGTAATTGGCGTACAATAAAGAATATAATAAATAAATAAATATACAATTTCGTCTTTAGAATGACCACGGCGGACCACTTATTTCTTGGTATCGCGGTGGACCAAGACTAATCGGCGTTGCTTCTGTATTTAGAGTGAATACCGAAAGACAATGTGAGGGACCATTTTTATTTACGAGTACATACTGTAACTCGAAATTTTTGAAATGTGTTATATATGAGCTATCGCAGCAAGATGGTTCAAGTAATGGTACGAAGACGCATAAACGAGACAGAACAAGAAGATCTATGTGAGTCAATGTTATTGCATTTTTATATACGACGAAGGTGGCAGACAACGGCCTACCTTTTTTTTATACCACTTAGGTGGCAGACAAGCACACGACCTATCTGATGGAAAGTGGTTACCGTGGCCTATGGACGTTTGTAACACCAGAGGAGTCACGGTCGCGCTGCCAACTCTGTAAGTACAGAGTTTCTGTGCAGTCAGTGTAGAGTACTAAGCAGGACAAGCCTTTCGTCTTCCCACTGACAGCACAAATTCTCCAGTGAGCTCTGGTTACCCTACTCACCGCTGGGAACATAGCGCGAAGTTATTATAGCCGCGGGTATTCTGTAGGGCAGAGGTACTTCCCCAGTCGGACTGCTCAATTGGGCGGAAATACCGCCGTGTCCCACCTTTTTGTGATCACCTTGTGGAAAGTGGTTACCATGGCCTATGAGCACGTGCATTTATAAATAAAACAGAAAAAAAATCATTATTTATTCTTAACATAACCATAACATAAACTCACGCCTATGTCCCCGAAGGGGTAGGCCGAGGTGCTAGCACCCACATTTCACCAGTTTATGTATAGGTCCCAATGTAATAGGTGGCGAGTCTATTGCCATTAACTGGGCACTTGTAAACCTGCGATAAATACACACATAACTTCGAATAGCATCGAAAAGTCATTGGTGTGTGGCATGGTAAAACCTGGGATCGAACACGAGACCTGGTCTCAGCAGTCCATTAGCCATACCACTAGGCTACCGCAGTTACTATTTATTCTATAGTATTATAAATCTGTAAATGTAAATTAGTTTGTGTGTGTACATTGGAGATATTTAAAAATAAGTATTTGGCTTAAGTTATATTGAAATGAATTGAATTTGTTAAGTAGGAGACACGGTCGAGATAAGTTGTTACATTTTTAGTTTTGATACATCATATCTCGCCTCCATTAACCATACGAATCTTTTAGATAAATTATATGATTCTTTAACTATTTAAGTACTAAATAACACCGATACTGAACCCAAACTTGTTTAAATTCTTGTCTGTTTCGCGATGACAGCTAAACCTACTGAATGGATTTTGATGAAGCTCTTTTTTTTATACAACTTAGGTGGCAGATAAGCACACAGCCCACCTGATGGAAAGTGGTTACCATGACCTACGAACGTGTGTAACACCAGTGGAGTCACATCCGTGCTGCCGACCCTGTAACAGAGATATTATGTGCCCTCAGTGCAGAACACAAAATCAGGACAAGCCTTTGGTTTTTATACTTTTTATACTTAGAATTAAAATCTTACGTTTCTTTGTTTTTTTTTATACCACTTAGGTGGCAGACAAGCACACGGCCCAGTGTAACTCTTTTGGTGTTGCAAACGTCCATAGGCCACGGTAACCACTTCCAATCAAGTGTGCCGTGTGCTTGTCTGCCACTTAAGTAGTATAAAAAAGAGCTATCGCAATATTTACCATGTTGTTATTGTTTCGAGTTCCTTTCCTCCATGATCGTAGTGCTTGCAACAAGCGTCGGGAGCTCAGTGGTTAAGGAGTCAACCTTACGATCGAGAGGTCCCGCGTTCTTATTGTGGCCTTTACACTACCACAGCTAACACAAGCAATTTAACTTAGGTAGAAGGGTTAGAGGCAATATTAGTAATTTCGGTTTTAATTTTCTTAAAAAAAAATTACGGCGTTGAAATATCGGAAACTTGAAATAATACAACATGGTAAATAGCCTGAGAAAGAGACCTATGTCCAGTAGAATGTTCTGTAATGGGCTGATTGATTGATTGATCTAATACTAATGTGAGGAACCATGATAGTTTAAATAACTATAATATTTTATATTTGAACAGGCCATATTTTTGTAAGTTGCCGCCAGAACAAAGAGGATTTGAAATAATTGAACGTCAAATATCATGGCTTGATCATCCAGATGGGTAAGTGGTCATCTTCAATAATTGTCAATTAGCAAGTTTCTATTCACATCACGTGTATTGCTTAAACCACTGAACAGATTTTGATGAAATTTTGTATATTTAGAAAATGGCTAGAGCTTCGGACAAGGATGTAGGTTATTAAAAAAATTGATTCATTCAATATTTCGGTTACTAATATATTTAAGAAAATACTTAACTTGAATAGAACTTAAAACTCATCCACTTATTTATTACTATATTTTACTATCAAACCTCGAGACAATAAAACATGGTAAATATCCCGAAATATTTACCGTGTTGTATTGTATCGAGTTGCCGATATTTCTTTCTTGTAACTGCGCCAAAATATTAGAAAATCGAAATAATACAACGTGCTAAATTATATCCCGATATTTTTAATCGTAATGTAAGTGAAAGTGATAGTTTTTTAAATATCGACTTATTTATGATAGCAATAAAACATTGATCGGCTGTATTTTGAATAGAATTAATAATAATTTAAAATGAAATTATTTTCTTTTTACAGTCCCGCTGAGACTGAGAAGTACCAATTGCGACCGCAGAGACCACTCCAAGACTATTTTCGTCATTAAAAGAAATCTGTTTAATTAATAATTACGAGTATTTAGTTTTGTTCATTTTTTATCGTACTTCATTGTAATTATTTAGTTTGAATGATTTGTTTGTAAAAGTTATTTGAGAAATGTTAACACCCTTTGTTTAGTACCTAGGGGTCTACCACCATCTCTCGCAGTATTATTTAAGAACACGAGAGTGTGCAAGCCAAGGTAGGTCAACAGAAGGCGAGCCGTACCGTGTGTAATATGGTGGTAGTTCACATGGTCATTCGTGTTTGCTATTAGGCGTTTGTTGATTTGGCAAAATATTTGATGTATATGCAAACATGCAAATATAGTCAAATGTAATTACCTCTTTCAAAGAGGTTATTTACTTCAAAGAGGACAGTGTCACATGTAAATTGTCACATTTTTTCTACTGTAAGGTACTCTACTGGCCGAAAAGAATTAAAAAGAACTAAATAACTTGTCGATTTTACGTATTTGGTATTGGCCATATTTGTCAAATAGGCTAATAGGCAAATGCTTTGTCAAATACTCTGTCCATACATGGTAACTGTTTGTCAAATATGTCAAATACGCAAGTACAAATAGCCATGTGAATTCCCACCATTACTCGAAGCATTTGTTCCATTTTCACCCCCTCATATTAATCTTATTTTGTCTATTTATGTAACTATCATAGTGTGATACGGACCGCCAGCGTCCATCAGGGACCAGGGTACTCAGGATACTAGTGTCATAGAGTTAAAGAGCAAATACATCCATTTTTGTTTGTATAATTTGTTAGACTTTTATACTGATCTTACAAGGCTACATAAATATCGAGTACCTACACAAGTAACAATAAGCGGTCTATGTCCGAATCTCGCTATGAAAGTATAGTAAGATTGAAACAATTGTTACTTTTAAGATATGGTGGATGATGTTTGTAAATATTTTTTTATTCGTATATAGTGTTAAGTTTTCAACTACCAGTGTCTTTATTTATTTCCTTGCAACCGCAACTGCGCCAAAATATTAGAAACGCGAAATAATACAACGTGCTAAATAAGTGACAGTGATAGTTTTTTTAAATATCTTCTTATTTGTTATAGCAATATAACATTGGTCGCACGAGACACCAAGAATACCTAATTTTTATTATATTTACTTTTATTTTTTTATTAAATATATATATACATTTATATAAATATATTGATTTTTTATTATGAGTACTAATATTAGCACATTTTTAAAATAAATTAATATTTATAAAGTTAACATACTTTGATACTTTTTTTTGTAATATATATTATATGTATGTATACGTAGAAACACCCAGATTAATGTAAATATACATACCCGCGAACCCTGCGAAGCAATTGAACGTTCCACCTCTATGGTACAGTGATCTAATTTGTAGTAATCGTGTAGTGTAGGTATATTTTTTTATTTCTTTTTAGCCAGATTGATTTGAAATCACCTCGCCTGATGGTAAACTTCATAAAAAACTGAGAAAAGAGGGACACCATTGCAGACACGTAGTTGGTGGCACTCAGTGTGGTGGCCTTGTCAGATGCATTTTCACACCCTACTTAAAGGACCCGGGACTTTCTTTTATACCACTTATGTGGCAGACAAGCACACGGCCCACCTGATGGAATCTGGTTACCGATGGACTGTAAGAAGAAGGAAACACGTGAGCTGGTAATGGGTTCTAGGTCTTGGTGGTGCGGCAAAGGAAAGAGACCGCTCGCCTCTTGCTATATTCTGTACCGTATGCGGGTAACATTTAAGCCCTGCATGTGTTGTCCTGTGTAGGAAAGGAGAGGGAAGGAGAGTTCTGACAAGGAATAACTAACTTTTATAACGTATAATGTATTATTCATTCGAACAAGATAACAGAATGTGTGAATTTAAACCGCTCATCTGTTATTTAACTATAACAACGACCATGTATATGTTAAGTAATAAATATTGCACGCCTCCCCGTATCCGGGGACGAGTTAGAGACTCTGTGATCCTCACACCCGAGGAGAGGGCCAGATCGAGAGAAATGGCTCTGGGTTGGACAGGGCGGAGACGGATATGCCTGTTAACCTGACCTTCGGCAACCAAAAGACGCACAGGCGTCGTGCGTTTTAGTCGGTTCGAGTCCGACATAACCTCTCTCACCGGCTCCGGTGGTGGGGGTATCCGTATCCCCATGGATACGACTGTGATAGACTGGTCACACCATATAAGTAGTCTTATATTTATATCAATGGGTTGTCCAGCCAATTCACGTCCTGACCCTCGATGCAGAAGTAAAACCACTGTCACAACAGACACTGCAAAAAGGCATTAAATTTCGGACGTTATTTTTATACAGCTAAAGTCCAAAATTTAATGAATAGAGTTTCATTATTCTTTTTCGTTTACTCTGCAAAAAGCCTTTTAATTATGGACTTTAACTACACTACCTTAAAGTAGAAAATTAAATGGATTTTTAGCAGAGTCCGTGGCGTGACTGTGGTTTTGCTTTAGCAGAACCAAAGCCCTGGAACTATTAAATAACATAAATACTAAATAAGTTGAACAAATGCTGTATACTTAAATAAGTTGAACATATGCTGTATACTTAAATGATTATAACACGATAGTTGCTATTCTCAATTATTCCAAATGTTTCTGGATAGACAGATTCTATTTGTTATTTGGGATTCAACCTATGTAAGTTCTCACGATCGCACGCAAATAACGATGAAGTAGTCATAATAAACTCGTCTTGTGTTCCTGACGGTAAGTAAGGTACCCAAACCTTACTAGAGAGTTTTGTGCTGTCAGTGGGAAGACTAAAGGCTTGTGCTGTACTGACAGCACAGAATCTCTCTGTTCTTCAATTTTCTTACAAGGTCAGCAGCACGAATGAGACTCTCTGGTATTGCACACGTCCATAGCCTACGGTAACCGCTATCCATCAGGTGGGCCGTGTGCTTGTCAGTCACTTAGGTGGTATAAAAAAAGTACTCAAAACATTCACATTAATATATTCTATAACATTCCACACAACGCTATCTAGACCCATGGTAAGCATAGCTTAACTAGCTTGTGTTATGGAATCTAGAATGCGGATAAACATACATAAATATTTTTTTTGTAAATACACTACATAATTATACATAGAAATACCCAGACCAATGCAAATATACATATTTGTGCACACAAATGTTTGTACTGTGCGGAAATCGAATGCCAGGTTTATGGTTAAACTATTTATTTAACTAGAATAATTATAGTCACTGTTGAAATAGTCGCGAGTAATTCGAAGGTACTTTTTATTTTTATTTACATTGAATTACTTAAGGCAATTGAAATATCGGAATCAGTGTAAATAATTAAATAACATCAAACAAATTACGATAGAAAACATTTAATTTGAATTTAGCCCCAGCACTGTAGTCGCCAGCCACCTTAATCGCAGCATCAAATCCCGGTCGGCCGCCGCGAATGACGCTAGTTCGAGAAAGTGACTCAAATACGCCGAGTTGGAGCGCCACGCCGCTGTACATCAAGCCAGTAGCGGTGGAGACCCTGGGGAGCTGGGGCAAAAAGGCCAAAAGCCTTTTAAGGGCGATTGGGCAGTGGCTCGTAGAGATTACTGCTGACTCTCGCTCTGGATCATTTCTGATGCAGAGGCTTTTTTTTTACGTTCACAAAATCCCCGCGGATACCCCCCACCGGAGCCGGTGGAGGAGGTTATGTCGGACTCGAACCGACCAAAACGCACGCCACCTGTGGGTCGCTTTGGTTGCCGAAGGTGAGGTTGACAGGCATATCCCTCGCACCCCGGCCGACTCAGGGCCATCTCTCCACTGTGTGTGGGGACTACAGAGTCTCCAACTCGTCCCCGGAAACGGGAAGGCGCGCGGGGCGCGCCACCGCCGCGGCCTGCTTCTGCCAAGGTAACAGGTGGCTCCACCTGTTACCTCCAGGCCTGCGCTCATGGGGGGCGGTGGTCGTTCTGATGCAGAGGCTAGCCATTGCAATCCAGCGTGGAAACGTGGCAAGTGTGATGGGTACTTTACACCGGGAGCGATGAGTTATTCGATTAGCCTTGACAACTTATTATTTATTTAGTTTAGTAGTAAAAGATAATTGTAAATTAACACATTTTAATGTGTAACATTCATGTAAACTTTTCACAATATAAATATTGAGTGTGTTATTGGCACCGCAACATAATAACTACAAACCAATTCTGGATATTCAATTATTGCGTATTGCATACCGTTAAATTGGCCTTTCCACGAAAACATTACAAAATTTTGATATGAGAAAAATGTATACGTTAAAGTTGAACCAAGTTGTGATTTTATCATTGTTATGGCACAGTAAGTACATATTTATTTAAAATTGAATGATTAAAGCTTGTTTTCGGATGAAAGCTCTCTCGGTGATCCGAGGAGCCTCACCAGAGCTAACGATGATGTGGGTATGATGGACTCAAATAGACTAAAATAGTAATAAAATAGGAGGTAGGATACTAAGGTATTCCCGCCCCAATTGGACAGTCCGACTGGGGAACCTTCGTTCTACAGAATACCGCGTTTATAATAACCGCGTGTTATGTTCCCGGCGGTGAATAAGGCTTACTTAATTACTTGAGAGATTTTGTGTGGTTAGGTAGGAAGACTAAAGGCTTGTCCTGCTTTGCTTTCTACACTGATGACACAGAAACACGACAAAGAAGAGTCGGCAGCACGAGTGTGTTGCGTTGTTCACATCCACAGGCCACGGTAGCCACTTTCCAGCAGGTGGGTCGTGTGCTTGTCTGCCACCTAAGTTGTGTAAAAGAAAAGTAATATGATTGCAAGAATGCATGAAATATAATTTACTATTGAAGTATTTTATTAATTCACGAATATAGTTCCTGGTAACTCTAGGTTTGTGTTTAAATTATTTATTAAACATTTCAGAAATTTATTGTCAGCGAAGAATTGTAAACGGAGAGGATTTAAGCGAACCAAAAAGATATATGGTAAGAAGATATAATTTATTTTCTAAACATTAAATATTTACACATAAACAATAGTGGATTGTGAATGACAGTTTTTTTTTTTTTTTTTTTACGTGCGCAAAATCCCCACGGATACCTCCCCACCGGAGCCGGTGGAGGAGGTTATGTCGGACATGAACCGACTAAAACGCACGCCGCCTGTGGGTCGTTTTGGTTGCCGAAGGTGAGGTTGACAGGCATATCCCTCGCACCCCGGCCGACCCAGGGCCATCTCTCACGATCTGGCCCTCTTCTCGGGTGTGGGGACTACAGAGTCCCCAACTCGTCCCCGGAAACGGGGAGGCGCGCCACGCGCGCCACCGCCGCGGCCTGCTTCTGCCAGGGTGACAGGCGGCTTCACCTGTCACCCCCAGGCCGGCGCTCATGGGGGGCGGAGGTCGTTCATCGACCTCCGACGCCCGAGTTGCCTTCGTACGCGGGCAGCTTGTCTTGCGATCCTTCGTCGCTCCCGCTGCCGCTCCCGCCCCGCCTCCTCCTTCACGAGCATTACTTGCTCGCAGAAGGAGGCGCCGGCCGCCCACGCATCCGCGCAGCGAACCATCGCCGCGAGCAAGGTGGAGAGCGTGAGAACCCTCACTCCCAGGGCCGCCACAAGCTCCCGCCTCGGCGTCTCCCACGCCGGACACTCGGTGAGCGTGTGCGGACCTGAGTCCTCGCTCGCGTCGCAGTGATGGCACTCGGACGTTGGCTCTTTATGCATCCGACGCAGATACTTTCCGAAGCATCCGTGCTCGGTGATCATCTGCGTCAGACGGTACGAGAGGCTGCCGTGTGGCCTCTCTAGCCACTCCCCCATGATGGGTCTTACCGCCGTTACTACGGCGTGCCCTGCGCCTGGTTGCCCAAGTCGTATCTCCCATTCCGCCACCATTTCCCTGTGGAGCCGGGATCTCACGGCCCGAATTTCTTCGGGCTCGGGATCGTGACCTCGCTCCCGCGCCGCCCTTCGGAACCGGTATAGCGCCGAAAGGCATCTCGCTTCCAGGATCCATGGTGGCGATCCGGCGAGGAGACTCGCCGCGTTGAATGATATCGTGCGGTACCCCCTTATGATGCGGCACGCCAGCTTCCGCTGCGGACGCTGCAGCAGGAGCATGTGCCGATCACTCAGGGTGTCCGCCCACACGGGACACCCGTACAGGGCCATGGACCGCACGACACCCGCGTAGAGTCTCCTGCAGGAGTCCTCCGGGCCCCTCAGGTTGGGCAGTAGCCGCGCCAGAGCGTTGGCTGTGCCCGCCAATTTGGGGCCCAGACTTCGGAAGTGCTTCCCGAAGTCCCACCGGCCGTCGAGCACGAGCCCCAGATATTTCATCTGGGGCTTGATGCCGATGAGAGTGCCTCCCACTGTGAGACTGGAACCAGGTGGTGGCGTGCGCCGAGGTCCATGAAAGAACATGGCCTCGGATTTATGCAAAGCCACCTCAAGGCCCAGCCGCCGGATCCGTTCCACGACTTGAGCAACCGCGGTCGTGGCCCTCAGGATCGCTTCGCGGTATGTAGCCCCGCTCGCCGTCACTAGCGTGTCGTCCGCATAGCACGTGACGGCGGCGCCGTCCGCAAGCTCACCGCGAAGCACCCAGTCGTATCCAATGTTCCACAGTAGCGGCCCAAGAACCGATCCCTGTGGAACACCGCACGACATCTCACGCCGACCGACGCCGGTCGCACTTGGGTAGATGACGGCTCTCTCCGTCAGGTACGCCCCGACTATGCGGCGGAGGTAGAGAGGCACACCGTGGTACACGAGTGCCTCCCTGATGCAACTCCAGGGCAAGGTGTTGAACGCGTTGGAGATGTCCAAGGACACCGCCAACGTCACCTCACCCCGGGCAACTGCCTCCTCCGCCAAAGTCCTCACGCGCATGATGGCATCCACGGTGGACCGCCACCGGCGGAAGCCATATTGGGCATCCGCCAGGTCCGGCCCCCTACCAGAGAGGTGCTCGACGAGGCGCTTCGCAATAACTCTTTCAAAGAGCTTGCCCACCTCGTCGAGCAACACAATGGGCCGGTAGCCGGACGGTTCGTCCGCCGGGCGACCCTCCTTTCGGATGAGGACCAGTTTCCCCGTCTTCCACATCTTCGGAAACTGGCCCCGCTCCAAGCATGCGCTGAGGAACCCTCTCAGTCGGGGTTCGAGACCGTCTTCTCCCAGAGCTAGGACCCACGCGCGGCCTGGAATGCCGTCGGGTCCCGGGGCGGTGCTCTTCTTGGCTCTAAGCCTTCGCACCGCCAGCTCCAGTTCTACCCAAGTGACCTCGGGGACTTCGTCGTCAACTACCACACTGGGCGCCACAGGCGACCGAGGTGGCGGAGTCATCTGCGGCGGAACGTGTTCCGCTCGCGCCGGGAACAGGGACTCGACCACTCCACCGAGCAGAGCTGGCTGGAGAACCCGGGTCAACGGCGGGGCCCGGGGGCGCAGCTTTCCTCTTACCATAAGGTAAGGCCGCCCCCATGGGTCCCGCTCCAGCGTCTCCATGAGCTCCTTATAAGCCGCGGCTTTCGCCCGCTTAATCTCCGCTCGGAGGGCATCTCTGGCCTCCCTGTATCCCACATGAAGCTCCGTCACTCGGGGCTCCGTATCTGCGGTTTGGCTACGCCTCCTACGGAGTCTGGTCCACCGGCGGTGCGCGATCACGCAGGCTTGCCGTAGCCTCGCGATCTCCGCAGACCACCAGTAGACCCGACGCCTGAACGACAGTTATTTGGTGTTAGATATCTTAAAGGGCATCCGAGACTTTGAAATCCGGATCCAGCTTGTTAAAAGGAAGTTAAATAGTAAGCGGGCGTCGGATTTTACGAGGGGAACCTTGAAAACTACAGTGACTAACGATATGATGATGATGGTAAGGGTCAGTATGTAAATAAGTGTAAAGGTACAGTCAGTATCAGATTGATTTTGACATACAAAGTTTTCAAAATTATGTTAATGCCTTATAGCAACCGGCATAATGATGATGTTCGTTTAGAAACCGGAACCTATGGCTTAACGTGCTCTCCGAGGTACAGAAATACCAAGACATATAGTTGCAATAAGCGGGAACCGAACCTGCGCCCTCTTCGTAGCAGTTGTGTCCACTACCATAAAGGCTTTCTTGAATTTGTTTCCAATGTCAGTATCAATATAATCGGGATATTTGCCATGTTGCATTGTTCGAGTTTCTGATATTTCGGCGCTGTTGCAAGTACCATAATCCCGGAGGAACTGGAGTATTGGCGGTGAACAGAGAAAAAGTTTTTTAGGAGTAAATATATTATATCGATCTACCCTCTTTCGAGTTCTTTTACTACGCGTATCTGCACTACCACTGGTGACCACAGAGTTTCCGGAACTCATACCTTGAAAGTTTATTGACAGGTGTACCTAATCGAAGCACGTATATCACCAATGGAATATGATGAATGGATGTGTGGTGGGGCGTTAGTTACTCCTGAGTTCATTGTCACATCCGCGGCTTGTATAGAGGATGTCAAACATTTGTACGCCATAGCTGGCTACGATAAATATGTTTCAAAGGAAGATATTCACAAAGATCCATGTACTAGTAAAATGAAAAAGAAAATTATTTTAACATGTGTACCTAAGTGTGAGTATTACACTTTACTGTTTTTGTAATTTTCATTAGCTAGTTGTACTTGGTAGCCCTTAGGATAGGACTGTTTATCATGCAAAATGTCCGAATAACAGCAAAAGGCTCGATCCTCTATTAGGTCAGAGATCCCTGGTGTTTTTGTACTGTCAGTGGGAAGACTTGTCCTGTTTGGTCTTTTACCTGACGGCACAGAAACTCTTGTGCTTACAGGCCACGGTAACCACTTTCCATCAGTTGGGCCGTGTGCTTGTCTGCCAACCAAGGGGTGTAATAAAAAAGGTCGACCGAAAATCGAAGTTGGTGAAAAGTGGGTGTTAATATATCTCTGCACAGATCTCAGAGATTTACAGATTATTGAAGTATCCAATGGGAACTAGGCTTAGTGCTATCCCCTCTCATACTGGAACTCATACTTTTTACGTGCGGAAAATTCCTACGGATAGCCCTCTCCCCCCACCGTGGCCGGTCGGAGAGGTTGTGTCGACTCGAACCAACTAAAACGCACGACGCCTGTGGGCGTTTTGGCTGCCGAAGGCGAGGTTGACAGACATATCCTCTCGATCTGGCCCTCTCCTCGGGCGTGAGGACTACAGAGTCCTCGGAACTCATACCTTGATCATTGTCAAGTACTTCTATGTAAAATAACTCTTCCTTGGCTAATTCATTGTTTTAAATTTTAGCTTACGAGTTAGAATATAGCAAGTTGGAAAAGTGGTCCTTTATAGATATAGGTGTGGCCAAAGTGGAATCACCTTATGATTTGGAGGACTTGCAGTTTGAAGCATTATGCTCCTATATACCGAAAGTGATTGACATCAATTTTGAAATTAAACATCAACTCCCAGGTGTTGATGCCATAGTTTTGGGTTGGGGGCACAAATTTAAGTTGCGAGCGGTGAGATTTTTTTTATTATTCTCGGATTTTCGTGAAACATGGGACTTCTTATCATCGGTCTTCGTACTTCAAGAGGATAATAAGTATTATAGAATCATTTCGTAGTCCGTCTGTCGTTCCTTTCTCAGGAATACGTGGAGGAATCAAATTGAAATTCAAAGAAAATAGACCTGAGTCTGTGATGCCTTGAAACTGTGACAATGATTTTCTTATTTTATTATTGAATTTGACATCTGTGACATATATATTATTCTGACTATGCAAAAACTACAAACAATGTTGAAATTCACCTATAAATTCATTTGTGAATCGTATTTCTCATTTAGTTTGTATAATGATAATCGAAGTATTTTTCAATTTCATTTTAAGTTTAATGTGATTTATAATCTTATGGTACGTCTTATCAGACATGCTACAGTGATACCTACATAATTATGTAATTGACAATATCTACAACTACCTGTGACAAACAATAAATTAATTTGAATTGATCTAACTTCTAAGTCCACCCAATCAAAATATAAATAAGAATAAGCACAAGTTCGCTCTCAATCTAGTTTTCTACGGAATAGAGTATCTAAGTAACATGTTTTTTTAAAATTGAATGGTTTTTAAAACTCGGGAAAATAAGCCTCTCCCAATGTTAGGAAGCATTCGATATCATCTCATCTTATCCGAAGACAAGTAATGGATAAATATGCAGACGATATCATTGCAAAAGAAGGCTATTATGGTAAATTAAAATAGTCATTTTGTTTTCTAGGACGGTGATACCAAAACTTATAACAACGTTGTGCTGCAATACACTCCAGTACTACTAGCTGACAAAGAAAAATGTAAGAAAGAGTATAAAAATTACACAGGAATGGAAAAAGTTATAGATTCGTACATGATATGTTCTATAGAAGCAGGCAACTTTGATTCAAAGGGTAGTCTGAGAATCAAAAGTAAACCCACTGCGAATGGCTGCCCAGGTTTTGAGGAAAAAATGATGAAACTCTTCGAACTAGAAGGTAAACCGGTGAGTATGTGGACTAAAGTTACACACACACACACACATACACACACACACACACACACACATGCACATACAGATTCACGAATGTACAGACATACACTTACTCACAGATACAAAGAGAGACACACACTTATTAGAATTTAAAATTATGAAAATTATTGTTGAGATGTGAAGGTGTGAAGAGTATGGAGATTTTTTTTCATACCACTTAGTTGGCAGACAAGCACCCGGCCCACCTGATGGGAAGCGGTTACCGTGGCCTATGGACGTATGCAACACCAGGGGTGTCACACTCGTGCTGCCGACCATGAAGAAACCTTCTGATGCCCCTCTTTAAAAACCCCATATTGTAGGCGCTTGGGAAAATCGCTGCAGGGAGGTCATTGCACAGCTTGAGTGTGCGTGGGATGAAGTTTCTTTCGTACCGCACAGTGCGCACCGTCTCAGGTCGCAATGTGTGAGGATGAATTCCCTGCCTGGCGCATAAAAAACTAAGTAACATTATCATTGTAAATGAAATGTTTATAAACCGCCGAGTAAGTAATGGTATAATTTCAACCCGGACAATATAGCAAGGCCGACTCTCTAGTCATTAAGCTACTGGGTAGTTAATATTTTTCAATGCCTCTTTGTATGATTTCATTCTCAGTTACAACAATGAAAAGAACATTATTGATGTGTCTGTATTTTTATTTACAGGAGGAGGTAAGTAATAGTATATTCGACGTGTATGGATTTTCGGGACTGTCATTTTTATTCTTCTTCATCCCAGCGTTAATTCCAGTCGCATTCGAAGCTTTCACCTTGCAATCTGGAGAACACTTTACCAGTCTAACTGGATTTGCCTGAACTTCGATATTTACAGTGGAAGACTAAAGACCTGTCCTGCTTTGTCTTCTACTGACGGCACAGAAACTCTGTACTTACAGGGTTGACAGCGCGACTGTAACTCCTCTGGTGTTAAAACGTCTGCGGATTTGAGTGAACTTCGATATTTACAGTGGAAGACTAAATGCCTGTCCTGCTTTGTCTTCTACTGACGGCACAGAAACTCTGTACTTACAGGGTTGACAGCGCGACTGTAACTCCTCTGGTGTTAAAACGTCTGCGGATTTGAGTGAACTTCGATATTTAGAGTGGAAGACTAAAGGCCTGTCCTGCTTTGTCTTCTACTGACGGCACAGAAACTCTGTACTTACAGGGTTGGCAGCGTGACTGTAACTCCTCTGGTGTTACAAACGTCCTTAGGCCACGGTAACCACTTTCCATCAGGCCTTTCCTAGGCATTAGCCGTGTGCTTGTCTGCCACTTAAGTGGTATAATTTTTTTTACCATAAAGCGACTGCCATCTGACCTCCACAACCCAAAGGCGATATCGAAGCATAGCAGCCAAACCAGTTGCTGAACTTTTTTAAAACTTGAACTACCCGTAACGACTGCCATAGATGTTCGTATTTCAACCGGGTCTTATGGCTTAACATGCTCTCCGAGGCACGATTAGACCAATGCAAATACCCATATTCATGCCTACAAATTATTATTATTATTTTAACAGGCAGACAGTCGAAGCAACTGATAATGCCCGTATCCTGCTTATGCCCACTAGTGTTTTTTTTTTGGTTAAGTTGTTGGTCTAGTCTATTACTTATAAAGTTTTTGTGTGGATTGTTATTCGAGAAGCTGGTGGATAGTCTTACGTGGTGGCCTCTGAGGTGGTTATTATTGTTGCGTGTGAATAATTTGTCAAAGTCTTCAATGTCTTATTATTTTAAAACTGCAAGGCGCTCCTCATAGGGTCTCTGTTTCAATGAACGTTAATATTGTAATAATTAAATAATATGTGTTATTACAAAGTAAAAAAAATTGGTTCGCAAGCGTCAGATGTAATAATAAAAAAATATGTGTCATATGACAATGAAAGAAGTAAGTGTGTAATCTCCTATTTAAAAGAAATAAAAATAAAATTAATTTTAAGTACATTACCATAAAAGTTCGGGCGCCTTGGAGATACACATGCCTAAGATAATCAGCGGATATTGGAAACTTTTAATCTTCCGGAGGTGAGCTAAATGAAACCAAACTGTGAGGTTTAAGGTTTTATTGTCCACTCCAGTGTGCATTCAGAAATAGATGTAAGGATACATTCCTAATGTATAACTAACCTTAAATTTAAAATTAGATTTTTATAAGCTATGTCAATATTATCCTACGTCAATATGATTCTATGTCACCAATGCACTTTTAGGTTATTTTGAAGTTTAGATTTAAAATATAATTAAAGTAAGCTCACGGCATCCCTCGGCGAGTATATGCAAACACAGCAGCGGGAAAGCTCGTAGCAGGCGAAGTTTTCAGTTCAAGCCCATGCGGTACATCCATGTTTGAGGCGAAAAGTCCAAACCCTCCATAAAGAAATGCAGTTGACCGAAGACAAAGAAACGCCGAAAAAGGTCCAAAGAAAAGAGAAAAGGCAAAGACAAAGGCGGTTCCAATTGGAAACCTGTAACAAAATTGCATGTCATTAGTACAACTCCTATTTGAACACGAGGTCCTAATTTTTTATAAATTTGTGCGTCTTGCCTTAATTTGCTGGAACAATGCCAATAGCAAAAGAAATCATAATATTCTCAGATTAAGAGCTGAAACAATAGAATTTTAACAATTATTTTTCAAATTAGGAACGTGACGATTCCAAGAAAGTGAATCTTATTAAAAAATGACAACTCACCAGAAATAAACTATAATTCCACAAGAGGATAGTTGTGAAGACACAAACTATTATCCTTTAGGCAAAAATACTCTCATTTTTATGAGATTTATTGAAATTAAGTTACGAAGCCATGAATATCGACCATCCAGCCTCAACGCTAGGAAGAAAGGTGCCTTGACAGCCATACGTCAAAATGTCATTCACTCCGCGTTCCGAAACCCTTCGTTCAAAAATAGAATTAAAACCGGTGTGACGACGTTCGCAGAGCGCGTCGTTACATTACATCCCTCCCCAAAAAGAAAAAAGAAAGAAAGAAACTTCCTTTTCTAATGAAAATTATGAGAGTCCAGAACAAAATTCCAAAAAACCTCAAAAGACAAAATGTCTTGCAACATTTTTCAATAAACAAAAAAGGCAATGCGAAAGCATCTTGCATTGGGTATTGCAGAAATAATTATAAATTAAAGAATGGGAAAGCATTCCTAAAAATCAAAGAATGTGAAAACACTCGAAAAGTAAAGAACCAAACTCAGAAAAGAGTAAAAACTTATTTCAACACAAAAGTGAAAATAAATCCTTCAATAAAACAAATTAAACAATCCCTACTCAATTCCATTCCAGATATCGATTAGGCAACCAACGCCGTCGAATCTAATCCTTGATCTTAACCAGCCTTCTAGCATCAATACAAAAGTGCGGTTGAGCTCCTACGCCACCGACTCTATACCAGCTATTCCTGAAACAAAAATAGGAAACTAACAAGATATCGGTTAAGCACCAACGCTGCCGAATCTGAAAGAAAATCGGTAAAAACAATGAAGTCTTCCCACTGTCGGTTAGGTTGAAAAGCCGCCGACCTCAAATTCCCATTCCAACATCTAAAACGTCAAAACAAAATCACAACAAAAGTGTCGAAATAATACATTCATAAGCACTGTGATCGGCATAACACCACCAACCTTCCGAGCACAAGCAAAATATAAAGAAAATATGACAATTGTGACCAGCACAACACCACCGACTTTCTGAGCACAACCGCATAAGAAAAGTATGACATTTGCGACCGGCACAACACCACCGACATCCCGTGCGCAAAGCATAAAAAATTTAACAATGTGTATAAAAACACAATCGTACAAAAAGAGAAAAACGGCAATTACGACCGGCTCAACACCACCAGCTTCCCGTGCGCAAAGCGTAAGGTGTGACTATGTGTATGAAACACAATAGCACAAAAAATTGTAAAGTCCAGTAAGACACAAGTTTCCCAAAAAATGGTATAACAAGGTGTGTAAAAAATGCATAAAATGCGTCCAATCCGAGAATCTTAATACTAAGAAAATAACCCAGAACTGTACAAAAATAAAGTTCAAGAAACTTAATTTTCCATTCCCTAAGTGAGTGGAAATAAGTCAAGTGAATTTAATGTAGAAAATGAATATTAAATTTCACTCCTATATTAGAGTAGAAACTAAATTCCTAAATTTGTACAAAATATACAATATTAAATATACAAGTGTATAAAAATATATACAGGAAAATAATCCTATACAACAAAGATAAATAAAAATATAAGATCTTTTGATGTGGAACAATTTGTTAATATGGAGTAGAGTTACACAATAACAAGTCCTAAAATGACCTAAGTTATTTTTGAAGGAAACTAAAATTGAAATTAATAAATTGTTGTGAAGTTCCTAACATACATCTCCTTTCAAGAACCATAAACCTACCAAACATCACCTTTTAATGGTTCATTACTTCAGATAAATCAGCCATGACATGAGTAAAAGTACCAACTGGAACATCACCAACAATATTCTCAAACAAAGGCGGGACCTGTATTTCCTTATCCATGTTTGATTTATAAAAGGATGTGAAAATCTAATAAAAAGTTGTATTAAATACACTATAAGTTTCTAATTAAAGTATCAATTAAAGTTTCTAATTAAAGTTAATTAAATTATGAATGAAGTTAATTGCATTGATAGCAAAACGCTAAACTCAAAAGTCAAACAAACTCATAGAATGGAATGTTATTGTTGCAAAAGTTATTTAGGTCAAATGCCTATAAAGATAAAAATGCATTAGTGATTCACAAAACAAACTATTTATGTCTACTTAAGGTAAACAGCAAATATTCAAATATTACTATGTTTTCACACATGTGAATAAAGGTTAAGAACTAGTAATTATATAATATTACTAAGTGGAAAATCTTACCTGTAATAAACAAAGGTTATATAAGATAAAACAATTATAACAATAACCATGTTATACAAATTGAAACATTCACCTGTAATTGAGAGATACAAACAATAGTACTAACTTGTAGTATGATTAGTTTTGCAAAGTAAACAATAACAAAGATTTACTGTAATACACAGTTATGTAACAGTAAAATACATGAAGAAAACACTGTTCTTAACATGATAAGGTAAAAATAATGCAAAGGTGACAAGGAATAAAGATATATGCACACTGTCATGTCCCTGTTCGCGAGTGCCAATTGTAATAATTAAAAAATATGTGTTATTACAAAGTAAAAAAAATTGGTTCGCAAGCGTCAGATGTAATAATAAAAAAATATGTGTCATATGACAATGAAAGAAGTAAGTGTGTAATCTCCTATTTAAAAGAAATAAAAATAAAATTAATTTTAAGTACATTACCATAAAAGTTCGGGCGCCTTGGAGATACACATGCCTAAGATAATCAGCGGATATTGGAAACTTTTAATCTTCCGGAGGTGAGCTAAATGAAACCAAACTGTGAGGTTTAAGGTTTTATTGTCCACTCCAGTGTGCATTCAGAAATAGATGTAAGGATACATTCCTAATGTATAACTAACCTTAAATTTAAAATTAGATTTTTATAAGCTATGTCAATATTATCCTACGTCAATATGATTCTATGTCACCAATGCACTTTTAGGTTATTTTGAAGTTTAGATTTAAAATATAATTAAAGTAAGCTCACGGCATCCCTCGGCGAGTATATGCAAACACAGCAGCGGGAAAGCTCGTAGCAGGCGAAGTTTTCAGTTCAAGCCCATGCGGTACATCCATGTTTGAGGCGAAAAGTCCAAACCCTCCATAAAGAAATGCAGTTGACCGAAGACAAAGAAACGCCGAAAAAGGTCCAAAGAAAAGAGAAAAGGCAAAGACAAAGGCGGTTCCAATTGGAAACCTGTAACAAAATTGCATGTCATTAGAACAACTCCTATTTGAACACGAGGTCCTAATTTTTTATAAATTTGTGCGTCTTACCGCCTTAATTTGCTGGAACAATGCCAATAGCAAAAGAAATCATAATATTCTCAGATTAAGAGCTGAAACAATAGAATTTTAACAATTATTTTTCAAATTAGGAACGTGACGATTCCAAGAAAGTGAATCTTATTAAAAAATGACAACTCACCAGAAATAAACTATAATTCCACAAGAGGATAGTTGTGAAGACACAAACTATTATCCTTTAGGCAAAAATACTCTCATTTTTATGAGATTTATTGAAATTAAGTTACGAAGCCATGAATATCGACCATCCAGCCTCAACGCTAGGAAGAAAGGTGCCTTGACAGCCATACGTCAAAATGTCATTCACTCCGCGTTCCGAAACCCTTCGTTCAAAAATAGAATTAAAACCGGTGTGACGACGTTCGCAGAGCGCGTCGTTACAATATTTACACTGAGCGGGGATCGAACCTACCGCCACGCTACATAGGCTGTCAAACACGTGACAATTATTATTACCTATACGTTTTTGAAAATACCAGTTATAACACAATTAACTCTTTTTTTCATGGGCACAAAATCCCCACGGATACCCCCACCATCGGGCCCGGTGGGGGAGGTTATGTCGGACTTGAACCGACTAAAACTCACGCTGACTGTGTGGGCCACAGGTTGCCGGAGGGGCCACATATCCCTCGCACCCCGCTCGGCCCAGATACTATTAACCCTAGCAGCAACTGTCAGTAGATTTCAATAATAATAATAATAATAAAATAGCTTATAGGAAGATTTCAATAACTGTAATTTAATTAGTGTATAAAAAATAACATGATTAATATTCATTAGCCCTGACTCGGGCGTCGGAGATCGCTTAACGGCCTTCGTCCTCCGCGAACAGGCAGAAGCAGACAGCAGCGGCGTAATAGACGCCTCCCCTTAGTCGGAGAAATATGAACACGGTGATCTCTCACCCGAGGAGGACTCCTCGAAATGGCTCTCAGTAAGCCGGGCTGCGAGATATGCCAGTAGCAATCTTACCTTCCGCTCCAAATGTCCCAAGACGCTAAGGGGTTCTAGTTCGAGTCTGACATGACCACCACCCACTGACTCCGGCGGGGGTATCAGTCCGGATTTCCACACTATAAAAAAGATAATTTGTTTTTTACCAAAAATTATATACTATACTACCAATACTACCAAGTAGTAGAAGAGGTCACAAGTTTACATATGCCTAAAGAAAATCTTCAAATATTTTCTAATAATGTATACTGTATGGCAATTAGAATTTATAATAAACTACCCGCTCAGTTTAAAACTCTAAAGCTTAAGACATTTAAACTATTCCAATTCCTTCTGACTACATGTTACTATTCCACGAAAGACTTCCTAAGAACATTTTGAGTCTAAAATTGATTTATTCTGTGAACCTTGACTTGTATAACCTATGATTTGACATTTTGTAATTATATAACTTCTATTATGACTATATCAGTTAAACGAAGAATTATTATTAATTGTATGCTGACATTATTTAAATTTGTATTACTGCCTTTCAATATTTGTAAGCTGGAGACGGCAGAATATTATGTACAACCAACTTTGTAACAACTTTTATACAATATTCGTACAAATAAATGAATCTTATCTTATCTTATCTTATACTTTACTATTCTTTTTTATTCTATACATAATTAAAATCTTATTAGTATATTTTTAGTGCGATCCTGCCGTGGAAGCAGAGGATATGAGTTGGATAGAATTTACTCGGAAAAAGAATTCTGATAATGACACAACAAATAATGACAAGAGTATATTCAATTCTACTGATAATCATGAAAATAAAACAGATGATACTCCAATTAATACAAAACAAGTGAGAATACTGAATACGAGAAGAAATGGTATTTGCCAAGTAAGTACATATACATACTGCAAACTCAGTTACAATTCTTATACTTAAAAACAAACTCAAAAGCTCACTGATGAGTTTTTGTGCTGTCAGTGGGAAGACCAAAGGCTTATTCTGTATCCTTTGTTGGCCGTTGTCCAATCGCTGAGTTCTACTGGTTGATCTAAGAGCAATTTGTTTATGCCAGATTTTTGTCAGATTAAAATAGGAAAGGTGAATTACATATTGACAAGTTCTTCCAGCCAGTAAGAGCCAATAATATGGGTCTATCTATGGGTATGGGGCCCAAAAAAAATACGCCTATTGGATTTTCACGTACGCATCAGATTAAGATAAGAGAGGTTAGTTACTAACCAACAAGTGTCCACTTTGCTTATCTGTTGATTTAAGTGAAGCCTAAGGGCGTGGAAAGGTATCAAAGTTACAAAAAACGAAGTCTGAATTCACGCGAGCCGATGAGGTACCACAATCACTGAAAATAATTAAATACGACCAAATATATCCCTTCATTTTGATCCATACAGCCGTTAGAGGGCCTACATACTTACATACATACTCGCTGGCGCAGTCAGTTAAAATAGCAGCACAAATTTCGCTGGGTTAACCAGTGGTATTTTTTTTTGTATTCAGAATGACCATGGTGGCCCTATCGTGACGTGGATAGGAGGTAAGGAGCACCTCCTTGGCGTGGCATCGGTGTTTAAAGTATCAAAGGAGATGGAGTGCATACCACCTTTTCTTTATACCAGTACAGAGTGCAACGGAGCTTTCTTGTCTTGTGTATTAAACTTGGATAATGATGTTGCAAGGCAAGTACTGTTTTTATTTCATCTTTTTTTTTATACAACTAAGGTGGTAGACAAGTACACGGCCCACCTGATGGAAAGTCGTTACCGTGACCTAGGAACGTGTGTAACACCAGTGGAGTCACATCCGTGCTGCCGACCCTGTATGATAAGAGATTTTCTGTGCCTTCAGTGAAGAAAACACAAAATCAGGACAAGCCTTTATTCTTCCCACTGACAGCACATAAACTCTCCAGTGAGCTCTGGTTACCCTACTCACCGACGGAAACACAACACAAGGTTATTATATCCGTGGTTTTCTGTAAGGTGACGGTACTTCCCCAGTTGGACTGCTCAATTCGGACGGGAATACCGTCGTGTCCTACCTTTACTAATCGTACCATCTGCGCTCCAATCGTACCAAAATACTTTGTCTCTACCATGATGAGTGTTCTAATGAGCTCTTTCAATTAGTCCTAGCCTATTGTTTCCTACACTGGATACTGTCACCATGATACAGAGTATCCAATCACGAACCTTTGCCGCACTATCCTGACCTGGAATTATTTACCAGCTCACGTATACAGTCCCGGGGCGTGTAAACGCATCTGATGAGGCTGTCAAACTGAGTGCTACCATTGTAACATGCTATACGTCTGCAATGGTATAAAAAACGCTTTAGCTTACCATCAGGCAAGGTGAAGCCAAATTGGCGTGTCCAATTTAAAAAGATCCTGCTCCATTCTCTTACTTCTTCCTCTATTTTTGTTTTCACGAGAACTGTGGCCGTTTACCCCGAGAGAAATGACTGCATCATAATCTCGTACGTTGATGACGAAGTACATTGTTTGCAGTTCCTATATCTCGAGGTCACCGTATAAACGTTCTGAATTTTTATTTTATAATAGAATATTAGCAACTGAAATTACTATTATTTCCTCTAACCCCTCCAGCTAAGCTAAATTGCTTGTGTTAGGAGTGGGTTCACGTCGGTACTGTAATGGCCAGGGTTCAAACCCGGGACCTCTCGGTCGTAAGGCCGACTCCTTAGCCACTAAGCTACCGACGCTTAGCTAAACTAAAGACACTAAACTAAAGGGATTTGGGTAATTTTGTATGGCCTAGTGGCTTTATTCATATATTCCGCGCCATTCAATAACTTTGATACACACGTATAAATATTATTATTTTTGATTTGGAAGATTTGTATGGTTTCAGGCGAGGTTTGGTTGCTCAGTGATCAGAGCATTTCCCTTGTAATGGAAAAATTGCAGGTTCAAATCCCGTCTGTATGGATTCAAAATTTTTCCTAGCCTAATCGATCATTATTTCAATTGTAAGTAATGTTGGAGCTAAGATATACAGGGTGGAAGTTTTTGACCTTACTTGTATAGCTAAATATTTACATCCCGATATGGTATAGAAAAATTTATCCTTGCTCACTTTTGAAATGAAATGAGATGAGAGTTGAGGAGGTAGGACACGGCGGTATTTCCGCCCAACTGAGCAGTCCGACTGGGGAAGTACCTCCGCCCTACAGAATACCGCGGTTATAATAACTTCGTGTTGTGTTCCCAGCGGTGAGTAGGGTAGCCAGAGCTCACTGGAGAGTTTTTGTGCTGTCAGTGGGATGACCAGAGGCTTGTCCTGCTTTGTCCTCTATACTGACGGCACAAAATCTCTGTTCTTACAGGGTCGGCAGCACGGATGTGATTCCACTGGTGTTACACACGTTCATAGGTCATGGTAACCACTTTCCATCAGGTGGGCCGTGTGCTTGCCTGTCACCTAAGTTGTATAAATTTTTTTTTTAAATGTAATGAAATTTTATATGCAAGAAATGAAATTTTATATGCAAGAAATGAAATTTTATTTGCAAGAAATGAAATTTTATTTGCAAGAAACTCGTGAAACGTCAACTTTACCCAAACTCTTTTCTGTATTCTTTCTTTCACACTCACACCATGTTTTTTTCATCAAGTAAATACTTATCCGACTATTGATCCTTATAAAATACTCAGTAACAATAACTTTTTACTATAGTACAATTATGTTCCCATTTAGGCGAAGTATATGCAACGCTCCACCATCAGAGAAGGGATTCGAAACACTAGAAACGCATATATCATGGAGTTATCATCCTGATGGGTAAGAAGATTCATAAATGTATAATATTATAATAAAATTTAGGGAACAATTTATTCTGGCCTACAGTTTTACCTAAATCCGGTCTCGCATGTTATGATGCTAATGAGTTTGTCACTAGCGAGTATTTCTAAGGCGTAAACTCATGGTACAGTTACTGAAGTCGAACATCTTCAACGATGCCGGCTCTTATATTCATAGCGATTTCCACGTCCATTCAAAGTTAGCACTTAGGCGCCTACTTATGCTGTAGTGCATTTATGCTGTAGTCAGTTGAATTACATTGTTAACGCATTACAAATAAAACCAGACAAGTGCGAGTCGGACTCGTGCACCGAGGGTTCCGTAACTTACAACATAAAATGTAATATGTTTTGAATGCGTTGACTTAGAAGATTAATATTTGCATAGTTTACAATTGGTATGAATTTCAACTTGATACCTCCATCTATTTCTGTGAAAAAGTTCTTGACAGACAGACAGACAGGCAGACGGACAGACGGACTACGAAGTGATTCTATAAGGGTACAGTTTTCTTTCTTTTGAGGCACTAATTTATGAAGTTAAAAATTCAAATTTGGATTGTAAACATATACCACCAAACCGTTTTTATAATTTCCTTTCTAATCAAATTTTATTTTTTATTCACTTCAAAGGCTGGCAGATAACGAACGGGTTAATAAAACCTTAACAAATGCGACTTCAACGTTGTCGACTATAAGGTAAGGAACGTTAAAACACCATCATTAGAAGAAAACAGACGTATATTACTTCATAGTTTTTTAAAATAAATATTCTAGAACACTCCACAAAACGCTTTCTAGACTCATACTAAATATAGATTTTTTGTGTTATGGAATCTAGAATGCGGATAAATATATTTAGATACTTTTTTTTTGTAAATACATACATGTTATACATAGAAAGACCAATACA
The DNA here is from genome assembly GCA_963662185.1 of Eilema griseolum. NCBI lineage: Eukaryota > Metazoa > Arthropoda > Insecta > Lepidoptera > Erebidae > Eilema > Eilema griseolum. The sequence continues at coordinate 11,179,491 of OY759252.1, forward strand.
ATTAGACAAATTCAGTATTCACGCATAAAATTATTTGCACTGAGCGGGTATCAAATCCAAACCCCATACGTAGCAGTCAAATGTTCTACCGTTACACCACAGAGAAGGAACGACTTAGATTATTTATTGATTTATAAATTTTGAACTTTATGCGTTTAGAAATAAAGTCTAAAATTTAATAGATATTTTACCAGCGTACGTGGTATGACAATGGTTTTGCTATAACAGAATCGAGGCGCTGGTCGTGACTTCAAGTCCCATCTGAGCATCCTCAGATGGGACTTGAAACTCGACCAGTCCTTTAGAGGAGAAATGCTTTGACCACTGATATACTGAGTCATATCTCGAGCATTCAAAACTCTCCTATATAACCATCTTTAGGCGACGGTGGGAGAAGTCTGCTGATGATTATCATACTTTCACTTATCCAAAGGATTTTGTTAACCTATGCTTTAAAATTTCTTCATATTGTACTGCCTTAATTAATAAAGTTGCTTATTGGATACCTAAGTACATACAATATTCCAATAGTCTACAACATTCTACACAACGCTAACTAGACCCATGATAAGCATAGCTTAACTAGCTTGTGTTATGGAATCTAGAATACGGATAAACATACTTAGATACTTTTTTTTTCGTAAATACATACATATTATACATAGAAACACCAGACCAATGCAAATATACATTTTCATTTGCACTGAGCGGGAACTGAACCCGCGCCCCTTGCGTAGCAGTTGAACATTCTACCGCTACGCCACAGTAGCCGTCAAACAAGGATGCATAGTTGAATTCCTTGCCGACTTTTTGCAAATCCAACAACTCTTAGTCGTCACCCAAGACAGTAACACCATACTAATATGTATTTATTTATGTTTACAGGCCTTCAGAAAGCAAAACAGTTAATTCATCCTTGATAACCATGCTAACAACGCTAGCAGCCAAAACATTAAAGCAAGAAGCCGAAATTAGGAAAGTATTTTATCTATCTGTAGTATATGTGAGTGAAAGAGAAGGAAGCATTATGTCGTCTCTAGCGCGCGTGTGGTCGTTATACGAGTGAGTCAACTGTGTACGACGGGAGTGAGAGACACGCGTGTCTAAGAGCCGATAATAGAAACTACCAACAGAAGAGAATATACCACATTAGAGAATATACCACACTATCCAACAAATCTATCAAAGTAACAATATTATAGTTAGAGAAAAAAAAACGCGTTACGGTAATTTTAAAACACTTAGGTAGCAGACAAACACATGGTCCACCTGATAGAAAGTGATTACCGTGGCCTACGGACATGCACAAGGCCAAGGGGGTCACACTCGTGCTGCCGACCCTGTAAGAACCTTCTAATGCCCTTCTTGAAGAATATTGCAGTCGGTTGGGAAAACCACATCTTCTGTTGCGAGTCGCAATAGTGGGTGTGGATTCCCCGCCTGTGGCAAGAGGTGCGATGATAGAATGTAGCTTTGGGCATAATGTCAAACAATTCGTCTGAACACACACCATTTTTTAAATTTATGTTCACATATAGGGTGTCTTTTCTGAAAAAAGAATTACAAAAAAGCAAATCCGATATACGAGAAAGTCGCAGTGACGGAGAGACCATTCTTTCAGGAACTGCTGAACGCTCCTTAATCCGCTTGTGTTTAGTGTGGTAATAAACGTGACCATTCACGTCTAATGTCACACGATACGTCTTGAGTAACCCTGACAGTGAGACCATTCTACCTTCCCATTCAGGCCCAAGCCTACCTACCGTGTACTGTGAATTAACGTTTAATGCGCCATATTTATTTTAGTTAGTTTAAATAAACCTGTTTTTTTTTCGATATACAGTTTCAGGTCATCAGACGACGAACAGATTAATTTGTCTTTAATTAATGCAACTACTTCAATTGTATCTACCATAAAAACAACAGAAAACACTGAAAGCAGGTCAGTATATGAACCTCCCCCTTTTTTAACGTGCGGAAATCACCTCGAAATATTATTAATAATATCCATACTTAGCTCTATGTATATACATATTACGCTTTTATCCTTAATTATGATGAAGTTTGAAACAGAGATAGACTAGAGTTTATGATAGAACAAAGGTTATGTTTGAACTAAAGCTTGTATTAATATGAGAATAAAATACATAAGTGCTAAAGCACCAAAAAGGAACAAAGATACATAGACTGCTAAGAATAACCCTTCACACGTGGTGTTAATTAAAAGAAATGAAGAAAAAGAATGTTGCGAGAGAACCAATAGTAGTACCGCTGTACGACAGTGAAATATAGGTGCGATAACCGCACGCGGTCTGTACCTTATTTCCACCTATTTCCGAACGAATGGCGAGACGTGCTCGAAGTGTTGCCAAATCGTTGTCAGCGAAGCAACAATTTAAATTGGCTAATAATTATGAAGAAGATAAATATATCATTTTAAAATATGTTGGGAATATATTTTAAAATTAGATAATTATCTTCGAAGTCACTAACCCTTGAGCTTTTGCACTTGCCCATTGCCAGAATTTTACGATAGCAAGTGTACCGATGAGTTCTTTCAATTTATACTAAACAATACCGACCAATTTGCTTTATGTTTGCAGGATATCAAGCAGCGAAAGGGTTAACGCGTCTTTACAAACTGTCACAACATCAGTATTTACCAAAAAAATTATAAATGGTTTAGTTTATTTTTTTAGTTTTATTTTATTAGATGCAAATGATAACCGCCGTGTGTTGTTCCATAAGTATTTAATAACTCTATTAGTACAAGACTATGTCTCACGATTTGGAAGCAAATAAAATCGAAAATTATGTGAATAGTGCAACATAATTACATATTTTTGATGTCAAATTCTGCATGAAACCAAGTTTACCACCGCTTCCTAGGCGCCAGTGGAGAAGAAACGGCGCAACAAACTCCACTGTGGCATTTTCGGGACGTCAGCTTATAAATAGAGATTTCTTAAGACAAAATATGACCGAATGTACATTTTTGTCTCGTGACAAGATAATGAAATATATATAAAACAAGGTTGTTTATAATAAAATAATTAAAATTAGTTAAAAGTTAAAATAATTGTAGTAGAAAGTAGAAATATGATTAAAAATTGCCTTATACAATGTTATGCTAAGTGGTATAGGTAATGGACTGCTGAGACGAGGTCTCGGGTTTGATCCCAGGTTTTACTATGGCACACACCAATGACTTTTCGATGCTTTTCGAAGTTATGTGTGTATTTATCGTAGGTTTATAAGTGCCCGGTTAATGGCAATAGGCTTGCCACATACCTAAACCTAAACTGACCTAAACATAAACTGGCGAAATGTGGGTGCTAGCACTTCTACCTACCCCTTCGGGAATATAGGCGTGAATTTTATGTATGTATGTATAGAATTTTAGATGAGGCCTGCGCCATGCTCATCCTCTTCTAAATGCTCAAGCCCGACATTTTTGTGATTAAGGTAAACTGTCCTATAGCAGCTTCTTTATATCAAATGGTCCCACGTATTAGGGGGTGTAGCCTATAGCCGTCTTCCGGGCAGTACTGTTGACTCAAGCTATTCCTCTGAGGCTGAGTCTGAACTGTATATAACATAGGTAATACGTGTCAATTTTACATTTGTAATACAGACATATGCTGTGGATAATGTCGGAATATGTAGGACAAGGCCCACTTTACATACATGCAGATTAATTTCATATTGGAATTGATGGAATCCATTAATTCAAATTCCTTTACTTATTCAGAAAATGAGCAAAGTTTATTCGGCGTTCATTATTTGAAATTTGTCTTCATTGAGTTCAAGCATTGTTGTCCTTGGCCTTAACCGCATATTATGTTGTAATGTCAGAAATATTACTTTTACAACCACAAACAAAATAAAATGGACTGTAAAGTAAAAAAAAACTGGTTCTTCCTTTTTTAAATCGGTTAAAAATCTTACGGTATTACGTCCCAGAATCCTATTAATGTAGATCCAAGGAAGAAAGAAGAGAGGTCCCTTTAAGAGCTCTGTAATCATTGTCGCTAGGAGTGCTCTTTAGATTATAGAGAACATCTATAAGATGTAGTTGTGAAAAATTATTACACCTTTTTATTGATTCGAACAGAGTATCTGGCCTGAATCGTGTTCTAAATTAATTTGGCTAATTTAATCAACATCTTGTGTAGACAGGTATCTACGTAAATTATCTTGTACTTCAATAAGAAGGTGTATCAGCTTGCAGGTGAAGTTGCCTTGGCTCCTAGAGATGTGGACCCTAAATTTCTCCCTAGAGTGATATAAAAATTTCCCTAGTCATCATCATCATCACCTATGTGTTTGTCCCAGTGGCATTCGAGGGCCTCATCTCGGATGCCAGTCGGTGTCTGCTATTTTGTTAGTCTAACTGTGAAGCGTCTAAGTTTCAATATTTTACTTGAAGCGACTGCTATATGACCTCCAAAACCCACTGGCGATATCTTCGTTCCGTAGTTGGACCAGTTGTTAGACTTTTGGGGCTCTACATTTTCAAGAAGTACATTTAATGTCCAGGTTAAAAGTGGTATTATCTACATTATTATAAAATCAGAAACTACTACAATTACTCCGTGATTGAAGTAATCAGTTGCTATAGCTGAATATTACACTCCAAATAGCTTGTGCAAAGTCAGTCACATCTCCCACCTTCCAATTAACAACGTCAGCGTTCTATTATAGCTACTCTCCGCTCAATCTCCGAACGCCACTACTATGGCTTACTGCACTATAACGTTAGCGATTACTGTATATGGGATTTAAGATTATGAGAGATTTTAAAATCAATCGATCTTTACAGATTGAAAATAAATCAGTCAGCAGCTTTTGAGGACTGCCGTTAGAAGTGAAAATAGTCTTCACAAAAAAGCAAAAAGGTATTACTGGTCGTATAGAATAAAAAAATATTTCAATTTAAAAGTTTCGTAACGCATTCATCAGTTTACTCTCCAAATCAAGCGTAACGTAAAACTGGTCTAAAGAAGTTTTCATTAAAAGAATACAGTAAAATGAGAAACGTTGATGTTATAAACTTTGATCAGTGTACAGATCAAAGTTTATAATATCAACGACTTACTTAAGATCACTTAAGAGACTTTTAATATTTCCATCTAGAATATTGACTTTCTAATAGATATGGTTATTTTAGGTATTGTTATCTAGAAATAAAATCCTAACTGACGTCCAAAGCTTGTTTCAGTTTAATTGGAATTAAAAAGTTACAGGCCAAGTCGTCTGTTTCGATAAAAAGTAACATAGATTGAGATCTCGTCTAGCAATTAATATAATTATTTCGTTTTGATTTTCTTTGTAAACAATTAGGAATTAATTAAGAGTAGAATTTAATTAAGAATGTCATAGACTTTGACATTATTATTATTAATTAGATTTGGAAAAACATTTTAGGTAACCTTAGTGTATATTGCACATTTTGTGAGACTGCGATTAACAACATAAAAATATGTCTTTCAATAGTAAATTGTTAAAACAACTTTTAAAAGAGGTAGGACACGGCGGTATTACCGCCCGATTGAGCAGTCCGACTGGGGTAGTACCTCCGCCCTACAGAATACCGCGGCTATAATAACTTCGTGTTGTGTTCCCAGCGGTGAGTAGGGTAGCCAGAGCTCACTGGAGAATTTGTGCTGTCAGTGGGAAGACTAAAGGCTTGTGCTGCTTTGTCTTCTACTGACGGCACAGAAACTCTGTACTTACAGGGTTGGCTGCGCGACTGTGACTCCTCTGGTGTTACAGACGTCCATAGGTCACGGTAACCACTTTCCATCAGGTGGGCCGTGTGCTTGTCTGCCAACTAAGTGGTATAAAAAAATAAAAATAAGAGTAAAACTAATTTTCATTAAAATACTAAGTTTCAACATAAACAGTCATGGATACAAATATTTGAACTAAACACGCTACGTCGTAGCAGTTCGAACTATTACCGCTACAGATATTTCAATCCACGAAGACGCGCCCCTCCATTTCTCCGATCAGTTTACAGTACATGTGTGCACGCTTAAGTCAATGTCTGAGTGTTATCCGTACACACTAATAATCTATGTGTACGCACACACTATAATTAATAGACTAATCAGGAGAGAGCGTCATAGTCAAAAAGAAAGATGCTCTACTTCAATTTTAAATTTTATACCCGACTGCGAGAAAAGGGTTGTTTTATTTTTAGGTGTAGATATTTTATGTGATTCTAATATTACCATTTTTATTATAGGGGTAATTATAGACATACGTGAAATTTTTTATAGAACTTTATTAAGAAATAAAATAGGTAGTCAATCACTCGTTTCAGAATTATCTAATTCAGAGTCTGATGTATCGCCGACATTTATAATAAAACTAAAATCAAGATCACAGTGTCTCAGGTATTCGTCTTCTATTTTTTCCACGTGCTTACAAGTATTGAACCAGACATCTTTATTTACGCGATCAAATGCTTCATTTAAAATGGGCATAATCGAAGTGTAATTTTGACTGATATTGCGACTAGCAACGTCGTTTTTTATAATACCCCAAATATTTTCGATTGGGTTCAATTCTGGATGATAAGGAGACAGCCGAAGCACTGTGAATCCATGCTCTTTCAATAAATCGTCCACTTTGTACTTGCGAAAGTTTTCTTTGTTTTTTAATATAACATTATAAAGTTCAGGTTTTTTGTAGCTTGGTTCAAAATGGATATTTTTTGCATTCAGCCAAGTCTGCATGTCTGATTTGTTGGAGTTGGATGTTGGAATTTTTTCCGAACTCGTATTGTGATAAGCTGCATTATCCAAGATTACCACGGCATTAATTGGGAGATTTGGTATTAGTTTCTCCTTAAGCCACTTTAAGTAATTTTCTGTGTTCATGTTATCGTGGTAGTCTCCAGATTTGATCTCTGCTCTATATGTCAACAATGCATTTGGAACGAAACCCTCTGCACTTCCACCATGTACTATAATTATGCGCACTCCTTTTGATAAATTTTGTTTTATTGCTGTATTAGAATCTTTTTTGGCCCAAGATTTTTTTTGCACGTGATTGGTATGAATATATGATTCGTCTGTGTAGACTATAGGTCTACCTGCATTACGAAAAGACTACTTGTTTTAAATATTTCAATCTTAACATCTGCATATCATGTTTTTCGGTTAGCACCTTCCTGTTATTCTCAGTTTTTCTCCATTTATAACCAAGTTTAAGTAACAATGTCCTTAGGGTTGTTAAACATCCATCAAATTGTATGCGGTTTTTTAAAACAATATTAAGTCGTGATAATGTTGGAAATTGACGATATTCTATATGATAATTGTGAATGGTTCTTCGGATTACACCTATATCAAATTCGTCAAAATTAATTTTTCGTGGTCTTACCCTTCTCTTCTTCATAGGTGATGTAAAAATAGTAGCACTTCTGCCCACTAAATTAGAATGCGACGTGCTCGTTTCATTTTCACACTCAGTATCCACTTCCGTAGTCAGCTCTGTTGTACGCTCCACACTTGGGACTATGGGAACTATACCATCCGTCTCCATAGTTATATTGGATTCTATAGTAGGAGCTGTAATAGGCTGCATTGTATCAGTATATTCCTTTCTTTCGCGTAGAATTCTAGTCACTGTGCTTTCAGAAACTCCAGCAGCCTGTGCGGTTCTCCATCGTGCATCAGTGAGTTTTTCTGCATATTTGTTACTTGCTTCTTTTTTCATAAAATCATAAACTTTAGAAATAATTTCTCTCGCCTAAAATTTAAAAAAAAAAATATTTTTACTTATTTATAAAAAATCCTTTATTTATTTCATGTGTTTTAATAACTATAAAATTATAAACAGTCATTTACATACCTGGCTTTTAAGTACAATACGCTGAGATTTTTTCGACATTTCAAAAAAAAATTAAGTGGAGCAACTTTCGTAATGAGTCTGGAATTTCGCAACATAGATTTTACTACCCGTCTGCATCGAACCGCTGACGGTTCGCGACTGAGGCCGGAGCAAACTCCCCGCACCCCGCAATCCCCTCAACCGAAAAGAAGTAGGGCGCGTCATCGTGGATTGAAATATCTGTACACCGTAGAGGGAAAACATCAAACTGCTACGGTGGCCTCTACGGCGTAGCGGTAAAACATCGGACTGTTTCATATTCTACTTTTGAATACATTTTTACTGTGTATGAGAGCCCTACAAAGATATTTGGGGCTTCTCTTGTTGTTGCTCGGGGGTTCATCTGCTAAAAACTGTTTACCTTTCGGTCTCGGGAAGTCAGATAGCAGTCGCTCTTGCAAAAATAAGCCAAGTGAATCTAGAGTAAGAATAGCTCTAAAATATGCATTTTGGTTCACTAGTCACTGACTCGCCATTATTCTCTAAGCCTTTTCCTAACTTAGTTGGGGACGACTATTCAGTCTGACTGAAATGTGGCTGAACTTCTATATTTCTCGTGAAGCGACTGCTATATGACCTCCACAACCAATTGGTGATATCGAAGCTCTATAGTTAGACTAATAGAAGGAAAGAAACTTTTGAGGGTTCCAACTACTCCCTTATTCCTATCCCAATTGACTCTTGAGAGATATTGGGGAAGTACCTCCACCCTACAGAATACCACGACTGTAATAAACTCGTGTTGTGTTCCCAGCGGTAAGTACGGTAGCCAGAGCTCACTGGAGAGGTTTTGTGCTGTCAGAGGGAAGACTAAATGCTTGTCTTGATTGTGTCTTCTGCACTGACGGCACAGAAACTCTCCGTTCCTACAGGGTCGGTGGCATGGGTATGACACCTCTGGTGTTGCACACGTTCATAGGTCAAGGTAACCATTTTTCATCACGTGAGCCGTGTGCTTGTCTGCCACCTAAGTTGTATAAAAAAAAACGCAATAGTGTTTGTAAATCTTTACACGTGATGTAAATATAACTTCATATTAACTATAACTTGTGACTTGCAGGGTGAACTTAGATACTGAAGAGTATCTCATTCATTAAGTTAATCTTCCCCGTTGTGCGAGAAATTCACAACTTTGCACGAGGCATCTCGTCAACGTAGACTTCTCTGGTAACAGTATTTTCCTTTGTAATAAAATAGCTGTTATGTTAATAGGAAGTGTTGCAGCTAGTTCTTCATAATATATCCCTAGGTCTTTAGTTTAAATAAACACCATTATGATAATTAAAACGGTGGCGGATTCAACCAAATTTATTTTAAAAAAAAATGTGACCAAACTTGAATATTCAATGTTCTCTTTTTAATAAAAAAAAATAATCGCCGCCATTTTGCCAATGACAAGTTTTTCAAGAAATTCTACCAAAACCACGCCGGTAAATTTATTTTCGTGTGTTCACCCCCACGAGCGTAGTCGATCAGGACGTGTAGTTGGATTTAAGGGGGCCGCCTAACTTGAATAAGCTTACTAAATTTGCTGGAAGCCAGTACATCTGCTGATTAACAGACGAAGCTTTCGCGGACTTCTAGATAGCAGCAATCATTACCGTAAAAACGGCAATAAACCAACAATCTGAGCCGCGAGCTAAATCTTATATATTCTACATTAGACGGCAGACGTCGTTCTGCCCTGAAAATACCACCGGGTTTCATTATATTTTTAAACCACCTAAGAATCTATTGACACATACACACAAGATTTCAATCCAAATCTGTGCATTCGTTTTTTTTTATACCACTTAGGTGGCTGACAGGCGCACGGCTCACCTGATGGAAAGTGCTTACCGTGGCCTATGGACGTGTGTAACACCAGAGAGGCCACACTCGGGCTGCCGACCCTGTAAGCACAGAGTTTCTGTGCCGTCAGTGTAGAGGACAAAGCAGAACAAGTCTTTAGTCATTCAACACAAATTCTCCAGTGAGCTCTGGCTACCCTACTCACCGCTGAGAACACAACACGAAGTTATTATAATCGTGGTATTCTGTATGGCGGAGGTATTTCCCCAGTCAGACTGCTCAATTGGGCGGAAATACCGCCCTGTCCTACCTCCTATAATTTTAGAAAGACTTAGCAAGTACATGTACAGAAGAATGATTATACATTATATTGAGATTTTTTTTCTGTTTATTAGTCACTAGCTGATCCGTCACAGCCCAGCTTCGTCTATGGTATATTTTAAACAGTTCATATTAATAAGTAATTAATTAATTAATTAATAAGTAATTTTTTAGTCTTCAAATAATGTATGAAAATCTGTCGGATTTGTTAACATTTATGATCACTGCTCCGCTCCCTTAAGTAGTAGCGTGATGATAAATAGCTTCAAAATCTTCGTCAATAAATGGACTATTCAATACAAAAATAAATTTCCAAATCAAACTAAGTGCGTTGCAATAAACAAATAAAGTCTTCAGCATTTGAATATTCGTATCGATCGTATCCTAAAAAATTTAAAACCTACCTAAATATTTCCAAATAATTTAAAAAGTTGATTAATTTGCACTTTTATAAAAAGTCACTCGACATTCTAAAAATATAATATACAGGTCATTTTTAACCTTGAGTTGATGTCGATTCGAGAACATGAGTGGCTCGTTGAATATCGAAGGGTAGGCTAGGGAAAATCGTTACCTGCTCGACCTACTCGCACAGTGATGTACTGCACCTATGATTAAGTAGCGGTAACGTTATCTACTAGAAAATCTACACACTCTTTCCTTCCCGTGCTGCCATGGTATAATAGGGCTACTCCATCTCTTCCTGTCAGTTAAAGTCCAACATAATCTCCCTCACCGGTTCTGATAGCGGGGTATCCGTGAGGATTTTGGGCACATTAAAAAAACTACCTAAACTACAAAAATAATTATAAAAGTAGAAGAAGGTTACTTGTATTAATTAATAATAATTAATATTACTTAGCAAAACAAGGGGAACAATCATTTTAGTTCTTTTTTCTTTTCTTTTCTTTTTGTTTTATTTTTTTTATATGTTAAGTTGTATTTTTTATATTTTAATTTTTATACTTGTAATAATCTTTGATTTCAATGGGAAAACGTGACTGGCGCTATTTCTTTTTTTTGTTGAGAAAAATAAACAAAGGTGAATGCTTGCGGTGTCACAATTGTTGCTCTCATAATGCCAAATAGAATTGTTTATCTTTCTAAACAAACAAAGAAAATAGCGCCAGTCACGTATCCACATAGTAAAAGTCATTTTTGTATCTTATTGATATAACATCGAAAATTTTCTATCGTCAAACCACATCACTACAAGAGAAGTCTCTAACCTAGTTATGGAACGATCTCAGCCGGTCAGCTCTCCAATATCGTGTATAAATCCTGAATATCTCTTGTTCAAACTAGAGACTAGAGACTGTTTCCTGCATTAATAAAACTTAGGTCAAGCCTAAGTTAAGTAAATAACTAAGTAAATAAAAAATAAACAAGAAAAATATCAATCGAATTGATAACCTCCTTTTGTATATCCCTCAGGTGGCAGCCAAGCACATGGCCCACCTGATAGAGAGTGGTTACCGTGGTGTATGGATGTGTGTAACACCAGAGGAGTCACACTCGCGCTGCGGACCCTGTAAGCATCCTTGCTTACAGGGTTCGCAGCGCGAGTGTGACGCGTGTGTGTTACTGTGCTGTCAGTGTAGAAGATATAGCAGGACAAACCTTTAGTCTTTCCATTGACAGCATAAACTCTCCATTTCCCTCACCGCTCGGAACACAACACGAAGTTATTATAGCCGCGGTATTATGTATGTCTGGTTAAAAAGAACCAACCATCCAATGACATGAACGAGGGTACGGGATTAGAAATCACGCAGGTGGAGCCACGGGCAACAGCTAATAGCAGATAAAGACAGAAGTCAGTGTCCAGAAAAATATCGTAGATGAAATATCCTTCTTGAGTTATTTCTGAGTCTCCAGCTTTATACCTATTAGGGATTACACGAGCTAAAGCAATTTCTCATTTATTAAATAAAGTACAAGGTTTATACAATTTGGGGGAACGTTGAAATATCAAATATATAACATAATCATGTCTACTGATCAATCGAATGACGAGAAATATATTTTATAGTTTTCTGTTACTTTTCCTTTCTACAGACGTCCCTTCCATCCTTTGTTTATAACCATCAGGAGAAGGATTGTACAAAAGAAAGAAGATTCGGATTCAGGGTTCCACGTGGGTGGAGTCGCGACCTATAAACGTATAAACTTTCACGTGTCAAAAAATATAAACGCCGTAAAAAAATCAAGTCAACAGAAAAATGAATCGAAAGGACCTACAACACCTGTCTGGTAATTTGAACCGAATTTGACGAGGGTGGGCAGAAAATAAATTTATATTTTCTGTTGCCCAATTCGTCATAATATATCATTTCATTCGGTTTTTCTTCACAAGTACTGATAAACAGATTGGATACGATTTTCAATTGTGTGTTGGACTTCTGGGAGCAATGTACTCTGTGGTACATTTAATGAAAAAAATAAATAAAAACACTCAATAAATATAAACAATAAAATAAATACAAAATTAAATTGGAGAATCCTAAAATAATTCTCCAATTTAATGCAATTGTTCGGAAGTAATGCGCGTACAGTCAGCGTCAGAACGATTTTGACTATAGTCTTAAAATGATCTTAATATACAGGCCTTCGATTCTACTAAAGCTGTCATACCACAGACATGTAAAAATGACATTATGTTTTTGACTTTATTTTATTACACTTTTTCATTTACTCTACAAAAAGTCTTTTAGTTTTGAACTTTAAGCACTTAAAGTCAAAAATTTAATGAATTTTTTAGCAGTGTCCCTGGTATGGCAATGGTTTTGCTTTAGCAGAATCAAGGGCTAAGTATTAGGAGTAAACCAAATTGTTTTATTAATTTAAAATGTATTATTGTTCGCACTATAGGTGTGTGCCAAATAACAGAACAATCAGTCAACAGAAAGGGGGGAAAATCAAGGCATTAAAATCATTTTGAGTAATTTGTTCGTTAAGATCGTTCTCTGACTGTACAAACGAGTTCTTTTTCAGTAACTTAATTATTTTTAAGAAAAGAATGAAAAATATTCTCGCAGAAAAATGTTACTTTAATATTACAGACTACCTAAATGACCGCTTAACTCTTTGATATGAAAACTTTTTTGTGAAGTAAATTTTGTTTTATAGGTATTTAAACTATCATGGTCACTCACATCAGTATCAGAATAATCGGGATACTTACCATGTTGCATTGTTTTGAGTTTCCGATATTTCGGTTACCGATATTTGTACATACATACATACATACATACATACATATAATCAACCCAAGAAGAGGGCCAGATCGTGAGAGATGGCCCTGGGTCGCCCGTCTCACCTTCGGCAACCAAAACGACCCACAGGCGGCGTGCGTTTTAGTCGGTTCGAGTCTGACATAACCTCTCTCACCGGCTCCGGTGGAAAGGTATCCGTTGGGAATCCGTTTAAGCACGTAAAAAAAATAAAAAAACATACATATAATCACGCCTTTATCCCTGGTGGGTTAGGCAGAGGTGAATTAACACCCACATTTCACCAATAATTGTATTCGGTCCCACGTAATAGGGGGTGAGCCTAATGTCGTATTATTGTTGACTCGAGCCATGCATCTGTGGCTGAATCCGGGCTGTATATATCTATCTGATGTTAATTTTATCTTAATCTCATCAATTTAAATTAATCTTATTTATTTTGACATAATTTATTTGTATTGATCTATTCGAAATTGAAACCTGTACTTAATAATCTGTAAACCACATGTGGTAGGACATAGCGTACATAACATAATTTATAAGACCTTTATACCTAACCTATGATCCACAGAATAAATATTATGATTATGATTATGATTATGACTAAACAGCCCTATCCCTTAGTCGCCTTGTACGACACCGCTTGGGAAGAGATGGGTTAATATAATTATTTATTTTGACATCTTAATTTATGACCATACACTATTAAATGAATATTTAAATGACAAAACACTAGATGTAATCTTAATATTGTTGACGTTTATGAGAATAATAGTAATTAAAATTTGAGCGATTCTATTGGTGTGTGGCGTTTATATAAACACCCTTTCCCGATGTATTGGTAGGTTTTCAGCAGTTATGGTGACAGGAGAGTGGTAAATAATTAAATTCAATCATAACTTTGACATTTCTTATTAGGTATATAAATTGTATTTGACTAATTTAATGATTATTTTGCATGGAGGTGTTTATTATGTTTAGCACGGAAATACTGACATCTAATGTTATGAAATGTTCTATATTAAATTGCAAATTCTTAGCTTCTAATAAACAAATATCGTCATAATATGTGTGACGTTATTGCATGCCAATCTGGCTGAAACATGGTGGAACCTAAATGTATTAACTTGTAACCTGTGTACCCATATATCGCAATAAATTGATTTGATTTGATTTGAGGGTTTCATTGTTATTTATAATGTAGATTTAAGTAACTTAAGTATATCCTTTCTTTACCAATGAAGTACTTTGAGACATAGATATATTATGAAGACTCTTAATTGAATGAGGGACAAAAAGTTACATAATTAAGTTTAGTTACAAAAACACAAGTCAATTCTTGTTTTATTAGTCTTTGCGATATTTTTTCAAAAAAGAATATTTCGCAATCTATATTCCGTGAAAAGCAGTCAAAGTATCAAGTATGCAATCATCAATCTTCATTATTTTTTTTGTAAAGTTGATTAATTTCCTTTATTCTTTTCAAGACTGTCATCAATCTTGATAGGGTGGTGATAGGATGGTGATTAGTGAGCAAGAATAATGAATAAACGAAAAGAAAGATAAATTTGTAAAGTATCAATTGTAATAACTATAAATGACAGCCTTTGTGGCGTGGTGGTAGTGAACGCGACTAATACGCAGGGGTTTTTGATTCCCGCTCAGTGTAAATATTTGTATGTATGAATATGTTTTGAAGTAGGACATGGCGGTATTCCCGTCTCAATTGAGCAATCCAACTGGGAAAGTACCTCCGCCTTATAGAATATAATGATAACCTAGCGGTGAGTAGGTTAGTCAAGAGCTCACAGGAGAGTTTTTGTGAAACTCTCCGTTCTTACAGGGTCGGTAACACGAGTGTGAATCCCCTGGTGTTGCATACGCCCATGGGCCACAGAAACTACTTCCCATCAGGTGGGCCGTGTCCTTTTCTGTCACCCAAGTAGTATAAAAAACAAACAATCAAACTCTTCAGCTTTATAATCTTTGTATAGATACTGAACACATTATAGATCAATATATTTTCCGTTAAAGATATCAAGATTTGTTTTTGATTTATTATCAAAGAAAAGCAATGCATTTTAAATGTCAATTTCCGGTTGCAGCTGGCTAGGTTTTGTGATACATCTGTGGCTCGAGAATTGAAATGCGAACATTTCATTGTGAGTCGTGAGTGGCATTGGGGATTGTTGACATTAGATCTAGTTACAAGAACTCATTGTATTCTCGATATAAGTCAAGATTCAAGCGATTTTTGAGCGTGAATTTATTACAGAAGTTGCCACTCATCATTATTATTTTAGTGGGTACTGAAGGTCTAAAGAGGCAACTTTATTGGAATCGTATTCGGGTAATATTTAGTCTTACAGCGATAGTTACATAAAATTAGAATATGTTTAGTTAATGAATTGTTATAATTCTGCTCTTATGACGGATCATTCTATGAATTACGTAGGAATCTATTGAGATCTACTGGAAATTCATAAAGTTACTAGTTTTTAGCAGAATCGCTCAATATGACCTTTTTAGACTTGCTGGTTGAATACAAGAGCTTCATCTTAGAGCCCGGGGCCTACTTGCCGACATATACTGCATCACTTCACACAGTCCTTGGTAGTGAGACAGTGATCCCTTACAACAGTATTTCATCTTCTTCTTTCGGGTCAAAAAAACCCGGTTAATTCCTTCTAATGAAACGTCAAAATACGTCTTGAGCAAATTCATATAATCTTTCAAGACTTAATATTATAATTTAATCGTTTGAGTTCTAAATCCATTGTCAGACAGGATATAAGCGGATATAAACCCCCAGGTACGCGTCAACTGGTGTAATTCGGCCTTAATGTCTAATAGCTTATAATCGTGTTAGTATTCAAATGCACAATCTATCCGTACGGATTAATAGCATTTGAATTTGGAATATTGTATTTGGTTTAGCATAGTTCAGGTATATCAGTTCTATAATGATTTAAGCGTTGAGTAAAGGAAGAAAAGAAGTGTGCCAAGATGTACGTAGAAACATCGTGGTCTCTGCCTACCCTATTGGGAAAGGGCCGTGACAATATATATGTATGTATGTATGCTATATGTAGTAAAGGGATGTACAGGGGTTTAGTGACATCCTCGAGGTCCTTTTTTTGGTCAGGCAGGACATTACCTGCTTAAATGCAAGTGTGATTAGCACTGGGATCAAGAATAAAATAAATATACGCAATAAGTATTAGCAATATTTTTTTTATTATTTAATTTCGTTCTAAAGCTAAAAAGTACTCATATTTCAAATCTCGTGTTAAAATGACTACGTAATTTGTATTCGTTCATAAATCTGCCCTTTTAGCCCCAATTAGAGAAAAGTGGCCTTTAATACGTAGTTCCGTGCGCACCTGCCGCTATAAATTTATCTACGGATGTTTTTCTTTTTAATTTATGTCAGTACTCTGAATATATATAATGTATACTTACTTAATACATAAAAAGGGAGAAGAAGTTACAGAAAAAGTAACTTTAAATATAAATAAAATATTAGAAGAAAAATTTAACATTTTAGAAGAAAAATATGATAGCCTTAAGCTGATAGTAGAGAACCAAGAGAAAAGATTAAACTATTTGGAGAGACAATCAAGACAACGAAATCTAGTCTTCTTTGGGCTGGAGGAACATGAAAAATCCTATTCAAACTTGGAAAATATTATAGTAGACATTATACATAAATACTTCTCGATTGAAATAGATCATAGAGATTTACAAGCGATAAGAAGAATGGGGAAGAAGACTGAAAAGCCACGCCCGTTAGTCATTACGTTTACAACACTTGGGAAGAAGATTGATATCTTAAAAGGCAAAGGAGCTCTTAAAGAAACACCATATTATATAAAAGAAGATTACCCCCCGTCAGTCCTACAGAAAAGAAGAGAGCTCCAAGAACTAGTGAAAACTGAAAGAGAGAAGGGTAACACAGCCATAATCAAATACGACAAGCTTATTCTATTAAATAATCCATCCAAGGAACAGAAAAAGAATAAAAGAAACCTATCGAATTCCCCAGAGAATATCACAAACAACCGGGCTGAGCAGACATTTCAAACAAACAAAAAGAACAAAACCTTGGCCACCCACACAGTGCACAGGTCCTCAAGCTTTTCCGAAGGCTTAGTAAAACCGAGCATGCTAGACTGTCTAACAAACAAAAATAACAACAAAAGAAACACGCAAGCCAACACCACTAAGATATAGCAACGAACCAGCCAGCCTCTCCCAGAAAACAACAAACAATCTGAAAAAGCTACATCAACATATAACACACATTTTCCAAGCCGGCTGGTCACCGTGGAAAAGTACGACCACAACCCTCCAGGACAACTACCAAAACAAAAAACCTCCAAACTGGACAAATCCTCTAAGAAATGTATAAAAATTGGAACTTATAATGTTAGGTCTTTGTTATCAACACACAGATACTTAGAACTAACCAATGCTCTGAAAAACATAAACTGCGACATACTAGGACTCTCAGAAACAAGAAAAATGGGCTGCCACATAGAAGAATATTCAGACCATGTACTCTGTTATATAGGAGAAACAAAGGGACTGTATGGAGTCGGATTCTTAATAAAAAAGACATGGAAAAATAATATAACTAACTTTACTGGCATTTCGGAGCGTGTAGCTCTATTACAAATGAAATTCGGCAGACTAAACATGTCTATAATCCAGGCATACGCACCCACAGAAAGATCAGATGACACAGAAATACAAAAATTCTACAATGATCTGAAAAAAGCTCACACTCTAGCGGACGATAAAATCATAATATTAGGAGACTTCAATGCAAAAATAGGGATACCCAAAAGAGAAGAAAATCTCGTCACGGGACAGTATGGCCTAGGCCAAAGAAACGAAAGAGGCGAACGACTGCTAGAATATGCATCTGAATATAGACTAGCAATAATGAACACTTATTTCAAAAAAAGAACCAGCAGAAGATGGACTTGGAAGTCACCAGACGAAACTATTAAAAACGAAATTGATTACATCTTGACAAACGTCCCAAAGATAGTCCAAAACTATGAAGTTCTCAATAACGTAAAGTTCCGAACAGACCATAGACTAATTAGAGCAACAATCATACTGAGCCAATCGAAAAAAAGTAGAAAAAGTTTTAAACCACTACCAAAAATCCCGAAAACTGAAGAAGAAACAAAACACTACATAGATAGCCTCAAATTGAACCTCAAAAACAAACCAGTAGATACCAGAGACGTGCAATCTTACTATGATGCGCTAGAAACAACTATAACAAAGAGTTTGACTAGCCAAAACAATATTAAAAAAGAAAAACGACACAAGATTTTTAGCGAAGAAACAATAGCATTAATTAACAAACGCAGTGAACTAACTATACGAAAGAATAAAGATGTTAACACAAAGAAAGAACTAAGACAATTATATAAGGACACCGGTAAAGCGATCAAAAAAGACTACAGTAAGCACAGACAAAGAATAATAACAGAAAATCTAACCAAATTCAGAAGCACAAAGAGAGCATTTAAAGAGTTAAATTTAAGAAAAACTTGGATACCAAAATTAGATGGCCAACATAAAGAAATTAAAACAAGGCAGGAAATAATACAGCAGGCAACTACTTTCTACCAAGAATTATACAAAAACAAAGATAAAACCAGCAAGGAATACAACGAACCACAGTACTGTGATAACACGGAAATAATTGAAGCGATAGGAGAGAAAGATATATACGCCCAGCTAAAACTACTAAAATTAGATAAAAGTCCTGGTCCCGATGGAATAACTAACGAAGCGTTGAAAATAGGAGCACCAGTTTTACTCAGACCTCTCACAGAATTATTCAATCGCATACTAGAAGCCGAAATCGTACCAAGACAATGGTGCACGTCAAACATCATACTATTATATAAAAAAGGAAACCCTGTAGATATCAACAACTATAGACCAATCAGTCTACTGTCAAATATATACAAAATCTTCTCATCTATAATTCCTAAACGCATAACACAAGACATTGAAAATGCACAGCCATTAGAACAAGCTGGCTTTCGCTCTGGGTTTAGTACACTAGATCATATACAGACACTGGAACAGGTTATAGAAAAATACGATGAGTTCAAAAGGCCACTCTATCTAGGTTTTATCGACTACAGTAAAGCATTCGACAGCATAAGCCACAACTCTATATGGAAAGCACTTAAATATCTAAACATAAATTCGAAATATATAAACATTATAAAGTACATATACAACAACAGCACAAGTAATGTCATGCTAGAATCTAGAGGTGGTGCAATTAACATCGAAAGAGGAGTCAGACAGGGGGACCCCCTGTCACCTAAATTGTTTATTGCTGTTTTAGAAGATATTTTTAAAAACGTAGACTGGAAAACTAGAGGCATAAAAATAAACAACAGCTATTTAAGTCATCTCAGATTCGCAGATGACATAGTTATACTGTCTGAAAGAGCAGATGAACTACAAGATATGCTCCGCTCTCTTGCTTTAGCAAGCTCAAAAGTAGGATTAGAGATGAATGCTACAAAAACCAAAATCATGACAAACAGCATAGAACGGCCCATCAACGTAAAAGAAAATCATATCGAGTATGTCAACAGTTACATCTACTTAGGCAAACAAATATCTTTTTTGAAAACGCACAATGAAGATGAAATTGAAAGGCGAACAAACATAGCCTGGAAGAAATTCTGGTCACTCAAAGAAGTCCTAAAAGGAGAATACTCGATAAACCTTAAGAAAACAGTATTAGACACCTGCATATTGCCCAGTCTACTGTATGGTTGCCAAAGTTGGATATACACGACAAAAGCAAAGCAAAGGATCACAACAACACAAAGAGCTATGGAGAGAAGTATCCTAAACTTAAGAAAAATACAAAAAGTCAGAAGCAATGTAATCAGACAAAAAACAAAGTTAACAGATGCCCTCACGCAAGCCTTAAAATTGAAATGGCAATGGGCAGGTCACGTATCGAGATACACAGACGAAAGGTGGACAATCAATGCCACGAGGTGGAAAGGGCCAATCGGGAAAAGAAGTGTAGGAAGACCGAGGAGACGATGGGCAGACGATATTACAGATTTAATAGGAAAGGACTGGGAAACTATTGGCAAGGACAGAGACAAGTGGAAAAGACTGGAGGAGGCCTTCACCCGAAGAGGGGTCCATATCCAACAAAACTAACTATTACTAATATTTAGACAGTAAGCAAAATATAACTAACAATAACATACTAACACCAAAATTTAAAATGTACAATAAGGATAAGGAAATAAAGGCTTTTTTATTTTATTTATTTTTATTATACTTACTTATATATTGTTGGAAAATTGTACTACTGAGATGTGAGTGTGAGTGTGAAAATAAATTGTCTGAGAATATCAAATCAAATCAATTAGCCCACCGCTGTCCACTGCTGGACATAGGCCCTTCCCAATCCTCCTCTGCCCAATCTTCCCCTTGCCCTTCTTCCTCCTCTTCCCAATCCTCTGCCTTCCACATCCAGTCTGTCCCAGCCACCTTTTCATCGTCGTCCGTCAATCTGGTCAGGGGGTGTCGTACGTTCTGTTTGCCTTCTCGCGGTCTCCACTCTAGGACTCGTTTGTTCCAACGGCCATCGGTCATTCGACAAACGTGGCCAGCCCACTGCCACTTCAACTTACTTATACCGCGATCTATGTCGGTAACTTTAGTTCTCTGTCGGATAACTTCGTTTCGAATTCTATCTTTCAGAAAAACTCTAAGCAACAAGCAACTCCGAAATTTATATAATTAATTACCTACTTGTATTTACTTACTATATGTGTACTTAGGTGGCAGGCAAGCACACGGCCCACCTAATGGAAACTGTTTACCGTGGCCTATGGACGTGTGTAACAACAGAGTGTTTCTGTACCACTAGTGCAGAAGACGAAGCGGGACAAGCCTTTGGTCTTCCCACTGACAGCACAAATACTCTCCAGTGAGCTCTGGCTACCCTACTCACCGCCGGGAATACAACACGAGGTTATTATGGCCGTTGTATTCGTTAGGGCAGAGGTACTTCCCCAATCGTGCTCAATTGCGTCGGGAATACTATACATATAAGGTACGACTACGACATCTTACGATCGATAGGACCCAGGTTCGAATCCTAGCCACACCATTAAGGCCTGGAATAACAATTACAAGAGTTACAAAACAGGAAAAGTTGAAGACAATACAAATTTATTAATGTTATATTTCTTAAAAAAAGTATTATTATTATTAAAAAAAAATTCGTCACCCAATCATTTGTTAATAATAATAATAATAATAATATTTCTTTATTCAGAACAGTGATACAGTGAGTGGCCAGCTGCTTTCCTAGATAGACTACAAGTAGCCTGTGTTAAGGATAAGCAGTGCCCTTCCCTTTAGTATGGTCGACAATGGTTTTACTTAAACTCAAAATTACGCAAGGCTATTAAAAATAAGATTAATTATTGTGTGTGTGCGCGTGTGTGTGTAGTGTGTGTGTGTGTGTGTGTGTGTGTGTGTGTCTGTGTGTGTGTGTGTGTGTGTGTGTGTATGTGTGTGTGTGTGTGTGTGTTTGTATGTGATGTGTACCTATCCACATTATCAATATTATAAATATGTGATTTCACTTCATTAATTAAAACAGTCTTCCGTCTCATCGTAGTTCAACTGTTGGAGAAACTCCCAGATAACTATCTTAGCGTTGAAGCGTGTGAGTCCAAAAATAGGGCATTTCAAGTTCATTTTGTTATAAAGTGACGGTGCAAGATAAGTCGGCAGTCTCTTTATAAAAGAGGTGCGTGGTGGTGGAATGGAACAGATTCTGTCTTTCCGTCGGTGGGTAATAAGACGGTATGGTGTTCTAGAATGTTGGAAGAGGACTATGTACTATATATATAATTGTCTAACAGATAAAACTTTACAAACTCTATAAAGATCAGTGGTTGGGAATAATATAGGTCGAAAGGTGGCAACTTTAAGGATGGCTCGTTGTGCAATTTCTACTGGAAGCAAAAACGTCTTCCCGGCTCCGCCCCAGCTACATATACAATAAGTAATCAAAGATTGACAAAGCGTATAGTATACCTTTTGGATGATAGATGTACTTGCCACTTGTCTCAATGTTTTAAAAACATAAATTAATTTTCGAATACGGCCTGTGAGAGTTATACAATGATTCTTGAAGTTCAAGTTTTTGTCTATGATTATGCCGAGGTACTTGGTTTGGGCAACTGAACTTAAAACTGGACACTGGCAATTTGGGTGAGGTGAAGACGAACAAGAGTGAGCTTTTAATAAAAGGGGTGTAGATGGTTGTGATATCGAGGTTATAGAGAATGTTATAAAATTTGTTTTAGTTGCATTCAAGGTTAAGGTGTGTGATGACAGCCATTTTAGTACAGTATTGAAGCCGTTTTGCGAAACAGCTTCCAATTCAGGCCATGAGTTTGCGTAGAATGTGATTGCAGTATCATCCGCATAGGACACAATTTGAGCATTCGGTAAGTTTATATTGCATAAGTCATTAATAAATACTAGGAATAGTGTGGGACCCAGAATGCTGCCCTGAGGCACGCCGTATTCAATAAGAAGTGTTTCGCTGGTGTAGTCATTGATACTGACAAATTGGTAGCGGTCTGAGAGGTAACTTCTAAGTAAATCGAGTGCTATACCTCGGACACCTACATGTTCTAATTTGTACAAGAGGGTCTGAATTGGGACGGTATCAAAAGCTTTCGCAAGATCCACAAATATAGTCAGCACTTTCTTTTTACAGTCTAAATTACATGCAATATGGTCTACTAATTTGTGTACTGCATCATTTGTGGACCTATTTTTGCGAAAGCCAAATTGCTGTGACGATAGTATGTTATAGTGCTCGAGAAAGTTAATTAACCTATTGTTAATTAGGCGTTCTAGAATTTTAGATAGAGCACTAAGTACAGCAATGGGCCGATAATTGTTTACCAACCGTACGCTACCACTCTTGAAAATAGGATGAATTATTGCCTTTTTGAGGGCAGAGGGGAATATGCCCGACTCAAGGCATAGATTGAATATATGGGTCAGTGTAGGTGCCAAAATACGAGAATATCGTTTCAGAAATAGAGGCGATATGCCATCCCATCCAGTAGCTGCATTTATTTTCAGTGACTTTATACATAAAAGAATTTCGTCTGGGTCAGTTTTTTCGAGTGCAAGGGAATTCACAAGCCGAGGAGATATTGAGGCTTGCGATAATGGTTGAGGTGCTCTATTGTTTATATTATCTGCAAGATTTTTACCAATATTAACGAAATATTCATTAACAGCATTGCAAGACCGAGTAGGGTTCGTTGTCATAGTTAACAGTTGACTATTGGAGTGCTTGGGTTTTGTGGTATTTGTAATATGTCTTATAGTATCCCAAAGCTTTTTTGGGTTATACGAGGCCTTATTAAGTTCCTGGGAATCATATTGCCTTTTTACCTTTCTCAAAATGTTTGAACAAAATTTTCTGTATCTCCTATATGTAGCTATTATAATGGGACTATCCGGTGACTGTTTCCATTTTTTGTGGAGAAAATCACGGTTTCTGATGCAACGGAGCAAACCTGGTGTCATCCAGGGTTTCATCGTTCGCTTTTTTCTAGGTACATTTAGTTTCTTGGTGCATTTTTCTATAGCGTCTTTTGTTATTTTTGTAAAGTAGTCTATCGCGTGGTTTGGGTCCGACATGTGCAGAATGGGTATATAGTCGACATGCTCCATTACTGTGTCAAGGGCCAAAAAGTCTGTCTTATTGATAGTTTTTTGGCAGTTCGTATTTACAATGTTACTTTTAAGGCACAACAAAGAGGAGCAATGATCTGTTATGGTCGAATCATACACAAGGGTTAAGGCTGGACACTTGATACGAAGTAGTAAGTGGTCCAAACAATTATTATCCCTAGTGGGATACGTGTGTGTTGGTAAAAAAGCACGAGAAGCAAGATAATTAAGATATACATCACTCCGTTTGTCCAGTGTTTCAAGTTTAATATTTATGTTAATGTCTCCTGTTATAATCACTGTTTTGTAATGAGTGAGTGACTGGAGTATATTATCAAGTGAGGAGAGAAACGGTTGAATATCCGTGTTTGAAGGTGAGCGATATATGCAAAGTATTGCTGTGTCAGCATCTACTTTAACAACTAAGCCTGATGCTGAACCACCGAAGTTCGGCTCTTCACAAGTAGGTGCAAGATTAGATTTAACAAAGACCATGACGCCGTCGTTTTTATTTACGTGTTCCTTAGTGTTGTATGAAGTATACTGTTGTATGGTAGGGAGCAAGTTGTTGCTGCCACAGTCTAACCAGCACTCCGTTAAAACCAGGACATCGCAGTCAATATTAATACGATGAAGTAGTAGATGTAACTCCGATATGTTACAATTTACCGATCGGATGTTCTGTGTAAGAATTTTCAAATTATAGTCAGTGTTTTGCATGTATGTACGTGTTTGTTCTGGAGAGCATACATAACAGTCCGATACAGAAAAATCGTCAACACAGTCAATAGTATCGTTTATAATATTAGTCATTTTTAAGATGAATGTACACTAACACTCTTGGAATAAGGCAATCATTATAGAGGGTCGTGACTATCGTTAGGTAAAGTAGGCTTAAATATGTAGACAATAAAGTTGTTTTAGTGGGTTTAAAGTTATGAAGGTTGTTTTTGTGTGTAGTGTAGCGTGTATAAGTATGTGTAGTTACAATTATGATTACTTTTATACTTAATTTAAAATTACGAACATAAAATAATGTAATGAATAGAGCATCAAGAATAATAAATAGACAAAAAACTAATAGTCATTTGTTGTGCAGCTTATCTAATTGGTTTAGCTGTGACTCGCTTTTTATGTTTATAGGTTGACTATCCGCGTCTCTCTTCAGCAGAATTCGGCCCCCAGAAGTCCAGCAGTACATGTAAGAGTTGGTCTTTGCAAATGTTCGGGCAAGATAGAAAAGGCACTTAGATGTGGACGTCAGTTGTTCGGCGATGAAAATAGGAGTATTTTGAGCCATACCCAAACAAGTGGAGTTTAATTTGTTGTTGTGGTTGCGTTTATTGTAGTTTCTCGCAGACATCAAGATATTACTTTTATTCAGCGTGTTCGAGAGCTCCACAGCAAGTGCTGAGTTAGGGTTCTCCTTCTTTGATGGCTGCCTTGATACGTCACATATGTCCGATGCTTGTATGTCAACTTCTAGATGTTTCGATAGTTGTAACAGAGCATTATACAGCATTTCTTTAGATTCGTTCGGCTGCTTTGGCACATTACGTATTTCTATGGTAGTTTTGACGATGGACCGCTCAAAGTTTTCTAGTTTATCTTCAATTAATGCCAGTTTGACACCCATTGAAGATCGTTCCTTTTCGAGACCTATAATTTTGAGTTCTAGTGCTGACAACTGGTCCATTATAAATGACATAGATTTTTCTATATCGCAGTTCGTTTCTTGGATTTTAAAATTGGAAGCTTTTATCTCGGCTAATCGGTTTTGTAGATCGTCCAATCGGTTATTCTGTTGGCATATCATATTGCGTATCATATCGCTGATTTCATTCTTGAAAGAGGCTAGGTTGTCGTTTATTTCCAGTTCGATGCAGTTGTCTGTCTTTCGTCGCTTGTTTCTTTTATTTGATACACTGTAGTCCTCTTCTTCTGTGTATAATTTTTGTGTATCTGATTCTGACGGAGTGTTTTGTTGATTTTGTGGTGTTATTGTTTGTTTAGACATGTTCTCGACTTTGTGTGAGATTATCTTCAAAGTATGAAAATTTTATGCCACAAAAAGTGTTTCCTTAACAAGAGAGTTTTGAAACAACGACCACCTCGAACGGAGTATCCAGTGCTTCACCGCTACGCCACACAGACAGTTGTCAGCTTCTTCAAAATAGTGCAAGTCTTTCTCGAGTAGTTAATTGGTCTTAATGCTCTAATGATTTGACTATGTTAACAATAATTGAGCTTATGCACTATTATTTTATTATTGATACTGTAGGGTACACTGTTAAACACTCAAAAACAATATTGTAGAACTTAGTTTGTATTTGTTTAATTGTTTCTCACTTTATTTTTGTTTATGCACTTGTTATTATTTTAGTTGCGAGTTACTTTTACTTCTCAATGGATAACAAAGTCACAAAATCGTCACTTATAATTTTATACGATATAATAATACGGAGTACACACAGGCACGTCTATTCGCTAGCGCTTGCGAGCGGGGGGGATCCATTTGTTGGATCACTATCATGCTTGTTGTGTAAAAAATTATGAATGATTGGAACAAATCACTCATAAATGTTGGTAAACCTCGGAACGCTGTGAAATTCATATTATATATTATGGCTGCACCATCCAGATGGGTAAATAATCATCTTTAATACTTGTTATTCCTTCTTCAACCTAGCATAGCGTTAATTTTAGTCGCATACAAAGCTTTCACCTGGGGTCAGTCTGGGGTCTGCTTTATCAGTCCAGCTAATAAATGAATCATAAATAAACTTCGATATTTACCGTGAAGCGATTGCCATGTGACATCCACAACCCGAAGGTGATATCCAAGCATTGCAGTTGTTGGACGTGTCATCTCTTCACATACATTACTCTTGAATCAGTATCAGAATAAACGGGATATTTACCCTCAGATGCTCTCGACAGAACGCCACTATATACCAAGACTGGTTAGGGAAGCAATTGAAATAAAAAAGTATAAAAATTTCAATCGTGAGGATGGGTTTCAACTGCCGAACGTCTGGCATCCAGTGGTCCGTCTTTGCAAAAACAATGGGGAACAAGCTAAAACAAAATCGCGAGTGGATACAGTGAGCATCGTATGTCGTGAACGTGATCGAGATCGGGTTCGAGTTTGTAGTGAGATTGAAACCAATAGTAGTGCAGATACGCGTAGTAAAAGGACTCGAAAGAGGGTAGATCGATATAATTACTCCTAGGGAAAAAACTTATTCTTTGTTCACCGCCACTACTCCAGTTCCTCCGTGATCATGGTGCTTGCAACAGCGCCGAAATATCGGACACTCAAAATAATGAAACATGGTAAATATCCCGTTTATTCTGATACTGATGTCAGTGACCATGATAGTTTAAATACCTATATTACTCTTGAACTTCGATACAGAAAAACGGTATCATTGAGGAGCCGTAAGAAACTAAAACAGTGGGAGGTAGGACACGACGGTATCTCCCGTCTCAAATTGAGCAGTCCCTCTGGGGTAGTACCTCCGCCCTACAGAATACCGCATCTATAATAACGTCATGTAGTGTTCCCGGCGGTAATTAGGGTAGCCAGAGCTTACTGGAGACGCTTTGTGCTGTCAGTGGAAAGACCGTAGGCTTAAATTGACACCACTGACTTGTAGGTGCGTGAAATGTTGACGAGGCGGTTATGGAGACCCGGTGAAACGGTTATCCGCTGGCGATAAATTCTTAATCCTTTTTTACCTACTCTGTCATATGGAATTTAAGTATGTATTTTTTGCTTGTATCTTTAACACTACATAAATTTCAGTGCTCTGAGATCAACCTCGAATCATGATATGTGCGCTATTAGAGGAAACGATGATGGGAAGGTGTTGATTTGCGCCGTTTTTTTACCGGCATACATCGCAGTAGTGGGCCTCGGGACCAGAAAGGCTTAGTGTAAAGCGCTCGTAGTAACGTGAGGGGATTTCCCTCGTTAGTGTACGCTGGAGCAGCGGAAATCTGCTTCGATACTCGCCCCTACCGTCCGGCGGTTTGTGAAAGCTTTAATCCTATCCGAAATTTAAAAAGAAACATTTAAAAAGTCGTTCCGAACGAAATTGTATTTGTGCCTGCTCCACTTGAATGATAGGAAACGCATTAATTTGGCGCCTAGAGTACGCACCACGAAATAAGTCCCTTGGCCGCGGCGTGAGAGTCGCAACATAATGTTGCCAGTATCGTCTTTTTATTTTACCAGATCTTTCAATGTTCTTTCAATGATATCGTCTGCGTTCTTTTCCTCTCGGATGAGATGGAGTTGTGATACTTGTATTCTTTCTCCGTCAACACACGGACGACACTCTGTAAACTTTCAATATTAGCCGAGAGGTTCGAAAGAATATTATTAATTTTAGTTATTAATATTCTTTAAAAATATAATTCGACAAATTCTACAATCCTACTTCTATGAGTTGTAATTTGATTTGTAGTAGGGTGCATGAGGCCATGACGGAGCTCGGAGGCCAGGTGAAAGCCTCGGTACGCTAAGATGATAGTGAAATGGGCCAAAAATTACATTAAATTGTAATAAAATTGTTGACCTAGCAGCATTTAGGTACGACATGAAAGGAGGTATGTAGTCCAATATTCAATAAAGAATTTTCCACTGGGGCATCATACTTGTTAGTCGATTTCTCTTAAAGTCGATGTTGTCGTATAATCGGCTTTCACGAGTAGCCAAAAGACAAGAATCTCAAACGCTCGTAAGTATTAAAGTGCGCAGAGTAAAAATTGAGCTTGATAAAGTTCCTTTTGAGAATATTGCAGCAGTGTATTTAGCGTAAAATGAAATTCAAAGTTGTAGCTAGAATTAATATACCTACCTTATCTTCTCCTCATGTCAATGATTCATTGCTGGCACTAAATGGATTTCGAATAAAATTGTGTTGTGTGTGTGAAAAACCAACATCAAGATTCCTTAGCGAAGTCAATTTGCTCTAAAAATGTAATGTGATAAGTATAAAATTATGAAGATACTCAAGTAACTAATCAAGTAAGCAATAGCATGAAAAATGAACTTTGTGAGATGTAATGAACAAGGATGAGAGCATGAAGCTGAGAGCATGGATCAAAGAAAATTTTAAAAAATGATCTATGAGGCAAGGATGAATAAGGGCATTTTGAGAAAAGTCCAGATCAAGAGGACTTACATTGTTAACGTAAGGTTTTCGTAACCGACCGCAGCAGCAGACGCATGAAGCAAATACAGCGTATCTTTCTTATCGTGCAAAAATCTCCATATCCACCGGAGAGGGTGGGATAGGTTATGTCGGACTTGAACCGACTAAAAGGCACGCCGTCTGATGGTTATCGGAGGTGAATTTGTCGGAAGCATGTCTCTCGCACCCCGGCTGTCTTAGAGCCATCTCTTTCAAGCTGGCCTTCTTCGGATGTGGGGACCACAGAGTCCCCATATATTCTCCGGTATATTGCGCATATTGCGCGCAGCCATAGCGGTGGCCTGCTTCTGCTAGGGTGACAGGTGATTTCACCTGTCACCCCCAGGCTTACGCTAATGGGGGACTCTGTAACTTCAGACGCCCGAGTAGCCTTCGCAATACAGAGTAATAGACTTGAATTCTGAATATATTTTTATTGTTTTTATTCTGTGGCTTCTCAATGGTTCCGTTTATACGTATTGAAGTTTAACAAGTAACACTGTACCTGCTGCTGTCGTCTGCAGATTACGAAATCGAATTTTAACCCTTAAAAGTCTCTGCTGTCACTGGTACGTCACCAATGACATTGAATAAACTGAATGAACCTCTAAAAATAAAACAAAAAATATGCAAACACACTAATTTCCATACGTTTGTATGTAAACATGCGATGAAAGGCTTCGTTCATGTTGTAATTTAATCGGTTTTCATGTCATGTTTAATCGACTGTCGAAATGAAAGAGTGATGTTGTATTTATGTATGTAACGAAGTATATAACCGGTGTATGTTGATACGTGTTTGATTGAACAAAAATATATAATCTAATAAACCTTGAGTGTAGACGGACTGACTGAGATCTTCAATGATTTGAGATTGACATGGTCATTCACTTCATTTATTCCTAGTGTAAAACTCGCAGGGATATTTACCGTGTTTATTATTTTTATTGAACAACCGATATTTCGGTGCTGTTACAAGTGCCATGATTACGGTGTACTGATACGGTGTAAAACAATCAACGTGGTAAATATCCAGGCGAGTTTTACACTAGTAATGAGAATTTGAAGTTATTTGAGCTAGTATATGCAATAAAGTTAACGGGAATTAACGCGATCAATATGTACACAAGACAAAAACGATAGCCTATCCATCTAATAAAATCGATTTATGATCTGGGTCAAGTGGAAGCACCCGTATGTTTTACATATGTGTGTTCACACAACAATAACTCATTGCTTTGAAGTCACATGTGTGCGTCATCGTTAAAGGCGTATTAGTGTAATACGTTTATGTGTGCCAGTGTGCATGATCGTGAATCGTGAACGATTGAATATGTGTGAGTGATTTGCCTGCCATCGAATGAGAAGGTAAATTTCAGTTGAGTGGTATTACAGGCGTAAAGACATTTCGAAGGTATCGAGTTCGATCCGCAACTATATCGATGTAGTCGTTTACGTTAATAAATAGTTTTGTTTTTGTTCTTTATTTTGTTTGTGATATTAAAGAACGTTTAAGTTGTTAATTAACCGTGTGGAAAGCACAATGCATCCAATTGTTGACGGTTAAAAATAAAATTATCATGTTATTTTAATCATGAGAATGAGGGTAGCATAAATTCCAATACGAGAAACATTAATGCAATGTGTGTGCAACAATACTCGCTCAGTAATAATAAAAATACTACTGATTTAAGTTGCTATAAAAAAATAACTAAAATATCAAGATACTTTTGTGATGTTACCTCAACATTCCCTTAATAGGTAAGTAATTAACATGAAGATATACAAATATTTAAAAGTTCAAAAAGTAAAATTTGACTGGGATTCGAACTCAAAACTTTGCAGGATTTTAACTATTAAAAAGCGAATCTGTAAACCCCAGGGTCACGGAGACTTTCGAGAGTTTAACAAAAACTACGTTCATAATCAGAATTTTATGAGTTATTGTTATTACTAAAGAAAGTGTAACTGATGATAAATAAATACGAATGGTTTTGAATCAATTGTAATTTGCAAGTATATAAGTGTGTGTGAGTGAGGAAACGAGTTTTGTTACACACACATTTATGTAGAACATACTGGTGACTTTTTCTGCTTGCCAAAATCAATACAAAGATCTGTATAATACTTATATCACTAGACAGGCTATCGTTTTTGTCTTGTGTACGTACATACCTTTGATTTGCCTGACATTTCGACCCCAGTTTTATTTACTTTTATTTTGGTGCCAGAAATGTACAAAGTAATGGATATAAGTTCAATTAAAAATTGATGAAATTCTGACAAGTGCAGGCAGATGATAATAATAATTTCTTTCTCGCGTTAACTTGAATAGCTTAGCATAAAATTGTTTAGATTACTTCTATTGAAAATATTTCGACATTCAAACAAACATTAAATAAAATTACGACACAATCAACATTTACCTTCCAATTGTAGACAAAGCAATTTAATTTGGAAGCCCGTTCTATGGTAATATATTGTGCCCAGCCATGCACGAAAACGGAACCTTTAGATCAGAATTGAATTAACCAGATATTCCGGTGAAGGATTCCTACAGGTCGGTAAATATTAAACGGAGACATTTTTGTTTTATAGAAATGCTTTGCGACTGCGTATTAAAGAAAATTCAACTTTTTATTATGACTCTAACAGTGTAATATGTATATGTGTAAGATTAATGGAAGTTGGAAGTATAGAGGGGGAGGGGAGGATTTTAGTGTTCAGTATTTTACCGTCTGTACCATGGTGAATGTTTTGATGAGCTTTTCCAATTGGTTCCATAATTTCCTTACCTATACAAGACTACACGTGTGGAGCTTAGATGTCACGCACATACGGCGCAGAAGAATATACGATCAAGAACCAAGCGGCATGAAGGCCCAGAATTCATTACCAACTCACTTGTTCCTTCTTCCTACAGTCCCGGGTCCATTAAGTGGGTCGTGAAAAAGCATAGGATGAGGCTGTCAAGCTGAGTGTAATCATTGTGACTTGGTATATGTCTGTAATTGTGACCCTGTTTTTAGTGATTTTACGTTCAGCTTACTATTAGGCGAAGTCTAACCGAGGTGTCCTATAAAAAAATGGTTGAGGTCTCAGGATCATATTCTGTTTAAGGCACACGTAGATCTCGGCTACATAGGCCGATATAGCGAAATACAGTGTAGCTTTGGCCTGTTCGAATCTGACATTTATATATGGTTTAGGGTTTTGTTTTAATTAACTTTATTTAGAAGAATTACGTTACTTTTAGGTTTAACCAGACTTTGTTATTAACAACTTTGCCTATTTTAATCTCGGAAAGACGCGCACACTCGACTCATTATTTCTGCAAGACACATTTGTTCCTTATATTTACTTTTTCTATTACACTGTGTTAGCATTGTATTCCAGCATAGCACATAACATAAAAAATCTAGTGTATACAGAATAATTAAGTTATTATTTTCACGAACAGAACAGCCATGCACAAGACCACTACAATACCACTATTTTATCGCAGATAGACACTTGTATCCTTCTTCCAATACCTAATTTATTCTTTAACATAACATTTTTACAACCCGTTTTCCCTATAATTTCGTATTAAATACATTTGAATTAAAAATCTTAAAATATTGTAAATATTATTATGAATTAATATTACTTTTTTATTAAAACTTTTTGGAGATAAAATGCGAATGAAGCACCAGATACACGTTTTGGCAAATAACGAGGTTTGCGACATCAAACATCAGCTCACTGGAATGCCTTGATCACATGTACCGAATAAACAGGCAAGACAGTAAAACGATTCTCGGCTGACCGACTATGTTCACATGTACTGAGTACTCGTCCGAGAGCTCTGTCTCGCTCGTTTTCTCGGTATGTGTGCGGTATGAAAGAAACTTCATCCCACGCACACTCAAGCTGTGGACTGAACTCCCTGCTGCGTTTTCAAAAGCGCCTACAATATGGATTTCTACAAGAGGGGCATTAGAAGGTTACTTTAGGGTCGGCAGCGCGAGCGTAACGCCCCAGGTATTGCGGCAGTGTGCTTGTCTGCCACCTAAATGATATAAAGTATCTTATAAAGTATACAATAATGTTAATGGGATTTAATGCAATCATGGTATAGGTACATACATACCTTTGTTTTGCCTGATGTTACAACCAGTAACACCGACTGTGGTCACAGGCTGACTGGACCACGGCCAACATAACCTGCTCGAAACCAGGATAGGAAGAAAGAAAGAAAGAAAGAAAATATTTTATTCAGGCCCCTCACAGCGGGCACCCCACCAAATACAAACAGGTAGGCAGTACAACAGAATAACAAATCAAAAATAGTAGGCACATTTAAATTAGACTACGGGTGTACCACACTATGCGAGCCCAAATAGGGCCCCATCTCAGCATTGAATGCTGCGCACACCCTTCGTTGGGTATGCACAGCGCTGGTTTTCAGATGAGGCCACTAGGCAGCGCTGACGCCACGCACCATACCATATATACAGTACATTTTACATCCACACAGGTATTATCCCACACTCCCACGAACGTTACGAGCGTAAAGGACTTACTACCCACGTTTTAAGTCGCTTTCGCTGTTGATTTGTACACAGGTGGGTAGGTATCACGTTAATTCCCACTAACATTAATGTATATCACGGAACGTAAGAGTTTAAAAGTTAGCATCTTATAAAGTGTTCTTAATAAAATAAATTCGTAAGAACACATCATTATTCTGTGGAAACATTTTATAAAATTCTTTTGCATTGTATTGTCCTCTTTCAGATTCTCGTGGCTGAATTCCGGCTATTATTTCTCGCTAACAATACAGGCTTTGACGCAAAGGTTGAACGTGTCTTTGAAACCAATACTATCAATTCAGGGACGGTTAATGCTCAAAAATTACTAACAGATAAAAACTATTGTATACTGTATAGTACAAGAATTAGACAATAAGTTAAAGTTATTATTTTATATTAGTGTGGTTCCTTTCTGCTTACGTTATTGGGAGAGTACTATGTCCAGCAGTATTATTTTTTATACCACTTGGGTGGCATAGAAGCACACGGCCCATTTGATGGAAAGTGGTTACGGTAGCATAATGGACGTGTGAAACACCAGGGGTATCACATACGTGCTGCCAACCCTGTAAAAACAGAGTTTCAGTGCTGTCAATGCAGAAGACAAAACAAAACAAGCCTTTGGTATTCCTACTGACAGCACAAAAGCTCTCTAGTGAGCGTAGTAGTAAATCGACGATCTCGGGAAAAGCTATACTTTATGTTTGTTCTTTGTTCACTTAAAAAGCTTGACTTGCTGTTTTTATGATGACAGCAAATTCGAACTGTCGCGGACCTGACTAGCTATGATTAACCACTAAATTAAAATATTACACAAGCAAGGTTTTCAATAGAATGTATCATAGGCACCCTAGCTTAACATCGGTAGCTTAGTGGCTAAAAAGTCGACCTTATAATCGAGAGGTACCGGGATCGAATCCTGACTATCTCTACTGAAAAGAACGCACTTCTAACACAAGCAATTTAATTTAACTGAATGGGTAGGTAAATGCGGTTAAAAATATTCTAACTTCATTAGAACTTCGGATTTGAATCATCAAAAAAAAGTGTTATGTCATGAAATCGTTTACAAGGCGACATCTCATCAAAATGTTAAGGCCGGATCGCTATTCTAGTTTAATTTAAAATTAACGTAAAATTTCTAGAATCAAGCACTTTGTGTACCGCTTATACAGCAAAGACCGATATTCCACATTTTAGTATATCGTTCAGATCGCTAAATTGCTAATAAAGTGGATTTTCTTTGAGATAACCAATATTCGTTCAAGCACAGCTGAAATTGTTATAGCCTGTGAATAGCATTTGAAAATGGTTGGCAACGTAAATGCGGCACCTGATCTGAATACAGCAAAATACTATGTTTACTTAAGTTTGATTTGAAGTAATCACTGATTACTGAAATCAATTGATTTTCAGTAAGTTTTACGTCAAACATCAACACCTTCACTTGAAAATAAATCATTATTAAAAAAAAATATTAAGTCTAGAGGTACCAACCCATCTAGCCAGTGGGGAAACAGTAGGTCAAAGTATCCCAACATTGGGAGAGACCTATGTTCAGATTGATAGGTACTAATATTATAAAGCTGAAGATTTTGTTTGTTTGTTTGAACGCGCTACTATTTAAACTCAGGCGCTCAGGAACTACTGGTTTGAATTGACGAAATATTTTAATGTTGTATAGTTCGTTTAACGAGAAAGGTTACGCTACTATTTAAAAGAGCGAAGCAGTGATCATAAACGTCAATAAATCCAGTGGATTTCTATATATTACTTGAACACTTGAAAATTACAAGCTCAAAAGGGTGATATTATTGAAGAGGTTCCAAAATATGCCACAGGCGAAGCCGGGTTAGCAAGTTTTTAATAACTGTAGTAACATCACGTAAATAAGATTTAGGCATTTTGCTCCCATTAACGCAAACAAACAAACAACAAACCGAGGTAGCCTAGTGGTATGGGTAATGGACTGCTGAGACGAGGTCTCCGGTTTGATCCCAGGTTTTACCATGGCACACACCAATGACTTTTCGATGCTTTTCTAAGTTATGTGTGTATTTATCGCGTTTTTAAGTGCCCAGTTAATGGCAACTAAGTGGTATAAAAAAAAACGCTCCAGAATTTAATAAACCAAGACATTGTTACCGAAAACCGACGGTCATCCATGGTTAACAACGATTTTCATTTTAATATCTTTAAGTTAACAACCTAAGCGTATTATGTTAAGAGGCCGAAAATCGTCAGTAGTCAAATTATGGTAATCCAGATAATCCAGTTTTGCCCAATATTTACTTTTACTCCGGAATAAGTGGGTAAGTGTAAATGAACAACAGCCTTATAAATTTGAAGTGCTGACTTAATTTTGTTTAGAAGTTGTTTTTTTTATCTTTTTCTTCGCGGAATTACAATAAGAAGCAGGGATTTTTTTTTATATTCATTCAGGGTACAAGGAAACTGAAATTCCTTTAATGCCCACCAGTGAGTGAACGGGTCATGTTACTATAATATGATGACGTAAAGTCACAGAAACAAACAAGCCTATTATGTACCAAAAACTTACTTGAAATCGGATACCTATTTTGTTATACAGGCAGCCTCTCGAAAAGGTTTTTTAGACCCAATGACTTCTTTTTTATTTTATTTTACTTCATACGAAAAGTACAACAGCGGACTTAATGCATGCCGTAGGCAAAATTATTAAATGGGCCCTCAAAGACCTCACCATAAAAACTCCAATTCCAGCTAAAACTTACTATAGTTGCGGCACGCTATGATGGTCGTTTTGACACGACTGGTTTTGCTATTTTTTTTATTTTTTGATGTGTGAAGTTTATTTTCTTCAGTCATATTTTTCTTTAGTTATTCTTCAGTCTAACAGTTCATTGTCTAATAATAAGCGCACCAAAAAGATTTCACCAATCATTGAATTAGGTCCACGTAAGGGGGTGAGCCTATTGCCGTCTTCCGGGCACTATTGTTGGCTCGAGCCATGCATCTGAGGCTATGTTTTGGGCTATATATATCTGTCAGATGTTAAACAGCCCTATTGCCTAACAGCCTATAGAACGCTATAGATGGGTTGGTGGAAATTCTACTCTTAAAGGAACCCATTTACTTCTTTATTTTATTTTACTTTATGCACAAAGTACAAAAGCGGACTTAATGCCGTAGGTATATTCTACCAGTTTTCTACCATAGGGTGGCGCTGTGCTATAACGAGGAAGGCACAAAAGGAGGAACTTAATTATAACATGAGAAATATCCAGTTTCACAGCCATCGCTCATCGGCTAACACCTATAATGCCTATCAATGTTACTGCGACAAAAAATATACATAATCGGACAAAGTTGAGATTGAAAATAAATTCAATAACGTACACAATAACAGGTATTGCCTATTGTACAGTAAAATACACAGAAGTTCAAGTTCACCACGGTTTTGTTCGATATAATAACAATAGACCCGAACTGCTGATATGGGTTCTAAATTTAAGAGTTTCTAAATTAGAGTTTCTAACCCTTTGGTTAGAAACTCTAATCAATCAATCAATCAATTATAATAATAATAATAATACATTTCATTAATTCAATAGTATATGTTACATAGTTTCATAATCTATTGCTATCTTTTATACTTATTGATTAATTAGCCCATCACAGTCCACTGCTAGACATAGGCCTCTCTCAATGCTGGGAGGCTTTGGCCTGCTGTTTTCACGCTGGCTATTCAGTTAAGTACAGGGTTTTGTTTCGAGTTTTTCTTCTTTCGCAGTGATATCGTCTGCGTATTTTTCGGTTAGTCGCCTCTTGTGACATCCATCGGATGAGATGGGATGGTCATACTTGTATTCTTTCTTTGACACCACACGGATTAAAAAAGTCTAATAATTGGTCTAGCTGCAATGTTTTGATTTCGCCTTTGGGTTTTAGAGGTCAGACCGAAGTCGCTTCACTAAAAATATCGAAGTTCAGCCAAATCCGTATTTAGACTGGTTAAGCGACCCCAGACTCCGAGGTGAAAGCTTCATATGCGCCTGGGATAGCGCTAAGACGAAAAAGGAGATAATAAGTAAAGGGTATTTGGAAGTCGACCAGGACTTTTGGGTTTAGGCCATGGGTAAAGTCACATATTCTATTATATTCTTTAGTGCGGATAAACAATATTTGAGCCCAATTAAAATTTTATTGTATGCACTTTTTATTCACGCAATAAAAATGCTTTCGGCAGGAATTGAACCAGGAAACACGTAAAAAAAATGGTTTACGTGCAAAAATTCCCGCAGATACCTCACCTATCGGAGCGACTAATACGCACGGCGCCCGTGAGTCGTTTTTGGTTGCCGAAGGTGAGGCTCACAGGCCTATGCCTGTGAGCCTTAGGTCTGGCCCTCCTCAGGGATCTGGCCCTTCACGGCGATCTGGCCTTCCTCAGCGATCTGGGTCTCCTCGGTGAACCAGCAACTATCGACCTTCTACGTAACAGTCGAACACTCCTTTTTCGATTGCTACGTCGATTTAGAGAAGTTGAAGTCGTTTTTTCCTCCGTACATAATATTTTGAACAGGTAACGGTTGTTGCCTCTTGACCTTTTGACCCTCTCCAACAGGTAAATGAAAATTAACTGTTCACGCATCAGCACGCGCTAACGAGAAAGCGGCCGTGTTTGCGATGAAATACATTTATTGCAACCACAGTTTATATTTAACTAACAACGCACCTTACATATTTTATACGTGATTTGGTGACACGTCGTCTGAAAAACTACGCTCTGTCTTTAGTTACGTTTTTAGCTACTAAGCATACTTTTATGATGGTAGTTTTAACTACTAAAAAAACTTCAATCTCTAAGAATTTACAAGGTCCACGTCGCCTGTGAGACTACACGTCACCAGCTAAAGGTAAACAAAACGTAAATATATTTTACACTAGCTGTTGCCTGCGGATTCGCCCGCGTTGATATTCGAGCCCGTTCCCGCAATCCATGGCAACCTTTTCCCGGAATAGCAGCCTATGTGGTATTTCTGTCTGTAATCTGTCTGTGACAGATCTGTTCTGTTGTCAGAGCGTGATTGAATAACAACATCCAAACAACTTGACAAACTTCCACATTTATAATATTACTAGCTGTTACCCGCATGAAATTGTGATCGCGATTTTCTAGGGATTTAAAAAGTAGATTATATTACGATCGATTATATTATCAAACCTACCAAATACGCAAAAAAAATGTCATAAAAATCGACGGTTTCGAAGGCGATTGCAGACAAACACCGTGACATGAGAATTTTATTTAAGTATTTCATTAGTAGGATAGAATTCAAGACAATAATTACACAAAGTTTAGAGTGTACAGAGGACATTGAATTTATTTGCAGCTTCCAGGTTCAACAAACACGACTCGAGTTGGTTTCATTGGACGCGTTGTTTGTCTATCGGCTTGTAGCTTGTTTACGTCCCCTTGATTGGACGAGGAACCTTCTCAAATTGTTGAATAGGAAGGTTACACTCGAAGGAACTTCAGTTCACTAAATATACATAATTATAAGTACGCCGGGAAATTCTTAGTTCAGTCCCCCTAGACAATGTATGGTATTAAGACGTATTTTGACGTTTATGACATACGTTGACGACGCTCATAAATGTTAAAATACGTATCAATTCCAAATATTTATTTTACTCACACTCCACATTTTATTGCCACTTGTCCCCTAAAATCCAACCATACGTCCTGATCGACTACCTGAATCCCGTGGGGGGTGGACACACGGAAACAATTTTACTGGCGTGGCTAACATGGCTCTGGTAAAACTCTTTGAAAAACTTGACACTAGCGTTTCGCCATTAATAATTTTATAAGCATTTACAATTTATCTACTTGACATTGGTAAAATTATAGCCATTAATAAACGAACATTGAATATCATTGCCACTTGTCTAGAAGGAAATATTTATCGAATTGTATCATGGACAACATTAAGCAAGTATGTTATTTTATCTTAAAAAATATTCTACTCCATTTACCTAGGACACGCCAATTTGACTTCACCTCGCCTGATGGTAAGCTAAAGGCAAAGTCTCAGGAAAGAGGGTCACCATTACATTACACATTATATAAAATCTAAGCTTATTTAGCTCTAAATAGATAGATAGATAGATAGATAATTCTTTATTGTACACCAACAGATTTACAGTAGGACAAGTAGGTAGCATCTATACAGTTCAATGTACAATGGGCGGCCTTATCGCTGAAGCGATTTCTTCCAGGCAACCTTGGGATGGACAGTAATGTTATGAAAACAAAAGATATGGTGTAGTTACCGACTAAACTTGAATAGATAGTGTATTAAAACAAAAGAAAGAGAGAAAAGTAAGTAAAATAAAATTAATATACGGCTTTACACAAAAATATCAACATAAACACTGACATAAAAATACATATACATGTATTAAATAAATATTTACATAAAGTAGATAGTTCATACCAATACGAAGGGAAAATAGTGAGTGAGCACATAATTGTGAGCTATTACCTACTGTGCACAACATGATAGGTAGTGGTTCTTGACCATTTATTTAAATACATTTAGGGATTTTGCCCGTCTGATGTTCAGTGGCAACGCGTTCCATAAGCGCACCGCCCTGACAGTGAAAGACTTGTCAGCAAAGTCAGTAGAATGTATTGGCATACTCAGCCCCAAATTCTCGGACGACCTCAGGCATTTCGTATGTGTGTCATAGAAGAACTGGAATCGTTCTTTGAGATAAGAGGGAGTGTTGGGATTAAACAATACATTATATAACAATGTTAGAATAAGGGCATTCCTGCAAAATCGAATTGGGAGCCACTTGAGTTGTTTACGGAAATCAGACACGTGATCATACTTGCGTAGACCAAATATGAATCTTATGCAAAAATTTTGAAGTCGCTCAAGTTTATCTAATTGCTCCTCTGTTAGATCAGGATAGCTGACATCATGTATGATAAATATGTATGATATCAGCTCAAAGCAAATTATTATTTACACCAATACTAGTAAAAAACATTGTAATATTTTTCCGAAATATTAAACTAAAACTAAATAACGTGATACACTAATATATATAAAAAAAAATTAAAATGCAAAATATTTTATTGTGTCAAAAAACAAGCAAGAAATGCCTGTATTAGGAGCCTCCGCTCCTCCATTTCATA
The DNA here is from genome assembly GCA_963662185.1 of Eilema griseolum. Taxonomy (NCBI): domain Eukaryota; kingdom Metazoa; phylum Arthropoda; class Insecta; order Lepidoptera; family Erebidae; genus Eilema; species Eilema griseolum. The sequence continues at coordinate 11,220,496 of OY759252.1, forward strand.
GATTGTAACTATTAACACAATATAATATTAAGTTAACCAATAAAGTTATGATAGATGTATATACAAGGATATAACAGAGGAGTCAAAAGTTATATGGTTTATATCGACTGGGACTAACTCCATTTATATTATATTAAAGCAATTATAAAGAGATACCTTCAATCATGGACTTATTCATGAACAGATATAAAAAATTAACTTCGAAGAATAAAAACAATCTAAAACAAAGTTATGTGAAAGTTGGTTTAAAATTTTCAAAGCTAAAATATATTTCCTTCTATAATACAAAAAGAAAAGTATGTTATATATGTTACTTCCCTCGATAACATTCAAATAACTTTGAATATCATGGACTGAATCTTTTCATCTATCTTTCATTAATGAATACTTAGTCTGGCCATAAATACTGTTACAATTAAAATAAGAAAGATATTACATTTGAATTTGGAATCTGTCATTTTTATACGATTGTTCATCGTGTTTTCTAATTTTGGCGCCAATACATTGTACAATATTTTGCTATATTAAAATGGAGTGGGGTGATAAAGATAACCGAATCGCTGTGATTGCATTACACAAAGTTGGTATGGAGCCGAGTGTAATTTTTAAAACTCTCCATACGCTTGGTATTAGTCAAATGTTTGTGTACCGGGCTATTAATAGGTACAATGAGACCTCCTCTGTTTGTGACAGAAAAAGATTTGCCCGTCCACGTAGTGTTCGTCCGAAAAAGATGGTCAAAGCAGTAAGGGAAAGAATTCGAAGAAATCCTGTCCGAAAGCAAAAGATTTTATCTCGGGAGATGAAGATGGCACCCAGAACCATGTCGCGCATTTTAAAAGATGACTTAGGATTTGCAGCCTATAAGAGACGTACTGGTCATTTTTTAACTGATAATTTAAAAAAGAATAGGGTGGTAAAATCGAAGCAACTACTGAAGCGGTACGCAAAGGGAGGTCACAGAAAAATTTTGTTTACGGATGAGAAAATCTTTACAATTGAGCAACATTTTAACAAACAAAATGACCGTATTTATGCTCAAAGCTCTAAGGAAGCTCCAATTAGTCGACAGAGTGCAACGTGGGCATTATCCGACTTCAGTGATGGTTTTTTTTTTTTTTTTACGTGCGCAAAATCCCCACGGATACCTCCCCACCGGAGCCGGTGGAGGAGGTTATGTCGGACTCGAACCGACTAAAACGCACGCCGCCTGTGGGTCGTTTCGGTTGCCGAAGGTGAGGTTGACAGGCATATCCCTCGCACCCCGGCCGACCCAGGGCCATCTCTCACGATCTGGCCCTCTTCTCGGGTGTGGGGACCACAGAGTCCCCAACTCGTCCCCGGAAACGGGGAGGCGCGCCACGCGCGCCGCCGCCACGGCCTGCTTCTGCAAGGGTGACAGGCGGCTTCACCTGTCACCCCCAGGCCGGCGCTCATGGGGGGCGGAGGTCGTTCATCGACCTCCGACGCCCGAGTTGCCTTCGTGCGCGGGCAGCTTGTCTAGCGATCCTTCGTCGCTCCCGCTGCCGCTCCCGCCCCGCCTCCTCCTTCACGAGCATTACTTGCTCGCAGAAGGAGGCGCCGGCCGCCCACGCATCCGCGCAGCGAACCATCGCCGCGAGCAAGGTGGAGAGCGTGAGAACCCTCACTCCCAGGGCCGCCACAAGCTCCCGCCTCGGCGTCTCCCACGCCGGACACTCGGTGAGCGTGTGCGGACCTGAGTCCTCGCTCGCGTCGCAGTGATGGCACTCGGACGTTGGCTCTTTCTGCATCCGACGCAGATACTTTCCGAAGCATCCGTGCTCGGTGATCATCTGCGTCAGACGGTACGAGAGGCTGCCGTGTGGCCTCTCTAGCCACTCCCCCATGATGGGTCTTACCGCCGTTACTACGGCGTGCCCTGCGCTTGGTTGCCCAAGTCGTCTCTCCCATTCTGCCACCATTTCCCTGTGGAGCCGGGATCTCACGGCCCGAATTTCTTCGGGCTCGGGATCGTGACCCCGCTCCCGCGCCGCCCTTCGGAACCTGTATAGCGCCGAAAGGCATCTCGCTTCCAGGATCCATGGTGGCGATCCGGCGAGGAGACTCGCCGCGTTGAATGATATCGTGCGGTATCCCCTTATGATGCGGCACGCCAACTTCCGCTGCGGACGCTGCAGCAGAAGCATGTGCCGATCACTCAGGGTGTCCGCCCACACGGGACACCCGTACAGGGCCATGGACCGCACGACACCCGCGTAGAGTCTCCTGCAGGAGTCATCCGGGCCCCTCAGGTTGGGCAGTAGCCGCGCCAGAGCGTTGGCTGTGCCCGCCAATTTGGGGCCCAGACTTCGGAAGTGCTTCCCGAAGTCCCACCGGCCGTCGAGCACGAGCCCCAGATATTTCATCTGGGGCTTGATGCCGATGAGAGTGCCTCCCACTGTCAGACTGGAACCAGGTGGTGGCGTGCGCCGAGGTCCATGAAAGAACATGGCCTCGGATTTATGCAAAGCCACCTCAAGGCCCAGCCGCCGGATCCGTTCCACAACTTGAGCAACCGCGGTCGTGGCCCTCAGGATCGCTTCGCGGTGTGTAGCCCCGCTCGCCGTCACTAGCGTGTCGTCCGCATAGCACGTGACGGCGGCGCCGTCCGCAATCAGTGATGGTTTGGTGGAGTGTTAGCTGTGAAGGAGTGACTGAGCCATATTTTTGTGAAAAAGGTATCAAAACATCAGCACAAGTGTATCATGATACCATTCTTGAGAAGGTAGTTAAACTCCTTAACAACACCATGTTCAATAACCAAGTATGGTCCTTCCAACAAGACTCAGCGCCGGGTCATAAAGCTCGGTCCACGCAGTCTTGGTTGGAAGTGAACGTTTCGGACTTCATCAGAGCTGAAGACTGGCCGTCGTCTAGTCCCGATCTTAATCCGCTGGATTATGATTTATGGTCAGTTTTAGAGAGTATAGCTTGCTCTAAACGCCATGATAATTTGGAGTCCCTAAAACAATCCATACGATTGGCAGTGAAGAATTTTCCCATGGAAAGAGTGCGTGTTTCTATTGATAACTGGCCTCAACGTTTAAAGGACTGTGTTGCAGCCAATGGAGACCACTTCGAATAAGCTTTTTATATTTTAAATTGTTTTATATTTATGTATTAAACTAACACACTGTAAAAGTAATAAATATTATTTGTAATAAAAAAAATGTTTTTTCTTTTTAACAATATTTATGGCTAGACTAGGTAATATTGAAATGTGTTTTTAGGAACCAAAATTACTAATATTTTTAACCCCTCCAACTAAGCTAAATTGCTAGTGCTAGGAGTGGGTTCACATCTGTAGTGTAATGGTCAGAATTCGAATCCGGGACCTCTCGATGGTAAGGTCGACTTCTTAACCACTAAGCTAGCTAGCTTTAAAGATAAATACATTTATCTTTAAAGTTACTACTGGATAAAGATCGAAGAGAAAGAATAAAGATCTTTCTTTTTCTTTCTGTCTTTCTGTCTGTTTGACTATTTAAAGAATAACTTCCATTTTATTATGCTATAATAAATAACTATCTATAAAACCGCTGTTCATACTTTCACAAACTCCATTAAACTAGAGCACACGGAGTTTTAACTTAAGTGACAAACTCACAATCTGTATTTATCAGTTGTGAGTTTCAAATACGCCACATCGTACAAGCTTCTCATCTGCACATTGAATTGATAGTGAAAATGGAATAAAAACAACATCTGAAAACAAAATTGATAAAGTAATCTAAAAGTTTCTGTCATAGACTATGAAGATTTAGAACACAGAAAGCCCTTACAGGTACATCAGTAAGAAATGACTATGATGACTCGTCACATCTGAAGAAAAAATATTCTAAGAATTATAAATTATAAAATAAAAAATAAATAAAGAAATATCCGCGGTAGCCGGCACACACCAATGACTTTTCGATGCTTTTCGAAGTTATGTGTGTATTTATTGCAGGTTTATAAATGCCCGGTTAATGACAATAGGCTCACCACCTATTACATTGGGGCCTAAACATAAACTGGTGAAATGTGGGTGCTAGTACCTCGGCCTACCCCTTCGGGGATATAGACGTGGGTTTATGTTATGTTATGTTAAATAACGTAAAAAGTACAAGCGGTACATAGTGTAAGTTATAAATTTTTTAACCTTAGGCAGACCATGTATGGCTTGCCCAATCACAACTAGCTCGGCAGTCGTCAGTAAACCGTGATCATTCATAATGCATAGTACGCACCGTTTTCAGTGTGAGGATGGACTCCCCGCCTAGTGCGGGCGGTGCGATGATTGACTAATAGCTGTGGGCATCATATCGCTTGCTTATTGCAAGACCGACATAACGAAAAAAACATCATTTTACAGGACGGCAGTTTTAAACTTTGAATCTTTAGTATTTCAATAAAAAAACACAGTTTTTGTTCAGAAGTATTGTAATCAGTCTTGTACATTAATTAACTTTCATATTAAGTAGTCACAATGTGTTATCTTAAACATACTGTTGTTGTGTACTGTGTGTGTGTACAAACCATTGATTATGCGCGTTATAATGACACGTCACTTGACTATTGACTATTCAAGTCTCTGCACCATATACAACCCACTTTCCATCAGGTGGGCCGTGTGTTTGTCTGCCACCTGGGTTGTATAAAAAAAAACTTATAATATACATATATATAAACTTTCAAAACAATACTCCATATACATGACAGTTATCTAAACCAGTTGTATACTGTATCGTATATCAGAGAAATATTCATATTTGCCAAAGTACCGCAGTAACAAAGGATAAAGATTAGCTAATTGACAGAATTCTTTTCAATAAGGTTTTTTTTTCGGTTTGGTATAATATGAAAAATATAACCGTTAAGATGCCTTTTGGTTCCTGGTGGATTAAACTAGGATCACCCCATCTCTCCTTGTAGGTGTCGTAGAAGCTAACCAAGGGATTAGGCTGTTCTCTATACGACCGTAAACATACGGCCCATGGCAAAGTGCACGCCTGACGGTAATAAGTTCGACCACAAATACGTGGAACCAAAAAACAATAATTTTAAGAAAAGAGTGAACTAAAAAAATATTTTTCAAACATTTTTTGGTTTCTTTCTGTGTATAACGATAAACTAAATAAAATGCAAGCTTGCATAATTTAATTCATGTAATTTTATTGTTACTATAGCCATTTAATTCCTCTTTTAATTGACTCACAAATAATTATTTAAAATCAATGTCAATAATTTACAAAATTGTTAATATTATTGTTAATTGTTTAGTATATTTAATTTTCTCATAACAACATTACTTAAATAGTGATGCATGTTGTATTCACCGGTAATTGGTTATGCAATTAGTTATAAGCATCAAACATGTGAAATGTATATGAGTTGTATTATTTTATATAACTGTAGGTGAATCTAATAAATAAATATAGTGCTGCAATTTGGTCGGATCTTAAATACGCCATAATAAAAGAAATATGAAAATTCCCCATCGATTGTACAAGAAAAATATGAGAATACCAAATTATTTAACTTTTGACCTTGACTAAAAATGCACTAGTCCAATCAATTTCAATTACCTTGCCTTTTCTTCGCTTTTTAAATTTATTTTATTATGGTGTATTTATAATCCCCAGCAATTTTCAGCTCCATGCAAATTAATGCAAGCTCAAATTTTTATTTCGACTGGATTACTATGCAATACCGGCTATATGACACGGTGCGCGAAGTTAGATAACTATGTGTACAGTATCAAATTAATTAAATGCGGTATTGCACCGCGGTTTAATGTAACAGACATTTGGATGTTCCAATTAATGGTGTTAGTGTGTCTAGTTGTACGGGTTGTACCTAACTAACATGTCCTTACAGGTCGATAGCGCGTGTACGTACAATATTGGATAATGTGTGTCCATTTACATATTGCAGCAATCAGTTTTCATTTGCTCATCTGGCATTATAAATCTACAATAAAATGTATTTGAACATGCGGAAGCAGCTCAAAAGCGAGGCATTGCAGGGCCGGTATCTGTTCGTTCCCTTTGCAGTGAAGTCGTGCGGCTGTTGGAGTGTGGAAGCGAAACGATTTGTGGAGGATATCGGGTGCTGGATCAGGGTGAAGTCCTGGGCCAGAGGCGGTCCATCGTTCTCCAAAGAGGTAACGCAGCCAGCGTGATGAGCACTTTTGCGCCACGTACAGTTCTGGTCGCGTCTTTCTTTTAAGGACGAGCATGGAAGCGCGTAATTGCCTGTAGTGTTATTTGATTAGCTGCTGAATATTTTTCTACCAATTACACTTAGTCGAGACCTTAGTAAAAGTCAGTAGATTGCCTTCGTTTGTATAAAGCTGTTTGTTTGTATAAAATTATTGAATTTGTATTTAACTATCTCGTCATAATTATCGTTACTGCTTTTCACAAACGATATCGTGTGATAGTTTCATAACAATAACACGCCTCAGTTGCTTAGTAGCTTAGGAATCATTCGATTGTGGCTTACACTATTGACGTAACCCCCCTCCCAACACACAGAATTTGATTTAACTGGAGTGGACATATCAGTAACTCCACTAAGCAATTACTACGTACCCTCTACAAGTATCACTGAGAAAAATATTTACATTTAAATTATTTCCAGAATATTCCAGATTTCTTCATAACAATTTTTTAGTCCAATGGTTTACAAAGTTGATAGGCCTCTCAAATTAAAAATGGAAAGGCAATAAACATCTGTATAATTAATCTTTGGCCTAGGTCAACGTAGGCCGCAAGTAGGTTGGTGCTGACAAACACGCAACCGTTGAGTGCCGCCAATCCGGTTACGCTTCTATTTCCTTTTGCAAATGACCGGAGCGCAAACGTTTTCGATCGCGTTTTGTTCAGTTTTATTTTAAAACTCGGGCTGTTTGTTTTTATGGAGTCCTAGTTTTGCTGATATTGTATTCGTATTTGTTTCTGAGCAAATATTGTGCTGATAGCTTTTCTTTATTGTTATTTGGTGTTACTGGTTTGGGAGTCGGGTGTTAAGAATAGTTTTTCTTTATAGCTAAAACACAAGAACTGAATGTGTTCTCCCTCATTTGTGAATAGAGTGTATTTTTATTGTAATGTGTGCTTTTTATTTTTGCGAAAAATATTTAAAAATGGTGGGATAAAATTCGACAAACGAAAATATACCAATAAATCACTAAAAAACGAATGAAAATATAGTAATGAAAAAATCTGTTAGTCGTCTTTCCTTGACAAAAGCTACTGAGAGAACCGATAGCAACTTCATAATGGCAGGTGAGTGCACTACAGTCAAAGAGTTTATCATCTGGTAATCTGATGGAGCTAGGTTTGGTGTTGTCCCCTCTTATACTATAATTACATATTTCGAGGGCAAAAAGTTAACGAAACAAACTATTTTCATTCAAAGGCACGTGATATTCAGTGCTGGGAATTTTAAAATAACAAGTAAAGTACTTTCACATTTTGCACAATAAAACTACGAAACAAAGTTGTATTGAAGTATGTTCTTGAGTGATGTGATCACAAAAGCCACGACCTTGAGGTCGACCAAGTCGTTGTGAATTCAACGGCTTTTTCTTTCAGTACTGTCTGTTCTTTCAGTCTGTGCGATATCGAGTCCCATTGTAAGAGGAATTCACACCAGCATTGAGTTCTTGACCGAAAACGAAAAATAAGACTTTCTATTTTTCGACTGAAATGAAATTCCTGTAGCAATATTTATATGAAAACATATTACCTGGACACTGTTTCTGCTAATTGTCTAAAACTGCCATACCATAGATGCTACAAAAATATTATTTAATTTTAAACTTTACTGTCATGCAGTTATAGTATATAATTGTGACCTTGTAGAGTGAAATAAAAATAATAAATGTTTTTCATCTGATTTTGAACTATATGCCTATAATAAAAAAACAATATGTTAATGGCATTTTTGCACTGTTAGTGGCATGACAGTGAGTGACAAAAAAAAGGACATGGACGAGACTATTAGTGTAGTTTTTTAGTCGTGTGTATAATTCCCACGGATATTGGTGGGCACGGTTTCCTGCGCACGGTGGTTTTATCGGACTCAAACTAACTAAAACGCACGCTGTCTGTGGGCCGTTTATACTGTTGGCCCCGCAGACTGACACCAGGTACATTGAACAATTTGCAAATAATTGTTCAGTATGCATGCTCTTTGTGTTAGTTAATTGCATGTTTGTGAAATTCCCGCAACACAGAGGGATAATTGATCAATGTGGAGAGATGAATCCATGATCTATTCAACCCTGAATTCGTGAAAAAAAAACATATTATGAAAAAAAACGGCATGTTATCGGTGAAAACTTGTAAGTGGCCTTCAGTATGTTATTGATTTTCATTCGGCAACTAAATTCGAAATTTAACTACTGGTATCTTGATGACGGTACTCTAGAAGGGGATATAGACACAGTGCTTCGAGATTTGGCTTTTCTGAAAGATAAATTCAAAACTATTGGTTTAGAACTAAATCCCTCAAAATGTGAAATTTTTCTTAACGGTAATATTGACAAATCTTTGGCAATTTCGAGATTTAATGTTTTGGCCCCTAATTTGAAAGTGTTAGATATAAGTTCACTTCGTCTCCTAGCGGCCCCGATTCTTGAAGAAGCCTATGATGCCTTTATTGTGGATAAAATTCAAAATTTTAATGAAGTTTCGGACCGACTCCTCCAAATTAATATACATTCAGCTTTTACCATTATCAGATATTGTCTTTTCGTCCCAAAATTAACTCATGCTCTACGATCATCACAATTTTTTAAACATTTGGCACTATTAGGTAAGTTGGACGAAATTATTCAAAATACCCTATGCAAAATTTTGAATGTAGATTTGAACGACCGAGCCTGGCTCCAAGCATCTCTCCCGGTGCGCTGGGGTGCGCTCGGTGTTCGTAAAATTTCCGATGTAAGTTTACCAGCTTTTTTAGCTTCGATTCATGGCACAGAGGAAATAACCAGGAAAATCTTGATACCCATACTGGTTTATTCCGAAGTGCCTGGCAAAGCCGAAGCTATAAATGCTTGGAAAATGTTTTGCCCAAACACTGTTTTGCCCACCAACCTAGGCTCCCAGAGACAGTGGGATGAACTGCTTTGCAGCATATTACGACAACAGTTACTGAATATGTACTCTAATGTTACAGCCTGTCTTCGTTTGAGTGTTCCCTGTGTTTCTCCTCATCGATGTCACTGTGGTGAGGCAGTCGACAGCCTTGGGCATCACGGCCTTGCATGCGGCAGGAGCGCAGGCCGCATGTCACGTCATGCACATTTGAATGACATTATCCACCGGGCTCTTGTCACCGCTGGTATTCCAGCCATACTTGAACCAGTTAGTTTGGTGCGCAACGATGGCAAGAGACCGGACGGTATGTCTTTGGTGCCTTGGAAGATGGGTAGGCCTTTGTTGTGGGACGCAACATGCGTCGACACTCTTGCCCCTTCCCATCTTCCAAGTACGACGGATTGCGCTTGTGCTGCTGCGGCATCTGCGGAGACCCTCAAATGGCGTCTGGGGTTGAAACGCTGGGTTCGTGAGGTCCGAGCGCACGGTCGCTATATGTACAAAGAAATAGCAAAACGACTGGTCGATGCTTCGCGTGACCAAAGGGCTGGCCTCTTTTTCGCTCAACGGATTGGCATTGCCATCCAACGGGGCAATGTTGCCAGCCTTTTGGGCACATTACCAGCCGACATCGATAGGGAGGAATTTTTCGATGCTTAATTTGATCCTTTTGTATCCTATTTTATATTCTTGTAAATATTAGTTTTTAGCTAATTATTGAAAATTAATGAAAAATATCGCACTATATTAGAAATATACCTACTGTTATTTTTTAGCTGTCAGTTTTCCTAAAATGTTAAAATAAAATAAAAGATTAGTGTTGGTCACCTTAGGCACCCTCCTGGGTCTAGTTATAAAAAGCTTTGCAATGTAAAAAGAGCAGGAGAGAATCTACTATTATATTATATTGCATTTCCACTTACGCTTAAATGCTTAAATGCTTAGTATATAAACAGTGTAAACAGAATATTAAGCATTTAATCTCAAAGCATTGCATCTAACCATCTAAGCAGCTCATCTGGTCGAGAACAATGGCTGCCTATTGTCAAAGCTAAGACATGCCACAATGGTTCGATTGTATGCAGCTTCTCAATCATATCTTGCTTTTGAGATTGATCTTTGATAAAAGTGAATTGCCAGATAAATGATTTGTAAAGTCATTTAAATAATTATTCAGAAGTCTTAATTAAGAATGAGTCTTAATTAAGAGAGAATTAAATTAAATCTAATCTTATTTTATTACAATTACAAATTAAATTAATTACAATACAAATGTCCAATAATTATCTGCAATCATAGATTTTGTCAATTGTTAGAAAATAAATGAAATTGTGTTTATTTCAGGCAATTACGTACGTACGGCCCATAGTTACGTTACATTCATAGTCATACGTCAAAATTTGTCAGTCATTTCATAATATAGTATAAATCATATTCGTAAATATGATTAAACACCGTGCGAACTATTTCTTTTTTTTTATATAGGACACGCCAACTTGACTTCCCCTCGCCTGATAGTTATCTAAAGGCAAAGTCGCAGGAAAGGGGGTCACCATTACATACACTAAGTGTTACAATGGTGGCACTCAGCTTGGCGGCCTCATCAGATGCTTTTTCACGCCCCGACTAAATGACCCGGGACTGTAGGAAGAAGGAAACACGTGTGCTGGTAATGAATTCCAGGTCTTGGTGGTGCGGCAAAGAAAAGAGTCTCCGAACCGCTTGGTTCTTGCTCGTATATTCTGCACAGTGTGAGGGTGACATCTAAGGCCTGCACGTGTTGTCCTATGTAGGAAAGGAGATGGTGGGATTAGTTGGAAGAACTCATCAGAACATTCACCATGGTAGAGACGGTAAAATTTCGTTTCAAGAGGAGTGCAAACGCTTGAGAAAAGAGTTTTTCAACCTTTTCAACAGCTGCCCCATATTTTTAATACTGTACTCGTCGAACATGCCAGACGCGCTACACTGCCATGGCAGACCGAACATCACTCTGAGAGCGTTGTTATATTGTACACGAAGAGTGTAATTAAACGAAAGCTTTTTTTTGGTCTATTTACAAACATACACTTAATCTAAATTTACTTGAGTAGCATAGTTGAGCGAACAGTTCATTTTCAAGTTTTCTTCGAATTTATAATAGCCTTTCTGCCACAATTTACTTTTAACGACATTTATAAATTTATCCACAGGTAAATTCATAGGAGCTTGTTGAAAAAGCGTATACAGTTGCCCTGGAATGAATGACAAATTTTTTCAAGTCGACTACCACAGACTAAAAGATTGAATGCAAAGAGTAAACACGAACTAAAGCGTTGTATTCACGATGTATTAAAGTTGAAATTGAATTTAAAATGGATTACAGACAGTGCTTCGAGAACAAAATAATGGTACCAGTGGTGCACTTCGTTTTCAAGTTGTTTATATCTTGATGTTGGCACTTCACATGGCTATTTGTATTTACGTATTTGACAAACAATGACGATATGTGGACAGTGTATTTGACAAAGCATTGGCTTTATTGCCTATTTAACAAATATGGCCAATACCAAATATGTATAATTGACAAGTTATTTAGTTTTTTAAATTTTACGGCTAGTAGACTATCTTATGACAGTAGACAAAATGTGACTCCTCTTTGTATTGCGTACTTTTTTGTAAAGTAAATTGTGCAACTAACGCCCAATAGCAAACACAAATAGGCATGTGAAGTGCCACCATTAAATGCAAAATATGTAACAGTAATAATTTCATGGAAATCTACATAAGCTATGGAGAATTGTAATATGAAGATTTAAACTTTTCGAAATAAATATCACATTTGCGTAATGTAAGTTTGTGATGTTATTAAAAGTGACTGTACGGGCCAACCGCACAGTTATTACTTAGTAATAAATTGTAGGTCAATAGAGTACGCGTAAACCATATGCACTTTACAGCACAGCAGGTCACGTTCTTATCCGATACACGGTCGACGCGTCCTCATTATCAATCATTTAGTCCTAAGTATCAATATTTCATAAGTAATATCACTCAATCAACTCTATCATTTCTATCACATTCCGGTGTCCCATACATCTCTTTGGTCCTTCGAGCCGGATGTCCCATACAGTGTCCAATCTGACACTCCATTCTATTAAATTAAAACCATCTAAATATTTATATTTCCATCTACAGTAGAGTTGTACACTTGATATAGTACTCTCGTTATCATCGTCTTTTCTTGAATCTTTTTACTAGGTATTCATTACGCTCTTACTCAGTTGTAAATGACATTTTTTATTGTACATATAATTTACCAAACCTTTTAAATGATACTTTTAACACTAAATCCAATTCCAAAATACCAACCAGCTGCATGCAAACATCCATGAACGCAAATATAATGGCGGTCTGTGATCGACGGCCAACTTCCACAGCAAATCGTGCAACTCTCTCGAATATTGGGTGTTTACCGCAGTTTTATAACTTATTCGTCGTTCGGTAGTTATTAAATTTTATTGGTATTCTGGAACTGATATTGACAAACTTTTGGATTGGGTATTAAGTGATACGAGTACCAATTTAAACATTACCAGCATTGGTGAAGGATTTCTAAAGGGAAGCCCATTGAAAAATCTGACCTCTTATGGAACAACCATGGCTATTTTGAATGAATCGGGTTATAGGGACTTCTTTAATTTATCACACTAAAAAGATATGGTACTTATATGGATTGGTAGGATGAAATAGTATTAAGTTGGCAAGAGTTTGAGAAACCTACAAGAACCGATAAATAACTCAACATTAACTGGTCTCCTAGGGGACCAATGTGCACCTATACAGGGAACGAATCTACAACTTATATTCCGGTGGACGAAATTCAGGAGATCAGTGACTTCATCGGATTTTTAGGTCGGTAAAGTGAATGACATTAGACTAAAGGTTAACAGCCTATAAACGAGGAGCTTTATGTTTATTACTACGAAAGTGAACTGTCTGGTGAAGCTTAACTTACGTAAGACGTGACCACAATAAGTGTATTCAGTCTGTCACATTTTATGTACATTGGTTTTGTTTTATAGATACGCTGAAGCGTTCTGGACTTTCAGACGATCGATCGGACCTACCGTTTTAGACGATCATTAACAATTTATATAGGAAGAGGTAGCACACGATGGTATTCTCGTCCCAATTGAGTCCGACTGGGGAAGCACCTCCACCCTACAGATTACCACGGCTATAATAAACTCGTGTTGTGTTCCCGGCGGTGAGTAGGGTAGCCAGAGCTCACTGGGGATTTTTAGTGCTGTCAGTGGGAAGACTTGTCCTGATTGTGGCTTCTGCACTGATAGCACAGAAACTCTCCGTTGTTACAGGGTCGGTCGCATGGGTATGACTCCTATAGTGTTGCACACGTTCATAGGTCACGCTATCCACTTTCTGTTAGGTGTAGTCTGCCACCTAAGTTGTATAAAAATTAATAATTCTATATTGAGTCAATTTTTGCTGTCAGTGCACCTGATGAACAACAGTTGACACTCTCGAGCAGGCATTTTCTTTTGTAGTTGGGATGTACGATCGGCTTCCGTAAAAGCTGACAATCCAATTAAAATGTTACAGGTTCATTCCTTACAAGAGTTGAAAGTTTGGAGGCTTTGAATCCTTTATTATGGAATCACCTCGCCACCCATAGCCCGTTCCTGTAACCTATGAGAAATTATTAAGGGGACGCTAGTGCTTAATATGTTCTACTTAATCTGTGCTGCAAAAAATCAGTCAGTTCCGTTCAGCCATTTGAGCTTGATTGTAACAATGACCCAAACATCTTCCAAGCATCAAAGCGTCAGTAGCTTAGTTGTTAAAGATAACGTTAAGTATTCTACCTTACGATCTAGAGTTCTGGAGGTTTAATATAATACACTCCTAACACTTGCAATTTAGATTAGTTGGAGGGGTTAGAGGGAATATTAGTATTTTCGGTCACTAATATTATTATTGAAAAAAGTCATAAACACCGTTAATATAATGAAGTAGGTAGGTATTGAATGACATTTTAAAGCATTTAGTATGCTAACTATTCAAATAGATTAAGATATAAAAACATATGAATCAGTTCAGGCGAAATTCGAACTTCCCTTACAGGGGAAGCACTCTGACTACTAAGCCACAGAACCTTCGCCAGAAACCATCCAAATTCTTCTATACATATATCCGTCTCAAGGATCCCGCTTGAACCGATTCAATTTTTTCTATGTCTTAATCGATTTGAAATAGGTAGGTAGTATAAGAAATAGGAGAAAACAACTATTTCAAAACATTTAAAAAACTATGATCACGTATATTCATAGTAGCGTGCATTTTCAGATTGGCTCATAGTAAGAGAGAGTAATTTCTCGTTACAGGATATTAACCCAAGCGTCTGCTAGCATTTTAATAGCCAGATGCCGATGGCAAGTCGCCGTTTATTAAAAGAAATGAATTTTAAATTCATCTTGCTTCACCTTCTGGCAGTCATTTCAATGCACTTAACTTCTAATTGCCTTTACGACGGGACACGATCTTGGATAGTGCTAAGCGAGTTTTAAAATCGATAAAAGAACACCTGAAATAAAGTGATAATGCCTGAAAATGTTATGATTAAGGCGTATGCTGCGTATGATGACATTCTGAACAATTTAACGTTGGCTGTTTAACATCAGACAGATATATACAGCCCAGACTCAGGCACAGATACATGGCTCGAGTCAACAATAGTGCCCGGAAGACGGCAATGGGCTCATCTCTATTCCACCATACGCTCGAAAGATCAACATCTTACAGCATAATGACGTGTTACCTCGTATTAGTAGACTAGCATTGCTTTGCAGCTCATCTTGGTGAAATTAAGTAGTATTGTAGTTTAGTGAACTTTTATTTTATCTTTATTTGCTTGATTGCTGTAATGTTTATGTGCATGTCTGTGTAGAATAAATATATTTCTTTTTGATAAACGTTATTCAAATGTTAGAATAGGCGCGTATCACAGTAGCGGGCATGAGCATGTTTCATGCGCGATCACGCTGATTGTAAAGTTTTTCTTTACAATGTATGTATTAAGCTCAGTGTCAAGAGTCAAAGCTTTTTTTCAACGAAAGCTTATGATACAGAGACGTGTTTAAAGTACGAATGCTATAGATTCCCCGTAACCGCGCTCTAGTAAAGTTTGGTGTGTCGGGGGACGAAGTAAGTAAAGAGACAGAAAGAGTATGAGTCAAGATCGAGTGAGATATCGCCGTGAACGTTGGTGGTGGGCTGACGAAATCTGGCGGCCAATAGGTCAATACTCCTTTCGTCTAGCGTTACAGCGATGACGGTTGTCTATAGTTTTTTATGCCACTTAGGTGGCACACGGCCTACCTGATGGAAAGTGGTTACCGTGGCCTATGGACGTGTGTAACACAAGAAGAGTCACACTCGTGCTCCCGACCCTGTAAGCACAGAGTTTCTGTACCGTCAGTGTAGAAGACAAAGCAGGGCAAGCTTTTAGTTTTCCCACTGACAGCACAAGCTCTGCAGTGAGCTCTGACTAACTACTCTACTAATACTCACCGCCGGAAACACAACACAAAGTTAGTATACCACGGTATTCTGTAGCGCAGAGGTACTTCCCCAGTCGGACTGCTCAATTGGACGGAAATACCGCGGTGTCCTACTTCCTCTATCTATAGTAGCAATAGACCAGCATTGTGCTTATGTTTCATACAAAAACTTACACTATAACCACAACTGCTTGAACTGCACCGCCACCTAGATACTGTATTTTATACCGTCTCGAACCAAGCGGTTTGAAACTTCCTTTTCTTTTTACAAAGATGTGGAATATTTTGCTCGCACCCATTGTATCCTCTTCTAATAATCTTAGGTGCACAGTAGCGATTGAAAAAACATCTCTGGGGTTATATGTCGTTGTGTGTATGTATGATGAAGGTGCGTGTCTGGTTTGAGGTTAGGCACGTGCAATCTTTGTCCCCACTGGAAGCTCTACTAGCTTCTCCTCGTAGTGAACGGCAATCAGAAGAGGTCATCAGGTAAACAGAGACATAAATGAAATTTAAGACTTGAGATACTGTAACTGTATGTTGGTTGAGAAATTATGAGACTGTTACTATTAACTAATATTTCGAAAAAGGGGTGAGACAGGGCACAAGCGAACGGGCGTAGGTTAAGGGAGTAACTGACAAGCTCTCTAGCGCTCGCTCATTGCGTGCCTCGATTAGAATGTACATACGTTTGCACAAACACTGTGTCCCTACGCATCTGTCAGGTCCGTTAAGGCCGAGACAACCATTTTGGGATTTTCAACATCTGGAATGGTCCTTATAATTTGGACTTCTCCTAACATCGAGCGTAATGTTAACCATTGATGGGCTTCTGATTGCCATTTTTAAGTGGTACTTATCAATGGTATGACTGGGAAAGAGGGATAAACCCCCTCGTGCTTCACATAAACGTATCTAACAGGGGGCTTGATAGGTCGGTTATTGAATCCCATGTAAATAGAAAAATTCAAAGTAATCCTGTCAAGATCTTTACGTCATTCCTTCAAATTCAGTGCTAATGCTAGAAAATAAAGTGATTATACAAACGTCCTACAGGGAAATCAACAGAATTAGTTACATTAAAGTAAGTTTTGGAAAGTTTTCAATCTTGTTTCAGACAGTTAGTTTTAATTTGTTTTACGGCCGGTGGAAAACATACCAGTTTTATTGTTCTTGCTCTTTCAACTTCGTAGATTTGGTAGAAATGATTTTAATAATTTGAAGTAAACACCTTTTAGGATTATTTGAAATTCAAATACTTTGAACTTAGAGTTAAGAACTATGCAAATAGTAATTTCTTAACAAAAATAGGTATGAACAACTGAAGTGTATTTTTTTGTAGCAGTTATCAGCTGTATAGCTGATAACTGCTATAAAAACTAAATCAAAATCAGTTAATCCGCTCGAGAGCTACGATCACACAGACACACACACATACACACAAACTCAAACTTATAACACCCTATCTTGTTTCGTCGAGGGTAAAAAACTAAACATTTCGCCAGTTTATGCGAGATATGGGTGCTAGCACCTCTGCCTACCCCTTCGGGGATATACGCGTGAGTTTATAAAAAAAAAACTAAGAAATATCACTGTGTATATATATTATGTACAGATAGGTGCCTCATTTTATCTATCTCTATTTTCCCACCCTCCCTCCCACCCATCATCGACACATTTATTGTACTAAACAGTTTGTCTAGATGTATTAACTAGAAGACATTGTATATTAGCAAGAAGCTTATGAACTATTTGCATTTCGTGGAACAAAGCTGCTCACATTTTCAAAGGTAAAAAATTTCCACACATCGAATCGTTGAATACCGCCCCTGAGACCCTATTCAGCGAAAACACGTTTTTGAGACGTGTGATTTTAAATCTTATGAAAATTTTATACATGAATTGAAAATAATTAATAATTGAAAACTATACGAGTATAGTATAGCATGAGTGGATTAAGATTAGGAAAAGTGAAATACTCAGGCAGGACTTGAACCAGCGAGCAGTCCCTCACAGGAGAAACTGACCATTGAGCTACCGAGCTACGCCTTAAGCATTCCAAATTCTCATATACAACCATTGAGGGGTGACTTTGAAAAGTTAGCATAGGTACTAATTTCATTAAATACTTTGAGTGATTGTGAAGGTTTAATAACTTCACTAAAAAGAATGTCTTTGAGGTCCTTTTTAACGATCTTCGGAGCTCAAGTCAACCTCACCTGCAAGCCGGTTCATCAGGCTTTTATTTCGAAAGATTGAGAGGTCAGGTCATAATCCCACAATATATATTTTTTAAATTTTATATATAGCTATTTTTTAATTTTAACCGATCAAACGAAATACTAAAGTATAATTTCCATTTTTTGTCTAATCGAATTGAAATCACGCAATTTAAAAACGTGACGTTAATGAATTATGGGAATGGACCCCTTAAAGTGTTGCATAAGCTAGTATAATTCACTACTTTGTTGGTAGAGCATATTTCTTTGAAGCCATTTCTCACAAACTTCATAACTTTCCATATAAAAATGTTGTAGTGCCAAAGTTCAGCCATTTAGTTCAGATTCATTTTATAAGGCGAGTGCAGACATTTTATATTTAACCAGCTGACCCGTCCCGGCTTAAGTACAGTCAGCATCAGATTGATGTTGATGAACAAAGTGCTCAAAATGATCTTATTGCCATGGTTTTTCATACTCCCTGTTAACTAATTGTTCTGATATTTAGTACACGCTTTAATTTCGACAATAATACAATTTAAATCAATAAAAAATTAAGTTACTGGAAAATCACGATTTAAAAAGTAATAAACAAGAAAATATGTATGTATGTCACATTTTGGTGTTGATTGCCCCAAAATTTAAACTATTTGGGGTAAGCAACACCTATAATTTATACATATTTGTAATGTGCTAATCAAGCCCTTTCAATTCAGTGATACGTCATATAGCCTATAACCAGTGGACGACTAAGACGCTTCCAATGATACCTCATTTGTCCAGTTCTAATAAGTAGTTCAGGAGCTATGAGGGAAAAGATGAATCTACATAAATATACATACATACATAGAAACATAGCCTGTCAAAATCATAACCCCCCTTAAGCTTCGCCGTAGTCGGGTAAAGATAATTTGATGTACTCTTAATACCTTGTTATTAAGATTATTTTGAGAGTTTGAAGTCAAGATTATTCTGACGTTGACTATACATTTTTTATTAAGGAATAGTATATTTTGTGATATGTAAAAGACATTGAATAGGGTAGCCAGAGCTCACTGGAGAGGTTTTGTGCTGTCAATGGAAAACTAAATGCTTGTCCTGCTTTGTCTTCTGCACAGACGGCACAAAAACTCTCGACGGCAGCACGAATATGACTCCCCTGATGTTACACACGCTCATAGGCCACGTTAACCACTTTCCATCAGGTGGGCCTTGTGCTTGTTTGCCACCTAAGTTGTGTAGAATAAACAGTCTTACTCGCTACTTTAAGTACTTATAACTTTTTACCCTGAGTTAAGTATAAGTAAAATTATATCGGTAGCAGCGTGCCATTAGATGCCATTAGTGTAGTTACTCTATTTTTAATGTGCGCATAATCATCACAGATATCCTCACCACCAGGACCAGTGGGGGAGGTTATTCCGGACTTGAACCGATTAAAACGCTCACCGAAGGTGGTCACAGGTTGCCTGAGATAAGATTATCTGAGACGTATCCCTCGCCGTCCGCGTGGTGACGGAGAAAGAATACAAGTATCACCACTCGATCTCATCCAAAGGGTGTCGTAAGAGGCGACTAATGGAAACATACGCAAACCATATCACTGCAAGAGAAGGAAAACTCGAAATAAAACCCTGTACCAGCGTGGAAACAGTAGGCCAAAGTAGGGAGAGGCCTAGTCCAGCAGTGGACTGCGATGGGCTAGTTGATTAATTGATTGATCCTTCGCACCCCGGCCGGCCCAGCACCGTCTCTTATGAGATGGACCTCATCAGGTATGGGGACTACGGCGTCTCCATCTCATCCCCGCCGCCGCGGCTTACTCCTGCTAGGGTAACAGGCGGCTCCACCCATCCCCCAATCCTACGCTCATGGGGGACGGAGGTCTTGGCCATCAATCAGCCTGCAGGTGTTTTGGCTTGCAGCTGAGGAAGATCTGGGTTAATGTAACCTATATCTATTACTACGGCCTCACTACCACTTAATCTAACGGTATGAATGACCCCGTATTATACTTGCGTCCTCCAAATTTCAATAAAACTATATTGAATGATATATGGCGGCAATAGATGTAATTGACCCATAAATGATAATATTTATCTTGTTTGTAACGTTATAATGTACAGATAAATAGTTAACTACGTCATAAAATTATGATTAAAAAACTGTCCCACTAATATTACTCATAGGTTAATGTATTAGTTTGTGAGAATTTTTGGATGTCTCTGTTTTAATAGCTAAAACGGATTTTAGTCCAGTCAACTTAGTAATTCACATAGAGAAATGAGATACCCAGCTACCTGGGTATCTCATTTCTATCCTGTATACCTAAATTTTTATTAAGATATCCTACAAGTTGTCTCGTCGGACATACCTCAGTGCCTGAAGACGAAATCTTTAACCAATGTGAGTTATCAGTGATGACTTACGGATTTGAAACGTGGTCCTTCACTTCACTTCAAAAAAGTTCTGGAATGGCAACCGCGTACGGGCAAACGTAACGTAGGATGCCCAACGGCCAGGTGGAAGGACGATCTCATCAAGGTCGTCGGGAAGCGCTGGATGCGGGCTGTCTTAGATCGGTAATTTTGGAAGTCTGTGGCAGAGGTCTATGTTCAGCAGTGGATGTATGGCTGACACGATGATGATGACGTTATGTTATGTTATGTTTTGACCGTGACCCTTTAAAATATGAGGTCAAAGATCATAAAAATCGTTTTAACTATAATTCGTCTCCTGTATATCTCTATTTGTATATTCATACGAATATTATAAATGTGAAAATAACTCTGTCTGTCTGTTTGTTTGTCTGTGTGTTACGCTTTCACGCCTAAAGTGTTGACCCGATTTTATGAAATTTGGTTTTATTTTATACCACTTACCAATTTGGGGAGTGGTTATCATAGTCTATAGACACATGCAACACCAGAGGAGTCACACTCGCGCTGCCGACCCTGTAAGCACAGAGAGTTTCTGTGCTATTAGTGTAGAAGATAAAGCGTGAAAACTTTTGGTGCTCCTACTGACAGCACAATAACTCTCCAGTGAGCTCTGGCTATCCTACTCATTGTGGGACACACAACACGAGGTTATTATGGCAGCGGTATTCTGTACGGTGGTACATCCCGAGTCCAACTGCTCAATTGAACGGAAATACCATCCTGTCATACCTAGATTAGACCTTGAGAAAGGACGAAGGCTATGTTTTGTCGCGATAACCGACATCTAACAGCTAGTAATCAATATTGTAGAGGATTAAATTCCCAACAACCTTTCCACTAATTCTTACGATAAATTGAATCGTTTTCGAGACAGAGGACGGATACCGAAATAGATTATGGTCTGCGAGAATGCGAATCAGCGAGTGAGAATCATGCGAGAACTAGATCAAACTTCGATGTGCGAAATCGCAGGCAACTGGTAATAGAGTGATGATTTATTTACAAATGAAAACTGTTTTAATTTTATTATTTTTGTAATTTATTATTATTAAATATAAGTTTATCATTATTATTTCTCTTTATTAAAATATACATCTTATAACTTATTTTTTTAAATACATATAAAACATCTATTTAAAAATATAAAAAATAGTGCTCCACCGGTATCGGGTACAGGGACCAAGCTACCGGTGGTAAGGGCTCCAGAGAAAAAAATTTCCGCACGATGCGTGCCGTATCAAGAAGCACAGCCTTCTGCATCTGGCCCTATTATTATTATTATTATTATTATTGAAGCCCCGATTATACATATTATAAAGGAGTAAATTGTGCTGGAAAGCTTGGAAATGAGCTACTCAAGTAAATTATTGTATTTAGACTAAGTAGACTAAAAAATAGTGCCCGCTGAGTTTCTTGCTGCTTTCTTTTTTCCTCAAGTTGGGCCCGCGTTTCGAACCGGTGGTCCATTTGTTAAACTAGTTTTTCATATTTCTTTTTATTTGACGTTTTGTAAGCCCTGTTGCAATGGTCTATGCAGAATAAATGATCTTTGACTTTAACTAAACTACACTTTCAGTGACAGTAAGTAATTAATTGTCCTTTCAAACAATGTTTCGCGTTCAACCTTCAGACAGGCTTGTATACGAGTAGGTAAATGCACAGATTAACTAATTTATCATTTTAATTACCGTTAAGCGTTGTTGATTGTATATTTAAACTATCAGCGGTATCACTTTTATTCACTGTAGGTACTCGATTGTATTATGTCGCTTCTCATCTCCCGTCCACCTGCATAGCGTGATATAATAAACGTATAACCTTTCCCAAGAACTTGACTATTGTAGGCAAATAATAATCACTTAGTTTGTTTGTTTATGGATAACCGCAATCAAATAAACAAAAGAAAATGAACTGACTACACGAATTACTGTCTTTGCTCGCGTTTAGCAGCAAATCGAATTTAGAACAAAAAATGTTAACATTTCGGTCTCCCACAATTGTCTGCAGTAATACTACTTCTTTAGTGAATTATATATTTATTCATTAGGTATATTAACTACAAAGGTGCCTTAAAGTCCATTCTGTCTGAACTACGAGCGTAAGTTCCAGCTAGCTTTAAGTAAATTGGATAGTGTAGAAATCTTGATGACGTCACATTTTATAGGGGTGAAGAACACTATCTACATTTTTACGAGGCCATCGTCCTTATAAGACTTTTCAAGTAAAAACCGAAACGTCGGGATATATGTATAAAATTACACCAAATAAATTGCGATAGTATAATTTACCCGCCATAATACCACTATATTATAATTGACGAAAACCTTCGCGTCGTGGATCTTTTGAGAATTTATAGAACACGTCAATTAGATTCGAATTCGCCTTGCCTGATGGTAAGCTGAAGGCAAAGTTTCAGAAAAGAGGGTCATCATTACCTACACACACCGTATGACAATGGTGACACTCAGCTTGACGGTCTCATCATATGCTTTTTCACGCCCCGCTTAAAGGACCCGGGACTTATGTTGACCACGCATTAATATCATTAAGATACTCATCCACTTTTTAATAACCTTTACTCATTAAAGTTTTTTTCACTTCTAATTTAAATTTATTTATTGGCATATTAATCTACCTGCTGAAATACCCATATACATGCTGTATGCAATAATATTTGCTCTGAGCAAAGATCGAACCCGCGCCTCCTGCATAGCGGTGGCGTTCACTACCGCAACGCCACAGAGGCTACTGAGTTGACCACAAAACTCTTTTATGCCGTTTTTTGTGATACATTTTCCGTGGCGACGACCTCCGTGGCGTAGCGGTAGAGCATTCGACTACTATGCAGGGGGCGCGGATTCGATTCCCGCTCAGTGCAAATATTTGTATGCATGAATATGTATATTTACATCGGTCTGGGTGTTTCCATGTATAATATGTATATATTTACAAAAAAAAAGTATCTAAGCATGTTTATCCGCATTCTAGATCCCATAACACAAGCTAGTTAAGCTATGCTTACTATGGGTCTAGATAGCGTTGTGTAGAATGTCGTGGAATATTTATTTTTATCATTATTTATTTTTGTCAGAATACTGTATCATGTCAGAACAACTGTGGAATGAACTCCCTGCCGCGGTCTTCCCATGCGCCTACAATATGGGGTTCTTCAAAAGTGATATTACGAGGTTTCTTCAGGGTCGGCAGCGCGAGTGTGACGCCCCTGGTATTGCACAAGTCTATAGGCCATGGTAACCACTTCCCATTAGGTGGGCCGTGTGCTTGTCTGCCACCTAAGTGGTATAAAAAATATATCTACATAGTATATAGCCAATATCTAGTAGTATACCTACATAGAAGTCAATGTTACAAACTCACTCTTTTACATTTTCATATAATTCACTCAGTTTTCAACCAAGCGAAAACCCTAACCTGAACCATTTAATTGACAAGTCAGCGTTCTCATTACACTTGTCAGGCAATACTAGACAAAGTTAACCCGTTAATTTAAACCTGTGAGGTAGTTGAATTGTTCTTGAGATGCAATTGGCTTAGTTTCGTCCCATGTAAATGAGGAACTTATTACATCACCAGTTTTAGTGTAATGTTGATACTTTGGACGTTGTCCGTTTGTCGTTCACATATACATGGGTTTGATCATCGGGTTATGTATATGAGGGTTATTTCGAAATATAAGAGGGAGGGCCTTCTGATGTGTAGTCCAGGGGTCCTCTTCGAAGTAAAGATATTGAAGAGCAATCGTATTCATGGTCAATAAAATGTCAGAAACTTTGAACTTGTGAAAGAACAAGGTGTGATGTTCCTTCGACACAAAGGGAGGAGCCTCCGACCAGGCAAGGTGATCACTTAGTGGACCGCGGCCCAACGATTGTCTTTGGGATGATGTACAAATATTGTACCAAGGAGAGAATTTCACTTGCGCGTTGCAGGATTCGCTAGATGGCGCTGGATACATATGATATCGTCACAAACTCGCTCTAGATCGTTTTTTTTACAACTAAGGTGGCAGACAAGCACACGGCCCACCTGATGGACAGTGGTTACAGTGACCTATGAACGTGTGTAACACCAGTGGGGTCACATCGGTGCTGCCGACCCTGTAAGAACAGAGATTTTATGTGTCCTGAGTGCAGAACACAAAATCAGGACAAGTCTTTGGTCTTCCCACTGACAACACAAAAACTCTCCAGTGAGTTCTGTGATTTTGTGTGTATATCTTTTCATCTCTTTTTTTCTGGAATAAAGTCTAAAATTTACTAGCATTCTTTGCAGTGTCAGTGGAATGGCAGTAGCTGACAATAAACAGAATTGGGATCCTGCACCTACAATAAGATAGACGATTTGTAAAAGCCGTTGTATACCTATACCTTAGTCTTATTATTTCTTACAGTCGTTCGACTCCGTACTTGCGCGGGACAACTATGGGGGGTACAGGGGAAGCGAGCGGCAGAGTCGGCGAGCGCAAATTCACGTAGTTTGCACTCTCTAATATGAAGGGTTGTGTTGCCAACAAAAACCTTATTGATCGACTTCAAAAAAGAGGAAGGTGTCCATTTTTGTTCGATTCAAATCTTGCAACTCGATTTAGAAGCAGTTAAGTTGTCAACCGATTTTATTTAACCGAATTATGTAACACTTTTTTTTTTTTTATACCACTTAGGTGGCAGACAAGCACACGGCCCACCTGATGGAAAGTGGTTACCGTGGCTTATGGACGTGTGTAACACCAGAGAAGCCACACTCGCGCTGCCGACTCTGTAAGCACAGTCTCTGTGGCGTCAGTGTAGAGGACAAAGCAGGACAAGCCTTTAGTCTGACAGCACCAATTCTACCCTACTCACCGCTGGAAACACAACAGGAACTTTTTATAACCGTAGTATTCTGTAGGGCGGAGGTACTTCCCCAGTCAGACTGCTCAATTGGGCGTCAGTGAATGAATTAATATTATACGATAGATATGTTCTGATGATGGAATAGGAAGGTGACCATAGGCACTCCAAAATTAAAGTACCTTTCGTTGTAATAAGCATGACCATTGCCTGAGTTTATGTCAGTAGAGGAGTCAAACTACTGGCACGCATTTAGCTAGTAATACTATTCCTATACGTAATCTGAATGATCAATACGTTTGCATATTTGAATACTTAATAACTCAGAAGCAACTGAGAACTGCAAACTACTGCAGTTGCCTCGTCACAGTTCACGCGAACAATGCAAATTACTCTCAAACTCTACGTAGACCAGTCACAATTGAGATAATTTATACGAATTGTAATTTACACATAATTCTAAATAGTATTTGGTGGTATTTAGTATTAAGATTACGTGTCCTTGATTGCATTTATAAATGTTATTTATTATTGGAAGATATTATTAAATTTATATCAATTTTTATTTTTATTACTTTACGGATAAAATTGTAACTTTGGGACAAGTTCTGACCGGAGTCAAGATTCGACCCACGCAAAGGCACAATAATAGTATATAGATAAGTACATTCCCAAACAATTGATGTTCCCAAAATTTTCTGTCCTCCGTGGTTGAGCCCTACTCAGACGGTGTGCGGACAAAACTACTTTATTTTGTGGCAATTGATTTTAATTTATATAAGTAGTTTTTTTTATAAAAATGATAATAAAAGCACACTTTAAGTAATAATATATATAATATGTATTGTGGTTATTAATAGTGGAGAAGACATAACATAACATAAACTCACGCCTATATCCCCGAAGGGGTAGGCAGAGGTACTAGCACCAACATTTCACCAGTTTATGTTTGGGTCCCAATGGTGGCGAGCCTATTGCCATTAACCGGGCACTTTCAAACCTGCGATCCTGCGAAAGCATCGAAAAGTCATTGGTGTGTGCCATAGTAAAACCTGGGACCGAACCTGAGACCTCGTCTCAGCAGTCCATTACACATACCACTAGGCTACCGCGGTAGGGCGCGCCGTAGTAGCGGCGGTAAGACCCATCATGGGGGAGTGGCTAGAGAGGCCACACGGCAGCCTCTCGTACCGTCTGACGCAGATGATCACCGAGCACGGGTGCTTCGGAAAGTATCTGCGTCGGATGGAGAAAGAGCCAACGTCCGAGTGCCATCACTGCGACGCGAGCGAGGACTCAGGTCCGCACACGCTCACCGAGTGTCCGGCGTGGGAGACGCCGAGGCGGGAGCTTGTGGCGGCCCTGGGAGTGAGAGTTCTCACGCTCTCCACCTTGCTCGCGGCGATGGTACGCTGCGCGGATGCGTGGGCGGCCGGCGCCTCCTTCTGCGAGCAAGTAATGCTCGTGAAGGAGGAGGCGGGGCGGGAGTGGCAGCGGGAGTGGCAGCGGGAGTGACGAAGGATCGCAAGCCAAGCTGCCCGCGTACGAAGGCAACTCGGGCGTCGGAGGTCGATGAACGACCTCCGCCCCCCATGAGCGCCGGCCTGGGGGTGACAGGTGGAGCCGCCTGTCACCCTGGCAGTAGCAGGCCGCGGCGGTGGCGCGCCCAGCGCGCCTCCCCGTTTCCGGGGTCGAGTTGGGGACTCTTTAGTCACACCCGAGACGAGGGCCAGATCGCGAGAGATGGCCCTGGGTCGGCCGGGGTGCGAGGGATATGCCTGTCAACCTCACCTTCGGCAACCAAAACGACCCACAGGCAGCGTGCGTTTTAGTCGGTTCGAGTCCGACATAACCTCCTCCACCGGCTCCGGTGGGGAGGTATCCGTGGGGATTTTGCGCACGTAAAAAAAAAAAAAAAGGCTACCGCGGTACTACCGTGATGGAGAAGATATGACATTACCCTAAATATATGTATATATACAAATGAACTGAATCTTTCCTTGAAAAATACAGTAAATATTTTCGTAATTTAGCCTACAAATCTATGTTTGATAGCAATATTTATTTTTTCTTTGTAATATCTCACATGTAAAAGAAATGAAAAATAGAATTTGACCACCGAAAGGATTTACGTAAGTTTCAGTTATACGGACTAACTGAAAAGGATTTATCATTTACAATGCAAATAAGTTGGGTGTGACAATTCGTACGTAACACTTCAGAAAACTAATTTAGCTACCCCAATGTATACTTTATATTTATTAAAACACCTGCGTTTTGTATTTTGAAAAAAGAATTATATCAAATGTAATCATTTGTTTAATACATATATTTACACAATTGAACTAATAAATAACTCAATTTAAATAGTAAAAATACTTATAAAATTTATACAAAACTATGCTAACTATACAATATATACAAAAATGAAATGGGGAAAAAGAGGGAGACTGCAACTTTAGGCATCGAAAAATCGATCTCTACTGGCCCAAAAGGCTGGCGGCATTACCACGCTGAATGTAGATGCCAATTCTTTGAGCGAGGTAAAGGCCAGCCTTGTGGTCACGGGAAGCATCAAATGTTAATATTATCTAAATAGAGACTATCACATCATTAAACTGTAATTTTTTTCTCTCCATCCTATGGTTGCCTGTAACAAATAGCTGAAGAGCGATAAGGCCGCCATCTGTACGTACAACAAAATTTGTGCCATCTCATATTGTAATGTAACATGTTATTGGTGTACAATAAAGACGTTTATTATTATTATTATTAAATTTACTTACTTTAAAAATCTTGCTAGTTTCAACTTTATGTGTGATCACAGAAAGTTCATCGAATCTAACCGATTGAAGTCAGTTAGTTCATTAATGTCATTGCGGTGGCGAATCCTGGCCATTACACAATCTACCTACCTCACTCCTAACACAAGTAATTTAGCTCTGGCGGAGGGGTTAGAGGGAACATTAAGTAATTTCGGTTACTAATATTCTTTTTGCACATACATGTGTATGTTTTACTCACTAGTGATAACACAAAAAAGCATAGTGCTATTTACTTGTCCGCCGCGTGGTTCCCGGCAGAGTAGAATTTGGGCCATCCTATCACATCCCATGCGGTGTCGTACAAGGCGACTGTTTAACACCAGACAGATATATACAGTCCAGACTCAGCTTTAGATGCATTGCTCGAGTCAACAATAGTGTCCGGAGGGCGGCAATAGGCTCACCCCCTATTACCTATGTGGGACTGAATTCAATAATTGGTGAAATGTGGGTGTTAATTCATCTCTGCCTAACCCTCCGGGGATAAAGGCGTGATTATATGTACGTATGTATGTATTTACTTGTGGTTTCGTAAAGCGTGACTATAGACTATCCTCAATTGTAATAGGAGACCCCAATACGTTCTTCCTCGGTCTAATATAATGTGTACCATATTATCTTTTATGAAAATGAGTGCCTACTATAAAATAATGAGTACGGTGAGTACTGGTGTTAGTGATCTCTTCACTCTAATGCCTTGATCACATACACTATGTAGAGTGGCGAGACCACAGAAATATATTAGGTACAACGGTTATAAAGCAGTGTTCACCTGCATGTCGTGCTTATTTACTGTAAATAAATACTGACGAGAGATAAGAAATATCTCAAGTTTTATTCTAAGCTTGGATATAAAAATGGCATAGGTGTTCACGGCATTTCTAACGACGTTATTACAAGCCAGTATTAACAGTATTGAGTGAAAGCTGCCACGCGTTTCTCGCTCACATGGCTGTATAATATAATTAAAAAAAAATGCTAATATAATTCTGTGGACATACATACATACATATAATCACGCCCCAATCGCCGGAGGGTTAGGCAGAGGTGAATTGACACCCACATTTCACCAATCATTAAATTCGGTCCCACGTAATAGGGGGTGAGGTGAGAGTCATAGAGGATCTGCGGGGCACTATTGTTGACTCATGCCATGCATTTGAGGCTGAGTCTGGGCTATATATATCTATCTGATGTTAAACAGCCCTATCCCTTAGTCGCCTTGTTTGACACCGCATGGTAAGAGATGGGGTGGTTCAAATAACCAAATGTACTCAGTCGAAAGCTTTATATGTGTGAAGTACTCGAGACGCTATGTTCTCACGTACTAAGCACTCGGTCTATGTAAGGTATAAAATTTGACGCCACATACGTCTACGAGTATGTTATCATGCAATTGCCGTTTGATCCTCCAACCTCGCGAAAGTACCCTACGAATGACCGCCTATATTAATAAAATAGTTATAGCTAGCAAGCTAAGATCTTGTTGGACCCCATACACTGAACTATAAAACATATAACGCACTTACTAATAAAAATTATACTGGATATTTACATTATTATTATGTCAACATTTTGACATAATAGTTAGATAAATAGAATTCTTTATTGTACACAACAGATTTATAGTAGGACAAGTAGGTAGCATGTACACAGTTCAATGTAAAATGGGCGGCCTTATCGCTGAAGCGATTTCTTCCAGGCAACCTTGGGATGGACAGTAATGTTATAAAATTAAAAATATTGTGTAGTTATCGGCTAAACTAAAACTGATAGTGTATTGAAACAAAAGAAAGAGATATCAGTAAATAAAATTTATATACGGCTTTCAATTCAATTCAATTTATTTATTTCTAAACAAACATAGCTTGTATTGAAATGTCAATTTTAACTAATAAATACATACAATCAATGAAAATACACTATAACGTCACAATGAAATAAAATAAAATAAAATTTTAGGTACAATTAACTACAACTTTACATTTAGTCACAAAAACATTTTAGTCATGATTCACAAATTCTTCCACTGTGTAGTAACACTTTTCCAACAGCAAGGACTTTAACTTTTTCTTAAAGGAATAGGTTTTATAGACATCAAGCTTTAAGTCATTAGATGATGTTTCGCACTATGTATCACGACGTTAATTCTCGGATTCAATGTAGCTTTGAAATGGTTCCTTCGAGTGCTTTCACGTGTTACTCTTTCATCTTCCATTTCAAAATCCCTTATGTGTTTTGCAAAATCACTTAAAACCATTAATATATAGAGGCAAGGCACGGTTAGTATAGACAGGTTTTTAAAATGCTCCCTGCAAGATTCCCACTGTGGAATACGGACTATTGTTCTTATAGCCCTTTTCTGCAATATAAATGCCTTATTACAGTTATATTTAAAGCTATTACCCCAAAGCTGAATGCTGTACCTTAACCTGGACTCCACTAATGCAAAATACACCATCTTTAGGTGGTCAACACTGACTTCATCTCTTAAACTTCTTAGAGCAAAGCAAGCTGATGAAATTGATCCATCTATGGCATCCAGTTCATCTTTCCAATTTAGTAATAAATCAACATTGATTCGTTCACATGAACGCCCAGAAATTTAACAGTATCTACAGAATCTACCCTATTGCCGTTTAGCATAATGTTGATAGTGTCGCAATTACGTGATATAGTTTTAAATACCATAACGCTTGTTTTCTTTCTATTTATTATTAAGCTATTAGCTGCAAACCAATTCTGAAAATCAGTCAGCAACGTATTCATTGTACAGCTCAACAATTCCATACTACCGGCACTGACTACTGCATTTGTATCATCTGCAAAAACTACCAATTGAGCATCCGCGTTCAACCGCTTCGTGTAATCTATCATATCGTTCATAAAAATAAGGAAAAGCACAGGTCCAAGGATCGATCCTTGTGGGACACCAGTCATCACGTTATGTACCTTGGATCTATAAACCCGTTGACAACCATTTTCATCAATTGATTTAATTTCCACATACATCGTCCTATTGCCCAAATATGATTCAAACAGCTGCAGGGCCCTGCCTCTCACGCCATAATATTCCAGTTTTTTAAGCAGCAACGCATGATCCACAGTATCAAATGCGGAGCTTAGGTCCAAAAATATTGCAGCAACCTTCTGTTTTTCATTAATTCTTCCTATTACTTCATTGGTTAAACTATTTATAGCATCTGAAGTGCCTACAAACCTCTGATACCCGAACTGTTGCCTGTTTATAATTTGATTTGTATTGAGATGGGACACAAGACGAGTTTTTATAAATTTTTCAAAAATTTTAGATAGGGTTGGCAAGACAGAGATGGGCCTGTAATTCTTTGGATCCATCGCATCGCTCTTTTTGTGAATCGGCACCACTTTGGCCAATTTCAACTGTTCAGGAAAAATGCCAGCTTCGCAACATTGATTGAAAAAACATGATAGTGGGAAAGCTAATATCTTTATATGATGTTTAATTACTGTAATGGGTATTTCGTCATAACCAGTTGAAGTCTTGTTAACCATTCCTCGTACTAACTTTCCAACTTCCTCCGGTGTAATAGAAGAAAAGACCATGTCCTTAATGATCCCGCGACCACTATCGTGAAGAAAAGTATTTGAATCATTGTTTTGTCTGTCATTTGTAGTATGTTTATTATTATTATTAAACTGTTCAGCAAATATACGTGCTCTCTGGGGTCCTCGACCTTTTCCATATTATTATTATTAATACTAAAGTTCTTAAACGCTTTTTCACTAGTTTTGTTTCTATGGCGATTAACAACTTGCCAGATTTCCCTACTAACATTTTTAGCGTTTTCCAATTGCCTAACTACAGCATTTCTTTTTGCCGCCTTAATAACCCTTCTGAAAAACCTAACATAGTTTTTTCTATAAGTTAGAATACTATCATTAATACAATTTCCATTATGCATGCAGAGAAATCGTTTCATTTTGCTAGAAACTTATGCATGCAGAGAAATCGTTTCATTTTGCTAGTATTATCGACATATACTGATATACACCCTATATATACCCTGTTTATTTTTTTTATTAGTAAGAGCCGTATTACAAGATTAAATAACGAACAAATAACAATATACAACTTCTAGAAATTAATTTCGTGCCTACAAAGTTTGAACCAAGTAAATTATAGTACTACTTTCGTGATATGTTCTTTGGAGTAAGTTTCTTACATGCTCTGTAACAAGTTCATAAGAAGTTCTTGATTAAAATTCATCATATCGATCAGACTTTAACGAATTTCTATAAAGTGTTTCGCTCGGTAGATTAGCGGGTAATGTAATTTTATGGGTTAAAGGATTAATTTAGGCACCATTAATACTCGGGCCAGGTCTGAGAATATGTATAATGAGTATAAAATGGTAATACATGTAACCATTATTTTTTAATTTTTATACAACTAAGGTGGCAGACAAGCACACGGCCCACCTGATGGAAAGTGGTTACCGTGACCTATGAACATGTGTAATACTAGGGAAGTCACACTCGTGCTGCCGACCCTGTAAGAACAGAGATATTGTGTCTCGTGCTGCCGATCCTGTGCCTTCAGTCCAGAACACAAAATCAGGACAAGCATTTGGTCTTCCCACTGACAGCACAAAAACTATCCAGTGAACTCTGGCTCTCCTACTCACCACCGGGAACACAACACAAAGTTATTATAACTGCGGTATTCTGTAGGGCGGAGGTACTTCCCCAGACGGACTGCTCAATTTGAGACGGGAGATACCGTCGTGTCCTACCTCCTTCGAAAACCTCACCTGTAAGCCAGTGCACCTGTTAAACAACGAACCAGGTTTTGGTGTTTACTTTTAGGGTTCGGAGGTCCGATGGCAGCTGTTGTTCATAGTATAACCGACATTGCGTAAGCCATTTATATTCGCCATTTAGCCATTGGTAATGCACCAAGAACAACGTCTTCTTCACCCTAGCGTTAATCCTGGTCGCGTCCAAATCTTTCACTCCGGAGTCTGGGGTCCGCTTTAGCAGTCTAACTGTGGATTTGTCTAAATTTTTCCATCAAATGACTGCTATCTGACCTCTACAACCCAAAGACGATATCGAAGCATTGCGGCTAGATCAGTTGTTGAACTTTTTAGGACACCAACTACCCGTAACGATTGCCATAGATGTTGGTATGGCAATCCGGACCGACGGCTTAACGTACTCTCCGAGGAAAAACCATACCAATGAAAATACCTATATTCATTATTCATGCATACAAATATTTGCACTGATCGGGAATCGAACCCGCACCTCCTGCGCAGCGGCCGCGTTCACTACCGCCACGCCACTGGAAACTTTACCAAGAATGACTATCGTCTGCCAATTGGTATCTAATACAATTAGTGAACCTAATTGTCTCCAGTAAATGTTAATAGACACACCCACTATTACCCGGGATGACATAAAGATTGATGATGTACGCATTAGTTCACATCTTCTTCTTCTTATTTTATTTAAATGGCGCCTTGCATCGGTTATATAGATACCGATGATTCTGCCAACCTCAAGGTGGAGAGTAGGTTTAATCGTTTATAGAGGTCTCCAGGTATTTATGGTATTCTTAGTAATTTGGATTTATCCTTTTTGGCACTGAAAAAGGGGGACATCACAAGTGTTTGTAATAATAAATATGTGAATTAGTTCACATCAGATATAAACCTCCAGAAAATGTGCCAAAAGTATGACATAATATTATGTGGGTGAGTAATTGTAGTAATTACTCACCTGTATCGTGGTGTAAGCAGTAGTAATCTGCAGTACAATGTATGCTCCAAAACACTTGGTAACTCCCTGTATGTACACGTCTATGAAAACTGTAAGCTTTTGGTACTTACTTCATTTGTTTGCTACATTTGTTTCCTACCGTCTACCTCCTCCTCAGGACAAAATTACCTCCAGGACACGACCTCACACGGCCTATTTGATCGGTATTTTGGTCTCTCAATTGTCTGCGCACAGTCGGCCGGTCGAGACAAAATCTATGCAGGTGGGGAATGCGAGATCCAGGCTTAACCGCATCGGACTGCGGTGCCTACCTCCTGCACTAAAGACGACTTGAATAAAACCACCGATAGCGCGGTTGAGATGGCACAATTTTATTCAGGAACAATTTAGCACCAACAGTGAATCATTGAAACGAGAAGAAGAAGAAGACAGACGTTTCAAGAATGCGGAAATTGTTGGAACCTCCTTCTAATTTATCTATCTAATCTAATTTTGATGATTTTGCGAAACTCTTGAAAATATAGTACAATTAAATATCTAAGGAGATTAATAAGGTTTAACGAAAATTTGTATATAATGCAGATGATGTGATACTACATATCACATAATCTGCATTATATACAAAATTTCGATTACAAGATTTTGAAAAATGCACAACGTTTAGGTACAAGATTTTGTTGTATATACCGACCGTGACCGCTTTGCTACGCCCTTGCTGTGCGCGGCGTGGCGGAGGACGAGGTAAAGAAAGAGCACGACTCGAGAGCGAGTGAGATAACACCATCAGCGTTGACCGCGGCGGACTGACCGAATTTCCCCCTCTTATCACCGCGCACATACTCATGGTGTGATACAGCGTTTACGGTGGTCCATACCTATGTATGTGTGTGAATTTTAAAGTGGCTATCCTCAACCGATTGAGATAAAATTTTGCATATACCTACGTTTAGTATGTAGCTTAACAATGTGCTTGTAGCTTTCAAACATTGTCAATATTAGATTCACATATTTATTGTAAAAATCGTCTGCTACTGGTTGCAATAGAAATGTACAATACTGTCAGTATTATTCAATCATCATCATTATTAAAAATTGCATTACATTAAACGAATGTCAACTCGAATTTGTCACTGAATTAATGAATCTGAAAAGCGAAAAGCATAACTCAATTCATTCATTTGTCAGGATTATTAAATTTGCATTCTCAATTTCACTGCACTATGCAGTATCAGATGAGAATTACGTTTAATTTTTAAATTACATAGGCAAACACATAAATAATGCTTCTTATTCGTCTGCTGGAGACAGATTTAATGGACAAAGTTTTATTTAAAAATCAGAGATTAAAATCGTGCTTACTTATCAAATGGCTATGACCTTCATAACCAATTCACCCGACGATGGTGAAGCATAAAAGGGGGTTTATTTGTTGAACTTTGTACGCACAAGCTCTCATCTTAAGTTGTAATGTAGTCACATAATATTTTTTTAATTCAGTGCAATAAATGTGTATTGTTGCTACCTGAACATGGTTACATAAATAAGGCCGCATGTTGACTGTACATGTTTTTGGTCTTTCGAATCTTGAACCACCGGTCAAGATAAAAATAACTTTTACAACCCAAAATGTTACTATTCAATTACTAACTAGACAGAAGTAAGAGTAATTTACTATCCCGATCTTTTTTTAATAGGTTCACTAAACTGAATACACACTTCATAATAGCGTGGCTTAGCTTCCGAAATTTAAGGTGAAGGTTAGTGTCTGTCCTTCTGGAAGTGAACACAGCATACATTTCTAAATAAAGCTTGGGGTACATTGTTGCACAATCACTTAGCATGGAGGATTGTCAAAGAAGCAGCAATTATACAAGTTCGTTTATTACATAAACGAACTGCTTCAGTGAGCATACCGATGAGCCAAAAATATCAATCACGTTACAAATGATATTGTACATGACTGTAATTGAAGGAGAAAGAATTTTCATTTATTTATTTATTTATGTGGGATTTATAACATAAAAATAATAAAACCAAATAATATCGATGACAGCTGCAAAAGTATTATACTGTGGCACAGCCATCAACGCAATTAGTGCGACATAAAGGCAGGCTGAAATATTTTCGATTATGAAGACGACTACATGGACGCGGTACAGCTAAGTTTGTGATGAACGGAAGGTCATTCTATGGCACCATTGATAAGCACAACACATACAAATTTCACCAACTTTTAACCTGTGTTCAAGTGATATTACTCTGAAAAAAAAAAAAATTTCATTAAATATAAATTTTTTGCTTATAATTCATGTAAGAAAATTCCTATCTACATCATACTAGCTCTAATTTACATATTAAAGTTCTCGTCCTCTTCCCTGGTACAGTAAGTTGATATTTATCTAACCAATTACTCTCCTACGTCGTATCAAATCTGTGCCAGGAATCTGGAGAGACCGCAATCTGGTTTAGTTAAAAGAATTAATTATCCTTTTAAGTTGTAATGTGGGTCGGATTTATGTTTATCTCGGGATGACTGCTACTCAAATTAGGTTTATGGTTTAACAATATTTGAGATTTTGAATTGTATGGGCGTGTGTGGCCTCATAAAAATTTCCGGGTCCCTTATGATTGAGTGACGTGGCTCTGAAGGAGAGTTTCTCAGCATGTGGAGATCAGACCGTGTTGGTTCGCATAATAGATAAAATAAACCAAAAAAGGAAGAGCGTGGATACCAGGTCTCAATGGAAGTGATTTTTTTTTTACTTCCATCTTAGCTTAGCTCGGATCTATATATAGTAAAATCAAAAATTCCATAAACTGTGAAAGGAGGTTAACCCGATTGGTTAACCTCCTTTCATAGTTTCGCAATAAAATAGTATGAAATATTATATTTTATATTCCTATTTTGGCCATTTAACGGAATCTTTGGCTTCATTATAGTACTGTTTGTGACACGAGCTGTCTGTCATCTGTCAACTAAAATGACATTTGACGTTTCGCAATTATGAAACAAATAGTGTCTAATGATTGTTATTTCTAATAAATAATAACAATTTAAATAAACGATATTCAATAATATGTTCGTTTGTGCCCCAAATGATAGGATAAAGTCAGGTAGATGATGGTGGTTAGTCGATTTAAATTATAATTAATTTGAGGACGTACTTTTGGATTTTACTCAAGCGTCAGAACAAATCAAACTTCAAACAGGTAAAATCCCTGTTGAAATTAATGATAATGGAATTTGAACCGAATGGAATAATTCGATATGCTCGAAAAGTTAGCACTCGGGAATCCGTCCAACAGATGTAAATTGATTCGCTGTAAATTCGAATCAAATGACACAAAACAGGATTAGATTAATTCAATGTTGGTCTTGGTCGAGTAAACTATAAAAAAATACATTGGCGTGTCATTCACCCAGCTCTCACCGTCACATGTCCTTTACAATTCTCGTCTCAACATTCTCCTTCAGACCATATTACTAGTAAGTATATCTTTAATCTTCTTTTGGAAAAAATATAGCTCTATTTAATCTTTTCTTGAAGTGCGGTTTCATGCCTTTGTGAGACCAGTATGATATTTTCTAAAGTTTACGCGAATAGCACTCAACGAAATAAAAAAAAAAACAATTAATGGATTCTATCGTAATTTATTTGGAGTTATTTACGTTTAGCCCGACGTTTTGACGTGGTTACTGGTTGCGCCGGTGGTAGAATCTGTATTTTCTGACGCGGAAACACACGCTCCCTGTACCCATCTCCCCTCCCGCACTACCTCTAAGTGAAAGATAGCAATAGTTTTTCGCCCGCCGATTGTGAAAATAGACGCTCAGTCCCGCTTTGAACTAGCCAGCGCAATGGCGGACCGCGCGCGCGTCTCTCAGAAATGAATAATATTTGTTGTATTTTAACCGCTTTCATAGACCCTTACCGATCGGATTGTGCCTCTCGTGTGTCCCTCAAGTGATTTAGTGATGTGGACAGCAGCTCCTGAGCCAGGAAGAGAAGATCGGTGCAACGGCCCAGCCAGCAAATGACAAAACAGCACGTGGCGTAGTAAAGGTTAGTGCATCCTCTCCTAATTTCTCGGGTTGCATTCAATGCCTAATCACATCCGCGGCAACCCGATCACCTGTCTTGTTTGTGTGTAAAGCGTCAATGGAACAGTTAACTTCATCCCCGCATAATACAGTCCACTAGCTCACGTGGCCAATCGCGCCACCATTCTTTGGTCCTGATCGAACCGGATTCTTAGCCGTAGTTCGTAGTTTGTTATTATTCTATTGGGAATAAGCGCACCGCACCTAAATGCCTGGTTATTTTAGTAGAAAACCCCGCATCTAGACATTTAGGCTTAGAATTTTGTTGTCCGTTCGCCGCTGGCTCGCATCGTACCTACCTAATACATACATAGGTTAGGTATCGTATCAACACTTAGTCGTAGTTCGCAATTTTGTTATTATTCTATTGGGAATAAACGCACCGCGCCTAAATACCTAGTTATTTTAGTAGAAAACCCCGCATCTAGGCATTTAGGCTTAGATCTTAGGTATACTAGACACCCTAGTGCATAGGCACAGTGTAATACCTAACGCATTTGGCTTTTGTTTATTTTTTTTTCAATTAAGTTGTTCGTTCGCCGCAGCTCGAATCGTATTTACCTAATACCTACGTGGGTAGATACGTGGTTGTACCTACCTCGCTCGCATTTCATTCAAATTCATACGAAAGTATTTTAATTTGAATAGATATTACGCAATACTTAATCCCTGAAATAATAGTTGAACCTAGACAGCGGTCTGGCTCGCGTAAGTACGATCTGGCTGTTGCTAGGCGCATTTTGTTCAAGCGTGCGTTCACAGTTGTAAGTACCTACCTACCTACGGAATATCGCTCGCGCCGCGTCGCTGCTCTGTACCGCTAAGATTAAGTCATTTCATATTTGTTGTTTACCGCACTTTAGTTTGATATTTAATTGTAAACATGCCCCCAAAGGTTGGTAGTACCGATAGTAAAGTTCAACTGAAACTTTTATACGCTAAAAGAGAAATGATTTACTCTCGCGTACAATCGATTTGTGATAATGCACTTAAAACCTCTGATT
Source organism: Eilema griseolum (assembly GCA_963662185.1). NCBI lineage: Eukaryota > Metazoa > Arthropoda > Insecta > Lepidoptera > Erebidae > Eilema > Eilema griseolum. The sequence goes on from OY759252.1 coordinate 11,259,373, forward strand.
TGGCTATTAGAGATTCGTTCTTGTGTTCTATAGAAAACTTGGATAGTTTGCGCGCGGATTTCGAGTCTGTATTACATGACATCAACGTTTTAGAGTTAAATTTAAATCCCGATTACTCAGTGAGTTATCAGGCCTTGTCGTCGTTTGACGATTTGTATTGTCGTATCAAACGCGTCGCTAGGAGTTTGGAGAAACCGTCTGACCGACCCAACCCCACTCGCGACCGACCTAAGTTGCCACCAATTCAAATACCCGAATTTGATGGTAACATTCGCAATTGGTGTTTGTTTATAGATAGTTTTGAGAATACAATAGATAAGAACGATTCGTTGACAGATCACGAAAAATTGCATTATCTCGTTGAAAAATTGACTGGTAAAGCTATAACCGTTTGCGCTGGAATTACGTTTAGTGCCGAAAATTATAATTTAATTTTAAATACTTTGAAAGCTAAGTATGAGGATAAAAGATCGGTAGCTAACGCATATTTGGATCAGATGTTTGACTTGAAATCTATTACGGCATGTAACGATCAAAACTTAGAGAAGTTTCTAGATACTTTCGCATCATCTGTTCGCGCCGTAAAGAACCTAAAGATCAATGACCTCTGCGACTTCTTATTTTTGTATATGGGTTTAAAGAAATTAGATTCCGAAACCATTCGTTTATTTGAGTCAGATCATCGCGGCAATAAAATTCCTAAGTTTTGTTCGCGAGCATATAAAAGTATTGCAACGCTCTTCATCAAAACATGAAGGCGCGAAGAAAGTTGTTAGTTCTGAACGCGGGATAGATGCCTCATCGAGGTCACTGAGGTCAACTCATACTTATGTTAATACCGCACCAGCACATGTACAATCACCTGTTTGCTCTTTGTGTAATACTCATCATTCGCAATTGTACAAGTGTCCTGGTTTCCTAAAATTGTCGCCTAGTGATCGTTATAAATTTGTTCGCGCTAATAATTTTTGTTTTAATTGTCTCGGTACTAGACACCGCGTTGTTTTATGTAATAGTAGAAATAGTTGTCGCAAATGTCCAGCGAGACACCACACTTTACTTCATTTTGAAAATAGTAATGCCGAATCCAATGTGAGCACAGTTGGTTCGTCGAGCGGTGGCACACGGCGGCCTGCGCCACGGCCGCAGCCCGCGCTCGCGGGCGCTCCGGCCCGCCCGGTGACCGCTGCGAATGACGTCACCTTGTGTTCGGTCTCAGCTAGTGCCGCGCTCACTACTGTGTGTCTCGCGACCGCTCGCGTTGTTATTGTTGATGCATTAGGTAAGCCGCGCATTGTTCGAGCGCTGTTAGATGGCGCTTCGCAAAGTAATTTTATTACTCAAGATTGTTGTCAACGTCTTGGTTTCAATGTTAATAAGCGTTCAGCCCGCTCAGTGGTGAAGGGTTTTGGAGGCTTACGGTCAGCTGTTCAGGGCACCGTTAAAACAAGGTTTAGATCTCGTTTTAATAATAATATTTGGTTTGACATGGATTCGCTCGTTATAGATAAAATAACTGAACAGTTGCCTACCGTCCCGGTTGACACGTCTTTATTAACGAAATTTAAAGACTTGCCTTTAGCGGATGAGACTTACGCTGTTCCTGGAGTCGTCGATATATTGATCGGCGCTTCGATTCTCCCGCACCTCCAGTTATCACGTAAGATTCAAGGGGGACCGACGTACCCCGCTCCGCACGCACTGGAAACAGTTCTTGGTTTTGTTATAATTGGTTCCGCACCCGCTTCTATAGATAGTTTTAGTCACTCGACTGCTTCGTTCTGTTGCACCGTCGAGCCGCCACTGGAGTCTACCATCCGCAAGCTTTGGGAAATTGAAGAGGTCAATGTCCCACCTATCCTAAGCCCTGATGACAAGATGGCTGAGGAGATTTGTTGTCGCACGACTACTCGTGATGAGCAGGGTCGTTATGTTGTCGCGCTCCCTTTCAAGGGAGATATTTTTTCGCTCGGTGACTCCCGTGTATCCGCTGAAAAACGCTTTCTTTGTTTAGAACGAAAGATGCAGGCGTCTCCAAAGTTGAAGCGGGCCTGTGATGAGGTTGTTAACGAATATTTAGATAAAGGTTGCATCTCACCTGCGCCTGCGGACACTGGCGGGACCCAGCCTTCGTACATTATCCCGCACCACGGAGTTGTTGGAGAGGATGGGCTTACTACTGAACTCCGCGTAGTTTTGGATGGCAGTGCTAAGACTAGCACTTCCGTGTCGCTTGGTGACATTTTGTATTGTGGTCGGAATCTTTAAGGTAATTTATTTGACATAATTGTAAATTTTCGCATTAATATTAGTAGAATTTTAGCTTTTAGGGCTCAACAGTCGCTTTGTGTTGGGCCCACTCTTCGCCCCATCGTTGGGACACATTCGTCGCTAATAGAGTGGCAAAAATTCAATCTGAGTTAGCGCCACAAAATCCTTTTCACGTTGCTGGCACCGACAACCCAGCCGATTGTCTCTCTCGTGGATTGCTTCCTTCGCAAATTTTAGATCACCCGTTATGGTTTAGTGGACCGTCCTGGATTCATGCCGCGTTAGATAAGTGGCCAGTTAGTCAATTCAATCCCACTACGGTTTCCGAACCACCCGAGGAGAAGAAGCACTCGCTTGTTGTATCGGTCCCGCGTGAAGAGTCCCTTATTTGTTGTTGGCTAATCGCGTCTCGTCTTGGTCGAGACTGTTGCGTTGTGTTGTTTATGTAGGCCGATTTTTGAGAATTTTATCTACGCGCGGTCATATAGAGTTGACCGGTGATTTAAGTACGCAAAAATATTTGCCCGCAATAGATGTTGATGACGATAGAATGCACCTTCTAACTCGTCACGCTCTTTTAGATAGATTAGTCCAATCGTTTTGGAATCGTTGGAGAACCGCAACCGGATCGCATCTGCGCCCGGTTGTTCGCCTCTGCCCTCTGCCTGACCAGCAGTAGGCACGAGTTCAAATCTAGGTTTATATTTTAGTTGTTATTTCCCAAACCTAGATTTAGATTAGACTTTAGATTTGTTCCGCATTTTTCGTTTCGAAGGTAACCCTTCAAGCCGGGGGGAATGGTTGCGCCGGTGGTAGAATCTGTATTTTCTGACGCGGAAACACACGCTCCCTGTACCCATCTCCCCTCCCGCACTACCTCTAAGTGAAAGATAGCAATAGTTTTTCGCCCGCCGATTGTGAAAATAGACGCTCAGTCCCGCTTTGAACTAGCCAGCGCAATGGCGGACCGCGCGCGCGTCTCTCAGAAATGAATAATATTTGTTGTATTTTAACCGCTTTCATAGACCCTTACCGATCGGATTGTGCCTCTCGTGTGTCCCTCAAGTGATTTAGTGATGTGGACAGCAGCTCCTGAGCCAGGAAGAGAAGATCGGTGCAACGGCCCAGCCAGCAAATGACAAAACAGCACGTGGCGTAGTAAAGGTTAGTGCATCCTCTCCTAATTTCTCGGGTTGCATTCAATGCCTAATCACATCCGCGGCAACCCGATCACCTGTCTTGTTTGTGTGTAAAGCGTCAATGGAACAGTTAACTTCATCCCCGCATAATACAGTCCACTAGCTCACGTGGCCAATCGCGCCACCAGTTACTATGGTTACTTTGATGGGGTGGGTACTTTGAGATAACTTACACTATGTGACAGCTAACATCCTTATTCACCCCGCTATCATGGCTGTTAAAATGTATTCAAATCGATTAAGATATAGAAAAAATTGATATCTCCAGGCGGGATTCAACCCGCGATCTTTCCCTTACAGGGGGTACGCTCTGACCACAAAGCCACAGAACCTTTGCCCGAACCATCCAAATTCTTCTGTACATATATCCGTCTTACGGTGACGGTTAAGTGCTATCTACTCTTGAAAAGTAGACGAATCGTCGGGTTAGACGTAAATAATCTTTTTCTTCATCTTAGCGTTAATTCCAGTCTCAACGGAAGCTTTCACTTTGGACTCCAAGGATTTGGCTAAGCTTCGATATTTTTCATGACGCGTCATCTCCTCAACCCAACGGCGATATCGAAGAATTACAGCTAGATCAGTTGTTAGACTTTTTAGGGCTCCAATTACCTGTAACGACTACCATAGATAATGGTATTGCAACCGGGTCCAACAGCTTAACATGCTCTTCGAGGGATGACTAAAATTTTTGACTAAACGTAAAAAATACCTCATCAGTAATTACAGAAATTATCCCCAGAAACAACATTTATAATAGACAGACACGGGACAATACGTAACAACTTACTAAAGCTTCAGAATCAGATATAATAGTTTAGGAATGTATAAAGAATTAACAAACAAAATAATTATTCCTTTATTTACATAAATTACAACATTAAATTGTTACAAAAATGTCAATTAGCCTGCCAAGCTTTTCTCATGTAAATAACCCGCCTCTGGTCGTGTCTAGTGCAAAGGAACCCAGAACACTGGCTGCACTTCCCTTTGCACCAGGTACGATCTGGAGCAAGAACAAAATAAACAATACTTATTTAGGAAACAAACAAAATATAAGACATTCGTTTTTTTGAAAAGCAATTTCAAATTTGATCTGTTGCACAAGTTGTATCTCCAACTAATGCAATGTTGTATCGGTTGCCTCGTGCCTCGAGCCATCTGGCAGTTGTCGTCTAACACATGAACGTTGGACGACATCCAAATCCTATTAGATACCGACATTGCAGTTACACTATGTTCGTAGGTTTCCAACTATGCCTGAAAAGTTTAAATGTATAGCTGTGTATAGCAATCTTATTGTTAGAGTTGACTTGGTTGTGGAAATAGTGTAATAATTGAAAAGTTCTGAATTCATTTTATATTATTAACATTATTTTACAAAAACGAGTCAAGAACGAGTCGTACTCGCGCACCGAGGGCTCCATAAACCATAATATATTTAGAATGCATTGAATTGGAAGTTTGATTTTTGCACAGTTTTAAGACGTTATATGAGGTCATACAGTATATGGTATGAATTTCTACTAAATACCTCTACGCATTCCTGAGGTCTTGACAGACAAACAGACGGACAGAAGACAGGCAAACAGACGGACAACGAAGTGATCCTATAAGGACTCCGTATTTTTCCTTTTGAGGAACGAAACTCTAAAAATTACCATTACCGTAACAAAAGCTTTTGTTAGGCAAATAACTGGCTCCAATACGTATCTGGTACAAAGGCTAGCTATTGCATTTATCAGTTACAATTTAATGTTATAAATGTTTTGATGTATAGGGCCATATCAAGATCTTTAGGCCCAAATATATTCACCTGCACCCCGGTGTATAGAGAGAGCTCAAGATTTTAACAGTAACTTCCGAAAAAATAAACAATATTGAGTAGGTAAGTAAGAATAAATATGAAAATTTTGATGTATATTTTGTAAGCATGAATCATAAATAAATTATTTCATTCAACGGGGCAATGCCGCCAGCCTTTTGGGCACATTACCAGTCGACATCGATGGGGAGGAATATTTCGATGCTTAATTTGATCCATTTTTGGTTAACTAGTGGATAAGATGTACTAACATAGTTTATTAAGTTGTGATACTAACAATCATTGTATGGATTTCTATTCTGAAATAAATGATGATAGTACATTTATTTCTTTGATATAAAATGGTAATAACCGCGTGGTTCCCGGCAGAGTACAATTTGGATCACCCCATCTCTTTCCATGCGGTGTCGAACAAGGCGACTAAGGGATAGGGCTGTTTAACATCAGACAGATATATACAGCCCAGACTCAGCCTTAGATGCATGGCTTGAGTCAACAACAATGCCCGGATGACTGCGCAAAACACTCGCCCCTATTACATGGGACCGAATTCAATAATTGTTGAAATGTGGGTCTAAATTCACCTCTGCCTAACCCTCCGGGTATAAAGGTGTGATTATATTTATGTAACGTACGTATGTATAAAAATAACAAAGGATACTATCGCATTTTATGAATCTCCGCGGTTACGAGGAGGTGGGTGTGTTGAAAAGCACCCGAAACTTTGGGAACGGTGTAATTTAAGGAGGAGGTAAGACACGACGGTATTTCCGTCCTATTTAGCAGCCCGACTAGGGAAGTACCTTCGCCCGACAGAATACCGCGGTCATAAAAACCTCGTGTTCTAATCCCTGCGGTGAGTAGGGTAGTCAGAGCTCACTGGAGAGGTTTTGTGCTGTCAGTGGGAAGACCAAAAGCTAGTCCTGCTTTGTCTTTTACACTGACGGCACAGAAACTCTCTGTGCTTACAGGGTTGGTAGCGCGACTCCCTTGGTTTAGCTCACGTCCATAGGCCACATTAATTACTTTCCATCAGGTGGGCTAAGTGCTTGTCTGCCACCTAGGCGCTATAAAAAGGAATTAACACTAAAGAAATCCCTATGAAATCCGCTACAACACTTTTTAATTCCATAAGTAATATTCGTTGACTTACGACAATACGAATTATGTCGAAATACTCTGAATAATAGGGGTACTTTTAAAAATGCTACTTCATTCAGTACCAACATTTGAAATTTACATCTTCAAATTGCATCACGTTGAATACCGTCGAGTCAAAGCTAAAATGGAATTTCAGATGAGTATCTGCTTGTTTTTATTTCTCACTGATTGTCTGCAGACAATACCTTTAATTGCTTCGAATGGAACTGTGAAAGGGGAACTGGAAAATGTATTCAGTGAAGTTCAAATATTGCGAATACTTATTGTATCTTTCAAAGATTCTATTTTATATCGCGAATAAAATTTGGCTGGTAACGCCCAAATTATTAGAAGAGTCTGGAGGAACAGGGTGATATATTCTTCCGATACAAAGGATTCTGGTCAACCATGCAAAGTGATCATACCTTTATTTTCAGTCAGTTCAATAGATCCAACGATTACCCAGAAACTCACAAACTTTATTTCTTTTTAATTATAGTACACATGAGTACCTAAATAAACAAATGTCCAACTGCACCCAAAGACTTTAAACTTTAAACTTCGTAAAGAAAGATTAAGTTCATTTCGTGTTAAATGAAAATATCTCTAAAGGAGATGATGTAGCCCAGACCCGTCGGAATTCTTTTAATACTTCATTAAGGATGTAAGTTTGCAAGCTCCAAGACTGCATCTCTCGTACATCCCATTTCTCTCGTAATTTAAACATAATTTAAGTTCGTGAGAAATGTTTGCTTCGCTTGCAACAAGCAACTGTGACACTCGGTTTTTATTATAAGTTTATCGCTGTGAAGTGTTTATTAATGTAAGAAGATATTAAGTACATCTACAGTTTATTTAAACATGAATGTTAATAATAGTTTTGAATTAACAAACATAATCAAATGGTCTATATTTTGAAGTGATACTTATTTTGAAATAGTTCCGAATCTTAGTAATATTGTACATGTGAAAGTTGGTGAAGCTGTTTGATATTCAATTACCCTATAAAGGCTAGATGAGTTTAGCTGAAAAGCGGGAAGGGGTGCTCACGGGTTGTAGTAACGGGATTAAAATTACACGGGGACTACAGCTAGTATAACTATTAAATTGTTATAATTTTTTAAAAGGAGTTTTTTACAGATTCGAAGTCAAGATGTACAGCTGTAAACTAATATATTTGGTCGTGTATACTATACATACTGTATAGTACTACACACACACACCGTATAGTATTAGTTTTGAGGAATTACTTTCCAGTAATTCATCAAACCAGGCTAACTGCTGCTACAACATTAATATTTACATTGATTGCGTCAGCGTGTTTGCTTCTAGATTTTCATAATGAAGTCGCATTTCTATAATGAAAGGACAATTGACGATTATAAGAGCGAATGTAATCAGTCGTTTAGTTCTAAAGCAATATAATGCAGTCGATTAAGACACGAAGTCTGTTGTTCAAGACATGAAGTCAGTAGATTTGCGATTTGTATTAAAACAACATCTAACTATACAATATTATTATACTAGCTGTTGCCTGCAGCTTCACCCATGTGGAATGTTTTTGTTGCAGACTAGTGATTTATTTTTGGTCTCACAAACACCAATAAACTTCAAAATGCATATCAAAAGCAGCACGACTGTGTAAACTCAGTCAGCCAACGGTGGACGGGCTCATTAAGTCAGATACAGCGTGCCTCTAATTAATTTATTCCTTACTTTGAAACACCATTGTTTACTCGCAAACTTTCAGGTAAAATAAACAAGTGCAGCTTTATATTTCAAAAATATTTGTCCACTGTTATTTTTTTTATCTAGGACACACCAACTTGATTTTACCTCACCCGATGGTAAGCTAAAGGTAAAGTCTCAGCAAAGAGGGTCACCATTACAGACACTAAGTAATGCTTCAGCTTCAGCGATAAGGCCGCCCATTGTACATTGAACTGTATACATGCTATCTACTTGTCCTACTGTAAATCTGTTGGTGTACAATAAAGAATTATCTATCTATCAATGTTACAATGGTGGCACTTAGCTTGACGGCCTCATCATATGCTTTTTCACGCCCCGCTTAAAGAACTCGGGACTATAGGAAGAAGGAATCACGTGAACCAATAATGAATTCCAGGTCTTGGTGGTGCAGCAAAAAAAAGAGTTTTCGAACCGCTTGATTCTTGCTCGTATATTCTGTAAAGAGTGAGGGTGAAATCTAAGCCCTGCACGTGTTGTCCCGTGTAGGAAAGGAGAGGGTGGGATGTGCACGAATGTGACTCCACTGATGTTACACACGTTCATAGGTCACGGTAACCACTTTCTATCAGGTGTGCCGTGTGCTTGTCTGCCACCTAAATTGTATAAAAAAAACACTCAGACACATAGTTGTGTTTGAGTGATTTTGATTTGGTTCTGTTCTTTATTTAAAAAGTTTTTGGCCAAACGTTAAATTTCAAGTATGTTTGACCATAATTAGTAACGTAGAACCGAAAATATGATCAAAGATCGTGATTATCAATTTTTACGTGGGTGAAATCGCAGACTACAATTGGTTATTTTTATGTTTAAACACCAATCAATCAATCAATCAAGTAGCCTATAGCAGTCTATTGTCCAGTAGTGGACTGCCATAGGTCTCTCAATGTGCGCTTACCGCATCAAGTTTGTCACACTTTTCTCAGGTCCGGTCAGGTCACGTTAGACCAATAAAAGCTACATTTGTATGCGTGAATATGTATATTGGCATTGGTCTGGGTGTTTCTATCTAAGTATGTTTATCCGCAGATCCCATAACACAAGCTAGTTAACCTATGCTTCCCATGGGTCTAGAGAGCGTTGTGCAGAATGTCGTGGAATATTTATTTATTTATTATTATTATTATCATCTTGTACCTACGCATTAAATCAATAGAGATGCTTCTGACAAAAGTATCGTACTAATAACCTTTCCAGTACGAGAATTCTTACCAACTTTCAGTAACAACATTTTTATTTTCTTGATGGAGTATGTTCATTAGAAGTAGTTGAACGATATTTTCTTAGCTTCCATTAACAATATAAATCGATGTCAATTTAGTGTATGTTCTCTTTTATATTTTACAAAATTACTTTTTCTTTTTTAAATTGACCATTGTGTGTTTAAAATGAGTAATTTTTCAGTTTCTTCTGCAGACTAGTACTTAGACGGCCAGTGAACAGTAGACCGTCTCATTAAAAACGATTCAACGCAGGACTAATCAAATTATTCTTTGGGTCTTAAAGCAATTTATGTTTTAGAACATTCATGCAGGTTATTCGTAACCTTCATTTTTAGTTCAATGTTAAAATGTTCAAATACAGTCATACCTCGTTGGAGTGAAGACTACCTACATCCTTCAGGCCCAAACTGTTATAATCTGCAACTTGGTATACCTACTAAACAATGTGAAAGGCTTTCCTCTCAAGGTTGAGAGATCAAATTGTACTTGGACCCCTGTAGCCCATACACCTTTTGAGGAGCTGACAATGTTCTGCTGCAAGTTTATCTCAGAAAACTTGCTCACTTTCTAAGAAGAAAGTGAGCAATTCAGATATCAGTCTCTTCCGTAAAAGTCAAGATAAGTTACTTCAAGTGGAGGAAGCAAAGAAGAGCGGACCCCTGAACTATAAAGTACTACCTTTGGATGTAAGCAAAATTAACGTTCAGATCACAAATAGTGAGAGATATGTATTAAAATCTAAATAGCTACCTCACCTATATTTAGAACTTTCAAAATAATTTTCACTGACTTTACTTCGTAATCTTATTTCGTATAGTTGATGGTAATTAAGTTACGTCAAACTTAGCACGTGTAATATTGAAGCTTAAATCTTGTTTACGCTGACGCTACCTTAGAATTTGAACTCACAAATATGTTACGTACTGTTGAAATTATTCACTAATCAATATAAGGTAAAGCAAACTCTCGTACCTCAAAGACTTCCGTGAGTACTGGCAATTTAAAAAATTTGCTGAATACTAACAAATTTACAAAAGTTTTTTAAAACGAAATTTAATTTTTGAACTGCTATGGCTAGTGATTTCGATTCGCTCTCAGTGTAAATATTTGTATGCATGATGTGTTTATTTGCATTAGATTGAGTATTTCTATGTAACAGATTATATTCATACGCATTTTAGAACCCATATTACAAGTTGATTAACTTTTACTCACTTATATTTATCTCAAAGATATCCCTAGGGAATGGAAAAGGGATGTAAATGCATGTGTGCGTGTTTGTACTCATATTGTCTTAAGTATTGAATTTCAAGCACCTTATTGACTTCAGTTCTTAGATATAAACATAATACTAAGTAAATAAGGCAAGTAAATTACAAAAGTACAATCAATTTATTACGAATCTAAATTATAAAATGAAATTCGATTCGAAGTCAAAGGACATTCAATGTTCAGAGTTAATTAAATCTGAACAATCGGGATGATTATAAATCCTTTTGGCAATAACTATAATTCCGAATCAGAAATAATAAATTTGAAATTCAAGAAACATTTAATCCTTAATTTTAATGTGAATCCATTTACCTTTTATAACTTTTTGTACGTGACGTTTGGTCGAAAGATGTACATGGTTTTTTAATTAAGGTTTGTTATAACAATGACATTAGAATATTCTACACACAGCTGTCTAGAAGAAGAAAAATATTTTAACTAGCTGGTAATGTTTTTAAATACACATTAGACTGCCTGTTTGTCAATTTTTGTATGAAAGGAACGCTTTAACTATATACGCATAATGTTCGCACAGTAACACTTATACTAATACTATAGACAAATTCATATACATACATATTTGTACTCAGCGGATGTCGAACCAGTGACCCCTATTCTAGAACCATATCACAAATTTTACACATATTCTAGAACATAGTCGTGTGGTTATCAGCAGAGTAGAATTTGGACCACCCCATCTCTTCCCATGCGGTGTCGTACAAGGTGACTAAGGGATAAGGCTGTTTAACATCAGACAGATATATACAGCCCAGACTTAATTTACTTATCCTCAGATGCATGGCTTGAGTTAACAATAGTGCCCGAAAAACTGCAATAGGCTCACCCCCCCCTTACGTGTGACCGAATTCAATGATTGGTGAAATGTGGGTGTTAATTCACCTCTGGGCGTGATTATATGTTTATATTAGTATCCAAGCTAACTACGCTACACTTACTTAGATTCTAGATGACGATATGTATTGTATGTACTGCAGAACGACAAACAAGATAAAGAAAAGTTTGTCACAAATCAAATATTTTATGTAGAAAATTCACCAACAAGTCAGTCTCTCGAGGCTAATGAAAACCGAGAAACAGAAGTACATAAAAAGGTTCATAGCCTCCAAATGGTAAAAAACCCTATTAAATAACTTTTCAGTTCCGAGCACTCTTTTAGAAACACGTATTTTTTCCATCTATGCCGAATACGAAATGAATGATGTAATGTTTTTTTCACATAAGGCTAGAACATATGACTATATACTGTATAGAGACAGTATTGTTCACAAAATGTGTCACAAGAGACAGCTCGAAACAAGCGTTATGTGTGAGTTAGCTAATGTCAATATTGTACTTACAGGGTTGGCAGCGCGAGTGTGACTCTCTTGGTTTGGTTCACGTCCATAGGCCACGGTAACTACTTTTCATCAGGTGAGCCGTGTGTTTGTCGGTCACCTAAGTGGTATAAAAAAAATAAACTGTCAATGTGTACATGTTATATGATAGTATATGAAAAATTTGTACAAATAGTAGAAGCTATTTTTTGTGTTGTGTTGTTTGTAGTGGCTATTATTGTTTAATGTATTTACTTTTCCATACATAGAACTAACTTTACAGGATAAACTCAATGCGATAGTGTACACAATTATAAATACCAAATTAGGTATCTACTGGACAATATTTGACAATACAAGACAATACAGGACAATTACAAAGCACTACAAGATAGTACCAAACAGTACAAATCTAATCAATAGCAAATTACAAATAAAGTTTATAAATAGTCAAAGGCTAAAACGAAGTTTGGGACTTGAAGGTTTCTAGAGATGTAGATACTTTTTTTTTTTACGTGTGCAAAATCCCCACGGATACCTCCCCACCGGAACCGGTGAAAGAGGTTATGTCGGACACGAACCGACTAAAACGCACGCCGCCTGTGGGTCGTTTTAGTTGCCGAAGGTGAGGTTGACAGGCATATCCCTCGCACTCCGGCCGACCCAGGGCCATCTCTCACGATGTGGCCCTCTTCTCGGGTGTGGGGACTACAGAGTCCCCAATTCGTCCCCGGAAACGGGGAGGCGCGCCAGACGCGCCACTGCCGCGGCCTGCTTCTGCCAGGATGACAGGCGGGTCCAACTGTCACCCCCAGACCTGCGCTCATGGGGGGCGGAGGTCGTTCATCGACCTCCGACGCCCGAGTTGCCTTCGTACGCGGGCAGCTTGGCTTGCGATCCTTCGTCGCACCCGCTGCCGCTCCCACCCCGTCTCCTCCTTCACGAGCATTACTTGCTCGCAGAAGGAGGCGCCGGCCGCCCATGCATCCGCGCAGCGGACCATCGTCGCGAGCAAGGTGGAGAGCGTGAGAACTCTCACTCCCAGGGCCGCCACAAGCTCCCGTCTCGGCGTCTCCCACGCCGGACACTCGGTGAGCGTGTGCGGCCCTGAGTCCTCGCTCGCATAGATGTAGATACTGGAGTTGGTTAAAGAAAATAAAATCTACGTCTCGGCGTCATTCCCGATTACATCCGAGACTTTACACTTCACAGGTGGCTTTGGTTTATCTTGATTATATGGAAAAATAAAACTAAGTAAGCACCTACTTTAAATTAAATACAAAATAAATTCACGGCTTTCAAAAATGCCGTACACATTAAATATTAAAACTACATAAAAAATATAACTACTTACTTATACCATACTTACTCGCCTGAAGAAATAACATTTCATTATTATTAATTTATATGAATTATATTTTTATGTAGATTAAACTTCTCAGCTTTTTCGGTTGTTGGTTATTATTTATATCAATAGTGATATTATTGTTAAAAATTTACAATTAGTGTTTTTTCTTTGCGTAGCGTACTGTCACGTCTCTAATTGGTACGTAATATCAGGACAATTGTCCTCATATTTTGTTGCCATTTTATAGTGCAGACAATCTCTCTGTGATTAATTTTATTTTGCTTTATTTTATGTCAACTGTGAGAGGTATATTTGGCGATGGCGATATGATTGTAAATTCTGTTTTTCATACACAAAAAAAAATCAACATAGAAAATACACGTACATAAAACAAACTAATCAATGCAGTGAATCCATTTTCAATTTATCTTTCACACGAGTATTTCTAACATAAATTACCTTGTGTTTGCAATTCAAACGAGAGTAATAGTAATAAGACAGCCATTTTTCTTTTGTGACGTCAGAAAGCCCCCATGGGACTACCTCTCGGAGGCTAACGGTAAGATGATTATGTCAGAATCGATCGAATAAAATCACATGGTGTTTCGTTACTCACGTGTCTTTTATCGGTACTGGAATACAGTTTCAAACTAAAATCACCAGGTTATGGTGTTTCATTACGCGTATGTCTTTTGCAGAATGATTTCAGAATGATTCTACATTTTTTTTGCATTTTAGCACAATGCAGATACATACATAGGACATATTATATTCATGTAGATCTACGGCGGGTTAGGTAGAGATGCATTAACACCTACATTTTACCAATTTATGATGTTCGATCCCGGTTAATAGGGGCAAGCCTTTGCCATCAAACAGGCACTTACAGCCCATGTTAAAGTAACAGCCTTCCAAACCTTAGTTGCCTTCTACGATACCCTCGGGAAGAGTTGGCCCTAATCTACAATCATTATCTATCGAATAACTGATAGTTTCGCCATCGAATGCGGCTTCTGCAGTTAAAATCTTTTAGCTTTTGTCATCGCAATCAAGATATGAGAGGGTTATAATATAAATACCGCGTGGTTTCCGGCAGTGTAGAATTTGGACCACCCCATTTCTTCCCATGCGGTGTCGTACAAGGCGACTAAGGGATAAGACTGTTTAACATCAGGCAGATATATACAGCCCAGACTCAGCCAGAGATGCACGCCTCGAGGCAATAGTGCCCGGAAAACGGCAATAGGATCACCCCCTATTACGTGGAACCGAATACAATGATGCTGATAAAGGCGTGATTATATGTATGTACGTATGTATGTATAATATATAAAAATCAATCTTCTATAATCTCTATAATATAATATATGTCTCCTATAATATATATAGTATGAAGCAACCAAAATTTCATTCTTTATTCCTGTAGGTATGATAATTTAAAATTTCGACAATCGACAGCCTCTGTGGCGTGGCGGTAGTGAACACGACTGCTACGCCGGAGGCGCGGTTTCGATCCCCGCTCAGTGCAAATATTTGTATGCATGAATATGGGTATTTGCCTTGGTCTGGGTGTTTCTATGTACAATATGTATGTATTTACAAAAAAAAAAGTATTTAAGTATGTTTATCCGTATTCTAGATTCCATAACACAAGCTAGTTAAACTATGCTTACCATGGGTCTAGATAGCGTTATGTAGAATGTTGTAGAATATTTATTATTTATTATTATTATTATTATGAATGTCAAAACGAATAATTTTATTTAATGAAATTTTAAAGTATTTAGTATGCTAACTATTGAAATTGATTAAGAAATAGGAAAAATTGAATCAGTTGGATAGTTCGTACGAATATCGGTAGATCGCTTCCACTGTCGCTGTAGGACAGATATATTATGTATAGAAGAATTTGGATGGTTTCGGGCAAAGGTTCTTAGTGGTTAGTGGACAGAGCATTCACCCTGTAAGGGTAAGATCGCAGGTTCAAATCCCGCCAGAACCGAGCAAATATTTTCTACTTCTTAATCGAATAATTTTATATCGAAATAGGAATGACTAAAAACGCGTGGCCAACTCTTCAACTAGAAATGATTTTTCTTTATTCATTCATTTCACCGTGTTTAGTCTTCAGCAGCTTGCAGCATTAATTAGTGTTGTATATTCCTTGTAGCCGAAGAATTTCTTGTAGGTTTGTCAAAGTAAATGTTTGGTTGAACCAGCTATGCTCTCGTAATCATTTATCTCTAGAAGCACTGTGTGCTGTCACTATACTAATCTCAAATAAAGGCAGTAATTGCTTGACGAACATTACAATGTAAAGTTACGATAGCAGGCTCTGTGGCAGGATTGCAATACAGATAATATTTTACAACATGGCCAGCCACGTAATTGCTCGAAACAGATGTGCTTCGTCGTGATATACGCTCTACAGAATATAGGTTCTTTAAGAAAATAGTTTTCTAAAGATACCTAAGTTAAAGCAGGACTGCTACAGGATGTAAATTTATTTATATTTACGATATATTGCGCAGAAAATAAGCATTGTCATTCAATGTGGTAATGCTGTCAGCCTTCTGGGACGTTACTGGTCGGTGATGATGCCGAGGAATTTCATGACGCATTATGTGTGAAAATTTTTTATATATTTATTTTATAGTTACTAGTTTTAACATTCATATAGTATTATTAAAATATTTAATAAAACTTTTATTGATACAACAAAAATTACAATATCAAAGCTGCAAATGCATAATCATAACTTTATATTAGATCAATCCAATCTTCTCATTTAAACGGGGAATTATAATGACACTGGTTTACAGCTGCAAGAAGTTACAGACATGAAAACTATTTTGATATTTCTTTTTTTAACGTTGCAATGTTTTTTTTCTTATTATAAAAAAATTTCAACCCTTTTTAAATAACATGTAAGCTAATGTAATAAGATATAAACTAATATTTACAAGAATATAAAATAGGATTTGATATTAAATACAACTTAATAAATACGCGTTCATTATATGTAGAAGTACAGACGGAAGAAAAACGAAGTGATCCTATATGTTATTTTTGAACTAACGCGGTGTGACTTCATAATTATACAATGGTTCGGGATTTTTCGCGATTCAATCAAAGAACTTACTATCCCGACGTTTCGGAAGTCTTCGGCAACCAAAGCGACAGACAGGCGGCGTATCCGTGGGGGTGTTGCGCACGTAAAAAAAAAAAACAAAAAAAAAAAGAGGTTTCGGAAGTTCCAAACCGTTGTATATTTATGATTCTATAAGGCCTCGTCTTTTTTCCTTGCGAGGTATTCAAAAAGTGTATGCATTTTGAATCTTATATTAAAAGTTAGTTCTACTAAGCTTACTTTGCGCCTAGCTAACGCTGTGTTGAATGTCCTAGATAGTGTTGCTACATATTGCGGTCAAAGTTTCATTATTAAGCCATTCGTTATCCATTGTAGTTCGAACGACTAGCTTGAAGTAGCAACTGATAAATGCGTCCCAGGGGCGTTATTGCAAAACCAGAGAAAAATGTATTTTAAATAGTACCAATACAATTATGGTGTATTGGACATAGGGCTATGAATCTATAGGGCGGACAAGGGGAGTCACACTTGCGCTGCTGATCCTGTAAGCACAGAGCATTTCTGTGCAGTCAGTGTAGAAGACAAAGCAGGACAAGCCCACTTTTCCCACTGACAGCACAATATCTCTCTAGTGAGCTCTGGCTACCGCCGGGAACACAACACAAGGTTATTATGGCCGCAGTATTCTGTAGGACGGAGGTACTCCCCACGGTCGTACTGCTCAATTGGACGTTCATAAGGACCCAAGATAACCTCACCTGCAAGCCGGTAAACATACTATTTGAAGGACGAGGATCTGATGTACTTTCTTCTTGGGATTGATATAAAATATAGTAAAAGACACACAAACCGCAGCTTGATCGTTTGTGCATGCTTGTGGTGAGACCAATGGGATTATCGTTTAACGTCTTTTTCGATAGTGCCCTAACAATTGCGTTTACTCATTGCGGAATGTATAGTTGATTCGGCAAATGTAAAATGACAATAACGAAAACGTTCTGAAATAAATATATGAGAATTTTATTTTTTTTACGACTACTGTTTAAATGCCGTTTTTACTAAAATTTTACGAAATAGTTTTAGGCTCGTATGCCAGAACGATACCCAGTCCTAAATCTTGATTTATAACTAGATCTGAGGATAGACTTGATTCTAGATGACAGTTTTATGTCATTGTGAGACACGAATCACTGCTGAGTAGTGGTGTTCTAGAAGGGCTTTCATATTTTAGCCTACTAATTCATTTTAGGGCAAAATAAATGATGGACGTAAAACTTAAATAGTAATACAAACCCGTATTATCTATTCAGTGCAGATATTACGTTCTACACACAAAGCTCAACCATTGTTAGCACGTCATTCGCATATTTTGTAACACAAAACCAGCACCCGTTATAATCACAGGACTACTTACCTAACGAATGAATGGACATTTTCGTGACATTGTCGGAAGATTTCGCGAATGTTACAAAATTAAATAACACCATTTTAATGGATTACATTGATTCATTTTGTTATTTACACCGATATTAACGTTTTGGTTGCTTATTAGTAACAGTAATATTGGGAAGGTGATGATGGTTTTCTTTTAGTTTGAAGTGTTAGAATCAACACAATAATAAAATCACCAAATAAATTGCAATTATTTAAATTTAGTTACGACGAAGAAAGTTGGAGAAATGAGTACAATAACTTCAAGAAGCAAAAAGAAGAAAAGCTGTGCGCAATAAATGACTGCTAAAATATAGGTATTTAAACCATCATGGTCACTGAGATCAGTATCAGAATAAACGGGATATTTACCAAATATCGGAAACTCAAAATAATGAAACATGGTAAATATCCCGTTTATTCTGAGGCTGCTAATATGTTCATTAACTTTTCCAACTAAGTTAAATTAAATACGTTAAGAGCAGGTTCATATTGCTACACTTCTCCATATAGCCAATATTGCTTACACAGTTTTAATTTTTTTTTTATTATATAGGACTGAAGGCAAAGTCCCAGAAAAGAGGGTCACCATTACTCACACATATCGTGTGACAATGGTGACACTCAGCTTGACGGCCTCATCATATGCTTTTTCACGCCCCGCTTAAAGGACCCGGGACTGTAGGAAGAAGGAAACACGTGAGCTGGTAATGAATTCCAGGCCTTAATGGTGCGACAGAGGAAGGCTGAATAAATATGAAAAGAAAAGAAGAAATATGAAAGATGTATTATTTTTCAGTTGGACACTATGTGCTTTGAACCTGCAATACATTTTGACGTAATACAATTTTTGTACCTTTAGCTTATCATATTGACTTGACATAAATCGAAGGTTGCCAACATTGATTTATTTGTAACTCTTGAACTTGTAAAGATAGATTGCTTTGTGTACGTTTGTTAACCTTTTGAAATTGTGAAATGTTCCACAGAAATAGGAATAGGAATAAGGAATTAATTCGCTCCTGTGTGGAGTACTGCTCGCATCTCTGGGATGGTTCAGCAAAGTACTTACTAGATGCTCTCGACAGGTTGCAGCGACGTGCGGTCCGCATCATTGGGAATCCCGAGATCACGAACACCCTAGAACCTTTACAGCTGCGTAGAGATGTTGCGTCCATGGCTGTATTTTACCGTCTGTACCATGGGGAGTGTTCTGATGAGCTCTTCCAATTAGTCCCACCCTCCCCTTTCCTACACAGGACAACGCGTGCAGGTCTTAGATGTCATCCGCACACGGTGCAAAACATCCGGTCAAGAACCAAGCGGTTCGGAGACTCTTTCCTCTGTCGCACCATTAAGGCCTGGAATTCATTACCAGCTCACGTGTTTCCTTCTTCCTACAGTCCCGGGTCCTTTAAGCGGGGCGTGAAAAAGCATATGATAAGGCCGTCAAGCTGAGTGTCACCATTGTCACACGGTATGTGTAAGTAATGGTGACCCTCTTTTCTGGGATTTTGCCTTCAGCTTACCATCAGGCAAGGCGAAGTCCAATTGACGTGTCCTATATAAAAAAAAAAAAAATACTTTTATTCCGAGAATACGTTCTTACGGGTCGCAGAAACTGAATCCAGTGTCTCCATAAGTATAAAATACTGAATGCGAACAGCACGTATTACTGTACTAGAAGTATATATTTAAAATTTGCAATATATATGCTCAATGGGGAGCATAGGCAATACTAATCTCAGATGGCGTAACCTCCACTGGTGCTTGACTCGAGTCTATAATCCTATCTTCCTTTCTAACGTTTTAAGTATATATTGCATAGGAAATATACAATTTCATTGGTAAATTTATCTACAAAAATGCTCCTGCATCATAATGGAGAATTTAAAAAAAGAGATGAAGTAGAGAAATGCTTCCCTAAATAAAAACCATCGGGTTTGAAATGGTCCCCCCAGATTATAGCACACGAATTTGGGATTTAGTTTTTAATACGCATACGACTTTAATGTACAGTATCCGTCTGTTCTTATCAGTAAGGAAACGATGAGGACCTTTCTTTTTACACTGAAATGCAATACACCGTGTCATTGCTTCTTCTACAGAAGTTTTTAGCCTTGTATTTACTAGTAATTTGTATGAAATTTGACAGCATTACAATACCAGCAATGATGCGGCACCTGTCGGTATAAATAAGTAGTTAATCTCCTTATTGAATCAGTTTTTATATTCACTTCTTTTTGCAAAATACACCTATTTTTATTAGAATATGATGAACGCGATTCTACTGAAAACAATACAATAGAGCTAGTAACATACACTTTAATGAATATACGGATATCTAAAGTACAGTCCAATTAATACGAATAAAAGTTGAGTACAATTAAAGTTATATAAATTATCTTTTATCCGTGCTGCCAACGCTATGTCCCATTGGGTTCACCGGGAATTTTTCCCTGTATACTGCAATATATAGTAGTAGTCCTAGTAAAAGTCTTAGAGTAGAGACCGCGAGAAGGCAAACGGAAGGTGGAGAACACCCCCGAGCCCGATGACGACCTGAAAAACGTGACTGGGGCAGACTGTATGCTGAAAGCGGAGAATCGGGACCAATGGGTCACATCCTATGTCCAGCAGTGAACTGTAATAACCTAATTGATTGATTGACAATGAAGAAAATACTGCCAATTCTAATGAGAATATTCATGGGTAATTTTGTCCACTAAACCCACTGCACTACAGCACTGCACGGCAGCGCGAGTGTAACACGCCCCTGGTGTTGCATACGTCCATAAGCCACGGTAACCACTTCTCATCAGATGGGCCGTGTGCTTGTCTGCCACCTTAGTCCGCCCATTGTACTGATCCCTTGTTATATAGACTTTTTTTTTTTTTCGTGCGCAAAATCCCCACGGATACCTCCCCACCGGAGCCACTGGAGGAGGTTATGTCGGACTCGAACCGACTAAAACGCACGCCGCCTGTGGGTCGCTTTGGTTGCCGAAGGTGAGGTTGACAGGCATATCCCTCGCACCCCGGCCGACCCAGGGCCATCTCTCACGATCTGGCCCTCTTCTCGGGTGTGGGGACTACAGAGTCCCCAACTCGTCCCCGGAAACGGGGAGGCGCGCCACCGCCGCAGCCTGCTTCTGCCAAGGTAACAGGCGGCTCCACCTGTCACCTCCAGGCCTGCGCTCATGGGGGGCGGAGGTCGTTTATCGACCTCCGACGCCCGAGTTGCCTTAGTACGCGGGCAGCTTGTCTTGCGATCCTTCGTCGCTCCCGCTGCCGCTCCGGCCCCGCTGTTATATAGACTTTAGTAATGTTATGTATTAATGGTGTACAATAAAGTATATAATAAATAAATAAATAGTGGTAAAAAAAAGTTATATGGATAAATATTTATGATATGAATATACTGAATTATCAAAGTTCGCAAAAATAAAACTTTGTCGATATGACTGACGAAACGATGAACTCCAATCACAACTCCAGTGAACTCGAATAAGTTTATAAGAATACTTGAGAAATTTCGGACGACAATTTAACTCAACAGCTCATAGTCAAACTAGAGTTGGGCGTCTGTTCAAATACCGTAGTCCTTGATGTCAGGCACAGTCTTGGTAATGATATACAGTTGAATGTTGGCTGGTTTTGGATCGTAATTACGGTTTGTGAGGGATCATTAGTGTGTTAGTTGTATTGGTTGAACCGAGCCTGTGTTTATTAACAATAGGTTATTGTAGTTACGGTTTGGGTATAATCTCGCCTCTGCAATATTGTGCTTGTAAGATTAAATGATTATGGCTCGTGTCAAGCTAGCTTATACGTTAGGACTACGTTTGTAATTTTGTGCATTAAACTTGATATACCTACCTATTCTTTAACAGTTAATTATTTTTGGACCACCCCATCTCTTCCCATGCGGTGTCGTTCAAGGCGATTAAAGGATAGGGCGGTTTAACATCAGACAGATATACGAGTATAGCCCAGACTCAGCTTCAGATGCATGGCTCGAAATACGGCTATAGGCTCACCCCCTATTGCTCGGGACCGAATACAATGATTGGTGAAATTTGGGTGTTAACTCACCTCTGCCTAACCCTCCACAGATAAAGGCGATTATATGTATTGTGTGTATGTATGAAACGAAAAGTATATTGAAGCAGTGAATAAGGTGATTTAGGAGCACCTCCAAGATCTTTGGAGACCAAGTCAGCCTCACTGTCAAGCTGGTACAAAGTTCGATCACATAGGTTCCATAAATTTATTTTTAGGAGGTAGGACATGGCGGTATTTCCGCCCAATTGAGCTGTCCGACTGGGGAAGTACCTTCACCCTACAGAATACCGCGGTTATAATAATTTCGTGTTGTGTTCCCGGCGGTGAGTAGGGTAGCCAGAGCTCACTGGACAGTTTTTGTGCTGTCAGTGGGATGGCCAAAGGCTTGTCCTGCTTTGTCCTCTACACTGACGGCACAAAATCTCTGTTCTTACAGGGTCGGTAGCACGGATGTGACTCTACTGGTATTACACACTTTCATAGGTCATGGTAATTACTTTTCGTCAGGTGGGTCATGTGCTTGTCTGCTTGTATAAAAAAAGCCCTATAAGTCAAATCAAAAGAAGGAGTAAGTGGACCTCGTGTTCTAAGCAAAAACCTCAAATACAAAATAAGGTATACAGCCCAGACTCAGCCTTAGATGCATGGCTCGAGTCAACCATAATGCCTGGAATACGGCAATAGGCTCACCCCCTATTACGTGGGACCGAAAACAATGGTTTGTGAAATGTGGATGTTAATTCACCTCTGCCTAACCCTCCGGGGATAAACGCGTGATTATATGTATGTATGTAAAATAAGGGTAATGAGATAGACAATAAAATACAATACCTTACAACCCATGTTCACAATATATCTCAAACATATTCTCTTCTTTTGTCCCGTGAGACTGTACACGTAGGTAAACTGAAGCAAAGACAGGATTAAATACAAACAGTCATTAATAGGGAACGTAATAAAACATTGCTCCCGAATAAATTCTCCGACAATATCCTACTCCCGACTCATTCCGTCTAAATTCAATTATTTGTACAAGTAATTTCTTTGTTACTTCGTAATCGTCGACATCTATAAACGACCCATCGGTCGGGAAACTTAAGAACATCATTTAAGGATCGATTTTTATTTTTATGTTAAAGAACAATGTATTCAAAGTTACTAAATAATCAACATAAATGCTTCAGCTAACTAAAATGATCCCCTCGATTGGAAGGCTGGAAGAAGGAAGGAATCAGAAGGAGTGGCGATAGTTTAGCTGTAGTGATATTGATACCTAAGTGTTAGGACATTATGTGTGCAGGTAAAGGGGCTTTATCAATACCTTTCAATAGTAAGTAGGTAACAGTAAAAATAAAAAACAAAATTCTTTTTTTTATACCACTCTCTTCTATCATATTTTATTTGTAAAAAGTTTATATCAAAATCACAAAGTATGTAAGATTGAATTCTAAATTCTGAAATAAATAACAGTATTCTCAAATCTATCAAAACTGCTTATATTCCCAACAATAACATTTAAATTCGTGACCGCAGAGCCGCCTGCACAAACTCATGCCTCATTTTAATACCAATTTAGATTTACAGACGGCCAATTTGAATTTCTACAGACGAATGGAAATTGCGCTTAAACGTTAATATGCGAGATTTATTAACAGTTTACCTACAAAATTAATTATTAATTATTTTAAAGATACGATAATTCTTAGACCCTGCTGTAAATGAGTTTGATGGTCTCTATGGCATACTGGTAGAGCATTTGACTGCTAAGTTAGAGGTTGCGGGTTCGATTACGGCTCAGTGTGAAATCTGTAATAACCTTTCAATTTGGGATGTCAGACAAAAGTTGCTCGCAGAAAAGCCGATATACGAATAACCGAAAAAACTATCCAAAGTTTTTTTTGATCTGGTAACACAGGCCTGAACAGCTGTGAAATTTTTGCTCTCTGTATCTTTAATAAAACAAATTATTTAAATATTGTTATAAGTTGTATGATAAATGTGTATTTATGTTGTCTGCAGCCTCAATCACTGTAAAACCACTTAATAAATAAACAAGAACCGAGAAACAAAATGATAACATCAATCAATTGGCCCACTGCAGTCCACTGTTGGATATAGGCCTCTCCCAATGAAATTTTTTAGCGATCCTCTACTTTCCGCATCCAGTCTGTCCCAGCTATCTTTTTCAGGTCGTCCGTCCATCTGGCTAGGGGGCGTCTTACCTTCCGTTTACCTTTTCGCGGTCTCCACTCTAGGACTCGCTTGCTCCAACGGCCACCGGTCCTTCGACAAACGTGGCCAGCTCACTGCCACTTCAGCTTGCTTATTCTACGACCTATGTCGGTAACTTTAGAATTATAACATAATTGATTGCATTAAATTATTAACAAAACAGCTGCTGCCTGTGGCTCCGCCTTCCTGAACTTCCATTTGAAACTTTTTTTGAATCACTGTATTATTAGTACTAACAATCCGTATTAGTAGTTTAAAAGATCTAAGCGAAAAGGCAGTGGAAGCGACTTCATTTTATATTATGTAACGAAAGATGATACGAAACCGTATTCGAATAAAATCACTTTGATTTCATTAGCCTAGTGGTATGGGTAATGGACTGCTGAGACGAGGTCTCGGGTTCGACCCCAAGTTTTACCATGGCACACACCAATGACTTTTCGATGCTTTTCGAAGTTATATATGTATTTATCGCAGATTTTTTTTATACCACTTAGGTGGCAGACAAGCGCACGGCCCACCTGATGGAAAGTGGTTACCGTGGCCTATGTGGGTAACACCACAGAGGTTTATAAGTGCCCGCTTAATAGCAATAGGCTCGCCACCTATTACATTGGGACCTAAACATAAACGAAAAGTGGGTGCTAGCACCTCTGCCTAGCCCTTCGGGGATATAGGCGTGAGTTTATGTTATGTTACCACTTGGAATCAGAAGTGAATAGAGGTATACCCTTATTCTATACCGATGGCTAACTTTGTTCCCAATACGTTTACGTTTTCTGTTACAACTTAAACGTAACTATTCACAAACCTAACATTCCAACAACATTACAGGCTTTGTTAGTGATCGGAAAAGTGATTGGTGAAACCGGACGGGTGTGAAAGACACATACAACTCGGGTTGAATTCGTCCCTATTCAGCTGATAAAGTTAGCGTAATATAATTATCAATAGCGGGTCTTGATTGCGTTACGTATATGAACTTAATGAAATACCTTTCCTGTGTCGGATGTTTCAATGAATTAGACTGAGAGGTTGTCTTTTACTGAAGCGATTTAATTGAAAAGTAGCAGCTTTTTATTTGTATTTTTTCTTCTTTATTGTGATATCATTGTACCTAAATTGTCACACGTCTGCTGGCGGAGAGATGAGCAGATATTGAGTGTTAGGACATACAAAATGCAGTATAACTGTTTGATCTATATGCACTCACGAATGCGAAGCATTAGAAGATGAAAAATTATGTTATAGCGATGTTGAAAAAGAATCTATATTGTTCGCGTCTTCTTCCTTTTATCCTTGCGTCTCCGTAATCATTCAGAGCTGCCACCTCAGAGTCCAGAGTCCGCTTTTGTCAGTTTTCATATTACCTACATGCAGATTAAATAAAAAAATCCTTTCCTGCTTATTATTCTAGAACGAGTTTTCAAATAACATAGAAACGAAATACAAAGCTGTAAACGTTATTACCTATAAAATAACATCACAACTTATTATTTTTTCCATTAAAATGTAACTTCGTAAAATTTCGTACATCTTTGAGTGAATATTTTTCTACACTCCCCTCAGTAAACATTGACACCCTTCGCCTCAATATAACGCAGCATTGAACCAGTATTTTTACGTCAATATCTAAATATTTATTAGACAAAATAAATAAGTTACTTTTGAATCACATTTGCTGACGGTTTTCGGATGATAAGGCAGTATGAAATGTACATAGTGCGTTTCAAAGGTCGTTGTTAAAATATCCGTGAAGGAATAAGGGTATTCTTATTCGGTTCAATATAGGAAATTTGTGTACTTATAACTTTTTGCTATTTTTGTCATTCAATAATCCTAGTTTCTATTTCTATTCCTACTGATAATAAATGTGAAAGTTTGTGAAGATGTTTTGATGAATCTTGGTTACTCATTCACGCTTAAACAGCTGAAAGGAAGTGTGCTTGACGTGACGTAAAAATATAGTATTATTCATCTTATATGGATTTCCAGTATAAAAAAAGAGGGAATGAAATTGGAGCAAAATGAGTCGTCCGTCTCTGTCAAGATGATGCTCTAACTAGCCTCAGCCATGTTCATACCCTGTCACTGACATGGCAGTGCGTGCATGGGCAGACCCTAAATCTATGAGATCTGAAGCAAATTAAAGTGTTCAAACAACTAAAATCTCTGGTCTGTGGGTGGCGGCAGACAACGCAGCCGCTACGCAGGAATCGCGGGTTCTATCCCGGGTCAGTGCAAATATTTATACATATTTTTTATGCCACTTAGGTGGCAAACAAGAACACGGCCCACTTGATGGAAAGTAGTTACCGTGGCCTATGGACGCGTGCAAAACCAAGAGAGTCACACTCGCGCTGACAACCCTGTAAGCACAGAGGGCTTCTGTGCCGTCAGTGTAAAAGACGAAGCAGGACAAGTTTTAGGTCTTCCCACTGATAGCATAAAAACTCTCTAGTGAGCTCTGGCTACCGTACTCACCGCCGAGAACATAACACAGGGTTATTATGGCTGCGGTATGCTATAGGGCGGAGGTAGTTCCCCAGTCGGACTGCTCAATTGGTCGGAAATACAGTCGTGTCCTACCTCCTTCTATTTGGCATGAATTTGGGTCATTGGTATGGTTGTGCCTCGGAGAGCACATTAAGCCGTTTGTCCGGGTTGCCATGCGAACATCTATGGCTGTCGTTACGGGTGGTTGGAGCCCTAAGAAATGTCCAACAAGTGTTCTAGCTGCAATGCTTTGATATCGCTTTTATGTCGTGAAGGTCAAATGGCAGTCGCTTCACGGAATATATTCAGTTAAATCCGCAGTTAGACTGGGAAAGCGGATCCCAGTCTCCGGGCTGAAAGATTCGTATGCGACTAGTATTAATGCTAAGATGAAAAAGACCGTCTATAAACAGAGGTTCTAACAGGGTTGGCAGCACGGGTGTGACTTCCCTGGTGTGGCACACGTGTATGAATGGGCCGTGAGCTTGTCTGCCACCTAAGCTGTAAAAAAAATAACTTGTCATAAAGATCTACAAACAGCAATACATTCATATAAATTTTGAAACTTTCTAGTTTCTGTGCTGTCAGTGCAGAATACATAATCAGGATAAGCCTTTCGAAATCATCCCACTGACATAACAAAAACTCGCCTATGAGTTCTGGCTATCCATCACTCTTAGGTGGGTGAAGTATTGCCCCAGTCAGACTACTCACTTGAGACAGGAATACCGTCGTGTCCTACCTCCTGCATAATAGGTATACGCATTATAGGGATACATTTGCATTAAATAACTATCATTATGATTTGTGAACTATTTACAGAATATGGTACAGGTAATAAGCCTGTTATAGTTTATCCCAAGCGTCTACATTTCTACAATATGGGGATTTTCCCGTAAACATTATTATGTATCATGAAACGCGAAAGTTTATAAGTCAATGTAGGGCATCAGAAGGTTCTTACAGCAGTACGAGTATAAGGCCCTTGGTATCGCTCACGTCCATATAACGAATTAACATCAGGTGGGCCGTGTGCTTGTATGATACCTAAGTGGTATAAAAAAACCTTTTAAAATTAAGGGCATTTTGTTTATCTAGAGTAATTAAGAAAATTGGGGACTTGGTTTCAAAGTAACATTTATATGGCAGTCATAAGCAACACCTAGTTCTAGTGGAAATAAGCAGGGCACTATACACACACACACACACACACACACTCACAGCACAATTTGAATAACCAGTAAGACCCAGCTAATCTTTTCAATTAGGTACCAATATAACAATCACAAACGACGTAATTTTTTTTTCATATAGGCATCTCATAAAATAGGGTCACCATTACTTACATACACCATGTGACAATGGTGACACTCAGCTTGACGGCCTCATCATATGCTTTTCACGTTTCGCTTAAAGGACCCGGGACTGTAGGAAGAAGGAGACACGTGAGCTGGTATTTAAACTATCATGGTCACTCACATCAGTATCAAAATAAACAGGATATATATAGATGAGCTGGTGATGAATTTCAGGCCTTAATGATGCGACAAAGAAAAGAGTCACCGAACCGCTTGGTTCTTGATCGAATATTCTGCACTGTTAGTGACATCGCGAGTCACATGTAAGCCCTGCACGTGTTGTCCTGTGTAGGAAAGGGGAGGATTGGACTAATTGGAAGAGCTCATCAGAACATTCACCATATTCACTAATGAAATAAAAACATAGTGTGAGTACCTATAGTGTCATACAATTAAATATAGTGCCAGTAGGTACGTGATCTAATTGTTGAAAAACTATTTTCTCATAATGCAATGCCTGACAAAGTATTTTAATCATACGATACGTGATTCATAAAGATACAAAGGTGTTTCAGATTTAAATTAGTTTACACAACAGATTCAATCAAACAGGTATTTTTCTTTATAATGAAAATATTGAAAAAAATAATTGGTCGTCAATGACGTCAAAGCCGAACTAATGAGACAAAAAAGGGCTCAGTAGTCCGGGACAGTAACAAAACAAAAGTACTACTGAGACAAGAGGCACAAGTTATAGTAACCACTATTTACTTGCATACAACTACAACCTATAGGAACTTATATTAGGGATAAAAGCCTTTATATAATTATAGACGGTCTTTTTCATCTTAGCATTAATACTAGTCGCATACGAATCTTTCAGCCCGGAGACTGGGGTCCGCTTTCCCAGTCTAACTGCGGATTTAACTGAATATATTCCGTGAAGCGACTGCCATTTGACCTTCACGACATAAAAGCGATATCGACGCATTGCAGCTAGAACACTTGTTGGACATTTCTTAGGGCTCCAACCACCCGTAACGACAGCCATAGATGTTCGCATGGCAACCCGGACAAACGGCTTAATGTGCTCTCCGAGGCACAACCAAACCAATGACCCAAATTCATGCCAAATAGAAGGAGGTAGGACACGTATTTCCGTCCAATTGAGCAGTCCGACTGGGGAAGTACCTCCGCCCTATAGAATACCGCAGCCATAATAACCCTGTGTTATATTCCCGGCGGTGAGTACGGTAGCCAGAGCTCACTAGAGAGTTTTTATGCTATCAGTGGGAAGACCTAAAACTTGTCCTGCTTCGTCTTTTACACTGACGGCACAGAAACTCTCTGTGCTTACAGGGTTGTCAGCGCGAGTGTGACTCTCTTGGTTTTGCACACGTCCATAGGCCACGGTAACCACTTTCCATCAGGTGGGCCGTGTTCTTGTCTGCCACCTAAGTGGCATAAAAAATATGTATAAATATTTGCACTGACCCGGGATAGAACCCGCGATTCCTGCGTAGCGGCTGCGTTGTCTGCCGCCACCCACATACCAGAAATTTTAGTTGTTTGAACACTTTAATTTGCTTCAGATCTCATAGATTTAGGGTCTGCACATGCACGCACTGCCATATCAGTGACAGGGTATGAACATGGCTGAGGCTAGTTAGAGTATCATCTTGACAGAGCCGGACGACTCATTTTGCTCCAATTTCATTTCATCTTTTTTTTATACTGGAAATCCATATAAGATGAATAATACTCTATATTTTTACGTCACGTCAAGCACACTTCCTTTCAGCTGTTTGAGCGTGAATGAGTAACCAAGATTCATCAAAACATCTTCACAAACTTTCACATTTATTATCAGTAGGAATAGAAATAGAAACTAGGATTATTGAATGACAAAAATAGCAAAAAGTTATAAGTACACAAATTTCCTATATTGAACCGAATAAGAATACCCTTATTCCTTCACGGATGTTTTAACAACGACCTTTGAAACGAACAATGTACATTTCATACTGCCTTATCATCCGAATACCGTCAGCAAATGTGATTCAAAAGTAACTTATTTATTTTGTCTAATAAATATTTAGATATTGACGTAAAAATACTGGTTCAATGCTGCGTTATATTGAGGCGAAGGGTGTCAATGTTTACTGAGGGGAGTGTAGAAAAATATTCACTCAAAGATGTACGAAATTTTACGAAGTTACATTTTAATGGAAAAAATAATAAGTTGTGATGTTATTTTATAGGTATATAGGTTTTATAGGTACCAACCCGTCTGGCCAGCGTGGAAACAGTAGGCCAAAGCCTCCCAATATTTGGAGAGACCTATGTCCAGCAGTGGACAGCGATGGATTAAATTGATTTGACTTCTCTAACAGTCATATCGTTTGTCTATTTTTCCATAAGTCGTATCTTACGTCACGCTTCTGATGAGATGTGGTGGTGATACTTGTATTCTTTCTTCGTCACCCGTGCTGCCAACCCTGTTAGAACCTCTGTTCTAACAGGGTTGGCAGCACGGGTGTGACTTCCCTGGTGTGGCACACGTGTATGAATGGGCCGTGAGCTTGTCTGCCACCTAAGCTGTAAAAAAAATAACTTGTTATAAAGATCTACAAACAGCAATACATTCATATAAATTTTGTAACATCTTATATATAAAATTCTCGTGTCACGGTGTTCGAACTTGAACTCCTCCGAAACGGCTTGACCGATTCTCATGAAATTTTGTGAGCATATTAGGTAGGTCTGAGAATCGGACAACATCTATTTTTTATCCCCCTAAATGTTAAGGGTAGTCCACCCTTAACATTATATGGCAAAACAACGTTTGCCGGGACAGCTAGTAGCAAATATAAATTATGTATATTATTAGCACGATTATTCAAGTATGTTAGTGCTATCAGTATCAGAATAAACGGGATATTTACCATGTTTCATTATTTTGAGTTTCCGATATTTCGGCGCTGTTGCAAGCACCATGATCACGGAGGAACTGGAGTAGTGGCGGTGAACAAAGAAAAAGTTTTTTCTTCTAGGAGTAATTATATCGATCTACCCTCTTTCGAGTTCTTTTACTACGCGTATCTGCACTACTATTGGTTTCACTCTCACTACAAACTCGAACCCGATCTCGATCACGTTCACGACATACGATGCTCACTGTATCCACTCGCGATTTTGTTTTAGCTTGTTCCCGGTTGTTTTTGCAAAGACAACCCATCCTCACGATTGAAATTTTTATACTTTTTTATTTCAATTGCTTCCCTTACCAGTCTTGGTATATAGTGGTGTTCTGTCGAAAGCATCTGAGGGTTATGTAGCTCGATCCAGTGGTTCGTACCGGACTCCAATAAATGTTGAGCGATTGCAGATTTATGCGGTTCATTGTTTTTGACTGCCCTGATGTGTTCCTTGATTCGGCATGTAACCGTTCTTTTTGTTTGTCCTATATAGGAACTGCCACAGCTACAGTCAATCTTGTACACTCCCGGTCTGTCCAATGGGGAGCCATCTTTGGGTGAGCGCAGGCATTGCGACAGCTTTTTAAAAGGAGTGAAAATAGTTTTGACAGATACCTTCTTCAGGATGTTAGCGATCTTATCTGTCACTCCTTTGATGTAGGGTAAAAAGGCTGGCTGTCTTTCCACCTTATAGTTCCGGGGTTTATTTGTGGTGAGTCTTGGTGGTCTTATCCGTCCATTGTATCCATTCTTTTGTAGAACGCCGCTTATGTGCTTCAATTCTTCTTGTAAATGTTCCTCGTCACATAAACTATATGCGCGGTCAGTAAGCGACGTCACTACCGAATTCAGATGGCGCGGATGATGATGTGAGTCGGCATGCAGGTAGCGGTCAGTGTGAGTGGGTTTCCTGTACACGGAGTGGCTACACGACCCATCCTCACGGACACCGATCCTCACGTCAAGGAAGGCAAGGGTTCTTTCCTTTTCCATTTCGTACGTAAAGCTCATTTTTCCATGGATGTTGTTGAACTGGGCCACGTATTGTTGTACAACATTCTCACTCCCCTCCAGTATACAAAAAATGTCATCAACATACCGTTTCCAGATTTTGATGCTTGGGGCGGTGGGTATGGCTATGGCTTCGAAATGTTCCATCCACAAGTTTGCCACAACTGGAGCCACCGGACTGCCCATCGCTACTCCATCTATCTGTAGGTAGTACTCATTTCTGTATACGAAGTAGTTTGTGGTCACACAATGTTGCACAAGGTCGGCATATTCTTTAGCGACTCCGTTCTCTGCGATTTTTCGTCTTATGATCTCCAAGCAGTCTGTGATGGGAACATTTGTGAATAGGGACTCCACGTCGAAGCTCACCATCACTTCTTGATCATTGACCGAAGTTTGACGCAAAATCTGAACGAAGTGTCTCGAGTCCTTCACGTACGACATGGTCCTACCCACCAATGGCTGCAAGATATTCGCCACATGTTTGGCCAGTTCATAGGTCGGCGAGTCAATCTGACTCACTATGGGCCGCAAGGGAGTGTTTGGCTTGTGTATCTTAGGCAGACCATATAGTTTGGGGGGCTGGAGGTTCCTGGGCCGCAGCAGGTGTGCCACTACCTCTTCACCGATTACCTGTTGATGTTCCTTGATCATTCGAACCGTGCTTCGGTTGGTCCTTGCAGTCGGGTCGTAGTAAAAGAACTCGAAAGAGGGTAGATCGATATAATTACTCCTAGAAGAAAAAACTTTTTCTTTGTTCACCGCCACTACTCCAGTTCCTCCGTGATCATGGTGCTTGCAACAGCGCCGAAATATCGGAAACTCAAAATAATGAAACATGGTAAATATCCCGTTTATTCTGATACTGATGTCAGTGACCATGATAGTTTAAATACCTATAATGTTAGTGCTATGTTATATAATAATTGTTGTAATGTCTATTGTATTCTAAATTGGATCTCAGTACTGCGGGCAGCAACGGTAACTCGAATTATCTTGAACCTGATTATGGTCTTACTATACTTCAAGCTAAGCTATAAGTTAGGCGTATATATTTTTTTTTATACAACTTAGGTGGCAGACAAACACACGACCCACCTGATAGAAAGTGGTTACCGTGGCCTATAAACGTATGTAACACCAGAGGAGTCACAATCGCGCTGCCAACCCTGTAAGTACAGAGTTTCTGTGCCGTCAGTAGAAGACAAAGCAGGACAAGCCTTTAGTCTTCCCACTGACAGCACAAATTCTCCAGTGAGCTCTGGCTACCCTACTCACCGCTGGGAACACAACACGAATTTATTATAGCCGCGGTATTCTGTAGGGCGGAGGTGGGCCGTGTGCTTGTCGGCCAACTAAGTGGTATAAAAAAAAAACGAGTTTTGCAGTGATATCGTCTGCCAATTTTTTCGTTAAAAATCGTTTAAAATTTGCATGTCACATCATCACTGTAAGAGAAGGAAAATTCAAAATAAGAATCTGTATCAACGCGTCCGGCCAGGGTGTAATCAGTAGGCCAAAGTATCCCAATATTAGGAGAGGCTATTTTTTTAATTATTTATTTGAACTTTTTGCACAAACAGACAAGGATTGTACAAAGGCGGACTTAATGCCAGGCATTTTATTTTCTACCAGTCAACCTTAGGGTGACACATATACATCATAAACTACATACACATATAGACCAATATATACATAGATATATGCATAAAAATTAAAAAGAACATATATATATATATATATATATATATATATGTCCAACAGTGGACTGCGATAGGCTAATTTATTGATGAGGCTAAACTATATTTAATGTAAATAAAAGAAGTCGAATAATTACACAATATTTATACTATCATGATCGATAAACGTGCCCAACATTACACCAAGTACTAGGACAATTATGTCAATAAATATTTATACGAACATATTAAATAAAGTAAATGAATCATTTGAATATTAACGAATAATAAGATAATAAAATATCAAAGTCAACAAGTCAATTGACGGACCAAATATCTATAAAAAATAAGCTAACAAAAGCCTGTAAATGAATAAAGAAAAAAATCGAATGTATAATTTGAGGAATATATCAATATAATTTGATATTTTTAAATCTCAATATATTTTCCGAGGCTTCTGCAAATCCAGATTGGTCCTGTTAATAAAACATTATTTCTCGGAAGCAGGCAACTTTCCAGACTTTTTTATATTATAATGTCGATTCGTCAAAACGTAGTGAATGGCGCTGAGAACAGCGCAATGTAAACGCGAGGGCGTCGTGCTGTTTTGTGGCGTCGCGTCGTCACGTTGCCGTTGGCGTCGTCGTCGGTCCTCGCGTTGCTAAGATGCGAAGGCGCAAGCGTGGCAGATTTGAATTTGATGTGTGAACTGTCAAATTTGTTTAAACCTTTTATTTTTAGTGTTTTTATAAAATAATAGTGTAAGTGAAATTGTGTTTGTGTTTCTAATGCCTGAAAACTTTAATGGCAGTGACAATGTGGATGTGTGTTCAGGTCAACCCGTTTCTTTAAGTAATTTCGTGCGCTGCCCATATTGTTCCCAGTCCCGTTTTTTCAAAGGTGAGCGGGGCTTGAAAGTGCATATTGGCAGAATTCACAAAAGTCAAAATGTACTTCCAAGCTCCACGATCCCATCAGTAGATAGGGAAGTTTCGCCCAACTCATTCCAAATTCCTTTTTGGCAATCTTTAAGTGAAATGAAAAATTCTGTCCCGGTTATAAGAGAATTCCCAGAGGCGCAAGGCCCTCTGTGGCTCAAAACTTAACAAATTGTATAAAGCATGTCGTTAGTGTGAACTCCATATCGGCCTGGGAGCAATTGTTAACCTTCCCTTATAGAATATTGCACATAAAGAACAATAGTACACAAAGATCTTTGACAACCCAAATTAAAGAAAACTGTTCTAACAATATATATAATTTTGAATCAAAATTAACTTATTCCCACAGCTCTCAATGGAGTAAATACAAATTTGTAGAAAATAAAATAAGGGAAGGTGATATCAGGGGAGCGTCGAGGTTACTTTTTAGCAGCGATGTGGTGGCACCTTACTCTCCAGACACGCTCGCGGGTCTGCAGAGCAAGCATCCACCGGCATCAATTGATCTTTCTTTCCCAGAACCACCAAAAGCTGACACAGAATATCTCAGTATTTCTACCAAGGACGTTTTCACAGCCGTTTGCTCCTTCCGGAGTGGATCTGCAGGCGGTCTCGACGGCCTGACCCCCCAGCATCTTAAAGATTTAATGTGCCCGAGCGCTGGGGAGGCTGGTGATGCCCTTCTGAAGGATTTAACGGCCTTAGTGAACCTAATGCTCTCCGGCAATGTGAACGAAAATATCATTAATATTTTATACGGGGCCAACCTATGTGCTCTGCGCAAGAAGGATGGTGGCATTCGTCCCATTGCCGTAGGAAGCACCTTACGACGTTTGGCAGCCAAAATATGCTGCAAGTACTATAGTACCGAACTTGCAACAAAATTCCAGCCCCTTCAACTCGGTTTCGGTTCGAAAGGGGGCTGTGAGGCTGCCATACACGCTCTTTCGACGTACCTTGGTAGCGGTGAAAGTGAGGTCATTTTGAAGGTTGACCTGAGGAATGCCTTCAATTCAGTGAATAGGGATACCTTGCTGAGCCAAGCAAAATTAGAAACCCCTCATATATATAAATTCCTTTGGCAATGTTATAGACACCCGACGAAATTAGTTTACAAGGATCATCTTTTGGAATCAGCAGTCGGTTGTCAGCAAGGTGACCCTTTGGGACCAGTAATCTTTAGTCTAGCAATACATCCCATCATACAGCAGATAAATTCAAAATTCAACATTTGGTACCTAGACGACGGAACCCTAGGGGGTGATGTGCAAACAGTTTTACAAGATTTAGAACTTATAAAAAATAAATTTCAATCCATCGGCTTACAACTTAACTCGGACAAATGTGAAATTTTCATCAGCGACACGACAGACAGACCCTCGACTATAGGAAAATTTAACCTCGTAGCTCCAAATATCAAAATTTTGGAGAAAGCTTCACTGCGCCTCCTAGGGTCCCCAGTTTTGGAAGATGGATTTCATACATTTATCGAGGAAAAAATTCAAAATTTTGAATACATCACTGATCATTTGCAAAAAATAAGTGTTCATTCCGCCTTTACTATACTTCGGTTTTGCCTTTTTGTCCCTAATTTTACCCATGCACTTCGGGCATCCCAGTTTTGGCAACATTTGACACTTTTGACAAAAATTGACAACATTCTGCAAAACACACTCAGCACAATTTTAAATGTGGCCTTGAATGACCGAGCCTGGCTCCAAGCGTCCTTACCAGTTCGCTTGGGTGGTCTCGGCGTTCGCAAAATTTCAGACGTTAGCCTTCCAGCATTTCTGTCGTCGGTGCACAGCACTGAGGAGTTAACCAGGAAAATTCTCATAAACACACAGGTTAACTCTGAGGTGTCATGTAAGTCCGATGCTATTAATGCTTGGAAGGCTGCTTGTCCCAACACTGAGTTGCCTGGTAACCCTTTCTCCCAGAGACAATGGGATGCGCCGCTCTGCAGGCTGGTAAGAGATACCTTAATACACACATCTTCCCATGTTACAGAACGTGCGCGCCTTCTGGCTGTGGGGGAATGGGAGTCAGGCCTCTGGATTCAGGCACTTCCATCGCCCAACATAGGTACTATGTTGGACGATACTACTTTCCGCCTTGCCACTTGCCTTCGCTTAAGAGCGCCGTGCATTTCTCCGCATCATTGCCACTGCGGTGAAGCTGTCGACAGTCTTGGGCACCATGGCCTTTCATGCAGCAGAAGCGCTGGACGTATACCGCGACACGCCTGCATCAACGACATTATCCGCCGTGCTCTAGTTACCGCTGGCGTGCCAGCCATTCGTGAACCTAAAGGGCTGGTGCGTAGCGATGGCAAGAGACCGGATGGTATGTCGTTGCTACCTTGGAAGATGGGTAGACCTTTGGTGTGGGACGCTACGTGCGTCGACACTCTTGCGCCTTCACATCTTTCAAGCACAGCAGGGTGTGCCGGTGCTGCTGCTGCATCTGCGGAAAACCTCAAACGGCGCAAATACTGTAACCTGACAGGTGATTATGTTTTTGAGCCGTTTGGGGTTGAAACGTTAGGGACATGGGGTCCAAGTGCTCGGTCTCTATATAAAGACTTGGCAAAGCAGCTGATCGACGCTACGCGTGACCAGAAGGCTGGTTATTATCTTGCACAGAGGATAAGCATTGCCATTCAACGTGGCAATGCTGCCAGCCTTCTGGGTACGTTACCGGTCGGTGAGGATGCGGAGGAATTTCATGACGCATTATGTATGTAATTTTTATGTTTATTTTATTTTAGTGTATAGTAGTAGTAACTATCTAATAATAGTTTTAGTTTTAATTTTCAATTGCATTGTAATAATACTCGTTCTAAATAGATAAATAAACAAAAGTACTAGGTATATATTTATCATGATGATTTGTCATTATCATATTCGAGATGGAGATGCCAAAATACTCACTATTACTTAAGTTCATTATTATTATTGTTTCTCAGTACCTTGACTCTCGGGACTATGGAGTCCTGGGCCTTTGGAAGGCGTGTGTCGGGCCGAAGCTAAGACGTAGAGGGCCTTTTATGAGAATATAATATGCTAGTAATACACACACACATGGCGGAAATCATCCCCGAGCGCACAATATGGTACACCGGGAGATGGTCCCCGCCAGGTGCAGAGACTATTGCTGTACGGTGCTGTGGCCGCGATGGAAACTAAATTATGGGCTATGGGATTGAGAATTGGATGGACTGGTGAATGGGCTATGGGGGGAGACTAACGGACGCCTGCCGTGACAATAAGTCTCAAACTTGTAAAAAGGCAGGCGGTGACTTGCCAGCTCATTGCATGGGCCCCATTAAAATAGCCACATATAGTGCGACCATGGAGCAACATCCGTTGAGCGGCTAAGGTTGTCGAGAGGTGAGTCTGCGGGGCGCAAGTTCCCGGTATACCAGTCAGCATGCCCCCGTCGTTATGACATTTTACACTTCCAACCTGGAGCATAGGTTCTGCTCTTGCAACTCCACTCATGGCCGGCCAATAAAAGCAAGCACACAAGGTGAGGGGGAATAAATCCTAATCCTCGGTAGAATCGGGGTACGTGGTGTCGCCACGCACCAACAGCTCGCCACAATTAATTAATAAATAATATATGTATTACATATTGAATGTGTGTATTTTTATCATTAGATTGCTCTTGAATGGAGCAAGTTAAACGTGACAAAGTAAGTGTGTAATCTCCTATTTAAAAGAAATAAAAACAAAATTGGTTTGTAAGTACATTACCATAAAAGTTCAGGCGCCTTGGAGATACACATGCCTAGGATAATCAGCGAATATTGGAAACTTTTAATCTTATTATTATTATTATTATATTTTCTATATCTCAATCGATTTGAATAGTTAGCATACTAAATACTTTAACATTTCATTTAATATTGTTATAAGTTAACATATTTACATACATACAAACTTATAATCACGCCCTTATCCCCAGAGGATTAGGCAGAGGTAAATTAACACCCTAATTACATTTACACAAAAGTATATAACATATAGCAACTCCATTCACTCCCTGCAGACCCTACACTGCAGGGAGTGAATGAAGAAATGGTCAGGTTCTGCAGCTTCCAAATAATTGAGAGAACGGCAAGTAAATGATGATACTTGTAATGGTTATATTGCAGGGTGAATTATTGCAGTAAATATCTTGAAATATGTAGGAAAAGTTTAACAAGATTGCTTTGAATTTATACGATAAATTAAAGCTTATGGTGTGACTCGAGCATAAATAACACCCTGCGGTAATATGAAGACACGAGACACTGGCGTTGACACATCTATTAGATGCACGTCGGCTATATAAGCTGCATCTTAATTTCCAGGAATATTAAATTAAATCCGCCATTTTGTTGAATATATTCTATTTAATTGTAATGCAATTATATTCTACTCTGATTACAAATGACTAAAACACGATATGGCGATGATCATGTTAAAAAAATTAGGTTCCTTAAATGTATTGAAACACAACCATGAAATGTATACACCTTAGGTAAGTTAGGCGTATATTTATTTGCTTGACTGTTTTTTATACCACTTGGTTGGCAGACAAGCATACGGCCCACCTGATGGAAAGTGGTTCCCGTGACCTATGGACGTGTCGTGACGGGAGTCACACTCGCGCTGCCAACACTGTAAGCACAAGTTTCTGTGCTGTCAGTATAGAAGACAAAGCAGGACAAGCGTTTGGTCTTCCCACTGTCAGTACAAAAACACTCCAGTGAGCTCTGGCTACCCTACTCACCGCCGGGAACACAACACAAAGTTATTTTAACCGCGGTATGCTGTAGGGCAGAGGTACTTCCCCAGTCTGACTGCTCAACTGGACGGAAATAACGTCGCACGTTACGTAATATGAAGTTTGGTAGAGAAAAAGAGTCATATTTCCATTTTGGAGTCAGATTGTTGGATAAATAAACTTGTACCGATTACGAAACTTTGGTCCGAAGGTAAACATTCTGTTTCTGTTAGTTCAATCAATGCAATCAATTAGTCTATTGCAGTCTACTGGTCATAGGCCTCTCCCAATGTTGGGAGGCTTAGGCCTACTATTTCAACACTGACGGACGGGCAGACAAATTGGTACAGGGATTTAATTTCGAGATTTCCTTCCCTCGCAGTGATATCGTCTGCGTATTTCTCCGTCAGTCGTCTCTTACGACACCCTTTGAATGACATGGCGTAGTGATAATTGTATTCTTTCTCCATCACTATACGGATGTAAGTTTATATTTGTTTTTATACCACTTAGGTAGCAGAAAAGCACACGGCCCACCTGATGGAAAGTGGTTGCTGTGGCCTATGGACGCGTGTAACACCAGAGAAGCCACACTCGCACTGCTGACCCTGTAAGCACAGAGTCTCTGTGCCGTCAGTGTAGAGGACAAAGCAGGAGAAGCCTTTAGTCATCCCACAAACAACACGAATTCTCCAGTGAGCTCTGGCTACCCTACTCACCGCTGGGAACATAACACGAAGTTATTATAACCGCGGCATTCTGTAGGGCGGAGGTACTTCCCCAGTCGAACTGCTCAATTGGGCGGAAATACCGCCGTGTCCTACCTCTAATAGAAATAGGTACTTACCTACTTTTATTTTCAAGACACCGCAGATATCTCAAATCTATGAGCTGCTCTGTGTATACAGCTTTGAAGTAACACGTTTTTATATAATTAAATTAGTCCAGTGCTCTAGCAAGGTCTGTGTAGCGACATTATCGTGATTCTAGAGTAGGTAGCGCACTCCTGAAGTTGCCTGCATAACATCACTGTAGTTATGATTTCAATCTAGCACAAGAATGCAGCGCTTTTCTGTGTTATCAGTGAACAGGAAAAAGATAGAAAGAAAAAACGGGAAATGTTCAAAGAATTAATGCATTAACATTCGCATTCATTCTTAGCATATTCAAGCAAACATTTATTTGATTCTCTGTACTTTGTGTGTTCTTAAATAAATGATTTCTTTCTTTTTTTCTTTTATACAAATATTTGCACTTCGCGGGAAACAAATCTGCCCTCTATTTGTACTACTACCACGCTTTTGAGGCAGTCCGGTTACATGTACAAATTTCGGAAACATAAAATGATTGTCTCTTATTGTAAACTGTTAGCTCACATCGTTGAGATCTCAACTGAACATCAATACTGTTTTCAGTACGCTAGTTGCAAAGCTAAATATTTGCATATGTATAACCAACGGAGGTTTCAATCAGGGGCCGCTTTGTGCTCAAGACTAGGTAAAGAGAGAAAGCTAGCCGGCGATGTCCGTATTCAAGTGTTTGACCTGTAGATTGGATAGAACCTGTGTTACGCTACGTTACCCCTCGTTTTCGTCAAGAAACTAGTTGTAAACTTGTTACCCAACTACGGCGAAGCAAAAGGAGGGTATGATTTTGACAGGATATGTATGTATGTATGTTGTATGTATGTAGGTTCATCTATTCCTTCATAGCTCCTCAACCACTTATTAGAACTAGACAAAAAAGGTATCTATAGAAGCATCTTAGTTGTCCGCTGGTTATAGGCTATATAATGTGTCACTGATGTAGCGGTTATAAATTACTGAGTTAAAAAATAAATTTGAGATAAAATATATGTCGTGTTTAGTTTCAACTGAAAGGGCTAGTACATTTCAAATATGGATAAAATTATATATATTGCTTGCTCAAATATCATATAACAAATAATTAAGTTTAAAACTAAAACCCGACTACTGGAAAATCACACTTTAATAAGTATTAAACAAAAAGTATTAAGGATAGTCATGGTCGTATGCGACTTAGTCTAACAAAACAATACATTCTAGGGAAAAGTGGCATACGACCACGGCTATCCTTGATATTTTCTTGTTTGATACAAAACTTGTTGAAGACTTGTAGAAGACTAGTCATAACACAATACTTGTTTTATACACGTATATAAAACAAGTATTGTGTTATAGCTATATTGCTTCATTATCCATTATATAGTTTAGGTACATAAAATATTCTATTATAATATACAATTACTTACAAATTAATATAAAACTATGCTAACTATAAAATATATACAAAAATGGAATAGAGAAAAAGAGGGAGACTGTAATTTTAGGCATCGAAAAATTCCTCCCCATCGATCTCTACCGGTACCGTGCCCAAGAAGCTGTCGGCATTACCACGCTGAATGGCGATGCCAATTCTTTGAGCAAGGTAAAGGCCAGTCTTATGGTCACGGGAAGCGTCGATTAGTCGCTTCGCTATTTCCATTATATTATATTCATTTAACTGGGTTTATTTGAAGTGTAATTAAATTATTAATTCATTTATCAAATTAAAATTATAAACTTTAAAGAAAATGATAATAAATTGAATTATGCAAGCGCTGGTAGTTTAATAGTTAAGAAGTCCGCCTTACGATCGTGAGGATCCGGGTTCGAATCCTGGTCATTACACTACCGTCATGAACCTAGTCCTAAAACAAGTAATTTAGCTTAGCTGGAGGGGTTAGTGACATTGAATAGAAATAGACAAGGTGGTAAGACATTCTTAAAAAAGAAGAAGAATATTTCAATACAGATTATAAAACGATCCTACTGCAGTAAATTGACATTAAAACTCAGTCCACTGCTGAAATTACGCGCACGAAAGAGAAACTCGTTTAAACACAAATAAAGCAAACAGATGACATCACCACCGCCGGCACGTGTGTATACACTAACTTAATCGAGTTTACGGAAGTGATATATGTACACAAGTCGCACTAGACTTTACACATTGAGAATTCTTAGAGAAATATAACTATAAAAACAATGTTTTCACCGTCTGTACCATGGTGAGTGTTCTGATGAGCTCTTCCAATTAGTCCCACCCTCCCCTTTCCTACACAGGACAACACGTGCAGGTCTTAGATGTCATCCGCACACGGTGCAGAACATCCGATCAAGAACCAAGCGGTTCGGTGACTCTTTCCTCTGTCGCACCATTAAGGCCTGGAATTCATTACCAGTTCACATGTTACCCTCTTCCTACAGTCCCGGGTCCTTTAAGCGGGGCGTGAAAAAGCATATTATTATGATGAGACCGTCAAGCTGAGTGTCACCATTATCACACGGTATGTGTAAGTAATGGTGACCCTCTTTTCTGAGACTTTGCCTTCAGCTTACCATCAGGCAAGGCGAAGTCTAATTGACCTGTTCTATAAAAAACACATTGAGAATTCTTAGAGAAATATAACTATAAAAATAATGTTTTCTAATTGTACTAGTACCGTACTTTTATAACTCAAGCCAATCAGGTATGTTGAATCAGTGAACCTGCTAAGGAGACGAGGATCTAGCGTTAGTTTGGTTGGTCAGACGACAGTCGTCTCCATCTGAAGTGTTTAAATTAAACCCAAAGCGGTAGAAGGCTAGACTTCAAAGTGGCATAAAAAGAAGCTCATAATAAAATCAATTCAAATCAATTTTCCTAATGAAAAGCAGTTGAAAATTTAATCTAATCTCAATTTCTCATTTCATCTTAATCTCAATCCGAATGAAAACCATCTAAATATGCATTAAAACAATCAAATATACAAATTTTAAAATGTATATTATTAAAAGGATTCATTGAAGATATGATTCAACACTGACCAATTAGATGCTCGGTTAGATACAACAGGAAATCCATTGATTGTTGACTACCAAACTAATTGGGCTTATTGAGTAGAAAAACATTGTTTATTCAAGAAAATGTTTATTCAATCAAGGAAAAATTATTCAATTTGAAATGATTTTTCCTTTGAGCTAGGTGCCGAGTTTACTGAGTTGTTAAAATTAAGGAATAGATAACTTTTCATTGAGTTACTACGAGTACTTCTATAAATATTAAATATATACGATTAGTAAAAAGTAGTAGTTTTAATTACTTCAGAATTAAATGTGCATTCGCTCTTGCAGATTTTGACTATCTTTT
Organism: Eilema griseolum; assembly: GCA_963662185.1. Taxonomy (NCBI): domain Eukaryota; kingdom Metazoa; phylum Arthropoda; class Insecta; order Lepidoptera; family Erebidae; genus Eilema; species Eilema griseolum. Next base: position 11,302,920 of record OY759252.1, read on the forward strand.
CTAGACTATCAATAATATCACTCCTCGTATATGTGTATTATCATCATAAATTATGTAACAAAATATATAGTTTACGAAACATTTCAAATTCAATTGCTTCTGTAATATTATAAATATATGATATTTAATAAAATACTAGTGTATTTTTTTTAAATAAAACTAAAATAACTTATAGCTATAAAAATAATTACAATGCGTCGTGGAAAATTCCTCCACATCGCATACCTCTTGTACTAGCGTTCTCAGAAGACTGGCAGAATTGACACGTTGTATAGCAATGCTAAGTCTCTGACCTAAAAAGAGGCCAGCCTTCCGATTACGAGAAGTGTCAACCATACGCTTCGTAATCTCCCTGAAGAGATCTCTAATACTTCAATAAAATTGTAGCAACAATTCATTACCGTATGGTATTAATGCTACAGACCCAATGCCACAGAGTAACAACATAATTATAATAATTTCATATATAATATATGTCATTTACATCAACATAATCATGCTTCAAAAACGAAATGATGATTTCACAACATATTAGCAATTAAAGTAGATATAGTTACCATTTCAAATAATATTCATGAATATGTCATATCAGATATAATAATTATTCCGTTAATGATGTCAATAATAATGCCAAAGTAATAATTTCATTAATAAAGTCCAAATAATAATTCAATAAATAATGTCAAAATAAACACAACCCTAACCATCCAGGGACAAAGGCGTGATTGTATGTATGTATGTATTAATAGACAAGTGTACTTTGTTTAGAACTTTGCAAGAAATAGAGAATTCTATGAGGCGATAAATCGAAACAAAAGCTATCTATTATTTCCGTCACTTTGTGGTATACACTTCCGTCTGGCACTGCACAAAGTTTGTATGCAATGAAAGGAGGATAAATATGTAGTTTTGCATTTCCAAGCATCTCTAAGGAGTTGCTGTGGAAAATATGATGGAAATTTAAACATATGTTTAGCGTTGTAATTGTTGACTCTTTGGATTATCGGTTAATTCCGTGTTAGTATATCTTATTACCTATATTACGTAAGTAATACTTTTAGATCAATTTACTATTAAATAGAAAACAACAGATGTGTTCCTTGGTGGAGTTTTCTTAGGTTGGGTTAAATTTTGAACCGACGATGTTTGTTTTGCTAAAAAAGTATTTTGTAATTTAGTCATTTTTTGATACAACTTAGAAGGCAGACAAGTACTCGGCCTACCTAATGGAAAGTGGTTACCGTGACCCCTGAACGTATGTTACATCAGGAGAATCACACTCGTGCTGCCGACCCAGTAAGAAAAGAATTTTTCTGTGCCGTCAGTGCAGAACACAAAATCAAGACAATTAAAATGCGTCGTGCAATTCCTCCACATCGCATACCTCTACCACTAGAACGGTTCTGGGAACGATACCACTATCGTTCCTAGAATATACATACATACATATAATCATGCCTTTATTCCTGGAGGCTTAGGCAGAGGTGAATTAACACCTACATTTCACCAATTAGACCACCATTAGGTCCCACGTAATAGGGGGTGAGCCTATTGCCGTATTCCGCGCAGTATTCTTCACTCATTCCATGCATCTGAAGCTGAGTCTGGACTGTGTATATCTGTCTGATGTTAACCAGCCCTGTCCCTTATTTGCCTTGTACGACACCGCATGGGGTGGCCTTAATTCTACTCTGCCGGAAAACAAGTGTTCCCAGAAGACTGGCAAAATTGACACGTTGTAGTGTCAATTTTGCCAGTCTTCTGGGAACACTTGTTTTCCGGCAGAGTAGAATTAAGGCCACCCCATGCGGTGTCGTACAAGGCGACTAAGGGACAGGGTAGCAACGCTTATTCCATGACTTATTTTTGACCTAAAAAGATTAGTACTTTTTTAAATAGTCTACACAGAACAAATGACTTTATAAGTGCTATCACAACCATATTTGAATGTCCTAAGATGATACCTTGGGATGTATAAGATTGAGGAAATTACTACATCACGGCATTTACCTACCAAAAAATATATAAAATGGTTCGCATTAAATATACACTCTCAACAATCCCCAATAGCTTTCAATGCAATAATGTTGTATGAAATTTCTAACAGAAAGTTAAAATTAAATCCCGTGAGAACTTTCTCTTCTTATTTGGATCAAAATTCAGAGCTCGGTAGTTCATTTAGAGTTAAGCGAGCTGTGAATATGATTTTATTATATATTCTGCTTAAAACTACAGAATTGCTAGGCCCGCAGCAATTCGCAATGCCTTTGCAGCATAATTAGCCTTATAACTTAAAGGCAGGATCAAAATTTTGGGGAATCAGACCTCTGATAGTGATTGCTTGAGTTGTTTTCGCACTAACAGCTCTGGCCTACTTCTCTGGTGTAAGTACAGTGTAATTGTCAATTCTGTGGTAGTGGTTTAGTAAACAAAGTACTATGGGGTTAATATGCTAGGCTATAACTACTGTGTAGTAAAAGTCTTTACATAACTAAGGAAAAAATTGTCTTGAATTAGCCTTATAACATTGAGCAGTACGGGGGTATATAACAAATACTCTTGGGGATAAACTGGTAATCGTAAAAAGCAAATTTTAAATGGAAAACGATTTTGTGCTTTTTGGTATACTTTTTTAAACAAAGCTAAATTAATTACATATTTTTACGAGATGTTAATACTCGTAGCTATCAATTACAGTAAACAAAATTTTCTTTTATACAAAAAACATGTACTACGCAAATATGTTTGTTTTATAACACATATTATTTTACAGCCACAACTATTTTAACTGGATGAATTTTTTCGTATAAAAATAAATGCCGAGGTTTACTGTTGAACGAATTCCAGGTTAAATGCCAAAAAACTGGCTATTACCAATCATATGTGCCCATTACATTGTAAAATCATAAGTAATCTGATATTGACACTACTAAATTATTTGTGAAAACGTTTGGTAAAAATAAATGCACAAAAAGGGGTTTTGGCGTCCACCCACCGTTATTAGAATTCTGAAGCCGTTTCAATAAGCTGCACTGGAGTGTTTTGCGACCATAAATTCTGCGCAGCCGGTTAGTCTGAATATTCACTATGATAATAGACTTGGGAAATGTTGGAAAGTTTTCTTTCTTAGTCTTTTATCCGATTTAATATACTATTTACTGCGCTAAGAATGTATACGCAAAAAATGCAATGAATATGCTTACTTCCACTCTATGGGGAATTATTTCTTACTCATGACACTACCGGTAGAGTCATGTGGAAAGAATATTAGCTTTGACACTACTAGTAGTTTCTTTGGGCAGTGCCACGGGGCAGTCACCTCTTTTACTTGTGAGAGTGTATGTAAAAAATAAAAATAAAGTTTCAAAATCTACAATACGACTACGGAAAATATTGTTTTCTTTTTAATATATGATACGTCAATTTGCCTTCACCTTACCCGATGGTAAGCTGAATGCCATGTTACATTGGTGGCACTCAGATTGACGGCTTCATCAGATTCCTTTTCACGCTCCTCTTAAAGGACCTGGGATTGTACGAAGAAGGAAAAACGTGAGCTGGTAAGGAATTCCAGGTCTTAATTGTATGGTAAAGGAAAGAGTCACCGAACCGCTTGGTTCTTGGTGGGACATTCTGCACCGCATGCAGGTGATATCTAAGCACTGCACGTTTTGTCCTGTGTACTAAAACAGGAAAGGAAAGATAACCTATATAGATAAGTAGAGTCAGCGCCAGATCAATCTTAACGAACAAAGTACTCAAAACTAGTTCGAACAATAATGAAATTTAAATCAATAAAACAGTCTCGAAATATTTAAGATAATTTTGAGACTTTGCAGTGAAGATCGATCTGATGCTGTCTGTACAACGACTGTCAAATTTATATCCATACCATTTCCAAGTGCAGTTCATCAGTAAGTTATGCAAAAATTTCGACAACATTTTCAGTAAACTTGTAAAACCAATTCGAAATCAATTACGAAATTTCTAAGACAACAAAAATCCAATGATGATAATGTATAAAATATTATTATCTTAGATTCCAATATTTCTGAGCGACTATGAAATGCCTAAAGTACTGGAGTATTTCATAACTTCTTGAGATATTTCAACATCTAGGGGATGTTGGAATAACTTACTTAAAGTGATAATAATAATTCATATAATTTCAATTCGATTCGATTTATGTAATGGAAGATGATTTTTTTAAATGAAATCTAATCACCACAGCCTTAGTCCTAAATGTGACGAAATACTGTACAGTTTTTAGTAGTTTCGAGTTCAATATGCGCATAACATTGTTTGACTCCGATGGGGCGAAGCCCGATAAAGTCTCTGCACGTCAAAAAGGCGTAAAAACTAAGTGAGAAAGAAACAGTCTCAAATCAAATCTATTAAAAATGTCTGAAAAAATATGACTATTTCAAATAGATGCTAAGCTAATAAGCGGACGAAAGGTTACTTACTAGTACCAAGACCCAGATATAAATTTACAAAGTAAGATTACCATGAGAACTCTCAATCAACCATTGAAGACGGTCGCAGCATTGATAGTGGCAGCTATTGTTCTCGGCTAGATGAGCTTGTTCAGATGCAATGCTTTCAAATGAAATGCATAAGTTTCTATTGGTGCACTGTGATTGCTGCACTTAATGAGAGTGCAGTCTTCTCATAATTGTGGAGTGACTAATAGAGAACTATGGTAAGTTACTAAAAAATTTAAATAAGACTATTTTATGTTATATATATATATATTATTTTATGCTATATTTAATGATTTAAATCATAAAGCCTGCTAGCCTACGTCATCAGTTATCAGTAGGTATACAGGCTTGAGCCACGGCGGTGACGAACGACGCGCGCCTCTACATACATGACCTCCCCATCGCCTCTGTTATCTTTCTGTGGGGGTTTTGCAAGTGACCGGTTTGGGTTGGGCCCTAAGGCTAAATAACCAATGAATTCATCAGTAAAAATGAAATAAGGTGAGATATTTAAGTAGTTAAAGAAAGGCTACATTAAGTAAAAAGCTACCGTTTATACATTTTTAATGGAATACTTACAGAAATTCTATAGTGAAAGTAGATGAGAAAGGAAGAAAAGCTCAGAGAACGTCCGCCTCCATTCAGAAGCTATTCCAACAGGGAAATCTCGGTGAAATATTTCATAATCCTGTCGCATTGTGTTGTTGGTTGCCAGAACGTAAGATATTTTAAGTACTATAGCGTAATAGCGTGTGTATTACGAAGTCAAGATTTGTGATAAAATACTTTTACTATCCCCTTTTTTTTACGTGCGCAAAATCCCCACGGTTATCCCCCCCCCCCCCTACCGGAGCGGAGCCGGTGGTAGAGGTTATGTCGGACTCGAACCGACCAAAACGCGCGACGCCTAGGTTAACAGTCATATCCCTCGCACCCCGGCCGACCCAGGGCCATCTCTCTCGATCTGGCCCTCTACCTCGGGTGTGAGGACCACAGAGTCCCCAAGTCATCCCCAGAAATGGAGAGGCGCGAGTCGCGCTGCCGCCGCGGCCTGCTTCTGCCAGGGTGACATCCATCACCCCCAGGCCTAGCGGTGGAGGTCATTCATCGACCGAGTTGCCTTCTTACACGGGCAGCTTGGTTTGCGTTCCTTCGTCGCTCCCGCTGCCGTGCCACGTGCAGTTTCATACAGTCAAAAGTAGATAATGATTATCTGCTTTTTATGTTAGTTGAACATAGCTACTTAATGTACGAAGTGGCAGGAGTGGAAGAACGGACTCTGGTGGAACAAGTATAGGTGCTCTGGGAGTTACTACCATATCCAGCAGTAAAATATTATAGTACATTACAGTAGTATATTCGTTCGTACGAGTATCAGTAGATGGTTCCCACCGTTGCTGCAAGATTTGTATGGCTTCTGGTGAGGTTGCTCAGTGGTCCAAGCTTTCCCCCAGAAAGGGTAAGATCGCGGGGTTCCTATAATGAAAAGTATAAGTACAAGTTTTCCGCTGCCACAAGTGTTGTAAAAACACTAGAATTAACAAGAATGGAAGAACTAGTGTAACGGAAATTGATTTTGAAACCTGCGTCTACACAACGTTTGAAATCAGGGGAATTTTAGGTGGCAGACAAGCACACGGCCCACCTGATAGAAAGTGGTTACCGTGGCCTATGGACGTGTGCAAAACCAAGGGAGTCACACTCGTCCTGCCAACCCTGTAAGCACAGAGAGTATTCTGTGCCGTCAGTGTAAAAGATAAAAAAGGACAAGCTTTTGGTCTTCCCACTGACAGCACCAAAAATCTCCAGTGAACTCTGGCTACCCTACTCACCGCTGGGAATATAACACAAGGTTATTATGGCCGCGGTATTCTGTAGGGCGGATAATTCCTTATAGTCTTTCACACACTACAAGAGTATACAAACTCTCACATAACTGCTGTGAGTAACATTCATCCAAACAGCAGACTCTATTACAGACTCAGTTGTCTTGACAAATTGTGGAGGCCAGCTCGACGACGCCAACAGTATAGGCTCAGACAATTTTAACGCACTCACATTGTACAGCTACTAATATATTATTATCTTAAAGTATTTCTTGCATATCTACATCCTGTCCTTTGTCTACCTACTTCTCTAAAGTTCAAACTCGTTCTAATGTATTCTTATTTTTTTTAATTATTTTTACTTTAATTACCTACTAATTTTGTTTTTTACTCTCCCGCCTGAACTGATTATTTTTTTATATTTTAATCGATTTGAGTATAATTAGCATACTAATTCAATTTGCACTTTGCACTTGCAATTTGGTACCATTAAATGTTTGCATGTTGTAATTTTTAACTCGTTTCGATAACCGTTTCTGTATTACATTTGTATACACTGTTCTGAGTTACAATCCAGTTGAAAAAGTTTGCTGGTTGCTAATTTAGTGTTAGTGTTATGATTGATTGCAATTTGTTGTGTATATAAATAAATTAAAAAAAATAAGTTATTTTTTTAAATTCATTCACGTATTTTTTTATCTCGCTTTGACATTCATAGCATTCAAGACAAGTGTGCCCTAACGTACACTGACTATTTAATTTACGCAATTAAATCGTCAGTGTACGTTAGGACACACTTGTCTTACACACAAACAATGGTTCGACTCCGATTCATACAATGAAAGTCTCGTCAGATTGAATTAATATTAAAAAAATTCTTACGGCAACCATAGGATGGAGAGAAAATAATAGTATTATTATATTAACAGTACCATAGTATAAAGAGTAATCTTATGAAGCATGAGTCGTTAGACTCTGATATTACTATTATGAGATGGTAGTTTTCCAGCCAGGTCCCAGATACGTTGTGACGTCACTTTTAAAACTATAACTTTAAAATTAATAATCAACAAAGAAGTTTGTACTTGCAAGTGACTTCGGAAGTTAATTATGCTAAAGTAGGTAGTAAGTTGGGAAGTATCATCTATCCTTATGTAAGTAAGTGACAAGTTATTTCCCTAAGCGAAAGCCCTTGAGGCCGACTCAGTCAGTATGCGGTGTTAAGTTATAAATTTATTGTATGCTGTTATCATATATTTAATTACTTTTTTATACAACGTATGTAACTAGTAGACACACTGTATTTTTATGTCAACCAGTATATTTGCAGAGATCTACAGACTCTGGCACAGATTTCGAGAATATAGAAAAAAATCTGGGTGAAAACCCAGTCGAAATATTGTTAGGCATTGCTACCTAAATAATACTGTACGGTTTTATAGAGATAGAGTTCCATTCATCATCCATTCATTCATCATCAAGGACCTTGCCATAACGGGTCAATGCCACGGGCAAGTCATTTAAAAAAAAAGGTACTCTGAGTCATGAATACCAACTTGATGAGGATAGTTCCTTTATTTCAAATATGATTGATTGACTGAAATACTTCAAGTGTAATTTAAAAAAAAAATGTTTACGTATATATAATTGTACATCACCGACTCCAACTGGGATTTGTTTTATATACGAAAATAAAAATGTTAGACATGGAATTACAAATCTGTATAAATTAACACGCCATAAAGAACTTTTTACTGACTAGCAGAGTTAGAATATAAAAGTTTAATACCTATGTTGAGTATCGTAAAGCTCAGTTATTTATTATTTAACACTAAAATGGCTCCCGGTTGAATTATTTCAGTATTAGGCATCCACTCAGATACAGTTATTCGGCCAAAAGCGCTTTTGACTGACAAAATCAGTTCTAAATAGATACTATTAATTCAAGGCTCTCGTCAATAGTATCTGAGTTTATGATTATTATGTTACACTATTTTATTTTATTTATCTTTGTTCATAGACTTTTGAGTGGAACTACACTCGTAAGTAATTTTAGTTATCGAGTAAAAATTACCTTTGAGTATAATGTCAGACAATTTTTTTGAGTCTGAAACGTTTGAACGTTTGAAAATTTGAACTGATCAACTAAATTTCTTTGTGAGTAACATAAGTAGTAATTTAGCTCTGTTTTGAATACAATGAATTTGTTGTCTTTATTTCAAAATGGAATACAATATTTTCAATTTAAGATATTCTATTAAAACACTCACTACTTATTTATCCCGATAGGTGGTACATTATCGCTGGTATTGTGTTGCTGTCAAATTTCATACAAATTGTTAGTAACATAACATAAACTCACGCCTATATCCTCGAAGGCAGAGGTGCCAGCACACACATTTCGCCAGTTTATACTTAGGTCCCAATGTAATAGGTGGCGAGCCTATTGCCATTAACTGGGAACTTATAAACCTGCGATAAATACACACATAACTTCGAAAAGCGTCGAAAAGTCATTGGTGTGTGCCATGGTATAACCTGGGATTGAACCCGAGACCTCGTCTCAGCAGTCCATTACTCATACCACTAGGCTACCGCAGTTTGTTAGTTAATATTGTTAGTAAGTAAAGGAAAAGTCTTCTGTGGAATAAACAATGACGCTATGTAGTGCATTTTAGTGTAAAAAGAAGAAATTTGCCTACTGATAAGAAAAGAGGGATGCCTGTGCATCAAAAACTAGAAAACAAATTCGTCTGTTTGAATATGTAGCGACAATTTAAAACCTGATAATTTTTATGTAGGTATAAATATCTCTGCTTCATATCTTCTTTTAAATTTGTCATTGTCATGCAAGAGCACATTTATTGATAAATTCAGAAACGAAATTATTTACTTTCTTTTAATGTAAATGTCAACGACAGAATTGACGAGTATATCTGACGTAAAAAACATAGGATTATACTCTAAGACAAGTACCAGCGGGGGTGCCACCATCTGAGATTAGTATTGCCTTTGCCCCCCCATTTTCTAACCTGAAAATCATAATCTCATTCAATAAAGCTCACAACAATACCCGTAAAATATTTGCCATCAATAATATTTTTGATTTAGGCCTCAATCTATAAGTACCGCAGTCGTTAAACTTTTTAGAATAATTTGTTATGCATTAAAATGAATTAATATTTAAATCTTAAGTTGGTTACATAGAATATGCAAAATTTTACTTAATATATTAACTGATAGACAATCATATTACTTTAAGTATATAGTAACATGATGAATCCGGTTCCGGTTCTCAGAGTGTAAACACGTACGTCAAAGACCTCCGCGAGAAAAAATTAGAAACAGTGTAAAATAGTGAAATCCTTTTACTGTCAAGTGCAATTTCAACAAAGCTAAGGGTATTAAAGATACAGAAATAGTGATCACAGCGCGGATGAAGAATTTCACGTGAAAAACTAAAATTATTCGTCGTCATCATAACCTAAAAAAGATAGTGTCAAACCGCCATCATATCATAGACAACACATAGGCTCGTCAGCTACGTAGTGCCAACCTCACGACATCTGTCAGTGATACCAGCATTTCCGGTGTTGCCAAGACCAGAAATAAAAGCTCCCACATAGTGAAGCAGTGTTGCCATAACAAAACCTAAAATTACCGTAATAATTATTCAACATGGATAAAGATAATATGGAATTACTCCTGCGGAAGCTAGATGAAAAATTAGACAGACAAGCTGAACAGATAACGCAGTCGGTATCTAGAAACGTCATGGAAGCGATAGACGATAAATTGAACACAATAACTGAAGAAAACAAATACCTCAAAAACAAAATATCTGAACTTGAAACGAAAATTAAATCGTTGGAAACAGAGAAACGTAAGAACAACCTGGTTTTCTTCGGAGTAGAGGAAGAAGGAAAAACTGAGACAGAACTGGTGGATCATATTAAAGAAACCGTGGAGGGTACAGGAGTACATATGAACAGCCAAGAGATTAGTAACATTTATAGAATTGGAAGAAAGACGGAGAATAGGAACCGACCTGTTGTAGTTTCTTTAACAACAATCTGGAAAAAACATCTTATACTCAAAAGCAAATCAAAACTACCACCCAACATCTATGTAAAAGAGGATTATTCTAAGGAAACTTTAGAAAAACGAAAACAACTCCAACCTCAAGTAGAGGAAGAAAAAAAGAAGGGAAACATAGCTTATTTAAAACAGGACAAACTTATAGTGATCAAATCGAAAGGCGATAATAGAGAAAAGAGGAAAAGAGAAAACTCAAGCTCCCCCAACCTGTCAACACAGAAGAAAGCCAGCATAAACAAGTTTCCGAAAAATACAACCCAACCTCTTACAAAAGCCCACAGCAGGAACGAAATTATTAAACCAAACATGTTAAATTATATAGAAAAAACAAGATCTGATCCCCAGCCAAACAAACCAAAAAACTAATAAAGGCCCCGGAAAACCGGAAACTAACTAAAACTACAACAACAATCAGTTACAAACAAAAACAACAAACAAACCGTCTCCCAACACGGCTGGTCCCCATGGGAGCACTAGACCAAAACCCTCCAGCAAAAAGAAGTGAAACATTCAACATCGCAACACTCAATACGAGAACTCTCAGGAAACAAGAAAGTCTATTGGAACTAGACCAGGCGCTACAATACATCAAATACGACATCTTAGGCATAAGTGAAATGAGAAGACCAGATGAGAAAATAATGGAACACAACGACTACATACTATACCAAAAAGGAGAAACAGCAGGCCAAAGAGGAGTGGGCTTCTTAATCAGGAAAGCACTGAAAAGCTACATACAAGAGCTGATAGGAATCTCAGAAAGATTAGCAATACTTAACATTAATCTGCCAAGATACAAGAAACCGTGGACAATCATGCAGGTATACGCACCTACTGAGGCAGCACCAGAATGCGAAAGCGAAGGATTTTACTCTATGCTGTCAGATATTATAAACAAATATCACAATAACTATCTCGTAGTCATGGGTGACTTTAATGCACAGGTTGGCTGTAGAGAGCCCGGCGAGGAACTAATAATGGGTAACTATGGGTATGGAATGAGGAGTGATAACGGTCACAGAATAATTGAACTTCTACTACAAAACAACCTAACACTACTCAATTCTATCTTCAAAAAAAAACCCAAAACTAAATGGACCTGGCTATCACCTGATGGAAAGTACAAAAACGAAATTGACTATATAATAACAAACAAACCCAAGTACTTTAATGACACACACGTAATACAGAATTTAAACTTTAATACAGACCACCGTATGATACGATGCTGACTGAAAAAGTTCCCAACTCAAAGAAGTAGATACAAAATAAACAATAAAACGTTGACATCAAAACAATATGGAAAAAATGCTGATTCTTTGCTTACCAAGCCATTGATAGAAGTATTAAACTCAGACAGAAGTGTCACAGTAAAATATGACCATTTGAACGAACAACTATCACAAATAAGAGCAGTAAAGGCAAATACATTTACAGACACAAAGTTTAGCGCAAGGACAATAGAGCTCCTAGAAGAAAGAAAAACTATAATGACCGACAAGTCAAAAAGAAAAGAAAATCGTAACTCAATATCCAGACTGAGTAAACTGATTAGGGAAAACATAAGAAACGACAGGAAAATAAAGAGACTGAATAAACTAGAAGCTGAAATCCAAAAAACAGGAGGAGTAAGAAAAGCTTTCAAAGAATTAAGGGAGTGCGGAATGGAATGGATACCCAAATTAAAAAGTAACAGATTGAAACAAGCAACAAACCGTACAGAAATCCAGAAACTGGCTACAGACTACTACAAAACCCTTTACTCCTGCAATAGCGCTGAACAAAAAAATAACACCTATAAGAATCCGGTCACGAGATATAAAGATGTCCCACCTATACTCGTGCAAGAAGTTCAGAAAGCCATCATGTCACAGAAGCTAGAAAAAGCTCCAGGACCCGACAGTATAACAAACGAGCTGATAAGAGGCACCATAGAAGAAATAAACCCAATTCTAACCAACCTATTTAATGATATTTTAACAACCGACACCGTCCCGAGACAATGGAGCGAATCCCATATCATTCTCCTCCATAAAAAAGGAGATAAGGATAACATCGGCAACTATAGACCAATAAGCCTCATTTCAAATGTGTACAAAGTCTTTGCAAAAGTAATCCTGGAAAGAATAACAAAGGTTCTAGATGAAAACCAACCAATTGAGCAGGCGGGATTCAGGAAAAACTACAGTACAATAGACCACATTCACACAATCAAACAAGTCTTGGAAAAATATAACGAATATCAGAAACCCCTATATATCTGCTTTATAGACTACTCCAAAGCTTTTGACAGCATAAACCATATATTTATCTGGCAGAGTCTAGAAGAGCAAGGAGTGGATGACGCCTATATACAAATAATTAAATCCATTTACAGAGAATGCAAAAGTCGCATTAAACTGGAGACAAAAGGAGACCCATTTCCTATAAACAGAGGCGTAAGACAAGGAGATCCGCTCTCCCCAAAGCTGTTTAATGCAGTGCTGGAATACATATTTAGAAGACTAGATTGGGAAAACTATGGTATCAACATCAACGGTAGCCGCCTTAACCATTTGAGATTCGCTGATGACATTATTCTGCTAGAATAAGACCCAAAAAAACTAGGAAGAATGTTAAAAGACATAACAGAGAAAAGCAAAGATGTAGGATTAATAATGAATGCAAGCAAAACAAAATTGATGACTAACTCCTCAGAAGTTAACATAGAGGTTTGCGGAAACAGGTTAGACTATGTGAAAGAGTATGTTTACCTAGGACAAATTATAACCCCCGGGGACTATATGTCCAAGGAAATAAATAAAAGAATAACCTGCGGATGGAAAAAATACTGGTCCCTAAAGGAAATAATGAAGAGTAAAGATTTAAGCATGCACATTAAAAGAAAGACCTTCAACACTTGCATCCTCCCATGTATGACATATGGCTGCGAATCATGGGCGCTAACAGACAAGCACAGAGAAAGATTAGCTAGTACACAAAGGGCAATGGAAAGGAGCATGCTGGGTATCAGACTGAGTGACAAAATCAAAAACTCAGAAATAAGAAGAAAAACCAAAGTTGCAGATATAATAACTCGCATAGAGCATTTAAAATGGAGTTGGACTGGACACATGCTACGCTGCAAAATAAACAAATGGAGTAAACAAGTAACCCTTTGGTACCCAAGAGAGGACACCAGAAGTAAGGGGCGCCCGAAAACAAGATGGAGGGACGATATCCGCCTAACCTTGGGGCCTTACTGGACCAGAGTTGCAGAAGACAGAGCTCAGTGGAGAGAGCTGGAGGAGGCCTATGCCAAGAGGCACGCCGAGTTACGAGATATAATATAGTAAATAGGATTAGAAAATATGTATGGCCAAACTTGTAACAAAACTCGGAATAAAAGGGCTTTATTATATATAGTAACATAAAGTTCACTTATAATTAGATTTACAATAATTTAGAAATTAGAGTACGCCAATATATAAAAATTAATTATTACATTATACAATTAAAATATTGTCCACATTTTTGTACAGTCAGAGTGACAGTCTAATCTATTAACCCGCCCCTCATCGTACCTGGTGCAAAGGTACCCATGACACTGGCGGCATTGCCCCGTTGAACAGCTATGGCCAACCGTTGCCCCAGGTATGAGCCGGAGCGGGAGTCACCGGTTTTGTCCCTCAACCTGCGCCCTAATTCGCTCACCAGATTCTTGGCGTCGGTACCCCAACTACCCATTGTCTCGACCGCAAAGGGAGCGAACATATTGCTTTCATAAAATATGTTAAAGTATTCGTGATTGTATTATTGTATAAAAATACCAGCTTCTGTCAGTTTACGGCACGTTTCATTCACTAACAAAGTATGTTCATAGATAAGGGAATTAAATAATATCTCAAACAAACAATTTTCAAAAATTTATTTATAATATTTACTTAAAAATAATTGCTGCTAGTATTCTGTAAAAGAACGTCAGAAGCTGTCAGTCGTGACCACGAAAATCTATGTGTACATAAACCCGTCAGTTCTCAAAGAGAAATTTTAAAAGGCGCTCCGAACGTAAATTGAGGAAAATCAAATTTTTGCCCGCTTCGTACCACCGCCGCCGGACGGGAATCACATTCATTTGCCCCCTAACCGTTAGATTCGATTTGACAACCCTCTTACATTCATACAACTTTGTGCATTGACGGTAAATCAGTTTGCTTCGGTTTCAATTACGAAGCGGAGAAATTATTTGCAATTTATTACTACCGATTGCAAGTTGAAAAATATGACACTACAGCTTAAAAATTAAAAAAAGAAATTAAATGCCTGCCAATATTACTCTCAGGTAACAGATGGTCAAAATAATTAATGGATTAAGGTAGGAAGTAGACGACTTATTCCAATATTACGTTTATTGTTAATTGGATTCAAGAAATTTGAATTTCACCCTCTTTGTCTAGAATAGATTTTGTTTTAAACTTAGAATATTAGATTTGCTATAGAGGACCGTGACATATGAAGAGATACTGAGGAAGTATTACATAGACTTCCAGCGAAATATTTCTTCATCAGAATCCAGATTGCTTATATATGATGCACTGGTTTAGTCTAATACAAAATAAGCTTTGCACTCATGTATAAATTTATTTAAGACGAAAAAACGAGTTAATGACCCATTTAAAAACTCCTTGTGTTAAAAACCAAAAAAAAAAGTTCACCAACCTCATTTTGTATTTTGTATGAACCTCACTTACTTGAGTTACTAAAGTCGATATTTTTTCTATCATATATATAATAGAGTACTTACTCTATTATATGTCTCTGTATATGTATATCATACCTACTTAGGTATGATACTTATATATTACACTAAAATTCATGAAATTCCGCTTAAGAGGTATTTCATGTAGCAATTTCATAAAAATTAAATTCATACTTTTGTATACACGATGCACGATTTTTTTCAAAAGCCAGATGGGCTCTTAACATAAACTACGCCAAACATATTTCACATACTGCACTATGATGGAAGTTAAGGTAGAACCACGCATCATTACACAGCACCCTAACGATGCTATTAAGTCTTTCTTGAGAGCTACATTTATGAGATAAATAAAGTGGCGCGTAAGTTACCGCATTGTGTTTACATAATTATCAGCTTATATCATAGTGATAAATGTGAAAGTTGGTGAAGATGTTTGGGTATTTGTTATTCAATCATGGTCTAATGGCTGAAGGGAACTGATTGAAACATTACAGAAATAGATTATAGTCTATAATGACACATAAGTTACTGTTTATCCCTGGAATACATTCCCATCGATAGTGAGAACGGGATCAGAATTTCATGGGGGCGGACCCATGGGTAACAGGTAGTTCACAATTTGTATTTTTTCAAAAACGGACTTTTTATTGTTGTAGAAGTAGATATTTTCTTCATGTCTGTATAGTTATTATCATATTATAAGGAAAAAGTAGACGTACTCAAAACTTAATATATTCTTCAGAGGTGATAGCGAATATGACTGCCTCGATTTGCTTTCTGAATAGAGCAAAATTTTTATTTGGATCATCTATCAAACTATTTTTAGTAGTGGCTCAGAATCATAAAAAGCACTCGATTGATATTTGATACTTCGCAAAGTGCACCTCTGCCTACCTCTTCAGAATATCATGGACGCGACCAGGCTGAACCATAAGTGTATATATTCACGATTTCGATTGAGTCAATATCCCTCAATGCATTCCCGATGTTCATGTTTAAGCAAACAGACTGTCTGCCACGAGCTTTGCAACTACAGCTTGATTAGGCTAGCATAATGCTTTGATATAGGCAGACGGACTCTGGATTCCTAGTTGAAAGCCTCGGATGCAACTGAGACTAGCACAAATATAATTACTTGGACGTAGGTTTGAATATTTTGTATAGAAATTAACTATCCATGGAGTTTAATATTGTCCACCTGTAGCGAATATACAAATCTAAGAATCGAAGTAAACTGATTGCTGATTACAGATAAAAAAAAACAAGTTATGTGGTTACCGTGGTCTATGGGCGTGTGCAATACCAGGGGAGACCTACTCGTGCTGCTGACTCAGTAAGGGCAGAGAATTTTTGTGCCGTTCCACATGGCAAAGCACGATGTTCCACTGACTCGCACGAAAACTCTCCAGAGAGCTCTGGGTACCATACTCACCGCCGGGAATACAACACGAAGTTTTTATGGCAGCGATATTCTGTAGGGCGGAGGTATATTTTCTATATCATTCTCATCAACGTGACGCAGGCATATTCTCCTGATTAAATCCTAAGTGAAGGCGAACTCAGAGCTCAGGGTACGCATTTCGAGTTTTACTTCTTCCATTTCCCACAATCTTGGGTGTTCACGGTAGTGACTCCATTGGCACGCATGTCACTCTACGCGTCTGAAAACGGCCTGCCCCTACTATTCATTTATACAGGGATTTTTCTATTTCAAACTATACTAAATACTATAGAAATACGTCCATTACTTTTTGAATAATGTCTTATCTCGTAAAACTATCTATAATAGATCGTAAATAATAATTGTTTTTGTTTGTTCGTAGTCGATGTTTTTACCATATATTAGTAGATGTATTTTGGTATGTTTGGATGCTTTTTAAAACTGGAGTTATAATTGTCAATAATATCGATCGTTCGGGTTGTTGACAATTCGCCTGATCCACGAATACTAAACCATCGAACCACAAACCTTTGGTGATATTGCGTGGAATTAACCCGAACTGTTTGTGGTGGCGCATGGCCGTGCGGTAATGGACTGTATTGCGGGAAGTAGCTAACTGTTCCATTGACGCTTTACACACAAAAGACAGGTGGTCGGGTTGCCGCGGGAGTGATCCAAGCAATGAATGCAACCCGAGAAATTAGGAGAGGATGCACTAACCTTCACGACACACGTGTTTTCATCGCAGCCGGTACACGGATCTTCTCTTCCTTGCTCAGGAGCTGCCGTCAGCATCACTAGATCACTTGAGGAACACACGAGAGGCACAATCCGATCGGTAAAGGTCTATGAAGCGGTAAAATGTAACAAATATTAATCATTTTTGAGAGACGCGAGCGCGGTCCGTCATTACGCTGGCTAGTTCAAAGCGAGACTGAGTGTCTATATCACAAATGGCGGACGGAAGCTATCTAGTCCTATTCTATGGTTAGTGCGGGAGAGGAGACGGGTATAGAAAGAGTGTGTTTCCACGTCAAGAAATACAGCTTCTACCTCGGCGCAACCATTCCCCCCGGCTTGAAGGGTTACCTTCGAAACGACAAATGCGAAACAAATATAAAGTCTAATCTAAATCTAGGTTTGGGAAATAACAACTAAAATATAAACCTAGATTGGAGCTCGTGCCTACTGCTGGCTAGGCAGAGGGCAGAGGCGAACAAACAACACAACGCAACAGTCTCGACCAAGACGAGACGCGATTAGCCAACAACAAAATAAGGGTCTCTTCACGTGGGACCGATACAACAAGCGAGTGCTTCTTCTCCTCGGGTGGTTCGGAAACCGTAGTGGGATTGAATTGACTAACTGGCCACTTATCTAACGCGGCATGAATCCAGGACGGTCCACTAAACCATAACGGGTGATCTAAAATTTGCGAAGGAAGCAATCCACGAGAGAGACAATCGGCTGGGTTGTCGGTGCCAGCAACGTGAAAGAGATTATGTGGCGCCAATTCAGATTGAATTTTTGCCACTCTATTAGCGACGAATGTGTCCCAACGATGGGGCGAAGAGTGGGCCCAACACAAAGCGACTGTTGAGTCCTAAAAGCTAAAAATTACTAATATTAATGCGAAAATTTACAATTATGTCATTAAGCGACACGGAAGTGCTAGTCTTAGCACTGCCATCCAAAACTACACGGAGTTTTAGTAGTAAGCTTATCTTCTCTAATAACTCCGCGGTGCGGGATAATGTACGAAGGCTGGGTCCCGCCAGTGTCCGCAGGCGCAGGTGAGATGTAACCTTTATCTAAATATTCGTTAACAACCTCATCATAGGCCCGCTTCGACTTTGGGGACGCCTGCATCTTTCGTTCCAAACAAAGAAAGCGTTTTTCAGCGGATACACGGGAGCCACCGAGCGAAAACTTGCGGATGGTAGACTCCAGTGGCGGCTCGACGGTGCAACAGAACGAAGCAGTCGAGTGACTAAAACTATCCATAGAAGCGGGTGCGGAACCAATTATAACAAAACCAAGAACTGTTTCCAGTGCGTGCGGAGCGGGGTACGTCGGTCCCCCTTGAACCTTACGTGATAACTGGAGGTGCGGGAGAATCGAAGCGCCGATCAATATATCGACGACTCCAGGAACAGCGTAAGTCTCATCTGCTAAAGGCAAGTCTTTAAATTTCGTTAATAAAGACGTGTCAACCGGGACGGTAGGCAACTGTTCAGCTATTCTATCTATAACGAGCGAATCCATGTCAAACCAAATATTATTATTAAAACGAGATCTAAACCTTGTTTTAACGGTGCCACGAACAGCTGACTGTAAGCTTCCAAAACCCTTCACCACTGAGCGGGTTGAACGCTTATCAACATTGAAACCAAGACGCCGACAACAATCTTGAGTAATAAAATTACTTTGCGAAGCGCCATCTAACAGCGCTCGAACAATGCGCGGCTTACCTAATGCATCAACAATAACAACGCGAGCGGTCGCAAGACACACAGTAGTGAGTGCAGCACTAGCGGAGAACGAACACAAGGTGACGTCATCCGCGGCGGTCACCGGGCGGGCCGGGGCGCGCGCGAGCGCGGGCTGCGGCTGCGGCGCAGGCTGCCGTGTGTCACCGCTCGACGAGCCAACCGTGCTAACATTGGATGCGGCATTACTATTCTCAAAATGAAGCAAAGTGTGGTGTCTCGCTTGACATTTGCGACAACTATTTCTACTATTACATAAAACAACGCGGTGTTTAGTACCGAGACAATTAAAACAAAAATTATTAGCGCGAACAAATTTATAACGATCACTAGGCGACAATTTTAGAAAACCAGGACACCTGTACAGTTGCGAATGATGAGTGCTACACAAAGAGCAAACAGGTGACTGTACACGTGCTGGTGCGGTACTAACATAAGTATGAGTTGACCTCAGTGACTTCGATGACGCATCTACTTTGCGTGCAGAATCAACAACTATCTCCGCGCCTTCATGTTTCGATGAAGAGCGCTGCAATACCTTTATATGCTCGCGAACAAAACTTTCTAAGTCTTCGAACTTAGGAATTTTATTGCCGCGATGATCCGACTCAAACAAACGAATGGTTTCGGAATCTAATTTCCTTAAACCCATATACAAAAATACGAAGTCGCAGAGGTCATCAATCTTTAGGTTCTTTACGGCGCGAACAGCTGACGCGAAAGTATCTAGAAATTTCTCTAAGTTTTGATCGTTACATGCCGCAATAGATTTCAAATCAAACATCTGATCTAAATAGGCGTTAGCTACCGATCTTTTATCCTCATACCTAGCTTTCAAAGTATTTAAAATTAAATTATAATTCTCGGCACTAAACGTAATTCCAGCGCAAACGGTTATAGCTTTACCAGTCAATTTTTCAACGAGATAATGCAATTTTTCGTGATCTGTCAACGAATCGTTCTTATCTATCGTATTCTCAAAACTATCTATAAATAGACACCAATTGCGAATGTTACCATCAAATTCGGGTATTTGAATTGGTGGCAACTTAGGTCGGTCGCGAGTGGGGTTGGGTAGGTCAGCCGGTTTCTCCAAACTCCTAGCGACGCGTTTGATACGACAATACAAATCGTCAAACGACGACAAGGCTTGATAACTCACTGAGTAATCGGGGTCCAAATTCAACTCTAAAACATTGATGTCATGTACTAAGGTTTCGAAATCCGCGCGTAGACTATCTAAGTTTTCTATAGAACACAAGAACGAATCTCTGATGACCAAATCAGAGGTTTTAAGTGCATTATCATAGATCGATTGTACGCGAGAGTAAATCATTTCTTTTTTAGCGTATAAAAGTTTCAATTGAACCTTACCGGTCTTATCAACCTTTGGGGACATGTTTACAATTAAATCTCAAACTAAAGTGCGGTAAATAACAAATATGAAATGACTTAATCTTAGCGGTACAGAGCAGCGAGGCGGCGCGAGCGATAACCGTAGGTAGGTAGGTACTTATGACTGCCAGTGCAAGCTTGAACTAACGCGCATAGCAACAAGGTCGTACCTACGCGATGGTCGCTGTCTAGGTTCAACTATTATTTCAGAGATTAAGTATTGCGTAATATCTATTCAAATTAAAATACTTTCGTATGAATTGGGATGAGATGCGAGCGAGGTAGGTACAGCCACGTGTCCACCCACGCAGGTACTAGGCAAATACGACGCGAGCCGAGAACAACGTAATTGAAAAAAACAAAACAAAGCCAAATGCGTTAGGTATTACACTGTGCCTATGCACTAGGGTGTCTGAGTATACCTAAGATCTAAGCCTAAATGTCTGGATGCGGGGTTTTCTACTAAAATAACCAGGCACTTAGGTGCGATGCGAAAATTGCGAACTACGATTAAGTGTTGATATGATACCTAACCTATTTATGTATTAGGTAGGTACAATGCGAGCCAGCGGCGAACGGACAACAAATCTAATCCTAAGTGTCTGGATGCGGGGTTTTCTACTAAAATAACCAGGCACTTAGGTGCGGTGCGCTCATTCCCATTAGAATAATAACAAAATACGAACTACGGCTAAGAATCCGGCTCGAAGGACCAAAGTGGTGGCGCATGGCCGTGCGGTAATGGACTGTATTGCGGGAAGTAGCTAACTGTTCCATTGACGCTTTACACACAAAAGACAGGTGGTCGGGTTGCCGCGGGAGTGATCCAAGCAATGAATGCAACCCGAGAAATTAGGAGAGGATGCACTAACCTTCACGACACACGTGTTTTCATCGCAGCCGGTACACGGATCTTCTCTTCCTTGCTCAGGAGCTGCCGTCAGCATCACTAGATCACTTGAGGAACACACGAGAGGCACAATCCGATCGGTAAAGGTCTATGAAGCGGTAAAATGTAACAAATATTAATCATTTTTGAGAGACGCGAGCGCGGTCCGTCATTACGCTGGCTAGTTCAAAGCGAGACTGAGTGTCTATATCACAAATGGCGGACGGAAGCTATCTAGTCCTATTCTATGGTTAGTGCGGGAGAGGAGACGGGTATAGAAAGAGTGTGTTTCCACGTCAAGAAATACAGCTTCTACCTCGGCGCAACCAGTTTGTGAAAGTGTGACTGTGTATGAAAATCTGTAAAGAGTATTCATATGTTGTATCGATTGAAATAGAAAAAATTAAACTGGTGGAACTCGAACCCGCGACAAGTCCTTTATAAGGGGAATGCTCTGGCCACTGAACTACCGACTCACGCTTTCAATGCTTCTAATTCTCCTATGCATACAAATATTTTGGGGCCACCCTCTCTTTTCCTACAAAGGACAACACGTGCAGGGATTAGATGTCACCTTCATACTGTGCAGAATATACGAGCAAGAGTCTTTCCTTTGCCGTACTACCAAGACTTGGAATTATTACCAGCTCACATGTTTCCTTCTTTCTACAGTCCCGGGTCAATAAGTAGGGAGTGAAAAAGGACCTGATGAGGCCGTCAAGCTGAGTGTTACCATTTTAACCTTACTTAGTATCTGTAATAGTGACTCTCTTTCCTGAAATTTTGCCTTAAGCTTACCACCAAACGAGGTGAAGTTAAATTGGCGTGCCCTAGATAAAAAAAGAGTCCCGCCTGAGTCGTTTCGCTTTTTTTTATCTAAATCGATTTAAGTAGCATATTAATTTCATTCAATACTTATATTGGTCTACAATATTGCCATCTGTTGTATCATTTGTTTAATTAATGAGGATCGGCCTAAGGTATTTCGGTTGCACCACAATTGTTTAAATAAAAAATTGCACTATTTTTCTTGCAAACTGTGTCACTTAAATAAACTTCGGTGGAGAAGCCAATTAAATATCTTTTTTTTATTACTACTTTTCAAGAGATTTTAATTAAGGATAAGAAAATGATGGTCAGTGACAGTCATTAGCCTTCTTTAAAATTGTGTAACTTAGATAAATAAACAAAGAAAAATATTTAAAGATAACGTATTCAAAAGATTAAAAACTGCAACCTCGTGAATGTGAAACCCAAAGGAGACCGCCCTCAATTCACAGTCTAGAAAAGTTTTACACTCAGACTGCTTTACTCGTCTCATCGATCTAATGGAAGATAATTAGTTCACAATTTTATATTTGAGTTACCAAAAGTGGTCCCTCTTCTTGTCAATGTGTGTCAAGAATGTAGGTCAATCCATCAATAAAAAGCCCATGATAATAATAATGTATTCAGAAATATGAAAAACCTTTTAAATGTGTTTGGTAAATTGTATGCCAAAAATGATGATTGATAGAGTGCTACGCAGGAAGTGTGATTGACGCAAGATGTGCAGGTACGATTTTGGAAGAAAATCAAAGCACTACCTGGTAGTGTAGAAGGGAAAGAAATTTCCCCACGACACTACCGGTAGTGTGGCTTGGTAGTGTGGTGGGATAGAAGCGTGGAATTTACTACTCATACGTAAGCTGGTTAATTAATTATATATATTTATTAATAGTTAATGTTGTAGTATTACGAAGGGTTAGGCAGAGGCGCTAGCACCCACATTTCGCCAGTTTATGTTTAGGTCCCAATGTAATAGGTGGCGAGCCTATTGCCATTAACCGAGCACTTATAAACCTGCGATAAATACACACATAACTTCGAAAAGCATCGAAAAGCCATTGGTGTGTGCCATGGTAAAACCTGGGATCGAACCCGAGACCTCGTCTCAGGAGTCCATTACCCATACCACTAGGCTATATATAGAATGGCATTATAAAGACTTATTATTGAAAAGTAATAAACTAAATAAAGCAAAATAAATTAAATTTCTTACTTATTATTTTTATAATATTTCTTTGCATAATTATTGTAATGTTGTATGTGCTCTTTATGTGCCTTAACTGAATAAATGAAATTGATTCTACTTTCTCGAAGGATTCTACTTTTTTTATATAAGACGCATCAATTAGACTTCACCTCATCTGATGGTAAAATCTCAGGAACAAGGGTCTTCATTACATACACGTACCATATTATAACGCTCACCTTGACGGCCTTATATCTTTTTCACGCCCCGCTCAAAGGACCCGGGACTGTAGAAAGAAGAAATCACGTGAACTGGTAAAGAATTTCAGGCCTTAATGGAGCGGCAAAGGAATCCTAGAAGCGAGATGTTCTTATTATTATTCAATGTGGAGGCCACGGTAGCCCGTTATGCTTTATACCTTACTAGGATCAAAAGTCGAGACATGGACGTACTACTTTGAAAAAGTAGGTACTAAGAGCTGGTGAGAATTTGACGAGTAGGTATTTTTTCTCGGTTATTTGATACTTATCTACTTATCTATCCCAGTTTGATTGATGGTCCATGTCAGTCGACAGTCACTTTGTATAATCAATCATAAGATCATAAAAGCTTATGCTCTTAGTAACTAGGACTGGCTTCAATTTTTTCAGTAGTTTCAAAAAATTTACATCGTGTTAATACGTTTACGTGGGAAAGAAAATCAAAGTTGGCAATATGTGGGCGTCAATACACCTCTGTCTACCTCTTCGGAGATTTTCATGCGTAAATATTATGTTACGTTGCATAGAGGAAGTAATGAAGTACACCATGATCATGGCGCTTGTAACAGCGCCGAAATATCGGTTGCTCAACAAAAATAATAAATATGGTAAATATCCCAGCGAGTTTTACACTAGTAATGAGAATGACCATGTCAATCTCAAAAAAAGAAATATTTGTTGTATTCGGGATCAAAAGGGTAACTTTAAAAATGTCGCAACGTTTCCTTTCAGTTGATAAGATTGTGTCATTTATCACTAGCCTCATCGACACCATCTGTGCTAAAGATTAAAGTATAATACGTTAGATTTGGGACCTTTTTTGTGCGCAAAATCCCTACGGATGCCCCTCAGGAGCCAGTGGAGGAGGTTATGTCGGACTTGAACCGATTAAAACGCACGCTGTCTATTGGTTGCCGGAGGTGAGGTTGACAGGCATATCCGTCGCACCCCGGCCGACCCAGGGCCATCTCTCTCGATCTGGCCCTCCTCGCGTGTGAGGACCACGGAGTCTCCAACTGGTCTCAGGGTATAGGGAGGCGTGAAATGATGCTGCCGCCGTGGCCTGCTTCTGCTAGGGTGACAGGCGGCTCCACTCCACACACCTCCTGATTTGGGATCTTGCAGGTGTAGATACATGAGATGATAACAATATGATTATTAAGTAAGATTTGCGCCAGAGCCTCGCAGAGCAAATATATTGGCTTGCAGGTGAGGATAAGCCCTGTTGGTCTACGTGGGGATTGATTGGATTGGGGCCTTTCAGTCTTCTAGTAACCTGGTATATAAATTGTGATGATCGCATAATGCTCGGGTCATAAATCTTGGTCATAAAATGTGCTCAAAATGTGCTATGTACGCGCAGTATACTTTTTATCAGTGTCTTTTGAAGATAACACGGGGTTTAACAGCGATGGACAACCTCAAATATGCTACTCAAGTATATTTTTGTAATTAGATTAAGTAAACTAAGTGTATGTTTGTAAATAGACCAAAAAAATGAAATGCCCGCTAAGTTTCTTGCCGGAGTCTTCTCAGGTTGGGGCCACGTTTCGAACCAGTGGTCCATTTATTCCTTTTTTGTTGACGTTTTGTAAGTGCCGATATAATGGTCTGTACATAATAAATGACTTTGACTTTGACTCAAATTCATCAAATAAAGATTATTACAAAACAAACCGTGTGCGCCAGAGTCTCATTTGTCTCGCGATTTGGGTCCAAAATACGTGTCCTGAGCTATAATATTTAACCCATATTGGTATGAATTTGTACACTCCGACACACTAATTCCGACTTCTGATTAAGGACGTAAGGAAATAACTTCATCTCAAATTAAAAAAAAAATCTATTGTTTCATGTTCCAAAATTAAAAGTATGAGTCTCAAGTCTACTTAGAAGTACAAATATATTGTATGACTATAGGTATTTTCAAATTTCTGTATTCCACGAATATATAAATCTTAAAAGAGACGTTTGATGTTTTTGATCAAGAGGTGTACCTATCTTTGAAGTTTTTTCGGGATCCACTTTATTCCTTAGTTATTTTTTGTATGACATATAGAAAATATATATTGAATCTACTTCATAAGGGATCTCGCGATCACAGTTAATAATTAATTGCATGTATAGCGAGTCCATAATATTTATAAGGCTGAAATATTCAAACGAGCACATGTTTCGAATAAGCAATGATTTCATGCCTCGCTGCCCACCCCAAAATAACCGTGCCGTGAACAAATTCCGGTAACTTGCCTACCCATTAGGACGACATTATACGTTCTCCTTTTTTCCAGTTGAATTCAGTTTCGTTTTGAAATTCATTCACTACATGCTAGTTATAAATATACCAATGCTAATTATCATTTACCTTGGAAAGTCATCAGTCACATATTTTATATTCCTCCATTTATCATAATTTTCCATCAGAAGTATAGAAAGAAGAAAGAAAGAAATCTTGTGTATTAGGAATCACAAGATTCTCATATTCAAATGTCAATAATAATAAAACTGATTTTAAAGTTAACAACAACGGCATTCTAACGTTCCATCTAAGTTTGTAAATATAAACTAGCTGATGCTCGTGTAAAATTGATCACGTTCACGCAAACAACTGATAACTGTAGTTCACTTTTAACTTGTGTATCCTTGTACAAAATTTCAACTAAATTTATTCAGCTGTTTGAGTATTTGAGTTAAAAACAAATTTGGATCTGCCCAAACGTCCACATTTCAAGTGTTTTATTACACACGTGTGTGTGTAAATAAACTTAAACTAACAAAAAACAAGAGAGAAAATACGAAAGAATTATTTCATCAAGCTGCAGGTCCATCAATTTCACGTTATCTGCCCTCAGGGTCTGAGATAGTGGTACGTTGCCGCGTAGTAGAAGAAACATTAATAATTCCGCAAGATCCTTTTTACCAGTGAGGTATGTGCAATGATAATACGACGCTTAGTAATCTTACATTCAAAAAACCGGTCAAGTGCGAGTTGACCTCACGTACAAGGGGTTTCGTACCATTATAAAGATAGATGAAGACTGTCTAATGTTGTAAAGACAACAATAGACAGTCTTCAGAACATATAACTCCTACAATATTTCAGTTAATTTGGATTAATAACTGTTGTTTACCTCAAAATCTATCGAATTTAAGTGAATGGGCAAAACCACAATAAAATTGACTCATGTTTTAAAGGGAGTTTTGAATATCCGATGTAATCTACACCATCATTATTAATTCGGACATGGAACATCCACTACTGAACACAAGCCTCTGGCAAAATCAACAATGTTCGTTTTAATAATACATCTTTATTTTACGATGTTTACAAACTATCAAATTATATTTCAGACGTGTGTAAATAACTGACAACGCAAGACAGATTGTCAATAGAGCTGATCCTTGTCAACCGCAAGAACTCAAATATTATTTGTGAGCAGGCAGCCGTTGACTTTATTGGAGAGCCGACGTTGAATTAAGTTTTAATTGAGTTAAAGGTTACTGTTCTAATAATAGACACGAGAGGGCACGTTCAGCCATTGGTCCCAGAGATCGTATGAAAACCTATGGAAAACGTTTTTCTTTTATACCACTCAGTTGTCAGACAAGCACACGGCCCACCTGATGGGAAGCGGTTACTGTGGCCTATGGACGTATGCAACACCAGGGGTGTCACACTCGCGCTGCCAACCATGAAGATACCTTCTGATGCCCCTCTTGAAGAACCCCATATTGAAGGCGCTTGGGAAATCCGCAGCAGGGAGGTCATTCCACAGCTTGAGTGTGCGTGGGATGAAGTTTCTTTCATACCGCACAGTGCGCACCATCGGGTAATTGAAGCCCTAAAAAGTATGTAATGTAAATTACATACTTTGATATCGCCAATGGGTGGTGGAGGTCTGATGGCAGTAGTTTCACGGAAGATACAGTCAAACACGCAGATAGACTGGGAAAAGCGGACCCAAGGTTCCAATGTCGAAGTTTTAGATACGATGTCTTTCTATACGCCACTCCATACTTTGTATTTATGGCATACAGGTTACGAAGGTTCTTCTGCGTTTCTATTTTTAACCCCCGACGCAAAAACGACGGGGTGTTATAAGTTTGACGTGACTCTGTGTGTGTGTATGTGTGTCTGCCTGTGGCATCATAGCTCCTGAACGGATGAACCGTTTGGATTTCGTTTTTTTAGATTGAAAGGTATATTAGTCAGGAGTGTTCTTAGCTATGTTTGAAAAAAATTGGTCCAAGATGGCCGCCGCTACAAAATGACATTTTATTTCACAACTCCCTCAATATGGGTATCAAATTAAAGAGCTTGACGAGTAGATCAATTTAAAAAGTGTAAAATAAAAATTTAACATAAAATTTAAACAACCCCCGTCAAAAAAAAAAGCAAAAAGTCGAAAATAAACTGAGTTAGTTAGCTCTATAACTTTGATATACCTAGTAATACAAATTTTGATTCAAGCGTTGTCATTGTCGGGGGGACCTTGAATCGTTCCGATAATATGACGTAGTTCCCCTACAGTAGTAGTGTCCCCCGACATGACAAGGCTTGAATCAAAATTTGTATTACTAGGTATATCAAAGTTATAGGGCTAGCTAACACAGCTTATTTTCGACTTTTTGGAGGTTGTTTTTTGTGACGGGGGTTTTTTAAATTTTTATTTAGCTAGTTCATACCTTTCCTTCTAGTAACAGGCATAATGTTAACATGTCATGCTGTAAAAGTATTCTGCAGGTGACGATATCTACATGAGAATTATAACTATCCAAGATATTTCTCAATAGTTCCATTAATAGTATTTCCCTAAAAAGATACTGCCGCAGTGAGTCAAGGCCACATGATATAAAAAACATTTGAAGGTATATAAGGTAACCAGTATATTTTGTTACTTCCTTAAAATATCTAAGTAGGAGATTTTCATCATGCATTCTTATATCAATTATTTTTCAATAACATGCTTGAATGGTTTTATGCGAAGTTTTATGCGAAATGTGACGTTGAGTGATATGATCCACTGAGCTTGTCTTAGAGGGAGACACATTCATAACTGAAAATGAAGTATTTTTTTTGTCAAATAATTTGAAAGTTAGATATATCTTTTTTAGAGAACTTAAGAGTATAATACATGACAGAGATGCAATATGTATATTTTGTGTTCAGGATTAAAATCTGATAAATGATGTAGTTTCTTTACTTTGATTACTAAAATGAGAAACTTGATATTTATTGTAGTGTTTTTTATTATAAGCAAAACGGGTGAGTACAAATTATTTCAGGTATGTCTTATCTTATTTCTACTGATGGTGTAGCTATAGGAGTACAGTCTGCGTCAGAATGATGTTGAATACAATGTCTCTAAATGATCTTAAAACCTAGGTATTAGTCATGCGTCTCCTAGAGGATCACAGGTAGTTCTGTACATGCACTTTTTTTTACGTGCGCAAAATCCCCGCCGATACCTCTCCACCGGAGCCGGTGGAAAAGATTATGTCGGACTCGAACCGACTAAAAAGCACGCTGCCTGTGGGTCGTTTTGGTTGCCGAAGGTGAGGTTGTCAGGAAAATCCCTCGCACCCCCGCCGACCCAGGGCCATCTCTCACGATCTGGCCCTCCCCTCGGGTGTGTGGGGACTACAGAGTCCCCAACTCGTTCCCGGAACACGGGGAGGCACGCCCGGAGCGCCGCCGCCGCGGCCTGCTACTGCCAGTGTGACAGGCGGCTCCACCAGTCACCCCCAGGCCGGCGCTCATGGGGGGCGGAGGTCATTCATCGACCTCTGACGCCCGAGTTGTCTTCGTACGCGGGCAGCTTGGCTTGCGATCCTTCGTCGTCTATACATGCACTTACGGTAAGGGCTGTTTATGGAGCATTTATTTATTTTGTTGTAGAATCTTTAAATAGAATAAATTTGCCGCTTATGTATAAGCCAATTTCATTGTTATCGGCAAGAAGAATACTAAAAGGACGCTTAGTCGGTGACACAAGGCCTTATATGGTAAGTCCATTCGGGTATTTTTTTTCATAGATACGTACTTGAAATTTTTATCATTGCCGATTTATAGCATTGAAATAGTTCTTTGGTTACATTGTCTATTTTACCTCTATTATGCACCTTCTTAGCTTCTAGCGTTATGCTTTAAGACAAATTTAAAAATCTTTCATTAGGTATACCTTAGAGCAGCACTTGGTATGGGAACAAGACTAACTGAACATCATTGGCTTTGCGGCGGTGTCATCATTAGTGAAGAAAACATTCTTACTTCAGCCGCTTGCATCGAAGATGTTAAACTTTTTTATGTCATTTCAGGCACCCACAAGTAAATATAAATAACTTTTTTTTATATCAATTAGGTGGCAGACAAGCGCACGACCCACCTGATGGTTACCGTGGCCTATGGATGTGTGTAACACCAGAGAAGCCACACTCGTGCTGCCGACCCTGTAAGCACAGATTCTCTGTGCCGTCAGTGTAGAGGACAAAGCAGGACAAGCCTTTAGTCATCCCACAAACAACACAAATTCTCCATTGAGCTCTGGCTACCCTACTCACCGCCGGGAACACAACACGAAGTTATTATAACCGCGGTATTCTGTAGGGCGGAGGTACTTCCCCAGTCGGACTACTAAGTTGGGCGGAAATATCGCCGTGTCCTACCTACTAACAGACTTAATATCCGAAGCTATTGAAACAACTGTGTTAGTCATGGTACTAAAAATATTAGGAATCAAATGTTGCGGTTTGACTCTTGAAGTTATCTACTTCTTCCCCTTTTTTCTCTGTATATTTATTTATTTAACTTTTATGCGCTGTTCATTGTTCCAAGCAGTGTTTCTATGTTTAATATGTATGTATTTACAAAAAAAAGTATTTAAGTATGTTTATCCGTATTCTATATCCCATAACACAAGCTAAGCTAGTTAAACTATGCTTACCATGGGTCTAGATAGCATTGTGTAGAATGTTGTAGAATATTTATATTTATTTATTTAGTATATTGTTTAACATGTTTATCTCTCTTATTTCCACATGTTATTTTTACATGTTATTTCTGCGTCACTAGATGGATACCTCCAGATGTCACAGACAATGAATGCATAAATAATGGTGCTAAGAAAGCTGTATGGAAATGTGTGCCCAAAAGTGAGTACTGCTACATTTAATTACTTATTAATTTTGTTTAAATTATTTACTTTAATTATTGTATCTTAAGCCCACAGTTTTGATGGATCCAACTTCAATAATATTGATTGGATGAAGAGCGACATTGCCATTGTAAAGGTAGAAGATGATTTTAACTTTGAAAGAAAGATTTTGGGATGTGACTTTATTCCACAGAAGATTAATATCAATACTTTCAGCAAAAGTCTGGAGAATAACGGCACTATAGCTTCTGTAGCGGGATGGGGTTCCACAAAGAGATTTGCAAATGTAAGATTTATTTATGGACTAGTATCAATTATAGGGTTTCATTTATGAATAGGGTTGGATTTGAGCTTATTTTCTCTCTCTTCTCAAGAAAGCTGTTTCAGAATAGAGTCTGATATTAGAATGTCAATAGATGAACTATATAATTTATATGACTTCTCACTTGTGTATAAAAAACTGTTATTATTGTAATCTGTGTGAACATTGATGGCACTAATGCACGGAAAAACTCTAATGAGTTTATGTGGCATTTTTATGACGAATGTTTTTGTATTTAATTAAATAAATTAATTAATTAAAACAAAAAAAAAAAAAAAAATATCACCATGCTTATGTATCGCTACCTACATTTTTTTGAATAATAATGCTTAATTTATACCTTCAGATTGATGTGGACTCACCTGAGAAGGCTGAAAACTCAGTGGACTTACAGGAGGCTGATGTTATTATCATAACGAAGGAAGGCTGCAAAAAACACTGGGACGCAAAATATCACGACATTATCGACAATAGTATGATTTGCACTAAGGATAGTACTGATTTTCATAAGGAAAGCAAGGAGTGCGTGGTTAGTAGCTTCCTTTTGGAATGTTATGTTAACAGAAGTTCCTCAATTTAAGAAGAAGAAATTACATTATGAGTTTATTTTAGGGAAGATTTTTTCTACTAAAATATAACTTTTCCACTGTGTGTAGATATACTTTTACTTTACCTATTAATGCAAGCTAAAATTGTGAGATTTATGTATTAAGCTACAAATAACACTTATAAAAACTCAGGCAAAAAATAGAACAATTTTTTATACAATTTAGGTTGCAGACAAGCACACGGCCCTCGTGATAAAAAATGGTTACCGTGTGTGTCACTATTTTATAGGCAGATACTAACACATGCGGACTTAATAGATGTTGTTTTAAAGAGCGTTTATTAAATTTGATACAATTAGTAAAAATAGATAATGCAATTACTTATAAAATTTATACAAAACTATGCCAACTATACAATCTATACAAAAATGAAATGGAGAAAAAGAGGGAGACTGCAACTCTAGGCATCGAAAAATTCCTCCCTATTCATCTCTACGAGTACCGGGCCCAAAAGGCTGGCGGCATTACCACGCTGAATGGCGATGTCAATTCACCATGCCAGGCTTATGGTCACGGGAAGCGTCGATAAGTCGCTTCGCTATTTCTAAAGAGTATATTTTGTTTGTAATTATCTGATTATTTTAATATATACCATAGAACCAATCTTGAGGAATTGTAATAATTATGAATTGGAAGTTTAAAGAGGATTAAATAATAAAATAATTTACCTACAAACAGGAAGAAGAAGCCGACTGCAAAGTATTGGATGATTTTGGCGAAGACTACTTTGAGTCTAAACCTATGTTACCGAGAAGACGAATTATTGAAGATCCTTCTGGCTATATCGTACATACAGCCGATCATCGTAATTATAGGAAAAGAATTCCATTGCCATCAGGTGGTTTTTGTGAGGTAGATATATCGTAAATTTCAATCCGATCAATAAATATTCCGTCGGTGCGGGAGCGACAGCGGGAGTGAAGGGCAACTAGAGCGTCTGAAGTCGATGAAAAACCTCCGTCTCCATGAGCCCAGGCCTGGAAGTGACGGGTGGGATTGCTTGTTACCCTGGAAGGGCAAGCCGCGCGCCTCCCTGTTTCCGAGGATGAATTGGGGACTCTGTGATTCACACTCTCGAGGAGGGCCAGTTCGAGAGAGATCAACCTCACCTTCGGCAACCTAAAGCGACCCACGGGCGTCATGTGTTTTAGTCAGTTCAAGTCCGATATAACCTCTTCCACCGGCTCCAGTGAGAAGGTATCTGTGGGTATTTTTCGCAGGTAAAAAAAGTAGGTAGCCGACCGATGTAGTTAGTGTATAGGCTAGCCTAGTATGGATAATGGACTGCTGAGACGAGGTCGCGGGTTCGATCCCAGGTTTTACCATGGCATGGTGTATTTATCGCAGGTTTATAAGTGCTCGGTTAATGGCAATAGGCTCGCCACTTAGTACATTGGGACCTAAATATAGACTGGCGAAATGTGGGTGCTAGCACCTCTGCCTTCCCCTTCGGGGATATAGGCGTGAGTTTATGTTATGTTTTGTTAAAAATAATATCGTATTTACAAAGTTTCACATTTATAATAGTCGTATAAAGTAAAGAGTTCCATAAGATTTAATATAACTTGTTTTACTAGTTTTGTTATTATTTACTTCTCGTAATTTATTTTACAGAATGACCACGGTGGCCCTCTGGTTGTGGGTTGGGGCAAATCCGCAGTGGTTATTGGGATCATGTCAGCCTGCCAAACCAAAATCAGTTCCCGAAAGTGTTTCGGCCCCTTTCTTTATACCAGTGTGTTTAAATATTGGAACCTAATTAATTACTGCAGCGTTGTGGAAATGAAGTAGGTTTGCAATTCTGACCTGACTAATATCTACTGTTATTTAAAGTTTAATATTATATTTCTATTCAAAAATGAGGAAATTTTGAGGAGGTAGGACACGGCGGTATTTCCGCACAATTGAGCAGTCCGACTGGGGAAGTACCTCTGCCCTACAGAATACCGCGGTTATAATAACTTCGAGTTGTGTTGCCGGCGGTGAGTGGGGTGGCCAGAGCTCACTGGAGGGTTTGTGCTATCGGTGGGATGACTAAGGGCTTGTCCTGCTTTGTCCTCTTTGGGTTGGCAGCGCGAGTGTGACTCCTCTGGTGTTACAAACGTCCATAGGCCGTGGTAAAATCTTTCCATCAGGTGGGCCGTGTGCTTGTCTGCCACCAAAGTGGTATAAAAAAATTCAATAGCAAAAATAGGAAATTAAACTTGATTAATTAAATATTTTTTTAGTTCATCGAGAACGTTCAACGAGTACTCTCTCATGTCTTTATTATTGTGTGCAGGTTGCAATGCAGGAAATTAATGCAATCGTCTAATGCTGTTGAAATTCACTACAATTGGACTGAACATACTGATGGGTATATATGTAGAACATTTATTTTTTTAAGTTAGTTTTAATTTACAAGTTATCTGAAAAGGGATTGGTTACAATATCTATCCTCTTTAGTAACAATACTTCTATAGTTATATAGTTATTAATTCTATAGGAGGTTGGGCACGACGGTATTTCCGTCCCAATTGAGCAGTCCAACTGGGGAAGTACCTCCGCCCTACAGAATACCGCGGTTATAATAACTTCGTGTTGTATTCCCGGCGGTGAGTAGAGTAGCCAGAGCTCAATGTAGAGATTTTGTGTTCTGCACTGGCGGCACAGAAAACCTCTGTTCATACTGGGTCAGCAGAACGGGTGTGACTGAACGTGTGTGTTACACACGTTCAAAGATCACGGTAACCATTTTCCATCAGGTGGGCCGTATGCTTGTCTGCCACCTAAGTTGTATACAAAAATACCCAATACAGAACAAATTTACCGATGAGTTGTTAATTTTTCTGCTCTTACATAACTTGTTGAACTTTATTTATTTGATAAAATTAATTATAGTTTGGAATAGTTTAGTTTATTTAGTAGCCTAATGGTATAAGTAATGGACTGCCGAGACGAGATCTCGGGTTCGATTCCAGGTTTTACCATGGCACACACCAATTACTTTTCTATGCTTTTCGAAGTTAGGTGTGTATTTATCGCAGGTTTATTAGTGCCCGGTGAATGGCAATAGGCTCGCCACCTATTACATTGGGACCTAAACATAAACTGGCGAAATGTGGGTGCTAGCACCTCAGCCTTATTGTCCTGTGTACATGTTATGTTATGTTATTTAGTGTTTAGTCTAGCACTGTCTCCTTAAACCATCTACTGATATTCAGAAATAAATACCAACATATTTCAAATAGGTTTATAGTTTTTTTTTCTTCGTTATCGTCTTCTTAAACTTAACCTGTCAAACAACCTATTAAAGTTAATTTTAATTCTTTTAAGGCCACTAGAACCTAAAAACTCAGGTAAATCATTCGGAAGAAGCTACGCCCAGACACCACTTTATCCTATTTGGTCGCCACTAAACAGCGAGTTTAACACTTCTAGTTTAGTGCCATTCACCACTACTCAGAAAATATTACGTCAATCCAGTGTCTCGTTGATACAATCACAAAAGGAATTAAAGTTTGACAAACCTGATACTATTATTACTAGTATAAATTATTCAACAAGTATCACCAGTAAAGAATCACCAGTACAGCAATTTTCAACTAAAATAGCTAGTCCGGTATCACCAAGTTCAACGCCCTTATCACTCCTGCAACGATCACCGAATCCTGAAGGAAAAGTGTTGAACATTTTAAATGCCACTGATAAAGTTACTCGTAAAATAAGGAGAGATAACAAGTATTTGGTGTTCCAACAATGGCAGCAGCGGTATAAAGATTACCACTTACAGAAGGTAGGACACGACGGTATTTCCGTCCAATTGAGCAGTCCGATTGGGGAAGTACCTCCGCCCTACAGAATACCGCGGCTATAATAGCCTCATGTTGTCTTCCCGGCGATGAGTAGCCAGAGCTCGCTGGAGAGTTTTTGTGTCAGTCGAAAGACCAAAAGCATTTCCTGCTTTGTCTTTGACACTGACGGCACAGAAACTCTCTGTGCTCACAGGGTCGGCAGCGCGAGTGTGATTCCCCTGGTTTTGCACACGCCTGTAGGCCATGGTAGCCACTTTCCATCAAGTGGGCCATGTGCTCGTCTGCCACCTAAATCGTATAAAAAAAATATTTAAGGAGCAAGCCATAATGAAGATTCAGATCACATTTGTAAACTGTATTAAAGTTAACTTTTAAGTATTATATTGTTTCTTTTTTAAGCTACTACTTTATAAACTACTACCTAACACAGCAATACATTTCCTGACATATAAAATTGTTATTAAAGAAATCGCACGTAAATATAAAAATACAGAATTAAATGTCAAAGTGATGAGACACTTCATGATGCGACAAATAATCAAGTTATAAATGAATCACGTCAAAATTGTTTATACTAGAATATATACATAGAAGCATATTCTTCTATAGGATGCAATTTTTAGAAAAATAGAATTTCTAAGTAAGTACTTATATTCTAGAGATTATATAAAAAGTCCTTAAATTACTGTTAGTGCAATAATAAAATACTAAGTCAATAACATCATACTTTCACGCACTAATATAATGTTTAGCAGCCTGGGGGTGACAGGTGGAGCCGCCTATCACCCTGGCAGAAGCAGGCCGCGGCGGTGGCGTGGCTGGCGCGCCTCCCCGTTTCTGGGGACGAGTTGGGGACTCTGTAGTCCCCACACCTGAGAAAAGGGCCAGATCGTGAGAGATGGCCCTGGGTCGGGGTGCAAGGGATATACCTGTCCACCTCACCTTCGGCAACCAAAGCGACCCACAGGCGGCGTGCGTTTTAGTCGGTTCGAGTCTGACATAACCTCTCTCACCGGCTCCGGCGGAGAGGTATCCGTTGGGATTTTACGCACGTAAAAAAAAACATAATGTTTAGCATAGTGAATAGCAGCTTAAGTATGACTTATGTTAAACTTTCATTAGTTAAGATATTTAGATATGAAATAAAGCCCAGACTAATTTAAAACGCAAATCTGATCTTCTATCATCTAATCAATGTAGTGTTAACGTTGTGTATATCCCCAAATGGATAAACAGAGACGTAGTCAAACAAACTAGTGGTTGCTTCATATAAATACGCAATTTTTCTAATTTAACATGTGAAAACTAAGATCATCTACAGCATTAAGCATGCGCTCGTTGAGGTGTATTACATTGCGAGATCATGAACAAATCTTGTAATGGATTTATACAAAGCGCTCACAACTATCTATTATATAATTGCCAGTAAATTGTATGAATCACATTCGTATTTGTATGGCCATGGTGTAAACGCCCCCAATTTTTTTTTATATAGGACACGCCAACTTGACCTCACCTCGCCTGATGGTAAGTTAAAGGCAAAGTCTCAGGAAAGAGGGTCACCATTGCAGACACTAAGTGCTACAATGGTGGCACTCAGCTTGGCGGCCTCATCATATGGTTTTTCACGCCCCGCTTAAAGGCCCCGGGACTGTAGTAAGAAGGAAACACGTGTGCTGGTAATGAATTCCAGGTCTTGCTGGTGCGGCAAAGAAAAGAGTCTCCAAACCGCTTGGTTCTTGCTCGTAAATTCTGCACAGTGTGAGGGTGACATCTAAGGCCTGCACGTGATGTCCTATGTAGGAAAGGAGGTGGGGTAATTGAAACAGACGCAAAGCTGATCTAACATCTAAAGACCTTGAACGTGTGACCAGGGGAACTTACATTTTCTTAATTTAAATTATCTGATCAATTGAGTTGCTCAGGCACGTCTTGGATATAATTTTTTTTCCTATACAATCGTGTTGAGATTATAACATCTAATTAAAGCATACAAAGGGATGGACAGAAACGTAGCGGAAGGAACTAGCTGCTTTGCTTTAAATAATTAAGTACACGATATAGGTATACTAGAGATATACTAGAGATATACTAAAGAGATAGTAAATATATAAATATCAGACTCGTCATTTCTGGTGACCTTCATTTTGATCTTTTAAATGGAAATATTGACTTTCAAATAGAAATTTCTAGCACCTGTTTGGTATTTTTTATCTAAAATTGAAATCCTAACTGGTTGCCAGTTGCCACCCAAAGCTGGCGATACTCTAATTGGAGTTAGAATTTTATAAAGTGTGCGGTCTTTTTTTAATTAGAATTGACATGACATGACTTGCTTTGAGGTTAAGTAAAGTTAGTAAGTAGAGACTTTAATTAAGTTTTATAATTACCTTGATTCTGAATATAAGTTTATTAAGTTAGAACAACGTCTAACATAGCGTGATTTCTTTTATATTGTATTTATTACTAGTTAGTAAACTTAGTCTTCTTTTTCTTTATCCAAGCGTCAATACTGATTGCATCCAAAGCTCAACCTCCGTTCCATAATTTAGTTTGTCAGTTACCGTGTGAAATCAGTATCCAGAGAGTAGAATCTGTATCGGAGTTTTGTCTGTCAATCAGTAGAAAGGTGTACTTGTCTTGCAGGTTGGCGTGGGTCCCGAATATCTTGAATGAATGACACGTACAAACACAAAGTCGTATTTATAAATAAATAATAATAAAATTGCCATAAAGGCATTGCCCATAAAAATGTTAGTAACAATAAAGCTTATATCCTATGTTAGTAAAACTGTAAGTGATTATTTACACAAACAGACAGTCAGTCAGTCATTCAGTCATATTTATGAATGTAACTAATGTGTGTGTTTTTGGCAAGGTGAAAACGTGTCCAGTGCTGCATAATAGCCTTACCGCAACACACTGCAGGAGGCTGTTGGAGCTGCCCCGCACACGATCTAACAGTGATGCAATGCGGTTTCTTTGGATGGCCGCAAAGCTATCAATACCAGCTTCTGCGAACATCCCAGAAGCGCTACAGTGGCGTTGCAGCCCCATTATATTAATCATTTTCATTTTCGCGTTGTATCCTGATTGCATCCAAACCTTTTAACTTGGTGCCTACCCTTCTAGACAAGTGGAAATTTGTTGGCCGGTGTATTGTAGAATAGAATGATAAATGTATGTGATTTGACGTATATGATATTCGTCAACGTATGTCATAAACTTCAAATCAAAATTCATTTGTCATTCCATTTTTCAATACGCCGGCCAACGACTTGTCAATTGTCTAGGGGGCCTGTATTCTGTTCGGTAAGGTCATAAAAATGTAAATTACCTAAAATTAGACTTCTGTGTAAATAGTTTATAATGATATTCCACGCATTATCATATAGAAATGACGTAAGTATAAAAATAATATTCCCGAAATTGAAATATTTGATTTAATTAAGTAACTCGTTATTTCTTTAGCCAATGTTATGCAAATAGTACGTTGTCGTTTATGCTAAAGGAGAGAATTGTTTTGAATTCGAAATAAAGGTGACATCTGAATGAGAATTCAAATCATATTGCACTGGAAATTGTGCCTGTGCCACGTGAATTGTTAAGTTTTGGACTTTTAGTAACTTGTTTACGTATCATTCGCATATCGCTGGATGTTTTTTGGCGAAAGAAAGTTAATTTGTTTACCTTACTACCATTAATGACACTATGCCAAATTTGGGCAACCCACATAGCTCCATGCAGAATGTTATAGCTAATTACTTTGATAAATGATTTATTATCTTGAATGACATGTAATTACAAGTCATCCAAGATGAGTGTATTTTATACATGCTTTATGGGTTCGATTTTCAAAGCCATAACTTTTGTATAGTGCTGAACCCAAATTGGCTTTATTAATATTGTATTGCTATATGAAACACGTAACTCATGAAGTTATGAAAATAGCATAGACATGAATAATAACAATTACAAACGGGAACTCATTAACCTGTGGAGTATCGTCTGTAGAATGTTGTTTAACTGGCTTGAATGTCAGCGCGTTTTAATGATATTAGAAACTTGTCTCATTTCTGCATCAAAATTGGATTAGCTCAGCCAGCTCCAGGTACAAACTTACTGGAGTCTGAGATGTGGCAAGTAAAAAAAAGAATATTACACTAGAATATTATATAAATATATTCATATAGGAGGTAGGACACCGCGGTATTATAGGAGGTAGGACATGGCGGTATTATAGGAGGTAGGACACGGCGGTATTTCCGCCCAATTGAGCAGTCCGACTGGGAAAGTGCCTCCGCCCTACAGAATACCGCGGTTATTATAACTTAGTGTTGTGTTTCCAGCGGTGAGTAGGGTAGCTAGAGCTCACTGGAGAATTCGTGCTGTCAGTGGGAAGACTAAAGGCTTGTCCTACTTTGTCCTCTACACTGACGGCATAGAGTCGGCAGCGCTTACAGGGTCGGCAGCGCGAGTGTGGCTTCACTGGTGTTACTCACTTCCATAGGCCACGGTAACCACTTTTCATCAGGTGGGTCGTGTGCTTGCCCTGCCACCTAAGTGGTATTAAAAAAAATCATTTTATTTGAGGTTACGTTTAAAGCAAACATATTATGCTTGTGATAGGTAAACTCGCTCATCTAAGGAACCAGCACATAGGCAGATAATTGATATTACAAAATATAATCAATGTGTGCGCGTGCGTGTGCATGTGCGTGTGTATTATTGTTTTACACTTGCTTTAATGCACACACACACACAACACACAATACGTTAAAAATAAATACCTAATATAAAGGCATTAAATTACTTTCAAAACCATATAAATATACTTTTGCCGTACTTGCGTTTAAAATGTGCTCCAATTTCAACTAAGAAACTTAAGAAAATTGCAGAGAACATTGCTCGTAGTTGCTGTAGAACTTCAATGGGTCGCATTATGCTAAACTCATTCATTGTACTCTTGACATGAGATGTCCATTCTACATAGACCTCTTCCTTATTGTATTCTCTGTAGTTAATAAACTATTTAAAAATATACCAGAGCTCTTTCGGTTTGGCCCTTGCAATCTTAGGCTAAAATAAAATAGGAACTGTCATTGATAGCATTTCCGAATAGTTTTTATTTTCATGTTCCAGTTCGATGTCTTACGTTTAAACTCTTTTAATGGTACCAGCTTTGTACTACTACTATTGCACTTCGACTGACTTGATGGCATAAAGACTAACAGCTATGTACTGTAGAATGTACTACCCTAATACGAGTAGTATACTTCTATAAAACAGTGATATAAGTAAAAACAACCTCCAAAAAGGTGAAAATAAATTGTGCACTTTAATATTGATAAACCTAGTAATATTTATATTCAACCGTTGCCATGTCGGGGGTACGTGGTAAGGGAGAACTGGTAAAGCACTCATCATATAATGAAAACGATCCAAGGTCCCCCGATAAAGCAACGCTTGAATAAAAATATTACTAAGTTTATCAAAGATAAAGTGCACAATTTCTTTTTAACATTGTGGAGGTTATTTTTAGGACGGAGGATTTTTAAATATTTAATGTTTTTTTATTTTACACTTTGAAATTGATCTACTAGTCAAGCACTTTGATTTGTTACCCAAATTGAGGGAATTGTACAAACACACACACACACATACACACACACACACACACACACCCGCGCGCGTTATACTAATAAATAACATCCCGTCGTTTTTCGTCGGGGCACTACGAGTATTATTTATTCTTTTCAGATTCGTTTCAGATTTCTTTGCGCCCCGCTCTAATTGGATTAGGATGGTCGGGCTTAGCTGTTGAGTTAGGTAACATGTGAAAATATACCTACCTACTGTTAATGCAAATTTGGATACAATTATTAAAAGGTATTTAAACAATCATTATCACTCACATTAGTATTAAATAAGTAATCGAGATATTTACCATGTTGTACTATCGGAATATAAAATATTGGAAACTCAGAACGATACAATATGGTAAATATCCCGATAACTTTGATACTAATGTTTCAGAATTCTTATCTCTCTGTTTATGAATGACTTCTAAAGCAGAATCGACGAAAATTTGCCAATGTCAAGTACAAATAATATTAATGTTGTAGCTGGGACAGACTGAATGCGGAAGATGAAGAATCAGGTGCAGTAGTGCACATTGGTAGAGGTCCATTTCCAACAGTTGACTGCAATTAGTTTACTAATTGAATGATTGATTTATATAGTCAGGCATTACCGCACTAATAGGAAAACACTAATGTTTAGCATAATTGCCATTTTAGCAATCGTGTTTTTAAGCAACATACCTGGGGAAATATGGGCCTGAAGCAACAAAGCCCTTCAATGAATTAAAAAAGCAACATACCTTATACAAGACAAACCACTCCAGTCTGTCAAGATAACAAATATAATTTGAAATATCAACACTTTTACAGATATCTAATACAATTGTTACAATCATAATTGATTCTTTACTGTGCGAAAAATCATGGTTGAAACGTTTCTCGTTTTGAGGAAAGAAATTAAGTCATACGTTCGGTTTGCAAATAAAACGACTGACAGATTTCAATATTGGATTTTTCATTTTTGTTCGGATATGAGAAATTGAATTTGACGACTTTCAAATCGATTGCATAAAGTCAGTTTCAAACTGTTCAACTGTTTTTATTGTTTATTTTTAAGTTATTGATTTTGTCATCATTATCATTTTAGCGTGGTTTCTGACTACAGGGTTCACTTACTGCGTTACTTCCTTTAGATTTGACTTTTGCGGTTTTTATAGAACTGCTACCGCACTAGAGTCTTGTCTGGTAATCAGCAGGTACTGCCTTGCAGGTGAGATGACTTGATCCAGAGTGCATTGATGGGGCTGCATAGAACCCCCTCAATGCACCCTAAGTTATTGCTATTGTATTATAGTTTTTCTGTCTACTCCTGTTCTCTTCGGTTAGGATATTTTGGGTGGATGAAAACAATACTATATACTTCGCACCTAAAGAATTCAAAGACAGTGAATTCACCTACACCGCAACTTGGAGGTTTTTCTTTCAAATATTAGCAACCGCATTTACTAATATGCCCTCTAACCCCTCCAACTAAGGGTGAGTGGGTTCACGTCGGTAGGATTCGAAATTGGGACCTCTCGATCGTAAGGCCGACTCCTTAGCCACTAACCTACCGCTGCTCAAAACTACGAGAGGTGAACTAGTAGGTAGTTTGAAATAGGTGCAAATCAGTTTATGCACTATGTTACTTGAAATAATATTGATATTTTGAATTGTTTGCATTACTTAATTAAAACTATAAGCTAAAGCACAAGTTTGATATTAAACTGGAATGAGGCTGGCAGTTAGTTTCTGTTTCGTAATACACAACGTATGGTGTTAAGTTCATGGAAACCTTAAGTAGGGCTATCAGCTTTACATTTGAATAAAGTTTTCCTATCTTCGAGTAATTACAATACGCAGCAAAGAAATACACATACACCTGTACTTGTGAAGGTGTGTACTTGTTTTATTTGCCTTGTGTACAGTCAGCATCACAACAATGTTGACAAATTAAGTACTCAAAAATAAGACATACCTATTTACCTCGGTATGCTTTGGTACATATTCATTTACACACCTTTTGTTCCCCAGAACAGGTATTCTACAACTATCGTTAACTTTTATACATAGGAGCATGTCACGTACAGCAGGAAAACCAGAGGACTGAACAAAAAGTTTAACAAAAGCCTGAAATAGACGTCAACAATTTCATTTTACAGTCCAACAGCCCAAATATCCAACCCTAGCACAGCTTAAACTGTCGTTGGTTTAAACTGTAGCGCTTTGAGCCAAAATAAACAAGCCGGTGTTTCGGAACGGGGGAATTTTCAACATCAAACACTTATAAATGAAGCTGCACGTTGTTAGTGCAGAGCTCATTTCATAGTTTTTTGAGAAACTTTGAATTAAAATGGTCGTACATAATTGTAGTGTTCAATGTTTCGACCATTGATTGTAATTTACTATCATTATACGTTACTTTACAGTCAACCTCGGTTACTGAATAGTAAGAAAGTTTGCGATTGGCATGGTCATTCAAATTACTAGTGTAATACTCGCCGGGATATTTACTATGTTTATTATTTTTGTTGAGCAACCGATATTTCGGCGCTGTTACAAGCGCCATGATCACGGTATACTGACGACAGCCGAGCTAGTTGTTATTGGGCGTACCATATCGGTGTACCCTCTTCCGCACTCGTTTCTTAATATATAAATATCGGTTCCAAAAAAAATAATTAACATGGTACCTAAATATTCCGGCGAGTGTTACACTAGTAAAAGTAATAAAATTATTTACAAACGGTTCTTTAGATCACAATTTTTTTTGATTTATTTGTATCTAATATATTAAATTCTCGTATCACCGTGTTTATCTGCAAACTTCTCCGAAGTGGCATGACCGTTTCTTATGAATTTTTGTACATATTTATTGGGTGTGAGAATTGGTCTACTATTTCTGAAACCCAAAGTTGTAAGGGTGGCACACAAAAATAATACTCTTTTATTTATTTTTTGGCAATATTTCATTTTTATTTAATTACAATTTGGCATTAAATACAAACACAACCCTAAATATTCACTTTTCTAATACCAACTCTCATTTCTTAATAGAGACAAAACAACGTTTGCTGGTTTAACTAGTATTTATGTTTGTTCGAGATGGACGGTAAAACTACTGAACTAATTTTGATCCGGTTTTTTATTGTTAGACGGGTC
Organism: Eilema griseolum; assembly: GCA_963662185.1. Taxonomy (NCBI): domain Eukaryota; kingdom Metazoa; phylum Arthropoda; class Insecta; order Lepidoptera; family Erebidae; genus Eilema; species Eilema griseolum. The sequence goes on from OY759252.1 coordinate 11,347,218, forward strand.
TTGGTTAGATTTAAAATTGTACGTTTGTTAAATAGTAATACGTTGAATAGAATAACAATAAGAGATCGGAAGGCCAGTTTTATAAAAATATTAGAGTTGAGGCAACACATAAACATCAACAGACAAATTAATTATTTATCAGATTCTTAAAATTAAATTACGTAGATACTATGCTCAGCCCATGTTTTATAGCAGGTCCACAAAGACTACAACCAATTTAGCATTTTATAGCGCGATCTAAAAAATTCTCAGAATTTAAGCATGAAAGAATCCAATTCAGCTGCATTAAATTGCCTCAATTGCATTATAAATGTATGAGAATGTAATGAAATTTTTTATCATTATTTTATTTGTACAGTTTTCTTTTTCTACAGCTGTTTTGCAGAAATTACTTCAATAAACTGGTCATTTTACTACCGATGTGAACTCACTACTAACATAAGCAATTGAGCTTAGCTGAAGGGGCTTACGGAGAACATTAGTAATCTCGGTTATATTCTACTCTAAATAAATCTCGAAAAACTGAAGTACAGTTCACGCTATTTACACTAACAACTGTAGATTGTGGATTGTAGTTGCTGAAAAATTCCATCACACAACTTCGTTCGTAGCTTAAAACAATAAAAAGAAAAATATTTCAACACAAAGACTGGCTGACAGAACTGGTCCAACAAATTCGAAACTTCTATAGACGAAGTTCCATAGAAGCGTCTATGGACAATCTACTTTTTTAAAAGTTTGAAAAGAGCTTGGAAGCAGTAAAAATTTAATGAAAAGGTCCAGTTTCGTCGAATTTATTTTTATTGATGAAAAGAAGTTTCAAGATAATTAATATGAAGGATCCAGATTTTACGATTAAGAATGATTATTAAATTTGAATGACCGGGGAACGAGGCACCTCCTAGGTTATCGGAGAAGAAAAAATGAGAAAGAGAAAACTGTTGTGCATAAATAATGACAACATATTATTGAGTGCTTACCCGTAATGAGCAAATTATCACATATTTGTATAAAAAACCGTAGTGAAGCAGTCATAGTCTTAAGTCTAAAAAGCAATGGAAATTTTGAGATAAGTGTAAAAAAAAACAACACCTGATAAAGAAACTGCGATAGAATTCAACTAAACAGTTTAATAGCAAGAAGAACATTCAGGTAAACTTCGAACAATATCATGAAAGAAGGGCCTATTATAAAATAAAGAACTTGATTATGCTGACGTATTTTTAGTGAAAAATGTTGACTCTTAACTCCTTATTGTTGACGTCTGTAAAAAGTACTTTAATCTTGCCAAATAAAATGCCTTTGATTTTTGTTGTGTTGTTGTGTTGGTGGTAAAATTATCTTACAGGAAAACTCAATGACAGCTTGCTAAACTGAGAATTCAAATCATAGTTAACTTATTAGCAATATGATTAACTTTTAAATCTAAAGTTTAAATGATTCATATCAACATGGATTTTTTGATTCACATAAGCTTCGATATTCTTAACAGAAATTCACGGAATGGAAAAAAGATATGACGGTATTTAATCACTTCTATTTATTTCATTGTAAGTTAAATCTATACCATTAACTTATGAAATAAATATTATATGAAATAGGTATAAAACTGTGTAAAAATATTAGATACAGATTATTTAAAAAAAATATCGGCCTACATAGAACTAAAATACTGTAGAATACTAGTTAAAGAGATATTACAAATACTTTCTGCTAATCCGCTAACACCTTTAACATAGCTTTAATGTCACAATTTGAGAAGGGTCTTACATTAGTATCCACTTTTAGAAAGTGTATGGACCCAAATTTGTACGACTTAGGGATAAATAGAAATACTAGTCTACTTGGTACTTGTAGCCATTAATCAAATAGTAACATGTACCTAGACGTAATGGTGGAAAAACACTTTGTTATGTGTCTTTTCTTATGTACCTTATTCGGCCTCTTATGAAAGTGTATCGAAAGCTGATTGGTCGATGTTTCCCCACGCCTATCTTATAAGCGCGAATAGCAAGAAAAAATGTCTAATATTTGGGCAAATACAGCCTAACTGCATTTTACTATCTACGTTAAAAATCCTATCTCAAATTATAAGTTTGATAGTTTGTAAAGATGTTTGAATGTTTATTATTCAATCACGTTCTAACAGCCGAAATCATCTAGTTGAAATTGATGTAGGAATACATTGTAATTTGGAACAACACTTTGTCTATTTTTTATTCCGGGAATAGGTTCCCACGAGTTGCGAAAATAGGATCTAAATTCCACATGCGTGTTATAATTAGCAATAAATAACAAATAACGAAGTTTGGTTCCACCTTAAAGTATTGGTCGGCTTTCGAGAAAATAAAAATGAACGGAAGCATAATATGCCTTTATTCGATTCGTTTCGAGTTTGCAGACAGCCTGCATTCTTAGTAAGCAATCTCTCTCTACGAGCTTAGCATCTTCGAGTTCACTATTTGCTTCGTCATTTGACTAAGGGTTAATCTGTGTTATAGCATATTGGGTTGTTGGTTGACAAACTTAATGTAAGTGATTGATGGATTTACCCTCTTTATATCCATGATAAAATAGCTAAACTAACTAACTACTAACTAACTACATAATAATATTTAGGGTAGAAAAATGTTGAATTCAATTTAACGTACTTTTTAAAATCCGCTCTGACTCCCCATCTCCCCCTTTCGTCGGTCTGGCCCTAACTAACTCGCCTGCCGCCTTGGTCTGTTTCTGCCATGATGACAGGCTGCTCCAACCGTCACCTTCGGGTCTGCACTAATGGGGGCGGGAGTCATTTTGTGACCTTCGACGCTCGAGTTGCCTCAGTATGCGGGCAGCGCAGTTCGCGATTCTCTTTCGCTCTAGCTGCCGCTCCCGACCCGCTTCCTCATTCACGAGCTACCTGCTTGCACGAGGCGCCCAATTTAACATACTTTGTATAAATATTACGAGTAGTTTTATATGAAATCATCATTCTCCTGCCCTTATCCCAAGATTATTTGGAGTCGGCGCAACATTGTGTTCTTTTTCCATTCATCTCTAGTTGCAATCATTTCAACATTCACTCCCTTCTTAACCATGTCATCTTTCACACAGTCCATTCACTTCATTTTAGGCCTCCCTCTCCCCTTGTAGCCATCCACTTCCATAGTTAGTGCCTTCTTTACGACATTACTTTCATCCCTACGCATTACATGCCCGAACCAGGACAAATGATTTCCTCGTAGCTTTTCTGTGATTGGTGCTACTTTCAAACTTCCTCTAATATATTCATTCCTGATCTTATCCATTCTTGTCACACCACAAATCAATCTCAACATTCGCATCTCGGCTACATGCAACCGTCTTTCATCCATCACCTTTACGGGCCATCTCTCCGATCCATACATACACACAGTTTTATATGAAATGTTACCATCTAATCATGACCAAATTGTAGTAATATTGAAATTTTTACATAAGTATTCTCTCCTGTCTGCAAAGAGTTAGAAACAGGTGTACCAAACCAGCTGTTGTTAGCCTTTAGACTTAATACCCCCTTACAAATATTAGCCAGTCTCGGTAACACAATCTCATATATGGGTGTCGCAGTCGTTGTATTAAACTTCTTATTCATCGTTCATTTTTCATTCATCGACGTGTTGTGTAAACATAACATCAATAGACACGTGAACACAAAATCAATACGTGTTCATTCGAGAGTAATAATTGCTCAGCCGGGCCTTTCCATCATCGAAATATTGATCAGGCTTTTAAAATAAACCATAGCATACTCGTATACGACATTATTGGTAAAGATGCATCTTTCTCAAACGATGTACATGAGTTAGTAGATCCTAACTTTGCCTTCAGTTTACCATTAGAATAGAATATGGTTTATTGATCTTGGAAAATATTTATAAACATTTACCACTAGGTGTGGTGAAGAAATATTGGGGTGTCCTGTATATAAAAAAACGAATTGTTCCACATTGGCCCCATTTGTTCGTCCTACATTCCAAAGAATTCTTCTTTTGCCCCACATTAAATTTGATTCTTGTTTCGTCCTACTTCATAGTACCGACCAAAGTATGGTTAGCAAAGCAAATTTAAATGTGTTATAATATTGTTATGAAAGGCCTGTTGGTGCATTGGTTAGATATGCAAGCGTACGCTAGGCCAAAGTGTGTGGTTTCGGTTTTCATTCAATACAAATCTTAAATAGTAGGTAAGATGGGTATTTTGTTGTCTGGGTAGAGTTGATCTATAATATGCAGGAAGTTAGAAATGTATAAGTATCTTTGTCAGTTTTCTAAATACCATATATTAATCATAATATTTATTATAGTTTTCGACATATGTTTCTCCAATACCAAGTATGAATCCGCGGCCATCACAATGTCTACCATAGTACCTTACCTAGTTTGTGATCAGACATCTGTACTCAAGTAGTTCCCAATTACACACATCAACAAAGTCTAGGGAACAAGGACATTTCTAGTTTTTATTTAAAAACCATTTCTTGTAATAGTGAGTGTTTTATATCAATAGAAGGGTATTTATATACCGTTTTTAATTTTAATTTTAATAAAAACATTTTCATACCAAATTTTTTTTTTTTTAAGAAAGTATTGAATAGTGCCAATATTGAGTATTACAACCTTCTATGATTAGGCACAAAAATAACGAGTTAGTAAGAAATACAGTAATTAACCGTACTTTAGACGTTTTTAATAATCTGTAGGACCTCCTAAAGCATTAGCAACAGCTCGACAACGGCGTGGCATACTTAGTATGAGATTGTCAATCATCGTCTGTGGAATATGGCTCCATACACTGCGAAGGTGTAAAAAAAGTTGTTCTTCAGTGTTCAGATTTTCCAAAGAATCACTGAAAGCTCTTCTCCCAAGCAAATCCCAGGCATGCTCTATGGGATTGAGGTCGGCAGACTGAGCAGGCCATTCCAACGTCGTCATATTGTGCTCGCTTAACGCATTAACCACTACCCTCGCGGTGTGTGACCGTGCATTATCTTGCATGAACATAAAATCTTGACCGAACTGCTGTCGATGAGGGATTACCATGGGGTGTTTAACCTCCTGAATGTATTGGTTTGCATTCAAATTGCCCCGTATCCAAACGAGGTCGGTCCTTCCACCAAGGCCAATTCCAGCCCATACCATGATTGTTCCACCTTGGTAAGGATGAACTTCTTGCGGATTCTGGAGACGACTCCGACGTCCAGGAACTCGCCATACACGCACTCTTCTCGAATCAGGATGAAAACCGAAGCGAGATTCGTCGGAAAACAGAATCCGTGCCCATCGATGGTCGGTCCACTGTAAATGTGCGTTAGCCCACAATAAGCGATGACCTCGATTTCCACGTCGAAGAGCTGTAACCGTAAGCGGTCTGCGAGCATGAAGATTGGCTTCGTGTAGTCTTCTCCTGACAGTTTGATCGCTAATAACCACTTGATGCTGAGACTGGAGGCCTGCGACCAACTGACGAGCAGTAATCGTGGGTTGCCGCCTTGCGGAATTTTGCAAGAAACGATCTTGTCGCGGGGTAGTAACCCTATTTCGTCCCCTGTGACGTTCGGCAACATCCCCTGTAGACCTGTAGCGTGCCCATAATCTGCAAATTACGCTTGGTTGGGTGTTGACAGCATCCGCTACGTCGCGTTGAGTTCGTCCAGCTTGCAGCATACCAACAGCCCTTAACATCTCTTCGCGACTTAAATGACGACGTGACATGATGACTACAGTCACAAAAATGCACAAACCATACGTAAAAGACGTATTATTGATAATAAACGTTATTTACAATAAAAAAAAATATTTTTTATTTTGCCTCAGAGTAACTGCACAATCAAACACTTTTAAAAAATTTCCCTCCATATTCGAAAATCATTAGTTATTTAAATTTATTTTTAAATTTCGAACAACTCTGTAATCTACTTTATTCTATTTTTATTTATTTGCTGCCAGTTATTTGCAAAACAAGATTTACACGAAAAAAAATAATTGGAGTCATCTTGTTCCCTAGACTTTGTTGAGGTGTTTACATTGAAACATGCTACGAGTAAACATTTCTCATGCAAAGGTAATAAAAATAAAACCACTTCATCAGTCATATTTTTTTAATAACATTTTTTTTAATAAATTTCTTGATTATAAATGACAATCAGAATCACAGAACGTTTACTATATAATCTACTAATTATTAATCACAATTTAAATCACAGAAGGTTTGCTAAGGAATTAACTAATATAGTTATTAACAACGGTGCAAAATTAACAATGTAATTATAAGATACCTTACTATTTAAGTTATAAAATAGTGCAAAATCAACAGTATACATAATAATTAAACATTTAATAATTACTTTACTTAGATGTATGTATTTTGAACGTAAATCAAATGTAAACAGTTAACAAATTTTACAATCAAATTGGAACCATTTATGATTTACTATTTGTTTCCTAATACTTACCTACTTAATTCTAAAATACAATATAACAATAAAATATTCACAGAAATATAACTTAAAACACGAAAGGACAATTTTTTGCTAAGCAATGACCCAAAGATATTGCGCCAATAACCATTGATAACATGGAGTCATTAATAGTTTTATCTCTGTCAATATCATCTAAACGAAGAGCCTTACCTTACCTACTTTTAAAAACTTATTATATTTAGTTTTCATGTAGTTATTATCAAGCCAGGATGAAATAAAGTAATCATTAAACTTGTCAATTCTGTTGTTTTTAGGGCAATCTTTCATAATATACAACCATCCGTCAGATTTATACTGTGCTGGTAACAAAGCAAGTGCGGAACATAGGGCAATATGCTTTCTATAAAATCTTTTTTGTCAAGTTCTTTGGCTTTCTTCCATAATGCCTGCGTAAAGTGAAAATAGCTACCTTTACTTATTATGTTTGTGAATAAATTGTTTATTTCATTAATAGCTGCTTTTTCATAGTCCGATATAAACGAAATTGAATTCCAATCAGAAATTTGTGCTTTAATTAGTGTAAACATAGTTTAGTAAGTCGTTTCCTTTTTATCCTTTTTAGGATTAACAACGTATTAAAAAATACCCTCTCCTAGGTAATGATCTATATTTTGGACACATCTTTTGATTTCTTTATCAGCAAATGCCAATATTCTTGAATTTTTATACCTGTAGTCGAAAAGTAAAAAATCTTTATAGGTCTCTGGTATTTGAACTTCAGACGCAGTTTCAAACGTTGACTTCTTAATATTTTGTGTTTTATTTCTCGCATTGTACAGACTTGTCTTGATTTTAGAAAATTCAGGTAAAGCTTCAACCAAATCTGTACCTTTATTCTTCAGCCTTATTAAACTTTCATTATAAATAGATGTGACAGGTATGCCATCTACAGATGTAGCATCTTGCTTACATCGAAAAAAATCTTCTTTTATTTCGTTGCTTGCCACATTGAGTTTGCAAATATTGTGTTGCAATATTTTACTCACTTGATTGTTGATACTAGTAATTAGTCCACCTTTACACTTTCTATTTAAACATCTCCACTAAACTGTACCATTTTTATTATTTCGCCATTTTACTTACCTTTCGAAACACTCTAAAACTTATATAATTGAAATCGTGGTTTTCATTTAAAGAACAAACTGCCAATAAATACGGTTACGTTTTGAAAAGGAATATACGCTCTTAAATATTTAAATATTAATTTTAATAATTACAACTTACCGTATTCAACTCGTTAAAACACCCTCCACTATAACTATATGATAGATCACACACAAACCACATAAAATAACGAATGAGTAATATTCATATTGCTTACATATTGCAATGACTAGTCACTCGGCCATCTCCCTTACTGGTCATTTTGTTGGCCTTGAAAAAAAGGTTTGCAATTCGATTTATTGTTTAAGTTTTTACCTGCTCATAAGTTTGAAGAAACTGGGACAAAAATATGAATTAATTAATATTAACTTTTGTTTTAAGAACTTTGCAGTCTGTCTGTACTAAAATTGTATTAATTTGCACTCTAAAAATATTCGAGGCGAATAAGGAAAGGAAAATATGACGAAACAAGAATAAAATATTAAATTCCAAATAAATATTACGTGTGGGGCTAAAAAGGAATAAAATGTAGGACGAATACGGATTTTTTTATGTGGGGCAAAACTTCGCGAGGCGAACGCGGAACAAGTCAAAAAAACGAAGTTTTAATTGAATGAAATTTAAAAACATTTAGTATGCTTACTATTCAAATCGATAAAGATAGAAAAAACTGAATCGGGTCAAGCTGATTATAATAGGAAAATTTTGATGGTTTTAGGTGGGGTTCGGTGGCTCAGAGTATTCTCCCTGTAAGGGAAAGATGGCGGGTTCGAATCCCACTTGAACACATTCAATTTTCCTATATTGATAGATTTTTTTGAATATGAAAACCCATTGGTCTACTAAAAAGTACCCGGTGGTGCAAAATTCATTGACATCATAACAATGAGGATATGTTTACCCAGAGATTAGATTATCAGATTTTTTTTACGTGTGAAAAGTCCCCATGGATACCCCTTCCACTGGAGCCAGTGGGAGAGGTTATGTTGGATTGTAACCGACTAAAATGCATGACGTCTTTGGGTCGTTTTTGGTTGTCGAAGGTGAGTTTGACAGGCATATCCCTCGCAGATTGTCAGACTAGCTGTGCTCGTAATTTCACTCGTGACTTTGGTGACAGTAAGTACAATATAGAGTAGCAAAAATGGTGGACCCCGACTCCAACATGATAATTATTATGTTATTTATTTTCTTATATTATGTTTAATAAGGTGAGAGGTTTGGATAATCAAAGTCCAGACTTTTTGTGCTTAGAAAAGCACTACTCGAAAAATTATTTAAATCGACACTAAAATCAAAACAAAAGAAGAATAAAGAGCTTGTTATAAAATTTACAAGGTATTATCTCAAAGAATTTAAAATAATACAAGAAACGATCCCGTATCTGAAGTTTTGTTTTAACAACTGTTCAAAAGAGAAATCACGCTCCTTAAATTTTTGTTCAGAGCTTTTGCACCTAAACCTTTATTAACAAATCAATATGTATGCAAGTATTCAAACATATATATTGATCGGAGGTCGATGGACGACCTCCGCCCCCCATGAGCGCAGGCCTGGGGTGACGGGTGTAGCCGTCTGTCACCCTGGCAGAAGCCTCTCCATTTCTGGAGACGAGTTGGGGACTCTGTGGTCCCCACACCCGAGAAGAGGGCCAGATCAAAAGAGATGGCCCTGGGTCGGCCGGGGTGTGAGGAATATGTCTGTCAACCTCACCAACCAAAAACGACCCACAGGCGGCATGCGTTTTGGTCAGTTCGAGTCCAACATAACCACCACCGGCTCCGGTGGGGGGGTATCCGTGGGGATTTTGCGCACGTACACATATAACATATAAATTTATCAAGCATTTTCCTTACAACTACGTAATAATCACACGTTGCTCAAAATGAATCGGTTACTATAATTCAACACTTCATCGCTGCAAATATATTTTTTAATCTTCAACATCTGTTAAAGTACCACCGACGGCGCTGTGAGTGGAATCATTTGGTCTCGTCTCCACTTTACGTAATGGAATGTAAATGGGACAAATATTTGAGAAAGGTTTTTAAACACTCCGAGACTGCATTCGGTTCCTCACCGGATTCGTCTATTTGCTAAAAGATTATTATGAAGTTTGTTTACGGGGAATCATTTAGAATTTCTATGTGGTATGTTTTTACAATTTTAATTCTGTAGTTGGGTTGTCATCGCTGATAATTATGAAATACTAGCAGATGCTCAGTTTCGACAACTACGGCGTGAAAGGACCAATTCGCGAATCTCAATCTAACCTCAATCTTCCATATGTTAAGAACTAACATGATGTCAATGTTCAACCTTGAAAATTGTGTAAAGGTTCATTTAAATCAAAGGAGCGAATGCTTATTCTATCCGCTCTCCGTTAAATTTTGGTGTAAACAGTGACAGAACATTCGTTCGTTGTTCTTTCTTTGAAAACAAGGTTTCGTTTATTGAATTAAATTTTAAAGCATTTAGTATGCTAACTATTTAAACCGATTAAGATCGGAAATAAATAGAATCAGTTCAGGTGGGATTCGAACCCTGAGTTCTTTCCGGTCCAGGGGGAATCTTAATCGATTGGAAAGGTTTTGTTTACATTAAATATTAAGAAAGACTGTTCTTAGTCTATTCTCGTTTGGTTTAAATCCACCTAAAGGATAATACTAATTTTGACATTTAGGAGATTGAAATTGAGTTCTGAACATTTTTTTATTACAAGAATTGTAATCTCTGATCAAGGGATCAAGAGCATCAATTCTATGCAAACAATATATGGAAACCTATTTAATTCCAGGGACGAAATTTTATATGTTGGTCCAAACTAAAATCTATCCCTATACTAAATTTCGCCACAGTGGTTTTCGGCAGAGAAGAATTTGGATCACCCCATCTCTTCCCTTGCGGTGACATACAAGGCGACTAAGGGACAGGGCTGTTTAAAATTAAACAGATATATACAGCCCAGACTCAGCCTGAGATGCATGGTTCGAGTCAACAATAGTGCCCGGAAAATGGCAATAGGGTCACCCTCTATTACGTGGAACCTAACACAATGATGGTGAAATGTGAGTGTTAATTGACCTCTGCCCAACCTTCCGGGGATAAAGGCATCACGCCTATGTATGTATGTATGTATATTTACTCAATTTTAGACAGATCCATTCAGCCATTCCGTAATAAGTTATTTTGTACTATACATATATCGATCTACCAACCTTGTACCAGATTTATGAAAATAAAATTATTTGGTTTGAACGTCTGTATAGTTTTTTATACTACTTAGGTGGTATACAAGCTCACGGCCTTTGAAGAACCCCATATTTCAAGCACTTGGGAAAACCGCAGCAGGGAGTTAATTCCACAGCCTGAACGTGCGTGAGGTGAAGTCTCTTTCATACCGCACAGAGCGCATTGTCTTAGGTTGCACAGGGATGAATTTCTTGCTTATGATAAAATTTGTGACAACAATTACTCAAGACATTGACTGAATTTCGATTCCTACAATAAATCTATTAAGGTTTCGGTAGAAACTCCCGGAAATAACAACCTCCGCTCTCACAGGAAGGATGTCAATACATCCTAAACTAACAATGGCCGCAAATCTTAACGTTTTATACGCACAATTGCTTACGTAGTACATGACGTACTGATATGCTCTATTGCGAATAAGATTAAATTAAATGAAATTGTAACGTTATGTAAATTGAAATTCGAAATGTTTTTTTTTTGTGTTTTAGAATATTAGGAATCGAAACTTATAATGTTCTAGCTAAGTCCTTCAGCTAAGATTAACGTGTGTTAGGAGTGGGTTCACGTTGGTAGTCTAATGGCCTGCATTTGAAACCGGGTATACAGAATGAGTTCTATTACTATTCATACTGTTGATTGATGGCACTTGGTGGAATTTGTTGTTACACATATTGCAAACACACTTGTACTTTTCTCACAGTATTTTTATTAGACCTGACCAGTTTTGCCTTTTTTTTATATATAGAACACGTCAATTAGACAAGAGGGTCACCATTACTTATGGTATCGCTTGGCCCAACGTGCGCGAGTGGACTGTATTGCGGAGAAGCAGATAACTGTTCTATTGACACTTTACACACAAAACAAGACAGGTGGCCGGGCTGCCGCGGATTCGATCCAGGCAGTGAATGCAGCCCGAGAAATTAGGAGAGGATGCACTAACCTTCACGACCCACGTGTTTTTCATCGCAGCCGGTACACGGATCTTCTCTTCCTTGCTCAGGAGCTGCCGTCAGCGTCACTAGATCCCTTGAGGAACACACGAGAGGCACCATCCGATCGGTAAAGGTCTATGAAGCGGTTAAAATACAACAAATATTATTCATTTCTGAGAGACGCGCGCGCGCGATCGCCTTTACGCTGGCTAGTTCAAAGCGGCACTGAGTGTCTATATTTCACAAATGGCGGACGGACGAACTACACTATGGTTAGTGCGGGCGGGGAGATGGGTATAGAAAGGGTGTGTTTCCATGTCAAAAAATACAGTTTCCACATCGGCGCAACCATTCCCCCCGGCTTGAAGGGTTACCTTCGAAACGAAAAATGTGGAACAAAACTAATGTCTAATCTAAATCTAGGTTTGCGAAATAACAACTAAAATATAAACATAGATTGGAACTCGTGCCTACTGCTGGCTAGGCAGAGGGCAGAGGCGAACAACCGGGCGCAGATACGATCCGGTTGCAGTTTTAACCCGTACAACACGAGTTATCCCGCGGGCATCGGGAAAAATTTCCTCTACTACTCCTAGAGGCCAATGTAAAGGAGGCGCATTCTCAGTCATAAGGACTACCACCGTACCTACAGTAATTGGGTTGGATGGAGTATTCCATTTTTGACGTGACTGCAGCGTGTGCAAATAATCGGTTCTCCAACGATTCCAAAACGATTGGACCATCTTATCTAAAAGAGCGTGACGAGTTAGGAGGTGTATTCTATCGTCATCAACATCTATTGCGGGCAAATATTTTAAAGGAGTCATATTTAAGAAGTGAGCTGGCGTCAGCGCTAACGGCTCTGACGGATCGCTAGATAGAGTCCGACACAGCGGACGCGTGTTCATCACCGCCTCTACTTGCGCGAGTACGGTACTCAACTCCTCGAACGAGAGAATCTGTTCGCCTATGACGCGAAACAGATGCGACTTAAGGCTTTTAATATTCGCTTCCCAATTACCACCAAAATGACTAGCTGCAGGCGTGTTAAAGTACCATTCAATGCGATTTTCGGCTAAGATGTGAGCGAATTCACTTTGGTAGTACTTAGACCGTAAGAATGTGTGCAATTCCGAAATACTACGTCGGGCCCCTACATAGTTTGTACCGTTGTCCGAATACATGCGCTTAACCGGACCCCGACGCGACAAAAAACGTTTAAAAGCGGACATAAAATTTGGCGTACTTAAATCACCGGTCAACTCTATATGAACCGCGCGAGTTGTCATACAAATGAACAAACAAACATAAGCTTTCGTGGAGCGAATGCCACGACCACGAGCAATGGTGACCTTGAAAGGCCCAGCAAAGTCTGTGCCGGTGTGTACGAAAGGTTTTGCGGATTGAACAACACGACAAGAGCGATGATCGGCCATTTCAGGCGCGATAAAACGCGGGCGGAGTTTAAAACAAGGTACACATCTGTGTACCCTAGCGCGAATCAAATTACGAGCGGAAATTATCCAGTATTTCTGTCTCAAAATAGACATTAACAAATCGGGACCAGCGTGACAATTCACTTTGTGATGATAATCTACTAACAAATCTAATACGTGGTCCTTACGCGGGAGAATTACTGGGTGCCTTTGTTCAAATCCTAAACCTGAATTTCTCAAACGACCACCTACTCGAATGAGTCCATCTTCCAAAAATGGTTTCAAGTGTCGGAAAGAACGACTACAAGGTTTGTTAAATTCTAAATTTTTAAATTCAGAAGCAAAATAACACTTCTGCAATTCGCGAAGTATGATCAATTCAGCCTTATCTAAATCAGCGGCGGTTATATGACCGCGTGTAGATAAAATTCTCAAAAATCGGCCTACATAAACAACACAACGCAACAGTCTCGACCAAGACGAGACGCGATTAGCCAACAACAAAACCAGGGACTCTTCACGCGGGACCGACACCACAAGCGAGTGCTTCTTTTCCTCGGGTGGTTCGGAAACCGTAGTGGGATTGAATTGACTAACTGGCCACTTATCTAACGCGGCATGAATCCAGGACGGTCCACTAAACCACAACGGGTGATCCAAAATTTGCGAAGGAAGCAATCCACGAGAGAGACAATCGGCTGGGTTGTCGGTGCCAGCAACGTGAAAGAGATTATGGGGCGCCAATTCAGATTGAATTTTGCCACTCTATTAGCGACGAATGTGTCCCAACGATGGGGCGAAGAGTGGGCCCAACACAAAGCGACTGTTGAGTCCTAAAAGCTAAAATTCTACTAATATTAATGCGAAAATTTACAATTATGTCAAATAAATTACCTTAAAGATTCCGACCACAATACAAAATGTCATTAAGCGACACGGAAGTGCTAGTCTTAGCACTGCCATCCAAAACTACGCGGAGTTTTAGTAGTAAGCTTATCTTCTCTAATAACTCCGCGGTGCGGGATAATGTACGAAGGCTGGGTCCCGCCAGTGTCCGCAGGCGCAGGTGAGATGTAACCTTTATCTAAATATTCGTTAACAACCTCATCATAGGCCCGCTTCGACTTTGGGGACGCCTGCATCTTTCGTTCCAAACAAAGAAAGCGTTTTTCAGCGGATACACGGGAGCCACCGAGCGAAAACTTGCGGATGGTAGACTCCAGTGGCGGCTCGACGGTGCAACAGAACGAAGCAGTCGAGTGACTAAAACTATCCATAGAAGCGGGTGCGGAACCAATTATAACAAAACCAAGAACTGTTTCCAGTGCGTGCGGAGCGGGGTACGTCGGTCCCCCTTGAACCTTACGTGATAACTGGAGGTGCGGGAGAATCGAAGCGCCGATCAATATATCGACGACTCCAGGAACAGCGTAAGTCTCATCTGCTAAAGGCAAGTCTTTAAATTTCGTTAATAAAGACGTGTCAACCGGGACGGTAGGCAACTGTTCAGCTATTCTATCTATAACGAGCGAATCCATGTCAAACCAAATATTATTATTAAAACGAGATCTAAACCTTGTTTTAACGGTGCCACGAACAGCTGACTGTAAGCTTCCAAAACCCTTCACCACTGAGCGGGTTGAACGCTTATCAACATTGAAACCAAGACGCCGACAACAATCTTGAGTAATAAAATTACTTTGCGAAGCGCCATCTAACAGCGCTCGAACAATGCGCGGCTTACCTAATGCATCAACAATAACAACGCGAGCGGTCGCAAGACACACAGTAGTGAGTGCAGCACTAGCGGAGAACGAACACAAGGTGACGTCATCAGCGGCGGTCACCGGGCGGGCCGGAGCGCGCGCGAGCGCGGGCTGCGGCTGCGGCGCAGGCTGCCGTGTGTCACCGCTCGACGAGCCAACCGTGCTCACATTGGATGCGGCATTACTATTCTCAAAATGAAGCAAAGTGTGGTGTCTCGCTTGACATTTGCGACAACTATTTCTACTATTACATAAAACAACGCGGTGTTTAGTACCGAGACAATTAAAACAAAAATTATTAGCGCGAACAAATTTATAACGATCACTAGGCGACAATTTTAGGAAACCAGGACACTTGTACAGTTGCGAATGATGAGTACTACACAAAGAGCAAACAGATGATTGTACACGTGCTGGTGCGGTACTAACATAAGTATGGGTTGACCTCGGTGACCTCGATGAGGCATCTATTTTGCGTTCAGAAGTAACAACCTTCTTCGCGCCTTCATGTTTCGATGAAGAGCGTTGCAATACCTTTATATGCTCGCGAACAAAACCTTCTAAGTCTTCGAACTTAGGAATTTTATTGCCGCGATGATCCGACTCAAACAAACGAATGGTTTCGGAATCTAATTTCCTTAAACCCATATACAAAAATACGAAGTCGCAGAGGTCATCAATCTTTAGGTTCTTTACGGCGCGAACAGCTGACGCGAAAGTATCTAGAAATTTCTCTAAGTTTTGATCGTTACATGCCGTAATAGATTTCAAATCAGACATCTGATCTAAATAGGCGTTAGCTACCGATCTTTTATCCTCATACTTAGCTTTCAAAGTATTTAAAATTAAATTATAATTCCCGGCACTAAACGTAATTCCAGCGCAAGCGGTTATAGCTTTACCAGTCAATTTTTCAACGAGATAATGCAATTTTTCGTGATCTGTCAACGAATCGTTCTTATCTATTGTATTCTCAAAACTATCTATAAATCGACACCAATTGCGAATGTTACCATCAAACTCGGGTATTTGAATTGGTGGCAACTTAGGTCGGTCGCGAGTGGGGTTGGGTTGGTCAGACGGCTTCTCCAAACTCCTCGCGACGCGCTTGATACGACAATACAAATCGTCAAACGACGACAAGGCTTGATAACTCACTGAGTAATCGGGATCCAAATTCAACTCTAAAACGTTGATGTCATGCACTAAGGTTTCGAAATCCGCGCGTAGACTATCTAAGTTTTCTATAGAACACAAGAACGAATCTCTGATGACCAAATCAGAGGTTTTAAGTGCACTATCATAAATCGATTGTACGCGAGAGTAAATCATTTCTTTTTTAGCGTATAAAAGTTTCAATTGAACCTTACCGGTCTTATCAACCTTTGGGGACATGTTTACAATTAAATATGAAATGACTTAATCCTAGCGGTACAGAGCAGCGAGGCGGCGCGAGCGTTAACTATGTAGGTAGGTAGGTGCTTACAACTGTGAATGCACGCTTGAACAAACGCGCATAGCAACAAGGTCGCACCTGCGCGATGGTCGCTGTCTAGATTCAACTATTATTTCCGAGATTAAGTATTGCGTAATATCTATTCAAATTAAAATACTTTCGTATGAATTGGGATGAGATGCGAGCGAGGTAGGCACAGCCACGTGTCTACCCACGCAGGTACTAGGCAAATACGACGTGAGCCGAGAACAACGTAATTGAAAAAAACAAAACAAAGCCAAATGCGTTAGGTATTACACTGTGCCTATGCACTAGGGTGTCTGAGTATACCTAAGATCTAAGCCTAAATGTCTGGATGCGGGGTTTTCTACTAAAATAACCAGGCACTTAGGTGCGATGCGAAAATTGTGAACTACGATTAAGTGTTGATATGATACCTAACCTATTTATGTATTAGGTAGGTACAATGCGAGCCAGCGGCGAACGGACAACAAATTCTAAGCCTAAGTGTCTGGATGCGGGGTTTTCTACTAAAATAACCAGGCACTTAGGTGCGGTGCGCTTATTCCCATTAGAATAATAACAAAATACGAACTACGGCTAAGAATCCGGTTCGATCAGGACCAAAAATGGTATCGCTTGGCCCAACGTGCGCGAGTGGACTGTATTGCGGAGAAGCAGATAACTGTTCTATTGACACTTTACACACAAAACAAGACAGGTGGCCGGGCTGCCGCGGATTCGATCCAGGCAGTGAATGCAGCCCGAGAAATTAGGAGAGGATGCACTAACCTTCACGACCCACGTGTTTTTCATCGCAGCCGGTACACGGATCTTCTCTTCCTTGCTCAGGAGCTGCCGTCAGCGTCACTAGATCCCTTGAGGAACACACGAGAGGCACCATCCGATCGGTAAAGGTCTATGAAGCGGTTAAAATACAACAAATATTATTCATTTCTGAGAGACGCGCGCGCGCGATCGCCTTTACGCTGGCTAGTTCAAAGCGGCACTGAGTGTCTATATTTCACAAATGGCGGACGGACGAACTACACTATGGTTAGTGCGGGCGGGGAGATGGGTATAGAAAGGGTGTGTTTCCATGTCAAAAAATACAGTTTCCACATCGGCGCAACCAACTTACACATACCGTGTGACAATGGTGACACTCAGCTTGACGGTCTCATCATATGCTTTTTTACGCCCCGCTTAAAGGACCCGGGACTGTAGGAAGAAGGAAACACGTGAGCTGGAAATGAATTCCAGGCCTTAATGATGCGACAGAGGAAAGAGTCAACGAACTTGGTTCTTGATCGGATGTACTGCATCGTGTGCGGGTGACATCTAAGACCTGCACGTGTTGTCCTGTGTAGGAAAGGGGAGGGTGGGACTGATTGGAAGAGCTCATCAGAGCACTCACCTTGGTACAGACGGTAAAATACAGCCATGGACGCAACATCTCTACACATCTGTAAAGGTTCTAGGGTGTTCGTGATCTCGGGATTCCCAATAATGCGGACCGCACGTCGCTGCAACCTGCAACCGAGAGCATCTAGTAAGTACTTTGCTGAACCATCCCAGAGATGCGAGCAGTATTCCACATAGGAGCGAATTTGTGTCTTGTACCGCTGCTCCGGCGTGAAAAATCGTCTCACTCTGTTCAGGACTCCGAGTTTTCGTGAGGCTGTTTTGATGATGCCTTGCGGCATCCTCAAAGGTTTATAACCACAGTTAAGAAAGAACATACTTCTTAAACATGTTTAATTCTTAAGTATGTTCTTAACACCTATTTAGGAATAAGAGCTAAAATTGAAAGATACCTAAATTAAGTAAAAGCGAATTTAGTTCTGTTCACAATGGTGTAATAATTCTGGTGAGAAATGTAGACAACAAAAAATTAGTGACGTTACTAAATGTTAAAAGCTATCCGCCGGTGATATCTTCAACGTGGAATTAGAGCTGGTTTATTTCGGTATCTATGTTATTTTTTTTAAATGAAAGGAGCTTAATTTCGGCTTTACATTCATCTATATTCAGTGATAATTCCGTTAAAATCCAACTTAGTCTCTCCGGGGATTACCTGGAGTAAACAAACGAACAGAAAGACCAATAGACAAAGTAAGAAAAGATTTAAAAAGAAAGGTTGTAAACGTTTAGACAAATGGAAATAGATAGCTTGGATGATTTTTATCAATAGATACACTAATAGGTATAATTTCAGTATTAATTTAGTTATAATCAAAAGCTTTTAGTGATGAAATGATTTTCAAAGGGTAGGTACAAGTAGTATAATCAAACCATTACTATACATTTTGATAATTATAATAATTATATTAATCAACAGATGACCAATTTCTGTCCGACTTTAAGGTGAAAATAGTACCTGTTTTTTTATTATATTTTGGGTATACAACATACATACCCCTAATCACGCCTTTATCCCTGGAGGGTTTGGCAGAGGTGAATTAACACCCACATTTCACCAATCATTGAACTAAGTCCCACGTAATAGGGGATGAGTCTATTGCCGTCTTCCGGGCACTATTGTTGACTCAAGCCATGCATTTGAGGCTGAGTCTGGGCTGTACATATCTGTCTGATGTTAAACAGCCCTATCCCTTAGTCGCCTCGTACGACACAGCATGGGAAGAGATTGGGTGGTACAAATTCTACTCTGCCGGGATCCACGCGGCTATACAACTCATGCCTTATTCCCTACTGAGAAGGCAGAGATAAGAGCCTGTTATCTGGTTCTGTCTTTATACATTTTACGATATTCTTCTACCTCTCATATCGCCCTAAGCGTCTTACTTCACCAATTTATTCAGCGCATGTGCTGTGAGGTCGACAATTTACCTCTAAGATAAGAAACCGAAAACACTTAATTGTATTAAGAAATCTTATGGTTAGAACCTATTTAGAATTTATGTAACCGCGGTAGCCTAGTGGTAATAGACTGCTGAGACGAGGTCTCGGGTTCGACGCCAGGTTTTACTATGGCACACACCAATGACTTTTCGATGTTTTTCGAAGTTAGGTGTGTATTTATCGCAGGTTTGTAAGTGCCCGGTTAATGGCAATAGGCTATATAGGCCACCTATTACATTATATCTTATACATAAACTGGTGAAATGTGGGTGCTAGCACATCTGCCTACCCCTTCGGGGATCTAGGCGTGAGTTTATGTATGTTATGTTATGTAGAATCTATATTTAAACACTATAGTGCAAACTCCGTACTTCCGTGTTTAATATTGTCAGTATTATATATGGAACACGGACTATAATTCCAGCCTGTGGTTCCAAATAATACGCAGTGGGTAACAAAGTCAACTGAGTTCGGTCCGAGTATTGCATTCCGTAGCCTATTTTGCATAAGAAGCGGTTCTGAGCAAATAAACAACTGCGAGTGAAATACAGAGCTTCTCAATATAAATGAAAAGCAGAGATAGTTTTAATATTTTTTCGAGTTTTTAATGCTGGAAACAAAAATTTTGTTTAAAGGTTTTAATGTAAATTATACAATTGGGTATTTTCCTGTAGTTAAAATAAATTATTTAACTGACCTTATTAAACTAAGAATGGTAAAAGAGCGGTAAAAGTTCTTATCTTAATAAATCTGTTCTTATTTTCTCATCTACCTAACCTAAATTAGTAAATGATTTAACTATTAAATATTATGACGTCACAATAAATTATTTCATACAATATAGGTATTTAAACTATCATGGTCACTCACATCAGTATTAAAATAAACGGGATATTTACCATGTTTCATTGTTTTGGGTTTCCGATATTTCGGCGCTGTTGCAAGCGCCATGATCACGGAAGAACTATCGGAAACTCAAAACAATGATACATGGTAAATATCCCGTCAATTTTGATACTGATACTTCATACAAGTTTCCACAAACAAAATCCTGCAAGCTGGTGCCTGCTGTTTTACAGACGATATTCTGACACAGTTTATTTATTTTCCTAGTATCTAAATTCAAAATTCATTCTAATCTCAAGTTTTGTTTTAATCACACTGTCAAGTAGGTGACGAACCCACCGGTCTCATAACATTCCTCCCCCCAAAAAAATATAGATTCATGCCCTATATTGGTGCCCATTGGTCCCCTGATAGGAGAGCATAATATTAATTTTATCTAAGTTACACTGAAGTTTCATAGAAGTTTTTGGGTTAAACAAAACAGTTAACATGTATTTTTTTTTTTTTTTTTTATATAGGACACGCCAACTTGACCTCACCTCGCCTGATGGTAAGCTAAAGGCAAAGTCTCAGGAAAGAGGGTCACCATTACAGACACTAAGTGCTACAATGGTGGCACTCAGCTTGGCGGCCTCATCAGATGCTTTTTCACGCCCCGCTTAAAGGCCCCGGGACTGTAGGAAGAAGGAAACACGTGTGCTGGTAATGAATTCCAGGTCTTGGTGGTGCGGCAAAGAAAAGAGTCTCCGAACCGCTTGGTTCTTGCTCGTATATTCTGCACAGTGTGAGGGTGACATCTAAGGCCTGCACGTGTTGTCCTATGTAGGAAAGGAGATGGTGGGATTAGTTGGAAGAGCTCGTCAGAACACTCACCGTGGTAGAGACGGTAAAATACAGCCAAGGAAGCAATATCTCTACGCATCTGCAAAGGCTCGAGGGTGTTCGTGACCTCAGGGTTCCCAATAATTCGGACCGCGCGTCGCTGCAACCTGTCGAGAGCATCTAGTAGGTATTTCGCGGAGCCATCCCAGAGATGCGAGCAGTATTCCACGCAGGAGCGAATTTGTGTCTTATAGAGAAGACACCGCTGCTCCGGCGTGAAAAAACGTCTCACTTTGTTTAGGAGTCCGAGTTTCCGCGAGGCTGTTTTGATGATGCTCTCGATGTAATTTCTGTTATTCAGTTTGCAGCGAATATCCATGCCTAGGATATAGAGATTGTCCTGCAGTGGAAGTGGCGTGCTCTGAAGAGTGGGAAGGGGAAGGAAAGAAGATACCTTTGCTGTGAACGCACAAGCCTGCGTCTTCTTGGCATTGAACTCGACCATGTTCTCGGAGCCCCATTGAGAAATGTGATTCAAGATCCGGTCCAGTTCAGTGACAAGAAGCTGTCTTTTTTCCACGATATCAGACTGTTTGGCCGCAGGTTGTCCGTGATAACTCCCGTGTAAGGTGCTATCGTCTGCATAGCAATGTATGCGGCCGGTGGACAGCATGTCGTTGATATGCAGAAGAAAGAGAGTGGGAGATAATACAGACCCCTGCGGTACGCCAGCATTTATTTGCAAGAACTCCGAAGCCCGTCCATCACAGAGGACGCGGATACGGCGCTCCCGCAGGAAACTAGCAATCCAGTTGCACAGTCTAGGAGGCAGACCAAAGGCTGGTAGCTTGGAGAGAAGCGATTTGTGCCAGACTCTATCGAAAGCTTTGGCGATATCAAGACTAATTGCCAGTGACTCGCCGTGCTTGTCCATAGCCTCGGCCTGAAGCCATATTGCCGGTCATTAATTAAGGAGTGATCCTCTAGGTGACGCATGAGCTGTTTGTTAATGATGTGCTCGAAGACCTTGCACAGCACTGAGGTGACGGCTATGGGTCGATAGTTGGCTGGCTCTGAGCGATCCCCCTTCTTGGGGATCGGCTGTACATTCGCCTCTTTCCAAGCCGAAGGCACTGTACCCGAGCTGTAGGACAGTCGGTACAGCCGCGTAAGCATCGGAGACAACTCCGCTGCACATTTTTGTAAGACCACCGCTGGAATACCATCCGGGCCACTGGCTTTCCGGACATCGAGTGATTGAAGCACCGCACGAACATCGCATTGCCTGATACGTATTTCAGGCATTACGTGGTCACCATTGGGTAGTGTCGGCGGCTGTATATCATCGCAATCATCGACTCGGGAATTGGCCGCAAAGAGATTTACTAGCATATTGGCTTTCTCTTGCGGTCCATGGGCCAGGGATCCATCAGGGTAGCGCAGCGGTGGCAGCGAAGGCTGACAGAAGTTGGCCTGCATGGCTTTGGCCAGTCGCCAGTATCCACGGCTGCCCGTGGGATGTGCCACTAGCTCTTGACCAAGCCGCGCAATGCGCAGGGCATCCGCTCTGACGTAAGCCCTCTTGCAGACCTTTGTGGCTCTGTTGTACGCCGCCTTGAAGTGGCTCACATTGGGATCGTGCGTGGCACGCGCCCTTACCCAAGCGCGATACGCGGACTGCTTTTGATCAACAGCCCTCGCACACTCGCGCCCGAACCAAGGGCGCACTCCTCGGGCACCGGTGACATCAGTGTACGGGATATAGTATTCCATACCCAGACCGATCTCACCGGCAACAGCAGTAGCACAATCCGAGGGTTTCTTACCTTCAAAGCAGCGTTCAACCCACGGGATGGACGCAAAATAGTTGCGCAGCCCATCCCACTATTTACACTGTTAAAGTGTAAATAGTTTATAAACGCAACATAACTAAATCATCCGCTATGAACCGCGCGGTTGGAATAGAAACTCGTGTTACGTGATTTGAATGTGTGGCGTGCTGCATGAATCCTCTTAGTAACTGAAAAATTTACTCTTGGCAGTGAATAAAGAGAACATTACGAGTTAGTTGCTGTAATAATATAGTTTATTTTTTACATAATTGTATCTAAACTATTATAACATCGAAAATTAGTTATGTGTGCAAATTGGAGATGAAATATTTTATGCAATTCATGTCGGTTTGTTCGTGATGGCTGCACAGTCCTTTTGAGTGATGGTATTAGTAAAAGTAATGGGCATATTTGATAAAAATTAACTATTATTACCCCTCGTCTTCACCATGAAATGTAAATGATAAATTATATATACATGTTTGATACAAAATTTGCTGAAGACTTGTAGAAGACTAAACACGATACATTATTATTATTATTATTTTATAATCCTTTTCGTGTTTACAGCTTGTTGAGTTGTAAGCAAGTACAGAACACAATTTCGTTCACACTGAAGCCTGTGACATATTGCAACTTTACAAAGCTTTATGCTTAGGTGAAAACGAGGGATTAGATAGTGTTTGAGTCTAAATTAAAAGAACAAAACTCACGTGGCATTGCCAAAAGTAGTAATAAAAAATATTATTGACCATTCTAAAGAACCCCAATACCTTAATTACATAAAAAAATTATAGCAGCAGAGGTATTCTGCTTTCTTTCACTTCTCTTTCGAAATTTTTCATCCGAAATTTTTCATCCGAAATTGACTATTATTCTCTATAATAGGTGATAAAATGTAGTAGCGTACGTTTACAAGACGTGTACTGAATAGGAACAGTGTTAACGATTACTTAGTAAGTGCCTCTGACTTCAGCAATTTGTCTACGCCATGCCAATGAAGAAGAGCATTCTTCATCACAATTACGCAGTACAGGCTGACTTATATAGATGGGGAGTAGACAGAGCGCATCATGATATGGGACTTGGTTAATATTGTAACGGGAACTACCGGGGTAATCCCACGATACTTATAGCTGTGATCGTCTATTTACCTAATCTTTAAAACCCGACCCAATATCTATCATTCATTACTTTAATAATCCTGACACTACAGTTTAAATCGTTATTCTAACTTAGTTTTTAACTGTTCGGACTAGTATGATGATAAGACTGTGGATTTATATTTTATTCAAATGAAATATATTATATAGATTCAATATAGGTCTTTGATAGTTTGAACTTTGTGTGGCATCTTTTGCAGCTGTATAATTTTACATAGGCCTTTAATGTCGAAGATATCATATATGATTTGTGATATGTGATCCGGATCAATAAAATATCTCAAGCCCCGAAGAGCGAGAATATGAATCTCAAGCCCCGAAGAGCGAGATTATGATCAATTCCGAAGAACTGATAGCGTTGATCAAAAGATCAAGGCTCTCCTCCACTTCGTCACAATTAAGTTAGTTCAGTTTGTAAAACCTCCACTAAACTCCACTGTATACTGTAATCCTTCAGTTTTCGGCTTTTGGTTCCAGTATAAAATGTAGTAGCCCTTTAACGCCTCACGAATCTCATGAACGATGCCAAAACAATTAGAATAATGATTGAATGTGATATAATATTATTTCAACAATAATATATTATGCCTTCACGGCTGTAATGGCCGTCATTTACTAATGAATATATAATTAATTTAATAAGTTTTGGCAGGTTTATGGACCGCTACACTTTACAAACTGCTCTGATTGGAATTTTATTGATATCTTCAATCAGAGTTGCTCTAATACTGTATCAAAATGATCCAGGAGCCACAGAATTGAATCCTAACAGTTGGAAGTAAGTGTATGACTTTACTATTTCAGGCCTCAGTATGGTATAAATGATGAGATCTAGTATAATATATGAATTACTAATGTAATTCTAATAGGACATAAATAGTTCACTTTAGCACGTATGCTGTTAAATAAGATCTCACTAAATAAAGCCTTTCGCATTAATAATTCAACTACAAATTCTTTCCAGTTACAGTCAAATGTGGAAATAACAAACCCCAACTCAATCTCTATACAAGTTGTGTATTATACCTAACCAAAATATAATTTACGAATACCATGTATAATGTCCCCAACAGTTATTATATCAACACAAAGATAACGTAACAGATTCACTTCAAACTTACACCTATAATTCTTATAGAATTCCTACAATCTATGTCTGTAGCAACAGAAAAACTAACTAGACCAAGCTAGGAGCCCTAGTGTTTACCTTAGGTCTATTAAGACTTACCAACCTTAATAGGTGAGTTAGAAGCTATGTGTATGTGTGTGTTGTGAATTGTGTAAATCAATAATGTGAACTAGCTAAGGTAATGGGAAGTGATTTCGTTTAGACTCTCCTACAACGAAACCACGGAAACCTAGGTGACCAGGATAAAGTATTGAGACGCTTTCAAAGGCCAGTCTCAGCCCCGAAATTTAAAGCAATCTTTACCTACAAGAACTTATCAACACTACGTCTCAAGGATGTTTGGTATTTGTGTGTATTGGAAGAAGTATATAAATAATTAGTAACCTTCCGAAATAATTCAGAAAACGCGTTGTTCCGACACAGTTTCCGCACACCGAACTTTTACCACTTTCTCACAAATTACACTGGCGTAATACGGCTAGAATAATTTAATGAAACCGTTGCATGGTCTGTGTGCTTCTACTAATCGAACCAAACTCTGTGTCTCCCGCAAACCAGCCGATTTCCTTTTATACCAGTGTGAACTCCGCGCGGGAGCGGGGACGCTTGGGTCCTTTTTTTATCATAGGATTTTTTTACAATGTCAACAAAGGAATTCAGTGCAAGTTAATTTTAAGCTCATGTTTACATTCAGATATAACATGCCTTCATGCAATATAATCAATTATGATTATATTCTACAGAATATCAATCATGCAAAACAATAGTATATAAAATACAGTAAACCAAATATACAGTAACTAAATAGTAAACAAATAATAAACCAATAGTAAACCAGCTGGTCATGCACGTATGTATCAACATACTGTGTTTGCGCTTTCGTCGTGAAGATGAGCTCTTATTTTTTTTTTATAGAATTCTGTTGTGATGTAAATTTGTAATGCTTTGTGCCAATTATTAGATTAATCCGAAGATTAATCATTCCATGGAGTCAAACTCGCATGAACCTACAAATATGTGTGGCGTATCATGACGCCTTAATTATAATCAAAATCCACCATCTTTATCATGATACTATTCCATATCAAATATGATTACATCTCAATGTATTGTTATAATATGTAATATTGCACTCGTTCACGTAAATAATATTAGCATCATAACAGTCTTTTGCATACATGTGTTTAAAAATAGAATATCCCAAGAATTCGATTTAGCCATCGTTCCCATGGCGTTGAAGTGGACGCTCTAACAAAAAAAAAAATAGTTTATGACCGGCCGACCTCTCTTTAGAATAATATGTATTTTAGTTAAGAGAAAGAAAAAATTGACACAAGTGTCTTGCCACATGCATAAAAAAAATATACCATGGTTTCGTATTGTGTAGTTATGCTTTAAATATGAGTTTTAAAATGATAAAATAATCTATATTCTAAATATACGATTATGTTCCATTTCAATATCAGTAGACGTAAATGAACCTTACAGCGTTTTCCCGTTATCCGATCCGATATCGGTGTCGGACGCCGATCCGATATCGGAGGAAGTAAAATGTATGAAATATCTGTCTTTCACATTGTCCGCCCAGATGGAACCGACACCGCTATGTTGGCCCGATATCGGATCATTGAATATGACTCGAACCGACTACAACTTTCACACTGAGATTGCAAAATACCTTTCAACCTTAGTGATTTTTTTATAAGTAGTGTCATTCCTTTGAAATAGAATAGAAAATCGAGTCAAAGATAATATTTCTGGAGTGGATAAGGAAAAATTTCCTGTATTCTTAGTTCAGTGGTGTCGGATGTTGATAAGTGGAACCAGCTGGAATGTGTGATTGGCTTGAGTCACTTCAACTTGAACTGCAGCAGCGGCAGCAGTAGCATACATACAAAGTGTAAAGAAAGACACATACACTATACAAAGACACTACATACTATAATAGGATCATCGAGGTTCGAGGTCACGACACAATTTTTTAAGTATTCCTCCATCTTTGAATGAATTGAATTAATTAATAATATTAATATTGAATAAACTTAAGTCCCATAAAGTGAGTTCCACGGTGGTAATTTAAGAATGATTTAGTTACAGTAAAATTACATAGAAAAGGTTACTATTCTGTCATAAATAGTATGTTAGCAATGACAACATTATAATGTTCTGACAGGGCACTTAACTATTTAAAGTTAGAATATAGAGTTAAAAAATATCAAGTCATGTTGTGTTATGTGTTATGTTGCAAAAATAATTAGTTGCGCTGATCCATTAAGTTTTATGTGGAATCGTTTATACTGAACAGAATAAATTACATAACGTGCTTATTACTTGTATTTAAAAAAGTAACTCAAATGGTTTTTAGGTTTGAATTTTACTAGGTTTTTTAAATTGGGTAAACTGGGTATTTTAAAATCAAATAACCCAGGATATAACATCGTCGCACCAATTATCGAGGAGAGCCGTCCCCGAATAATGGGATGCAGCAAAAGAAAAGATGTTTGACTTATATAATCGTGTTGAAAGTTTAACCATTCAGTCTAATGCAAATACTTAAATATATATTTATTTACATTGAACTGGGTGTATCTATGTTTATGCTAATTTATGAAAAGAGGTCTGAGCATATTAAAAGCTAAGTTTATATAAAAATAATCTAAAAAGTATCTACTAAAAGTTAAAGTTGATAATGGTTAATTTTTTGCCTGCACCTACCTCAACGCATCTCTGCATCACCCTAAGGTAGACTGTCAGATAATGCCTTTGGCATTAAGTCCGCCTTTGTACAATAAACTGTGCATAAAGTTAAAAAATAAATAAATAAATAAATAAAATAAAAGGCGAACAAAAGTTATCACAGTTCAAATATAACTCTTACGTCAAATACTCATCAAGCCAAAAGAAAGGGTGCGGTTATAAATTGAGATGGGGGCCGTCATTTACAAACGGAGTTAAGGCCGGTTAATTATATAAGTCAAAAAGCCTGCTCCTGATGTAATTTGACATGTGCGAAGGGAACCGACGCGTGCTGTGCGATAAATAATGTCGTGTGCACACAGTGATAAAGTTATGTTTCGTGTTAAAATGTTGAAATTCTTTGTACAATAGTCTTAGTTTTTAATGTTTTAAACTGTTTATTACAGAGTACCAGCGCAGTACACTTGAATTATTTGAGTGTTTACCTAGTTGTACGTGTTTTTGAGCCCATTATGAACTTTGCCGTTACACCTTATCTGCAAACCGTGCAAACTGCTTTTGAATGAGAACGATAAGACTCTGGTGTGGAGAACTGAGCCTGTGGCAGTGGCTCTCAAAGAGCCAAAACAATCAAACGAAAATTAATACTATAGTACAGAAAAGTTTCGAACATTGAAGACGGGTCTGAGTAGCTCAATTAGTTAGAACATTCGCCAAATAAAGAACTGGTCGTGGTACAAGTTGCGTTTTGGACTTTTATTATTTTTTGATAATTTCTCAATTTCTGTAACATAAACATTTACAATATTTACAATATTTATGTTACAGAAATTGAGTTGATTGACAAGAGCAGTATAAAGGGCGGCCTTATCGCTTTATACAATTTCTTCCAGGCAACCTTTATGTAATCTAAATCGATTAAAATGAAAAGGTTCACATAGGCGGGTAACAAATGTGTGGCCATGCCACCTACGCCGAGATCGGTAGAAGAGAATTTCAGAAATAACAATCTTACCCATTTCATAATTCAGCAACCTTCAATCATTTAAGAAATACGGATAAAATTAGAGGTAAAAAGTTCAGGTGTCAAAGAATTCCTCCCATTGACATCGACTGGTAACGTACCCAAAAAGGCCAAAAAATCCTTTGTGCAAAAAAAAGTCCAACCCTTTGGTCACTTTAAGCATCGACGAGTCGCTTTGCACTTTTTTTGTACAGCAACCGTGCACTCAGATCCTACCTACCGTTTCGACTACAAACAGCTCTCAAATATTATTATTAGCTATATTATTTAGATTGTGAAAAAAGTTCGGTTGTATGAACATTTCTTTACGATGCTTTTGTCATAATACTAATAGTCACATGAATTTGGGTCAGGGCCCATTCCCTTGTGACAGAATATTAATTATTTTCATCATCCCGTTTCGTTTTCATACAGTTACTGTACATGCGGGATAAAGAAAGGTTTTTTGGGTTTTCTGTCATTGTAAGAGGGGCTGTAGATTAAACGATACTGTCTTCACATATCAGCTGATATATTTGGTAGTAACTATCCTAATCTATTATATAACATAATATTATAAAGAGGAAAGATTTGTATTTTTGTATGTAACAAATCAACTCAAAAAGTACTGGACCGATTTTAATAATTCTTTTTTCATTAGAAAGCTACATTCTTCGTGAGTAACATAGGCTACTTTTTATCCAGATATTCGCATGGGATCAGGACTTACGCGGGTGAAACCGCGGCGTGTATTATAAATTTGAAAGTTTGAGAAGTTGTTTGGATGTCTTAATCACGCTCTTTTTTATGTGCGCAATATCCCCACGGAAACTCCCTTCGCCGGAGCTAGAGGGGGAGGTTATATCGGACTTGAACCGACTAATACGTCCGCCATCTGTGGTTCGCTGTTGATTAACGAAGATGAGGTTGGCTTGCACCCCGGCTGATCGAGAGCCATCTTTCTACTTGGGAGTTAAGAACCACGTATTACTAGTGTAATACTCACCGGATATTTACTAGGTACGTTTATTATTTTTGTTGAGTAACCAATATTTTGGCGCTGTTACAAGCACTATTATCACAGTGTACTGACGACTGCCGAGGTAAAGGATAAAGAACCACGAAGTCCCCAACTCGTCCCCGGGTGTGGGGAGGCGCGCTCTAACGGCTGAACGGATGTGGCTAAAATTTGGTTCAGGGATAGGTTATAGTCTGTAATATGACATAGGCTACTGTTTATCCCAGGAATAGGATCCTATGGGTAGCGGGAACGGGATCAAAGTTTCTCATGGGTTAAATAAGAAAAATATTTTATTCAATCACGATACAAGTACTGGTTGTTTTGGGTCCTACCAAGACTTTTAGGGCAAAGCCGAAATTCTCCTACTGATTGACGGATGACTCCCCAATGCAGGTTTTCCTATGGGTTTGGGAGGTCCAACTTCAGTCACTCCGATAAAAGACGCATAAGGCAACTAAAATGGAGGAATAAATTGGCAGACCTTGAGTTCCAAGATGAACGCCTGGAAATAAAGCTGAGATATATAATAAATATAATGTGTAATAAATAAATGTAATGAGAGTGAATGAAGCGAGAGTAATATGTCAGGATCGTAGCAAATGGAGATCCGTGATCTCTGCCTACCCCTATGGGAGACAGGCGTGATTTTATGTATGTATGTATGTATATATAATAAATATTTTCTAAGTGGGAGCTAAAAGGAAAGATAAAAGCTAATAACATAGTTAATATTAATAACTGGCAATATGAGTCACATTACGATCATATCTAACTAATATTAATATAATTATTGTATGTAATTTTAATTTTAATTTTATTTTAGTGTATTTTAGTAGGCACCTAATAATAGTTTTTAGTTTTAAATTTCATTTAAGTATTATTAATTATACATAAATTTAAATTTTAAATATAATACACTAATATTAAAAATGTGGATGTTTGTGAGAATATATAAATAAATTTTATAGTATCATTGTGTTACATAGGTACATACAGTTCCAAACTAGGTCCTTAACATATGTATCTCAGATCTCAGGAGACAGTTCCTTCCACTTTACAGGTTTCACAACGGGGAATCAATTATATGGTCTCATAAAATAAAAAAGTTAAAATGACTCAAATGGTAGAAGAATTTTTAGTTACTACCTGCCTGTGGTTTCGCCCGCGTGCTATTGTAATCCCATCCTCAGGGCTTATGCCTTGGACAAAAAGTAGGCTATATTTTTTTTTATCTATTCCTGTACTAAATTTTAGCCAGAACCGTTCAAGTAGAGCGTGATTGAAGAACATTTATATCATGAAGGACGATAGGATATTAATTAAGAGTAGGGTCTCATCAAGTTCAACTCGTAACCTCACAAATCCAACGCCTTCGCTACAACTGTAATTACACCAATGATATTTGAAAGACCCTTACCCTAATAGCATTGGAATTAATTCAGTTTTGAAACAGAACCTCTTTAACGATCCGTGAATTTTGATTACTTTAACATAAAATCTAGTTCCCGGATCGTCTTTGTGTTCAGATCCCACATAACTCATATACGTAACTAGTTGACCTGTCCCAGCTTCACCCGCGTCATTTTTTGGTACCTAATAATACCTATTTGATCCCGTATTTCTTTAGTTTTCAAATAATATGGTAATCTGCCGGCTTTGTTGACATTTATGATCACTACTCCGCTACCTTAAGTAATAACGTGATGATACATAACCTTAAACCTTCGTCGATAAACGCAAACTATTTAACACAAAAAAAATCGATTCGAACTAGTGCTTATTGAGATTAGCGCGTTCAAACACTCTTCAGCTTTATAATGTTAAATATATAAGTAGATAAGATTATCCGAACCAAAATATTTGTGAAGTGACATAATCACAAAATTCTGAATTAGTAGTTATATCAGGTAGGATCATGGAGGAATGAAGTATAATTTACTTAATTTCTCCATGGGCGTAATAACATCCAGATATGAGGAACAACGCTATGTGCGTACAATTTCGCCGGCCTGGGGGTGACAGGTGGAGCCGTCTGTCACCCTGGCAGAAGCAGGCCGCGGCGGTGGCGCGCGTGGCGCGCCTCCCCGTTTCCGGGGACGAGTTGGGGACTATGTAGTCCCCACACCCGAGAAGAGGGCCAGATCGTGAGAGGCCGGGGTGCGAGGGATATGCCTGTCAACCTCACCTTCGGCAACCAAAGCGACCCACAGGCGGCGTGCGTTTTAGTCGGTTCGAGTCCGACATAACCTCCTCCACCGGCTCCGGTGGGGAGGTATCCGTGGGGATTTTGCGCACGTAAAAAAAAAAAAAAATATGCGTACAATTTAAGGACATACATTCATAAATGAACTAAAAAATTGTATCCGCAGTAAAATAAACTATAGGTCTCCTAAAAAAGCTTAAAGTCGCTCAACGAGCTATGGAGAGGGCTATGCTCGGTATTTCCTTACGTGATCGCGTCAGAAATGATGATATCCGTAGGAGAACAAAAGCAACCAACGTAGCCTAGCGGATTAGCTCGTTGAAGTGACAATTTGCGGGATACATAGCACGCATAACAGATGGCCGATGGAGCAAAAAAGTTTTGGATTGGCGACCGCGTACGGGCAAACGTAGCGCAGGACGCCCAACGTCCAGGTCATCAATCCATCGCCTAATGCACCCAATGCATCGATCAAGGTCGCCGGGAAGCGCTGGATGCGGGCTGCTTTAGATTTGTCATTCTGGAAGTCTGTGCGAGAGGCCTATGTTCAGCAGTGGACTATGTGTGGCTGAAATGACATTAAAATAAAACCATAATTAAGTCACTTTAAATGATATACTGCTGCGTAGTGGTGTCCAGTCTTCCAGTAGGAGATATAGAGGTCCCTATAAAAATCAGTAGGACCTAAACTAAACTCACTTGCAGGCAGATGCTGATCACTACAGGAGGAAAGTACTTGGTTTTTGATTTGGTATGTTGAAAAGGCTAAAAGTTTGACTACGATTGGTTTGCTTAGATGCACTGCCCATATAAATTGATATTTAGAGTAGTTAAACTGAAAGATTAACTATTGATTTTCGTATTACGTATTTATAGCTCACCTCACAGGTAAAATTCTTTAATGTTCTAGGATATAAGTTCAATCTATCGTCTTCTTAAATCTTTGACAACTTCAAGCTAACATGCGCCAGCAGTAATATCCGCTTATTATACCAAAGTTAATGATATTTCAACACCAAGGGATAGGCGAAAGCGAGTTGAAAATAATTTATTTTAAGTTTTATGTAAGCAACTTAAATCAAATAGAAAACATTGAAACGGTCTAGGCGGGATTTGAACACGCGATCTTTGAACGCTCAGACCACTAAGACCACTACGCCGTAAGACGGATTTATGTATAGAAGAATTTGGATGGGTTCGGGCGAAGGTTCGGTGGCTTAGTGGTCAGAGCCTTCCTCCGGTAAGGAAAAATCGCGAGTTCGAATCCCGTCTGGACCATTTCAATTTTTTTCTATCTTATTCAATTTTGAATAGTTAGCAAATTAAATGCTTCAAATTTTCTTAAATCAAATAATTTGAATTTTAACAATAAGACGACTGACTTGACTTTGACTTCCTTGACTTTTGTTCATCCAAAATGTGCTTACCTAACCTAAAGAGGTTTTTAAATAAAACTATCTAGCACCGCTCTGTGCTGGTGCTGCTGCTGCTTCTGAAAAGGCTCTTAAGCGGCATAAATACTCCGATCTTATCGGAGATTATGAATTTGTGCCGTTTGGAGTCATGGGGTCCGAGCGCTTGCAATCTCTTCCGTGAGATTGCAAAGCGTATGGTCGACGGTTAACGTGACCAGAAGGTTGGCCTCTTTATAGGTCAGAGAATAAGCATTGCCATACAACGTGGCAATGCTGCCAGTCTTCTGGGAACACTACCACAAGAGGCATGCGATGCGGAGGAATTCCACGACGCATTTTAATTATTTTTAGCTATAAATTGTATTATACTTATTATAGATTGATCGTATCTTATTTACGAATATTTGAAGTGATAAACTAAGTAGGTATTTCTCTTAGCTTTCGTAAATTTATTCATCTTCAACACTAAACTAAAACATATTTATTTATTTATTTATTATAATCATTGCAAATATGGGTTACATATAGTTGTTATAGGTAGCAGGTAGGTTTCACCATATTTTACCATAGTGGGCATGCAATTTTACAAGCTAAATTGGGAAGTGAATTAATTAATATGTTATATTCATGCTTAGAAAATTCAAATTATTAGATTATCATAACATTATTTTGTCATTTTTATAGATTCTAGGATATAAATCAAAATGTCATATTAGTATTTTAGTATACATACTTAAAAATTTAAAATTAACAATGTCATAGTGCAATATCTTCTTAATTATTATATATAGATCCGTTTATAATGTCAGTTCAGTAATATAACAATAGTAAATGTCATAAATAATTAACTTAACTTTGTTACAATAAACATTTTATACCATTCTCATCAAGAGTGTATACTGAACACATCACTATTATGGGACTTTGTACTGAAGTAATGAGGTATCTGACAGAAAGTCATTTAACGAATAGTAGCATTTCTTCACTAATAATACACGGAGTTGCTTTTTGAATATTTTAAATTCTGGAATAAGTCTAATACACTCTGGTACATTATTAAATATCCGCGGGGCCAAGCAAAATATACTTTCATGCATTAGTTGTGTTTTGCTAGCGACTACGTGTAATTTATTCTGATGCCGTGCACGTGTACGATAATCAAATAGTTCAGAGTTACTCTTCACAAATACTGCGGCCTCAAGTATATATATACATGGAAGTGTTAATAAATTCATGTTTCTGAAGTATGGTTCGCAAGAGTCTGGTGAGTGAAAATTAAACATGACTCTGATACAGCGCTTTTGAGCAATGAACGCACGTTCGTGGTCTGTACTGTTACCCCAGAATATCACCCCGTATCTGAGTGTTGAGCTAACGTAGCCGTGATAGGCTGTTACTAAAGTAGATGTATTTGCAACCTTTCTTAATTTCTGAAGTGCGTATGAGAACTGTGTTAGTTGTTTACACACGTACTCCACATGTATTTTCCAGTTGATTTTGTTATCAATATGTAACCCCAGAAATTTAGTGACCTCCACTTCTTCAACGTCGCTATTTAAGTAACGAATTGTTAAAGGTGTTGTGCGACAAACTCGTATTCTAAAATTCATTATTTTTGTTTTGTCAAGGTTAATCGTTAAGTTATTAATTTTAAGCCAGTCTATAATTCGTGCTAAAGATTGATTAATGTCCGATTCTAAATCTATTGTATTGTCATTAGCAAAGAGTACAGTGCTATCATCAGCGAACAGCGTAATGTCGTGTTGTGTTGCCGAAGGCATGTCATTAATATATACAAGGAAAAGTAAAGGACCCAGAATACTCCCTTGTGGAACACCAAATTTAGCAATTCCAGTTTCAGAAGTACAGACTTCTTCAGTTTTTGTTTTAGGGTTGACCCATCCTATTTCTGTAAATTGCTGTCTGTCAGAAAGGTAAGATTTGATTAGATTGTACACATTACCTCTAACACCATATGCATACTTCGCTTGTTACTTGCACCATCATGAAGCTTTTCATGAAGACATTAAACGATGATTCGTGAAAACGGACACATTAGGGCCATGTTTATTCTCTATAAACCTAATACCGCCCTCCTATATAGAGTCAAAATATCTATCTAGTTAAAGATACAAAAAAGGACCACACTAGCTGGTCACGTGTTAATACCAGTCATCTTAGTATATTGTTACTAAGATAGCTTGACCAAATAATGTAATGATTATATAATGATTGATTTTATCACCGGATACCGCAGTTGCGTAGTGGTAGGTGGTAATGGACTGCTAAGAGGAGGTCTCAGGCTCGATCCCAGGTTTTACCATGGCACACACCACTGACTTTTCGTTGCTGTTGGAAGTTATGTGTGTATTTATCGCAGGTTTATAAGTACCCGGTTAAAAGCATTAGGCTCGCTGCCTATTACATTGGGACCTAAACATAAACTGGCGAAATGTGGGTGCTAACGCCTCTGCCTACCCTGTCGAGGATATAGGCGTACGTTTATGAGTTAACGTATATGATTTTATCAGAGAGTGCGTTACGGTTGCACAAAATGTATAACAGTCGTAACAGGCCAAAGTAGTTTGATTAGTCTAACTACATAACTTTGATATTGCTAATGAGTTGTGAAGGTCAGATACTAGTCGCTACACGGAAAATATCGAAGTTCAGCCGCGTCGCAATCAGACTGCAAAAGCGGACCCCAGACTTCGAGGTTCAAGCTTCTGATGTGACCAGGCTGGACTGATGATGATGAATGATTGGTCTTTATAAAACTACTCTGTCTCATCGTCCCTTAACTTACAACACCGCACAAGACATTTTTACCAATTTTACAGGAGACGAAAAATATTATCATTAGTTGAGAGGTCAATTAACTTGCGCGCTGTATTTTGCGAATTACTTATTAATTATTTAATTTAAATTTAATTATTTATTTGTTTACTTACTGGAACTTAACAGCTATTTTACATAAGTCATGGGGAAACTTAAGAATTACGTAGGATTCTAAGCCAATAATAAAGTTTGCCGACAAGTAAAATATTGCATGTACAACTTAACAACTGGGTACCCAATACTTAAAGCTATGTTATGTTCCTTAAATAAGTAATTAACTTATCCAAAACACCTTCATGTGGCTAAGTATGGCTTTAACTTACAAATAATTTGTTTCTTGAACACATTTTTAGGAGGTGGAAGTTTTTTTTAAACCACTTAGGTGGCAGACAAGCACACGGCCCACCTGATTGAAAGTGGTTGCCGTGGCCTATGGACGTGTCCAAAACCAAGGGGTCACACTTGCGTTGCCAACCCTGTAAGCACAGAGAGTTTCTGTGCCATCAGTGTAAAAGACAAAGCAGCGCAAGCTTTTGGCCTTCCCACTGACAGCACCAAAACTCGCCAGTGAGATCTGGCTACCCTACTCACCGCCTGGAACACAACATAAGGTTATTATGGCCGCGGTATTTTATAGGGCGGAAGTACTTCCCCGGTCGGACTGCTCAAATGGACGGAAATACCGTCGTGTCCTACCTCCTAAAAAGGTGCCAATATCTCCAAAATTATCGTTGTAACAAGTAGGTAAACGAGTGAGAATAGCATTTTTACTGGCTGAAATCTAAATTATGTTATGTAATTATGCTATGTGATGTAAATTGTGTTATGTAATGATGCAAAATGAGCAGCTCTAGCCAATGGCATCAAACACCGCACACGTCATTTTTATCAACTTTGCAGGAGATAAAAAACTGTCGCATGTTGACAGGCCAATTGGCTTGCATGCTGTCATATTATTTTGAGAATTACGGCTTCTAATTGGCAGAAATCGATATCAAATTAGTTAGACGCGGAATGAGTAGCTCTTCTATTCAATGACATCAAAATTTGAAAACTGACAATTTTTGACTTGAGCTAAGGGTTTAATTTTGTTTTTTACAACTTAGGTGGCAGAAAAGCACATGAGCCACCTGATGGAAAGTGGATATCATGGCCTATGGGTATGTGCAACATCAGGGGAGTCACACTGGTGCTGCCGTCCCTATAAAAACAGAGAGTTTCTGTACCGTCAGTATAGAAGACAAAGCATTGGTCTACCCACTGACAGCACAGAACTCTCCAATGAGCATTAGTGACCCGACTCACCACTGGGACCACAACACGAGGCGTTTATGGCCGTGGTATTCTTTATGGTGGAGGTCCTTCCCCTCTGCCTACCCCTTCGGGGATATAGGCGTGAGAGTTTATTTGTTATATTGAAATCGGAAAAACTTAAAAGATGATATAAAAGGCAGTTTTGTGGTTGACATTTAGTGGCAATTTCAAACAAAATTTTCATAACTACTGTGGGGTATGATGTATGGTATTAAAATGATAGTAATTTTGCATATTATGCATGTCATTTATCTCGTGCCGAGAATAGAAATTTAAATTTATCGCGACGTTTGAGAGCATTTTGATATTCACTGTATTTTAATTTATTTGAATTTTAATGTTTTAGTCGCGTGGTTACCGGCATAGTAGAATTTGACCACCCCAACTCTTCCCATGCGGTGTCATATAAGACGACTAAAGGATAGGGCTGTTTAATATCAGACAGATATTTACAGCCCAAACTCAGCCTCAGATGCATAGCTCATGAAAATTGTTACTTTTTTTTTTTTTTTTTTTTACGTGCGCAAAATCCCCACGGATACCTCCCCACCGGAGCCGGTGGAGGAGGTTATGTCGGACCCGAACCGACTAAAACGCACGCCGCCTGTGGGTCGTTTCGGTTGCCGAAGGTGAGGTTGGCAGGCATATCCCTCGCACCCCGGCCGACCCAGGGCCATCTCTCACGATCTGGCCCTCTTCTCGGGTGTGGGGACCGCAGAGTCCCCAACTCGTCCCCGGAAACGGGGAGGCGCGCCACGCGCGCCGCCGCCGCGGCCTGCTTCTGCCAGGGTAGTGCGCGGGCAGCTTGTCTAGCGATCCTTCGTCGCTCCCGCTGCCGCTCCCGCCCCGCCTCCTCCTTCACGAGCATTACTTGCTCGCAGAAGGAGGCGCCGGCCGCCCACGCATCCGCGCAGCAAACCATCGCCGCGAGCAAGGTGGAGAGCGTGAGAACCCTCACTCCCAGGGCCGCCACAAGCTCCCGCCTCGGCGTCTCCCACGCCGGACCCTCGGTGAGCGTGTGCGGACCTGAGTCCTCGCTCGCGTCGCAGTGATGGCACTCGGACGTTGGCTCTTTCTGCATCCGACGCAGATACTTTCCGAAGTATCCGTGCTCGGTGATCATCTGCGTCAGACGGTACGAGAGGCTGCCGTGTGGCCTCTCTAGCCACTCCCCCATGATGGGTCTTACCGCCGTTACTACGGCGTGCCCTGCGCTTGGTTGCCCAAGTCGTCTCTCCCATTCTGCCACCATTTCCCTGTGGAGCATTTCTTCGGGCTCGGGATCGTGACCCCGCTCCCGTGCCGCCCTTCGGAACCTGTATAGCGCCGAAAGGCATCTCGCTTCCAGGATCCATGGTGGCGATCCGGCGAGGAGACTCGCCGCGTTGAATGATATCGTGCGGTACCCCCTTATGATGCGGCACGCCAACTTCCGCTGCGGACGCTGCAGCAGAAGCATGTGCCGATCACTCAGGGTGTCCGCCCACACGGGACACCCGTACAGGGCCATGGACCGCACGACACCCGCGTAGAGTCTCCTGCAGGAGTCATCCGGGCCCCTCAGGTTGGGCAGTAGCCGCGCCAGAGCGTTGGCTGTGCCCGCCAGTTTGGGGCCCAGACTTCGGAAGTGCTTCCCGAAGTCCCACCGGCCGTCGAGCACGAGCCCCAGATATTTCATCTGGGGCTTGATGCCGATGAGAGTGCCTCCCACTGTGAGACTGGAACCAGGTGGTGGCGTGCGCCGAGGTCCATGAAAGAACATGGCCTCGGATTTATGCAAAGCCACCTCAAGGCCCAGCCGCCGGATCCGATCCACGACTTGAGCAACCGCGGTCGTGGCCCTCAGGATCGCTTCGCGGTGTGTAGCTCCGCTTGCCGTCACTAGCGTGTCGTCCGCATAGCCCGTGACGGCGGCGCCGTCCGCAAGCTCACCGCGAAGCACCCAGTCGTATCCAATGTTCCACAGTAGCAGCCCGAGAACCGATCCCTGTGGAACACCGCACGACATCTCACGCCGACCGACGCCGGTCGCACTTGGGTAGATGACGGCTCTCTCCGTCAGGTACGCCCCGACTATGCGGCGGAGGTAAAGAGGCACACCGTGGTACACGAGTGCCTCCCTGATGCAACTCCAGGGCAAGGTGTTGAACGCGTTGGAGATGTCCAAGGACACCGCCAACGTCACCTCGCCCCGGGCAACTGCCTCCTCCGCCAAAGTCCTCACGCGCATGATGGCATCCACGGTGGACCGCCACCGGCGGAAGCCATATAGGGCATCCGCCAGGTCCGGCCCCCTACCAGAGAGGTGCTCGACGAGGCGCTTCGCAATAACTCTTTCAAAGAGCTTGCCCACCTCGTCGAGCAACACAATGGGCCGGTAGCCGGACGGTTCGTCCGCCGGGCGACCCTCCTTTCGGATGAGGACCAGTTTCCCCGTCTTCCACATCTTCGGAAACTGGCCCCGCTCCAAGCATGCGCTGAGGAACCCTCTAAGTCGGGGTTCGAGACCGTCTTCTCCCAGAGCTAGGACCCACGCGCGGCCTGGAATGCCGTCGGGTCCCGGGGCGGTGCTCTTCTTGGCTCTAAGCCTTCGCACCGCCAGCTCCAGTTCTACCCAAGTGACCTCGGGGACTTCGTCGTCAACTACCACACTGGGCGCCACAGGCGACCGAGGTGGCGGAGTCATCTGCGGCGGAACGTGTTCCGCTCGCGCCGGGAACAGGGACTCGACCACTCCACCGAGCAGAGCTGGCTGGAGAACCCGGGTCATCGGCGGGGCCCGGGGGCGCAGCTTTCCTCTTACCATAAGGTAAGGCCGCCCCCATGGGTCCCGCTCCAGCGTCTCCATGAGCTCCTTGTAAGCCGCGGCTTTCGCCCGCTTAATCTCCGCTCGGAGGGCATCTCTGGCCTCCCTGTATCCCACATGAAGCTCCGCCACTCGGGGCTCCGTATCTGCGGTTCGGCTACGCCTCCTACGGAGTCTGGTCCACCGGCGGTGCGCGATCACGCAGGCTTGCCGTAGCCTCGCGGAAAATTGTTACTTTATAGGCAAACAAACGACTGCTCAAAAATATTATGATATTTTCTTCACAAAATATTTGTTTTATATTATTCTAAGAAAGGCATAACATGATAGGTACAGTCACCGTCAGAACCATCTTGACTACAAAGTGATCTTAATACCAAGGTATTAATATGAAATCAAACTGTTTTACCGATTTAAATTGTATTTTAGTCCGATAAAGGTGTGTACTAAATATCAGAATAATCAGTTAACAGAAAGGGAGGAAAACCAACTCATTGAAATAATTTTGAGTACTTTGTTTGTCAAGATCGATCTGGTGCTGACTGTACGTCATATCATAATTTTATAATATTTATGAATAACTTAAGGTATTTCTTTTTACAAAGCAAGATGATAAAAGCATTTGTTTATAGAAATAGTGTAGGTATATTACTTGTTGTATGTATGCATACCTTCTTTTTCAAGGTCGCTGGACCAATTTACGCACTTTTTGCGCAACAATTTCTTTGCAGTTTCGTTTCTTTCTTTATGAAAGGTTTCAAATAAATTTCACGACGTGATCAAAGACTTTTCTTTTACTTTGACATCGAGTATTTAGGTAACTTAAGAATATTTACACGGGCCGTGCAAATATCCCTCAGTCCGAGGTGGAAAAGAATCGAACAACTTGTGTCTGAAATCGAGACTACTCTGATTAATGGAGTATCCGATTGGGGACGACTAAACCTAGTCCAATTCAACCCCACTAAGACACAAGTATGTGTATTCACCGCTAAAAAAACCCCCATTCATTGTAGCGCCGCAATTCCTGGGCACACCGCTTACCATCTCCTTGAGTATTGGGATCCTTGGTGTCGATATCTCCAGCGACGTCCAGTACCGGCGTCATTTGAAGGACAAGGTAAAGTTGGCATCAAGGAAACTTGGAGTACTTAACAGGGCGAAGCAGTACTTCACTGCGGGGCAGCAACTCCTTCTTTATAAGGCACAGGTCCGGCCCCACATGGAGTACTGCTATCACCTTTTTGCTGAAGCGCGAAAACAATATTTTTCCGTACTTACTCATATTTTAGCACTTCCTCTTCCTCTTAGCGTTAATCCTAGTCCCATCCGAAGCTTTGAACTTGAAGCGACTGCTATCTGACCTCCACAACACAAAGGCGACATCGGAACATTGCAGCTAGACCAGTTGTAGAACTTCTTACTGGTAGTAAGAGTCCTAAAAAGTCAAATAACTTGTCTAGTTGCAATGTCCATGAACACTTTTGGCAGTCGTTACGTGTGGTTGTAACCCTAAAGACTGCCAGACTGATGGCTTAACGTGCTCCCCAAGACACGACCAGACCAATGCAAATACCCATATTCATACATACAAATATTTAGACTGTGCGGAGATCAAACCCGAGCCCATGCGTAGAGTAGAGGCCGCGTTCACTTCTACCACGCCATAGAGGTTATCAATATAGTATTTTACCAATAAAATGCAATATTTGTAGTATATCATTTCATTTTATGAAGCAGATGAACCGGTTCATAGATCAGATTGACTTAGTGGGATATCATTCAGATATACCTCGTAGGTACATACACGCTGTATGTGTATGTGTAACAATACATATGCTAACGTAGGCAGAGGTGTTTAAAAAAGATGGAAAGAAAGCACTTTTAATCCCCCAAAGGTTTGCTGGGAGAAAACTCAATATTGAGTTAAGCTCGCCTTTATACACCAAGATGTATTTGTGATATCCTGTTTTTTTTTTTCTTACCTGTGCAAAATCCCTCCAAAAATATCCTATACCTCCCCACCGGAGCCGGTGGAAGAGGTTATGTCGGACTCGAACTGACTAAAACGCACGCCGCCTGTGGGTCGTTTTGGTTGCCGAAGGTGAGGTTGACAGGCATATCCCTCGCACCCAGGCTGACCCAGGGCCATCTCTCACGGTGTGGCCCTCTTCTCGGGTGTGGGAACTACAGAGTCCCCAACTCGACCCCGGAAACGGGGAGGCGCGCCACCGCAGCGGCCTGCTTCT
Organism: Eilema griseolum; assembly: GCA_963662185.1. Lineage (NCBI taxonomy): Eukaryota > Metazoa > Arthropoda > Insecta > Lepidoptera > Erebidae > Eilema > Eilema griseolum. The sequence continues at coordinate 11,389,875 of OY759252.1, forward strand.
GCCAGTGTGATATCTTGTTGATGTATTATTTTCTTGTGTATAATAAAGAATTAATGAATAAAGAAAGAAAGAAAAGAACATTTATTAAACACACAGTATAAAATGAAATAAAATAAATCTACCGTATTATATTTATATTAAATAAACAAAATAGAACAACAGAACAATGCCAGAGAAAAACATGCAATAATAGCAAGCACCAAATCCCACAATACAAATAAACCTCCTATATGTGTCAGTGTGTCTATATGTGTCTAAAGAGCTGCAGTTCAGCTAATGTTACAGATAATGATTACTATCTGCGACGTTGAATTCCAACTATCACCGACGTTGGCGCTATATTGCTGGCTAGTTAGAAGATATTCCATTGACTCACTACAAAAGCAATTTGTTTGTACGTGTGCCATTAAGTAAATAAAAAGTAAACTAATAATAAAACATTTAAAAGAAAAAAAAAACACTAAATCAACATACTAAACTTATAATTAAATTCAGGTTCCATTCATTCAGATTTCACACAATTAGTATGTAATAATAACAATTGAATTAAATTTCAAAGCATTTATAAATAAAGCATAGTGTCCTAACTATTTAAATCGATTAAGATAAAAAAAATCGATCAGGCGGGATTCTCAATCTTTCCCTTACAGGGAAAATGCTCTGAGCCACCGAACCTCCTCAAAGGCCATTGAAATATTCCTGTATATATCAGTCTTGCGGCGGCGGTGGAAGCTGTCTACTGATACTCGTACGAACTAATGAAACCAATTAATGATGTTACAATCGTTTTTAAACATTAATTTTTGAGTACTTTTTTTTACTTGAGTAATTTTTGAGTGCTTGTCTGCCAACTAAGTGGTATATAAAAAAAAAAAAACTCCGCCCAAACAATTGAATACTACCTGAACTTAATCGATGTGAATAATAACATGTTCATACCAAGCCAAACTTATAGCAAGCTAGTACTGGCACTAACATATTGTACAAGGTGACAAAATACAACATAGTATTGAAACCAATTACTTATCCAGTCTGAACTATTTTCTCTATCTGTCCACCCCATCGCATTCCCCAGCTTTAATTTGAACTCTCTACTTAGAGCATTCACGTGCACTTACTTAGATGTCTGATGTATCAACTTAAGCGAACTTAGTGGAAAACTTAACTTGGTTTAGCAGAATTCGAAGAGATTAGAAAGTTAAGGGTAAGTTAAAGACTTGTCGGGTGAAAGAGACTATTGTGGGTTTATTATTATCGTATTTAAATTTGTTTTACCCGCGTAGCCTAGTGGTATGCGTAATGGACTACCGAGACAAGGTCTCGGACTCGATCCCAGGTTTTACCATGGCACACACCAAGGACGTTTCGATGCTTTTCGAAGTTATGTGTGTATTTATCGCAGGTTTATAAGGGCTCGGTTAATGGCAATATGCTCGCCACCTATTACATTGGGACCTAAACATAAACTGGCGAATTGTGGATGCTAGCACCTCTGCCTACCCTTTCGGGGATATAGGCGTGAGTTTATTATAACATAACATGTTTATGTTATCAAGTTATGTTAAACTTGTTTTGTGCATGGTCAGTTTAGTCAAATATAATTTGCTTACAAGGGTATTACTTTATCATCATCATCTGAGAGATGAGTCCCACTTACATCTTAAAGCCTGGGGTATGCCTTCTAACCTTTTCTGTCCTACTTCCCTCGATCTTGAGTATCTTTGTTAGTGCAACCATCAGCACAGATGTCATTATCTGCGACGTCCAGTTAGCACTTTTTTTGGCTTACCCCTCTAATAGGGTCCCAACGGAGGTGGTTTAGCTAGACATTTGTTTACAGGGCCTCTGTGGCGTAGCGGTAGAACGTTTGACAGCTACGCAGGAGGTGCGGGCATATTTGCATTGGTCTGGGTGTTTCATGTGTAATATGTATGTATTTACAAAAAAAATATCTAAGTATGTTCATAAGTGCTCGGATAATGGCAATAGGCTCGCCACCTATTACATTGGGACCTAAACATAAACTGGCAAAATGTGGGTGCTACCACCTCTGTCTACCCCTTCGCGTGAGCTTATGTTATGTTATGTAAGTATGTTCATCCGTATTCTAGAGTCCATAACACAACTCACAAGCTAGTTAATCTATGCTTACCATGGGTCTAAACTTCATCCCACGCACACTCAAGCTGTGGAATGACCTCCCTGCTGCGGTTTTCCCAAGCACCTACTATATGGGGTTCTTCAAGAGGGGCATCAGAAGGTTTCTTCTTAGTCGGCAGCCCGAGTGTAACACCCCTGGTGTTGCATACGTCCATAGGCCACGGTAACCACTTCCCATCAGGTGGGCTGTGTGCTTGTCTGCCATCTTAGTGGTATAAAAAGAAAGATAGCGTTATGAAGAATGTATATCATATAAAAATATTATGTGAGTGATCTCCGTGTACTGAAGTAAAAACTTTAAATATATAAATATAAAAAAAAATATTTATAGGCTAGTGATGAAAATCTATATCTTTTACTAGGTATATACTCGTAATACAACATAACACCTATATCGCAAAAATAAACAAGTGTTATCAAAGCCGTATGGCGTTCTCGGCAGAGTAGAATTGTCAACAATAGTGCCCGGAAGACCGAATGAGACCGAATTTAATGATTGGTGAAATGTGGGTGTTAATTCACCTCTACCTTACCCTCAGGGAATAATTCGTGACTATATGTATATATGTTATCAGACTCTAAACTGGCAATGAGTATAGCCACCCTTATTTGGCTATCTATTACATTGTTTGTAACATGAAAAGATAACCACTCATAAAAATTGTTCGGAGTTTGTTAGGTACCAGCGTTAATTGATTTAGCCTTAACCTTATTCGTGGCTGTGATTGTAGACTTAGTTGTGGTAAATGTTGAAAAGATTTCAGACTGTATGGGACTCCACTAACATGGGGACTGTACAGGATCCCACTAACACGGGGACTGTACGGGACCCGATAAGATGGAGATTGTACGTAATCCTGCTGAGATGGTGATTGTAAGGGATCCCGTTAAGATGGGGATTGTACGGGACCACACTTCAGGTCAACAAACTTCACTTATTAGGTGATACATCTACTGATTAAATAGACGGTGCTCTGGTGCAGGCTCCTTCTCGAGATTGAGGGGTTTGATGCCAATCACTTTCGTAACATAATAAATAATGATTTGCAGAAGTTGCCACAGGAATTTCAGGTCGTTCTTCTATCTGACTGTTGGGAGCTCCACCTTTCGTCTCCACGCCAGAATTGTTTTATTTTGCTGACGATTTTGTCTCGTTCGGCAGTAAATTCTAATGACCTAGTAACGCTAGATAGAATGTAAAATATAAATACAGGAAAAATAAATTATATTATTTTGAAGGGAAAAGTAATATTTATCCAGACCATTTATTTTATTTTACGCAATTCTAATTGGAACCTTATCTGTTACGAAATACGTATCCTATTTCGTTTTATAAGAGCGTATCTAAACAAAATATCTTCCAATTAGGATCGTGTTATTTGCACGTGTAATGGTTTACACAGTGGAACTTTCTTCAAATTTCATTTTGCGAAATATGTTAGTCCTACCTGTTAAATATTAGCTTTTATTGTGAAGCTGATGATGGGATGTTTGAAGCTTTCTAGAGGTTATAGTAGGACCTCTATACATAGGATTCTTTTTCGTGACCCGAACCAACCTCACCTCTTCGCCGGTATGCTTGAAGATTAATGTACGGGTCCTTGTCGTTATTTTTCCTTCCAGGGCTTCGTGGTTAAACGGCAGTTACTACGCTTTTGTCGAAGATAACCCTAATCAAGGAAGAGTCGAAGAGCGGACCCCAGTTTCAAAGTAAAAGCATTGTATGTAACTGGAACGTAGCTTGTAGGTATCTCGTAGCAGGTCTACGACGTGACTACGGGATGGTGTAGATCTTCAACCGCGGTATCAATGGGTACCTATGTAGAAACCGAATTTACTATGTAATTGTTATTCCATGTGACGAATTTTATTAAACCCATAATTTTTTTTTTTTTATATTCCGTACCTGTAAAGAAAAAAAAAGCAGAACCCTCATATGATCACTTTGTTGTCCGTCTGTCCGTATGTCTATCAGTCTGTCTGTCAAGACCTTTTTCTCAGGAATACGTGGAAATATCAAGTAGTAATTTATACCATCTACTCAAGTCTATAACGTCTTGCAACTATACAAAAATCAAACTACTATTCAAAATATATTACGGTTGATGTAGCTTAAGTTACGAAACGCTCGAGTTGCAAGTTCGACTCGCACTTGACAGGCTTTTTTTTAAAATTATGTTTATGTGCAAACCCAAAGACGTGATTAATGTCCATATTCAAAGCCTTTTTGACGTACATTGCTTTGGATAAGTCTAGTAAAAAAGCTAAGGGAATTTGAAGACAAATGGAATTAGACCAGAATAGGGGTCTTAATCCTCGTGGGGAAGTAAGACGTGGAAGATTGATAGCACGCTCGAACATGTTGAACGAAGTATCCGATATTAGTTGCCGTGTAAGTAATAAGTTTACTTTTATAGAGTAGCGTTGTCTAGGGACTGTTTATATCTTTAGACGGATCTAATTAACCGACTTCAAAAAAGCAGAGGTTACATGTTTGTCTGTATGTTTTTTTTAAAGAGATGTTATTGTGATATTGTTCATGTAAGTAAACTTTTTTTAAACCACTTTTTTTTTATACCACTTAGGTGACAGACAAGCACACGGCCCACCTGATGGGAAGTGGTTACCGTGGCCTATGGACTCGTGCAACACCAGGAGCGTCACACTCGCGCTGCCGACCCTGTAAGCACAAAGTATCTATGCCGGCTGTGTAGAAGACAAAGCAGGACAAGCCTTCATTTTTCCCACTGGCAGCACAAATTCTCCAGTGAGCTCTGGCTACCCTACTCACTGCTGAGAACAAAACACGAAGTTATTATGACCCCGGTATTCTATAGGGTGGAGGTGCTTCCCCAGTCGGACTGCGCACGATTTACTTGTAAAGGGAAAAAGATACTAATTACAATTAATTGAAGATCACAAAGGTCTTTAATTAGCTCCTCACACACATTGCGACCAGAAAGAGTGTGCATTGTGCGCCATGCAAGGAATTTCATATCACGCACGCTTAAGGTGCGGAATGAACTCCCTGCTGCGGTTTCCCTAAGCGACTGCAATATGGGGTCCTTCAAGAAGGGTATTAGAAGGTTTTTTCAGGGTTGGCAGAATGAGTGTTACTCCTCTGGTGTTACATACGTCCATAGGCCACGGTCACAACTTCCCATCCGGTGGGCCGTGTTTTTGTTTGCCACCTAAGTAGTATAAAAAAGTTCCCATAAAAGTTATAACATAAATCTATAGAAGGGAAGAAGTAAGTAGACCGCGGGCTCCAATGCCTTAAAAGCTACCAAGAACAAAGCGATGATGATATAGTTGTATTATTGAATGAAATTTAAATTCCAAATATAAACCACTTAATATGTATATAAACGTACATACTCAAAATTATTCAAAAATAATTATTAAATGTTATTCAAGACACGTGCTCGTGATTCACCAAGTTTCAATCTTGAATAACTACAATTCGTTAATTAGACGCTTCTATTCAGCTTTTATTGATTTAACTTGCGTAAACACGGTGACTTCACATGTTCAATAAATTGCTCGTTTGTTAATTTCAAAATCGTGAACTGTTTATATAATCCATTGTAGGCAATTCACTGTTTACGTAAAGGTCTCGATGTATGATTTTAAGGTTCTGTATTCAAAAGATGGAACAAGGGAACCTAATTACTTATTCCGCTGTCCGCTTGTTTGTCACCAGAGCCTTGATTCTGCTAAAGCTAAACCAATGTGATGCCATGGAGACTGCTAAAAAATCCGTTTAATTTTAGCTGATGAGCTCTTCCAACCAATCTCACCGTCTCCTTTCCTACATAGGACAACACGTGCAGAGCTTATATATCACCCTCACACTGTGCAGAGTATACGAGCAAGAACCAAGCGGTTAGGAGACTCTTTTCTTTGCCGCACTAAGACCTGGAATTCATTACCAGCACACGTGTTTCCTTCTTCCGACAGTCCCGGGTCCTTTAAGCGGGACGTTAAAACCTTACTTACTTACTTACTGTCTTACTTACTTAGTGTCTGTAATGGTAACCCTCTTTCCTGAGACTTTGCCTTTAGCTTACCATCAGGCAAGGTGAAGTCAAGTTGGCGTGTCCTAGATAAAAAATGAAAAAATACTATAAAGCAATGTGTTTAAATTCCAAAATTAAAAGGCATTAAAAGACAGGGTGATAAAAAAGTGTTATGAAACTCTATACATTTAATATAGAACTTTAAGCAAATAGAAATAAAGTCGCAAATGTATTGTCATTTTTTGCAGTGTCCGTGGTAATACAGTGGTTTTGCTTTAGTAGACCGGGGGGGGGGGGGGGGGGGCGTATGTAATGTACCGTGACATTTAAAAAGTTGACATTTTCAACGATGCCATATTTCTGTGGCTGCCTACAATAACTAAAAACAGAAAACAAAGATATTGGTACGAAAATTTGTAGACTGCCAGTTGCAAGGTGGCCTCAGTAGTTAAGGTGTCGGAATTCCGATCCAGGGAATGATGAACCAACTCTTAAAAAGACATAATGAAAGAATACAAAGTAAACACCTCAACAAAGTCTAGGGAACAAGATGACCCCAATTATTTTTTTTTCGTGTAAATCTTGTTTTGCAAATAACTGGCAGCAAATAAATAAAAATAGAATAAAGTAGATTACAGAGTTGTTCGAAATTTAAAAATACATTTAAATAAGTAATGATTTTCGAATATGGAGGGAAAACTTTTAAAAGTGTTTGATTGTGCAGTTTCTCTGAGGCAAAATGAAAATTATTTTTTTTTTATTTTAAATAACGTTTATTATCAATAATACGTCTTTTACGTATGGTTTGTGCATTTTTGTGACTGTAGTCATCATGTCACGTCGTCATTTAAGTCGCGAAGAGATGTTAAGGGCTGTTGGTATGCTGCAAGCTGGACGAACTCAACGCGACGTAGCGGATGCTGTCAACACCCAACCAAGCGTAATTTGCAGATTATGGGCACGCTACAGGTCTACAGGGGATGTTGCCGAACGTCACAGGGGACGAAATAGGGTTACTACCCCGTGACAAGATCGTTTCTTGCAAAATTCCGCAAGGCGGCAACCCACGATTACTGCTCGTCAGTTGGTCGCAGGCCTCCAGTCTCAGCATCAAGTGGTTATTAGCGATCAAACTGTCAGAAGAAGACTACACGAAGCCAATCTTTATGCTCGCAGACCGCTTAGGGTTCCAGCTTTTCGACTTGGAAATCGAGGTCGTCGCTTATTGTGGGCTAACGCACATTTACAGTGGACCGACCATCAATGGGCACGGGTTCTGTTTTCCGACGAATCTTGCTTCGGTTTTCATCCTGATTCGAGAAGAGTGCGTATATGGCGAGTTCCTGGACGTCGGAGTCGTCTCCAGAATCCTTACCAAGGTGGAACAATCATGGTATGGGCTGGAATTCGCCTTGGTGGAAGGACCGACCTCGTTTGGATACGGGGCAATTTGAATGCAAACCAATACATTCAGGAGGTTATACACCCCATGGTAATCCCTCATCGATAGCAGTTCGGTCAAGATTTTATGTTCATGCAAGATAATGCACGGTCACACACCGCGAGGGTAGTGGTCAATGCGTTAAGCGAGCACAATATGACGACGTTGGAATGGCCTGCTGAGTCTGCCGACCTCAATCCCATAGAGCATGCCTGGGATTTGCTTGGGAGAAGAGCTTTCAGTGATTCTTTGGAAAATCTGAACACTGAAGAACAACTTTTTTTACACCTTCGCAGTGTATGGAGCCATATTCCACAGACGATGATTGACAATCTCATACTAAGTATGCCACGCCGTTGTCGAGCTGTTGCTAATGCTTTAGGAGGTCCTACAGATTATTAAAAACGTTTAAAGTACGGTTAATTACTGTATTTCTTACTACCTCGTTATTTTTGTGCCTAATCATAGAAGGTTGTAATACTCAATATTGGCACTATTCAATTCTTTCTTAAAAAAAAAAAATTTGGTATGAAAATGTTTTTATTAAAATTAAAATTAAAAACGGTATAAAAATACCCTTCTATTGATATGAAACACTCACTATTACAAGAAAGGGTTTTTAAATAAAAACTAGAAATGTCCTTGTTCCCTAGACTTTGTTGATGTGTGTTATCTACCTTTTGCTGAACACGTACTGTATCAAGTTGCAAAATTTTACAAAGCAGTTTATTATGTTTATGTATGGGTGTGTAGATTTATAACGTAAAAATACTTCTTTGCATCAAAGTTGTATGAAAGAATGTATGATTTACGAGTGTTGTGCACCACCGCTAGTACTTTTCACACTGCATTAAATTGCAATCTAAGTTGCTGTTTAAGTACCAAAAAGCATAACTTAGATTTTTTTTCTGTATTATTTATTTCGATGGTTAAATACGATAATATTTCGCCTTGAATTCATTTTTTCACGCATTTATAGGTTAGACAGAGCAAGGATAAAGTGACAAATCAATAAATAAATATCTTACAACTTTTTACACGTACTTTCACACGTTATTTCGATCAGTAATCTAATCAGTATATAAAAACTGAGTTGTTGGCGGAATCGTTAGGATCGCCATAGAAGAAGAAAAAAAAAACTTTTTACACAACGTTATCTAGACCCATAGTTTAACTAGCTTGTGTTATGGGATTTAAACTGTAGATGAAAATACTTAAATACTTTGACAAGAAGAAAAATTACCTACATCCTACATCAAATACAACATAAACATCTGATAACATAACGCTTCTGATGTTGCAAAAAAACATACGCCAATGTAACCATTTCCCATCTGGTGGCCCATATTCTTATCTACTACCTAAGTAGTATAAAAAGATAGGGGGCAATCCTATTGCCATCAATAGGGCTTTTGGTAGTAGCGTATGCTTTTACGCTACTAGACTACGATTCTAGAATTGTCACATTCTGTGAAAGTAGTCCATATATTATGGGCTTCTCCCTAACTTCTTACCATCGAGCGGGGTGCAGTAAGTAAACGGATTAAATATAAAATAAAAATTAAATACAAACTGCGAATAATCCTTTGTGAGGAACGAAAGGGGAGTTTTCACCCTTCACAATCTCCCTGTAAAGGTATTTCGTACATGTCTGAGGAGCTATTTCTCTTTGAGACCTTACCTAGCTAAGTTAAACCTGATGTCTGAAGTGTTATTGATCAGGTTAGTGGTACTACAACATAGAACGGAATGCACTGCTATTACCCTTTGAGGTAACTGCCGATCGAATGCCTACTTGACCACGCAAGTATAACTTTATGCATTTACTCAAGGATATATTTATGTTGAATATTTGGGTATATAATTCAACCAGGAGTACTCTAAACCGACGAGCATGCATGAAGAATGTAATGAGAGTGAATGAAGCGAGAGTAATATATCAAGATCGTAGTAAATGGAGATCCGTGATCTCTGCCTAACCCTATGTGAAACAGGCGTGATTTTATATATGTATGTATAATTCAACCAAAGACAGTTCAACAAAAGCAGACTCCGTCGGAATCGGAATGAATGCTAGGATTAAGAAGGGGGCCCAAGGTATCCCCACTTATGTGGCGAAGGGTGGAGATTTTGGAAAGGAAAACCGTTGGAAAAGAAATCTTACCTCTTATAAAAAACCAGATAGCAATTTTGAATGGAATAAGTTATATTTAAAAATCGACCACAAATTCCCTTTACTAAGGGCAGGAATCGTGTTATAGGGACCCCTCGCCACTACCATTTATACCTGTTATTTATCGCTGCAGGTAAGACGGTAGTAGCTTCGCTTGACCACTAAACCAAATCATAAGGAGAAGAAAGATATAGAAATGTTATGGTACATTAATAATGTAAAACACGTTGTTCACAGCACATGTTGTGTTCCCAGCGGTGGGTAGCCAGAGCTCACTGGAGAATTTGTGCTGTCAGTGGGATGACTAAAGGCTTGTCCTGCTTTGTCCTCTACACTGACAGCACAGAGACTCTGTGCTTACAGGGTTGGCAGCGCGAGTGTGGCTTCTCTGGTGCTACACACGTCCATAGGCCACGGTAACCACTTTCCATCAGGTGGGCCGTGCGCTTGTCTGCCACCTAAGCGGTATAAAAACAAAACACGAATGATAATGAGACATTTTTTTCTGTGTTATATTTTTATATACATATACGTCACGTCACATCTGTTATGATTTTAGGTCCTACATTATAGGGCGACTATTGCGACCAGAAAGGTTGCGCACTGTGCGGTATGAAAGGAACATCATCCCACATAAGCTCAAGCTGAGGAATCAACTCGCTACTGTGGTTTTCCGAAGCGGCTACATTATGTAGTCTTTCAAGAAGGGCATTAGAACATTTTTTTAGTTTCGACAGCACGAATGTAACGCCTCTGGTGTTGCATATGTCCATACGCCACTGTAACCACTTCCCATCGGGTGGGTCTCATACTTATCTGCAACATACATAGTATAAAACAAATAGGGGGCGAGCCTATTGCCATCAAGCGCCCACTTAGTCATGAGCTACGTGTTTACTGTCGGATGGAGAATAGCCCTATCCCTTAGTCACCTTATACGGCACCCACAGGAAGAAATGGGGTGGCCCGATTCTACTCCATCGGGAATCAACACGGCCATGATTTTTTACTGATTGCTATTATATTTCTATTTCAATAACGTCGACCCTCAACTAAATATAACGCTTGACATCAATTCAAATTTGGCTCGCTAGACCGAATTTCGTTCTGAATATTCATTCGAAGAAATTGTAGGCATAGATGTAAGAGAGTTTAAGTCTGTCTTTTTGCATTTGACGTTTGCTATATGTCTTTGGTAATATTTAATTTCCGCCAATTATTACAAGGAATTTTATATTTAAGTCAAAATCGATTAAGATTGAAAAAATTTAAATGGTCCAGGCGGGATTCGAACCCACGATCTTTCCCTTACTTTATAAATACTTTTTTTTATACCTTAGGTGGCAGACAAGCGGACGGCCCACCTGATGGAAAGTGGTTACCGTGGCCTATGGACATGTGTAACACCGAGAAGCCACACTAGCGCTGCCGACCCTGTAAGCACAGAGTTTCTGTGCCGTCAGTGTAGAGTACAAAGCAGGTCAAGCCTTTAGTCATCCCACTGACAGCACAAATTCTCCAGTGAGCTCTGGCTACTCTACTCACCACTGGGAACACCACATGAAGTTATTATAACCGCGGTATTCTGTGGGGCGGAGGTACTTCCCCAGTCGGACTGCTCAATTGGGCGGTAATACCGCCGTGTCCTACCTTTGAATGCCTGATTTAGTAATTATACAACCGTTTGGGACTTTTCACGTCTAAATAAATAAATATTCCACGACATTCTACACAACGCTATCTAGACCCATGGTAAGCTTAGCTTAACTAGCTTGTGTTATGGGATCTAGAATGCGGATAAACATACTTAGATACTTTTTTTTTGTAAATACATACATATTTTACATAGAAACACCCAGACCAATGCAAATATACATATTCATGCATACAAATATTTGCACTGAGCGGGAATCGAACCCGCACCCCCAGCATAGCAGTCGAATGCTCTACCGCTACGCCACGGAGGTCGTCAATACGGAGGTCGTCTAAGTCATGGAACTTACTATTTCTGCCGATGTTTCGGATGCGTTGCAGCACCCGTGGTCACGGCTTGACTGTTTTACACACACAACATCACCATCTCTGTAACGATTAGCATCCCAACATCTATGGCAGTCGTAACGGGTAGTTGGAGGCCTAAAAAATCCAACAATGGTCTAGCTGCATTGTTACGATGTCACCTTCACAGAAAATATCGAAGTTTACCGAAATCTGCAGTTAGGCCGGGAAAGCGGACACCAGACATCGAGGTGAAAGCTTCGAAAGTTACTGGCATTACCGCTAGAATGAAGAAGATCACCTTCTCGGTAATCTAATGTATAATAATACACCAACTTTATCATAGGTGCTTAGCAATAGCCACAGACATGGCAATAAGCAAAAAAATAGTGTGTGCTAGGTCTATAACTGAAATCCACTGCTGGACATAGGCCTCTCCCAATGTGCGCCATTTTCTCTGATCCTCCGCCTTCCGCAACCAACGAGAGCGCGGAAGATTGTAATATACAACATCTTTTGTTTAAGAATACTAGTAACCGATATTAATAATATTTTCTCTATGCCATCTAGCTAAGCTCAATTGTTTGTGTTAAGAGTGGATTCATGTCGGCAGTTTATTGGCCAGGATTTGAACCCGGTACCTATCGATGTAAGGACTCCTAAACTACTAAACTACGGATGCTTTATATGTTTGTAGTATGTGTATGAAATAGACCGGAACGAAACCGGGACAGTTGAACTAGTAGAAGTTTTAGTCATCCCGTGATCATGGAAGCTAAAAAGTGATTCCTTATGGAAAATATTCTTATGGAAAATTTGGGCTTTTCACCTCAAGCATTGATGTACTGGGCTGGGCATGGGCTTGAATTGAGAACTTCGCCTGCTACGAGCTTTCTCGCTGCTGGGTTTACCTTCATATACTCGCTGAGGGATGCCGTGAGCTTGCTTTAATTTTACTTTAAAACTTAACTTTAATATAACCTTAAAATGCATTGGTGATGTAGGATCATATAGACATAGTTTCTAAAACTTTAATTTTAATTTAAGGCTAATTTAACTGTAATTTTTTATACTACTTAGGTGGCAGACAAGCACACGGCCCACCTTATGGGAATTGAGTACCATGGCCTATGTAACGTATGCAAAAAAAGAGTAGTCACACTCGTGCTGCCGACAGTAAAAAACCTTCTAATTTTCCTTCTTGAAGGACCCTATATGTATGTATGTAGTCGCTTGAAAAAACCCGCAGCAGGTTGTTCTTTCCACGGCGTGGGATGAACGATATTTTATTTTGGTATTTTTACTGGTTTGATTTATTTTACGATGTTTACAGAGATGACAATAGAGTAGAATTATATTTTATACCATCCATGAACAGTTAACTAGTAATTATATCAATGTCATGTTCAGAATGGACATAATTATAATGAAACGTCTGCGACGTCACAGTCATGATTAGCTGTGTATCTCACGACGACGGTTCCGAACGCCGACGTCAGACACAGGCTGTTTGACGTTGAGAAAGTGATGAATTACCGTCGCCATCGCTCCATGGTGTAAACAACAGCGATAATAAACACAAAAAGTGCTATGTCAGAGACTGTATCGTAATTAACGCTGTGTTGTGTTGTAATTTCGTTAACTTCAGAATCTTTAGAATGTTAAGTATTGAAATATAACTAGTTTAGTAAATGGACCACCGGTTCGAAACGCGGCCCTGACCTGATAAGACTTCAGCAAGAAAATCAGCAAGTATTTTTTTATCTATTTATAAACATTTACTTAGTGTGCTTACTCTAAATATAACAGTTTGTTTGAGTAGCATACTTGAGCGAACATCTCATGTCCAAGGTTGTTTACTATCTAAATATTTTTGGATTTTATAATAGTCTTTTTGGCACAGTTTATTCTTAACTATATTTTTAAATTGCGGCGGCGGCGGTGCGCCTCGCGCGAGTCTCCATTTCCGGGGACGAGTTGGGGACTCTGTGGTCCCCACACCCGAGGAGAGGGCCAAATCGAGAGAGATGGCCCTGATTCGGCCAGGGTGCGAGGGATATGCCTGTTAACCTCACCTCCGGCAACCAAAAACGACCCACAGGCGGCGTGCGTTTTGGTCGGTTTGAGTCCGACATAACCTCTTCCACCGGCTCCAATGGTGGGGGGAGGGGAGAATCCGCGGGGATTTTGCGCACGTAAAAAAAAACAATATTTTAAAATTTATTCATAGAATCCCTAATTTCATTAAGGAGCTTGTTGAAATAGCGTATACTGTTCTATCACTGTAATATACCCTGACTTTCCGTGAGTAAGGCAACTGAAAAGTCACCAAATCGTTGTGATCAGCTTAAACAACAACACCAAATAAATCACGATAATACCCAAAAAATAATTGTACTACAATGTGCAATGTTCACGTCAACTGTCGACAGTATCACTTATCTATACCACGCACACCATGTTGGTTCTGTTTACTCGTGATTAGTCCCGACATCTTACAAGCGAAACATGAAATTAAATGAAATTTATTTTGCTTGAAGTATAGTAAATATAAATTTTAATATCTTAGTAAAATAAATCAGTAGTTATTTTCCATACTTTCTTTTTTTATACCACTTAGGTAGCAGATAAGTATACGGCTCACCTGATGAAAGTAGTTACCGTAGCCTATGTGTAACACCAGAGAAGTCACACTCGCGCTGCTGACCCTGTAAGCAAAGAGTTTCTGTGCCGTCAGTGTAGAAGAAAAAGCAGGACAAGCCTTTAGTCTTCCCACTGACAGCACGAATTCTCCAGTGAGCTCTGGCTACCCTACTCACCGCTGGAAACACAACACTAAGTTATTATACTCCGCCGAAATGATGCCGACATGCAAAATTTTAAGCATTATTTGACAGCATTAATGTGTCAAATTACACACATATATATATAATTTTAATTCTGTAAATTTTTCTATGGAAATGAAAATGGAAATATTTATTGTATTTCCATTCTAATTTCCGCTTTTGTGTAGTTAAGTTTCGTCTGAATTGTATTACATTTTAATGTATTTGATTTCAAATACATTAAAATGTAATACAATTCAGACGAATTCAGATGTATTTGATTTCAAATACATTATACAACAACAACAATAACAAAAAACTCACGCCTATATCCCCGAAGGGGTAGGCAGAGGTGTTAGCACCCACGGCCTGTTTATGTTTAGGTCCCAAAGTAATATATAACCGGGCACTTATAAACCTGCGATAAATACACACATAACTTCAAAAAGTTTCAAAAAGTCATTGATGTGTGCCATGGTAAAACCTGGGATCAAACCCGAGACCTCGTCTCAGCAGTCCATTACCCATACCACTAGGCTACCGCGGTTGTACTGATTATAACATCATGAAATAATTCAAATTTACGCTAGATGCCACAAAATCCTCATAGTGTGCTGTATTAGATATTGTAAACATACGTCTCTAACGTGTAGTGATAATCACAGACATTACTACTAAACAAAATAGATAGATTCCTAAAAAACGTAAGATCAGAAACAGAACCCACTTGCCCAGTATTTGTCTTCGTTTGTTAGAAAGGTTGAGAGATATTTTAACTGAAGTTAGGGTTAAGCACATTTCCCTTGTGGATGTCTGAAGGAAACTCTACGGCGTTGAACAGAACTAAATTAAGATCGAGTCCCATTGTCAATATCCCACGAACGGACTACTTTTCTTTTGTTATGTAAAAGACTTTCACGATCCCTCACTGGTTTGAATGAGAAAATTTTGTTAATATAATGAAAACTAAATTGATTTGTATAGTGTTGTTTAATGAATTCGTTTAAATATTTTCGTTTAATTTAAGTCTTTTTTTCTGATGGAGTGTGTTTGGAACCAACAGCGGAGAGCAGACCTAATGCAAACTAATGTAATGGATATCGGAGGATGCAATAGCGTCCTTGCGAGACCTCTTTCGGATGCAGCTCAAGACATGTTTCTGTTATATCATGAATATGTGACAGCTGTATAATGTATTAATATATATAAAATTACTGGTACTGTATACAAAATGGCTATGATGGAGCGACATAGTCATGTTGTGGCTAAGCTCCGTAAATAAATATTAAAATAAAATAAGTTTTTAGTGTTTTGATAAATACATACATATTATACATAGAAACATTCAGTACCTACCAAAGCAAATACATATTATATTCATGTGATACACATATTTGAGTAGGTAGAACACAGCGGAATTTTCGTCCAATTGAGCAGTCCGACTGGGGAAGTACCTTCGCCCTACAGATTACCGAGGCCATAATAACCTTGTGTTGTGTTCCTGGCGGTGAGTAGGGTAGCCAGAGATTACCGGAGGGTTTATGTGCTGTCAGTGGAAAGACCAAAAGCTTGTCCTGCTTTGTTTTTCACACTGACGGCACAGAATCTCTTGTGCTTACAAGGTTGGCAGCGCGAGTGTGCTTCTCTTGGTGTTGTACACGTCCATAGGCCACGGTAACCACCGTCCATCAGGTGGGCCTATCGGAAAGCAGGATTTAAAATCCCGCCTGGACCATTTAAATATTTTTTTCTATGTTAATCGATTTGTTAGATGCTTTTTTTATACCACTTAGATGGCAGACATGCTCACGGCCCACCTGATGGAAAGCTTGGTTCAACAAGGTGTCCCTGTTCACCGAGTTAAAAGCATTCTGCACATCAACCGTGTGCTTGTCTGACAACCAAGTGAAATAAAAAAAATGCACTTAACAGGATTCGATTTCGCGACCTCTGTGGTAACAGTCGATTGTTATACTGCCTCTCCACTGAAGTTCAACGACCTATGAAACAAACTATAGCAATCCTAAATAACTAAGTATGGTACAATTAGATGGTGTTCCAATAAGCCGATGTAATCGTATAATTATTCGGTTCTATGGTAAAATATGCGCATACATAATGTTGGCTAACAACAGGTAAGTCTAACTTGGCATACTAACGGTGTGGCTCAAGCTATTCTAGTAAACTTTTTATATTCATTCGGGTTACAGTGCACTGTAAATATTTACACTAAACGTAACTCATTTATAGAACGAACGAACCGAACAAGAGTCTCATTTTCGACAATATGGATCGGCTCACTTTACTTTTGTTCGTATCTGTGTTAGTATGTTTATCAGTTCCGGTCTATAGGGCGCATTTCTAAAACAATTTTCACCCAATTTTATGAGCGTTTTTTTGATAGGACAAAAATGGGGACGTAAAGGGGGGAAGTGTGCTGTCGTGTTATTTATGAGTGAATCTTGATGATTCTTGACTGAAAGATCAAGAACATGATTTCTCACAGGTTGTTGTGAATAACGGCGGTAGCCTAGTGGCGTGGGTTATGGACTGCTGAGACGTGTTTATCGGGTCTAATTATTTTAAACACCCACCGCTGTTTAAAATAATTAGATAAGTATCGTATCGTTTTATTTCTATTTTTTTAAGAGTACCAGATTTGTTTAAGGGTACCAGAAAAATGTGGCAAAGGGTGTTCACAGAACTACTAGTAATATTATTATTATGTACGACTCATAAGGGGCAAGAGAGAGAGAAAGAGAGAGATTATAACAGAACAACGTTATGCAAAATAAAATAAAATAATTCATTCATTTGATTTCAACGTTTAACTTTAATTTTATTTGCTACACAGGTATTTATACGCAATTGAAATAAAATGATTCAATCGTGTCGTGTATACATCAATTTGATACTATAATTATTAAATTTAACAATTAGATTTTATACCTGGTTCGCAATGCAACAGGTAGAACAGTGAGGATAAAAGTCAGGCAATAAAACTCACGCAATTTTTTTTCGAATTGCCTAATTCTATTGTAAGATTAATTAGAAAATGTCTTTTACTAATCCCACTATATTCCAGATCCGTTACGGTGTTAAACGATTCCGATTCCGTCAGATCCAATATAATATATAATGGATGTGACGGAAATCTGGAAAAAGGATAGATTTTAGTCTCGTATAACACAAAGCGTTTTTACAATTACTTTTATGCCGAGAATAGGAGAAGTCAATAATCCACAATTAAGTATTTTCCTGTAGTTAAAATTAATTATTTAACTACATAAGCTTGATAAATTAAGAACGGTAAAAGAGCGGTAGAAGATTGTCTGTTGTTATTTTATTGTTTTTATTTATTTTTAGTCATCCTGTCCACCTATATTAAATTATATGAATATTAAATATTATGACGTCACGATCAATTATTTCATACAAGTTTCCTTATGAAGTAACCAATTTAAAAAGTAACTAATTTGACTAGAAAGGCAAATACCCAGGTACACCATAAATTCACAGGTGTTGTTAGTTTCAAGTAAAAAATAAAAATGTGCTGCTAAAGGTGGTACAAGTTCTCAGATTCCAATTATTTTTAAACCGTATAATAATTTCAAATGTATTTATTTGTACGCCTTTTTACAATTATCTCAATCGTGGCGAAAATCCTGTCAAGATGTGATAGAAATTCACAATAGGAGAAAAGGGCTTTTTATAAGCTCAACGATATCTCGTGTAAAATTGTCATCAAAGAATTACACAAACCACTGAACAATAATGATTTTGTGATTCATTTTAGTCCTCAGATGGTTTCAGATTGCTCGAAATACGTTACTACCTAACGGTATATTATCATGACGGTGGCGGACTACAGCTTAAACAGTACATACATAAAATCATGCCTGTATCCCGGAGGGATAGGCAGACACATTTCACTAACGATTAAATTTGGTAGCACGTAATAGGGGGTGAGCCTATTGTCGTCTTTCGGGCAAGCATCTGAGGCTGAGTCTGGGCTGTATAATATCTATCTAATATTAAACCCAAAGTTGCCTTGTATGACACCGCATGAGAAGAGATGGGGTAGTCCAATTTCTACTCTACTGGGAACCACGGTTTAAATAATGATATATTGCCAAAAACTATTATCGATAAACGGACTATTTATTGATTAAATAAGTACAACCACATAACATGTATTACAGAATTCACACAACATTCAATTATTGGTAAAGTCTCCGATAGTATAAAAATTACGGTGTACATAACTTTCACAAAAATATTAGAACAGTGAGGCAAAACAATGCATTAACTACGATCAGCGACTATTCAAAACAAATAATTTCTTTTAATTTGAACCTGTAGTCTCTGAGCTCAGCGCGTTCAAACAAATTCTTCAGCTTTATAATATTTGTATTGTTAGATTTTATACCACCTAGACCAATCTATATAGTGTATAGATTGGGTGTTTCTGTACATCGGAGACGATGTTAAGCCGTCGGTCCTGTTTGCCATACGAACATTTATGGTAGTCGTTACTGGTAGTTAGAACATTATAAAGTTCGCCAAATTGTCTTAGGTCGGCTAGTGTGTAATATTCGCTTAAACTTCTAACAGTTTTAGGTGCAATAGTTTTCAAATAAAAACAGAGCTACATAACATGTGGTAACCCTGTAGGATAACCAGTGGCTTGAATTAATGGGGTGGGCAATTTTATAAATAGACGTAATAAAGACCTATTATAAGGGTTCTAGTTCTAGCTGCGAGTGTATAGAATAAGACGAATGAGAGGGTTTTAGGGGTACATAATTTGTGTAGATATATACTCACTAGGAAGTTTCTGAAGCTTTTCATAGTATTTTTGGGGTCGCTTTACATCTTCATGTTTTTTATTCCCTAGTTGAGTGCAGTGCAGTTACCCGATAGACGAAATTATTATTAATATTAGACTATTTATACTGTAGATTGATGACACTTGGTGGAATTTGTTGTTACACATATTGATATTAGGAACATATCCAGCCAAGCTAAATTGCTTGTGTTACGGATTAACGTCAGTAGTGTAATGGGCCAAGATTCAAACCCGGTATCTCTCAATCGTAAGGGCCTTATCATACTAATCGTGGAGACGCCGCGGTTTTGCGGCGCCTCTGCCGCGTTTGTGCTGTGCCTCCACCGCAGTTGCGCGGCGTATCCGCCGATTTTGCTCAGTGGAGACATCGCGGATTTGTAGTGAGTTTACGATATACTGATAATACACTCAGTAACAAAATAAATTCTGACGAGGAGACACTGTTGTTGGCTTTGTTAATTCGAAGACGCCGAGACGGAAACGAAGCATCAACGAATTTGTGAAGATCGAATGGAAGAGAGCGATTACTTTGTGCTATTTTGCAAATGAATAAACGAATCCATTTTTTTACTGAGTGTATTGTCAGTATATCGTAAACTCACTACAAAACCGCAACGTCTCCGCAGCGCAACCGTGACATCTCCGCTCCGCCTTTAAACCGCTAGTATGATAAGGCCCTAAGATCGATTTCAATCTAGTATTTACTTAGTTTAGGAATCGTTTAACAACGTAACTTCTACAATACTTTTCGTCAAAAATTAGATTCGTTTGAAGATACGGAGTTATTATTAACTGTATAAAAATACTTTATGTACTTTTATCATTATAGTTCATATAAAATAGACCAACACTATAGTTTATTTATGGTACAGCTTAATTGTACGCCTAGCCCAAGCAGTGATCTTATCGCTGCCTGCATTTTCTTCCAAACAGGCTGTGCAGGGATAGCTTAGTAGTATGATGGATGATAGGAATAAATTATATTATGAATTTCAACCATACGTTTATCCATCTGCTAGAATCGATATTGTGTTTAGTTAGAATATGTTGTATAATATTAGTAGGATGCGTATGGTGGAGGATCAAGGGCAATGGTGCTCATTGGGAGAGGACTATGTTCAGCAGTGGACTGCAATAAGTTAATTGATGACAGTAATATAACAGTGCCCATGACCTACATGAATCTATGCCCGGAATATAATGCCTAGATGCTATATCTAGGAAAAGTCATATCTGAGCTAAATATCAACCTAATTCGTTGACGCGATAGAAGATATAACCTTAGCAGCAATTTATTTTATATAATTTCAAGTACAATCACGATTGGTAAGTACTTTAGCTTTAATGATTTACATAAAAAAATTTAAAAAAAAATATCCTCTCAAGATTACAAAAATAATTGTTTGTGAATTTGTTAATGTACAGTAACTTCTGCGGACTTAACTAAATATTTTGAGAATTCTGCATATTATTAAACAAAAAGGAGAGTGCTTGTTCTTCGTTTTACTATTTTATCGATAGTATAATTTGTGTAATCTTATTTAAAATAATAATTTCGATATCATGACTCAACGTGTCAGCATTTTAATAAACAGTGCTTGTCTGAGCATCGTCCGCAAAAATATCTTTTTGATGACCTATTTCTATCTGGGGCTAACAGTTTGATTTTCAACGATTATAATAAATGCAATAAAACTGATGCAGTGTCAGAGTTATATAAGATAATATAATATTTTCTGCTCTCATCGTATTGTATGCGAAGACATTTGTTAAGTTTATTGATGTATGTATCTTAGTAAGGTAGATTTTAGATATCACAAACGTATTCTATACTATATAGTGAAGATTTACCGTATTTTAATCTATAAGTAAGTAATTATTTTTTGATAGTTTGAACCAAAACACATTTTTCGCATTGTTGTTTCAATATTATAGGTATACAGTATTATTAGGTTTCTAGTAAAGCAGTTGCCAATAAAACAAATAAATACTGAAAAGCTTGTATTTCAAAAATAAAAAATCAGTTGTACTTATTTTAAAAACCAAATTTAAAGTTTAAACTCCATAATTAATATCATTCATATACGAGGGCTTTGAATAACCCTGAAAAGGTTTAATAAAATTTTAAGCGAGCAGTATAAACTAACCCGTAAATGCAATATGAAAACTAGCTCATTGCTGCATTAAAGTTTGCCGATTGCCGAGCGAACGTCGCCCGCCTAACCGCGCGTCAGTAGACTGTAGGGCGCCGAACAGAACGCCCACCAGTTGAGTCGCGTTCGAAGTTCAAGTTCGAATAAATATTTATTCACTTCCCCATAAAAATGTCATTTTTTATTCAATTATTTCAATAAATAAAAGTAAGTTTGTTAAATTTGTGTAAGTGACCTAGTGTGAGGTTTAAAAATAGTGTTCGGTAAACTTTGTTTTAGTTCCAGAAGTTTTGAAAGCTTGGACCAGTTTAGGTGCTTCGCAGGTAAGTTTCACGTATTGAGTACAATAAATGAATAAATAGATATATTCATTTAAAAATATTTTTAAGTATCATTAATGTTTTTATTAAATATAAAATATTAAAGAATGATATAAGGCAATAAGATGTTTATTAATCAAATGCTTTACTTAGTAAAATCATGTCTTTTAAAAACATTGAATTGTTTAATTTTTTATTTATTACATTTACTAATTCTCTATCACTTCATGAATGTTTGTAAAAATACATAAATATTTATTTACATAAACCTTTTTTTGAAATTCGAATATTCATTCATTTAAAGTTATAACGTTTCATTAAAACAACATTATTAATACCATTCGAAGTGTGAAATAATTCATAATTCGAATTTGTCGAATGCATTCATAATTAATGTTCAATAGTACCATATTTAAGCGCGAATTCGGTCTCATTATCACCGTATTATTAAATAAAATTTGCGATAACAAATTGAATGACTTCGTTCATCGCATCAACATATCATTCACATTCAAATATTCCGATCACGTTATGGTTTATCACCATGAAAAATTCGAGGCTGACGGTACAAAATATGTTTTTAGTCTTTATAAGTTAATTTATTATGTGTGATTAAATCAAATTAGGTACGTGTTGAGTAAAAGGAATCTAATCCATACCTAATCCATCTATTTATAAGTAGTCACAAATTTAGGCAGAGGTAAAGAAACATACATAATTATTACTATTTTTCACATATCACTATAATTTTACCAAAGTGCCTTTCGAATCTTTTTAAAATCGCTCGAAATGTGTTCGTATGATTATAAATTACATAGAGTTTATAAATTGAAAATCTATTGTTACTGCTAACCCCTCCAGCTAAGTTAAATTGCTTGTGTTTAGGAGTGGGTTCACGTCAGTAGTTAAGAATACGATCTTATCTCTTAATCGTGAAACCGACTCCTTTAACTTATTGATTGACAAACAAACAAAGAAGATACGTAATATTTTATTTATCATTATTTACCTCTATCAATAAATATGTAATGAGCCTGTCTGTACCAGTATGACTTTATCTGTTGTATACGTACATACCTTCAAGAGTTATGGCACACAAATTTGCATGGGGTGACAGTGAAGAATGACTGCCGTAATCTCTCATCATTGAATTACCAACGTTTTGTATGTACGAGTATAATAAATATGTATTTAGAATTTGTATTAAAGTTATTGGGATATTTACCATGTTGTATTGTTCTGAGTCTGAGTTCCGATATTTCGGCGCTGTTACAAGCATCGTAATCACGGACGGGACGGGAGAGGACGCGAGAAACAGCGCCGAAATATCGAAAACTCAGAACAATACAGCATAAATATCGCGATAACTTTAATACTAATGTGAGTGACAATGATAGTTTAAATACCCATAATGTATTAAGAATAAAATTGTATCTGCATTCTAGAACCCATATTAGAAGCTAGTTAAATTAATCTTACTTTATGTCTAGATATTGCTATATAGAGTGTATTTGAATATGCATATTATAACTATTCGATTTAACCAAAGTCAATTTTGTAATATATTTAAACAATTAGCGTTTAAAAAAAATTACAATAAAAATAATTGTTTCATTTATTTTTAGGGTTCCATAACCCTAAAAAATAAATGAAATAATTAACTAGACTCGCTGATATGTGGACATTCAGTGGATTGAACGTCCGCATATCAGAGAGTCATATCTCATAAACCTGATTAGTTATAACAAACAAAAATAAATAAGTACGCCTTTTAATACAATAGTTTTTTCTACTATCTGAAAAACTTGTTATTTTTCTGTCTTTTATGTAATTTTAATACTTAAATGTACACGTACACAACGTATTGAAAATGGCCAGTTCAAAAACACTGGAAATGGATAAGCTTGAAATAAAATCTATTAGCCTCCACTATCATTAAACCTTGTTAGGTTTAATGATAGTGAAGGCTAATTAATAGATGTTTATGGAAAAAATTGAACATCCAAGACAGGACTTGAACCCTGACATTTCTAAGCTCTCCTATCTCTTTCTACTCGACTGTGCCAGCCAAGGTAATGTTTTAGCGCGAAGGAAATTAGAAGGGGATAACAAATTGAATGAAATTTTAAAGCATTTACTATACTAACTATTCAAATTGATTAAGATATACCGTCGTCGTAAGACGGTATAGAAGAATTTGGATGATTTTAGGCGAAGGATCTCTGGCTTAGTAGTCAGAGCGTTCCCCCAGTAAGGGAAAGATCGCGTGTTTGAATCTTGCCTGAACCGATTCAAATTTTCTATATCTTAAAAGAGATTACAAATATAAATACACAAATAATTGCTTTAAAATTTCAAAGAAAATAGAGGTTTAATTATGTTATGTAAGAACAAAAGGAGGAGGGAGGCGGAAAGGGAAAAGTATATTTTTTTTGTCTACGGAACCCTATGTGTGTAGTCTAAATGTGACTTGACTCTTTTTTTCTTATACAGAAGTCTGTAGCCAGCAAAGTAATTCATAATTATTTTTTTTTGAAATAACCTTTGCCTTCAAAATTTTCTTGATTTCAGAATAATTTAGACTGAATATTATTCCCGTATAAATTGAAATGAATGTTACTCAGAACCTAAATTCACTGTGTATGTAAAACCTCGTTCACTCAACTCAACGCTCGTGCGTTATCGTTCCTATTATTTTACTTCCCTAGTTCATATTTTGATATACCATTTGTAAAGGTAAAAAATCTGTTCATATTTGAATGAACAGATATTTTATTTTGACAAATGGAATGGAAGTTGGAATTTGAAATTGGACTTTTTTGTTTTTTGGGAAATTGGAATTTTCATTGTCTATTGACTCGACAGAGGATGGACGGGCGAGTCAAACTTTGTAGCTCCCATGAAAATCAAAACAATTAAAGTACGAGCAAACTTGGAACGCAACTGCAATACATAGCTATTGTCAACTGGCAAATTAGATGAATAAAAAATTACAAACATTATAAAAATAAATTAAATTAATATTCTACAACATTCCACACAACGCTATATAGACCCATGCTAAGCATAGCTAACTAGCTTGTGTTATGGAATCTAGAATGCTAAGAAACATACTTAAAAACTTTATTTTTGTAAATGCATACATATTATACATAGAAACATCCAGACCAATGCAAATACCTACCTATATTCTTGCAAACAAATATTTGCACTGAGCGGGTAACGAACCCGCGCCTCTTGCGTAGCGGTCGCCTTTACTACCGTTTTGTTTAATCAAAATGTAACTTTTTGCATTCAAAGTCAATCACGGTCAATTGACAGATATAAATCTGTCTTTGTGCATCATAAAAAGTTGACATTAAAACCTGCGTCAATTTTAATCTGCGCACGCTCTAATTAATTCAGTAGGATGTTGAATTTTTTAGGGAGTTTGATTTGTGTCAATTGAAATTTATTCAATTACATGATATATTATAACCACAAAAAAAAATTATATACAATACTATAAAAATAAAAAATTAAATGTGCCACATCACATGCCTCTTGTGGTAGCATTCCCAGAAGACTGGCAGCAATGCCATGTTGTTTGATTAGATAAACATTTTATGATAGTATAAAATAATTCTCTGAAACCAAATATTTACTTGTATTAACGCCTCTGGTGTTAAACACATACTTAAATAGGCCGTTGTAATCACTTCCCATCAAGTGGCCTGCCGCCTACGTGTCAAGTGGCCCGTATGTTTGTCTACCACCTAATTGGTGTAAAAATATATAACTAATAACATAATCACAGAATGTACACTTAAGACGAATCTTTCTATTTTTTTAGTAAATAGCTGGTTTAAATCTGTGGGTCGCAAAAACCTAGATGTATATTAGAGGATGGTACCAGTGTGAGATATGTTAAACCAGGTCATATTCAC
This sequence comes from Eilema griseolum, assembly GCA_963662185.1. Classification (NCBI taxonomy): domain Eukaryota; kingdom Metazoa; phylum Arthropoda; class Insecta; order Lepidoptera; family Erebidae; genus Eilema; species Eilema griseolum. The sequence continues at coordinate 11,415,739 of OY759252.1, forward strand.
CACATAGGTATCTGTTTATAAAACCCTTTTTGAAGTGTTTGAGTCACTGCGGGCCTGGGGATGACGGCTGGAGCTGTCTGTCACCCTAGCAGAAGAAGGCCATGACTCCGAACAATGGTCCAGAAACGGGTTCATCGTCTCAAAAATCTGTATATCGTTTGATGCCTTAAGATCTATTATTCACTTGAAAATAACAATAAATATATAATAATATATTAGTGGTCACAGAAGAGAGTTACAGAAACTATTTTTATTACGCGCACTTGATATAATCGTCATATTACTTCAAGTTCCCGCCAAAACATTAATTGTGTAGTTTTTATCATAGCTTAAATTATCACATGCCATGAATATACGAGTATATTATCAATTGTGTTTAATTTGTAGGTAGATACTAACGAAAAATGACTAACAAAAATGAAAATTGACTTCGTCTTACATTTTCTGGTCTGACGGAGAAAAAAAAACCAAAACTGGGGGCTATATTTTTTTTCATGGACGGTAGAGTAATTAACTATTTGAATGAGATAATTAACAATTTTGAAAATAAAAAACAATACATTAACAGAGAGACATCTTCAAACAAGATTGGCTTGCAATGCAAAATGCAAAATACATATTCTTATAATTATATTTTATTCAACTATTTCATGTTTTGGGCTTTCTAAAAATATATAATACATATATATTTCGAAATGAAAAATAAAATTGAAATGGCGGAGTAATTATCTCGAAGCAATTTTTCGATTCACTGTACTTCAGCAATGCATTTTACGTACATACATACATATAATCACGCCTTTATCCAAGGAGGGATAGGCAGAGGTGAATTAACACCCACATTTCACCAACTAAACACCTCAACAAAGTCTAGGGAACAAGATGACCCCAATTATTTTTTTTCGTGTAAATCTTGTTTTGCAAATAACTGGCAGCAAATAAATAAAAATAGAATAAAGTAGATTACAGAGTTGTTCGAAATTTAAAAATAAATTTAAATAAGTAATGATTTTCGAATATGGAGGGAAAACTTTTAAAAGTGTTTGATTGTGCAGTTTCTCTGAGGCAAAATAAAAATTATTTTTTTTGATTGTAAATAACGTTTATTATCAATAATACGTCTTTTACGTATGGTTTGTGCATTTTTGTGACTGTAGTCATCATGTCACGTCATCATTTAAGTCGCGAAGAGATGTTAAGGGCTGTTGGTATGCTGCAAGCTGGACGAACTCAACGCGACGTAGCGGATGCTGTCAACACCCAACCAAGCGTAATTTGCAGATTATGGGCACGCTACAGGTCTACAGGGGATGTTGCCGAACGTCACAGGGGACGAAATAGGGTAACTACCCCGCGACAAGATCGTTTCTTGCAAAATTCCGCAAGGCGGCAACCCACGATTTCTGCTCGTCAGTTGGTCGCAGGTCTCCAGTCTCAGCATCAAGTGGTTATTAGCGATCAAACTGTCAGAAGAAGACTACACGAAGCCAATCTTTATGCTCGCAGACCGCTTAGGGTTCCAGCTCTTCGACTTGGAAATCGAGGTCGTCGCTTATTGTGGGCTAACGCACATTTACAGTGGACCGACCATCAATGGGCACGGGTTCTGTTTTCCGACGAATCTTGCTTCGGTTTTCATCCTGATTCGAGAAGAGTGCGTATATGGCGAGTTCCTGGACGTCGGAGTCGTCTCCAGAACCGCAAGAAGTTCATCCTTACCAAGGTGGAACAATCATGGTATGGGCTGGAATTCGCCTTGGTGGAAGGACCGACCTCGTTTGGATATGGGGCAATTTGAATGCAAACCAATACATTCAGGAGGTTATACACCCCATGGTAATCCCTCATCGACAGCAGTTCGGTCAAGATTTTATGTTCATGCAAGATAATGCACGGTCACACACCGCGAGGGTAGTGGTCAATGCGTTAAGCGAGCACAATATGACGACGTTGGAATGGCCTGCTCAGTCTGCCGACCTCAATCCCATAGAGCATGCCTGGGATTTGCTTGGGAGAAGAGCTTTCAGTGATTCTTTGGAAAATCTGAACACTGAAGAACAACTTTTTTTACACCTTCGCAGTGTATGGAGCCATATTCCACAGACGATGATTGACAATCTCATACTAAGTATGCCACGCCGTTGTCGAGCTGTTGCTAATGCTTTAGGAGGTCCTACAGATTATTAAAAACGTTTAAAGTACGGTTAATTACTGTATTTCTTACTACCTCGTTATTTTTGTGCCTAATCATAGAAGGTTGTAATACTCAATATTGGCACTATTCAATTCTTTCTTAAAAAAAAAAATTGATATGAAAATGTTTTTATTAAAATTAAAATTAAAAACGGTATAAAAATACCCTTCTATTGATATAAAACACTCACTATTACAAGAAAGGGTTTTTAAATAAAAACTAGAAATGTCCTTGTTCCCTAGACTTTGTTGATGTGTGTATTAATTTCGGTATTAGGGGGTGAGCACTATTTTCGACTCAAGCCATGCCTCTGAGGCTAAGTCTGGGCAGTATATGTCTGTTTGTTGTTTGTTTGTTGTACGACACTGCATGGGAAGAGATGGGGTGGTCCAAATTCTACTCTGCTGGAAACCACGCGACTCTTTTTACCTATCATATAATAAATGAAATTATATGATAGGTAAAAAAGGTTTCTCCGTTTAGGTGCGCCGTGTGTTTCTTCGCATCAATGCCGTTGTGGAGAAGCCGTTGACAGACTCGGACACCATGGTCTGTCGTGCTGTAGGAGCGCTGGGCGAATTCCACGGCACGCCAGCCTCAACGACATAATCCGCCGTGCTCTTGTCACCGCCAATGTACCAGTTGTACTAGAACCAAACGGTTTGGCGCGTGACGATGGCAAGAGACTGGATGGCATGTCGTTAATGCCATGGAAGATGGGTAGGACTCTGGTGTGGGACGCCACATGCGTTGATACCATGGCTCCTACCCATATAACTAGCATGGCTGGCTGTGCTGGTGCTGCTGCTGCTTCTGCAGAGGCTCTCAAGCGGCGCAAATACTCCAATCTCATCGGAGATTACGAATTTGTGCCGTTTGGAGTCGAGACTTTGGGGTCATGGGGTCCGAGCGCTCGCAACCTCTTCCGTGAGATTGCGAAGCTTATGGTCGACGCTTCTCGTGACCAGAAGGCTGGCCTCTTTTTAGGTCAGAGAATAAGCATTGCCATACAACGTGGCAATGCTGCCAGTCTTCTGGGAACGCTACCACAAGAGGCATGCGATGCGGAGGAATTCTACGACGCATTTTAATTGTTCTTAGCTATAAGTTGCATAATAGTTATTTTATTTTTATTGTATTTAATATTTATAATTATTATTAATTATTAATAAAATTTTAAAATATTGTTTTGAAAATGTATAAAATAAATTGGAGATACCTTAGAAGTTACATATTATAATATATTATAAGAATAGGTAAACAAATAAATTAGAATAATTTTATTTATATCGTATCTATATTATATGACGCTAACATGGAATATTTATTATTTACATAATATAAATGAAATTAAAAATAATATCGGAATGAAATGATAAGTTATTTACCTATTGATTTTTGTCAAAGGAATTCGGAAGAACCTATTTTCGCTAAAACTATTTTTGAGACGGCGTTGTATGGAGGGTGACCATAGTGCGGCGGTACGCGTTGCGCGCTACCCTAAATTCGGGGATGAATTGGGGACTCTGTGGTTCCCACTCCCGAGGAAGGCCAGATCGAGAGATTGTTTGCGAGTGTAACGCCTGACAACCTCACGTCCGGTAACCAACAATAACCGACAGACGGTGTGCGTTTTAAACGGTTTGAGTTCGATATAAGTTCGATACAGGTATCCGTGGGGTTTTGCGTAGTCACTTTTCTGTCTGTGTATTCCGAAGGCACCAATGAGGGAGGAGGGGTATCCGTGGGGATTATCGCACGTAAAAAAGGTGTAATCTGAAAATATATTCTTTTCTCGATTTTGCAAAATCTCCATACTCCTCTCTTGGGAAAATCAAGGTAGGGGAAGTCATTATAAATTTGATTTCATTCATCTACGTCTGAGGAAATCGCTTTAGAAACTCGCATTATGCGATTATTCTAATATATTTGGTCGCTCGTAAACAACTCGTAGAGCATTACGTAAATCTTGTTTCAGTCGCGTCGTCGCTTTACTTCAATTTTAAAGTAATTAAACTTTAAATAACTTAATAAGGGTATACAGGGATCTAACAACACATTTGATGCCCAGGCAATCCTATCTACAAATCTGTGCACCTGCTAAACCTGTGGTGGGCAAACTTTTTTAATAGGGGGTCGGAAAATTGTAAGAACTTTTAGAGGAGGGACAGAATTATATACTGGGATACACGTTGTAGTGTTCGAGCAAAATTAATCTTTGTCCCTTCACCACGTTTCTTTACGCCCCGCAACCTGCAACACAATCATGAACACGCGGTTACTAGCTAGTTTCTTTACCTATTCGTTAGTTTAATAATAATATATAGAATCTACTTTATACTTTTGGACGGCCAAAATATCATTATCGCGGTAGGAAACGGCGGTATTTCCGCCCAATTAAGCAGTCCGACTGGGGAAGTACCTCCGCCTTACAGAATATCGCGGTTATAATAACTTCGTGTTGTGTTCCCGGCGGTGAGTAGGGTAGCCAGAGCTCAATGGAGAATTTGTGCTGTCAGGGGGATGACTAAAGGTTTGTCCTGCTTTGTCATCTATACTGACAGCACAGAAACTCTGTGCTTACAGGATTAGCAGCACGAGTGTGGCTTCTCAGGTGTTACACACGTCCATAGGCCACGGTAACCACTTTCCATCAGTTGGGCCGTGCGTTTGTCTGCCACCTAAATGGTATAAAAAAAAATCCCATTCATGTCTAAGGAGCATCGGCGGTTCTTGGACTTTCTAGGACTACCCGTAATGACTGTCATAGATTTTCCTATGGCAACCGGTACCAATGGGTTAACATTCCGAGGCACGGCTAGACCAATGCATACAAATTATAACCCGTGCCTCCTGCGTAGCGGCCTAGAAAAGCTTACATTTCAATGATAAGCTATACTAACATAACATAACATAACATAAACTCACGCCTATATCCCCGAAGGGAGAGGCAGAGGTGCTAGCACCCACATTTCGCCAGTTTATGCTTTGATCCAATGTAATAGGTGGCGAGCCTTTTGCCATTAACCGGGCGCTTATAAACCTGTGCTAAATACACACACAACTTTGAAAAGCATCTAAAAGTCATTGGTGTGTGCCATGGTAAAACCTGGGATCGAACCCGAGACCTCGTCTCAGCAGTCCATTGCTCATCCCACTAGGCTACCACGGTTGGTACTATACTGCTACTACTATAATACTTTAAACTTTGGATGTAACTAGGATATAATGATAAGTAGGTTGTATTAGATGTAATTATTATCCTGCACAAGTTATGGACTCCACTGCAAGGAAATAGGTTAGTGTGACACGCGCCCTTCGTGTGTTAATAGCCTATTAGGAACATCAGAGTATGTATTTTATTGCTTGCCTTTTCGACATGACAGTGATTTTGTGTATCCTTGCAAGTATATTTTTAGACAGTAAAAGGTTATTGTTATGATATTATACAACGCAAAAGTCTCTTACAATGTATAGGTAACATGTAGGTTGGTAATGTATAAGTGATTATACATACATACATATATTATAATCACGCCTTTATCCAGAGGCAAGAGGTGAATTAACACCCACATTTTACGTAATAGGGGGTGAGCCTATTGCCGTCTTCCTGGCACTATTGTTGACTTAAGCCATGGCTCTAAGGCTAAATCTGGGCTGTTTATATCTGTCTGATGTTAACCAGCCGTCTTGTACGACACCGCATGGGAAGAGATGGGGTGGTCAAAATTGTTCTTTGCCGGGAACCACTCAGCTATATATAGGTACCTAAGTGATTATCAGTGATTATAATTTAGATAAACACGAATATTTCTACATATTACTTTGTCACTAATTACTTTTCAAGTGCTAATGGCGTGTGTTCCCTTTGAAATTATTTTTAACGTCTTTTTATTTTGTTGATGTTCATTGTAATTTATAGTGAAGTTTTATTAACTTCGAACTTTGCGTGACATATTTTCATTAAACCTTTAATTAACGTGATCAAAATAAAGCTGTTTGCGTATAATCACGTTTAATTGATCAATGTTGAATTAAATTTTAAAGTATTTAGTATGTATGTATATTTTTATTATTTTTAATCAAATAGATGAAGATATAGAAAAAACCCGCCTGAACCGATTTTTTTTTTTTTATATCTTAATCGATTTAATTTAATTTATCAATGGCTTAAAAGAAAAATTACCAACGTCAGTTAGTCCGGGAACTTGAAGATTACATTCACTCAAAGTTTTTCAATATCGTAGTGTATTGACCTAAGTAAGAGGTCTCAGTCTCGCCAGATGAGATGGTGAGGTAGAAAATGTTTAAATATATATATACCTAGTCTAGCCATAAATATTGTTACGAAGAAAAAACATTTTTTTTATTGCAAATAATATTTATTACTTTTACAGTGTGTTAGTTTAATACATAAATATAAAACAATTTATATATAAAAAGCTTATTCGAAGTGGTCTCCATTGGCTGCAACACAGTCCTTTAAACGTTGAGGCCAGTTATCTATAGCAGCACGCACTCTTTCCATGGGAAAATTATTCACTGCCAATCGTATGGATTGTTTTAGGGACTCCAAATTATCATGGCGTTTAGAGCAAGCCATACTCTCTAAAACTGACCATAAATCATAATCCAGCGGATTAAGATCGGGACTAGACGACGGCCAGTCTTCAGCTCTGATGAAGTCCGAAACGTTCACTTCCAACCAAGACTGCGTGGACCGAGCTTTATGTCCCGGCGCTGAGTCTTGTTGGAAGGACCATACTTGGTTATTGAACATGGTGTTGTTAAGGGGTTTAACTACCTTCTCAAGAATGGTATCTTGATACACTTGTGCCGATGTTTTGATACCTTTTTCACAAAAATATGGCTCAGTCACTCCTTCATAGCTAACACCCCACCAAACCATCACTGAAGTCGGATAATGCCCACGTTGCACTCTGTCGACTAATTGGGAAGCTTCCTTAGAGCTTTGAGCATAAATACGGTCATTTTGTTTGTTAAAATGTTGCTCAATTGTAAAGATTTTCTCATCCGTAAACAAATTTTTTCTGTGACCTCCCTTTGCGTACCGCTTCAGTAGTTGCTTCGATTTTACCACCCTATTCTTTTTTAAATTATCAGTTAAAAAATGACCAGTGCGTCTCTTATAGGCTGCAAGTCCTAAGTCATCTTTTAAAATGCGCGACATGGTTCTGGGTGCTATCTTCATCTCCCGAGATAAAATCTTTTGCTTTCGGACAGCATTTCTTCGAATTCTTTCCCTTACTGCTTTGACCACCTTTTTCGTACGAACACTACGTGGACGGCCAGATCTTTTCTGTCACAAACAGAGGAGGTCTCATTGTACCTATTAATAGCCCGGTACACAAACATTTGACTAATACCAAGCGTATGGAGAGTTTTAAAAATTACATTTGGCTCCATATCAACTTTGTGTAATGCAATCACAGCGATTCGGTTTTCTTTATCACCCCACTCCATTTTAATATAGCAAAATATTGTACAATGTATTGGCGCCAAAATTAGAAAACACAATGAACAATCGTATAAAAATGACAGATTCCAAATTCAAATGTAATATCTTTCTTATTTTAATTGTAACAGTATTTATGGCCAGACTAAGTACATATATATAATATATAATCACGCCTTTATTCCCAAAGGGTTAGGCAGAGGTGAATTATCGCCCACATTTCACCTATCATTGTCTTCTTCGGTCCCACGTAAAAGGGCTGAACCTATTGCCGTTTTCCGAGCACTATTGTTGACTCGAGCCATGCATTTGGGGCAGAGTCTATGCTGTATATATCTGTTTGATGTTAAACAGCCCTATCCCTTAGTCGCCTTGTACGACACCGCATGGGAAGTGATGGGGTGGTCCAAATTCTACCCTGCCAGAAACCACGCGGCAATTTTAATGCGGCTTGTTTAAATATAACACGGTAAAATTCTCAATCGAGAAACATTACTCGTGAAGAAGTTTATAGTAGCTGAAACAATTACCATTTTTGTATTTTAAGAAAATTTATTAAATTTGTATAATATATTTATATTAAACAAAAAAAATATACTTCTTCATTTAGCTCTACCTATTAACTCATATGATTAATTTTAATAAACGATAACAGGCATAATCGTTACATTGAGGATCTCTAAAGCTGTTGAACACATAGCAATACAACATTAACGATGTATAATTTTAGATTGACATGGTCATTCACATTACTAGTGTAAAACTCGCCGGGATATTTAATGTGTTTATTTTTTATTTTTAAACATGGTAAATGCCGGGATATTTACCATGTTTAAAAATAAAAATTTGTACACTAGTAACAAAAGATTTTAAGAACTATTTTGTACATACATACATACATATAATCACGCCTTTATCCCCGAAGGGTTAGGCAGAAGTGAAGTATCATCCACATTTCACCAATATTTGTATTCGGTTCCACGTAATAGGGGGTGAGCCTATTGCCGTATTTCGGGCACTACTGTTGACTCGAGCCATGCATCTGAGGCTGAGTCTGGGCTGTATATATCTGTCCGATGTTAAACAACCGTATCCCTTAGTCGCCTTGTACGACAACACATGGGAAGAGATGGGGTGTTCCAAATTCTACTCTGCCGGGAACCACGCAGCAGAGAACTATTTTGTACCTTTATTAAAAAGATGTACCAAATAGATACACTTAATTCAGATAAATAAAAACAAAAAAGGGATGTCTTTTTCTTGTCCCTTGCACAATGGGTCATTCCTGAAACTGTTAAGAGCATTTCAAGTAAGGTCCGCAAAAATATCGAATAGGTCCTGAGAAAATAACAAAATAAAATTTCCCTACCCTCCTTAAAAGATTAGTGGAGCGGTTGGCCTTTTTGTATTACGAGGTCCTTAAGCTAATACGGTCAAGCATCTAAAATGGGTCAATTATACTGAGTTTGTAATACTTTTTCGGTAAAAAAATACGTTTTCTCTACTATATGTTATATACATACATAACCTTAAACAAGTAAATATACGTGAAATGCTTCGAAATACTGATTTTGTAGTTCAAAATAAAGGAGTAATTGCTTGCGTAATTATTTACAATTTGTAACTTTATATGTAATTATGAAAATAGCTTTGTGTTGGAATGAAATGAAGATAATAATAATTTTGTTGTTAATTTCTGTCAAAAATTAGGGATCGGTACAAAACAAACACAGGGCGGTATAGGTATGGACATTTTGATAGAACAACGTGTTCTTGTAATTTAAGTTATAAGTAATTGACAAAATATTAATTGACGTTATTTGTTTATTTACAATTTTTTTTATTTTACAAGTTTACAAATTAAGAATACAAGAGCAGTACAAAGGGCGGCGTATATGTACCTATATATATTATATACGCAATTTCTGCCAGGCTGTTCTGTTGTTCATACCTATATGTACATAATTTTTGTTGCTCATTTCATACAAGTGCGATTAACATACAAAGAGAACGATAATCCTAAGAATCGTGGGGAAAAGTACAAGTGGACGTTTAAAAAAATAGGTAACAATAATCCTTTTTTTATACCTCTTTTGGTCAACGTGGTCTAGAAAATCGATGACTTAAGTGCATGTCATGTTTGTCTTCAATATTGTGTAGCTTTTTGCAACAAAGGATGGCAGTACCAAAATTGCAATAATATAAATATTACTATACCAACAGCGAAAAGTGAGTCAATTGTAAAGAAAATGAATATGTGATGTATATGATCCTTTTGACTTGGACTATGGAGGAGTGTCCCGTTATGATGGTATCTTACTTTATATCAATACATCCATGATGCCAATAAATAATTTAATTTTACTATTATTATGATAACAAAAGTTTGGAAGGATGAATATTTGTCAACCAATAACTGTAGAATGGCTGGAACGGGTCTGGAAAATAATCATAATCGTTTATATAAAAAAATTCGTGCTCCGTACATTCAGGTAGGACACGACGGTATTTCAATTGAGCAGTCCGACTGGGGAAGTACCTCCGCTCTACAGAACACCGCGGTTATAATAACTTCGTGTTGTGTTCTTAACGGTGAGTAAGGTAGCCAGAGCTCAATGGAGAATTTGTGCTGTCAGTGGGAAGACTAAAGGCTTGTCCTGCTTTGTCTTCTACACTGACGGCACAGAAACTCGGTACTTACAAGGTTGGCATCGCGACTGTGACTCCTCTGGTGTTACAAACGTCCATAGGCCACTTTCCATTAGGTGGGCCATGTGCTTGTCTTCCACCTAAGTGATATAAAAAAAATCAGGTAACCCATTAATACAAAAATAATTTCTAAATACACTAAGTCAATTTATTTTAGTTTTATGTATAATTTAGTTATCTAAAGTATAAATTGTAGGAGGTAGGACACGGCGGTATATCCGCCCGATTGAGCAGTCCGACTGGGGAAGTACCTCCGCCCTACAGAATACCGCGGTTATAATAACTTCGTGTTGTGTTCCCAGCGGTGAGTAGGGTAGCCAGAGCTCACTGGAGAATTTGTGCCGTCAGTGGGAAGACTAAAGGCTTGTCCTGATTTGTCTTCTACTGACGGCACAGAAACTCTGTACTTACAGGGTTGGCAGCGCGACTGTGACTCCTCTGGTGTTACAAACGTCCATAGGCCACTTTCCATTAGGTGGGCCATGTGCTTGTCTTCCACCTAAGTGATATAAAAAAAATCAGGTAACCCATTAATACAAAAATAATTTCTAAATACACTAAGTCAATTTATTTTAGTTTTATGTATAGTTTAGTTATCTAAAGTATAACTCCTAAATCTTGCGGAAACAAGATTCGTGTTCCACGCGGGTAGAGCCCCAGACAATGGGTTAGTAATACAGTCAAGAGCTGTTTTAAATAATATAATATAATATAATATAATAATTTTAAATATAATAATAGTGAAGAGTTTTAAATCATGAACGTTTAACGACAGTGCAATCAGTTATTTCATCGGTCAATTATTCAATTAACTACTTTACTAACATTGTAGCACTAGTGACATCTGTCACAAATAACAAATAACATTCAGGAGGTTTAACAAGCTGTCAGCTACTTTTGCTGTTGATTGTATATAATATTTGAAACTAGTGGTAGAAATAATCAGAAAATAGATGTTAAAGTGGCGTAATTGAATATAAGCTCTTCGCAGTTCATGATGTAGAAACTTGTTTGGCGTCAAGTATTATCGCCTGCGGTCATACTGAAGTTAATGTAGCTAGAAGCCCTAACATACACGCCACGACCAAATACGTGTAGAAAAATATCTCATTGAATTTGTGTGTAGTCATGTAAAGAATCCAATGGTTGTCATTTTGAACTATGTAGGTACTCTAATATTAAGGCCGCGGCGGCCGGTGCGCGACGCGTGCCTTCCCATACCCGGGGATGAGATGGGGACTCCGTGGTCTCATAAGAGGTATATATCTTTGATAATCTCACCTCTGGCTACCTGCGGCCCACACAGTTGGCGTGCGTTTTAGTCGGTTCAAGTCCGACCGGCCCGTTGGTGGGGGTATTCGTGGGGGTTTTGTGCACGTTAAAAAAGGTACTCTAATATACACTTGATTCCATTATTTGCTGTTGACTCTTTATACCGTGTTATATGTTGAGGAGTATATCGCATCATAAACGATTTGATATATCTATTAATCATAAACTATTTTGCTAACTTGTACTTTAAAATCTAACAATAAACAAAGAATGATTAATATAAAATCACCAATAACAGTATACGAAATAACACAGAAAAGCCAATCACGCAAATTATCATTATGAATTTACACAAAGAACCCAAGGAAAAAATACTTTGTTTTACCAAACTTGTTAATTCTTTGGACAACTTTTCAATTTTCTTTTCACGAAAGCTTTATTCATGCTGTTGAAAAGTATTTTAAAATAAGAATGTGATAAATAGGTTCAAGCGCTCTCAAGATATTTGATTGCCAATGAATAGCGTTTCAATTTCATTGGTTAGGTTTATTAGGTTATTTTTTTTTTATTTTTAAGTTAGTCACCTAATATTATTTTTGTATTCTACCTAGCTAGGCTGAGTACATTACTTTCCTTCTGCCAAGGTGGTAATGGTCTTCTTTTTAGACGATTCTATTAGACCCTTTGATTAAAAGAGGGTATAAAAGACAAGACTTGGCTTTGAATAAAAATGAATCCGCTAAGCCAAATCCGTGATCATGTCCAACAACAGGCTTTTGAACCAATGAGGAGGAAAACCTCAGTAAGATATTAACCCAGATGGCTTCATGGTGGCTTTAAGGACAGCCCCTGACTTAATAGACCTAAAGAAGAGATAGTAACGCTCTTGTTTTTCGAGAGTTATATTTCAGAAATTGTATATGCGTGACTTACACTGATATATGTGAATTAAAGGCGTGGATACTAAATTATAAAATTGTATTATTGTTCTAACAGTGACATTTATTTTATCATGACTGTATGAAGTTCTCAAAATATTATGTTAGCTACTTATTACTATTACTATTGACTATTCTATTTGTAACATATTAATCGATTGGCCGAAGCCCCTAAGGGTGTTATTACTAATTATTTATTATTTGCACATTAATTTTAATATTGTCAAGTAAGCATGTTATATGTATTTCAACGCCACACGGCAGAGTATGACGTTCTTTTATCTATGTCTCACAAAATCTAATGTATACCATATTCCATGAAATAAAGTTTGAAGTTTGAAGTTTGAAGTTTGAATAAACCGCGTGGTTCCCTGCAGAGTAGAATTTGGACCTCCCCATTACTTCCCATGCGGTGTCGTACAAGGCGACTAAGGGACGGGGCTGTTTAACATCAGATATTATGATATATACAGCCCAGACTCAGCCAGATGCATGGCTTGATTCGATAGTAGTGCCCGGAAGACGGCAATAGGCTCACCCCCTAATACGTGGGACCGAATTCAATGATTGGTGATTTGTGGGTGTTAATACACCTCTACAACACATTATCAGTCATATGTTATAGATAATAAAGACACTATGTTAGTCATATTAGTGTATGCTTAGATTGCCTACTCTACAAGATTGCTTAGAAGATGTACTATAATTAAAACAATCTCCTTAATTCCTTTTGACATTATTCAATTTCTGACATTAACTCAATAATTTATTAATACAATTAAAATATTATGCATGTTTTCTAATTTAAATGTTGCATGTATAAATAATATATCGACGGTTAAAAGGAAATAGGGGATAAGCGACAAAAGATGAAATGTTCAGGAGAGCCGTTCAAAGTTTTAAATTTTAGAAAAACTGACGTATTTTTGTCATTTATTAAGATATTGTGAAAAGCGAAACAGTTATAAAATCAGATAGAAATGGAACAGTTACTGGTATTCTTAGTTTTAGTGATTTGACGTTATTTAAAGTAGTTTTTGTCGCTTATAACCACAGCTTATAACTTTTGAATTAGGAAATATGGCATAAGATACAAATGACAAAATCAAATATTAAAGGATAAGAAGCATATGCGACATTCCAATGTATCATTTCGCAAGGTAAAAGTGTATAAGCGACTAGACCGTTCAATCAATATTATAGGAAAAGAAGGATAAGGTACTTTTCATAGTGGTTGTATAAAAGGTAATAGGGCACAAGAAACACTCGGCATTCAAAACAATACCAGGATATACGACATTAGTAACACACAATGTCGCTACGAAGCAAGGAAATATGGATGAAAAGCCACCCCAAAAGTATAATAATGAAGATAATATAATAATAATAATAATGAAGTAGCGCAACCAACAAAATCCTTCATCAGGAAAATATCTAAAACAGATATTACACGACACCATAATTGGGTCTCTAACTTCTAAAGTAGGGTGAAATTGCTTGGGAGTAAATTTTCACAGAAACATACTAAGGATCTATTTTACTAAGAAGCCTATTACAGTATACCCTGCTATAATTTTACACTAAATGGTAAATTTAAAAGATATAGCTCGTCATTTCATATTTGCTAACGAGCAGATAGTGTGATGTTTCTTGAAATAAAAAAGGAGTTTTTTTAATACTTTTTAATCAAGAAAAATCAAAATTAACCCCCTTACTAATAAAAACACGAATCGTATTTATATTAGTAAACGGAAGTAAGGTATAACCACCAGTGTCATATTAAAATCAATTTAGGTAATAGAGCATAACCGACTTGGCTGTCATTAAGAACTGAATGGAAATAGGGGATAACCGCCAGAGTAATATAAGTATGCATTTTGTATATAGGGCACAAGCGCCATAGCTCTGTTAAATTACGAAATGGAAGTAAGCTTTAAGCAACATTTGTACTTTTCAATTGAAATGCTTAAAAGGCATAAACAACCAAAAGCTTGGCACCCTTGTGAAGTAAAAAGGTATTACCGACAACAAACCCAAAATAAATCATTTTTGTAGGGGTACAATCACCTTTATAGCAAAAATGACCAGAATTTTCGTCGGTTAGCAAAAATAACACTATAAATTGTATTTGTTTTGCTTGGGCATAAACGCCAAAAAAGTCATCGTAGAGCCATGGGAGTAAGCGCATTCGAAAGAGCAGAAAATTTTAAGTCCAATGGCATAAATAACTCATTTTTGACCAAAATGTCGCTTATGCCCTATTTCCTTTTACCCGTCGATATAAATAAGTATAAATAATAGTAGTAATAAATAATCTAAATATTTGCAATACAGCGGACCTGTACATTTAATGAAAATATATATTTTACAAGCATTATGTATCCTGTGTTATGCAAATAAATTATTTGTATATTAACAGATTCAATGTAAGTTCATAACCGTTACTTTGTAATCCTGTATGTGGTGGTCAACCACTACGTCAGGGGTCATGGTTTTGATTTCCGCATAGTGCAAAATATTTACATTAATAGATACTATGTCTCCTTCCAATACTGCATATTTTGATATGTAATCTTTCCAAATTAAAAAAAAAACAATTATTAGAAGCATATTAATCTTTTAGATGCTGCTGTGCAATATCGAGACATATCACCTTTCGAAGTCGAATGGAGTTGTAAGGTTCGTGTATTAAATTGTCAACATGTTCAAGAATATTGATTCACTACAAATATAGTTAAAGCATGTAGTCCCATTCCATGGGACATGTGAAATCAGTACAAGAAACAGACATTAATCTTACAGTAACCGACCATAACGACGTATCTATCATGATAGATACCTAAATTACACCATTCCTACACGTTAGCTGGATACAGGCAATTTATTATCTACCCTCGATAACCTTTACTGTGGAAATGATAGAACCGCTAGGTCATTATAGCATTCGTAGCAAAACTAAGGTTCAAGGTCACTTCTTTGTGTTGAATAATAGACTTATGTATTAAAAGGAAATACGGACAAAAGGGTTTGCCGGTAATGTGCTTCTTGGCCAAGGATCATGACTTGCTCGATTAAGGAGTGCTTAGACGTTCCTATTTTGTTATTTATTAAACTCAAGCGGTTTCTCGTGTCGACATTGATATTCAATAAAAAATATATTGATACTTTAGGGGCGAACTATACCGACTATAGTTAGACATTAGTGTCAACGTAGACGAATGAGTTTTAGGTGAGTAGATACTTTTATTCTTTATCGTACTTAACCTGGTTAGGTTCGAGAAAAGAGACCATTGTGGCATTTAAAATTCTTGCTCATACATACATACGTATAATCACAGCCTTTATCCCCGGAGGGTTAGGCAGAGGTAAATAATACCTACATTTCAACAATCATTGAACTCAGTCACACGTAATAGAGGGTGAGCCTATTGCCGTTTTTCGGGGACTATTGTTGACTCAAGCCATGCATCTGAAGCTGAGTCTAGGCTGTATATATCTGTCAGCCCTATCCCTTAGTCACCTTGTACGACACGGCATGGAAAAAGATGGGGTGGTCCAATTTCTACTATGCCGGGAACCACACGGCTTTTCTTGCTATTACGAGTGAAAGATATGGGCGACAAGAAAAGACTCATTTGACTCGATAGTCAATTATCCTATTTTCCTTGTAATGGTGGTAATAATGCAACGCCCTATTAATCCGGCTTCATGGGGTAGAAAATTATTTCACTGAGAAGGATTATTATAGTCCGAAACTTCGGGATAAGATAGTCGAACGTTTTGGTAAATTAATTTATTTTATTATATGGTTTGGTGTTAAGAGTAATGAGGCAGTAATTTCATTAAAGTATTACAATTAACTAATAACGATTGTTCATTTAAGAATTAAAAAAAACCGATGTATTCCGACCTATTCTTATCCACTCTTGCTTCAATATTAGAAAATGAAATTTATCGAATATTGAGAATACACTTTTGCTTTATTTGTTATTAAACCTGACCGGTTTCGTCTTACTTAGCAAAAAAAAACATACTGTGGAAAAGTACAAATGTGTTCTCAATATGTGTAACATCAAATTCCACCAAGCGCCATCAATCAACAGTATAAATAGTACCTATATATTTTTTCGATTTGGCATAAAAATAAAAATAAACCTAACCTATAATTTTTTTGAAAAAAAGAAAAACAGATTGTAATCATGCATTATTTACACAAATTCTTTTAGCTTCGATTTAGCTGTCATCTAGATTAATATTTTTTGTGAACCAATGAAATAGAAAATCAAACCAAAAAATATCTAAAACCCTTTTATTTATTAGCAGCAAAAGTAACTAACTTGTCTCATTAATTAGGAAAATCCACTGTTCTGCTTTAGTATTCAATCGAGATTGATAGACTCCTTGTAATTAGAGATGCCTGTAGGAAAACCGGCAACGTCACGTGCGTAGAAAGAATACAATCAGCAAATTAAAAATGCGGGTCTCTCGTTACAACCCTCATCACGTCAGGATAAAGAGTAAGAAAGTACAGTGAACAAAAACCTCTAGTATTTTCTTACTAATATAATAAAATGTTCGTTATTTAATCACGCTCAAATATTTGAACGAATTTAACTTAATTTTATTTTATACCACTTGGTTGGCAGACAAGCACACGGCCCACCTGATGGAAAGTGGTTACCGTGGCCTATGGACGTGTGCAACACCAAGGGAATCACAATCGCGCTGCCAACCCTGTAAACACAAGAGTTTCTGTGCCGTCAGTGTAAAAGACAAAGCAGGACGTGTCCTACCTCCTGCAATATAGTAGGTACAGGAATATATTTTATATAACTTGGAATAATAGAATATATTACTTTTTATCTCGGGAACAGAACAGAAAACAAAGTTGTTTCGCCATGGTGGGTTGTGATTTGATCAGATTACGCTGTACCCTACCTATCTTGAAAAATGAAGTAACGAGAGGGAGTTTGTTTTGTTATAAATTCATTGTTCCGGTGACTCCGTCTTGTTATAATTCCCAGTTGTTGGTCGCTCTGGATGGAAATGTCCAATTACAAATTTTATTGAATTTAAAATGAGATTGTAGTCCTCAGGGTGTGACATGTTTAACAGTTTTCATTTATTTATTGTATCGTTGTTCTCATAATTACCTCGACAGACATATAAATAAAAAATGTATAATTATTCGATTAAGATAAGAAAAAAAATTAATCAGATCAGAACCCGCGATCTTTCTTTAAAGCGGGACTGCTCTGACCTCTAAGCAACCGAACCTCGCCTGAAATCATACAAACCTTCCTATCCGTCTTACGGCGACGATGGGTCTGCCTGAACTGATTATTTTTTCACTATTTTTTATCGATTTGAATAGTTAGCATACTCATCATCATCATCATCATCATATCAGCCATACACAGTCCACTGCTGAACATAGGCCTCTGCCATAGACTCCCAGAATGACCGATCTAAGGCATCCCGCGTCCAGCGTTTCCCGGCGACCTTGATGAGGTCGTCCTTCCACCTGGCCGATGTACGTCCTACGCTACGCTACATACTAAATGCTTTAATTTTTTTAATTAAATGTATACACATACATACATATAATCACGCCTTTATCCCTGGAGGGTTGGGCAAAGGTGAATTAACACCTACATTTCACCAATAATTGTATTCGGTCTCACATAATAGGGGATGAGCCTATTGTCGTATTCCGGACACTATTGTTGACTCGAGCCATGCATCTGAGGCTGAGTCTGGGCTATATATATCTGTCTGATGTTATACAGCTATATCCCTTAGTCGCCTTTTACGACACCGCATGTGCAGAGATGGGGTGGCCCTAATTCTACTCTGCCAGAAACCACGCGGCAAATGCAGGCAATATAAAATTATTTATTTAAAATATATTGAATACAATGAAGGTCTTAAAACTAAGACGTATTTTTGTATTAACGCTATAATAATTGAAACCTATATTTTGTGAGGCAATACTCAAAAGGCGGGTTATAATAACATTGTCACTAAGTTAGTAACAGTACACTATATAGCTAGATTTGTCAAAATAAAATTAAGTTTGCCATTTCGTTTGTTGTCATTAACTTTTGCTTTTGACTGTACAAAGAACTCCGCTCTTTAACATTTATTTATCTACTGATCTCTGTAATTGAGTGATCATTGTTCTATCGCAACTAGTTAACGAAGGTAAAAAATTCTTCCATCGCAACTTGTTGCGAATCACGGTTGTGACGGCGGCCCAAGGGGGTCTATTACACTCTAATATTACATAAACTCACTCACGTCTATATCCACGAAGGGGAAGGCAGAGGTGCTAGCACCCACATTTCGCCAGTTTATGTTTAGGTCCCAATGTAATAGGTGGCGAGCCTATTGCCATTAACCGGGCACTTATAAAACTGCGATATATATACACACATAACTTCGAAAAGCATCGAAAATTCATTTGTGTGTGCCATGGTAAAACCTGGGTAGATCCCAGGTTTTACCATGGCACCATGGCACCCGAGACCTCGTCTCAGCAGTCCATTACCCACACCACTAGGCTACCGCGGTTTTTTTCTCTAATAAAACTAATATAAAAATCTCCAAATTAAATATAATTATGTCTGTACATATGCAAAAATATTTGAATAGTTCTTAAATGGGAGAGAATATTATTTCAATATTAATCCACGTTCCATTCCCAGTAGGCTCGAAAGAAACAATACCATCTTTGTCTAAAGAAACGGAATTCAAAAAAAAGATCGGCGCAAATATTTTTTCTTTAATTAAAAAGTGTCTGCTTACTAAAGAAAAAGTAATAATGGTAGGTAAATTAAAGTGGCGGGCATTTAATTACTTGTAATATTGGTAAGACTAGTAATTGCATTGTATTATATTAAAAAAAGGCATATAAACTATCATGTTCATTCAAATTAGTATGAGAAGGAGCTATCAGGATATTTAGCATGTTGCAGTGTTTCGAGTTTCCGACATTTCAGGGTTATTGCAAGCACCATGAACAAGGAGGAACAACAGTGCCGAAATATCGGAAAGTTGAAACAATACAATATGATAAAAATCCCGATACTAATTAAGAAAAATATTTCGTAATGTACTACGGATTTTTCTTCTTCAACTGAGCGCTAATCCTGCTTATTTTCAATGCTTGCACTTAAGAGCCGGGGTCCATTTTCACAATCTTTACTTACACACTATGGTTTAAATTGTTTTTACGGGAGTGAATATCACTCCAACTTCGAGAGGAAAGCCCACTATAGAGCATCGTCTATCAATCACCCGATGTACCAATTTGCAAATTGAAGTTAGCTAGGGTCTCGTAGGTCTTAGTGGGGTACCGTAAACCCTATTGTACTGTAGTACAAAACTCCACCAAAATCTTTGAGATTGTAATATAATTTATGAATTTTTGATATTATTACAAACCAACTTTCGGTTGATTTTTAGTATCAAATTTAATTAAGAAAGAAAGGACGAAAATCATTTTACTTGTTATATAAAGATGGTCGTGTCTCAAAGTTCGTAATTATCTCAAAGTATTGAAAATTTATTTAACTAGCTTTGGATTCAGATATTTACTTACTGAAACAAATAAAAAAGTAAAACAGACTAAGTACTTCGAGATACATTGAGCTAATTTTGGTTAAATATAAAAACAAGTAATTAAACAAAGTTTTTTTTGTTTTTTTTTTAATACCACTTAGGTGGCAGACAAGCACACGGTCCACCTGATGGAAAGTGGTTACTGTGGCCTATGGACATTTGTAACACCAGAGGAGTCACAGTTGCGCTGTCAACCCTGTTATTACAGAGTTTCTGTGCCGTCAGTTTATAAGACAAAGCAGGACAAGCCTTTAGTCTTCCCACTGACAGCACAAATTCTCCAGTGAGCTCTGGCTACCCTACTCACCGCTGGGAACACAACACGAAGTTTGAGTACTTTGAGATAACTACATACGTCAGAATGTTGGATCATCAACTTCTTACCCACATTGACCATGGCAGCGAAGAAACAACAAAAATAGAAAAGCAAACAAATCAATACATTATGGGAATAGAGTCCAATTCTAGCATGACTTGATAATTGATTCGTTAGCTTGTTTTCCCGAATTTCAATTTACTATCATTACTGATTGTAAAGGAAAATAGTCAAATTTTCCTGAGTAAAATTCAAATCATTTCATGATTTTGGGTAATTGAAAGTTCAAACTTTTGAAGTACAAAGTTTGATTGTCAAAGAAATTAGCTCTTTGAAAATGTTGCTCAAACAATGGTACATATAGAAATAAACAAATTTAAAATGCTCTCAAATATAACAAAACATAGCGCGCAGAACAGATGGCCGATGGAGCAAGAAGTTCTGGAATGTCGACCGCGTACGGGCAAACGTAGCGTAGGACGCCCAACGGCCAGGTGGTAGGACGACCTCATCAAGGTCGCCGGGAAGCGTTGGATGCGGGCTGCTTTAGATCGGTCATTGTGGAAGTCTGTGGGAGAGGCCTATGTTTAGCAGTGGACTATGTATGGCTGACATGATGATGATGATGATAACAAAACAGGAGTATCTGGTTCTGTTTCGTGTCTCTCCTACTCGGGCCATCAGGGGAGACACGATACCGAAGCTGAATATCCTCCGTACGAGTAATACAAAATTATGTTAAGTTCATAGTAACTGACATTTAAAACTTAATGTCGCAATTTACTCGTATAATATATATATACCGATATAGACAAGTAGTAATACAGATTAGTTCAGTAGAAGTTTTGTGTTAAAAGCCTTACGAACAAGAGGTAACAGCTCCTAATGGCCATCTGGCTAGTATTATTACTTAATAACTACTAAGAGGGCTTAACTAGAATACTACTCACTAGAGTTCTCAATAGTACAAAAATAGGATAATCGCACTAAGCATGGGTGTAAACGTTTCAATTGGGAGGTTTTTGAGTCCTTGTTTTTATGAGCGGAAAATCCTCACGGATACCCCACCACTGGAACCGATGCACGCACGCCGACTATGTAGACCGAAGTTTGCCAGAAGTGAGATTATATGAGACATGTCCCTCGCACACCTACCGACGCAAGACGGTCTCTTTTGAGACGGACTTCTTCGCGTGTGGGGACCACTGAGTCCCCATCTCGTCCCTGGGTCCGCGGCCTGCTTCTGCTAGGGTGACAGATGGCGCCACCAGTCACCCCCAGGCCCGTGCTCATGTGGGACTGAGATCATTTTGCGATCTCCGACGCCCGAGTCGCCTCCGCTTGCGGGCCGTGCAGTTTTGCAAGTCTCCTTCGCTCCCACTCTGCCGACTACTTCATGAGCATTACTTGCGCGCAGAATGTGGTGCCGGCAGCCCACGCATCCGTACGGGGAACCATCGCTGCGAGCAAGGGGGCCAGTGTGAGAACTCTCACTCCTAAGGCCGCCACCAGTTCCTGTCTCGGCGTCTCCCACGCTGGGTATGCGGCCGGTGAGCGTGAGCTGCCCCGACTCCTCGCTCGCGTTGCAGTGATGGCACTCAGACGTTGGCTCTTTCCTGATCCGATGCAGATAATGTCCGGTGATAAACTGCATCAGCCGGTTCGAGAGGCTGCTCTCTAGCCACTCCACCATGATGGGTCTTACCGCTGATATTACGGCGTGCCCTGTGCGTGGTCGCCCAAGTCACAGTTCCCACTAAGATTTTCGAGTCCTCGTTAGGCGCTAAAAATATTAATCTGTCTCTTTTCGTATATTTTTTTTATATACTACCCAGGTGGCAGACAAGCACAAGGCCCACCTGATGGAAAGTGGTTACCATGACCTATGAAAGTGTGTAACACCAGTGGAGTCACGTCCGTGCTGCCGACCCTGTAAGAACAGAGATTTTGTGCCGTCAGTGTAGAGGACAAAGCAGGACAAGCCTTGGGTCATCCCACTGACAGCACAAAACCTCTCCAGTGAGCTCTGGCTACCCTACTCACCACCGAGAACACAGCACGAAGTTATTATAACCGCGGTATTCTGTAGGGCGGAGGTACTTCCCCAGTCGGACTGCTCAATTGCGCAGAAATACCGCCGGGTCCTACCTCCTTATATCACACATTTATGCACCATTATTTCATCATTAACACCATTGTAAAACGTTTCTATAATGGTGACCCTCTTTCCTGAGACTTTGCCTCTAGTTTACCATCAGGCAAGGTGTAATCGCGTACTGTATAAAAAAATATCTTCTATAATAATCGTAGGTACTTTGCTACCTGGAAACAATAGATACGAGTAAAACTGTGCTTTATTTGAAAGAAGATCAAAGCAATATTCAGAAAAGTACTAGTTATTATTAAGAATCTTGTAAGAACAGACAGTCCTTTGAATTAATTTATATCTCCCGATGAACTCCGAGCGAGTTAATTAAAATGCTCAAAGACTCACTGAATGATATTAAAAAAAGAATTCGCTCACTGAGGTTTTTCATTTGGATCATATTAACTCGAGGCGTGTTATAGGTTTAGGTTTCGTTTCATTTATTTTCGAAATGAATAACGCTTAGTTTTCTAAGGAAAAGAATTGATGTGGGGTAAATAATATGTGTTATTTGTACAACACATGACTTTTTATCCATTCGTTTTGAGATAGCCGCATTGGCGAAGAATAATAAGATGATTAATGATTCTTGACTGTATATGACTATGTAAAACATTATTATCGTCATAATCTTGATGTTTTTCTTGGCTACATTCGAGCCTATCACTTCCATATATAAAACTTTTTTAAACCACTTACATAGGTAGCAGTCAAGCATACGGCCCAACTGATGGCAACTAGCTACCGTGGTCTATAGACGTGTGCAATACTAGAGGAGTCACAGTCGCCTTGCCGACCTTGTCAGCTGAAACTTGATAAAATTCTCGAAAATAAACTAAAATTACGGGTGCCTAGAAAATAGCTTATGACACGTTCAACGATGTACAAACGCTAATGTAAAATCAGCTTTAAAAGGGAATGACATCATTCGGCAATTGTAATCTCTGCAATAAATACATTCACTAACAAATCTCATTGGAATTAAGCTTAGCTAGACTCAAATTAGAATCCTAATTCTGTTAGTTGTTAGTTTTGAATTGATTTCAGTTTGAATTTAGAAGTTATTTGCTGCTCACTTGTCCTACCGATTAGAAACCGCAATTTGCGATAAGCACTCGAAATAATAAAGACTTATGTGACTTTATTGACAAGGCAATATCATTTCAACTTTAGAAAACACAAGTAGTCTTGACAAGTTAATTGGAGGTTATAAAACATACATACATGAATATAATGTACTGTGTATATTATACCATAATTCGAAGCTCGAAGAAAATATGCTATAGCAGAAAAATTCATGAATAATAGTAATTTTTACATTTCAACTTCTTCAAAAGCCGCTTGGTTCCCAGCAGAGTAGAATTTGAACCACCCCATTTCTTCCCATGGGGTGTCGTATAAGGCGGCTAAGGGATAGGGCTGTTTAACATCAGATAGATATATACAGCCCAGACTCAGCCTCAGATGCATGACTTGAGTCAACAATAGTGCCCGGAAGACGGCAATAGGTTCACATCCTATTACGTGGGACCGAATTTAATTATTGGTGAAATATTTGTGGTTAATTCACCTCTGCCTAACCCTTCAGGGATAAAGGCATGATTAAATGTTTGATGTTAAATGTATTTTGTACCATAATCCGAGCTAGTACGCAAAAATATGCTGTAGCCGACAATTTCATGAATAATAGTAATTAGACAGCTATGTATGCCAATATAATTGTAATTTACTGTCCAATTTATTTATCTATCACATTTGTAGTTGACATAAAGGTCAAAAAGTATTGACTTGACGTTGCGGAAGGCGACATGCGTGACAATGGTCTCATTGCCAGGAATGGACCAGGAATAGCCAAGACCGTGATTTAATGGAGGAGGAAAAGTCACCACACCACATAACGCTGTTAGGATGATGGTGATCTCTACAAATTTTGGACTACTTAGAAATATATTAAATAAAATAATTTTATCGTAAAGAACCCTCTGCAAGTAAGCTCTGTAACCTGGGCACCGATTCTACTAAGTTTATTTCATAACAATACCACTGTTATACCATTGACACTGCAAAAAATACTATTAAATTGTAGATTTTATTTGATATACGCTTAAAGTCGAAAATTAAATGAAAACAGTTTATTGCATTTTTCATTCATTATACAAGAAGCCATTCAATTTTAGATTTTAAAATATGAGGGTAAAGTCGAAAATAGAATGTCATTTTTGCAGTGTCTGTGCCACGAAAGTGTCTTTGATCTGTAATAAAATTAGCGAAAACGAGGCTCTGATTTTATATCAATAAACCCGAGCGACTCCAAGGCCTAACTGAATCTGACATATTTTTATTTATAATTATTTTAATACGAAGTTCTATGTACCTACCCTGTTAATATCTGATGGTCTGTCTCAAGGTTGGTAGAATAGCTCTAAATTGGACCCTGAGGCATATTTACTACGCAACGCTTTAGTTAGTTATTATTTTCGAAATAAATATAAAAAAGAAATTCCTTACAACTGTCTTTGTAATTAATTTATTTTTGTGTTCAAAAAATAAGTTTCATTAGTAGTTTTCTTATTACTTATGCTCAAATTGATATAATGAAACCCAACTCCAGAGTGGAGAATTTGTGCTGTCAGTGGGAAGACTAAAGACTTGTCATGCTTTGTCTACTACACTGACGGCACAGAAATTCTGTACTTACAGGGTTGGCAGCGCGACTATGACTCCTCTGGTGTTACAAACGTCCATAGGCCACGGTAACCACTTTCCATCAGGTGGGCAGTGTGCTTGTCTGCTACCTAAGTGGTATAAAAAAAGACCTAAACATTTAGTCGTCTTGTGCTTTTAACTCTAAAGCAAAACTATACTGGTAAAACTTTGATTTGCTCAACAAAACTTCTTAAAACTAATACACAATTCCATTTTGACTGAATCTTTGGTTGTTTGTATTTCATAAAAAAATATGGAATATGTATGTAAATTTATGTAGGTCCAAGAAAATAGATGTAGTGATTGAAAAAGGACCGTACGTGACATTTGTCTGATGGTCAGCATCAGAAAAAGTCATATTTACATAAAAGTATAATCATTATTATATATTTTACTGTGCTAAGACATACTGCTGTTTGTTGCAAGAACAATTTTTTTTACCCGTAAAAATTAAATTGTATTGGTTACCCGAACAGAGCTGGATGGTTCAAAGCCCCCTTTTTTCCTTATTAGACAATTTCTAATAACTTTTAAACTATCGCGTTCCATACGTACGTAACGGGACTTAACGAGATAATTTTTTTTTATACCACTTAATTGGCAGACAAGCAGACGGCCCACCTGATGGAAAGTGGTTACCGTGGCCTATGGACGTTTGTAACACCAGAGGAGTCACAGTCGCGCTGCCAACCCTGTAAGTACAGAGTTTCTGTGCCGTCAGTAGAAGACAAAGCAGGACAAGCCTTTAGTCTTCCCACAGACAGCACAAATTCTCCATTGAGCTCTGGCTACCCTACTCACCGCTGGGAACACAACACGAAGTTATTATAGCCGCGGTATTCTGTAGGGCGGAGGTACTTCCCCAGTCGGACTGCTCAGTTGGGCGGAAATACCGCCATGTCCTACCTCCTCTTTAAAGGTATAGGTACATTCATACTTCTGATTTACTTGACGTTTCGACCAGGTTACACTGACCGTGGTCACAGGCTGACTGGCTCAGCTGAGCACACCCACTGTTTTTGAGTTCGTGATGTAGAAGGTTATTCATGTATTCTATTCTCGATATTTTTTATCTACCAAGCAACTTCTACGGGTAGATACTTGTTCCAAAGTTACCAATATTCCCCCTAAGCATTGTATCAATCAATTAATTACCCCACCGCAGTCCACTACTGGATGAGAGGCAGAGGATCGGATAAAATGGCGCACATTGGGAGAAGCCTCCCGATGTGCGACATTTTATCCGATCCTCTGCCTTCTGCATCCAGCGTTGTATAATTAAAAGCTGTGTCATAAAAAGCTTTATATAATTTTAAGTAGTCTTTTTTTTTTTTTTTTTACGTGCGCAAAATCCCCACGGATACCTCCCCACCGGAGCCGGTGGGAGAGGTTATGTCGGACTCGAACCGACTAAAACGCACGCCGCCTGCGGGTCGCTTTGGTTGCCGAAGGTGAGGTTGACAGGCATATCCCTCGCACAATTTTAAGTAGTCTTAGATCTACCTGAGTAGTTCATTTGTTTTGTACACGTTTAGAGAAAAATATGCAATCTACATGCCTTGGTAAGTTATAGGCAATATAGCGGGCGCTGCGTGTTGAGATGTAATCGTGACTCGTACCATGTATTCAATAAGACTACGCAAATAGTAGATTTAAAACGATATAAAACAGTTTTTTTTTTCTCTCATACGACCGTATTAGACTAACCTCGTGTGTGTATACACGCAACGTACTATCGCTCTACGCAACAGAACATAATATGAAATTTTAAACACAAAATACACGTGAACATTGTTTCTAAGACGTAGTAGGTATTTTAGGAGAACATTGTCCCAACAGTATTTGTAAACACAGTTTAAAGTTGGCTGTACACATTGGCCTTATGTTCGCGAATATTGTTTACAGAAAATCTATACTACAACGATAAGTTTACGCGAATGACGGTATTTCAATGTTCTAATAATAGTGTAAGTATAGTATGGTGCACATCGTCTTACGTTCCAACATATTTGATGTAAAATATAGTCTAGAATAGTATACATATAAGCCACTTTTAATCCAGGAATGGGGTAAAGGGACCAATATTTCATGTGGAGATCCGAGCAACAGATTTTTTTTAACTTTATACCGGGAATCGATTCCTGTGCATCGTGGTATTAGTATTTCCGCAGACCATTAAACTTAATTTATCAAATTTTATAGCATACATACATGAAATGTAATAAAAAG
Source organism: Eilema griseolum (assembly GCA_963662185.1). Taxonomy (NCBI): domain Eukaryota; kingdom Metazoa; phylum Arthropoda; class Insecta; order Lepidoptera; family Erebidae; genus Eilema; species Eilema griseolum. The sequence continues at coordinate 11,443,348 of OY759252.1, forward strand.
ATTAATTTTTCATAGAAACTCTTCCTAAGTATAAAAAATACGACATACAATACGTTTATCTACGTTATATACATGGTCAATAAAATTATTGGAAAAGTTTGGCACACTCGAGCGGCACAAAACAACTAAAGCTATATCCCTTCATAAAATGAGTATGGCTCTGTGTGTCATATTGTTCCTCAATACAGCTGAAGTATTCTTATTAACCCCCGACGCTAAAACGACGGGGTGTTATAAGTTTGACGTGTCTGTGTTTGTGTTTGTCTGTCTGTGGCATCGTAGCTCCTGAACTGATTTGGATTTAGTTTTTGGTCTGAAAGGTATATTAGTAGGGAGTGTTCTTAGCTATGTTTGAAAACAATCAGTCCAAGATGGCCGCTGCTACAAAATGACGGAGTACATATTTTTCTCAACTCCCTCAATATGGGTATCAAATGAAAGGGCTTGACTAGTAGTATACCGTACAATATAACAAATTTCGAATCCAAGATGGCCGCCACCACACACACACACTTTCGCGGTGTGAATTCATAATTATACAAGAGAAGACTTCTCGCGAATTATATCTTGGAACTTACTATTTCTGCCGACGTTTCGGATGCGTTGCAGCACCCGTGGTCACGACTTGACTGAAGTCGTGACCACGGGTACGAGAATAGTAAGTTCCAAGATATAATTCGCGAGAAGTCCCGATATCTTGTATAATTATACTTTTTTTTTCACAACTCCGACAGTATCAAGTCAAAGAGATTGACGAGTAGATCAATTCAAAAGTGTAAAATAAAAATTTAATTAAAATTTAAAAAAACCCCGTCACAATAAACAACCCCCAAAAAGTCGAAAATAAGTTGTGTTAGTTAGTCCTATAACTTTGATATACCTAGTAATACATATTTTGATTCAAGCGTTGTTATTGTCGGCGGGACCTTAGATCGTTCCTATAACACGACGTAGTGCTCGACCAGTTAGGGTCCCCCTCAACATAACAACGCTTGAATCAAAATATGTATTACTAGGTATATCAAAGTTATAGGACTAACTAACACAAGTTATTTTTGACTTTTTGGGGATTGTTTTTTGTGACGGGGGTTTTTTAATTAGTACCTCTCAGGATCTCTTTATAAGAGACCAATATTAATGTTACTGATAAGAGAGTCTATATTAAATGTACTGTTAATTATATTTTTGACGTGTTTGTTCTTACTCATTAGCTAAAGGTACCATGTGTGTGCTTTGTTTATCATTTTTGTTTTAATCCTGGTTTCAAAGCAAGCTTATAAACCCTAACAGTGCAAACAGTCATCTAGGAAAGGAACTTTATTGCACGCACGTTTAGATTGTAGAATTATCTCTCCGCTATGACTTTCCAAGTGACTATAATATGGGAAAATTTCAATCGGTTCAGGTGGGATTCAAACCCGCGATATTTCCCTAACAGGACGGACCCTCTGACCACTAAGCCACAGAACCTTCGTACGAAAACACCCAAATTCTTCTATACATATATCAGTCTTACGGCGATCTAATCGATTTGATCGATTTGAATAGTTGGCATACTAAATACTGTAAAATTTCATTCAATATAATATAGGATTCCTCAAGTGGGTCATCGGAAGGTTTTTACAGAGTCAGTAGCACGGCTGTGACTTCCTTGGTCTTGCACACGTCTATAGGCTACGGTAATCACGTTCTATCAGGTAAGCCGTGTGCTTATCTACCAACTATGAAGTATATAAACATGCAGCAGCTTTTCCCGTTACCATAATTAATATTTGAAATGCCACGTAAGAAGCGACAAATGTCACGCGAGTTATGTTCTCAAAGAGTATTTCTTTATTGAAAATGGAAAGTACGAAAGTAGGTAAGTAACGTTAATACACTTATAGCGATATAACGAGTAGGTAATATTCACCATGGTTTTATCATAATATTGAGCAAGGTTAACAAGCAAATATGACTGTGTATTCATCGTGGCAGTATGCTTTTAAAACAATACGGATTATTTGCATGGCTGTAGTTTATGAATAAAAATTTTTAGATATTCAGATATTTTGTTTACACTGTTGGCGAAGCTTCGTTGAAAAAGGTAAATATAACAGATTTGTTATATGAATTCTAGCTTCTATTTACAAGCTAGCATTCGTATAACATATATATGTTCATGCATATTTCTCTCTGAGGTAGGCACAGACAGCAGTTCGGCATCTGCTTCTATCCTTTTCTTACTTCATGACTTTCCTCTACTATCATTTAACTTTTCTTACTAACCTGGTTTTGAGTGCGTATATGACAGTCGTCAACATATATGTCATAAACATTAAATCCCATACATGCGTCATTCTATTCTACAAAACCCTGGCCAACGAATTGCCACATATCTAGAGGGACTGTCTTCAAAATATTTTATTAATATGGTCAATATATGTATCGCTAGGTCAACCACGGCTGGCCTGCCTATTTGCATGTGCGTTACATACTTGGTATGTCATTCGCACTGTACTCATTTATAACATGACTGTGTAATCATTATAAGTAAACATGCCAATTTTTAATATCTATAGTTTTCAACATCCAGATAATGAAGATGGAATATTTCGCGAAATTTATATTAAACTACATGAGGACATGAAGAATGCCTTGCAAAGTCTCTTAATTATATTTGTATTCTGAAACATTTCAAAGAATGCACACACAAAAAAGTTTTATTGCAGTTAGATGAATAGTGTAGGAATGCATAGGGGATGAACACTTTTTTTTAATATATAGGCTATTCCATGAAGTAGTGGGATGCTTTATTAAATACCAGCTGTTGCCTGAGGCTTTGTCCGCGTGGTAATTTGATCCCGTTCCCGCTACCCATAGGATATGAAGATGCTTTTCCGGGATATAAAGTAACCTATATGTCGTGGAATATTTATATTTATTTATTTATTTATTATATGTTATTTTAGACTTACTTCCTGATGTGTGTGTATCACCGTACTAAATATCAGCTCGATCAATTCAGCCATTAGAGCGTGATTGATAAATGAACATCCAAACATGTTGACATACACATAACATGACATAAACTCACGCCTACATCCCCGAAGGGGTAGGCAGAGGTGCTAGCACTAACATTTCGCCAGTTTATGTTTAGGTCCCAATGTAATAGTTGGCGAGCCTATTCCCATTAACCGGGCACTTATAAACCTGCGATAAATACACACATAACTTCGAAAAGCATCGAAAAGTCATTGGTGTGTGCCATGATAAAACCTGCGACCAAACTCGAGTCCTCGTCTCAGCAGTCCATTACCCATACCACTAGGCTACCGCTAGCACTAGACTAACTATAGTATGCAAGCTATTCGAATTGATTAAGCTAGGAAAAGTTGAATCGGTTCAAATCTGCGATCTTTCCCTTACATAATCATCGTCCAACCGTCACCGCAAGACGAATATATATGAGTATTTGAATAGCTTCAGGTGATGTTAGTGTGTTAGTAGTTAAAATATTCCCCCTGTAAGGGAATCATGGGTTCGAATCTCGCCTGAACCCATTCAATTTTACTTATCTTAATCGAAGAGAACAATTACAATTACTACAGAATACCATGGCTATAATAACCTCGTGTTGTATTCCCGGTGGTGAGTTGGGTAGCCGGAGCTCACTGGAGAGTTATTGTGCTATCAGTGGGAAGATTAAAGTTTTGTCCTGATTTGGTATTCTGCACTTAGGGCACATAAAATCTCTGTTCTTACAGGGTGGCCAGCACCGATGTGACTCCACTGGTGTTACTCACGTTTATAGGTCACGGTAACCACTTTCCATCAGGTTGGCCGTGTGCTTGCTGCCACCTAAGTTGTTTAAAAAAATGTGTAAAAAAATTGCCTCAAAATATATAATATTTTTAACAATATATTGCTTTACTAACGTTACCTATTGAACAAAAGCCGATAGTTTAAGCAACAAGCAACTAAGCTCATACGTAACGAGGTATTTGTTCCAATAACACTATTTGCAAACTTTGACGTAAGCATCCGACCGGTACAATACACCCATGTATAAAGCACTTAATATATGTAGGTGTTGTATTTATGTGGCAACACTGTTTATTTATACTTGATACTGTTGTGTTGTTTCTCCAACGAAATTAGACGAATAAACCCACCGGCAAAATTTTGAGAATGATTTCGTAGATATATTGGTTGCTTGGTTTGAACTCGATTGCTTTTAATAATGAAAACGGAAATTATGGCGATCAAAGTATAGTAACCTGTTGACTAATTGTTCTACTATTTGGAAAACAAATTTAGTTCGGACAATAATACAATTTAAATCAATAAAACACAGTTTGATTTGCTTTAATACTTTTTTTTCTTGTGGAGTGTCACTGGAGAGTATTTGTGTTATCAGTGGGAAGACTAAAGGCTTGTACTAATTGTGTCTTCTGCACTAAAAGCACTGAAACTCTTGTGGGTCGTGAACTTGTCTGCCATCTAAGTTGAATAAAAAAGGTTTATTCTAGCCTGTTCTACTAGTAGTTCGATAATTGAACTGTTAAGACAATTTTCGTTTAAACTGTAAGACTGACTCGGGTGGTCAAACTCATACAGGTACAGTCACGCACGCGTTTCTAATCACATTTGCCATGCAATGACAGAAATTAGACCCCAAGAGGTTTTGTATGACAAAGGTCTTGTCACAATTGTGGCATAATGTTGAAAAGTGGGTCAAAACTTCCCACTGCTATTTGTTGATAGAAAGAGGGATGTTAATTATCGGTTACTGGGCTATTTTGGGGACACGGGATTAGGAACACTTACGGGCCCTAACCTCCCTAACATAATTAGGTAGGTGTCTATTGCAACTATTTTGTAATTTAGTAAGATTCTGTATAACTATGGTGCAATGGGGCAAATTGAGAGAAACACATTGGACTACAGGCTAGTTATTTTTTTAAACAAAAGTACAGCTTTTCATCATCATCACAGCGATACTCCCGGTCCGCTCTTCTCCTATTTATTTTTCTTAATTTGGCTCTTTTGGAATCTTCTGATGTTCTAATCTCGAGAGGAAATTCTGCAGTCTTCGTGAGGTCCCTAGAAATTAGAAGGTCTCAAGTGAATCTCATATGCAAGTGCAGGTGACTTGCAAATGAGACTGTTGATATGGGCCCAAAGATCTTGTTAAGGTCCACAAACACTTCAAAGGTTCAGTTTTTTTTGTGTTATATAATTGGCTTTTAGATACTACACACGGACAGATATTATTCCAAAAGTGAAATTGTTTACATCGTAGAAGTGCAAAGGAAAGATATAAAAATTTGCATCTCAGTTTTATCATTTCAGTTTCAAACGAAAACAAATAATTTTGAAGTTCATTTTATCACGTTACAATAACACTAACTGCGTAGCTATTAGTGTAACACTAATCGCGTTTAGTGTAATATTTTCAGAATAATACCCAGTGTGTGTGCTTCTCGTGACCAGAAGACTGGCCTCTTTTTAGTTCAGAGAATAGGTAAGCATTACCATACAATGTTGTAATGCTGCCAGTCTTAGGAACATTACTACAAAAGGCATACGACGCGGAGAAATTTCACAACGCATTTTAATTTCTAGCTACAATTCATATAATATTATTAAACTATTATACGATTATAGAATTATATAAAGAATATTGAGATCGCTTTAACACGCAGTTGATTATTTAATTCTTAATTATAACATTTTATTGTTGTATTTATAAATTAGTATAGAATAGAATAGATGGTATGTGATGATGTAGTGAATTGTGTAGATGGATGAAATATTAGCTTCTACCTCTCGAAGTGAATAACGTACAGGGTCTAGAGAAACATACTGTCAGAAACGCAATATTATAAAACGTTCTAAAAATGTACAATGTTTTGTGGGACATACATTACGAATAAAATCCTGAAATATTGCGTTTACGAACATTAGGCCGCTAGATAGATGGCGTGTATTTATACTAACCCTAATTACAACAATACACAAAACAAATAAGTCCCGCGACTTATTCTTTGTTCATAGGCACAAAAATTAATTGCAGTGATTTAACATTTAAAGTTCGGTTCTTTGTGAAGAAAGTTTTTTTTTTTTTTTATTTTTATATAGGACACGTCAATTGGACTTCGCCTTGCCTGATGGTAAGCTGAAGGCAAAGTCCCAGAAAAGAGGGTCACCATTACTTACACATACCGTGTGACAATGGTGACACTCAGCTTGACGGCCTCATCATATGCTTTTTCACGCCCCGCTTAAAGGACCCGGGACTGTAGGAAGAAGGAAACACGTGAGCTGGTAATGAATTCCAGGCCTTAATGGTGCGACAGAGGAAAGAGTCTCCGAACCGCTTGGTTCTTGATCGGATGTTTTGCACCGTGTGCGGATGACATCTAAGACCTGCACGCGTTGTCCTGTGTAGGAAAGGGGAGGGTGGGACTAATTGGAAGAGCTCATCAGAACACTCCCCATGGTACAAACGGTAAAATACAGCCATGGACGCAACATCTCTACGCAGCTGTAAAGGTTCTAGGGTGTTCGTGATCTCGGGATTCCCAATGATGCGGACCGCACGTCGCTGCAACCTGTCGAGAGCATCTAGTAAGTACTTTGCTGAACCATCCCAGAGATGCGAGCAGTACTCCACACAGGAGCGAATTTGTGTCTTGTATAGAAGACACCGCTGCTCCGGCGTGAAAAACCGTCTCACTCTGTTCAGGACTCCGAGTTTTCGTGAGGCTGTTTTGATGATACTTTCGATGTAGTTTTTGTTATTCAGGTTGCAGCGAACATCCATACCTAGGATATTGAGATTGTCCTGCAGTGGCAGTGGCGTGCTCTGAAGAGTGGGGAGGGGAAGCAAAGAAGATACTTTTGCTGTAAACGCACATGCCTGCGTCTTCTTGGCATTGAACTCAACCAGGTTCTCAGAGCCCCATTGAGAAATGTGATTCAGGATCCCGTCAAGCTCAGTGACAAGAAGCTGCCTTTTCTCCGCGATATCCGACTGCTTGGCCGCAGGATGTCCATGATAACTCCCATGCAAAGTGCTATCGTCTGCATAACAATGAACATTGCCGGTAGACAGCATGTCGTTGATATGCAGAAGAAAGAGAGTGGGTGATAAGACGGACCCCTGGGGCACGCCAGCATTAACCTGCAGAAACTCCGAAGCTCGTCCGTCACAAAGGACGCGAATACGGCGCCCCTGCAGGAAGCTAGCAACCCAGTTGCACAGCCTAGAAGGCAGACCAAAGGCAGGTAGCTTGGAAAGAAGCGATTTGTGCCAGACTCTATCGAAAGCTTTGGCGATGTCAAGACTAATTGCCAGTGACTCGCCGTGCTTGTCCATAGCCTCACCCCAAAGATGGGTAACGTATGCTAGAAGATCACCCGTTGACCGTTTCGGTCTGAAGCCATATTGCCGGTCATTAATTAAGGAGTGATCCTCTAGGTGCCGCATGAGCTGTTTGTTGATTATGTGCTCGAACACTTTGCACAGCACTGAGGTGACGGCTATGGGTCGATAGTTGGCTGGCTCCGAGCGATCCACCTTCTTGGGAATCGGCTGAACATTCGCCTCTTTCCAAGGCAAAGGCACTGTACCCGAGCTGTAGGATAGCCGGTACAGGCGCGTAAGCATTGGAGACAACTCCGCTGCACATTTTTTCAAGACTACCGCTGGAATACCATCCGGACCACTGGCTTTCCGGACATCGAGTGATTGCAGCACTGCACGGACATCGCGTTGCCTGATATGGATATCAGGCATCGCGTGGCCTCTGTCGGGTAGTGTTGGTGGCTGCGTACCACAATCATCGATTCGGGAGTTGGCCGCAAAGAGATTAGCCAGCAGATTTGCCTTCTCTTGCGGCTCATGGGCCAGGGATCCATCAGGGTTACGCAGCGGAGGCAGCGAAGGCTGACAGAAGTTGGCTTGCACGGCTTTAGCCAGTCGCCAGTAGCCACGGCTTCCCGTGGGATGCATCACTAGCTCTTGACCAAGCCGCGCTATGCGCAGGGCATCCGCTCTGACGTAGGCCCTTCTGCAGACCTTTGTGGCTCTGTTGTACGCCGCCTTGAAGTGGCCCAGATTGGGATGGCGCGTGGCGCGCGCCCTTACCCAAGCGCGGTACGCAGACTGTTTTTGTTCAACAGCTTCCGCACACTTGCGCCCGAACCAAGGGCGCACCCCGCGGTCACCGGTGACATCGGTGTATGAGATATAGTATTCCATACCCAGACCGATCTCACCGGCGACAGCAGTAGCACAATCCGATGGGTTCTTACCTTCAAAGCAGCGCTCAACCCACGGGATGGACGCAAAATAGTCACGAAGTCCATCCCAGTCCGCTGACGAGTAGTGCCAGAGACGCCGCTTCCCCTGCACGGGTCGTGGGGGCGCTATAATGGGCACCGTGGAACAGACCAGACAGTGGTCGGAGTTGCCTAAAGCGGCTCGCACCGATACACTGTACCGGTCCGGATCACTCGTCAGCAGAAGGTCTAGCAGAGAAGGTGCTAGGCCCGACCTTCTTGGTATCCTAGTGACCTCGTGCATCAATTGGGTCAGGCCGTGCGCCAGAGCAAAGGCGTGGGCGGCTCTTCCCGCATGGTCTGTTTTGGAGGAGCCCAACCAGATCTCGTGGTGGGCGTTAAAATCCCCCAAAAACACCATTTCGGCATTCGGAAATCGCTCCTGCGCATCATCTGCCGCCTGACTCAGATATTCAAAGAGTCGAGTTGTCTCAGCATCTCCTGTATGGGAACGGTAGAGGCACACATAGATCTGACTCGTAGGGCCATGGTCTACGTGTACCCAAAGGATGGAGAAGGATGGGTCCTCTAGGCAGCGCAAACGGCGACAGCAAACATCCGCCCTAACAAACACGCACACCCCGGCTTTTGCACGAAAACTTTCCTCAAGAACATAGCCAGGGTAGAGCAAGTAGGTCGTGTCGTCAGGGCGGTGTATTTGCGTCTCCGTTAGAAAAAACATGGCAGGTTTCGCCGTCTCTAGGTGTTGGTGGACGGCGTTGAGGTTTGCATGGAGCCCACAGATGTTAATGGACTCCACCTCAAATAGCAAGCTTTTGGGAGTGTGTCGAGCCGCTGTGTTGCCTATTTCCTTGAATTGCGCTGCCATGAGTTTGGGTGGGAGAAGGCGTGAAAAAAGAGGTGATTGCCGCCGCAGCACCGTGTGACAAAGCGCGGGATATTGGTTTTATCTATGAATGTGAGGCATGGCGAGAGCCGACGCGCCGAACGGAAGGGCCCCCGTACCCCCCCGAGTATGGTCGCCGGGCTCCCAATTCCGGTCACCAACCGGCACGACGAACCATATCGGGATTATGCGCGGCCTGGTGAGGCAGCCTCCCAAGGTGGTTAACCCCAGTTGGGCCCCTGTACTATACCGCGGGCGGCCAGCGGCACCACCGTTTCTACAGGTCTCCCTGTTCGGCGCATCGCCCCGCGCCATCCCCACTAGACTACGCCAAGACCCACTGGTCCCACTAGTGCTGCGACAACCACCACCTCTGCCCGGCTATGCACTTGCTGACCCCTGAACACAATCCAACCGAGATTGAATTGCTATGGAGGGTTTTTCGCAATAGTGCACGGTGGTACCTACCCGGTCGAAACTTGAGACAAATTTGTGCCACCAAGTTTCTACCACCAGTAAAATTTATTAGTTTGCTCATAATGGCGGTTACTAATTGTCAGTTCTAATTCTGTTAAATTCAGGTAGGTACATGAAAAGTAAGTACTAAATCTACATATAGAATAATGTTTTAAATTATTGAGTCTGTCCCTGCGAATCACGTGTACCTATTTCGAGTTGAAAAGTCGACTGTCGACCATTTTCCAGGTGGACCGTGTGCTTGTCTGCAACCTGAGGTCTGTCTTTTTAGGTCCGTTGCTATTTTTTTAACGACACAGATTCTTGTTTCAGCCACTTTAAGATAATTTCATGTGATGAGACTGCCCGATATCAGAAATTGGTGACTGCCTTGATCTACAGCGAAATCTAGACGAGCTTCAAAAATACTGTCTTCTTAGCAAGCTAGAACATAATGTCTCAAAGTTTTGCGTCAGCACTTAAACCTGTAAACCTTTACCAGTTTCCACCTTTACCATCAAAATAAGCTGCAAAATACTCCTTTAAATATTCCACGACATTCTACACAACGCTATCTAGACCCATGGTAAGCATAGCTTAACTAGCTTGTGTTATGGGATCTAGAATGCGGATAAACATACTTAGATACTTTTTTTTTTTTGTAAATACATACATATTATACATAGAAACACCCAGACCAATGCAAATATACATATTCATGCATACAAATATTTGCACTGAGCGGGAATCGAACCCGCGCCCCCTGCATAGCAGTCGAATGCTCTACCGCTACGCCACAGAGGTCCTTTAAAAATAATAAGCGTTGTAAGAGATCTAGGTGTAACTTTTGATTCCATGTTAATATTTGATGAATACATAAAAAACATTGTTAAAAAGGCTTCAAAAAGCCCTTGGTTTCATGCTAGGATTCGCGACCGATTTCAAGAATGTGAAAACATTCAAAATTGTATACTGCGCATTCGTTTGCAGTCACTTGGAGTATGCATCACAGGTGTGTGAAACCCGGTGTACAACACATATATCAATAGGATCGAGCGTATTCAGAAACGGTTTCTGCGTTTTCTACAAGACAAGATACATAGGTATACCTCTAATACCTCTAAGTACACTGTGCGGTGTAGGAGGTTTCATATAATACCCCTGAATGAGTAGAGACGCTCCGCAGATGTTGTATATTTACACAAGATGGTGACTGGAACCGTGGACTATACCGAGTTGTTGGGAGAGCTAGGCTTTATAGCACAATCCAGAATACAGCGTAATCCTAGTCTGCTCTATGTACCCCTCGTTAAATGTACTTACAGGCAAAACTTATATTTAATACGGGTTAGCAGATGCTTCAATATTTTATGTCGAGAATTAGACTTGATCCTCTTCAACACGAATGTTTCCGGTTTAAAGCTGTAAATAATAATTCATAGTGGCTTTATTCGAAATATAAATATTTAATTTTGTCTACCTACTCTTTTTAAATCGTGGAAAATTATTAATGTCCTTCAGCTATTTATTATAAAAGACTGTGAACTGTACACTAGCTGTACGCTTTCCAAATATAATAATATAAAATAAAAGAAAAATAAATTAAGTAACACAAAAACTTGCACAATCTAAAGAACTTCTTACCTGGCATACTTAAATCTTCTTGTAGAGCTTGAAGTGAGTAGTTAAATATCTTTTCCCAGTATTTCACTTATCAAAATACACGTGTAATGTTTATCTACTATGTAGAATTATAATCTGTAACATATTTTAATATACCTACGTTGTCTTAGGAATTTGAGCTTGTTTCGTCAGTAGGTATTAGGACGTGGCTTAAAGACTTTTAATATAATAGTTATTTCCTTTGATGTCTGGCACCTTGTAACTTGTAATACTATAGTCTGGAATGTTTTACATACTATTCTGTTAGTTATATTGAACTAGCTGTTGCCTGTGACTTGGCCCGCGTGGTTATTGATCCCGTTCCCGCAACCCACGGAACAAATATGAAGTTATATTATTCCAGACAGTATTTTATTCCTATTCAAAATTTCAGCCAGACCCGTATTGCCGTTAGATCATGATTGAATAACAAACATCCAAAATAATAAATTAGCCTATTGGCGGTGACTACTGATCATAGCCTCTCCTATTGTCAGAACCCTGTACCATTCTGGCAACATACGTTGGATAAATTTGATTTTTCCTTCTCTCGCAGCTATATCGTCCGCGTATTTTCCCGTTAGTTGCCTTTTACGCCACTTTGATACCAGTGTTCTTTCTCCGTCACCTCACGGATTAAAATAAATGTCTTCACAAACTTTCACATTTATAATATTAGTAAGAAATATGATAGTAAGATGTAAAGAATACAACTATCACAGTGTGAGATTTAGTTTGATAGAAAAATCATATCTTTTTATTTAAGGTTAAAAACTGAAGTTTATATGGAGATGATATAGAGAAAAGCAAAATGTGTGAAATGTTTGTAGCATTTAAACATAAAATAAAACATTACTTGTTTATAGTGAAACTGAAAAAAAGAAGCTCCATTTTTACCATGACTATCACGGCAATAATGAAGCTTCTCCGAGCGTCAAGTTATTTTTTAAAGAAAAGACTTATGCACATTTTTATCTGCAATTATTTTTTTATTTCTTATTATAAAGCTAAAGAGTTTGTTTGTTCATTTGTTTGAACGCACTAATCTCAGTAAGTACTTAGACGAATTGAAAAAATATTATTTTGTTGAGTAGTTCATTTATCGACGAAGGTTTTAGGTTATATATCATCACGCTACTAGTTAAGACAGCGGAACAGTGAACATAAATATCAACAAACTTAGCAGATTCCCATAGATTATTTTAAAAATTAAGAAATACTGGCTCGAATGGCGATAAGAAGTTTCTAAATATGCCAAGAGCGAATCTGGGGCGGGTCAGCTAGTCTTAATATAAAAAGAAAAAAATGTGCGGCTAACACATCACCTACCAAACTGGTTTCAATACCTTTTGCTCAGAGATTAATGGGAGTCATTCATTCTGTTCCGGACACTATTAATAAAGTGTGATATAGTTGGTTCGCTTGGTCCTTTGTTTTATACACTTTTGTTCCACTTACATTAAATGATTTTTTATACAATGAATGTATATAAAACTGCAAATTCAAAGTTAAACTTTGTCCCTGCCTAACAGTACAATTATATTAATTAAACTTTTACCTTTGACCTCAAACTTTTATATAATAATTTCTCTGCAATTGATGGAACTTATGTCTAATGTACGTAAAAATTCTCTTTTGTATTTAAAAATCTAATGAGTTTGTAATATCTGCTAATATATTGCTAGCGAACATTACAAACAATGTTATATCCGAACGCTGCCAAATGTTGCGTGTTTTAAACACCGGTGCGCTACTCACCTGAAATTCTTCTGCTTGTCGATGAGCTTTAATCGAATAATATTCGATAGATTTGAATTGATTTGACATAGAAAACTAATGTAAAACTAAACTAACCTAATTGTACAGTCTTTAGTAACGTGTAATATAATCGCAGTAGCCTAGTGGTATGGGTAATGGACTGCTGAGATGAGGTCTTCGGTTCGATCCCAGGTTTTACCATGGCACACACTAATGACTTTTCGATGCTTTACGAAGTTATGTATGTATTTATCGCAGGTTTATAAGTGCCCGGTCAATGGCAATAGGCTCGCCACCTATTACATTGGGACCTAAAACATAAGCTGCCGAAATGTGGGTGCTAACACCTTTGCCTACCCCTTCAGGGATATAGGCGTGAGTTTATGTTATGTAATATAACTACTGTTGGTTAATTCAAATTAGAGCTCTAATGAGCCTTATGCTTTTTTTTACCTACGATAAGTCCCCACGGAAACGTCCACCACCGGAGCCGGCGGAAGAGGTTATTTCGGACTCGAACGGACTAAAACGCACGACGCCTGTGGGTCGTTTTTGGTTGCCGACGGTGATGTTAACAGGCATATCCCTCGCACCCCGGCCGACCTAGGAAATGAGCGTTATGCTAAATAAAAAAGTTATTGGCATTTTTGTCAAAAGCACGACCCTTTAATGTTACACGATGATCTGATCCCATTGCGCTGATCGACATCCTATATGAGATTAATAGGAGCAATTTGCTGAGTTCCGGATACCATTAATACTGTTCCCGGTGATCAACTTTTATAGTAGGAGTTATAAGTCAAGTAATTCTCTGTAACATTACCGTCTATTGTTAATACACGGTCGTAAAGGTGAGTCGTCTCATGAATGAATTCCACTAGTGGTGACTTTATTAGATAAGTTAATCTTTTATGTCGTAGTCATTATAGTCAATATTTGGTTGCACTATTTTACAACAATGTCTTAATATTTAAACTATCATAGACACTCACCATCAAAACTCAATCAAACTCAATCAAAACTCAATCAAACCGCGGTAGCCTAGTGGTATGGGTAACGGACTGCTGAGACGAGGTCTCGGGTTCGAGCCCAGGTTTACCATGGTATACACCATGCTTTTCGAAGTTATGTGTGTATTTATCGCAGAATTATAAGTGCCTGGTTAATGGCAAAAGACTCGCCACCTATTACATGGGGACCTGACGAAATGTGGGTGCTAGCACCTCTGCCTACCCCTTCGGGGATAAAGTGTGAGTTTATGTTATGTATGGTCACTCACATTAGTATTAAAGTAATTGCGATATTTCTTCCGTGATTATGGCGCTTGCAACAGCGCCGAAATATCGGCAACTCAAAACAATACAAAATGGTTAATAAATATATAATAAGCTGAAGATGGACTGGTGAAGGTTTCAGACTGGCTAAACAATAAACTCCTAACCCTTAACATCCTCAAAACAAATTACATCTGTTTCGGCCCTTACCTAAACTCCCAGCCAAGTCCTGGTTTCAGTATTTCATTACACAATCACCAACATACAAGCTCCACAAACTGTAACTGTCCACTCATCCAAAAGGTTGATAGTGTAAAATATCTAGGGATTATAATACCAGACCAGAAATTGACCTTGCACGCACATCTAGAACTAACCATGAGCAGAGTTAGGAAACTCAATTGGGTTTTAAATCACTAAGACAATTGATGAAGAAATATTTATGTAGCTATGGTACAATCAGTGATAATATACTGCATCTCAGTATGGGGTGGGCAAATAAAACTAACTTTTTGGAGTTTGAATGGGCTCAAAGATCTTTAATCAAAGTTATGCACTCCAAACCATACAGGTTTCCTACTACTGAATTGTACACTATTAGCATATTTTGTAATGGAGACCTTGCAATTATGAAGTAACATGGGGTATAACTGAAGAATTTTATTTATCTCATTATATAAGTATAGGGCTTGGGCAACATACTGTCGTTGTGCAAACGCTGTACGCGTGGACAAGTGGTGGCTACCAGATAAATTCGTCTCTTCCTTAAAATATTATGGTAGTAAGGTACGTGTTTGTGGTACTTTAAAATTATGCACTGAATATATAGTTTACGAACTGATAGTAGATTGCTAATAGTGTACAATTCAGTAGTAGGAAACCTGTATGGTTTGGAGTGCATAACTTTGATTAAAGATCTTTGAGCCCATTCAAACTCCAAAAAGTTAGTTTTATTTGCCCACCCCATACTGAGATGCAGTATATTATCACTGATTGTACCATAGCTACATAAATATTTCTTCATCAATTGTCTTAGTGATTTAAAACCCAATTGAGTTTCCTAACTCTGCTCATGGTTAGTTCTAGATGTGCGTGCAAGGTCAATTTCTGGTCTGGTATTATATATATAACTTTTACCTTTGACCTCAAACGTTTATATAATAATTTCTCTGCAGTTGATGGAACTTATGTCTAATGTACGTAAAAATTCTCTTTTGTATGTAAAAATCTAATGAGTTTGTAATATCTGCTAATAATATATTGCTAGCAAACTTTACAAACAATGTTATATCCGAACGCTGCCAAATGTTGCGTGTTTTAAACACCGGTGCGCTACTCATCAGAAATTCTTCTCCTTGTCGATGAGCTTTAATCGAATAATATTCGATAGATTTGAATTGATTTGACATAGAAAACTAGTGTAAAACTAAACTAACCTAATTGTACAGTCTTTAGTAACGTGTAATATAATCGCAGTAGCCTATTGGTATGGGTAATGGACTGCTGAGATGAGATCTTCGGTTCGATCCCAGGTTTTACCATGGCACACACTAATGACTTTTCGATGCTTTTCGAAGTTATGTATGTATTTATCGCAGGTTTATAAGTGCCCGGTCAATGGCAATAGGCTCGCCACCTATTACATTGGGACCTAAAACATAAACTGGCGAAATGTGGGTGCTAACACCTTTGCCTACCCCTTCGGGGAAATAGACGTGAGTTTATGTTATGTAATATAACTACTGTTGGTTAATTCAAATTAGAGCTCTAATGAGCCTTATGCTTTTTTTTACCTGTGATAATACCTGTCCAAATTTAATAAATCCAAGAATATGTAACGCAGGAAGAGCGAGGTATTCCCATCACAAGTGTCCATGACTACTTACTGGGAAGCCCCAACAATGTATAAACTAGGATTTTATAAATAAAGAATTTTTTTTATTTTTTTTTTATTCCCGATTAGTTTAATACTAATATCTTGATTCGTTAGTGGAAGTACGAAGAAGTAAGAAGTACTTTTAAACTTTCCCTGAGGTAACTAAAGTAACTTTGTTCAATTGAAAATAATTGCAAGTCTTCCAACAGACCTACTCTAAATGTACTTTAATTAAACCCAAGTTTTACATTGTAGTTTCTCTAAGGGGTAAATATTTTTCTCTCTGTTATAGAGGAGTGAAAATTGGTCTACACAAATTAACCACAATTATGACGATTGTAAGTGGCTCCTGGTCTCGTTTGATGGGATATACCCAAAATGAACGTGCTTAGCGACATAGAGGATAGTTGCGGTGCCCCAGGCCCGTGGAAAAAAAAAAAGGTAGGACACGGCGGTATTTCCGCCCAATTGAGCAGTCCGACTGTTGAAGTACCTCCGCCCTACAGAATACTGCGTTTATAATAACATCGTGTTGTGTTCCCAGCGGTAAGAAGGGTAGCCAGAGCTCATTGGAGAGTTTAAGCTGTCAGTGGGATGACTAAAGGCTTGTCCTGCTTTGTTCTCTATACTGACGGCACAGAAACTCTATGCTTACAGGGTCCGCAGCGCGAGTGAGGCTTCTATGGCGTTACACACGTCCATAGGCCACGGTAACCACTTTACATCAGGTGGGCCGTGCGCTTGTCTGCCACCTAAGAGTTATAAAAAATGCTAGAAGGTGAACTCCGAGCTCCAAAGCGGATATAAACGGGACTCAATGCTAATACTGAGTATTATTTAAGCTATAGCTGTCCGCTACCAGGCTGCTATAATTGATTACTGCCATTTAAAACTCCTAATCTCAAACTTGTAATTATTCTACCATTCAACCTTATACTCCATAAACTTACAGCTTATTATTGTTTCAATGTATAAAACCATTTCACAAAAGGTTATTCCCCTTTCCCTCGAACGGGATGCGAGACACGAGAAAGTCACACAGACACATCCTCTCGTAAACTCACACACACTGACACCATAAAATGTAAAATGATACAAGGTGTACAATAATGTTATCGGAAATTGTAGGTACATACATACCTATGATTTGCCTGACATTTTGACCAGGTTACACCGACTGCGGTCACAAGCGAACTGGCTCAGCCGTGCACGCGTGCCGTCTTCGTGTCGGTAATATAGAAATCTACCCGCACATTACATCTACATACTTCTACATACTTCGTCTACCCGCACATTCTCGAAATTTTTTTAATTTTCGTTTCGCCATGTACTGTCATACACCACATTCACAATGTCCCTATTCTGTAAGCAAACTGTTCGGTATCTTTTCGCATGTTTGGTATCGCTATTATATAGTATTCGTATGTTAAGTAACTCTGTATATATGTCTGATACGCTTTTTGATGAAATTTGGAATAGGAATTGATTAGACCATGGGAAAAGACATAGACTATGATGGGTCACGATATCCATGCGAGCCGAAACGCGGGCAATGGCTAGTTGTAGAAAATTTAAATGCATCTTTTATTGGTCGAATTTTTTGTACTTCTTGATTTCTGATGCTGCAAGGATGGAACGCGATAGTATAAAAGTTAGTACATAATGATGTTGTTACACAAATTTATAGCTCTTTACCTGATATCTGATTTATCACCAGCATTATAATACATTTTATAAACAGTACAAAAATAGAGTGTTATAATAAACAGTAGTCCACATTGCTGCAGTAACGTTGAAACATTTCACTTGCACCTGCGTCGATCTTTCAACGGTTCAGCCAAAAATATAACACGATAAATAATAACTCAATTGTACAAATATGTTTGATAACACAAACCATATATCTGCTATACATACTACTAGTCTAATTAGATCTTGGGCATCCATGGTAGTGTTAGTATTACTGCCAGTAGGGACGACGTTTACCGGATGAGTGATATGTAGCTCTTCCGTGTGAGACATTTCCCCTATATAACAACTACTATAGATACATATAACAACTACTATAGATACATATAATAACTACAATAGATTTGACTGCCTTCGTTCGACTGCTACGCAGGAGGCGCGAGTTCGATTGCCGCTCAGTGCAAATATATGTATACGTATATTTACATTGGTCTGGGTGTTTCTATGTATATGTGTTTATTTTCAAAATAAAGTATCACCTGCATTATGGTATGTTTATCAACATTCTAGATTCCATAACACAAGCTAATTAAGCTATGCCTACCATTGGTTGGTGATAGCGTTGTGTGGAATGTTGAGGAATATTTATTTATTATTTATATACATCTGGCAACCGGGTCGACGGCATAAGTAATTATCGGCAGTTTTCAGTCTTTATGGAACTGACTACCGTCTGTCTCCGAGAAAGCGCGAAAGTTTCATTCCTCAGGAAGTGAGTTTGACTATGCCCAGTAGATCTAAGTAAGTTTCCAAATACCCTATATATAATCATTTTAAGCGTAAAAGCTCATATTCATAGAAATTTATTGGCAATTAATTTCCTGTCAGAAATGTGACCGGCACAGAGACCCAATAACTGAACCGCATATGGTGGTAATTGATTTATTACTATGTGCGCGACTATGGTCATATAAAATTATAAATTTACTGTAGGGTTTTATGTTAGGTATAAACATGTCGAAAAATAATTTATAAATATTAATTTATTATTAATTTATTAATATGGTATAAATTGTATGTATTTTCAAATATATCATGTCATAATTTTCATCAGCGGTTGCCAGCGTTTTTTTTTATACCACTTAGGTGGTAGACAAGCGCATGGCGCACCTGATAGAAAGTGGTTACCGTGGCCTAAGGAAGTGTGTAACACCAGAGAAGCCACCCTCGCGCTGCCGACCCGGTAAGCACAGAGTTCCTGTGCCGTCAATGTAGTGGACAAAGCAGGACAAGCCTTTAGTCATCC
Source organism: Eilema griseolum (assembly GCA_963662185.1). NCBI lineage: Eukaryota > Metazoa > Arthropoda > Insecta > Lepidoptera > Erebidae > Eilema > Eilema griseolum. Next base: position 11,462,544 of record OY759252.1, read on the forward strand.
CACTGACAGCACAAATTCTCCAGTGAGCTCTGGCTACCCTACTCATCGCTGGGAACACAACATGAAGTTATTGTAACCGTGGTATTCTGTAATTGGGCGGAAATACCGCCGTGTCCTACCTCCTAGTAATTCGCGTTTCTAACTGCATAGAATTGTGTCCCTATTCTCGCTACCCATGGAATCCTATTCCTGGGATAAAAAGTAGCCTATATTATATATATTTAAATACACTTATACTTTTTATACAGTATTTTTGTTATTACACCTGACCGGTTTATTGTAGGTTAGGTGTAATAATAAAAAATATGTGTAACAACAAATTCCACCAAGTGCCATCAATCAACAGTATATAGTAGCCAATATGTTATTCTAGACTATAATCAATCTATACACAAATTTTCGCCAGATCCATTCATATAAATATCCAAACATCATCACAAATTTTCACATTTATAATACGCGTAGATTCTCTACGCTTATGGAATTCTGTGTCCTTTTACGCAAACCATGGAACCGAACTCCACGGTTAAGAAGTAAAATAGTAAAAATCTAAACCTTGTCACAAACTCTTACATTTATTATATCAGTAGTATTTATCTCTTAGTTATCAGAGGACATTTTCTTCTGAACTAACTTCTGTTATGCCTTTCTCCAAAACTTCAACTAAGCTTTCTGTTCAACTTGTTGAGTATAAAATAGTTCACACGAATTCTAGATCGTCTTTACAACGTACCTCTGTACCACATTCCAATCTGAACATTAACTATTCATGCCTTATCTCACGTTCTCGGTTATTTGTTCGAAACTTGATCTAAGTAATATATTCATAAACCAAAACTTGCGTCACTGGCTTGATGTCAGTTAACGTTTCCTCGTTTCGAGCAGTTCATTGACCCTTTCAATAAAAGCGAAGCTCATTGTTGAAAGGGGTCAGCAAAAATTGTTAATAACGTGTTATACAGTCAAAGTCAACATGATTTATTTTCAATATTGAACAATAAAATTGTTCAATATTGAAAATAAATCATGTAAAAACATTATTGTGTAATAATATTTACGGGACTTAACGCGATCATGGTATAGGTACGTACATTTTTTTTATTTATTTAACTATCGGAATACATATTTAACAAAAAAATAGACTTAATGTGCCTCTAAAGCTACTGGAGCTTGTGTGCGACACATGCGATTCTCTCGTCAGTATAAAACATTACAATCTTATAAATAAAAAAAGGAGAAACCATAATCGTCGTAAACAAAACACCTAAACAGTCTACAATTAAGCAGTCAAAGTCATATCTACAATTCCGCTAAAAGAAAGGACTTGAGCTTATATTTAATGTTCCTCACATTAATTTTCTCTCGTATGAGGGTAGGCATAGAATTGATACGACGCGGTACAAGGAATGTACTCGTCCGCTCGCCGTAGCAATTCGGATGCTCCACTTTGTTCTGTAATTTTTTATTAAAGAATTGTTCTTTTAGAATATTAAATTTTACTTTTTCGTGTATTGGAAGGCTTTTACAGAGTTTAAAGAGTTTGTGATCCTCAGTGCATTGGTTTCTAAGCTTAGGTGGCACAATTAATTTTAATATTCTGAGCTGCAGATTATAGATCGAGTCGAGGTAAGTTTTGTAGGTTCTACCATTGATTTGCCTGAAGTTTCGACCAGGTTACGTCGGCCGTGGTCACAGGCTGACTGAATAAAATTGTATTTTGTTGACGTCAATAATAATTTATATTTAAGCTAAGTTTACCATCGCTTCCTAGACGCTAGTGGAGATGAAACGGTGCAACAACTCCACTGCGCCCTTTTTTAAGACGTCAATTTACAAACGTTCCTTGAGGCTAAAAGTGGACGTATATATGTGTACATTTTGTATCATATTACAATAAACACTAAGTTATTTAAATTTTGTAACAATGAGAGCCTGCGCCATGCTCAAGACAGACATTTTTATCTTTCAGGCCACCGTCTGCCTTGTAGTATGCTCTTTTACATAATGCTGTCTTTACAAAGATTTTAATAATGTGTGGCTTGGAGCTTATCAAAATACAGAGGGCACCCCAACTTTTTAATGGGGTTGCCGTATAAAACGACTAAGTAATAGGGCTATTCTCACCGCTGACAATAAACATATCGTCCAAAAAATTCTTGGTGACATCAATAATCTCGTCCCCTGTTACGTGGAAATTAAAATCATGGTTGAAAAATTTTTAATGTTTCTTCGAGAACATAGCCACAGGTGTAGCTGAGAATTGTTTCGGTGTACTGAACATTTTATAAGCATATCAAATAACATTGTACTTTAAAACAATTATTTTGTTTGTCAATCTTGCTGAAATAATTGACCCATGTAGAGATTGAACACTGTAGCACTGCTCCTTCTATTTAATATTATCTATCTGTACCTTTACATATGCGGTCTTGATGGTATGTTTTGTGTCTTTTCCTTTGTTTATTTTGGGATTTTCGAGAGTGATCTTTCCCTTGTATTATAATATTTGAGATATTAAACATTTCCGTAATAAACACCTCAACAAAGTCTAGGGAACAAGATGACCCCAATTTTTTTTTTTCGTGTAAATCTTGTTTTGCAAATAACTGGCAGCAAATAAATCTAAATAGAATAAAGTAGATTACAGAGTTGTTCGAAATTTAAAAATAAATTTAAATAAGTAATGATTTTCGAATATGGAGGGAAAACTTTTAAGTGTTTGATTGTGCAGTTTCTCTGAGGCAAAATAAAAATTATTTTTTTTGATTGTAAATAACGTTTATTATCAATAATACGTCTTTTACGTATGGTTTGTGCATTTTTGTGACTGTAGTCATCATGTCACGTCGTCATTTAAGTCGCGAAGAGATGTTAAGGGCTGTTGGTATGCTGCAAGCTGGACGAACTCAACGCGACGTAGCGGATGCTGTCAACACCCAACCAAGCGTAATTTGCAGATTATGGGCACGCTACAGGTCTACAGGGGATATTGCCGAACGTCACAGGGGACGAAATAGGGTTACTACCCCGCGACAAGATCGTTTCTTGCAAAATTCCGCAAGGCGGCAACCCACGATTACTGCTCGTCAGTTGGTCGCAGGCCTCCAGTCTCAGCATCAAGTGGTTATTAGCGATCAAACTGTCATAAGAAGATTACACGAAGCCAATCTTTATGCTCGCAGACCGCTTAGGGTTCCAGCTCTTCGACGTGGAAATCGAGGTCGTCGCTTATTGTGGGCTAACGCACATTTACAGTGGACCGACCATCAATGGGCACGGGTTCTGTTTTCCGACGAATCTTGCTTCGGTTTTCATCCTGATTCGAGAAGAGTGCGTATATGGCGAGTTCCTGGACGTCGGAGTCGTCTCCAGAATCCGCAAGAAGTTCATCCTTACCAAGGTGGAACAATCATGGTATGGGCTGGAATTCGCCTTGGTGGAAGGACCGACCTCGTTTGGATACGGGGCAATTTGAATGCAAACCAATACATTCAGGAGGTTATACACCCCATGGTAATCCCTCACCGACAGCAGTTCGGTCAAGATTTTATGTTCATGCAAGATAATGCACGGTCACACACCGCGAGGGTAGTGGTCAATGCGTTAAGCGAGCACAATATTACGACGTTGGAATGGCCTGCTCAGTCTGCCGACCTCAATCCCATAGAGCATGCCTGGGATTTGCTTGGGAGAAGAGCTTTCAGTGATTCTTTGGAAAATCTGAACACTGAAGAACAACTTTTTTTACACCTTCGCAGTGTATGGAGCCATATTCCACAGACGATGATTGACAATCTCATACTAAGTATGCCACGCCGTTGTCGAGCTGTTGCTAATGCTTTAGGAGGTCCTACAGATTATTAAAAACATTTAAAGTACGGTTAGTTACTGTATTTCTTACTACCTCGTTATTTTTGTGCATAATCATAGAAGGTTGTAATACTCAATATTGGCACTATTCAATTCTTTCTTAAAAAAAAAAAAAAATTGGTATGAAAATGTTTTTATTAAAATTAAAATTAAAAACGGTATAAAAATACCCTTCTATTGATATAAAACACTCACTATTACAAGAAAGGGTTTTTAAATAAAAACTAGAAATGTCCTTGTTCCCTAGACTTTGTTGATGTGTGTATTTAGAGTATATTTTTTTAAATAAAACCTAGTTTTTAAAAAGATGTCTGTGGTGATTCCTCGCCAAAAGGTAGTAGCCTATATTTGTGTCCATATTATTTTCTCTTAATTAAATCATTTCACTTAAAAGCTTTTTCTTTAAATAAACTTTATTTTTGTTATTAATTAAAACATGTTGATATCATTATGTAAGTTCTTCATAAATTTCAAAACTGTCTTTGTATCACAATGGTTTCTTTGCTAATAATTATCTGTCACTCGTCTCGTCTATCCTAGCTGTATTGATGGGGTACGATGCTGCATATTATAGAAAATACACTATTTAATTACAGTCGAAACATTAGAATATAGAATAGAATCGTTTTATATGTTCAAAATTAGCCATTAACCATTAGCCTGGCTTCGACAATTGCACACGCCGACAAGCCCACCAACTGGTAAAAAACCTGCCGCTAGCGACTCCGTCCGCGTGAAAGTTCGATATCATTCCCGTATTGCTTGGGAAACTATCCCAGGTAAAAAATAGCCTATATGGTATTTCTAACTGTATTTTTTTCTATATTATCTTTCAAATGAGAGTAGAATGAGGGACACCTCATCTCTTACCATGTGGTGTCGTACAAGGCGACTAACGAATAGAACTGTTTAACATCAGACAGATATATACAGCCCAGACCCAGCCTCAGATGCATGGCTCGAGTCAACAATGGTGCTCGGAATACGGCAATAGGCTCACCCCCTATTACGTGGGGCCGAATACAATTATTGGTGAAATGTGGGTGTTAATTCACCTCTGCCTAACCCTCCAGGGATAAAGGCGTGATTATATGTATGTATGTATGAGCATGATTAACAAACATCTAAACACCCAAACATATGTACTAATTTTCGTATTTATAATATTAGTGGGTTATTTTATTAAACAGAAATCTTTTACTAAAACCATCATCTATCATTTTTTTATTAAATTTTGTAGCAAACTGTATGCCTTATCTTTCAAAGCCATATGAACTTCTATATCATGCATTCACCTCTGCCTAAGCGTATGTATGCATGTATGTATCATGCATTTGCGTTTGATCAAACCGAGGCCGCAAAATTTCTTTGATGTTGCCAATGGCGCCGTTCATCAACCTTTTGAAACTTCAATGGTAGCGCGTAATATTATACTCTGGACACCACAAATATTTCTGCCTCTTGTGGTAAACCACTGGTCCGGTTTTGTGGTAGCAACTATTCCAGGGGTTTTTGAATTCTTGTGGTCATTGACCTGTTGAATAAAATTTGGTTTTAATATATTGTGATTTGTATTTAACAATTTCTAAAATTGAATAGTAAAATATGCTACATAAAAAGTCAGCCGCCTAGATCGGGAGATTCTTTAAATCAATTTAACTGTTCCAGTAGTCTTCAAGGTCTTCAAATCGCAGTTCGCTTTTCTGCTCCCTTTCCTTACTTTTGTCTATTCTGTTTTGTCCGTGTTTTCTCTGAGATTTCCTCTTTGTGGATGGCAACAACTGAGTGATGGTTCTAGTCCTATAACCATAGTAATCTGGTATCATGGTAATTCCATCATTAGGTGAATCATGTATCTAATTGCTTGCCTTTGCTCTCACTATCATGAGTGCCCAAGATCATGCAAAGTGGAGGAGGAAGAACCGGAAGGTGTACCCTGAGCTCCGAGATCACCTTAGCCTCAGATGCAATCAGGAAAATACATCTCCATGATGACGATAACGATGTATCTGATGGCTACTTTAATATTATGCATAAAGAGAATACTGTCTACAAATTAATCACAAAAAAAACAAAAAAAAAAATGAACTAATTTTACCATTGAATTTACTCTCAGCCCCAAAATCAACACTGCAACCAATAATTCTCGGCCTTCCGTATATATAACATACACATAATAGATAAACAAAAAACGTTACCCCAAAACCATTTTGAGGGTAAGTTACCTTATTACTTTATCTAGGAAAAAACATGAAAAGTCTTTTAACGAACCGTTACAATCCATTTTTCATAAATTGAGGGTACAATTTACTATTCTTTACCAGTCGATAAAAGGTCCCATTCGAGGTGTAACTAAGAGAAGCACGTCTCAATTTCTCTCACAGTTTTAACACAATTTGTAGGGATCCTGATACACGATATAATTTGACTAATATATAATGATATTAACGGAGTTAACATGATTATGGTATAGGTATATAGTTACATAATATATGTGACAGTTAATCCCAATTTAGTTTGAACTTTGCCTCGCTGTGTGTATTCTACCGCCTATACAAAGGCTTGTGCTCAGATGTATTATTTGACATGATGGCCACATCCACATTCTATCATCGCACCGCTCGCCATAATTTGGACCCTGCTTAATTCCTCCTCACACATTGCGACCAGAAATGGTGTGGACTATGCGGTGTGAAAGGAACTGCATTCCACACACGCTCAAGCTATGGAATGAACTCCCCAATGCAGTTTTCCCAAACGCCTGCTATAGGGACATTAGGGGATTTCTTCAGGGTCGGCAGCGCGAGTGTAACGCCCCTGGTGTTGCATAATGATCGATAACTACTTCCCACCAGGTGGGCCGTGTACGTGTCTGCCACCTGAGTGGTATAAAAAAAATCCTGTTCACTCTAGTCTTGGCCACTCTTGCCAAGAGATTGAGATTGGAGAGTTTAGTAAGGTTATTCCCAGTAGTACTAATGGTACTAGTGGGACAAAAATTTCCAGTAGAACGAAAGAAAGAAAGAAAGAAAGAAAGAAGGAAAGAAAGAAAGAAAGAAAGAAAGAAACATTTATTTAGTACTAAGTGGTCACACATAATGGAAATTACACTATACATAATAATACCATTAGAAGTACTGGAAGCATGTTCACGCGTTAATAATAAACACAGTAGAACTATTAATGATACTAATTCTACCTCTTTTCTTTGCCGCACCACCAAGACCTGGAATTCATTACCAGCACACGTGTTTTCTTCTTCCTAGAGTCCCGGGGCCTTTAAGCGGGGCGTGAAAAAGCACCTGATGAGGCCGCCAAGCTGAGTGCCACCATTGTAACATTACTTAGTGTCTGTAATGGTGACCCTCTTTCCTGAGACTTTGCCTTTAGCTTACCATCAGGCGAGGTGAAGTCAAGTTGGCGTGTCTATATAAAAAAAAAATTGTACAGCTGCGAAAGAGGGGTGATGCATGGTACAAATAAAAAAAAACAAAGCATTACACTTTGTTTATTAGTTTTTTACTAGAAAGAAAACAAGATTTAGCCAGTTTAATATTAAAGACTATTGTAGTCAAAGTAAAGACTTGTATAGCACCTGAAGAACAATAGCAATCTTCAATCAACCAACCAAGATCTACAACGAATAAAATTGAAACTCGTACAAAGCTACAAAGATCTTCTGATGGTCCCGACAGATTGGTAACAATTCAGACGGAAGTACGAACAGCCAGTCGAAAGCGTCTTAAAGCCGATAAAACACAATGGTCTACTATTTAGATGTCACATTGATATATTTGAAATGTTTGAACTGTAGTTCGGTAGCAGCTAGTTTCATTTTACGAAATATAAGACGTATTTGAACGTTCTGTGTTCATTTTGAGTTACGTTGAGTGGCGGACGGATGGGCATCACTAGTTCAATAATTCGGTAGAATTTACTCTTTGAACAGAATATTTTAAACGGGGGAAGGGATGGACGTGAATAAGTGTGAATATTAAATTGAAATTCTTTTATATTTACGTTGTGAAAATTTATTTTTATAAACAGTTCTGCATATAAAACTTGTGTGGCAGTATTTAGTAGGATAGTATAAAGATGATAATATAATTGCATCAACTGTGTGTAGTGAAGGTTTGGGAACTAGGTTACATAGTTGACTCAGCATTCTATCAATTCAGCTATGCATCAGAAATAGAGATCGTGTATCGTAGCATTCTCGTAGTATTCGATGTTGATTTGTAGATCAATCGTAGCACATCGTAGTCATCGCTATCTGTTACGAAGTGTCTATGGAATACAACAGCAAATTTCGTAGCATTTTACCTCATATATCATACCCAAAAATAAGTTTTATATTACCATTTTTTTATTTAATCTCCTTGTGTTCTCATAAAATAAAAAGCTTTTTACATTAAACGAGTCACAAAACCAAAGTTTCCGACCTCAGGGATCTTTAAAAACTTTTTAATAACTGAAGTATAATAGAGAAGGTCCTGTGCATTACAAAGCTGTTTTCAAACAAGTTGTAAAGCCTTTGCTTGCCAGATGCGACTTGCCCGACCTTTAACATTATTAACTAATGAAGAGAGACACCGCGATGGCAATTTATACCCGGGGAACAAAGGTATCAGGTTAAAAATCATTTTAATATAATAAGAAGGAAAAACTGTGGATTATTTTTAAATTTGACATAGTTTTAGCTGATTTTTATGACACTCTGAGCAGTAGGGAATCAGTAGCAGTAAAAGTATCAGAAATCCTTACAGACGGTTCTCATCCAAATAAATTATTTTGTATTGAAGACTGTTTTGGTACCTTTTGATTACTTTTTAAATTATAGACATCGGACGTACCATTCAAAAGATATTACGAAATTATTATGTCAATATATATCCGGTAGATTCCCGTACAATATTAGAAAACAATTAAACTACCAGTATGGGTACAACGGGAGTTCGAAGTATATCACGACCAAAACCGGGGAGGCTCAGCTGAACGTAAGGTGCATCGGAAATAGAAACCGGGTTCGTGGTCCTGATCCTCGTTGCGGTGCACTCAGGGCAGCGGAGATGGTAGTACTACTTCCCTAGAGAAGACATTGTCATCTACGACAAATACTGGCCGCGACGAGATGGACTCTGTTTAGGGCTCGGAGACTTCCCACATGTTCCTCTGACTACCAGAGCATACTAGTAATCAGGCAAGGGGCGGGCAGATTGCCGAACGCAGACGTGGTAGTTAAAGATGCGGTCGCCTGTCACACAGCCGAAGCAGTGGTGTGACGTTCGGCTCCCCCTTTCCAGGGTTCGATGGGGACACAGGCTTACCACACTTGAGGGGACCATCTTAAAACCATAGATGGACGTGGACCAGTCGCGAGCGCGGAATAAGCTTTAGGCAATTTTATACCCTCCCAAGACCTGATACGACGTGCAGTTTTAGTGGAAAAAAGTTTCTGTAAAAAAAGTTTATAGGATCAAAACTCCACGCGGACGGAGTCGCGGGAAACAGCTAATGTTTTATAAAATGGATAGTGGATAGCGTACTGGGCCACAATATTGCTTAGTTAATTTAGTATATTTTTATAAATTTTCCATATAATTTTTAATGTTTAGATATTTTTGAGTGTATAATAGGAAATTTAAATTATAAGTAAACTAATGTAATAAAATATAAACTAATATTTACAAGAATATAAAATAGGATACAAAAGGATCAAATTAAGCATCGAAGAATTCCTCCCCATCGATGTCGACTGGTAATGTGCCCAAAAGGCTGGCGGCATTACCCCGTTGGATGGCAATGCCAATCCGTTGAGCGAAAAAGAGGCCAGCCCTTTGGTCATGCGAAGCATCGATAGCATCGATAGCGACCGTGCGCTCGGACCCCACGAACCCAGCGTTTCAACCCCAAATGGCTCAAATATGTAATTGTTTGTAATGTTATCATATTTTCGCCGTTTGAGGGTCTCAGCAGATGCCGCAGCAGCACAAGCGCAATCCGTAGTACTTGGAAGATGGAAAGGGGCAAGGGTGTCGACGCATGTTGCGTCCCACACCAAAGGCCTACCCATCTTCCAAGGCACCAAAGACATACCGTCCGGTCTCTTGCCATCATTGCGCACTGGTTCAAGTATAGCTGGAACACCAGCGGTGACAAGAGCCCGGCGGATAATTTCATTTAAATGTGCATGACGTGACATGTGGCCTGCGCTCCTGCCGCATGATAGGCCGTGATGCCCAAGGCTGTCGACTGCCTCACCACACAGTGACATCGATGAGGAGAAACACAGGGAGCACCCAAACGAAGACAGGCTGCAATTCTAAACGTTGTGTCGTCTAACATGGTGCCAATGTTGGACGACGGAAGGGCCTGAAGCCACACACCAGATTCCCACTCTCCCACAGCCAGAAGGCGAGCACGCTCTGCAACATTAGAGGACGTATTCAGTAATTGCTGTCGTAATATGCTGCAAAGCGGCTCATCCCAATGTCTCTGGGAGCCTAGGTTGGTGGGCAAAATTTTCCATTATAATAAATATTGTGGCTCTTGACACTAATAAAAAAAATAGTAACTTCAAAGATGAAATCAAGACCGATTAAATAACTTAACTTAATCGATCTCGATTTAATCTTTAAGTTAAGAGAAGTTAAATCGATCCTCTTATGCAGTGATTGAACCTATTGTATTCGACCGCGATGGTGACTTTACTTCTAAGGTAGGTCTATACAATACTCCATCGCAATATGCACAATAATAACACGAGTTACCAACTAGTAAGCAGTTCTGTCCGTTGAATTTGCATTTGTATTTCTATAGCGGCAATTTACTTTACCGAATGAAATGCGACATTACAAGTATACGTAAATCTCATACAGATAAATATGTTACCTGTAATTATTTTTCTAATTATTACTTAATTTGCGTTAAAAATAAATCAGCAGTAGCTATAGGGAGCTGGTAATATTCGGCAAATTGTAAATTCGTTTTATTTTGACATTAATTGCTTATAAATAGCTTACTACTTCAATTAATTGAAATTAAAAGATCAAATTCATTTATTAAGCGCAAGCGAAGAACTAATTAGGAATTGAAATTAAAAATGAAGTGGCTAATTATAAAATAATATATTTTGAAATGTACGAATGAATTTAAGAATGTATTCGAAGTAGTTGGTAATATAATATAATTTGTGAAGTTAAAAGTGAAATTGGTTTTTGCAATATTGTACTAATGATGGAAATTTTTTTAATTTGATTATATTTATATTCAATTGCATCTCTCAAGTAGTACAAATACACCAATGTCATCGAAGATTATGAATTTGGGCCGTTTGGAATTGAAATGTTGGGGACATGGGGTCTGAGCGCCTGCAATCTCTTCAAGGAGATTGCAAAGCTTCTCGTGACCAGAAGGCTGGTTTTTTTTATTACAGAGAATAAGCATTGCCACAACGTGGCAATGCCGTCAGTCTTCTGGGAACAATACTACAATAGGCATGCGATTCGGAGAAATTTCATGACGTGGAATTATTTTTAACTATAGTTCTTTTAGTTTCAGTTTTTTCAATTGTTTATTATTGTATGTATAAAATTAAGTTATTTCTTAGTAAAAAATTATAAATTTCTAAAGTAGTAATGACGAATTCGCATTTTAAAAATTTGCATACCTGCATTTGTTTTCTCATTATGAAAGTATATCGATCTTAGCACTAAGTGATCACACCAAGGATTCGAACCCAAACTAATGCAACAAATCATTCGTCGGGTGGTTCGAGCAAGTGAATTCATTATGCATAACCTAGTCTGTCCGTTCGTCATCGATCGGCTCTGCTCGGCTCCTCTTACCTACGTAAATAGCTAACCGCAATGTACCCTCTCACCTCTTTTTATAACCTGGGGACTCGACCTCGACAACGGTGGGAATGTAGGGACTGACCAGGTTAAAAATAAACTGTAAATGGGTTTAAGTCTGAGATCGTTTTCACATAATTCGGTCCGTTATCGGTGTCGGACGACGAAAGCCGATAACCGATAGTCGACACCATTGGCTGTTTTACATAATATTCTATAAAATCGGTCTGATAGGTTAAAGAAACGTCCATTTGCGCAATAAAACAGACTCAAAAAAAATTAACCATAAGCTCAACTACAAACTCCTTACAAATCTCTAACTTTGAAGACATGACATTTGTTTTGTTTTTTTTTTACATGTTCCCTGAGTGAGTGATATATATAAGTATATATAAGTATATATAAGTATAATATTCTATTATTTGTTATGTGTATAAGTGTATAAATATTTAAGAACTACACAGATTAGTTTAGCTTATAAAGATGTGGAGAAAATATATAAATAATACTATGTTCCATGAATTTATCTCACAATTTCATTTTCTTTCTGTAGAACGTTCCACAATCCATTTTAATTGGAAAAATTGAATAGAATAAACAGAGTGGAACGTTCCATTAGATTATCTTGTCTTCAGTCAAGACCTTCGCGGCTTAACCAAGGTCAACTTGCTGGCCGGCAAACCTCCCCGACTCACTGAGCTCTCTCGCGGGTTTTGCTCACGATATTGCCATGTTACTCAGCAGTCACTCCCATAATACTCCGAGGGCTCGGATGAGATCAGGTAAATCCATCTTCATGATTTCGTCGGATGAAGAGTCCTTTGAGCCCAATCATAAGGAGAATGAAGAGTAACTGGGCCACAGGATCACATCATGAAAGTCACGGATGCAACCGGAAAGCTAAGAAAATTGTAAAGATCCATGAAAAGCAAGTTCCCAGTTGACCGCAATAACATTATTATTACGTGAAACTAAAAAAAATAATCTAAAATTAGAGTAGTCAGCGCTCACCGGAGAGTTTTTGGCAATCAGTGAGAAGACCAAAGGCTTATCCTGATTGTGTTTTCTGCATTGACGGCACGACACTCTCTGTTCTTACAGGGTTGGCAGCATGAGTGCGACTCCCCTGGTGTTCAACACGTTCATAGGTCACGGTAACAACTTTCCATGACGGGCTGTGTGATTGTCTACCACCTAAGTTGTATAAAAAAAATCATATGACACCTCTATTGAATGAAGTATAAATTAATGAGAATATAAGTATAAAAGTAATAAACATTAAATCTAGGGACACATTTTGCTATTAAATATATTCAACACAAAATGTATCACAAATGGAATTTCATTGTAGTACGTTACACGTATCATTGGAAACCATCACTCATACGTCACGAAAATCCAATTTATGTAGACGACGTATTTGACTGTTATGGTGTTAGACATGAATGTATGGTTTAATACATCACCACAGACAGTTTATATCTTTCTTTTACCATTCATTTTCTGAACCTTTTCCCAAATCATTTGAGGTCGGACTTTTGAAGGCTCCAACTACTCGTAGATAGATAGATAGATAGATAATTCTTTATTGTACACCAATAGATTACAGTACAATTTGTAGTGAGCATGCATACAGTTTAATGTACAATGGGCGGCCTTATCGCTGGAAGCGATTTCTTCCAGGCAACCTGCTATAGATGTTGATATGGCAAACGGGACCGATGGCTTAACGTACTCTCCGAGGCACAACCAGATAAATGCAAAAAAAACAGACAAATGCAAAAAAACCGGACTCACGCACCGAGGGTTCTGTAACTTAAGCTACATAAACCGTAATATATTTTGAATGCGTTGACTTAAAAGTTTTATTTTTGCACAGTCTTAAGACAGACTTAAGTTTTTGGTATGAATTTCAACTTGATACCTCCACGCATTACTGAGAAAAAGGTCTTGACAGACAGATGGACAAAGAAGTGATCCTAGTAAGGGTTCCATTTTTTTACCTCTTGAGGTACGGAATCCTAAAAATACCCATAATCATTTATACAAATATTTGCACAGAGTGGGGACCGAACCCATGTCTCCTATGTAGTGATCGCGTTCACTACCGCCACGCCACAGAAGCTGTCTTAGTTTATTTCTTTATTTATTGCTTGCTGAAGCTTGCGGGTCCACTCGCGTCCAAAAATTGCCATTCCCTGATTTCCCAGTTGCATCCGAAAATTGCACTTTAGAGCTCGAGTTCCGGTTACTATTTTTGATTAGTATGTCGGCTGCGGTAAAAGCAACAGCCGTCTGAACTACCAATCCCCAGAGGAATGACTGGGGCGAATTTATCCGCTATTTAGCAGGTGTATCGACTAGCAGGTGAGGTTGTCTTGAGCCTAATGCCTTGATCACATGCACTGAGTGGAATAGCGAGACAGTGCTTTCGGCCGAGTGCAAAGTACTCGGTGTTATGTTCACACGTACCAAGCATCGGCTGAGTCCACTGTTTGCCACTCCTCTAGGTGCGTGTAATCAGGGTATTAATGATGTTGGTGTGGCCTTATATACCGAATAATATATAACATAACATTTATATGTACATTACAATACTCAAAGACTTATTTACAGCAGCTTGTTATCATTGCCACAATAATTATAACAAGTTTTAAAACTGATTATAGTTTCAAGACATTTATCCAGGCATTTCAAACTAAGACCCGTAATAATATTTTTATATTGTCCCAGTATTGCATGCCTAATTTGCTAGAATTTTTATTTCTTTTACACCATTATTACAGCGTATAATTAATATGTAACATGTTTGGCAATAAAATGATTTGATTTGCTAACTACAATACTATTTTATGTCAATCGAAATAATAATATTCACTGCATTGGATGCACCCGTTTATTAATAATCAATGGATAATTTCAGACAGCATTTGAAGATTTTAAAACGAACGTCACATACGACATTTTTCTTTATCATTGGGCGCATTGGGTGCGTATACATATGCATGTTCCCTGTGCGTCAGGCAGGCGGAGCCGGTATATAAACTGATTTTTGTAATTTTGTGTTATTTTGTTGCTAACATGGCTTTTAAGTATGTACTACTAACATTGTTTATGGATCAAGGTCTGAAATAAAGTTTTATTATTATTATTATTCATATATATCAAAATCTGCATACACCTGAACAAACTTTTCACACATCTGCAACACTAACGTATTCTCAAAACATTCATCCAACATTGCATATAATTTACATGAATGTTTAAACTTACTGGCACGTTGAAATTGCTTACCGTAGAAGCTGCCAGTTTATCTTCACAAAGTGCAGTATTAAGACGCAAAATGGTAATACCTGAAGTTTGGCTTCCCGTATTAAAGTTTAAGACTGTCAAAGTTGACGGAGATGACATTTAGCTGTATTGTTCGTGGATGTAGCCTTATATTGACTTTGTAATAACATTCAAAGGCTAGAAGGAAGCATGACTTGAATTAAATATTTTAATCCCTCGTTTAGTTTGAATGTTAAGGTGGATATGACGCTTATGCCGCGTGGTTCCCGGCAGAGTAGAATTTGGACCACCCTATCTCTTCACATGCGGTGTCGTACAAGGTGACTAAGGGATAGGGTTGTTTATCGTCAGACAGATATATATATAGCTCAGACTCAGGCTCGAGTCAACAATTGTGCCTGGAAGACGGCAATAGGGTCACCCCCTATTACGTGGGACCGAATACAATTATTTGTGAAATGTGAGTGTTAATTCACCTCTGCGTAACCCTCCAGGTATAAAGGCGCGATTATATGTATGTATGTATGTATGTGTGAAGTGGGTGCTAGCACCTTCGCTTACCCCTTCGGGGATATAAGCGTGAGTTTATGTTATATAATGTTTAAAATATTTTTATCAATAAAGTTATTCGTTCAGTCGCGCTTAAAACCGTTCCTATAGACAGTGCGTTATTTACATAACTTATAGCACCACTACTACTACTACTGACCCTCCCCCCCCCCCCTCCCCCCAGCTTCGCCACTGACATAATTGTAAACTTTAAATCACCCCATTAAACCCGTATTTTTTAATCTTCAAATAATGTATGGAAATGTGCCGGATTTGTTGACATTTATGATCTCTGCTCCACTCCCATAAGTAGTAGCGTGATGATTTATAGCTTAAAACATAGTTCCCGAGATTAGCGCGTTTAAACAAACTCTTCAGTTTTATTATATCAGTATAGATATAGATTTACATAACATAACATAAACTCACGCCTATATCCCCGAAGGGGTAGACAGAGGTGCTAGCACCCACATTTCGCCAGTTTATGTTTAGGTCCCAATGTTATAGGTGGCGAGGCTATTGCCATTAACCGTTGCCATTAACTCATAAACCTGCGATAAATACACACATAACTCCGAAAAGCATCTAAAAGTCATTGGAGTGTGCCATGGTAAAACCTGGGATCGAACCCGAGATCGTCTCAACAGTCCATTACCCATACTACTAGGCTACCGCAGATATAGATTTAAACTTTAATTATGATACTGTATGAATTTAAATATCAGATTGCAATATCATTTCGATTTCATTCTTTGAACATAGGAAATAAAAAATATTCATCACCTTATGATCAATCATTTAACTATGCTTGTCTTTTTTGCGTAAGTATGAGTTTTGACGCCAAAATGTAATCGTGGGACGTAACACAATCAATGCATACTACTGGCTTAAACTAATTAGTATCATAATATAAGCTTTGCAATAGGAATTATCTAATCATTTTCGAGAGCTAGCACAATGGCAAGCCAGTACAACTTTATGATAATACGCTACTACAGTGTTCCCTAAGAAGTGGAGTTTTCTCAAGTTTAAGATATAAAGAGCTCAGACTCAGGCACAGATACAAGGCTCGAGTCAACAATTGTGCCCGGAAGACGGCAATACGGTCACCCCCTATTACGTGGGACCGAATACAATTATTGATGAAATGTGGGTGCTAATTCACCTCTGCCTAACCATTTTCGAGAGCTAGCACAGTGGCAAGCCAGTGTTGTACTGGCTTGCCACTGTGCTAGCTCTCGAAATTTATGATAATACGCTACTACAGTGTTCCCTAGTTTATGTCGTGGCTGTGTATGTTAAGATATTACTATAAGTAAAGTGAAAAGCACCGAAAACGATATGCCTAAGGGATTCACCGGGTCATTGGACGCTCAATATAGGGCAGATAAGTATCTTTAGATATAATTTTAGGCACAATTTTTACTCACTATTATATACTGTGATCAAAAACTATTATTGAATGAAATTTTAAAGCACTTTGCAAATATTCAAATCGTTGAAGATAGAGTCGCCGTGAGGCGGATATATGTATAGAAGAATGTGTATGGTTTCAGGCGGAGTGCCTCAGAGATCAGAGCGTTCCCCCTGTAAGAGAAAGATCGCGGGTTCAAATCCCTCATGGACCGTTTCAATTTTTTCTATCTTAATCGAAAAACCATTATTACCCATATATACGTTCTCATAACTAATAAAAATGATCAAATTGTCACAATCCTTCATCGTTTATTAAAAGCGTGACTTTTCTTAATTCTAGCTGAAAAACATTTTTAAACAAATTGGTAATAATTTACGAGACCGAGCTTTAGATAGAGTGACTTCTCAAATAATGTTTTCACACCATGCAATGCATATGTAATACAACATATCCTGAAAGCAATCTCGTACCTGTCTCGAGATGGACGGGTAATAAAGATGTTAGGTTTTACGGTGTACACATTTGTGGACAGTAAGTCGTTTTATGTGCCATAAGCCATTCGCTACTGAAATCCAGCCTGTACTAGTGAAAATCTAATCTAAACATATTGCTTTTATTACAATCAACTATTCTAGAAAGTTTAACATGTTCTTTTGAGCGGGAAATCAGAATCTGAATTCATAATCTCATTCAGAGACAGAACTCAATCAGATTCCGAACCTGAAAATTTAAATTAGCAAAAATTTTGAATTTTAAATATTCATATTCATTTATTTGAAGTGACCAAGTCTCAGTCAGTGTGTTAGTAACAATTTTTCTTACTCCTATGTTAGTTTTAATATTCTAATATGTTATCCTAATAACAAATTGACAGTCTGCATGCGAATCACCACCACCCGCCCACCACCTAGGTGGAAAGCTTGCAGCAGCGACCCATATACAAACAGTCAAGTCTGCTCGCGATACAGCTCAGAATACTGTTGGAGCTGGCCCGCACCTGACGCACCAGGGAAACACATCGCTTTCTCATAGTAGCGTAAAAGCAATCTACACGAGACTCGGCAAACATCCCTGGGACAGCCGAATATGAAGGACACTGTACGATTACTGCGAATAATCTGCCCACAGACTGCACGTGTAAAAAGAAGTGCAATATGCACGAAATAAGGTTTTTTTAGAGATGTCCAAGGTACTTAAATTTATAAACTCTAGAGGGTTGTGTTCCATTTAACCTCACCGGAGGTATGGTTTCTGGACATCTCGCACCGCCGCCACCAAATACCCTGACATTACTCTTAGCCACGTTATAGACCAAACCATGAAGCCTGGCATAGTCTTCACAGATAGCCACTAGCTTTCTAAGACCACAGACTGAGGCGCTTATTAATGCCATATCGTCGGCGTAGCTAATGTTGTTAACACATACCCCGTCAACATAACAACCCGCCCGCTCCCTGCTGAGCGCCTCAATTAGATCGTTGACGTATAGATTGAAGAGCGTAGGTGAGGTTAACCCCCCTGCCTCACCTCGCATTCCAATCCATACTGCTCAGACAAGGCCCCCGCCCATCGTACTTGGTTGATCTGGCCTCCGTAGCAGCATTTCAGAGTGCTTATGAGTTCCGCTGGAACTCTTGCTTTCTCAAGCTTACTCCATAAAATACTATAAGAAACCAGATCAAAAGCTCTAGAAAGATCTAAAAAGCCAGCATAAACAGGAGTTTTCCGGTCTGTGTAGTACCTAACAGCCCACTTAAGAGACAGAATAGTACTTTCAGTGGATATACATACAATATACATGAGAAATTCAGAAACTGAAATAATTATGATTATTTCATTGAGATTTTTCCAGATTATGAATTTTGTTACCTTCGGATAAAAAAATTCTAGCAACTTACGTGTTATTTCGTTTCTCTTACGGTCACAATAAATCACAGATGCCTAACTCAGTCATTAGTAGGATGGTAATTACCATCTCACAATTCAATCATACTTTAAAACGAACAATTAAGTTATTTAAGTACAAGAGAACATGCAACGAAGTAATTGAAGTTTAAAGTTAACCTTTAAGGACTTAAAGTGTATTCCGCAAGCGTAAGTGTTATTATATTTTGGTAAAAGTAATGCCATGTAGCAGTTAATATAATTCGAATTTGATTGTTAAAGTTCATTTATTGGAATTATATAAGAATCAAATTCAATATAGTGAATTATTACACCATTAAGCTCTTTTAAAGTAGAAATACAATATGGCCGACGATGTTACGTAGAACTGTTTTATTTTTGCTTAGAGACAGCAAAAGAGTAGTACACACAACAAGTTTTCTATAATGGCCAATACAGATAACACTAATGCAGCGTCCTACGTGAGCGAGTGCGAAGCAAGGCGAAGCAACACGGAAACAACAAACAGTTTATACGTATTGAAGTGACTTACGTAATCAGATGCCTGCAAGTCGTCCTGCGGCGCGACGCGAATTTAAGCAAATGGGATCAGTTGTTTGGATGATTCCGCGCAAATTTGACGCGGTGGTTCTCGAAGTGTCGTATTATTTGACAGTGGTGTGATGTGATGATCGAATCGCTTCGTAATTCTTTTGGCTTTGAATCACCTACATAGGACGTAGTTTTACACAAAACAATACTTTCAGATACAAAAAATATAATATAGTTAGAATCAGATTAGATAATAAAAGTTTATTAATAGTTTTCTATTAGCAAACTTTTGTAGTAGTTTTGATGTTGATTGGCGATTTGTAAACAATAAAGTTTATTTCTATTCTGTTTATTATACTGTAAAAAGTTTTAGTAGTGAATATGAAAATAACTGGGATCGATGAACCAAGCTACAAGGTGTTACAAAAATTGTGCAAAACATAATTTCTGAGAAAAGCCACGAAGGATTTTTTTTAATTGGTCGAGGAAAATATTATTATTCCCCTTAACCTCACCAGCTTAGCTAAAAATTACTTTTAAATCTATTCAGATAGGTAAAAAAATCAGTAGATGGCTCCCAAGCTCCCATCGCCCCCGTAAGACAATATATTAGTATAGGAAGATTTCGATAATCTCAGGCGTAGTTTGGTGGTTCAGTGGTCAGAGTATTCCCCCTGTAAGGGAAAAATTGCAAGTTCGAATCCCGCCTGTTCAGGCGGGATTCGAACACACAGAAGAGAACAGATGTAATAATAAAATAAATGTGCCAGATGTAATAATAAAAAAAAATTGATTTTACTGTTTTCCTATCATTGGTTTACTCTTGAATGGAGCAAGTTAAATGTGACAAAGTAAGTGTGTAATCTCCTATTTAAAAGAAATAGAAATAAAATTGGTTTGTAAGTACATTACCATAAAAGTTCGGGCGCCTTGGAGATACACATGCCTAGGATAATCAGCGGAGATTGGAAACTTTTAATCTGCCGGAGGTGAGCTAAATGAAACCAAACGGTGAGGTTTAAGGTTTTATTGTCCACTCCAGTGTGCATTTAGAAATAGTTGCAAGGATACAATCCTAATGTATAACTAACCTTAAATTTAAAATTAGAGTTTTATAAGCTAGGTCAATATGATCTTATGTCACCAATGCATTTTTAGGTTATTTTGAAGTTTAGATTTAAAATATAATTAAAGTAAGCTCACGGCATCCCTCGGCGAGTATATGTAAACACAGCAGCGAGAAAGCTCGTAGCAGGCGAAGTTTTCAGTGTAAGCCCATGCGGTACATCCAGGTTTGAGGCGAAAAGTCCAAACCCTCCATAAGGAAATGCAGATGACCGAAGACAAAGGTCCAAAGAAAAGATCCAAAGGCAAAAAGAAAATGAGAAAAAGGGCAAAGACGGTTCCAATTTGGAAACAGCCTTAATTTACTGGAACAATGCCAATAGCAAAAGAAATCATAATATTCTCAGATTAAGAGCAGAATCGAAGCAGAAAAGAGCTGTTCAGATTAAATTCTTTTTGCTTTCGTATCTTAATCGATTTGAATAGTTAGCATATTATTTCATAGAGATTTTTTCAGATTATAAATTTTGTTACCTTAGGATAAAAAAATTCTAGCAACTTACGTGTTATTTCGTTTCTCTTACGGTCACAATATCTCACAGATGCCTAATACAATCATTAGTATGATGGTAATTACCATCTCACAATTAAATCATACTTTAAAACGAACAATTAAGTAATTTAAGTACATGAGAACATGCAACGAAGTAATTAAAGTTTAAAGTTAACCTTTAAAGACTTAAGGTGTACTCTGCAAGCATAAGTGTCATTATATTTTGCTAAAAATAATGCCATGTAGCAGTTAATATAATTCGAATT
Organism: Eilema griseolum; assembly: GCA_963662185.1. NCBI lineage: Eukaryota > Metazoa > Arthropoda > Insecta > Lepidoptera > Erebidae > Eilema > Eilema griseolum. The sequence goes on from OY759252.1 coordinate 11,483,844, forward strand.
AGATTGTTTATAGCTAAAATAATACGGTTATCAACATCTAATAAACGAAAATTATTTAGTTGAAGTTCATTTATTGGAATTATATAAGAATCAAATTCAATATAGTGAACTATTAGACCATTAAGCTCTTTTAAAGTAGAAATACAATATGGCCGACGATGTTACGTAGTTCTGTTTTATTTTTGCTTCGAGACAGCAAAAGAGTAGTACACACAACAAGTTTTCTATAATTGTCAATACAGATAACACTAATGCAGCGTCCTACGTGAGCGAGTGCGAAGCAAGGCGAAGCAGCACGGAAATAACAAACAGTTTACACGTATTGAAGTGACTTACGTGATCAAATGCCTGCAAGTCGTCCTGCGGCGCGACGCGAATTTAAGCAAATGGGATCAGTTGTTTGGAAGTGTCGTTTTATTTGACAGTGGTGTGATGTGATGATCGAATCGCTTCGTAATTCTTTTTGCTTTGAATCACCTACATAGGACGTAGTTTTATACAAAACAATACTTTCAGATACAAAAAATATAACATAGTTAGAATCAGATTAGATAATAAAAGTTTATCAATAGTTTTCTATTAGCAAACTTTTGTAGTAGTTTTGATGTTGATTGGCGATTTGTAAACAATAAAGTTTATTTCTATTCTGTTTATTATACTGTTAAAAAGTCTTAGTAGTGAATATGAAAATAACTGGGATCCATGAACCATAAGCTACAAGATGTTAAAAAAATTGTGCAAAACATAATTTCTAAGAAAAGGCACGAAGGATTTTTTTTAATTGGTTGAGGAAATTATTATTATTCCCCTTAACCTCACCAACTTAGCTAAAAACTACTTTTAAATCTATTCAGATAGGTAAACAATCAGTAGATGGCTTATATTCATCATTCATTCATAGGTATATATTCATCGTAGGAAGATTTGGGATAATCTCAGGCGTGGTTCGGTGGTTCAGTGCTCAGAGTATTCCCTCTGTAAGGGAAAGATTTTTTTTTATATATATAACACATCAATTAGACTTCGCCTTGCCTGATGGTAAGCTGAAGGCAAAGCCTCAGAAAAGAGGATCACCATTACTTACACATACCGTGCGATAATGGTGACACTCAGCTTGACGGCCTCATCATATGCTTTTTCACGCCCCGCTTAAAGGACCCGGGACTGTAGGAAGAAGGAAACACGTGAGCTGGTAATGAATTCCAGGCCTTAATGGTGCGACAGAGGAAAGAGTCACCGAACCGCTTGGTTATTGATCGGATGTTCTGCACCGTGTGCGGATGACATCTAAGACCTGCACGTGTTGTCCTGTGTAGGAAAGGGAAGGGTGGCACTAACTGGAAGATTGCAGGTTCAAATTCCGCCTTAATTGATTAAAATTCTTTTTGCTTTCGTATCTTAATCGATTTGAATAGTTAGCATAATAAATGCTTTAATTTTCCAATCAAATAAAATGACTTGTATTAGAAGTGGGTTTATATCAATAGGATTTGATTGTAAGGTCATAAAGCACAAAGCTATACTAGTTCTTTCACTGGTCGATGAATGACCTCCGGCCCCCATGAGCGCAGGCCTGGGGGTGACGGGTGGAGCCGCCTGATACCCTGGCAGAAGCAGGCCGCGGCGCGCCTCCCCATTTCCGGGGACGAGTTGGGGACTCTGTGGTCCCCACATCCGAGGAAAGGGCCAGATCCAGAGAGATGGCCCAGGGTCGGCCGGGGTGCGAGTTATATGCCTGTTAACCTCACCTTCAGCAACCAAAAACGACCCACAGGCGTCGTGCCTCTGGATAACCTCTTCCACCGGCTCCAGTGGGGGTATCCGTGGGATTTTTGTGCACGTAAAAAAAAGAAAATACTAGTTCTTTCACTGTTATTCTTTTTGTCAAACCCAGTGATATTCACTGCTTTATTAAATCATCTGATGGAACCAAACACGTAGGAACATAAAACTACGGTGACATACAGAATCACGTCCGGAAAGTACCTGAATTTTTATATCATGATATAAAAGTAAGACTGTCGTCTGTGTAGAAAAATTTATGACTATGTGAGATGAGAGGGGAACTTATATCAACGGTGGTAGTATTACATTATGGTTATAGAAATACTGTCGTATAGCGTTACCCATTTGGTACTACACTACTTGTAGTGAATGGATTTGACCTGATTGATTCGATTTGATAATCTATATGTATAAATAACGAATTTCAGCCAGACACATTCGGGTGTTAGAGCGTCATTATGTTTATCCGCAATCTATATTCCATAACACAAGCTAGTTATGCTATACTTACTACCGTCGTTGTGTAGAATATTTAACTATTGAAACTGTAATCTATCTCTGTACCAAATTTTATCCAGATCAATTTCTTATTTTTTGAATTAAGGAGTAACAATTGTCCACACATATCCATTCATCAATCCTTGCAAACATTTTTAAAATAATAGTAGATACCTATATAAGCTGTATTAATAAAACTTCATGAATAAAGGTCAAACAGTACTAGCTCGACACTGCAGCGGCAAAGTGCGGTGCAGCGCGAATCAACTATGGCACGACGCGCCGCGCAGCTACGCTGCAGTTTCGCTATAGTGTTTCCTTTTCTTTTTATACCACTTAGTTGGCAGACCAGCACACGGCCCACCTGATGGGAAGCGGTTACTGTGGCCTATGGACGTATGCAACACCAGGGGTGTCACACTCGCGCTGCCGACCATGAAGAAACCTTCTGAGGCCCCTCTTGAAGAACCCCATATTGTAGGCACTTGGAAAAACCGCAGCAGGGAGGTCATTCCACAGCTTGAGTCTTTCATACCGCACAGTGCGCACCGTCTCGGGTCGCAATGTGTGAGGATGAATTCCCTGCCTATGGCGAGAGGTGCGATGATAGAATGTAGCTACAGGCATCATGTCAAACAATTCATCTGAGCACAAACCATTGTATAGGCGGTAGAACACACACAGTGAGGCAAAATCCCTCCTAAGGCTAAGAGGTGCCACTCTACCTGTGAGTATGGGATTGTCAACCAGCCTCAATGCCCGTCTTTGCAACGAGTTGAAGGGGTCATGCTCGTATGCAGGTGCTCCAGCAAAAAGGTGACAGCAGTACTCCATGTGAGGCCGGACTTGTGCTTTATAGAGAAGGAGTTGCTGCCCCGCAGTGAAATACTGCTTCGCCCTGTTGAGCACTCCGAGCTTTCTTGATGCCAACTTAACCTTGTCCTGCAAATGACTTCGGTATTGGACGTCAGTGGAGATATCGACACCAAGGATCCCGATACTCGAGGAGATGGTAAGCGGTGTGCCCAGGAATTGCGGCGCCACAATGAATGGGGTTTTCGTAGCGGTGAATACACATACTTGTGTCTTAGTGGGGTTGAATTGGACTAGGTTTAGTCGTCCCCAATCGGATAATCCAGAGAGAGTAGTCTCGATTTCAGACACAAGTTGTTCGCGACTCTTCTCCACCTCGGACTGACGTCCGCATAGCAATGAATGGAGCCATCAGACAGCATGTCATTGATATGCAGCAGAAACAGCGTCGGAGACAACACGGAGCCTTGTGGGACACCAGCGTTTATGTTCATGCGGTCCGAGCAGCTGCCGTCGACGATGGCTTGGATGCTTCTGATGGACAAAAAGCTGGAGATCCATTCGCACAGTCCCTCGGGAAGTCCATAATATGGCAACTTCGCAAGAAGACCAAGAAGAAGAAGAAATGATGTACTAAAAAATACCTTAAATGCTAATTACAGCGTCATTGCTTTTACGGAAACCTGGTTAAACTCTAATATCTCTAATAATGAGCTGATCGGTGATGGGTATATTGTTCATCGGCGAGACCGAGTATGCTCAGGGAGTACGAAACTGGATGGTGGAGGGCTGATGATAGCAGTCGCCCGTGAAATTCCCTCATTCAGGATTACTACTTTTGAAACGGATGTAGAAAGTTTGTGGGTCTCATTGCATCTGAATATTGGGCATTCCATCAGGAAAGTTACCATTTGTGTGGCTTATTTGCCTCCTCCGGTAAGGTTACAGTCTTTGTCACTTTTAATATCAAGCATAGAATTAGCACTACCCCATACTGACGACTTTATACTGGTAGGGGACTTTAACTTACCTTTCATAAAATGGAATGTTCAAGATAATCTTAATTATCTTATACCATCGAACTATAATAATTCTCTGGGTAATTTGTTGACTGATTTTATGACCACACACCAGTTACATCAATTTAATTCAATTGGCAAGAGTGACAATCGGTATTTAGACCTAATCATAACGAACCTCCAATGAAGTGACTAAAGCCAGTGATATTCTGAGTAAGTGCTACTCTAATCACCCCCCTTTGTTGGCTTCTTTTTCTTACCTTGATGTTAAATACTTAAAACCTTCAACTCATACTGTCTATATTTTTACAAAGCAGATTACAATAGCATTATATCTGAGCTAACAAACATTGCCTGGCAGAGTGAGCTATGTGGATTGGAAAATGTGAACGAGATGGTCTGTAAATTCTATAATATTTTACATGATATAATCAGTAGATTCGTGCCAAAGCGTAGGTTGTTCAAGTCTAAATATCCCTCATGGTTCAGCCCCGCTCTAATAAAACTATTGACCGAAAAAAATAAAGCTCACATTAGGCTGCGCAAATACCAAAACCCTCGCGATGAAATTGAATTTAAACTTCTTCGTTCTAGATGTCATAAACTATATGATAAATGTTACAAAAATTACAAGCAGACAATAGAGTCTAACATTAAAAGTAAACCAAAAGCATTTTGGAGTTTTGTTAAAAATAAAAGAGGTGGTCATCCTGCTATGCCAGCCAAAATGTATCTTAATAATTCTACAGCGGAGACTGGGATAGATATTGTTAATTTGTTCGCTGCTCATTTCTCATCCGTGTACAACTCTCAAACACCGCCTCATAGTAGCACCATAGCTAATAAAATAGATACGAGTAGTACATTCTTAACTAGTATACATCTCACTGAACAGGGGGTTCTCCGAGCCATCAAGAAACTGGATGGCACTAAGGGAGCAGGCCCTGATTCTATACCACCATTATTCGTGAAACGATGTGGATCGGCGTTGTCCTTACCTCTATCTCTTCTATACAATCGCTCACTTATAGAAGGAAATTTTCCCGAAATCTGGAAAAAAGCACGTATCCTACCAATTTTCAAGAAGGGAGCCTCATTGGCTGATATACAGAATTACCGACCAATTTCTATCCTTTCTTGTTTCTCGAAGCTGTTTGAGGTTCTTTTATACCCTCTGTTGTCTAATTTGGCTGAACCATATCTCTCGGATCATCAGCACGGTTTTCGAGTCGGTCGTTCAATCGACTCGAATCTTGTTCTGTTTGTCTCGGATCTGTGCCAGCAGGTAGACAGAGGCCTGCAAGTGGATGCTATTTATACTGATTTTAGCAGTGCGTTCGATAAGGTAGATCATGAGATACTTCTGCAAAAGCTAAATAATTTCGGGGTGGGCGGCATCTTGTTAAAGTGGTTCGAATCATATCTCAATAATAGACCGCAGGCCGTTGAGGTATGTGGATATGCATCAGATACTTACCTGGCCAAATCCGGTGTCCCACAGGGATCTCATTTAGGCCTAATTCTCTTTCTAATATTTGTTAACGACATTACTGATCATATCAAGCATTCAAAGTATTTTCTATATGCAGATGATTTGAAAATCTATAATGTCGTAACTAATGACGGGGATGTCGCCTTAATTCAAAGAGATTTGAACAGTATTATGTCGTGGTGTAGTAGCAACCGTATGACTCTTAATGCGAAGAAGTGTTTCTTTATAAAATATTGCAGGAAAATAAAACCGCTTGCTACTAGCTATGAGATAGATGGCGTACAATTAACAGAGGTACATGAAATCCGTGATCTTGGTGTGGTACTCGACAGTCAGCTTAGATTTCACACGCATATTGACGCAATTATTAAAAGGGCAGCACAGTTGCTTGGGTTTATCAAAAGAAACACTAAGGAATTTACTAAGTACCAAACTAAGGTAACTCTTTACAACGCCCTGGTACGTAGCCGACTCGAGTTTGCCTCGGTTGTGTGGAGTCCTTTTTATGACGCTCACTCACTGCGCATAGAAAGCATTCAGAGGGCATTCACTAAACACCTTGCTTTTCGGGCCACGGGCTTCTCACATAGGAACTCGTATGACCGTCGTCTTAGTAGGTTTCAAATGAATAGACTACATGACCGAAGACAGATGCTGGATATCTGCTTTCTGCATAGGGTGGTAAACGGTCAGTTTAAATGTAACGAACTTCTCGGTAAGAACTTATTCTCCGTCCCTCATGGCTATCCCAGGCAACCGATAGTTAAACTTTTTTACACACCATTATGTAGAACCAACCTTGGTATGCAATCGCCTTTGATTCGAATTTGCTGCAACTGTAATGACAGGGTCAGTGAAAGCGATGATCTCGACATTTTCAACACCCGCTTAACCGACTTAAAATCAAAGTTACTACCTAGTTGTGTTGCTTGAAAATTTTGGTTTCATGTTTGTAATTTATTTGTAGTCGCCATTACAATTTGTTTTTGCTACTGGCACTAGCACTGTTCTGATATTTTTGTGAATGTTATGTACACCGTAATTGTTATATGTATCGGAGACTTTACCAATAATTGAAATTTGTGTGAATTATGTAATACATGTAATGTGGTTGTACTTATTTAATAAATAAATAAATAAGACCATTGTGCCAGACCCGATCAAAGGCCTTCGCTATATCGAGGCTGACCGCTAGTGCCTCACCCCGACTCTCGATGGCCTGCGCCCACCGGTTTGTGAGATACACAAGAAGGTCACCGGTAGAGCGACAGTGGCGAAAGTCGTACTGTCGATCGCTCAGTAGATCGTTTCCCTCAAGGTATCTCAGGAGCTGTGTATTAATAACACGCTCCATTACCTTCGAGAAAAGGGAGGTGATAGCGATAGGCATGTAATTGGTCGAATCTGTCCTGTCACCTTTCTTAGGCACAGTATGAGAGTGCGAAAAGATGTGTAAGTACAGGGCACAGCTCGGGGGCACAGTGTTTAAGCACCATCGCTGGTATACCGTCCGGCTCACTCGACTTCCGAAGATCTAGGGACTTAAGCTCGCGCCGGACCACCCGTTGCGTGATTTTAACTTCAGTCATGGAAGCACTACAGCTGGGGATTATGGGTGGTTCGGCGTTCCCGTCGTTCATAGTCGAGTTTGACGAAAAGAGATTACCCAAAAGATCGGCTTTCTCCTTAGCGCCATGGGCCAGACTACCATCGGATTTTTGCAGCGGTGGAAGGCAAGACTGGCATGGGTTGCACGCAAGCCGCTCGCCAATTCTGCCGATGAACTCAAACTTAGCCCTGGCCGTAGCTTTTTTACTAGACCTCGAGGCGGCATTCAACTTTCGCTTCACTTCAGCGATATTTGGATCCTTATTGGCAAGAGCCGTGGTCCAAGCCCTGTATGCAGATTGCTTGTGGTCTCTTGCTTCTCTGCAGGGACTATTAAACCAAGGGCGTTTGCTCTCTCCTGTTGCGATCCAGTGGTTCGGAATATAGCATTCCATACCCGCTAGGATCGCATCAGCTACTGCTGTTGCACAGGAGCTGGGATCATTTGAAGTGAAGCAAAGCCGCCTCCACGGGTACGACGCGAAGAATTCTCGCAGTCCATCCCAGTCTGCCGACTTGTAGTTGTAGTGCCAGACATGCCGCCATTGAGGTGGCCGCGGTGGTTCAGGCCGCGTGAGAGTCATTTGCGCCCGAACGAGGCTGTGGTCCGAAGTATCAAGTGGTGCTTCCACAGTTACTGAGTATTCGTCCGGGCGCGAAGTCAGCTGAAGGTCCAGTATAGAGCTTCTGTGGGTCTCTATTTCTGGTGTTCTAGTAATAGAATGCACCAGTTGAGAGAATCCGTAGGTCAGTGCAAAGTCATGAGCAGCCCTTCCCGCAAAATCAGTTCTAGGAGACCACAGCCACTCTACGTGGTGAGCGTTGAAGTCCCCCAAGAATACTATCTCCGCGGTAGGGTTTTGCTCAATTACCTTGTCCGCAGACCGCTGCAGATGCTCAAACAATTGAGCTGTACCCAGGTCATCGCTATGAGACCTGTAGAGGCACGCAAAGATACGGATCCTTCATAAACAGGGGAAAGAATGTTTTCTCGACGCGCCGCGCCTCTCCGCTGCAGTGTCGCGCTAGTACAGTTTCACCTTTGCTCGAAAAAACCCTATAGGCTTACTAACCACGAAAGACACGTATACTATTCATTACAATTATCATTACTATATATTTATGATGGGTACTTACGATACAAATATAAAGCAACTTATTACGAATCTTCTAGTAAAAGTTCATTTGATGTAGTCGTTTTGATCATTCCCAGTAGTTCCGTGGAAGAAGTTCCATGGCGGAACTAGAGAGACTTTTTTCCCAATGGTTCTGTAGCGGAACTAGTGAGACTTTTTCTTCCCAATAGTTTTGTTATTGAAAATTTAATTACCTTAAAAGTTTTAATTTGATTTAGTCGACTGAAGCCGGGTACACTACCTAAGTAGACTTTATTGGTTCTTGAGCTATAAACTGATACTAAACATGCTCTTGGCTGTTTCTTCATAAGAAACAGGGGCTAGAATATTTTTCACCTTTGCTCTAAAAAACCCTAAAAGCTTACTAACCACATAAGACACGTACACTATTCACAATATTTATCATTAGTATATTTTATGGTGGGTACTTACGATACAAATATGAAGCAACTTATTACAAGTCTTCTAGTAAAATTTCCTTTGATGTAGTCGTTTCTGTCGCCGACATGGATGACAGTTTATGAATTGAAATCGTATTAGGTAGCGTTCACATTGATAAATACCTAAATTTTATCTATTCTATAAATTTTATAATCCTTTCTCTCTCTCTCTTTCTCTTCTTTTCTTTCTCTATTTCTTTCCTTTCACACGACCCATCTGATACATAGTGGTAACCGTGACCTATTAAGGTGTGTGACACCAGTGGAGTCACTTCCGTGCTGCCGACCCTGTAAGAACAGAGATTTTCTGTGCTGTCAGTGCAGAATACAAAATCAGGACAAGCCTTTGGTCTTCCCACTGACAGCACAAAAACTCTCCAGCGAGCTCCGGCTACTCTAGTCACCGCCTAGTCACCACAGAACACAACACGAGGAGGTATTCTGTAGGGTGGAGGTACATCCTTAGTCGGACTGCTCAATTGGGACGGAAAAACCGCCGTGTCCTACCTCCTATAATACCTAATATTATGATCTAATATTGGATAAATTTAAATTTAATAACGGCATTGTCAGCCACACGCAGTCCACTGCTGAACATAAGCCTCTCCCATAGACTTCCAGAATGACCGATCTGAAGCAGCCCGCATCCATCGATTCCCGGTGACCTTGATGAGGTCGTCCTTCCACCAGCTTGTATCCGTCTTTATCTTATACATACTATAAATTTATTTTATTTACAAATTACCTTTATTCACTGATCTGTTTCAGTCTTGAATGACCAAAAATAGCATAAAGACCTTTGTTATAGGCCTTTATTTACATAAGATATTTTCGTAGCTATTTAAAAGAATCAATGTTTGTATGTTCATATTTTATACGCTGCCCATCATAATTTTCTGAGTCTTTTCCTAACTCAGTTGGGGTCGGCTTTCTAGTCTAACTATGATGCAGCTGAACATCGATATTTTCTGTGAAGCGACTGCCATATGACCTCCATAACCTATCGATATCAGTAGTTAAACTGGTTGGAATTTTGAGCGCTCCAACTACCCATAACGACGGCTTAAGGTGCTCTCCGAGGCACGACCAGACCAATACTAATGCCTATATTCATGCATACAAATATTTGCACTCAGCGGGGATCGAACCCGCACCTCCTGCGTAGCGGCAGCGCTCACTTTCACCACGTCAAGGAGGCTGTAGTATATACTTCTTAACTGGACCTAAACTTTTGCTCTCCTACAGAAGATTGCAGATAAAAAAAAAGATTATGTTTCTTACGGTGAGTAGGGTCAGTGGAATTCTCCAACGTGTCCTGTCAGCGGGCGAATGTTTTTGTAGAAAAGATAAATTTAAGCTTTTGATAATCGCTAGTTACCTACTTAGACACTATCACTATCCGGTGATCAAAGCCGGTTGTATCCGAAGCTAATACTTTGGAGCCTGTGGTCCGATTTTCTACTCCTTTTAATAAATTGGTTTGCTTGTCTTTTATGGTAGTGACTGCCGTCTAACCCCCAACTCCAAGAAGAAAGCCTGCGCCAGGGTTTGTTAAAGTGCAGGTCAGATTTTTTTTTCTCGAAGTTCTTGGTTGGACTCTATACACCAAGCATGCGTTATGTGTAGGCTCCATAAATTTAATATATACCTACTAGGTATGCACGTAATTATGAAAAGTCCCTCTATGAAAATCTCCAAATTTAAAACATTTTCTTAAAATAAAACTTGAATATAAGAATATTTATTCCAAACACATAAATATGCTAAATTTTAAACATCTAATACCTATGCGAAAGTCAATATTAGGAGTATATCCACCGCAACGAAATAACCAATATTTACATAAATTGAATTTAAAATGTTGAAATAGAATTCTCTTTCAAAGCTCGCTCTATAATATAAGGGTTGTTATACACGGAGGGAAATATTTACTAGATCCATTTCTTCTCTAATTAACTTTGTCCCTCTGTAGGAAAATCCGCGGTAGCCTAGTGGTATGAGTAATGGACTGCTGAGGCGAGGTCTCGGGTTCGATCCCAGGTTTTACTGTGGCACACACCAATGACCCTTCGATGCTTATTGAAGTTATGTGTGTATTTCTCGCAGGTTTATAAGTGTCCAGTTAATGGCAATAGGCTATATGACCTAAACATAAACTGGCAAATTGTGGGTTGCAGCACCTCTGTCTACCCCTTCGGGAATATAGGCGTGTGTTTATGTTATGTTATGTTATGTAGGAAAAAGGTCTCTCCTAATCTTTCTACTTCTCTCTCTCCCTTTTGCTTTGAAGCACCAATATCGGTCAAAGAAATTGGATACCATCCCGCCAATATTCACTTAGTTCGGGGTCTCTACAATATCCTTTCTTGAGAATATCAGATTCCAGTTTGACATATACGTTTATAGTAGATCAAACTAAGAAATAAATCCTATTACAGTTCAAGGTAAAAAATAATCCTATTTATTTCATAATTTAACGAGTCACAGCTTTCCACGTACTTCTACTCTATGACTTTTTACAACACTGACACTTTGTTAGATTAAAAAATACACAACATTTTTGAGTAAACAGTAAAGCTGCTGCACTTATTTATCTCTATATTTTTCACAGCGCTGAAAGTCAAGCCATAAACGGCTTCATTGCACAAAACCATTCATTAAACACTCATGTTGGTTTAGCACCGCAAATGTGAATATTATTATAATAAATTACACGTCAGCACCGCACTCGCCACAGTCGGGTGTGTCCACACCAGCAGTGTCATAGTAACTAACAATGTCAACTAAATGACATAAATTCTTGCAAAATTTTACATAACAGAAAAATAAACAAGAGCGTTTAGCGAAAGGACAATTTACATTGACTAAAGCGTTTGCTAGAAAGAACATAAAAATGTTCGTAGAGATGTTTGGCTTCATGCTTGGCTTGGAACAACGAATGTTCATTCGACAAATCTAAAATTGGCGATTGCTCGATGTTTTATAGCATGTGGATGTGCAAGTCTATCAGCAGCTTTAGAGCGAAAACTTCGTTATAAGTTTTTAAAGTGGAATGTTTTAGAACTTTAGTATAAAATTATCGAGATATTTACCATGATGTATTGTTTTAAGTTTTAGATATTTCGGCGCTGTTGATCATGGTGCTTGCAACAGCGCCGAAATATCGAAAACTCAAAACAACATGTTTTAGAACAGTTCATTCATGGTATTTTTTGATCATGCAGTTTTTTAATATATTCAGTTCGTTAATTGTCTACACCCTGCTGGATGTTAAGAAGCTAAAGTGTAGTCCAGATGATGGATCACCAATTCAGATGAAATTTACTATTTCAAAATTGTCGTTCCGTCAATTGACAGCCTCGAGAGATGCTTTTAGACATCCCGTTTGTAGAACCCGGGATTATAAAAAGGAGGAACACACGTGTGAGCAAAACATAATCTTTCTTTACTGTGCGATAAAGAAATAAAGTTTCGAACTGAATGAGTAGAGTTGTAGAAAAATAGGAGACGTAGTAAATGAATAGTTTACAGATGACATGTGGAGCTGTAAGTAAACGGATCTCATGTCAACTGGGATAAATTTCCGTTCATTTATAATTCTGTTCGTTTTTTCTGCCATTTATATTATTGGAATCAGATACGGCTTACATAAGACCTATAATATAATAGTGTTCGTGGTGCTTTATCTCTTTTATAGGTTGTTCGCCAATTTGTCCCTTTTATCTCCTGCTTGCTAAGGAAAAAAGTATATTTATTATATTTATAAATCTTCCAATTTACATCAGCCCCCTAGACAAGTGGCAAATGGCTGATTCACTTCGATGCAGGTTTCAAGGCAGTAAAACTCTCCTTCGAATTTACTGAGTTTAATTCTCTCTATTCGGTGTTATGTGGTTCACAACTATTTTGATCCATTAATTCTAATTATTATTGTTGTTATGTAGAATATTTAACTTACACTTTTATAAAATTAGACTCCTATTAGAATTTGACATTCCTAAAATTTAATTGTTCTTCATAAACTACATATTGATATTGTTACGTGCACGGGGTACAATTAAATGCCGTTTACTCAACGAAGAGATTTATTAGCTCACCACAACTAGACAATTAGATCACTAGTACACACAGTACTCTTCAACAGTTCCAGTCGCTCAGTAGTTCACAGTAGTCCACAGTCGTTGCTCAGGTCGCAGTTAGAATCTTCTTCGGTCGCTTAAGTTCGCTGTGTTCGTTATCGATCTCAAAGACTGAATGAGTCGTGTCGCTATGCGAGCGTGTTTTTATACTTCTCAATTAAGAGGATCGAATTATCTAGAAAGCTCGCGAGCGACAAATACGTATTCCTTTGATCTTGCCGCCGTCGCTGACCTTCGAGTACATTCTCGATATTTACCTATTGTTTGTTTATATTTGAGAGTGTAGGTACCTGTAGGTACGTTGTGACTTTTTGTTGACGATTCCAGATTTTTCTATGCCATTCGGTAGAGTACTTCGTCACTAACAATGCGTTTTTATTTCTTGAAGATTTGATTATTAGTTTTCGAGATATCGACGGCTGTCGTAACAATATAATATTGTGACTGCACTGAACTGGACCTAAACGTTTGCTCCCTGCAGATAAAAAAACAAAGATTATGTTCCTCAAGGTGAGCAGGGTTAGTGGAACTCTCCAACGTGTCCTGTCAGCGGGCGAATGTTTTTGTAGAAAACAAAAACTTTTGATAATCGCTAGTTACCTACTTAGACACTATCACTATCCGGTGATCAAAGTCAGTTGCATCCAAAGCTAACACTTTGGAGTCTGTGGTCTCCTTTCCTACTCCTCCTTTTCATAAATTGGTTTGTTTATCTTTTATGGTAGTGACTGCCGTCTAACCCCCTGTCTAAGTGACTGCACTGAAACCTGCGATACTAAATTTTTGACATTGTTTAATTTTTTATTTTGTTTGAGAAAATAATGCTATTATTAAGAATGGGAAGTTAAGTGACAAACTCGCTGTAACGATTAGGAATGATATATGATGTGTAATGATTATCCATATGAATAAATGAGTTATGAGTTATAAATGCATGTAAAATTAGTGCTTGTATTGCCGCTAATCCCTCTAGTTAAACTAGGTTGCTTGTGTTACGTTGATAATAATACAAATATTTGATGAGGTTTGAACTCACAAACTCTTAATTACAAGGACAAAGTTAATGCGCAGATAGGTAGATGTAATATTATTGTCTGTAATTAATGACTATTCTAAGTACATAACAGACTGGCTTGTCCTGGAAAGTTCTTCATCGTGATCATCGTCAACCTTCTAGGCGCCAAGTTGTTGATGATGATTGAATATGAGCTAGGACCTAGCGCACATCTAGCCTAGCATAGCCCGGAGTACGCTTTCCGTCCTTTTCTTCTCCATGATAATAATAATAATAATAATAATAAATATTCCACGACATTCTACACAACGCTATCTAGACCCATGGTAAGTATAGCTTAACTAGCTTGTGTTATGGGATCTAGAATGCGGATAAACATACTTAGATACTTTTTTTTTTGTAAATACATACATATTATACATAGAAACACCCAGACCAATGCAAATATACATATTCATGAACACAAATATTTGCACTGAGCGGGAATCGAACCCGCGCCCCCTGCATACCGCTATGCGAATGCTCTACCGCTACGCCACGGAGGTCGTCATGTCGTGATGTCTCCAATAGAGTGAGATCGAGAAAGTATCTTCATCTGACTTAAGAATGACGTTACGTAACCTGTATAACACCGTTCTTCCGGCGTGAAAAGCCAAATTTCCGCCCTCTCACTTAATATCGTGGACTACGATAAGACGCCCATTGTACAACTAACTTCATGTAATCTAACCTCCGTTTGTAGCCTTTGTTTGGTATGTTACAAAGAGTTTATAGCTGTCTGTCTACTTGGTATATATAATACATACACGCCTTTATCCCTGGAGGGTTAGGCAGAGGTGAATTAACTCTCACATTTCACTAATAATTGTATTCGGTCCCACGTAACAGGGGGTGAGGCTGTTGCCGTATTCCGGGCACTATGGTTGACTCGAGAAATGCATCTGGGTTGAGTCTTGACTGTATATATCTGTCTGATGTTAAACAGCCCTATCCCATAGTCGCCTTGTACGACACCACGTGGGAAGAGATGGGGTGGCCCAAATTCTACTGTGCCGGAAACCACGTGGCTATTACTACTATTTACATACTTTGTTTATTTTTAATATTCACCCCATCAATTATGAAGACAGGATGGAACTCCAGATGATATTGTGAGATTATCGAATGCATGAAATGCCTTAATTCTATTTCTTTTCTCCATTCTTTAACATGCATAATATCTAGATCTTTAGAAGTATCGAAACAAAAACTAGGCAAACCAGAATTCATTGTCAATGTAGCGTTGTACTTAACTGCAACCGAGCTTTCACTTACTACCCCAGGTCAGCTTACACCTTCTTCTCCTTCTGATTTGCCTTAGAGAAGAAATTGCCGTCTTCTGACCTCGAGAGAAATATCTGCGTCAGAACCTAATTTTTCAATTTGTAGGTGTGTCTACGCGGTGACACTACATATTGAAAGATCACTAGATGAGGCTGGTTTGCCTGCGAAATCCTTGGTGAGACTCTATATTTTACACCCCTAAAGAAACCTCAAGAGAAAAATCTGCGTCAGAACCTAAACTTTCAAGGTGTGTTTAAGCTTCCGGGGACGAGTTGGAGACTCTGTAGTCCCCACACCCGAGAAGAGGGCCAGATCGTGAGAGATGGCCCTGGGTCGGCCGGGGTGCGAGGGATATGCCTGTCAACCTCACCTTCGGTTCGAGTCCGACATAACCTCCTCCACCGGCTCCGGTGGGGAGGTATCCGTGGGGATTTTGCGCACGTAAAAAAAAAAAGGTGTGTCTATGCGATAGGCACACCTACACATTGAAAGCTTACTAGATGAGGCTGGTTTGCCTGCGAAGACCTTGGTGGGACTCTAAATTATACACCCCTAAAGAAACTAGGCAAACAAGTTCAATATTAAGTTTCCCTAACACCAAAATATCTCAACTACAGTAACAGTTTGTACTGCAGTACCTTTAGAACAAACAACTTGATTCGATAACTAAGGCGCTCGTTAGAGAGCACGAATGTTAAATATTTGAACCGACTTGATTTTACGGAACTCTTAATATGATAAAACTTCTGTATCCCCGAAGTATATATAGTATATCCCCGAAGGGGTAGGCAGAGGTGCTAGCACCCACATTTCGCAAGTTTATGATTAGGTCCCAATGTAATAGGTGGCGAGCCTATTACCATTAACCGGGCACTTATAAACCTGTGATGAATACACACATAACTTTGAAAAGTATCGAAAAGTAATTGGTGTGTGCCATGGTAAAACCTGGGATCGAACCCGAGACTCCGTCTCAGCAGTCCATTACCCATACTACTAGGCTACCGCGGTTTTACTATGTTAGTGAGTAAAATACGTTTTGTGATAATTGATAATATTTTTTACTTTACCAAATATTGCCCGCGGCTACGCTCACTACGTGCAATTTTGCTCTTCAGATCTGCGGGATTTTATGTGTTTATTCAGACCTTAATCTATCTCTCCGCCAAATATCAGCGTTTGAATAGATATTTGTCACTAAATCCGACAGTAATGGCTATACCGAATAAAATGAAATATCACATAGATTACTTCTTATTGCCGGAATAATGGGATCATGAGGTACAGCTAGTGTGAATTACAATTACAAATGTAACAGGAAACTTACAAACACGCTATTTACACACTTACGCACACACGATACTCATATACATACACGCAAACATGAGGTGGTAATTTATTATGCTAATACATAGGTCGTTAATCTCCTCCTACTAAAGAAATGTAATTATTATTTTTGTTTAATTTAAGCTAACACAAGGAATTTAATTCGGGCAGGCGGAGGTCCGGTAATTTTTATTAAGAGTGCAGAACTTTTTATTCACTTGGGTTTATTGAGGGAGTGGGTATGGGGCGCTAGCAAGGCAACCACACTTGTTAACCGGTACACCTGATTGTCATACTTTGGCGTCTTGATTTTTGAGGTCAGATAGCAGATCGTTAAAAGTCAAGATGAGGCACAATCAAGCGTAAGAGTAAGCTCGCCACCTTGCTCGCGGCGATGGAACGCTGCGCAGATGCATGGGCGGCCGGTGCCTCCTATTTTTTTTTCTTTTTTTTTTTCAATCAAATTCGTTTGTATATTGTATTGCGAGCAAGTAATGCTCGTGAAGGAGGAGGCGGGGCGAAAGCAGCAGCGGCAGCGGGGGCGACGAAGACCTCGATGACCTCCGCCCCCTATGAGCACAGGCCTGGGGGTGACGGGTGGAGCCGCCTGTCAAACTGGCAGAAGCAGGTGGCGGCGGTGGCGCACCTCGCGCGCCTCTCCATCACCGCTCATAGGCTCAATAGGCTCACCCCCTATTACGTGGGACCGTATAAAATTATTGGTGAAATATGGGTGCTAATGGACCTTTGCCTAATCCTCTGATTTTATGTATGTATGTATAATTTATACAAAAGTTTGTGAAGATGTTTGTTATCCAATAACACACTGAAGGCTGAACGGGATCTGCCTAAAATTATAGGCACAGTCTGGAATAAGAAATTGGTCTTTATCTCGGGAATAGGTTCCTATGGGTTGTGGGAATGGGTCAAAATTCCACGTAAGTGGAGCCTCTGGTAAAAGCTAATTACTGATAACCTCTCTAACCCCTCCAGGAAAGTTAAATTGCTTATGTTAGGAGTGGGTTCACGTTGGTAATGTAATGACGGCATCTGCAGCGTAGCGGTAGAACGTTCGATAGTGGGATCGATTCCCGTTCAGTGCAAATATTTTTAGGTATGAAAATGTATATCTGCATTGGTCTGGGTGTTTCTATGTAAATCTAAATATGAATATATATTCTTTTTTAAGTAGTATCTAAAGTATGCGTATCCGCGGTCTAAATAATACAAGTTGGTTAAACTATGCTTAGGATGATTAAAGAACTTAGTGTACAATGTTGTAAAATATTTATCATTATTTAAAATGGCCAGGATTCGATCCTACTACTGCTTAACTACGGACTGACAATCCTATCTTCTCTATAGCACTGACTATTATAACAGAAAAAGAATGTTAATTAGCGCTATTCTTAATTATCAGCACCATTGGGAACAAAACTAGTTAGGCTTTACCGAAATATACAACGTCGCGTCGTTAGTAATTATGAATTCCTTTCACAGTAGCTATTATTGTAAGACCTATGTTACAGAAAATTCAATTACAGTATATTGTTATTCTTTTCACTCTTTAAGAATCTTCATAAATTAAGAAGGTATAACGTATAACTATTCAGTAGTTTAATGAAATTTAGAATTTATTGAAAAATAGGAAAAATTGAATTGGTTTAGGCGGGATTCGAATCCGTGATCTTCCCCTTACTCTGGCCACTGAAACACCGTACCACGCCCGAAGTCATCCAATTTTTTTTACGCAGAACACGTTAGTAATTAGCCTTCACCTTGCCTGATGTAAGCTGAATGCTAAGTCTCAGAAAAGAGGATTACATGTACCATTACATGTACCTTCCTATATATTCCTATATGTCCTATACATTTATTTTGAATCAACGAGGCGAGCTGTATTCAGTCATTATAATGAAAAACATTTCAGCTATTTGGTACAAGCATACTTGTAGCAAATTTTGGTTGAAGTTAACTATCAAATTCCTATAGATCACGTGAAAGATTTTTACCTGATAGACAGGGTTTGCAAGAAAACCCTGTCTATTAGGTAAAAATCTTTCTCCTTCTCTTTTCGTTTTGCCTTATACAGCCTTTATGGGATGTTTATGTTATGTTATGTGTATCCAATACGCGTAATAGTCAACCATGTGGTGACGGAGAAAGAATACAAGTATCACCATCACATCTTATCCCACGGGTATCGTAAGCGACGACTAAAGGCTCTATATCAACCAGTCTGACCAGCGTTAAAACTGCAAGCCAAAGCCTCTCAACATTGGGAGAGGGCCATGTTCAACAGTAAATTGCGATGGACTAATTGACTGACGTCAACCCTGAGAGGAAAGCCTCATCTATCAATCAGCAGCAATCGTCTGTCAGTCAGCGTCAGAATGATCTTCACTACAAAGTCTAAAATGATCTTAAAACCATGGCATTAAGAGCTAATCAAACTGTTTTAAGAATGTAAATAGTATTATTGTATGAACTAAACAATCAGTCAACAGGAAAGGAGGGAAACCAAGGCATTAGGATCATTTTGAGTAGTTTGTTTAATAATTATCGATCTAAGGTTGACTGTACCAGCTTGCAAATAAGGTTAATTTGGGTACCAAAGACCTTGTTGGAGCTCCATACACCACTGCGTATTACGTACAATTATTTATTTATTGGAAACTTAACAACTATTTTACCGAATGAAAAAAAAAAATCCGAACTACGTAAGATTCTAAGTCAACAATAAAGTTTCCCGACAAGTAATATAGTAATATATAATATAATTAGTTTTATTTTTTATTTCACAGGAAATCGGTTGGCGTTATCAGCATTCAAATACTAGGTGAGTTGGATTATGAAGTGCTATCATTACAGCAGAATATTTCCCCCTATTGGCATTGCAAAATGGCGATTACTTAGTTAATTCTGACTAATAATTAATAAATAACATTCAATAATCTTAACTTACGTTCGTACAACAGTTTGTAAGTTACCTAATTATGACAATTTTTTATCCAATATTTCTTCTTTTTATTTTTTATCCAATTTTTTCCTGTTCACAAACGAGATCCATATTTCTTTTTTAAGATCTAGAGCACCAATTTCAAAACGGATTCATTTCACTTGCTTTTTCTTGACTATTGCGAGAGCGACTCTAACCTGACCTCCCCAACCCTAAGAGTACATTAACAGCTTGAACGTGAGGAACTGCCCAAAAAATCTTTTCACTCCCCACCCTCACATAGCGAAGTGTAAGTTGGCACTCGCTTCTCGAAAAACTTTTATTTATTGGTTTCGACATCGATTTCTTGTTGGTGAATTGTGTTGGGTATTTTTTCTTGTGATAATACTTATTGTAGTTTGTTCATTAGTGATAGTGCTTCATAATAATATATGTCGTTCTTCATTGAAAAGTTATTTTCCTTTCTAAACAAAACAATTAATTCGATGAATTTGTTCTTGTTTACTATTTAATAATAATGTGTGACAGTCTTTGTGGCGTTAACACAAACGCGACTACAATACGGGGCGCTCCCTGTGTAGCAGTCGCTTTGGGTGCGGGTTTTATTCCCGCTTAGTGGAAATATTAGTACGCATGCATTTGGCTATTTGCATTGGTCTGGAAGTGCCTCGGAGAGGACGTTAAGCCGTCGGTCCCGGGTGTCATACGAAAATCTTTAGGAATTTAACCAAAATAAAAAAAATGTGTTTTGGATGCGACTGGGAAGTCGCTATGAAGATGAGGATGATAATGCTCTTGAGTAGATCTATTCATACCTAGAAATACACTTACACAAATATTCTTTTTCACTTAGAGAAATTCCTGTTGATCAACTTTACACATCAAGTGTAAAATTGATCATCAAAAAGTTTTATTTGTTATTACATTATCTTTTAATCTAAAATACACCATCATACAATTATATTATTGATATATGTATAATTGTTATCTTTCCATTTACTTAGACTCTCAAGTTGCGCCAATTATCTTATCAAACAATCTACGAGCCGCCGTAAAATTGTATTCGAAAATTTATCTTCTATTATTCAGGCTCTGGTATACTAAAGATTCAGTCTTATCTTTTTTTTTCAAACTGCGTGGATACTTTTTGCATTCCTTTAAGCGAACTGAAGATTCTATTTTATATACATAATTTATTCACAATATAGCGCTGTTATGAACCTTATTTCGGGTACTGTAAAGGTGTGTTTGAATGATTTATGAATGAAGAATAAAAAGAAGACGAATAATACAGTTATGGGTTTTAGTTATTGTACATATAATCACGCCTATATCCCCGTAGGGCTAGGCAGAGGTGAATTAACACCCACATTTCACTAATCATTGAATTCGGTCCCACGTTATAGAGGGTCGTCTTCCGGGCACTATTGTTGACTCGAACCATGCAACTGAGGCTGAGTCTAGGCTGTATATATCTGTCTGATGTTAAACTGCCCTATTCCTAAGTCGCCTTGTACGACACTGCAAGGGAAGAGACAGGGTGGTCCAAATCCAATTCTGCCGGGTACCACGCGGCATTTAGTTATTGTAACTATTATAAAGTCATTTTTTATAATTACTCTTATTTTTTCTTATCAAGCAATCGGTACTCTACCGTTAGAAGACCGTGGTCTATGGACAGAAATGACGTTTTTCAACCCCAGGGGTGTCACGCTCGTGTTATATCGATTATAGGCCCAAGGTAAAAATTACCTTCTAAAATGATCCACCGTAAATAGCGTTGAAAGAAAGGAGTTATAAAGTGGAGACTGTAAGGTCGGAGGCCCCCCCATAACTAAATGGATGGACGGACGACCTGAAAATAGGAGCTGAAACATCCTGGAAACGCAAGGCAAGGTGGAGCCGCCTGTCACCCTAGCAGAAGCAGGCCGCGGCGGCGGCGCGCCTGGCGCGCCACCCCGTTTACCGGGAACGAGTTGGGGACTCTGTAGTCCCCACACACCCGAGAAGAGGGCCAGATCGTCAGAGATGGCCCTGGGTCGGCCGGGGTGCGAGGGATATGCCTGTCAACCTCACCTTCGGCAACCAAAGCGACCCGCAGGCGGCGTGCGTTTTAGTCGGTTCGAGTCCGACATAACCTCTCCCACCGGCTCCGGTGGGGAGGTATCCGTGGGAATTTTGCGCCCGTAAAAAAAAAAAAGGCAAAAGTTCGGATATCATGGAGTAACTCCCTGATATCCGAACTTTTGAGACCCTCAAGCTGAGTGCCACCGTTGTAACATTACTTTGTGAATGTAATGGTCCTCTTTCCTGAGACTTTGCCTTTAGCTCACCATCAGGCGAGGTGAAGTCAAATTGGCGTGTCCTAGATAAAAAAAGAAAGAGGTCTAGCGCCCCTAATTTTAACATACTTTTAACTGGTTTCCTTTTATCTATAAAGAATACTAGTAATCTAAATTACTATTATTAATACTTGGTTCAAGTGAGTTTTGAGATGGCTGAATTATAAAACAACTATCTACTAAGTTCATACCGCTTAGATTGCATTTTGATTTTATGTAGCCGGGTTTTGTAACCCTTGACCACTCATTCGCAAGTACAATGCTTTGGCCAGTAGGATTCTGCTACTTCAAAGGTTTCAAAATGTAAGGGTGTGTATGGCGAGCGGTGCGATACTGTCATAAGTGATGGATTGTGTTTGTTTAATAAATACTGTGTACCATACATGATGATAATATGCGTATATTTCGCTTATTTTTTATGTAAAGAAATGAATATACTTGTTATTTGATTTATCTCTTGTTAAAAATCGGACAGTACCGGAAAGAACTTTACTGTGTTTACATTAATTTACATTTACTACAAAGCTCTTATTTATATCCGACTACGGCTATGCAAACTGAGGGTTATGATTTTGGCAGGCTATGTATGTATGTAGGTTCATCTGTTCCCTCATAGCTCGTCAACCACTTATTAGAACTGGACAAATGACGTATCGTTAGAAGCGTCTTAGTCGTCCGCTGGTTATAGGCTATATAACGTGTCTCTGAATTTATTGTGGCGCTTCTAGCATTCATAAATTATTGTGTTAAAAAATAAACTCGAGATAAATATGCTGTGTTTGATATCAACTGAAAGGGCTTAATTATCACATTTCAAATATGTATAACTTATACCGATTACTTGTCCCAAAATAATGTTAAAAAAAGTTTAAAGCTAAGACCCGAGTATAGAAAAATTAGTTCAAATATGTCCATATCCTATCCTACTAACTGTACAACCCTGCGTGACTAATAACCGCTCTCAACCGGCTAATTAAGTCCGGATTTTCCCGGATTACCGCAGGCTACTATGGTAACACGGTAATAGATTTTCACTTTGAATTTACTTGGCAATTTCAGTTAGCCATTATTGCTAGCAATCAAATTTGTTAGTTTGTCAATCAAACTGAAGATTTATAGAACAGATAAATCTCAGCGGTGAAAGACAATTTGATTCTGTCACGATTTTAGTAAATATACAGAGATTTTAGTAAAGATAAAGTGCCACCATTGTAACATTACTTAGTGTCTGTAATGGTGACCCTCTTTTCTGAGACTTTGCCTTTGGCTTTTTTTTTTTTTTTACGTGCGCAAAATCCCCACGGATACCTCCCCACCGGAGCCGGTGGAGGAGGTTATGTCGGACTCGAACCGACCAAAACACACGCCGCCTGTGGGTCGTATTTGGTTGCCGAAGGTGAGGTTAACAGGCATATCCCTCGCACCCCAGTCGACTCAGGGCCATCTCTCTCGATCTGGCCCTCTCCTCAGGTGTGAGGACCACAGAGTCCCCAACTCGTCCCCGGAAACGGGGAGGCGCGCGAGGCGCACCGCCGCCGCAACCTGCTTCTGCCAGGGTGACAAGCGGCTCCACCCGTCACCCCCAGGCCTGCGCTCATGGGGAGCGGAAGTCGTTGACGCCCGAGTTGCCTTCGTACGCGGGCAGCTTGGCTTGCGATCCTTCCTGCCGCTGCCGCTCCTGCCCCGCCTCCTCCTGCACGAGCATTACTTGCTCGCAGAAGTAGCGCCAGCTGCACACGCATCCGCGCAGAGGACCATCGCCGCGAGCAAGGTGGAGTGTTCTAATTAAAGCTGTGTATCAAATATCAGAACAACCAGTCAACAGGAAGGGGCCAAAACCAAGAAATTAAGATTATTTTAAGTACCTGCTTTGTTCGCCAAGATCGATCTGATGCTGACTGTAACCTGCAAGTCAGTGCACCTGCTTTACTTGGGAGGTTAGACGGTAGTCATTACCAGAAAAACCAACATACCAATTAAAAACAAAAATGAACTTCGGGCTTCGAAATTTAACCTATGATATATGTATGATGTATTTCCACCCAATTGAGCAGTCCAACTGGGGAAGTACCTCCGCCCCACAGAATACCGCGACTATAATAACCTCGTGTTGTGTTCCCAGCGGTGAGTAGGGTAGCCAGAGCTCACTGGAGAATTTGTGCTGTCAGTGGGAAGACTAAAGGCTTGTCCTGCTTTGTCATCTACACTGACGGCACAGAAACTTAGTACTTACAGGGTTGGCAGCGCGACTGTGACTCCTCTGGTGTTAGCAACGTCCATAGGCCAACGGTAACCACTTTCTATCAGGTGGGCCGGGTGTTTGTCTACCACCTAAATGGTATCAAAGAAATGGTTTTTATAGAGCGATTCAGCCGATTCAGTATGAATAATATTATAAATATTAATTAAATTAAGAATCATTTTCAGCCTAGTCTCAAAGGTACTCTAAAGTTAGGGATTTATTTCCGACCATCCTCCGACTAGTCGTTTAGTAATAGGGCGTAGCATAATGTATGCCGCAGGCGCCTCGCCGCCAGTCATAAACTTGCGTGTACTAAATATTTTACGTAACCTATTTTCTTTACCTTGTTTTGGAAACTACACCAGTGGAAGGAATTAGACTTCTTTTAGTATAATGTTTGTACTTTATTTTTTTTAATTAAGATTTATGCACACACAAAATAAACACAAATATATTGGACATTGAAAATTGGTACATTAGTACTGTTTATTTCTACAAAGAAATTTGTCTCAGCGGGCCAGCGAGAGGAGATCGTGAAGTACTAGAAAAGAGGTGTATCAAAGAAGAAGAATCAAAGAATCAATTTCATTTATTCAGTTTAGGCACATAAAGAGCACATATGAACGTCAAAATTTTACAATTATGTATGTCAAGAAATAATATAAAAATATTAAATAATGTAAAAATAAACCATTGGAAAATGATTCTTTCGCTGGTTCGGTAGATTAGTTCTACTGAGAAGATACCAGCAAGAAACTCAGCGAACTACATTAGAACTAGATTATTTTTCTTTTATAAATTTGTTTTGGTTTACAATTTATTTTGTGCGAGCAAGCAAGAAACTTATGTTGACCACGCATTAACATCATTAAGGTACTCATACACTTTATAGTAACCTTTACTCATTAAAGTTTTTTCACTTCTATTTTAAATTTATTTATTGGCATATTAATTAAGTTCTGAGGAATTTTATTAAGTTTTATTAATTTGTAAATGGGAAGGCGCCGTAATTAATATTGTTTTATTTTAAATGGGAGCTTGGGATTAACATGGCTTTATTCGCTTTACACGGTCAGCTTTCGGTTAAACTTAACACATGTTTGTGTGTAAACCTGAGATAAATAATTCAATACATATATACGTATATATACTCACGCCTTTATCCCTGGAGGGTTAGGCAGAGGTGTATTAACACCCACTCATTTCACCAATATTTGTATTCGGTCCTACGTAATAGGGGGTTAGCCTATTGCCATATTCCGAGCACAATAAAATTGTTGACTAAAGCTGATCTGAGGCTGAGTCAACGTAGTTCCAGTCTCATTAGAAATATTGAAGATTTGTAATACATAAATATAGTATCTAATAATAACATACCTACCATACATATTATAAGAAACCTTAATATATAATTTAAACATAATTCGCTAGTTTTTAATTTTAGCAGACGATATAAAGGACTGTCCCATAGAATTTCGAAATTCAAAATCGCGATTAACGGTAATCCTATATTTGGAATACTTTTATGATATGTGCATCGCGATGCAACGTGCATTTGTAATGCAACGTGAATATGGTGGCACACATTCCCACTCACATGAGTCGCGTTTCATATAAAACTTAAATGGTAGACAAGCACACGGCCTACCTGATGGTAAGCGGTTACCGTGGCCTATAGACGTGTTTACGTGTATGTATTTATTCAACGTAAAGATCACTTGTAAATTTGTTAGTGTTCACTTTTTCGGTCTAGACTGTACATATTAAATGCCCTGAACCTCGTTGAAACGTCAAATAAATTAAGTCAACCATCGCTCCAGCACGGACCATTTATTATCGAACAAATTGAACCGGTCCCAAGTACAAATTATCCTAAAAAGAGAAATTCACCATAAAAAAAACACTTTCTAAGGAATACCAACGTACGTTCTAAAAATTCTAAAAGACAACCCTTACTAATAAACTTGGTCAATACACTCAATTTATTTTCTTTCCATAGAACCAAAGTTTTTATAGAAAAACTTTTACAATTAAGAAAACAAATTTTACTTTTAATCCTACTTTTTCAACTCAAATAACAGAGAAAGAAAGCTTTTTCATTTAAAAATCATATATTTATTATTGAAAAAGCTTTCTTCTGTGTTATTAGGTCAAATTTGGTTAATCATATAAAGCAGACGTGATTGTACCTATATGTACCTATATGGATACAAAGTAAAAGATCCCCCATGATGGGTCTTACCGCCGTTACTACGGCGTGCCCTGCGCTTGGTTGCCCAAGTCGTCTCTCCCATTCTGCCACCATTTCCCTGTGGAGCCGGGATCTCACGGCCCGAATTTCTTCGGGCTCGGGATCGTGACCCCGCTCCCGCGCCGCCCTTCGGAACCTGTATAGCGCCGAAAGGCATCTCGCTTCCAGGATCCATGGTGGCGATCCGGCGAGGAGACTCGCCGCGTTGAATGATATCGTGCGGTACCCCCTTATGATGCGGCACGCCAACTTCCGCTGCGGACGCTGCAGCAGAAGCATGTGCCGATCACTCAGGGTGTCCGCCCACACGGGACACCCGTACAGGGCCATGGACCGCACGACACCCGCGTAGAGTCTCCTGCAGGAGTCATCCGGGCCCCTCAGGTTGGGCAGTAGCCGCGCCAGAGCGTTGGCTGTGCCCGCCAATTTGGGGCCCAGACTTCGGAAGTGCTTCCCGAAGTCCCACCGGCCGTCGAGCACGAGCCCCAGATATTTCATCTGGGGCTTGATGCCGATGAGAGTGCCTCCCACTGTGAGACTGGAACCAGGTGGTGGCGTGCGCCGAGGTCCATGAAAGAACATGGCCTCGGATTTATGCAAAGCCACCTCAAGGCCCAGCCGCCGGATCCGTTCCACGACTTGAGCAACCGCGGTCGTGGCCCTCAGGATCGCTTCGCGGTGTGTAGCTCCGCTCGCCGTCACTAGCGTGTCGTCCGCATAGCACGTGACGGCGGCGCCGTCCGCAAGCTCACCGCGAAGCACCCAGTCGTATCCAATGTTCCACAGTAGCGGCCCGAGAACCGATCCCTGTGGAACACCGCACGACATCTCACGCCGACCGACGCCGGTCGCACTTGGGTAGATGACGGCTCTCTCCGTCAGGTACGCCCCGACTATGCGGCGGAGGTAGAGAGGCACACCGTGGTACACGAGTGCCTCCCTGATGCAACTCCAGGGCAAGGTGTTGAACGCGTTAAATTATTGTGTTGGTTAGCTCTTTAACATTGATATATCTAGTAGCAACTAATTGTTTTTTTGTGACGGTAGTTTTTAAATTTTTAATTTATTCTTTATTTTACACTTTTTAAATTGAACTACTAGTCAAGCCCTTTCATTTTAAACCCATATTGAGGGAATTATGAAAAATATGTACTTCGTTATTTTGTGGCAGTAGTAAGGATAGACTCCTTCGACCCATTTTTTTCAAACATAGCTAAGAACACTACCGACTAATATACCTTTCAAACAAAAAAAAACTCAATCCAAATCATTTCTTCCGTCCCGGAGCTACGATGCCACCGACAGACAAACACACATACACAGACCTGTTAAACTTATAATGCCCCGTCGTGTTGCGTGGGGGTTAAAAAGAAAACAGGGGAACAAAATAGCCTCCTATTAAGATAATGATCGGTATTTAGTTGAGTAGTTCTGACAAAAATAGACGGCAGTACATTATTCCTGCCAACCTTTGTTCAGTGTGACAATAGAAGTGAAATCCATTTAGCGAAGTGAACAGGTCATTTAATTATAAGGCTTAAAAAGGTTTAATATGTTATGGAAGTGTCGGTCATATAAGGATTTTTGGTACATTTAGAAGGCGGCGTAATTAATATTGTTTTATTATAAATGGGTGCTTGGGATTAACATGGCTTTATCCGCATTACACGGTCAGCTTTCGGTTAAATTTAACACATGTTTGTGTGTAAAGCCGTACTTATACTATTAATGTAAAAGTAACCTGAGATAAATAATCCAATATATTTATACGTATATATATTCACGCCTTTATCCCTGGAGTGTTAGGCAGAGGTGAATTAACACCTACACATTTCACCAATAATTGTATTCGGTCCCACGTAATAGGAGGTTAGCCTATTGCCGTACACTATTGTTGACTCAAGCTGATCTGAGGCTGAGTCAACGTAGTTCCAGTCACATTAGAAATATTGAAGTTTTGTAATAATAAAAACTATGAGTATAATTTCTTAAAAAAAACAATATTATGTTTGAAGAGCATAAGACAACAAAATAACTGTGGGACGCTTTTGCACATTAATTACACAACAAAGTGTCTCAGTAGCATTTTTAATTATTAGGGTCGCTTGTTTCTTATTATGTTGCTATTTTTAATGATAGCTGCGTGGTTCCCGGCAGAGTAGAATTTGGACCACCCCTCTTGCCATTAAATGTCATACAAAGCGACTGAGGGCTAGGGCTGTTTAACATCAGACAGATATATACAGCCCAGACTCAGCCTCAGATTATAATAATCTTAGTACAGTTAAGTAGGGCACTAAATGCTAATAGGATTAATATGGTATTATATTAGTATTTTAAAATGTGAAAGATGTTTGGATGTTTGTTACACAATCACATTCAAATGGCTGAATAGATTTAGCTGTATTTTGATACAGGGATACAATTTTTTTTTTTTTTTAATTTATTTCCATATTATTACATTAGTTCATCTCATAGAAGCACCCATAAAACCCGCATAGGTTTATCTTGGGTGTGAGTGTACATTAAATTTAATTTATATAATCAACAAAAAATACAATTATAAATACATATCAAACAAAAACATAAATAAGTTTCGCCGGTGACGAGGAATAGTAAGTGCAGAGTAGGTAGGTGTAGTCTTTTGAGTGTAAACCGGCTGTTGTTTACGGTAGATGCAACGCTGCTATTTGCACCTACTTGCACGCGTTCGCTAATAGACGCACTCTGGATACAGGATGATTGGTTTGCAACTATTTACGTACAGCATAGTTTTAATAATTTTTTTTTTTTCATTTTGTTTATTTTATTGGTATGAACCATTTTATATTTTATTTATAGATTAAATATTTTGTCTTGGTTCATGTTCAAATATTATTTACTTTTGATGGGTAGGTAGGTATATGTTTTTGACTAGTCGTTTTATGTTGAGTGAATCTATTTTACTCCTGGTTTCTAATGGTATCTCGTTTATTAGTCTAGGTAGTAGGTAGTCCGTAGTTCGCGTGCCGTAGTAGTTGTTGGCTGTTTTGGTAATTAATCTTTTTTTTACAATTTGACGTGTCATGATGGGGTGTTCTATTACATTATTATGGTATTTAAAATAATTTTCTATCGTAAGCATCATTTTTACCTTTGCATTAACAGGTATAATTTTACAATATTCAAATAGTTTTTCATCATCATATGTAAACTGAATTCGAACATTTTTAGGCACAATAGACTTTAACAGACGAAGTTGTAGGAAGTATATTTTATGTAAATATGATGGAAATGTGCGGCCGTAACTACTGAGCCCGTATAGTATAATACTCTCTGCTAGGGCTGTATACATATCAAGCAAAGTAGGGAATGGTATTTTATACTTAAGTATGGAGAATTTTGCCAGAATGGCGCGAAGCTTGTCACACACTGTGTCAATATGGGCAGACCAATTAAATCTATCGTCTATTGTTACTCCTAGGTATGTGATTTGAGATACTTTGCCAATATATTCGCAGTTACATTGAATTTTTCTACCATGCAAACAGTCGTGATCATGAGCAGCCAATTGGATATCGACATCACTGTTCTTTTTATTATAGGCTGACGATACATGCAGCATTTTAGTTTTCTGCGCATTCAAGACTAGTCCTACATCGTGAGACCACTTTGTTAGTAACGTGAAGTCCGTTTGCAGTCTATTCATTGCAACTACTATATCACGATCGGCTGAGATGAGACATGTGTCATCAGCATACTGATATACGACACAATTTTTTATGATATTGTTCATATCATTTACATAGGCAAGGTAGTGCAGAGGGCCTAGTACGGATCCTTGAGCTGTTCCCTGCAAAGCTTTAACCTGGTCACTCAATTCACCATCTATCTTTACGTGGTAGGATCGATTTTTTAAATAGTCTACACACCAAGCTAGAAGAGGGCCACGTATGCCACTGCATTCCAGTTTTTCTATTAGTATGTCATGCCTCAACGTGTCGAATGCTTTGCTGTAATCTATAAAGACCATGAGAACATGTTCTTTTTTATCAAGTCTGCTGTTTACATAATCTGTAAAACTAGAGAGTAGCTGCGTTGTACTTTTTTTGGGCTGGAATCCAAACTGGTTTACTGAGATAATTTGGTGCTGTCTGTAAAAGTTATGGATTTCATTACAAATATATTTCTCAACTATTTTATCTATAATAGGTAATATGGTAATGGGCCTGTAGTTACTGTAGTCATTATTTACTCCTTTTTTATAGATTGGTCTAACTATACCTGCTTTAAGTTCATTTGGGTACGCGCTCTTATTTAAACTTTCTTTAATTAATTTTGCGATTGCATAGGATAATTTTTCAGAAATAATTTTAATGTCAATTGGTTTAATTCGGTCAATTCCAGGAGATTTATTGGTTTTAATGTTTTTAATAATTTTAAGAATGTCTTTTTGAGTTGGGTTTTTTAACAACATTGATACATTTACGTTGTTGATATAGGAACTAGGGTCCAATAGTGGGGTTACACATTTCGGCACGATACCTTTTACAGAATTTTCAAATTCTTTTGCAAAATTATTTGCTATAGTTTTACTGCATGCGTTTTGTTTATTAAATGCTTTTAATATTATGCTATCCAAGGACGACTTCATTCGACCTGTCATTCCATTTAAAATTTCCCACAATTTTTTTGGATTACCCCTATTAGCATTGATAATTTTTTTATAATATTGGTTTCTTGTCTTCTCTACGGTTTTGTTACATTTATTGCGTAATTTTGTATATTCTAATTTAACTACTCTATTTGTTGTATCTTTTTTCAGTTCTATTAGTTTTTCGTCTTTCAATTTACACATTTTAATTACGTTGTTATTAACCCATTTTTTTGTGTTCCTATCAGATGAGCTTAACTTTATGAGGTATTTAGATTTTTCATAACAATTTTCTATACTAGTTTTAATCATATTATAAATTTTGTTTGGACATGTGACCTCATCTATGTTTTTCCATATGATATTATTTAACTCTTTCTCGAGCATGGATTTGTTATATCGAAACACATATCTCCGATCATCCTGTATGTGACCGGTACGTGGGAACGAGGCAACAGTGACGCGATGGTCCGCTAGTACTGTTCCAAGCGCCGCACAAGACACATCCTGCGTGCGGGATCTTATAAATATATGATCAATGCAAGTTTTTGTCATAATATCATTTTTAGATTCAATTCTTGTATAATCTTTGATCCCGCACACAAGGCCGTGTTGGTACATTAAATTAAGATACATACATGCTGCGGAAGTCTTGGATTTTAGATCTATGTTTACATCTCCAATAAGTATGATATCCTCGGTACGATAGTTCCTAAGAATGTTGTCCAGTTCGACAAGGAAGCGGGTCTTACTCCGTGCTGGGGGTCTATAAAGTGCAAACAGAACGCCGGTCATGTTGGATTGTGTAGTGATTTTGCCTATGATGCATTCTGTATGAATAGTGGTGGTTTTGTACGGTATAAATGTGTGATTTTTGTGGACATAAACTATTATACCACCACCTTTCCGTCTGTTCCGTAGTTCTGTGTGCATGTTATAGTTAGGTATGTGATATAAACAGCTGATACGTTCAGATATACCTACCTCGGTCAACACAATAATATCTACGTTTCTGTTTGAGTTACCTATAACTAACTCAAGCTTCGAGAAGTTTTTAATTATTGAGCGAATGTTAACATGCAGATAAGTTATGTAGCCTGAATTATTATTAGAGTTAGGTAGCTGTTTGAAATAAAATGAGATATTTGGGCAGTCGCGTATTTCCGTAATGTTGTCTTGGATGTCATCCATTTATAAAGATTTTATTTTGGTGGATAATAATTGACCGCGTGGTTTTCGGCAGAGCAGAATTTGGACCACCCTATCTCTACCTATGCGGTGTCGTACAAGGTGACTAAGAGATAAGACTGTTTAACATCAGACAGATATATACAGCCCAGACTCACCCAGAAATGCATGGCTCGAGGCAACAATAGTGCCCAGAAAACGGCAATAGGCTCACCCCCTATTACGTTTGACCGAATACAATAATGGTGAAATGTGGGTGTTAATTCACCTCTGCCTAACCCTCCGGGGATAAAGGCGTGATTATATGTATGT
Source organism: Eilema griseolum (assembly GCA_963662185.1). Lineage (NCBI taxonomy): Eukaryota > Metazoa > Arthropoda > Insecta > Lepidoptera > Erebidae > Eilema > Eilema griseolum. The sequence goes on from OY759252.1 coordinate 11,516,365, forward strand.
ATGTGTATGTATACAAGTATAAATGAACTGAGCGAAGGCTTCTCGGGCGTCAGAGGTTACAGAATGACCTCCGTCCCCCATGAATGCGGGCCTGGGGGTGACAGGTGGAGTCACCTGTTACCCTAGCAGAAGCAGGCCGCAGCGGTGGCGCGAGTTGTGCGCCTCCCCATGCCCGGGAATTGGTTGAGGACTCCGTGGTCCCGAGACCCAAAGAGCCAGCTTGAAAGAGATGGCTCTGGGTCGGCCGGGGAACGAAGGATACTCACCTCCGGCAATTTACGACCCTCTGAGGGCGTGAGTTTTAGTCGGTTCGAGTCAGAGATAACCTCTCCCACCAGCTCTGGCGGGGGAGTATCCGAGGGGATTTCTCGAATGATAAAAAATAACAAAAATAAAGTATACATGGACTGTTTTTTAGGTTTTTTTTCTGGAATATGTTCCTACAAGTAAAGAAAATCGGCTCAAATTTCCACGCGGACAAAGCCGCGGGCTGCAGTTAGTTAAATGTTATATTATAACTCTTTAACGGAACACTGACGACTTTGTTTTTTAACCGCCGCTCCTTCAGCAATTTATGAAGCATAATATTTTGTAGCCTGGAATAATAAAACACAAGACGCACACAGTTTAGTACTAATTTATTTTGTACCACACTCGTATAATATTTTAGTAGACATGGAAGATGAAAAATTATTGTGCAGTCAATCTCTAATACAATAGACAATAGCTGGTATAGTCATAAAAGTAATTATTATTATACTAGCTGTTGCCCGCGTATCCATCCACGACTAATTTTGATTCCGTTCCCGCAACCTATGAGAAGCTATCGCAGGTATAAAAATATAGTATTCTTTAGTCCATTCCTGTATCAAGTTTCCGCTAAATCCGTTTATATCCAAATATTTTTCCACAAACCTCATTTATAATATTGAGTAGGAGGGTAAGGAGAATGTAGGACACGACGGTATTTCCGTCCAATTGAGCAGGCCGACTGGGGCACCTCCGCCCTACAGAATACCGCGGCCATAATAACCTCGTGTTGTGTTACCGGCGGTGAGTATGGTAGCCAGAGCTCACTGGAGAGCTTTTATGCTGTCAGTGGGATGACCAAAAGCTTGTCCTGCTTCATCTTTTACACTGACGGCACAAAAACTCTGTGCTTACAGGGTTTTTTTTTTTTTTTTTTTTACGTGCGCAAAATCCCCACGGATACCTCCCCACCGGAGCCGGTGGAGGAGGTTATGTCGGACTCGAACTGACTAAAACGCACGCCGCCTGTGGGTCGTTTTGGTTGCCGAAGGTGAGGTTGACAGGCATATCCCTCGCACCCCGGCCGACCCAACTCTCTTCTCGGGTGTGGGGACTACAGAGTCCCCAACTCGTCCCCGGAAACGGGGAGGCGCGCCACGCGTGCCACCGCCGCGGCCTGCTTCTGCCAGGGTGACAGGCGGCTTCACCTGTCACCCCCAGGCCGGCGCTCATGGGGGGCGGAGGTCGTTCATTGACCTCCGACGCCCGAGTTGCCTTCGTGCGCGGGCAGCTTGTCTTGCGATCCTTCGTCGCTCCCGCTGCCGCTCCCGCCCCGCCTCCTCCTTCACGAGCATTACTTGCTCGCAGAAGGAGGCGCCGGCCGCCCACGCATCCGCGCAGCGAACCATCGCCGCGAGCAAGGTGGAGAGCGTGAGAACCCTCACTCCCAGGGCCGCCACAAGCTCCCGCCTCGGCGTCTCCCACGCCGGACACTCGGTGAGCGTGTGCGGACCTGAGTCCTCGCTCGCGTCGCAGTGATGGCACTCGGACGTTGGCTCTTTCTGCATCCGACGCAGATACTTTCCGAAGCATCCGTGCTCGGTGATCATCTGCGTCAGACGGTACGAGATTTTCCATTTCCCTGTGGAGCCGGGATCTCACGGCCCGAATTTCTTCGGGCTCGGGATCGTGACCCCGCTCCCGCGCCGCCCTTCGGAACCGGTATAGCGCCGAAAGGCATCTCGCTTCCAGGATCCATGGTGGCGATCCGGCGAGGAGACTCGCCGCGTTGAATGATATCGTGCGGTACCCCCTTATGATGCGGCACGCCAGCTTCCGCTGCGGACGCTGCAGCAGGAGCATGTGCCGATCACTCAGGGTGTCCGCCCACACGGGACACCCGTACAGGGCCATGGACCGCACGACACCCGCGTAGAGTCTCCGTGCTTACAGGGTTGGCAGCGAGAGTGCGACTCCCTTGGTGTTGCACACGCCCATAGGCCACGGTAACCACTTTCCATCAGGTGGGCCGTGCGCTTGTCTGTCAAAAGTGGTATATAAAAAAAGAAGTAAAATTTGAACACATTACTACTATTACATAATCTGTGACCGTACCTATTGACAAAAAAATAATACATTCATTGAAATACACACCTCATCTCCGTAAATCTTTCAGTTTAAGCCTAGTTTAAGCATTGTAATGCTTGTTATTCGTTCCACAATACAGGATAACATAAGATAATCTTTATTGTACACCAACACATTAAAGTACATATACGGACAACATTTTGAAAAATGTACAAATGGCGGCCTTGTGGCTACAAGCGAACTCTTCCAGGCAACCTTTGGATGGAAATGTTTTATTGTCTTAACAATAATAACTTATGTTTTAATGGTCTTAACGATAATATTACTACATACACAGTGCGAATATGTATTCGCACTGTCTGTCTCATCTAATTGTATTATTAATCGACAATTTCTTGTATAATATACACTACTATTTCGGAAACAACTGTAATGATTTGGACGGAATATTAATTTGTAGAAAAGGTTATTTGCTTTCTAAGTTTATCTATATAGTTATTTAACCTAAGGAATGTGAAAAAAAAAACTAAAACATTACGTTCTGAGATATAATTTTTTTTTTTAAGGCAAATGTGGCAAACGTAAAATATTAGTCAAAAACGGTCCCTATTTGTTCATATGACATGTGCTCTTTCAGCATTATGTAAAAGGTTCATACTGCCTTACGTGGCGTATTTATACAACCTTGCTATTCATATCACACGAACGCCACGTATAAGTTGAAGGGGGTAGATGAATTAGCATTTCTTGGGTCAAATCTGACACTATTGCGGTCAAATTTCACTCCTATGATGTAAAGGTTTTAAGACGTATCCATGGTATTTATATTGTACTCCAATAAAAGACGCTACATATTCCTATATTTGCTTTGTATGAATTCACCAGTTGTACCTTGCTTTGTAAGGCACAGAAAAGGACACAGAATATTACATTCGCACCAAGCCAAAATAATACTTTCAATTCAATTAAATCAATTAAAAAAGAAAGAATCGATCACACTTGCAGATATGAAACTTTTATAAAAAATACATTTGCAGCCTTTGTATATTACAAATAAAAACACTATACTGTCGGATGAAATAAATCGCAATAGAATTCGTTAAAAACTAGTTTTATTTCAAAAAGCAATACAAGATATTATCTAGTGTTGCTTTTAGAAATAAATACGCGACTATTTGAATTTCGAACGATGCTACAATGCTACGTGTTCTACGAGAGCTACGAATTGCGTAGCATAAACTCATTTATCGACTGATGAACAATTTTGTTCCCAGGTAACATTTTCTCACTCAGTTATTATCCAGTTACAAGAACTGGACAATAACTGAGTGACTAATTCCCAGGTTAACGCCTGAATGACTAAAAATAAACGCTAATCATTACTTATATCCCATGAACCGAAACTTCAAGATAATATGCAGTAGTAACTATAGTGTTTGTCTGATGAATTTTAGTTGAAAAACGTCGACATTCTGGAAAAGAATTTTAACAATACTACGCTATCATTGACACAGTCATGTATTTCCATTCGATACGACCCTATAGGTCAGTTTTTATTACCATACGATTGAATGTTTTCTATAACTGTCGGTCTATTGTTATACTTCTATCTGTATAGTGCGGCTATGGAATGTCTCCAGGGGCCATTCTATCCTATATTAGATTGAAATTCTCCAAGGGCCAAAGGTTAAAATTCCTAAGGGCCAGTATTTTCACACTACAGAATAACGTAGATTAAGGAAAGATATGAAACGTCTGCATTATCTAGATTTTTGGGGTCTAAATTAATATCGTGACGGATGGTGCTCCAGTATAGGTGTCTTCATTAGGATGTAGGGTCAGACGGTAGCCGCTTCTGGAGGGTGGACCCGAACACTAAGTACCTACACGTGTTTCCTGCTTCCTACTTCCTTTAAGCGGGGCATGAAAAAGCATATGATGAGGCTGTCAAGCGGAGTGACCCTCTTAACTGAAACTTTGCTTTCAGCTCACCATCAGCCGACGCAAAGCCTAATTGTCCTATATATATATAAAAAATATATACATAACATATAAATAATAGCGTCGGTACTTCACTAAGTACCGACGCTGTTAAGGCTTATCCGCTGTTAAGGAGTCGGCCTTATGATCGAGAGGTCCCGGGTTCGAAACCAAGCCATTACTCTACCGACATGAAACCATTCTTAACACAAGCAATTTAGTTTAGCTGGATGGGTTAGAGTGAATATTAGTAATTTCGGTTGTAATATCCTTTTTTTTAAATTATTCAAGCCTATTTCACTTCTAGGTAGGAAGAGACAATAGCCCGCCATCTTCTAGACTTAGACACTGCACGAGCTTCCTCTACTGTCATTAAACCTTTCATACAATCGCGCCAGTTTCTGAACGGTTCGTTTAAAATACTGTGTACAAAATACTCCACATTGATTCGTGAAACGTTTTTTAGGCACAGCAAGGTAACAGACAAAGTGGTTAAAAGTACAAAAAAATTCAAGTGCCAGCCAGTGCGATATGTACACAAAGGATTGCTAGTCCGCAACTACAAAATCATGACATTTTCACAATATTCAGCAATTATAGACTTTCCTGTAAAGGGATAAAGTGCATTTTGCAATAGCATTTATGTGTACGGTGCATATTTTCATTGAATGTACGAGTAGGTACTTGTACATATTTATGTGTTAGCGAGGCTCTCAAAAGCTTAACGCATTCCGCAGCCAAGCACCATCATTACAGGCATTTTTATTGTATATGTCATTATTTTTGAGAACAGATATCATTACTATGGAAAAAGGTACTTTATAGATTTTCCCTTAGAGCAGTTGATATTTTTAAAATAAAAAAATAAGTTTAAAACTATATTGAAAAACCACACTTTAAAAAGTATTAAACAAGAAAATATGAAGGATAGCCGCCACTTTTTCCTAAAATGTATTGTTTTGTTAGACTAAGTGGCATACGACCACGGCTATCCTTCATATTTTCTTGTTTTTGCTTTTGTAGGAGGTAGGACACGGCGGTATTTCCACCCAATTGAGCAGTCCGACTGGGGAAGTACCTCCGTCCTACAGAATACCGCTGCTATAAGTAACTTGGTACTCTGTGATTGGAGGTGAGCCTCCTCTTGTCTATGAGGAATGCCGAACCACAGACTACAAATAATATAGTTATGGATAGGCGTGGGCTAGGGCATGCACTGATGCACTGCGTTATGCAGCCGATGCCGGCACGGCCGGTCCGGGCCACAGACTGCCCCAACAAGGCCGTTGTTGTTGTTTTTTCTGTTATTGTGTTGTTATTTTATTCTATTTTTTATTTTTTTGTATTGTGTTCCTTTCTCTTTTTATTTTTGTAAATTTAATTATGTTAATTATGTCACACGTCCTCCACATAGGAGCCAGTTGCAAACCAGCGTCAGGTACTTGTGCCTGGCACCATGCTGAACTGGCTCCTTTTTTGGTGCAACGTGACTAATTTGTTTATTTGTTGGGTTTATTGTTTTTTAATGTGTATTGTATGTAAGTATTTGTTAGTCGATGCTGTACCAAAATAAAAAGGTTTTTCTTTCTTTCTTTTCTTTCTTTCTATAATAACTTAGTGTTGTGTTCCCAGCGGTGAGTAGGGTAGCCAGAGCTCGCTGGATAATTTGTGCTGTCAGTGGGAAGACTAAAGGCTTGTCCTGCTTTGTCTTCTACACTGACGGCATAGAAACTCTGTACTTACAGGGTTGGCAGCGCGACTGTGACTCCTTTGGTGTTACAAACGTCCATAGGCCTAGGTAACCACTTTCCATCAGGTGGGCCGTGTGCTTGTCTGCCACCTAAGTGGTATAAAAAATAACCTTCATATTTTCTTGTTTCATAGTTTTTAAAGCATGATTTTTAGTAGTTGGGTTTTAGTTTTAAACTTATTTTTTTTATTTCTATTTTTTTTTTGAGGCAAGCAACACCTATAATTCTACATATTTGGAATGTGCTAATTAAGCCCTTTCAGATGAAACCAAAAAAATAAAAAATATCATCAGGAATAGCCGTGACCGCTAGAAGACACCACAATAGATTCGGTAATACATTATATAGCTTATAACCAGCGGATGATTAAGGCGCTTCTAACGATACTTAATTTGTCCAGTTCTAATAAATGGTTGAGGAGCCATGAGAGAACAGATGAACCTACATACATACGTAGCCTGTCGAAATCATAACCCTCTTTTTGCTTCGCCGTAGTCGGGTAAAAATAGGAGGCAAGAGGATGATATGTCCTTTTTTTGTGCGCTAAATTCCTATAGATATCCACACCACCGGGCCCGGTGTCGGTTATGTTGAACCGACTAAAACGCACCCCACTGTGTGAGCCGCAGGTTATCGGAGATGAGATCTGATAATCTGAGAAATATCCCTCGCACCTCGGCCGCCGCTCGCAACCCAGCCGGCCCTCGTATCCCGCACCCCGATCGGTAGGCTGATAAATACATTATGGCCTAATACAATATTCATACAAAAAATCCCCCAATACTCACAGTTGTCAATGAGGCAATAAGTTAAACATCACTGACGTGTGAATGATTGCTTTGTTTGTGATCAAAAAATCGGTTGGCTATGATATGTGTCAGAACCAAATGACGCACGTGGCAGTTGTCAGTGACAGATTGAAACAGAGTTAGAGCGACTGGGAATGTTTTGAGTTACGATATTACAATATTTTTCACGTAGCATGGGTACGGTGACGTTTGGGATTTGAAGTTACTAGAGATGTAGTCAAGATAAAATCGCAAGAAATAAAATCGATTATATATCTTATCGAGATCATTTATTAATGAAGAAGAAATCGATTCTATTATACTTTGTAAAATGTAGCTTGGGTCCTATGACAGATGTTGACAAGACATCACTAGTGATGTGAAAGTGTAATAGTCTAAGTCGAGAATAAGTATAGGTACAATGAAAATGCATGTATGTATATTATCAAAAGCTATTTATTTAATCTGAATCAGACAATGGAGTACATCCTAAATCATCATCATCATCGTCGTCGTCGTCTATATCCGACTCGCTGGAACAGTCTTGGAGATTTATAATAATTTCATTTTCTCTAAGGTTGTCAAAACGAACGTCACGTTCCCAGTCTTCAATAATGAGACGTTTGGTCCTTTCCACAACACTTTTCCAATTTCCGCGGTGTTACTTTGGTGCAAGCTTCTTTTAATAACCCCATCATTTTATTTGCAGTAAACGGCGAAGTGGTATTGTTGCGTGCCGCGTAGCCTAAAAACAATTAAATATTCATTATTACATTAATAGTAAAATATGTATTACATGGGTCTTTGTTACTGAACTTTAAATAGGTAACATATTTTTTGTAATTAGCTTTACCCTGGCACTCAGTCTGCATTATTTTTTTTAGATGAAAAGTAGGCTATGGTCCTTCCAGCCTTTGTTGCTACATTGCAACGAAAAAAAAATTACAAACAAACACTTTTCAAATTTATAAAATGTATCATATGACAGGATTTTATTAAAAAAAACTAAAAATAATTAAAAAATACGAACCTTTAATTTGAGCCCATATCATTTCTATACTGTTGTATTGGCAATGATATGGAGGGAGACGGAGAACAGTGTGGCCAAAGGATTTTGCCAGCTCGTCGAATATATATTTTGGACGCCGGGTGGCTTATTTAAGTTAACGAGCCTTAGTAGCTCCACCTTCAACATTGAGACATCAGCCTCAACACCTTGATTTTGGAGCCATTCCAAAATTTCGCTCTTTCGGTTAACTTTGGTTGGCGGTTTATCCATTTGCACGGAATGGTATGAGGCGTTGTCCATAACAATAACATGGGGACAATAACAAGGATACCTAACGTAAATCTATTAACTTTACATAATTTTATAAATTCACAACAGTTAAATAATGTGTATCGATTATGCCTCATTCAGTCGACTGAGTCGACCCAGTCGACCGATTATGTCCCATCTCTAGTAATTTCTGCCGACTGACGGAACCTTGATAGAACGGCAAGATATTTTTTGTAGCGCATTTATTTTATTTATTGATGCTTGTTTTTCCAAATTATTATGTTGTTATTGTGTTATATTATTGTATGATAAATTTTATTTGTGAGCTATGGTGATAACTACGAAAAATAAAAATCTAGAAATGAATGATCAAAGAGAGACGCCGTTACAATGTAAAGTCGTCCTGAAAATGTTCAAATGTCATAGGACCCAAGCTACATTTTACAAAGTATAACTAATAATTTTGAAGAAAAAAAGTAAAACAAAATTGATAACCTGTTTAATTATTTATTAAAAATCAAACATGTTCATCATCTTCATCATCATCATCATCATCATCATCGTCATCTGACTCGTCGACGTGAATAATTATTTGGGAATCAATTATGCAGTCTATTCTAATGTCTCGCTCCCAGTCATGTAAGATTAGATTTTTGGTTTTCTCCACTACTTTCTTCCAGTCATCGCCAGTGACATTTTTGCATCCCTCTTTCAATAACCCCATCATTTTTGTGGCTGTAAAAGGCGGAGCTGTATTTTTTCGTGCAGCGTATCCTGAAACAAGATAAAAAACAAATTGAGTCATAGAATTCAAGTAATAAACATAATCATATTTTTGTCAGTATGTAAATAGACTATGGTTAAACAAGTTACCTTTGATTTGGGCCCAAATTAATTCAATGGCATTGTACTGACAGTGGTACGGTGGAAGCCTCAGGACTTCGTGACCATATTCGTTTGCCATCATATCTAATTTGTATGTCGTTTGGGGCTTGTGCATTTTTACGAGCTTCACTAGCTCCACCTTTAATTTCGTCTCATCGGCTTCCACATTATTGGCTTGGAGCCACTCGATCAACTCGCTCTTCTTATTGGAAGAAGTCGGCGGTTTGTTCAATTGCACGGAGTGATATGGGGCATTGTCCATAATAATTGTGCTGGGTTCTTCTAAATTGCTAAGCATATTTTGAAACCACTCCGTGAATCCTTCCGCATTCATATCTTCGTGATATTCGCCCGTCTTTTTCGATTTAAAAGCAAGTAGCCCATTTTCTACAAATCCTTTCGATGTGCCTGCGTGACAAATAATCAATCTCTCCCCTTTTCCTTCTGGCACTTTGGTCGAGGCATGAGGTGTATCGTCAGTCCACATTTTACCGACCGTATGATTGGCATTCAGCCAAGTTTCATCCAGGAAGACGACATTGCTCCAATCGGTAATCGCTTTAGCCTTTTTCAAAAAGGTAACCCGCGCAAGTGCTATATCGCCCCTCTCCATGACAATTTTTCTTTTGTTTACTTTTTTGAATTGGAAACCAATGTCATTCAATACGCGCCACAAGGATGTAGGACTTCCAGTAAACAAATCAGCATCTTTTAAAGACTTGACCGGCTTTAGAAGCGTCGGTAATTCTTTATTCTGGTAATAGTTATAAATGTGGCTCCGTATAGCATCGGCCGCAAAACTGTCTACATCTGTTACAGATGCCTTTTTGGTTCGCTTTTTATTAGGGGTGGACAACTTATTTTCTTCTGTATCGTGAGCACCATATTTTTCTCGAGTGATTCGAGAAACCGTGTTCCGCCCAATGTCTAACGCATCTGCCACTCGATCCAAAACGTTGGACACAGGCAATAGCGTTCCGCCATTCTCACGTTCCCGCTCAAAGTAATCCCGCAATCGAACTACAAATTCACGGGCTTGACTACCAAGCACAGTCTTTTTCGTTCTTTTTGGCATTTTGCCAAAAAAAACAACAAAACAAAAGTCAATAACAAAAAACGGTAACGAAAACAACAAAGCACAACGATAGTCAATAACAAAAACAAGTAACAAAAACACCACGCAAGCTCAAAACAAAGAAAACAGACCGCATACAAGGCAGACGCACTCGTACTGAGTTGATATAACAAGATGGCTGCCAGCTCATGCTTAAGCAGTGTTGCTATATTATAATAAAGCTCCACAAAGACAAAAATGCTTTGTTTAAAGTTTATTATTACATAATTATATTTTATAATCGTATTTTAGTTAAAAATACAACTAACGATTTATGATACTTTATTCGACAATTTATCGATTATAACGATTTTACTATGTCAATCTCTAACGCAACCTGTTCCGATTCACGCATCAAGAATTATGTATTTGGAATGTTTATATTTAAAGTTTAAATAATTACGGAGAAATAAAAATAGTTTTAAGTTAAAAATGCAAAATAAAACAGTTTTCTTTTTATCTTCGTATTAAGTGTTGTTTCCTGTATTCCGCGTTAGGTAAATTGTTTCGAAATGAATCATGCATGAAATGGAATTAGTCAAATGTCACCGTACCCATGCTACGTGAAAAATATTATAGTTGAATCTTAAATATTCACTTATTTTGTATAAGTATTAGTACGCCTCCCGTAAACTCGGAGTCCTGAACAAAGTGAAACGTTTATTCACGCCGAAGTAGTGGTCTATAAGACACAAATTTGCTCCTGCGTGGAATACTGCTCGCATCTCTGAGATGACTACGCAAAGCACCTACTAAATACTATCGATAGGTTGGAGCGACGTGCGGTTCGAATTTTTAGAAATCCTGAGGTCATGAGCACCCTGGAACCTTTACAGATGCATAAAGATGTTGTTTCCTTGGCTGTATTTTACCGTCACCACCATGGCGAGTGTTCTGATGAGCTCTTCTGATTACGCCCACCGTCTCCTTTCTTACACAGGACACGTGCAGCTCTTAGATGTCACCCGTAAACGGTGCAGAATATTCCATCAAGAACCAAGCGGTTCGGAGAGTCTTTCGCACGGTTGTCGGAATTCGGTTGTCCATATTACCAGGTCACGTGTTTCCTCCTTCTACAATCCCGGGTCCTTTTAGCGGGGCATGAAAAGCATCTGATGAGGCGGTCAAACTAAGTGCCACCATTGTAAGTCCGGAGTCCGGAGACCTTTAGCTCAGCACCAGGCGAGGTGAATTCAAATTGGCGTGTCCTATATATAAAAAAATCAATTATCCCATTCCTGGCTTACTGGAGTAGTCTATGTGTTATTCCAGACTATGATTTATCCAGCCGTATACACCCAAATATATTTACAAATTTTCATACCTACTAGTGTAATGAATTCCAGGCGTTAATGGTGCGACAAAGAAAAGAGTCTCTGAATCGCTTGGTTAAGAACCACCATATGCGGTATGTATGTTTGTATAAATTGTATTATTTTGCCTTGAAATAAGAGTGACTGAGAAAATTCAGAATTCGCTTGTGACGAAAGGATCGGGCTCATACATCGAACTTTTTGAAGGCCCTGATGATATACTATAGATTTATCCAGTAATTATAACATCTGATAATAAAAAAGTAAGATAAAAGAAACTAATAAAAAGAAACCAAGTGGACGACAGACTTGTATACGTATCATAATAACTTTAGTAGGAAACTTTTTATAGGGTACCTTTTTATTATCTTTTTTATATATTATGGTACGTTCAACAATTGGATAAAGGTTAATGACATGAATAATATCACTTTTTTTTTTAAATACAGTACAACGAATTGTTTATTCTTATCCTTAAGTTGAGTCTTTTATAGTTCTTATTTAATTTGTAATAATATTTAGATGTTCATTTGTACGAATTTAAATGCAAGCAATAACCACTTCATTTTGTCCCGAGAAGTGGAGTTTTCTGAAATTGGTTCAGTTTTGAAGACAACGCAATTATGATTTGAGATTGACATTACTAAAACTAGCCGGGATATTTACCGTGTTAATTACTTTTGCTGAGCAACCGATATTTCGGCGCTGTTACAAGTCATGATCATTTGAGATGTAAAATTACGTTTTAACAACATGTGATTTTCAAACTCACGAAACTTAAAAAAGATCCAGAAGTTTTATTACCCTCATGAAAATAGTTTATGTTTTAAAAGAACATAAAGAATTCCACCTAGCTATCTATTTTATGGTTCTAAAATAAATCAATATAATAATGCAGTTTCTGAAATAAACTACACTACTCATGAAAGCTAATAACATGTATATATGTATGTATGTATATATGTAATATAATATAGTAAGGTGATTTCCCCTTATTCATTGAAAAATAATTTGTAACTTGATTTTAAATTAGCAAAAGTTATTACTCAAGAAATAATTAAAAACTGACTTTCAAATGAGCCTATAATCTAACCAGTACTGTAATTTCTTCTAAATAAGGTACCTAGTAGCTGGAAGCTTTTTATACGCTACGATTGATTAGGACTAAAATTAGAATTAAGTATACGATTCGTAGTTGTAATGTAAGTTGTATGCATGCATCAGATAGAGTGAAAGCTGGATGAAGCAAACTCTTAAATCAAAAACAAAAATCAAACAAACCCAACAAAAATACACACACACAAACACACAACACAAACAAACCCTTTTGGGTAAATGGTTGAAATGGCTCGCAGAAGTCGCAGGTAGACCATTCGTGCGGCCTCCGGTGTCCTCACAGTGAAATCATAATAATACATTAATGTTTATATTTATATAAATTCTACTAGTATATTTTATTAGTGTGAAAATATTTGTGTAGATAATTGGATGCTTATTCGCACTCAAAAGACTGAACAGATTTCATAAAATTTGGTGCAGAACAAATAATATAGTCCAGAATAATGCTTAGGCTCCTTTTCTCAGAAAAACCTTAGAGTAGGTTCCCATGGGTTACGTGAAAAGGTTTTACTTGTCATCCAAAATACCGCGGTCAATATACTTCGTGGTGTGTTCCCAGTGGTGAGTAGGGAAGCCAGAGCTCAGCTTACTGGAGAGTTTTTGTGCTGTCAGTAACAAGATCAAACGCTTATACTGCTTTTTCTTCTACATTGACGGCATAGAAACTTTTTGTGTTTTCAGGGTCAGCAGCGCGAGTGTGACTCCTTTGGTGTTACACACGTCCATAGTACGTTAACAACTTTCCATCAGGTGGGGCTTATGCCTCTGTGCAGATGCGTGGGTTGCCAGTGCTTCCTCACCCCCGACAACGTCATCGTGCGTTTTAGTCCGTTCAAGTCCGACATAACCTTCCCCACCAGCTCCGGTGGTAAGGGTATCCGTGGGGACTTTGCGCACAATAAAAAAGGAGCCACCGAAAAACATTTTGTATCTAAATCGTGTCGCTGTCGGGTCGATCTATGTAATAAAAACTACGCTAGCATAACAATTTATGGTGCATTTATGACTGGAGACTTCCTTTTAATGGCCACTTTATGACGCCCGTAAGTACACACTCGGCTGAGCGAAAAAGAATAAAGACTTTTTACGGCTAGTTTGCTCACCTTTCATTGTCTGTAACGGCAATTTTAAAACTATTTTAGTGTGTTTACTCCTGTAGAAAATTTATCAAAGTAAATACGCGGTCACATCAATTATTACATCATAAATTAAACTCTAATTATGATATAATTATGTCTAACTACAGATTTTTTTTATATAACTTAGGTGGCTGACAAGCACACAGCCTATCTAATGAAAAGTGGTTACGACTTGCAGCACCAGGTCACAGCCGTGCTGCCAACCCTGTTAGAAAAGAGAGTTTCTGTACCGTCCGTATAGAAGACACAACAACAAGAACAAGCCTTTAGTCTTCCCTATGACAGCATAAAACCTCTCCAGTGAACTCTGGCTACCTGACTCACCGCCCCGAACACAACATGAGGTTCTTATAGCCATGGTAATCTATAGAATGTCCTGGTCCCCCCCCAGTCAGACTGCTCAATTGGGATAGGAATACCGTAATGTCCTCCTCAACCCTCCTCAACTTCAATATCGTCAATTAGTTAGGGAGGTCAGGTGGCAGTCGCTTCACGGAAAATATCGTAGTTCAGTCGCATTACAGTTAGAATGGAAAGCCGACCCCAACTGAGTTGGTAAAGCATAATTGTTATCATGATGAAAGATAGTATTTATAAACATTTTATCTAAGTGTCTGTATTGTAAAATATTCAGAAGTAGCGTGAGTTACTTAGTGGTTAAGGAATCGAGGTCCCAGGTTTGAATCTAGGTTATCACTTTGCCACTGTAGCTTTAAATACATTTTAAAAATTCTTCTGGAAAAGTAATGCAAGTTCGTATATATTATTATGACAGAATTTGACTCGAACATACAAAAACCCCCGACACAAAAAACAACGTCCTCTAACTGGTAAAGCACTCCATCATATTATTGGGACGATTCAAGCTCCCCCCGACATTGCTACGCTTGAATCGCAATTTTACTAAGTATATCATTGTTATCTTTAAGTATGGACGTCATTTTTTTTTACACAACTGTGGACGTGGAGTCTCACAGGCTTCTATATGCACACACATTTTTTTTAGGATATTGATATTAGATCGCTTTAAAAGTGATTAAATAATAAAGTTATGGGATTAAGCAATCAAATATCGTGATTATAATAATAATTTTTTATTTAGAAAATTATAGAATTTAAAAAATCAAAAATTATGGCACTTTTCAGTCTAAATCTATTTAGGTTACATTTTTAGGTATTAATAACAGCCAAAGTTATTACTAGTACAAAATTAGTCTTTTTCTCTCAAAATATAGTATATAAGAAAACAAAAACAAAAAACACCTACTTCAGGTAACAAATATAAAAAATTTTGACAACCGTCTAATAAGGTAAATTTATTGGCAGTCAGTGCACAAAGGTCTCGAACATTGTAGGCTTGTTGCACCCAACACAAACATAGGTGTTTTCCTATGTTTTTTCGCAGGACATATTCTACAAGCTCTTCTGGCTCCTTGATTGGTTTCTTGAGCCTGGACATCTTCTGTAACCATATCCTTACCTAAAACTCGAGTCATGGTCAACCTCAGCTCTCTTGGCAATCGTGTATTTATTACACGTCTTTGCAGATGAGGCACCACCAGCACACGTGCTAATTTTTTCAGGAAATCTCCTCTCTCCACAGCTTTTGGTTGGTGCAAGTTCTATAAAATGTACGCATTCATGGCACTCAAGTCTAGGACATGATGTAGTACCACCTTAGGCCACCTCCTTGTTCGACGGCTACTGGGGTTCTTCAAGAGGGGCATCAGAAGGTTTCTTCATGGTCGGCAGCACGAGTGTGACACCCCTGGTGTTGCATACGTCCATAGGCCACGGTAACCGCTTTCCATCAGGTGGGCCGTGTGCTTGTCTGCCAACTTAGTGGTATAAAAAAAAAAAAATTGTCAGTCTCATCGACGCCCCCTTTAGTTGAGTTATAATACATAATAATTTCAGGTTTGTTAGTATTATCATCTACCTGGTCACTATGATGCATGGAAGAAACAAGCACCACAGCTCTATTCTTCTTTGGCACATATGAGCATATCGTTTTTGTGGCCGTAAATCCAAATAAAGTAGTATTTACTTCTCGATTCTTATTTCGCTGAAATTCAATCGGTATTTCCCTCTTGTTCTTCTTCAGCCTCCCAACATACGTCAGATTCCGTGATGATAGTTCGTCAACAAGCTGTATACATGAAAACCAATTGTCAGCTGTGACGTTACGGTTGGTTCCTTGAATGGGTTTAGTGAGGCGTAGGACACACTGAGTTAGAAATAGAACTCGTTGATGGTCGTTTTGATTTAGAACTACCCGCTATGTTATTTTTTGACATTTTGCACTACAAAATCTGAAACAAACATAATCAATCGCCCTTACAAGATATATCACAGGGCAACAAGGGACGTGTAGCCTGACAGGCTCCGGTCAATATTTTGATGGTTATTACTCACGTGATATTCATCGGCAGACGCAACCTCCTCACTTGTTGGTAGTTTTACAACTAAAACAAAAGCTACAGAGACGCTCAATCGCCGGGAGCGGGGGGAACTAGGTGAAACTAACAAAATGCAAACACCGAGTAGCCTGTGAGACTCCACGTCCATACTTAAAGGTTAAAGGGCTAAATAACACAATTTTTTAACATTTTTGGATGTTGCTTTTTGTGACAGCGTTTGTTTTTTTTTTAATTTTCAATTTATTTTACATTTTTTAAATAAATCTACTAGTCAAGCTTTCATTTGATACCCACATTGAGGGAGTTTTGAAAAGTATGTACTCCTTCATTTTGCGGTGGCGGCCATCTAAGACCGATCAAATACTTGCATACCTTTCAAAAAAAAAACAAATCGGTTCATTCGTAAAGAGCTATCGATGCCACAGACAGACGCATATACACGCACACACACACAAAAACGCCAAACTTATAACACCGTCTTTTTTGTGTCGGAACAAAAAAAAACATTCAAGTTGATACCTTTCAAAAAAAAAAACAAATCGGTTCATTCGTAAAGAGCTATCGATGCCACAGACAGACGCACATACACGCACACACACACAAAAACGCCAAACTTATAATACCGTCTTTTTTGTGTCGGAACAAAAAAAAAACATTCAAGTTGAGGACCTTTTTGGAAATCGCTTAAAACAACACAACCATGGTTTGAGGAACTCGTATAGCAAAAAAGAAACAAAATTTATCGAACAGTGAGCAAAACTTTTCAATTAATAATTTCGATTGAATAGTTATCGATGAAAAGGGTATGATGTTCAATGTTCATCGAAAACAAAAGGGGAATTATTCAAGCGGCTGAGTTACATCGATGTGAGTAAATGTTACGTTGACTCGATTAAAAATCGTTCAATTGTTACATCGATATGTCACATCTGTCTGAATGTTTATTTACATTGATTTATTGTGTTACGAAACAGATATAAGCAGTCTCAAAATTTGTATCTTGTCTACTGCCGAGTTTGAGGATAAAACGTATGAACGTTCGTTTGAACGTAAAGATGTGGAGCGGTTTCGCAGAACACGCACCATGTAAAGCAGCTTGTCCGTGATATTACAGACTCATTGATCAGAGTAAATGCGTCCGTATCTGCGTCCGTGTCCGTGAAATCTCGCACCTTGGGAACCGTTTTACCGTATCTGTTTTTATGTAATAGGTTGATAATTCTCTTTATAAGTGTTTACACTACATAAGACCCATAATAATGTTCAATAATCATTTATTAAAAGTACTTATAAGTTATTTACAGATCAAATTATTAATATTAATCTTTTAAATAAATCATAAACTACTCAAAAGGCCATAACTCACTAAACGCAGGTTATTGAAACGAAGTAAAGCTATTACGTCATATCGCGTATATTGTAACCACGCGAATTGAGTTATTATTTGTTTGTGTGTGACATTTTGTCGGCTCCCATTTATAGTTACAAAGAATTTCGTACTTACAGAAATATGCTCCGATTACTAGTAAATAAGAAATATTTTAGTGACCGATATTGAAGTTATTTTAAGAAAATTGTTTCTTATTATTTTAGAGGTGTACTGAGCTTCACATTATGTTACGTTAAATACTACATAAACATAACATCAACTCACGCCTATATTCCTGAAGGGGTAGGCAAAGGTGCGAGCACCCACATTTCGCCAGTTTATGTTTAGATCCCAATTAAATAGGTGGCGAGCCTATTGCCATTAACCGGGCACTTATAAACCTGCGATAAATACACGCTTAACTTCGAATAGCATCGAAAAGTCATTGGTGTGTGCCATGGTAAAACCTGGGATCGAACCCGAGACCTCGTCTCAGCAGTCCATTACCCATACCACTTGGCTATCGTGCTAATACTACATAATACTCCAAAATCTTCAGGGTACAATACAGCAATTGATTTACAGACGAGGTTTTCGACTTGAGGCAGTCGGTCCCATAATAACTGGAAAACCAGATCTAAATGTAGAGGGCTATTCCGACTCTATCCACATCTAGACTTGGCTAATCCGGTTTTCTTACATGTGAAAGGATCTTTGTAGGAACTAAGCTATTATGATGATTTTACTTAAGTCTTCACAAAGAACTTGTCTTTGCAGGAAAATGCTTCAATTACTAGTAAATATGATATTTATTTATCTAAACTAACAGTTATCAATCTATAATATTATGGTTTAATAGCCGTTATTATCGCTGCTTTTAAGGAAATTGTTTGTTATTAATTTACGTGATCAAGGGCAAGAATATCAAAGACCAAACTCGTACATTTATGAATTGGTATAGACCCTTCCAAGCAAGCTTAATATTTGTGTTTCATGATGGTAGTTTATTTAGTTAAGTTTGAATCTGGAATCTCTTGGTTGGAAGTTTTTCTTCAACCAATAAAAAGTATTGGATTAAAAAGATTTTCTCTAAGGTAAACTGTTTAAAACTTCTTAAACTTTTGCGTTCCGTGATATATCTGCTATAATGTTAATGGGAATTAACGCGAGGGTGGTAGACTTAGGTATATACTTAGGCTTTTAAATTGCCTGATGTTTTGACTATATAAAACCGGCCTATTGCATGGCATACTATGACATACTATGACATGCTATGACACACTATGACATATTATGGTGTACTATTACATACTATGACATAGATAGATAGATAATACTTTATTGTACACCAATACATTTACAGCTGAGACAAGTAGATAACATGTTATATTATGACATACTATGGCATACTATGACATACTATGGCATACTATGACATACTATGACATACTATGACATACTATGACATACTATGACATACTATGACATACTATTACATACTATGATAATCTGTGACACACTTTGACAAACTGTGACGTACTATGATATACTATGATATACTATGATATACTATGATATACTATGATATACTATGATATACTATGATATACTATGATATACTATGATATACTATGATATACTATGATATACTATGATATACTATGATATACTATGATATACTATGATATACTATGATATACTATGATATACTATGATATACTATGATATACTATGATATACTATGATATACTATGATATACTATGATATACTATGATATACTATGATATACTATGATATACTATGATATACTATGATATACTATGATATACTATGATATACTATGATATACTATGATATACTATGATATACTATGATATACTATGATATACTATGATATACTATGATATACTATGATATACTATGATATACTATGATATACTATGATATACTATGATATACTATGATATACTATGATATACTATGATATACTATGATATACTATGATATACTATGATATACTATGATATACTATGATATACTATGACATTTAACATTACTGTAACATTTTTTCAATTGCCTGCTAATTTTATTTATTCTTATGTGCTTTTTTATTTTTCATCATATTGATAAGTTGTGGATATTTTACTGTTAGTTTGTAAATTGATATATTTCTCCTATTCTTTATTCCTTTTAGCTTGAATTTAACGCGAGGAACGAACGGATTTGGTACGAAGTTTAATTGCTCAGATTTAAATCTTAATCTACCTGTTTGATACAGAAGTATAATTGGTTTAGGTTCTATTCATGTTCTATTCATATGAATAATCGCTTAGTTCCCGGCAAAGTAGTATTTGGGTTTTGGGTTCCATTTCTCCCCATGTGATGTCACACAACAGACTCAGCTTCAGATGCATAGCTCGAGTCAACAATTGTATCCGGAATACGGCAGTTGACTCCCTATTACATGGGACCGAATACAATTGCCTGGGAATTTTGATGAGTCGTTTTACATTATAACCCAAAAGCATTCAAACACATTTTGAGTCCCAAAATTCTTACGGGAACAGTAAATAAAACCACGGTGAAGTGTGGCCAAGTTTAGCTAGTAGATACACTTATATATAATCCTCACAAAACTTCAGAATCTTTCTAGAGAATATCACGCAACTAGTGGTCTTATCGTGCCAACCAAGTCGAGTAACGTTAAGGAAACTTTACTATTCTGACAGTTGCAGAACAAGAACAAAGAAATATTGTTACTATATTTTCCTACCACTTTAATTTCCCGTGAGCGAGTTGTGCATATTGTATTTTATGTGAGAATGTATTACAATAGGTGTATTACATGTATCAAATGTTATGTAGTATGTTAAGGAGGCAAAAAGTGGCTTGGCTTCTCTTGGGGAACTGATAGCACTATAGCACTAACACATGACATGACACTGTAGTTAAAGCAATAAACATCATGTGGTTCCCGACAGAGTAGAATTTGGACCACCCCATCTGTTCCCATGCGGTGGCGTACTTTCTCCCTGCTACGGTTTTCACATGTGCCTACGGGGGTTCTTCAAAACATACATACATATAATCAAGCCTTTATCCCCGAAGGGTTGAATCAACACACACATTTCACCAATCTTGGAATTTGGTCCCACGTAATAGGGGGTGGGCCTATTGCCGTCTTCCAGGCACTATTGTTGACTCGAGCCATGCATCGGAGACCAAGTCTGGGCTGTATATGTCTGTCTGATGTTAAACAGCCCTATCCCTTAGTCGCCTTGTACGACACCGTATGGGAAGAAATGGAGTGGTCCAAATTCTACTCTGCCGGGAACCACGCGGCAAACTCTGCAAGGAACCACGCGGCAAAAGGTTCTTCAAAAGGGGAATTAAAATGTTTCTTCAGAGTCGGCAACGCGAGGGTGATGCCCCTGATGTTGCACACGGGGATATAGGCGTGAGTTTATGTCATGTGTTCGTGTGTGTGTGTATGTGTGGACTAATCTTATATATAAAATTCTCGTGTCACAATGTTCGTTCCCGTACTCCTCCGAAACGGCTTGACCGATTCTCATGAATTTTTGTGAGCATATTGAGTAGGTCTGAGAATCGGCCAACATCTATTTTTCATACCCCTTAGTGATAAGGGTTGTCCACCCTGGGAACCGACATCCACGCGGGCGGAGCCGCTGGCAAAAGGTAGTTAGAAATAAAAAACACCCGTTACAAAAACCTTCAAAAACTTGAAAATAAATTGTGTTGGTTAACCCTTCAACTTTGATAAAGGTACCTAGTTATATTTTAATCCAAGCGTTATCATGTTGGGTGGACCTTGGATAATTCCGTTTATATGACTGAGTAAAATAATTATAATTCGGGATTTTGTGGAGGTGGCCATCTGGGATTTGAAATTCGTCATAGTGGATGGTATTTTGCTAATCAAGCACTTTATTTACTGATACCCATATTGAAATGAAAATGAATTGTGAAAAAATATAAGATGAGATAAGATAAATACTCTTTTTTGCACACCAAACATAGGATACATAAATTTTATAAATTGGCCTTTCAGCTGCGATGAAAATATTCACCATTGGGTGATGCCAAAAAACTAGAACAGCAATGACTAAATCACCCTATAGAATATTCTCGAAAAACTCAAGTACAAAATACACTCAAACTGATGATATGGCACATCGTAACATCAGTCTTCCTTCAGCGATGTCATTTTTTTTCATTTATAACACGACTCGAATGACAAGCATTAGACATTATGAGTGACAGCCCATAAAACATGTTTACTTGCTAAATATATGTGAGTATGTCGCAAGTCTTGACAAGAATGTGCCAATATAATTTATACAAGCCAGCAATAGTGGCACATAATAAAAAAAGTACGTTTTTTTAAGTTCGAAAAATACCCACGGATACCCCCACCACTGTGGCCGGTGGGAGAGGTTATGTCGGACTTGAACCGACTAAAACGCACGACGCCTGTGGGTCACTTTTGGTATATTTTTTTATACCACTTAGGTGGCAGATAAGCACACGGCCCACCTGATGGAAAGTGGTTACTGTGGCCTATCAACGTGTGTCACACCAGAGTAGCCATACTCGCGCTGCCAACCCTGTAAGCACAGAGTTTCTATGCCGTTGCCGAAAGTGAGGTTGACAGGCATATCCCTCGCACCGGCCGACCAAAGGCCATCTCTCTCAATATGATTCTCTCTTCTGGTGTGGGGACCCCAGAGTCCCCAACACGTCCACATTTCACCAATAATTGTATTCGGTCTTACGTAATATGGGGTGAGCCTGTTGTCGTCTTCCAGACACTATTGTTGACTCAAGCCATGCATGCGAGGCTGAGTCTGCGCTGTGTATATCTGTCTGATGTTAAACAGCCTCATCCCTTAGTCGCCTTGTACGACACCGCACGGGAAGAGACGGGGTGACCCAAATTCTACTCTGCCGGGAATCACGCGGCTTTTTAATTAATATTAGTATATACTAGCAGCCGACAAAACATCAAATCAAATTAAAATAGTTTATTTGCCAGTACATGGTACAAGAGATATTACAATCAATACATCCCTTTTGGATCGCAGCTCAACACACGATTTCGTATACCACCACTGGTTATTTCTAGCAATTTTGAACTTATCCAATAATAACACATCTGTCAGCCTTCAGTTTCCTAATGTTCGTCATATTGCGACACAATAGAAAGTTTGATTATTTGTAAAACCATTCGGGTTTATATTTAGCCTTAGGGACTTTTTGGGAAAACATGTCGAGAACTGATAACAAAATGCTGCAATGATGCTTTCTTATAAAAGATTTTAACATCCTGTTTCTGACTAATATTAAATTAAATATGGACGTCGATTATCATCATTTTAGCGCTTATCATAGTTGCATTTAAAATGTCTTGCATTTATCTCTGAACCCGAAGAATCGCTCTGCACTTCCATCTATTTTAATTTAGCTTATTCAGATTATTACTGGAACGACCGCCGTTTGTCTTCCTATTCACTCTGAAAAGAAAACTAGTACCAGAATCAGGTTTTGGTGATAGATTTCCTCTCGGAGTGAATAGAAATTTCACTTGCAACCTGATAAATCTGTCGAAGAACGGATGGCCATTGGTCAGCAGCTTTAGAATTGGATAAAACAAATTGCAGCAATCCTACTGTGTTGCACCTACTTCAAGTCTAAACTTCTTGATGCCTACTGCAGCAGTTCATTACCAGCTCACGTGTTTCCTTCATCCTACAACCCCGGGTCCTTTACGCGGGGCGTGAAAAAGCATATGATGAGGCCGTCAAGTTGAGTTTTGCCATTGTCACATAGTATATGTAAGTAATGGTGACCTTCTTTTCTGAAACTTTGCTTTCAGCTTACCATCCGGCAAACAAAATTTAATTGACGTGTCCTATATTTAAAAAATAAAATCAGTAAATTAAAAAAATGTAGTAAATATGACAGTGTTTGACACATGTTAGGTATCTTTAAGAAAGCCCCCTAAAACACAACCGCACGTCCTAATCGACCACCTGAATTCTGTGGGGGGAAACAAAATTACTGGCGTGGCTAACATGGCTCTGGTAAAACTTCTTGAAAAATTAGACATAGGCGTCTCGCCATTACCAATTTTGTAAACATTTACAATTTACTTGATATTTTCAAAATTGCAGCGATTCGATCCAGAAGCCAATTATAAAAGAACATAACATATCTTTAACAAAAATGTACATCTAATCAACTTTGGAAGACGTTCAATCTAAATGTTAAACCCAGCCACACACTGAAATTGATTTATCCAAACGTATCGTGACAAACATAGAAATGGCGTAGAGTAATTACTCCACGGCTACAAGTTTTATGGCTCGAGTAATTTTATTGCTCATCATGTACCTAATGACTATCTGTTGTAGGCGGGAGTTTTATCGCTATACGAGATAAAGTAGAATTATTATTTGAAATAGAGATTATAAATACCTAAGCAAGTTTGTGCTCAGATTAATTGTTTGGCATGATGCCAACATTCTATTATCGCACCGCTCGCCGTAGGCAGGGAATTTATCCCCACACATTGCAACCTGAGACGGTACGCACTGTGCGGTATGAAAGAAACTTCATCCCACGCACACTGAAGCTATGGAATGAACTCCCTGCTGCGGTTTTCCCATGTGCCTTCAATATGGTGTTCTTGTCGGCAGCGCGAGTGTGACGCCTCTGGTGTTGCACACGTTCATAGGCCACGGTAACAGCTGTGGTATAAAAAAAATTGACCTTGGGGATCTATCTGTGGAACGTACGACCGACTCCATAACCAGTAAGCTACCGGACCGGTTTAAAAAGAGGAATATCGAAATTTGAATAAACTTTTTTTAATAAGACACGACAATAGCCTCCTCCTCTTCCTCTTAGCGTTAATCCTAGTTGCATCCAAAGTTTCCATCTCGTAGTCTGGGGTCTGCTTTACCAGTCTAACTGCGGATTTAGCTAAACTTTGATATTTTCCATGAAGCGACTGCCATCTGACCTCCACTACCCAAAGGCGATATCGAAGCATTGCAGCTAGACCAGTTGTTGGACCTTTTCAGGGCTCCAATTACCTGTAACGACTACCATAGATGTTGGTATGGCAAACGGGACCGACGGCTTAACGTGCTCTCCGAGGCACGACCAGACTAATGCAATCCATGCATACAAATATTTGCACTGAGCGGAGATCAAACCCGTGCCTTCTGAAAAACGGCCACGTACACTACCACCACGCCACGGAGTGTATTGCCTCCTGATAAGAAACTGTAAGTGAAGTCTGAAAAATGAACGCCAATATGAGATATATCAATAAGAATCTATTTCAGTGGTACTATAATAACAAAAAACTAACATAGTGATGTTCAGTTTATCCACCTAGGCCTAGCGTGTGGCCACCGAAAATGTCACTATGCAAGTGTTTATAGTTATAAATGAATGAATAACTATGAATTATGAATACTTTATGCCATTAACCGGGCACTTATAAACCTGGCGAAATGTGGGTGCTAGCACCTCAGCCTACCTCTTTGGGGATATAGGTGTGAGTTTATGTTATGTAAATACTTTATGATTTTCCACATCAGGCCTCTTTAGACGTTGGCAAGCAGATAATATTATTATCAAATAATATTTGAAGGTTGGGTATATAAACTACATCCTATAACTAATCAATGGAATACACTTTCGATGGCTAACGACTGTTTAACAAGACCCTTTTCGTAACGACCTAAGGGCAGTACACAATGCGACGCAAACTTTGAACAGTACTAAGAAATCTGTGTCAGCATCGCCATCACAAACTTAAAGTTAGTATACAAACGCGGCCTGTACAAATTAAGCTTAGATCTAGTTCTAGAAATGGGTGTTTATGGTCCACTTTAGCGACGAGACCATGTTTCACTATCTTTTTGGACACGGTAACCACTTTCTGTGCCGTGTGCTTGTCTGCCACCTAAGTTGTATAAAAAAAATCTTTTTATTTAAGCCACTTGGTTCCCGGCAGAGTGAAATTTGGACCATCCTATTTCTTCCCACGCGGTGTCGTAAAAGGCTGTTAAACACCAGACAGATATATACAACCCAGACTCAGCTGCATGGTTTGAGTAAACAATAGTGCTCGGAAGACGGTAATAGGCTCACCCCCTATTACGTGGGACCGAATTCGATGATTGGTGAAATGTGGGTGTTAATTCACCTCTGCCTAGCCCTCCGGGAACAAAGGCGTGATTATATGTATGTATGTGTGTATTTTTATTTATCTTTTAATTCAAGTATTTCACTTATATTTAGTTACCAGATAGAAATGTAAATAAATATTTCCTCTTCACTTTTAATTTTTAGTTTTAATAACCGTTTTGTAATTATTCTTTATAGGTTAACGTTTCACTTGAATGAAACGGACGCTTATTTTGAGTGACTTACCGTTAGATTACTATGTGAACGATATGGGCTCAGGGGCAAGGCTCTCGAATGGATAAGTAGCTATCTCCAAAATCGTACACAATGTGTTGAGATAGACCGGGTTGACAATAAAAAATGCTTAAATGCCTTTAGATCACAGTTTGCGCCAAATACATCCGGCGTGCCCCAGGGAAGTGTTCTGGGTCCTCTACTCTTTCTTCTCTATATTAATGATATACCTAAAGTTATAAAAAATCACTGTACTTTATTCGCAGACGATATATCAGTTGTAGTGTCCGACGTCAGGGGTGAACCACAGCATATTTCTAATGTAAATACTGCAATAAGCGACGTAATGAATTGGCTAAGTAAGAACAATCTGACCGCCAACATAGCTAAAACAAAAATTTTACAATTTGAGAATTACAAATCAAATAACAAACCACTAAAGATTACCTATCAGGGTACAGATATAGAGACAGCAGTTGATACTAAATTTTTAGGTATTACATTAGACAAACATTGTAATTGGCACTTACATATAGATGGCTTATGTTCCAAAATAAATCGGTTCGTTTTTGCTTTAAGACGACTACGCAAAACAGTGAATTTAAAAACTGCAATGACTGCTTACCACGGCTATATACAATCAACTTTACGATACGGTTTATTGTTATGGGGTAACTCAAATCATATCTCAAAGGTTTTTATATGTCAAAAAAAATGTATTCGAGCTATGGCGAACATTGGGCCACTAGACTCGTGTAGACCAGCCTTTAAAAGTCTTAGGCTACTGACGTTGACGTCACTATACGTTTCGGAAATTGGCATATTTGTAAGGAAGCATCCGGAGTTGTTTAAAAAGGCCAATGAAGATAAGTTGTACAAATCTAGGGATACCACGAAACTTCTGCTGCCTAGCTGTAAAACTTCTCTCCATCAAAATAATTCACATTATATGACAGCCAAAATTTATAACCACATACCCAGACCCATTAGAGAGCTAACCTTCAACAAATTTAAGAAAGCACTAACTACCTGGCTGATTGAGAAGTGTTATTATAGTGTCAAGGAGTTTCTTGAGGAT
Organism: Eilema griseolum; assembly: GCA_963662185.1. NCBI lineage: Eukaryota > Metazoa > Arthropoda > Insecta > Lepidoptera > Erebidae > Eilema > Eilema griseolum. The sequence goes on from OY759252.1 coordinate 11,543,395, forward strand.
AAATGATGATTGTTTGGGTACAAATCACATTTGAAGTGTCATTTTAATGTATTATGTGGGATTTATAAATGAGATGATTATTGTATGTGTAATTATTAGTAGGTAGGTATTGTGTATTCTTTTATATATAAAAAAAAAAATTAGTAAATAAATTATACTTGCATGTATTCTTGACACTAAATATTGACATTATTGGACATTTTATATGTATTCTAATTTTAATTTTAATCTTATTTTTGACATTATTGGACATTTTATATGTATTCTAATTTTAATTTTAATCTTATTACAATTGAATTACCTACATCATCATCAATCGAATATGTAACATTTTCAATGGATTTTGCATGCAGAGAAACTGCGAAGCATGTCGGACCTTATTTGTTTTTGTAACACCATTGTAACATACCGTGTTTCGAGCAATAAATGATTCACTTACTTACTTACTTACTTACTTACTATATTGGTTTACTTTTACGCAAGTTCTCTCACGATAATGCCCCTGATGGTAAGTGATGATGTGGTCTGAGAAGAAACCTACGCACTCGAAATAATGCTGCTGCTTATAACTTCTACTACTGATCTATGACGATCTGGCGCAGGGTTTCCTCTTGGGGTTGGTAGGTTAGAAGGCAGTGACTCCCGCAAAAGTCAGGTTAAGCCAAATTAAAAGAAAGAGTAGGAGGGAGAACTCTGGGCTTTAGAGCATCAGCTTTGAATTTAATCAGTAATAACGTTGCTATAATAATAAGGTATTTTTAGTTTCACACACTAAAAAAATAGATATACATAAAACTATTTCAAACCTAATCCCCTGTTACATGGGAGCGAATATCATACCTATGCAAAATGTGGGTGTTAATGCACCTCTGCATACCCCATCGGGGATTTACAGGCGTGAATATACGTACTTACATAGCAAAATCCAACCTTAATTTGGCCACTAAACGCACCAACCCACAACTGGTGTATAATGTCGTTAAATTGATTTCACAGTCAGGTTAGTTGCTATAGACCTAACATGTACCAATAAAGGTTCAAGGGTGCCATTGATGTTCAATGTCATTGCGACAACAAAGAGCTGTCTATTTCACACTTGGTGTGTTCCTTGGGCCTCTATACTAATGGAAAATAATATATGTAGAATTATAAGTAGAAGTAGTTTGACCTCTGTGGCGTAGCGGTGGAGTATTCGACTGCTCTGCAGGTGGCGCGGTTTCGAATCCCGCTCTGTGCAAATATTTGTATGAATGAATATGTATATTTGCATTGGTCTGGGTGTTTCTATGTATAGTATTTATGCATTTACAAAAAAAAAGTATTTAAGTATGTTTAACCGCATTCTAGATCCCATAACACAAGCTAGTTAAGCTAGGCTTACTATGGGCCTAAATAGCGCTGTGTAGAATGTCGTGGAATATTTATTGTTATTATTATTATATGTAGTTGTATATATATATATAGCCGCGTAGGTACCGGCAGAGTAAAATTTGGGCCATCTCATCTCTTCCCATGCGGTGTTGTACAAGGCGACTAAGGTATAGGGCTGTTTAACATCAGACAAATATACTACTCTGTCAAGAAAGTACCGGGAAAAAATCAATAATACACAAAAAATTTGTTATTCATCCAAATTTATTTTATCACCTTCAAAGTATGCTCCTTCAAAAACGATACACTTACGCCAACGAATAATCCAATTATTAGTTAAAATGGTACGGATCGACTCGTGAGATACAAAAAGTTCAGCGGCCATCTCTCTCAAACTTGAATGAGGATTTTCAGTCACTATTTCCTTCACTTTTGCGATGTTAACTTCAGTTGCAGACGTTGATGGCCTACCAGAACGAGGCAAATCTTCCATCACATCTCGACCGCTGTACAGTCTTGTACTGTGCATATTTGGCTGACGCAGCAACCTGCCTGTGTCATCATTACATTTTCATGTATAAAACAATTTAGTAGTGCAATTACTGCCACGCGGTAAACACATTCGAGAAAGGAAACGCCAACTCACCACTACCTTTATAACCTTTACATTACTACGGAATTAAAGTGATTAAAGTGAATCAAGGTATCTTTTCTCTAAGCACTCCTCAACTACAAGCTTAACGAGCAGACAAGTGTAGACACTCTACATTTTATGGTCCTTCGAGCCGGAACAGTCTTCAGTGCTTCAGTGCTTCTCACGCGTTAGCGAATCGGTCTGACCGGTCTCCCACCAGCGGGTCGCCCCGGTCTGATTGAGAAGGCGCAGAGAAACGTGAGAAAAGCACTTGAGTGCGAAGACACAGCGACTTTTCAAATAGAAGAACAGTTTCAAGATTTGAAACCGTGAAGATTATCGGCAACGCAGTAACCTTCACAACGCCCTCCAATCACTGTCGACGACGTGGAAACTTCTGGAGGCAACAACATCTATAAGAAACAAGCAATATGAGTATGTTAGACCAACAGTTGGCTTGCTTAGAGAATATCAAATCAATATGCACAAACTATCGCAAAGATTCTTCTACGCGAAAAACGGCGGAATATTTGAACAAACGCTTGGGTTTACTAGAAAACGAGTGGAAGAATTTCGACAACAGACACGCTCAGTTGTTACTGGAAATCAAAGATAAGTCTATTTCCTATTTTGTGGATGAAACCTATGAAAAAACTAAAGACCTGTACGTATCAATTCAAACCGATATCTCATTGAGATTAGCACATATTGAAAAACAACAACGAGAAGTGAGATTCGATTTAGGTGAATTGTCGGAGGGGGAAGATAATAACAGCTCGAGTGTGCAGATTCTACTTAACAAGCAAGAATGCAACTTCAACGCCATACAACGTGTTATTTCGAAAATTGACGTCTCGTCCATTTCTGAAAAGTGGGAACTGGAAGACCACTTATCAACATTAAAATCGAAATGGGACGCCATAGACAAGCTTCACTGGGGTATCGATTTTCAACTAAAAGGATCCAATCAACAATATACCAAAATTTTCACCGACATCGAACAACAATATGATGACCTGAAAAAGAAGATTAATGCAAAAATCTGGTCGTCGATTCACTATCAAAAATCTGCACCTAAGATTGACATCCCGGAATTTTCGGGGAAATACAGTCAATGGAATTCATTTAAGAACCTTTTTTTGGAGGCGATACACAAAAACCCTATGATCAACAATGCCCAGAAGATGCAACACTTGAAGTCTAAACTAAGAGGCGAAGCAGAACGCTTAGTGCAGCATCTGACCATCAGCACAGAGAATTACAACTGCTGCTGGGACATTTTGATACAACGATATGACAACCGACGTCTACAGTTCACTTCATACATGAACACTATGTTAAACCTGCCGGTTATACAGAATCCGGACTCGTCTAACCTGAAAAAGATGCATGACGTCATAACAGAATGCCTAAACGGGATATCTAACATTGGAGTCGAAACATCTTCTTGGGACCCTATTATCGTGCATCTTATGTCACAAAAACTGGATGCTGGCACCCTGGGTGACTACATGAAAGAACTCCAGGATCACAGAGAACTACAAAGCCTACAAGACTTTTTGTATTTCCTTGAAACGCAATTTATGGCTCATGAAACAATGAAATCTGCCAAGAAGGGTATCGCTTCAGCTGCTTCTGAAAAATCAACAAATTCTTTCAACAAGCAAACCCAAATTAAAAAACGAAGCTTTGGTTATAATAAAACGAATAACTATGTAACCATACACGGAAAGTGTCCACATTGCAACGGAAGTCATGTATTACGCCAATGTGACAAATTCCTTGCAATGACGTTTGACAAACGAAACAACACAGTGTCGAAACTGCAGCTCTGCAAAAATTGTTTATATTCGCATGGAGACAGCGAATGTAATTCTACAAAATTGTGTAAAGAATGTAACCAGAGACATCACACATTAATACACAACCCTGACAAAAAACACGTGGCTTCACCTGCTACGAGAGGTCACGTTAACGAACCCTCAACATCGACATCCACACAACAATCGTCGAACCACTTGTCAAACGACAACCTGGAAGTTTTACTAACCACTGTACTACTGAGGGTTAAGTCCATAAACGGGACTTATGTAACATTGCGTGCGCTACTTGATCAAGGCTCGCAAGTGAACTTGATCTCAGAAAATGCAGCGCAAACACTTCGTCTTAACAGAAAAGGGGTCAACGCCTCAATATCGGGAATCGGCTCTGTTTCCAGAGAATGCAGGGGTAAAGAGACACTCTCTTGACGTTCGATTCACTCCGATTACAGCTTCGAAACTCAAGCGCTTATTATGACGAAGCTTACGAACAACCTGCCCACTAGAACATTTGAAAAGGGTCAATGGACGCATCTTGAAAACTTAAAACTAGCGGACCCTGACTTCAATGTTTCTCGCAAGATAGATATTTTAATGGGAGCGGATGTCTATTCAGAAATCATCCTCGAAGGTGTCCTGAAGGATAACTCCCAATCCCCCGTCGCACAACAGACACAAATCGGGTGAATTTTGTGTGGTAAAACAAAACAAACATTTGATTGCCACGTCACTACGTTCAACATAGACGTGTTGACAAAATTTTGGGAAAACGAAGAGATCCAGAACACTAAGGATACTCCCAAAGACGAGCACTGTGAACAATTTTACAAACATAACGTGCGACGATCAGCTGATGGTAAATACATTGTGAGAATGCCTTTATTACCCGACTACAAAGAAAAGTTAGGTAACTCAAGATCAACAGCTGTTTCTCAGTTTCTACAGTTGGAAAAACGGCTAGATAAGAACAAAAAGCTATCTTTAATGTACAAAAATTTTATTGAAGAGTATGCCGAACTAGGACATTTGAAACTTGCATCTCACATACCAGCCAACAGCTATTTTATGCCTCATCACGGCGTCTTACGTGAACATTCTACAACAACCAAGTTAAGAGTCGTGTTCAATGCTTCTCAAAAAACAACGAGTGGCTACAGTTTGAACGATGTCATGGAAAAAGGAGCCAATTTACAAAAGGACATTCAGACACTCATACTTAAATGGCGAACGTACAAATACGCATTTACGGCGGAAATTGAAAAAATGTACCGCTGTACGTGGCTAGCAGAAGACCAACAACATCTTCAAACTATCGTCTGGAGGGAATCACGGGATCAACGTATACGTGACTACCACTTACGCACAATAACTTACGGTGCAAAGTGCGCACCTTGGCTTGCCATGCGCACTTTGAAGCAACTAGCTACTGACGATGGTCACAAATATCCCGAAGCCGCCAAGACTCTTCTAGAAGAATGTCTCGTGGATGACGTAATAAGTGGTCACTACGATCTCTTAAAGGCGAAGCAACTACAACAATCACTAATACAATTATTGAGAGGCGGCGGTATGAACCTACGAAAGTGGACAGGCAACCATCGCGCCATAGTGGAAAATTTACATGAAGATCAAATTTCAAAACAAACTACGTTTGATTTTAAAGGCGATGAATGTAGTAAAACATTAGGGCTTGGTTGGAGTCCTAACAGTGACACTTTCTGCTTCAACTGGCCTTTAAAAGAAGCTAAACAGCTGACGAAAAGGGCTTTACTCTCAGCTATATCAAAATTTTATGACCCATTGGGCTGGCTGTCTCCAATAACGGTCAAAGCTAAACTACTATTCCAAAAACTTTGGATGAGCAATCTCAAATGGGATGACATGGTACCTGACATCATCAAAACAGAGTGGCTGAGTTTACAAACAGAACTGCCGTCCATCAAGAGGATAACACTATCAAGATGGATAGGAGACACCAAGAATGGTGTAGAGTTATTAGGCTTTTGCGACGCAAGCGAAAGAGCTTACGCTTGTGTTATCTATTGTCGAGTGTTGAACGAACAAGGTCACCCGAAAATAACTCTACTCGCATCCCGGCCAAGAGTGACTCCACTGGCACAGATGGCTACGTTGCCACGACTTGAACTGTGTGGCGCGCAGCTACTTGCTGACTTGATGGAAAAAGCCAAACAAACTTTCCATGGATGCAACGTATCCACATTAGCCTGGTCTGACTCGCAAGTTGTACTAGCGTGGATTCAAGGCGAAACGACGCGATGGGAGACATATGTAGCCAACAGGGTAACAAGAATCAGAAACGTCATCCCGGCAGATCAATGGCATTACATTAAGTCAGAATTGAACCCCGCTGATTGCGCATCGAGAGGCCTGTTACCAAGCAAACTTATCAATTTTCAACTGTGGTGGCAAGGCCCTGAACTCTTGATGAACATGAAACAACCAATACAAAGTCTCTGCACATTTACAACGAATTTCGGCAAGATAAATCACGTTCAAATAAAACATAATTCACAAGAAAATTATGAAGACAATGTAATAACATACTTATTAAAGAAATGCAGTTCATTGACATACGTAAACCGTGTAATTGCATGGATATTGCGCGCCACTACAAATATGCGCACTAAGTCGAAATCAGACTCCGCATTCCTCACAACAAACGAACTAAGCGTAGCGAGTAGATGAATTATAACACACGTGCAGCGATCAACATTCAATTCCGAATACAAACAACTTAGCAAAATGGAATTAGTGTCACAAAACAGCGCAATTTTCAAACTGAATCCGTACATAAACGAATACGGGATCATGTGCATTGGAGGTCGTCTTAAACACTCAAGTTTACCAGCTGGAATGAAAAACCCTATGATTATCCCACACAAGGGACACTACACACAGCTACTCATTGAACAAGCTCACTCAAAAACGATGCACGGTGGAGCACGGTTGACGCTAACTTACATACGTCAGCGGTTTTGGATTGTCGGTGGTAACCGGGCTGTCAAGACGCAACTTCGAAACTGTGTGCGTTGTCATCGGTTCAACAAATCAGACAACCACCAATTGATGGGCGATTTACCGCAACAAAGAGTTACTCCATGCCGCCCCTTTACGCATACGGGAGTCGATTTTACGGGTCACGTAGATGTCAAGCACAACAAAGGAAGAGGTGTGAAAACTTCGAAAGGTTACGTAGCCATATTTATATGTATGGTGACGAAAGCTGTTCATATAGAGCTCGTCTCCGACCTCACAACAGAGACATTTATGGCAGCACCCCTCGTCACATGTACTCAGACTGCGGCACAAACTTCATCGGCGCTGCAAAGGTACTCCACCAAGAATATGAAGAGTTCAAACAACTGCTGACTCCAGATATATTCAATGAGTAAGCCAAATTGAACGTGGAGTGGCACTTCAACGCTCCTTCATGGCCCACTGCTGGGGGTCTGTGGGAAGCCGCAGTCAAGTCGATGAAGCACCATTTGCGACGAGTACTTGGCGAACAAAAGCTTACCTATGAAGAATTCGCAACAATGTTAACAAAGATAGAAGCCTGCTTGAATTCACGACCTCTGTGCCCACTAACGGAAGACCCAGAGGAATTTTACAACTGCCTGACTCCCGGACACTTCTTAACAGGAAGCCCAATTTTATCTATGCCGCTCTCCGATTACAAAGAAGAAAACAACATCGATTTGCGCCGCAGGTGGCAGCTCACCGAGCACATATTTCAACGATATTGGAAAAACTGGTCCAATGATTATCTCGCCACATTGCAAACGCGGTCTAAATGGAACAAGCCCACGAAGAACGTTAAGGAAGGCGACGTGGTACTGCTAAGAGAAGACAACTTACCTCCGGCAAAGTGGGCCTTGGGTCGTGTGTTGAAGACTCATCCGGGACCCGATGGATACGTTCGGGTTACAACCGTCAAAACACAAGCAGGAGTCATCAAGCGCCCTATAACAAAACTATCTCCTTTGCCATTAAACACGGAAGTTGAGGAAACCACGACAGGTGCTATTAAAGAAGATTCTCAACGTCATTCTAAAAATAAACTTACAAAGAAAGCTACACGGCCTATCTCAACTTTATTGCTAATGCTATCATTGTTTACATTAGCAAGTGGAGCTCAAAGCACCACAGAGAGCACGTCACTAACGCCCACATCGGCTGCGCAGATTACAAGTTTGGAGCGCGAGCGGCCCGTGTACTACGATACCGTGGGAAAAATGCAAGTAGTTCACGATGAGTGGTTACTAGTCATGTACTACAATTTGACTAATTATTGGGAAGGCACTCGTTGCACTCAAGCTTACTTTCGCAACATGAAGAACTTATGCATCAAAACTGAACTAAAACAATCTGAACCAGTAATGGAACAGCTAAGTCATGAGATGAATCATTTGATGTATTACAATACCATTTTAATAAACCCGCATAAGCACCTGAGCAACAGAAAGAGAAGAGGCTTGGTAAACGGAATTGGTTCCATTGCAAATAGTCTATTTGGAATACTGGACCAAAGCTTCGCAGACAAATACCAGGACGATATAAGGTCACTTCAAACAAACGAAAACTATCTGTTACAATTGATAAAGAACCAAACCACCATTGTGGAACTTGAGAACCAAGTCTTGAAGCGAAGCGAAGATAACATTCAACGTCAATCTCGCTACTTTGACAATTTCATCAATCAGACAAACACAAGCTTCAAATCTATCAAAACAGAGTTAGAGATACTCTCCGCCACTACTTACATCAATTCGGCTGCTCTAACAACATTTCTACTGATTAACAGCTTAAAAACGTTCCAAGAAATGCTGTTTAACACTTTAACAAATGTCTATCAAGGCCATGTAGACGCACATTTGATTACTCCTGTTCGACTAATGGAAAAGTTGACTGAAATTTCCGGTAGCCTGCCAAAAACTTTATCGCTACCTGTACAAAACTACGAAGAAAACATCAAGGAGATTTACAAGATAATCAATGTGAAAGCACGGGTCACCGAACAATACTTCATATTCGAAGCTCACATTCCGCTAGTATCAAATGATGAGTTCAACTTATATCAAGCAATACCGTTACCAGTTGGAATTGCTACAGGAGCGACCTATGTACATATATCAAACAAGTACATTGCGGTCAATTTTCAGAAGAATGTCTACGTTTCTCTATCAGAAAATAATCTAAAGGGATGTACACAACAAAGGTCAACAAATTTTATTTGCAAGAAAAATATGTTATCCTTTGACTTACAAAGCAAAACAGCGCCATGTGAAGCGAAACTTTTATCGCATAAGAACACCGGGCCCTGTGACGTCAGCCGCACGTCATGCAGTGACGCTTGGATCGAATTGCAAGCACCGAACAGCTGGCTAGCAATATGTTGTCATTCTTTCAATTTTCGAACAATATGTGATAACGAGGTTACGTCACATGCAATCACTTCTTCGAGCATCGTAACCCTGTCTCCGGGATGTATACTACAGTCAACCGACGTAACTATACACACTCAACGGCACTATAGAAGTCGCATGAAAATGGATTACGAGCTAGCAGCGCCAATGTTTGATACATCGATAAACAAGATTGTGAATTTGACTTATAGCTACGCTCCAACCAAGCTTCAGAACATGGCCACGAACCAGGACGCTGCAAGGATTGATCAACAAATAGCATTTCAAAGGCAGAGTGAAGGCAGCCTGCCAGCGATGACAACTCACGACATTCACCATTACACGATTAGTTACTTTCTGCTGGCATCCGCAGTCGTGGCTCTCCTTGCTGTGGTTGGGAGGAAATATTGTCATTACTGTCATAAGAACAATACCAGGATACGAACGACAAACAACAAAACAGAGGAGATTGAACTTCAGATTATCCGGAACCCAGAGCACCAGCGAGAGGTAGCCACTGCGCAACCATCAAGGGACTTGGGATTTGGAACCGGAAACCGATGTGAAAAACGGAACCAAGAAGATTTCTTTTACATTTGATTGATATTTTTTACATTTTTATTGTTATTTTGTACTAAGTACTTTACCGTTTTTACTTACTTTTTACATTTACATTTTTGTACTTTTAACGTTTTTACTTATGTACTATTTTTACTTATACTTGTGATGGCTCTTGCTTTCTCTTTTGGAGTTGCCAAGATGTACAGTCTTGTACTGTGCATATTTGGCTGACGCAGCAACCTGCCAGTGTCATCATTACATTTTCATGTATAAAACAATTTAGTAGTGCAATTACTGCCACGCGGTAAACACATTCGAGAAAGGAAACGCCAACTCACCACTACCTTTATAACCTTTACATTACTACGGAATTAAAGTGATTAAAGTGAATCAAGGTATCTTTTCTCTAAGCACTCCTCAACTACAAGCTTAACGAGCAGACAAGTGTAGACACTCTACAACCGCTTTTGAACGCTTTGTACCACTCATAAGCACGTGTTTTTGATAAAGTCGATTCACCGTAAGCCTTCTGCAACATTTTCAGTGTCTCCGAACATGAAATTCCATTGGCGATGCAAAATTTAAGACAAACTCTTTGTTCGATGTTTTTGTCCTTTATTAAATTCGCAATACACTCTAGATATTATAAAACTAAAAACAGCACTGTTTTTAACATAAATGACAGATGCAACTCAAACTCCTCGCCAAAATGGAAAGCAGTTGTGCCAATCAAACAACAACAAAAAAGAACAAAAAAATTGAATTTGGGTCCATAAACAAAACATTCAATCCCGATACTTTGTTGACTGAATGTATACAGTTCAGACTCAGGCACAGATACAAGGCTCGAGTTAGCAATAGTGCCGGAAGATGGCAATAGGCTCATCCCCTATTCCGTAGGACCGAAAACAATGATTAGTAAAATGTGAATGTTAATTCACCTTTGCCGAGCCCGAAACCGTTTTAGTTTTAAAATTCTTTTTCATTTATTTTATTTTATTTAGGCAAGCAATAGGTATAATTTATAGATATTTGAGGTTATTATGGTCGCGGTATTCTGTAGGGCGGAGGTTGACGGAAATCATCGGGTTATGAGGGTGAACCCTTACAGTTTAAGAACAGCCCCTTGGTCTATAAGATCATGGTCGGTGTTTTTAGGACCTTTGCCATGAAACCCGCTATACTAAAACAGAAGGCACACTACAGGATTAAATCAATCAATTAGCCCATCGCAGTCCACTGCTGGAAATAGAGAGGCCTATGTCCAGCAGTGGACTGCATTGGGATAATTGATTGGGAGAGCCCAATATGCACCATTTTATCCCATCCTCTGCTTTTCGCATTTTCCCAGCCACCTTTTTCAAGTCATCCGTCCCACTGGCTTGGGGGCATCCTACCTTCCGTTTACCTTCTCTCGGTCTACCTATACTATAGGATTAGTCCTCATAAATGTGTTACCTTTTCTGGCTGGCTGGCACAAAATTTTTGTTCTGTTTGATTTTTGAATGAAATTTTAGAACATTTTGTTTTATTTACATACCTAAATGTAAATAAAACAAAATCAACTGTCACATTTTTCTAAACAAATTGTGCTATTGTTAGTGTACTCGACTGTACCGTGCCGATAGAATTAAAATCAAAGTCACTGTAACAATACCTCTACCAAGATAATGTGTATTTAATACATGGAAAAGCACTTAGCCGACAATACATATGGAGTATTACAATTGAATCAATTCTTACTTTTAAACACGATTTAAGTAGCTAATGTAAAAGTAAAAGCAATATACTATAATTTTACACTTTAAATTTTAACGTGTAACTTTTAAAGCTCTTCTTTTTATGTGCGATAAATCCCCATAGTCACCTCCCCGCCAAAGCCGGTGGGAGAGGCTAGGTCAGACTCGAACCGACTAAAACGCACGGTGCCTGTGGGTCTTTGTTGATTGCCAAAGGTGAGGTTGAAAGGCCCTCGCAGTCCGACTGACTTTTGATCTGGCCCACATCGGGTGTGGGGACCGCAGGGTCCCCAACTCGTCTCCGGAAACGGGGAAACGCGCAACACACACCGCCGTTGCAGCCTGCTTTTACTATGGTGACAGGCGGCTCCACCCGTCACGGGCGGAGGTTATTTATCGGCCTCTGACGCCCAAGTTGCCTTCGTACACGGGCAGCTTGGCTTGCAATCCTTCGTCGCTACCACTTAACTTTTTAGGACTTGATTATATGGTTATTTTCAGATAATAATGATTTTTTTATTACCCAACTACGGAAAAGCAAAAGGAGGGTTATGATTTTTACAGGTTCCCTCATAGCTTCTCAACCACTTATTAGAACTGGACAAATGAGGTATCGTTTGAAGTGTCTTAGTTGTCCGCTGGTTATGCAGATTTCCCCACGGAGACTCATTGGCTAGCGAATATGAATTAACTAAAACCTTACTCCGTCGACGTTTCGTATATCATTTACCTACAAGGTGGCACAATAAGAGTTCTCTCACCCGACCACGGACCATCTAAGCCTCCTCAGGTGTGTAAACCACCGTTGTCTGTAGCCCTGAAAGTGTTTTAAAGTCTTAAAAACCTTGTACTCATAAGATAAACTATTATAAGATCGGACCAAATAACCTATTATTGAATTATGATAATTATGTGCTATATTTTTTTTTATACCACTTAGGTGGCAAACAAGCGTACGGCCCACTTGACGGAAAGTGGTAACACCAGAGCCAGCCAGAGCCACACTCGTGCTGCCGACCCTGTAAGCACAGTTTCTGTGCCGTCAGTGTAGAGGACAAAGCAGGTTGTCCTGCTTTGTCCTCTAGTTTGTTAGTCATCCCACTGACAGCACAAATTCTCCAGTGAGCTCTGGCTACCCTACCCTATAATTTTGAAATTAAGACTCATAACTCAGAATCTTAAGACTGTAGTTCTATTTTATAGAATCTATACGTTTTCGATTAATATGATAATATTATTGTACCCGATATGGAGATATAAAATACCAATATTTGTTAACTCGATTCACAGATTGGACCCTTTGCAAACAAGAGCTACCGAATAGAATGAAATGAATGAATAGATTTCTTGTAAATTTCAAATAAAACGACTGTAATGAAACATTGATTCCCCAAATCAAGGTATCATCCCTTTCTTTGGGGACTGCTTTATTATTCACCTTTTCCTAAATCTGTCGTATACTCGCGGTAAAAACCGCGGTAGCCTAGTGATATGGGTAATGGACTGCTGAGACGAGGTCTCGGATTCGATCCCAGGGTTTACCATGGCACACATCAATGACTTTCCGATGCTTTTCGAAGTTATGTGTGTATTTATCGCAGGTTTATAAGTGCTCGGTAAATGACAATAGGCTCGCCACCTATTACATTGGGTCCTGAACATAAACTGGTGAAATATGGGTGCTAGCACCTCTGCCTACCCCTTCGGAGATATAGGCGTGAGTTTATGTTATGTATGTCGTACACTTCTGTTGTTGTTCCACCACCTTCCGCTCCACAGTTTTTCACTCCACAGTACATTGAAATTACAACCAAATAATCTACTGCAGTCCATTGCTGACAAAAATCATTCTCATTGTGCACCATAGCACCCGATCATCTGCCTTGCTCATTTAGTCTATCCTAGCCACTTTTTCAGGTAATCTAATGCGGAAGGAATCCCATTATCTGTTGCCGTGGTCTCCACTCTAGAACTCGTTTGCTCCATCGGCCATTCTCAGTAGAAGTGGCCAGCCCACTTCAGCTTGCTGTGTGAGCTATACCGGTTACTTTTATTCTATATCGGATGACCTCATTACAAATTTTATCCTTCAAAAAACTCTATATCTCGCTCCATAGTATAAAACTATCGTGTCAATTAACTTCTAGATTTGAACAAGGACGCTCTCAATAAAAGTATGCCTAAAAAATCGAAGGACTTCCAGTAATGGACACTAACTGCTTAATTGAGGTTAGAAATAATGTTCGTGGTAAGACGCCATATTTCTTTCGTCTGATAAATGCGGCCATACTTGTGATTTATTTATGCGTTATATGTATCGTAAATCATGTGTAAACGAGCCTAAGTGAATTGTTACGTGTCGTGTGAATAGAACGCTTGTTGAGTTATGGCTATGACATCTGTCTTAACGTTTTACTTCTAGTAAAAGCGACAAAATCCGTTTCTTTTTCATATTTACTAGGTGACTTACTAGTACGTAGTTTTAGCCATTTAATGAACAATTTGTTTTTGATACGGGTAGTTGTAGAACCAATCACGACTTTGATTATAGTCAGTAAAACCTGGTTTAAAGGGAGGTAATATTTAATAATAAAATTACATACATACATACATACATACATAAAATCACGCCTGTCTCCCATAGGGGTAGGCAGAGATCACGGATCTCCATTTGCTACGATCCTGACATATTACTCTCGCTTCATTCACTCTCATTACATTCTTCATGCATGCTCGTCGGTTTAGAGTACTCCTGACCTGCCCCTTTTCTAAAACTTCCCCGATTTGGTCCAGGTATGTGCGCCTAGGTCTTCCCCTTCCGACGGTACCATCCACACTTAATAAATATAAATTAATAAATATAAATAATAAATAAATATAAATATCGCGTGGTCCCCGGCAGAGTAGAATTTGGACCAATCCATCTCTTCCCATGCGATATCGCACAAGGCGACTAAGGGATAGGGCTGTTTAACATCATACAGATATATACAGCCCAGACTCAGCCTCAGATGTATGGCTTGAGTCAAAAATATTGCCTGGAAGACGGCAATAGGCTCAGGTGGAGAGCCTATTGCCGTCTTCCAGGCACTATTTTCTCTTTCTGGGCTACAGACAATGGTGGTTTACACATCTGAGGGGTGTAAAGCACTGTTGTTTGTAGTTAGTTCATATTCGCTAGCCAATGAGGGTCCGTGGGGAAATATGCATGAAAAAAAAATATCTCTGCATAGAAAACTTTTAGTGCAAAAATAATCTATCTTTAGAATAACATGTTGACATCACGCCACTAACCATTTTCAAAAACCAATAACTTACAGTAACAGCACTAACTGCTCCATTAGGAAGTCTAATTAAAACCTTAATTACGGCCAGATGTGGACCAGAAAATTAAAACCCCTACCAAACAAGGCAATATTCTTCATTTTGTACCCACTGCAGAATTCAATTTGCATATTTACATGTCTTATCTACTACTACTATTTTATCTTTGTTCGTATCTTAACTTGTATTCATACTTCTGCTTTTACTACTTTGCAGGTTCTTGAGCATCCATGATAGTTAGAAATTTTATATTCAGTACCCGGCTTTTGGTAACACCGCTTACGGCCGAAAACAGCTGATTTTAAACACGAAAATAATATTCGTATTACGTATAACGAAGAACAAATAGCAAATAATGAGCTGTCGAACAATACCAGCGATCATTGAGCGCTATCGCGATCCGCGGTTGACCGCGTTCATAATAACTTTATTTGATTGTATAATATTAAAATAACGAATACAGGCATCGTTGGCTAAAAACAAAACATAATAAGTCTTATGAAATGTGCAAATTTAAGATCTAGAATCCCAATTTCATATCAAACTTTTTAGTAATGTTTAACATAACATAAACTCACGCCTATATCCCCGAAGGGGTAGGAAGAGGTGCTAGCAACCACATTTCGCTAGTTTATGTTTAGGTCCCAATGTAATATGGTGGCGAGCCTATTGCCATTAACCAAGCACTTATAAACCTGCGATAAATACACACATAACTTCGAAAAGCATCGAAAAGTCATTGGTGTATGCCATGGTAAAACCTGGGATCGAACCCGAGACCTCGTCTCAGCAGCCCATTACCCATACCACTAGGCTACCGCGGTTACATAATGTATAAAATCCTAAAAACATCTAAAATATAAATACCTATGTTTTATACGCATGTGTGAGCATAAGAATTAATAAGCCACATAATAGGTCCCATATAAGAACGAAACGTACAACCAAATGTTATTAAATGTTCTAATTATAAACACTCGTGTTTACCCCAAGGTTTATAATGCCCTTATCCTACCACATTTCGTGATATTTGTAACAAGGTATGGGTATTATGAAAACTATATTTTGGAAACGCCAGTGGGCGAAAACTGTCGGGTTTAGTAAATAAATATTTAAGAATAATCATTGTTCCCGACATAACTTGCAGAACAAGCAAGCTGAAGTGACAGTGAGCTGGCCACATCTGTATGACCAATAACCATTGGAGCAAACGAGTGGAGACCGCGAGAAGGCAAACAGAAGGTGGGACGCTTCCTAGCCAGATCGAATGATGATCTGAAAATGGTGACTTTGATAGAATGGATGCGGAAAATGGTAGGTTTGGGAGCAATGGTGCACATGGGGAGGAACCTATATCCAGTAGTGGACTACAATAGGCAAATTGACCTGAATAATACGTCACCTTAATACAATTCGCGCGAGAGAAGGAAAAATCGAAATTAAATTCTGTACCAACCCGTCTGGCCAGTGTGGAAATAGTAGGCCAAAGACTCCCAATGATGGTTAATTGATTGATTGATGCAATATTTACCGTATCATAAAATCTTTGGATGAGTTTTATAACAAAATATCTGAGAGTTACATAATTACTACCCCCCGAAGTTTGTTGCAAATATTAATATAGTATTGTTCATAACATAGGTATGTTAAAAACAAGGCAAATTAAAATTTACTTTGATACACGTGTCTGATAACAACACCGTATTCTGAGAAGTTTAATTCTGTCAGATAATCCCGTTTTAATTAAATAAAGTTAGACATATACTTTTAATCGTATTCCTTCCATCATAGAATGTTCATATAATGTGTTTCTTTAATAACAATATAAATTAATATTGTGTTTCCTTTTATTGAAAGTCTATATAAAATAAGTAGCAACAATTTTTGTACTCCAAGAATATTCTAAAAAGAACATTTATCACCAATCACAAACACCACAGTGGAACATTCAACAAAACAGTATATTGACAGTTGAAATATAGATTGTAATCTCGAAAGCTTTCACTTCGTAAATTGAAATATTTAAACACAACATTTCTTTTTAGTTTGTTTCGTTTTTCAATACTAAGTGTTAAAGCTTAGTGTTTCATTACAGAAACAGAGTAATACATTTCTTACTACGAGACTATAAAAATAAAAAGTATTGCGTATTGAGTGAAATAAGTCAATACATAAAATTGACGATCATTGAAGCATAATGAGTCGTACTGTACATTTGGGTTTTGATTTGGGACGTCGGGAAAAAACGATCAAGATATAAAAAGGTAAATGTTGACAAAAATAATAAACTTTCAAATTAATAACTTCATAATATTATAAAGATTGGTTGTACGCGATAATCTCAGAAACTACTAGTTCCAATTGAATAATTGTTTTATATCGAATAGTTCGTTTATCGAGGAAAGCTGTGTACTATGTCATGATGCTATTTACTCAAGGCAGTGGAGAATTTACCATAAATATCAACAAATCCGGTAGATTGAAACTTGAAAAAATGTTAAAACAATCGAAGTATGCGATGGGTGAAGCCGGAGTGGGCCTGCTAGTCATTGATCCTAAAGCCTTGTCTTGTGACTTGTTTCTAAAGTGATTTGCTTAAAATCTCTTATAAAGCCTAAATCCTCCGAGTTAAAAAAATGCGAGTCATGGAATAGAAGTGATGAATAAAGTAATATTAACCAGAATTGACACTCAATTAAATTGACCAAAGTTTTTTCGAAGTATTTCTTAGTGCATAGCCGCCTGGTTCCTGGCAGAGTAGAATCTGGAACACCCCATCTCTTCCCATGCGGTGTCGTGCAAGGCGACTAAGGGATAGGTCTGTTTGACATCAGACAGATATATACAGCTCAGACTCAGCCTCAGATGAATGACTCGCGTCAACAATAGCACCCGGTAGACGGCAATAGGCTCACCCCCTATTACGTGGAACCGAATTTAATGATTGGTGAAACGAGGATGTTAATTCACCCCAGCCTAACCCTCCGGGGACAAAGGCGTGATTATATGTATGTATGTATTTCTTTCAAAGGAAAATAGAATCAAGAGATTTTTGGTTTGTTATCATAAATCGTCAGCCGGTCAGCTATGGTAAAAAACGTATTGTGTGTGATTTATTAGCTTGTATAATTTTCCTCACGATTTATGTGAAAGCGGGGCAATGTGGATTCGGTAATACATTTTGTACAATTCCCACTTGTACCAGCGCTTGGGGATGAAACACACATTGGCGTTTTCAACTACCTCTCGTATTGTAGTTATTTAACCATTTATTATACACTTGTATTAACATAATCAAAGAAACTCTCTGTACTTACAGGATCAGTAGCGCGAGTGTGATTCCCTGGTGTAGACATGTCTATATGTCACGGTAACCACTTTCCACTAGGTGTGCCGTGTGCTTGTCTGCCACATAAGTGGTATAAAAAGAGAAAAATAAGATGTTCACATTTTTCACATCACGATATTTTTGTGACTTTATTGACAAAATACACATAAAGGTCTTCCATTCCAAAGTCTCGTAGAAAAACCAGGAACATTTTTCGAAGGGACAAAATTTACGTCAATCCAAATGAACCAAAATGTAGATAAAATCTAAAAATGAACGAGCCATTTAAATGAATGAAAAACCGTAACATTGAAAGAAAACAAACGCTTTAAGTGGAAAATAAGTTCAAAGCAGGGCCCGTGTGCTTGGGCGAGAAAGTCCAGTGGAATGGAAAGAGTTTCCACAAGAGTGGATTGCAGGGAGCTCTGAAGGATACCAGGGTCTCTCATTCATAATTACCTGAGATTATCGTGTGAGTATTATTTTGGTACTTTATTGGGTACATTGATTTTGAATAGGTTTGAATCAATGAAACGTAAGTTTTAGAGTAGAGGATAACTTCAAGTAGTGAAACATGAATTAAGAACACTTGAATGAATAGTCGTTTATTTAACACTAAAATGCGGAAGGTAGAGGATTGGATAAAATGGCGCACATTGGGAGAGGCAAATGTCCACCAGTGGACTGCGGTGGGTTAATTGTTTGATAACACTAAAATACTGTTTTTCTTTATTAGTCATTCAAAGTAATTTTATTTTTCTAAGTTATGAAAGTTTTAAGTTCTAGGCAATCTAAAACTAAACCCAATTCGAGAAGAAAAATAAATTAATACTTACATATTAATTTATTTTCGACTTTATAATTATTTATTTATTTATATTTACATATTAATTTATTTTCGCTCTGTAAGTGGTTTCTACGATATTTTACCTCACATAGGCGTTTCAAGAAAAAGCTTACCACCGAAATATTGTTACAAAATTATATGAAAATATTGTTACAATGTTGATGCTTTGTTCTTACGCATGGACGCCTTCAGAACTAGTTTCAACGCTCTCACTTATAACAACAACTAAACTTATACTAGTTTAGTTTTCCGTATAATAATAGACTTATTTTAAAGTCGGTTGCTTAGTGGTTGAGTAGTCGGCATTAGGATCGACAGGTACCGAGTTCAAATCCCGGCCATTACACAAGAGACGTGAACCCACTCTTAGCACAAGCAATTTAGCTTAGTTGAAGGGGTTAGAGGGAATAGTAATTGCAGTTGCTAATATTCTTTAAAAAAATATTTGTACAAGAATTTGGTCTACAGATTGAAACATCAATTATGTCTACAATTACAAAACCACATGTTTCATCATGGACCCCGGAGATGGTCCTAGGTCAGCAGGGGAAGAGATATATCCTGTACAATCTAAAATCTAACACCCCGCTATCTGAAAACCCAAAATGGCTGTGTGCGGTTTATTAGTCAGCGAGAATCGAACTCACAATCTCCGACATAGCAGTCACACGTTCTGCTGCCGCGCCTACGACGAATATATATTGTTGTTGGCAAAACAATAATATGGTGAAAAGTGTGTGAATACCGTTATTCTCTAGAAACACACCTTTTAAAGCATATTGTTCACGAGAGACCGGAATCAGTCAAGCATTGTGTAACACCCTTGAGATGATACGACGCTTCACTGTTTTCTGTTCACAAAAATCAGTCAGCCGCTTAAATCTTGAATAAAATACTATTTGATATGTCATTTTTCATATTCCAGACTGGAGTCTTATTTTGGTCAATTGATTTATGATTAAATATTTGTATATTATTAGGTATATTTCTGTAGGAATATCCCTAATATAATAATAGATATATATATAATAATATGTATTATATTTATTATTTGTATGTATTAGATAGGATTACTTTATTATATGTAGGCATATATATGTGTGTATTAGATATAATATATCTATGTACTTACTTATTATATTTGTATTGTAAAAGTACGCCAAATAAATACCACTCATTCCTACAACTTTAATCACTATCCAAAGGTTGCCTGGCAGAAATCGCTTAAAGCGATAAGGCCCGCTTTAAGCGATTTCTGCCAGGCAACCTTTGGATAGTGATTAAAGTTGTAGGAATGAGTGGTATTTGTTTGGCGTACTTTTACAATACAAATATAATAAGTAAGTACATAGATATATTACACATTGCACATTGTACATATTCCTTGTTATAGACTTTGTAATGATAGTTATTAATGGTGTACAATAAAGTATTTAATAAATAAAATATATACTTTCTAATAAAGTAATAAATGTCAAAGTTTGTGAAGATGTTTAGATAATTACATGTTTATTACAATCAGGCTCAAACGGCTGAACAGATTTGACTGATATAGGGATGATTTTATAGTCTGGTAAAACACTGGCAAAGTTATATTCCTGAAATTGATTCCCGTATTTCCATGGATAGTGGGAACAGGAACATTTTTATAGCACACAGGTCACCTGATGGGAAGCGGTTACCCTAGCCTATGGGCGTGTACAATACCCCAGTCATACTAGTGCTACCGACCCTGAAAGAACAGAGAGTTCCTGTGCCGTCAGTGCAGTTGACAAATCAGAAGAAGCCTTTAACATTAGTGCATACGGGCGGGACCGCGGACAACAGGTAGTGAACAAAATAATATTAAGGCATAAACTTTGTCTGCTCTAGTCAAATAGCTACGAAGTTATTGTTTTCAAAGTAGCTCGCATTTTTCTACATGGAAGTTCAATCAAAATGTTTCGTATATCAAACTATTTGAAAGTATTTGCTCAGTTTTAAAACCAACCTTTTATTTGCATATTCCAGTCTCAGTTGGAACGTCCGCATCACTTATGTTAAACAAATTGTAAAAGATAAGATTGTCAAAATGGAATTTTCATCGCCCCAACACAAATATATTAGAAAATTCCAGTTATCTAGGATGGGCTCGAGTCCAGGAAGTTACTGCCTGATTTAGTAGAAACACATGACAAAATCTGTCAACTTCGATCAGTTGGTAAAAAAAGCTGGTAGGTGTTTGTATTGTTTATTTCAAGAACTTCATTCATGGGGCATAAATATTAATGGTCCTCTTTTTTATACAACTTAGGTGGCAGACAAGCACACGGCTCATCTGATGGAAAGTGGTTACCGTGACCTATGAACGTGTGTAACACTAGAGGAGTCACACCCGTGCTGTCAACCTTATAAAAACAGAAATTTTCCGTACTTTCAGTGCAGGACACAAAATCAGGACAAGCCTTTGGTCTTCCCACTGACAGCACAAAAACCGTACACCGTCGCCGTAAGACGGAGGTATGTATAGAAGAATATTGGATGGTTTCAGGCGAAGGTTCTATGGCTTAGTAATCAAAGCATTTCCCTGTAAAGGAAAGATCGCGGGTTTGAATCCCGCCTGAACCGATTAAATTTTTTCTATATCTTAATCGATTTAAACATGATAGTCTAAAATCAGTATCAGAATAAACGGGATATTTACCATGTTTCATTGTTTTGAGTTTCCGATATTTCGGCGCTGTTGCAAGCACCTTGATCACGGGGAAACTGGAGTAGTGGCGGTGAACAGAGAACGGTGAACAGCGCCGAAATATCGGAAACTCAAAACAATGAAACATGTTAAATATCCCGTTTATTCTGATACTGATGTGAGTGACCATGATAGTTTAAATACCTATATGATAGTCTAAAAATTTAGAAGATTAAAATATGAGTTATTGACGATCACCTTCTTTAATATTTTAAAAATATCAGCCAAATACATCTTTTTTAATTTTTCCAACAAAAATTAAACGACAATACACGAACGACGAAGAAGGCTCGCTTAAACACTGTCATAGTCTGAGTGTCTTTTATAAGGTGCGAGTGCGTGTGTGCTCAGCGAGGAATATCACACAACATAGGACATGAATCATTACGTAAGCTTTCATACTTACCTATGTATAAGTTACCTAAACATACCAATGTCTACAGAACAAGGACGTGAGACATGTTGCCATGTATATTGAATCGACTGCCTACCGAAATCCGTGACGTTTTAAATAATAAAAATTGTCTTAAAGAAATATTACCAGCCTCTTACCTAGTCATTACCCTCTTTATTTAATGCAAGATGAGCGTCAACATACCACTAATAAACTCTAGTAGGTCTTTGTGGTATTTACGATAAACATAATGTACCTTGTTTGTAATTTGAAAATAAAAATTCTAAAACAAAAAAAAAATTACGAAATCAGGTTCGTAATTTTTGTCATTTACCTAGAGAACTTTACTAGAACAGTGGCAGAAGTGATTAAATGGGTTTCAAAGCATTTACTTAAGAGTGTACTTAATTGGGTATCTTAAGAGCTACAACCAACGACCTAGAAATTACCTTTGCTACGGGTGAATCGTAGCAAGAGATTTGCCTACGCGCGAGGAGACGGCTACGACCTAAAATATTAACGTTTGCTTCGCACAGCGGCAGTTGTGGCTGCTACGAGTTTACCATGAATGCTAAAAATAATTCTAATGGAGTGCTTCAGAATTAATACAACATTAAACGTTTTACCAACTATTATCGAATTATTATGATTATATTATGACCTAACTGGATACATTTATAAGTGTACAATGGCCATAGCCAGTAATTGTATACTTATAAATTCTAACATTGAATACTGACATGTTTATAAAAGATACAACAATAGTGCTTATACTATTACTAAATATTTTTAACCAAAACATATGTTAAAAAAATCAACCGGGAATTGCAATGTAAACATAACAACGGCGTGCAAATCAACCAGCAAACATTATTTTGATGAGCTAACACTATTATTATAATTATTATCCAGGTTAATACACACTGCACTATACCTGGCTATGTACAGTGTTTGTCTAGTAAATGTAATTCTCTATAATGCACCTACTATTTTATCTCTACACTACCTTTGGTTGACTGGTAGAGAATGCCTATGGTAAAGTCCGCCTATGTACTTGTGCATAATGTTCAATAAATAAATAAAATGAAAAAATTACGATCCATTTTGTACTGCTCATAATAAATTGTAGAGATCTCCATTAAACATAGTGCAACGATAGCATCAATACAATGTTTTCACTATCGTAGTAGATATTGAGAATAAATATTGCATAAACACAGATAAACCGCAGAGCAAGAGCGCCGTAAAGCACTGCTTTACTGCCCGGTATATTTACACAGGGAATTTATTACTTGAGTGGGGCAGTCGGTGATAATGGAGTGTTTTAGTCTGGTGCGGGTTCGTAGAGTATTGAAGAACAGAAGAATTAGAATCGATGTCTAGTGTAGCTTAAATGTCTTATGTCTGAAGGACTACATTTTTTAGGATTACATTTTATTTAAAGGCAAAGGCGGAGAAGGCAAAGAAGGATCGCAAGTCGGACACCGGGGGTCAAAGAATGTCCTCCACCCCCCATGAGCGCAGGCCTGGGGGTGACCGGAGGAACCACCTGTCACCCTGGTAGAAGCAGGCCGAAGCGGCGGCGCGCCCTGTGCGCCTTCCTGTTTCCGGGGACGAGTTGGGAACTCTGTGGTCCCCACACCCGAAGAGAGGGCTAGAACGAGAGAGATGGCCCTGGGTGGGCCGAGGTGCGAGGGATATGCTTGTTAACCTCACCTTCGGCAACCAAATCGAACCACAAGGGTCGTGCGTTTTAGTTGATTAGAGTCCGATATAACCTCTCCCACCGGCTCCGATGGTGGGGGCATCTGTGGGGATTTTCCGCACGTAAAAAAGGGGGCCTTTTAGCGGGCTTATAGTTAATTAAGAGCACGTGTCTAATAGGAACATAGTCCTCTTGTATTATTTTATTAAATGTTGTTTATTTACATAGATACACCGTATTTAGCTCTTATCTATCGCTAAGACGATGACGCTAATAAACCTGTTAGGTTAAGAAGAAGGTTAAGCTCTTAGGATGGTTGAATTCGGATCGGAATCAGTTGTTAACCAAGAGTTACCTAAACGTTTTTAGCGATTTTTGTCGTTCCTATTACTCAAGTAGAAGTAAGATCGATTGACACTTTAACATGTTTTTTGGGTTTTTACCTTTTTTCTTGCCGACTGTACGATATTTCCAAAATCCGTAAATACGGTTAAGAATATTTTAATGCTGTAAATATAATCGTTGAAGTACCTGCCCTTACTGTCCCGTTTAAAAAATATACCCTGTATAATGGCTATACTACACCATAGAATAACTAACAGAAATTCGAAGTGAATAGGAATTTATTTTTTAACATAAACTCACGCCTATATCCCCGAAAAGGTAGGCAAAGGAGCTAGCACCCACATTTCGCCAGTTTATGTTTAGGTCCCAATGTAATAGCCTTTTGCCATTGACCGGGCACTTGCGATAAATACACACATAACTTCGCAAAGCATCGAAATGTCATTGGTGTGTGCCATGGTAAAGCTGTTTTTGTTATTTATTACTTTTTTTAATTTTGTCATTGCACACATTCATTTGTAATATCCTCGTTAAATAATTTAACCATTAAATTATCATTCATTGAACAACTCAGAGCTCTTGTTAGCCCCAAAACAAGCACTTGAAATGTGACACCACTAAATGGTATCGAATGCTTTTGTGCTTCAAATATTGTATATTTAAAAAACCCTGTATAAAGGTACAATTAAATGATTCATTTTATTTAAACACGGTTCGGTTAAATTCTCTATTATGCAGTACATTCGTGAAATCATCATCAGCCCTCAATTTGACTCCTAGTTCTTTGAAGCTTGAGGTCTGAATTCCTACGTTTTTTATACCACTTATATGGCAGACAAGCATACGGCCCACCTGATGGAAAGTGGTTACCGTGGCATATGGACGTGTGCAACACCAAGGGAGTCACACTTACGCTGCCCACACTGTAAGATTGACCTAATGCCCTTCTTGATGGACCCCATATTGTAGTCACTTGGGAAAACCGCAGCAGAAAACCGCATGTTATCAACAAAGTTTTTTTTTTTATTAAGTTGAGAGTTTTACAATAATCAGTTGAACATTAAAACGACTTGGTTGTAACGTAGACTCGATGTTATCTACTTTGTTATGTTGTCAACTATAAAATAAAACATTTGATCTAAGAATAATAATGTATTACGTGAGACTATAGAAAAGTATAAGTAATAAGTAGATACCCAAATCGATTAAGATTTAGAAAAATATTTAACCGGTTCAAGCGGGGCTCGAACCTGCAATCTTTCCCTTACAGGGATTGCTCTGACCACTAAGCCACAGAACCTTCGCCCGAAACCATCCAAATTCTTCTATATTCTTCTATACAATAAGTAGCTACTTTTATAGGACCGACTTTTTTATATTTGGTCTGTCAATTGACTACACCCCGCTAGATGGTAAAAAGCTGAGGTGCAGTCCAAACGTTACGGAGACTATAAGAAGAGGGTAGAGCATTCGAGCAGTTTAACGCGTGGCAGAGGAAGGACTCAAACCGTTTGGTGTGAGACGGTATGGATTCCACCATGTGTCTTTGGCACCGCAGGCCAGCACGACAGTCTGCCCTCTGACCTTTCAACCCTGAGAAGAAGGGACTGTCAATCTGCTCCAGCTTGTAGAAACCAATCTCGGAATGGGTTCTGAAGTTCATAGTGGTACCAATAGCCATAGTCAATGACCAATACTCAAAGTCAATTAATAAAAACGATAACCAAAGGAAGAAGGGACTGTCCATCTGCTCCAGCTTGTAGAAACCAACCTTGGTATGAGTTCTGAAGATCGTAGTGGCACCAATAGCCAATATCAATGACCAATAGTCAAAGTCAATTAATAAAGGCGATAACCAAAGGAAGAAGGGATGGTTAATCTGCACCAGCTTATAGAAACTGACTTCGGTATGGGTCCTGAAGATCATATTAGCACCAATAGTCAATGTCAATCACCCATAGTCAAAGTCTATTAATAAAGACGATAATCATTTAATTTCTTATCTCTTTTATTTTATTTAATTGAAGAACAAAATACATTAATACAATTACGCACAACCGTTTCAATACATTAGCATGATTACTTACAATCGTTTTAATTGTTAGATTTGTATTTTAAGCGAAGATATAAAATGAAGATTTTGAAGCAATTAAGCGAATCGTTAGTGATATTGCTGTTCTAACTGGGATTAGAGAATTTAAGGCAACTAAATAAACCATTATTGGAGATAGTAAACAAGTAATTATTTTGTTTCTATCTATAATATAGAGACTTATTTGTATTAAGTTAGAATAGATACTAAGCGAAGTTAGATACTTGATAATCCCATACTCACAGGTAGAGTGGAACCTCTTAGCCTTAGGAGGGATTTTGCCTCACTGTGTGTGTTCTACCGTCTATACAATGATTTGTGCTCAGATGAATTGTTTGACATGATACCCGTAGCTACATTCTATCATCGCACTTCTCGCCATAGGCAGGGAATTCACCCTCACACATTGCGACCTGAGACGGTACGCACTGTGCGGTATGAAAGAAACTTCATTCCACGCACACTCAAGCTGTAGAATGACATCCCTGCTGCGGTTTTCCCAAACGCCTACAATATGGGGTTCTTCAAGAGGGGCATCAGAAGGTTTCTTCGGATCGGCAGCGCGAGTGTGACACCCCTGGTGTTGCATACGTCCATAGGCCACGGTAACCGCTTCCCATTAGGTGGGCCGTGTGCTTGTCTGCCAACTAAGTGGTATAAAAAAAAAATTCGTATTCCTGCAAACCACTCTAGTTACGCTGAATTGCTTGTATTAGTAGTGGGTTCACGTCGGTAGTGGAATGACCTTAATGACCTCTAGATCGTGAGGTCGACCACTGAACCCCTAAAGTAAACTTTATTATTTTATGAACATTTGAAGAAAAAAGGAAAAGAACTAGAGGAAAGCCTGTATCAGAGCTTCATTTGTAAATCAGTACGTGTAGCGGCTTACAGGTCCGGTCGACTTTAAATGTTATCGGAGATTGCGATTGTCCTACTTTATTAAATTACTCTTAAAGCGGATAGCACCTAGGATCGGCGGAGCTAGGCTGACTGTTCTAGCCAATGCTCTTCACGCACGACGGCCCAAATAAAGTGGCTAAGCGTGGACAAAAGAGTCCTCTTTTCTTTCCAGCACCTAGGATAGGAATTGCAAGCAATCAAAACTAAACTGTGTGATCACGTTAAGATAATTGAAGGAATGATTTTGAGGTCGACCGAATTCTACTTTCATAATAGTTTTCAGAAAAACAAAGATCCGATAAAAATATTATAAATGAAATTTCAAAACAGATGCTCGAGAAACAAAATGAGAAAACATTTTAGCAAAATCAGTCAACGAAAACGGCGAGCTTTGTAATGAATTACCTATTTGTAGCAACAGTTTTGCTGATGAAATTGCCTTGTATTTTTTGAAAAAAGATTTAATTTGTGAAATTGATATTATTTCAATTAGACCAATAAAACTTGAGATGAAACTGAATTTTGCGATATACATTAGAACTCGCTTAATACGATTACGTTTAATACGCCATTTCGTTAGAAGAATATTATGAACAACCCGCCATACTTCAAAGTTTCCCAGGATATTCTTCCATTCATGATAATGTAGCAAAGCATAGTATTAAATTCCATAAATTGAAGATCTTACTAAGAATGTGAATAACACACACAGAGAGGCCTTAAGTGATAATTTTTAGACTTTTAGTTTATTTCAGTCAGTTATTTTTTTCTCATCATTGTTAGGTACATAAAATAATCTATCCACTTATGTTACGTGCTGCTTGATAAAGTTAGAATTTGCCTACTATTTAACGGTTTTGTTCAAATAAATTTGTTACTGTGTAGATCCTTTTTTGATACTACTTCTTGCATGTTGTGTATACCTATAAGTAACTGTTACATCATAAAGTGTATCTATGTAAACAGTTATTGGTGGACCTGAATAAATAAATAAATATATGACAAAGATGAGTCTAGCCGATTATGTCTAATACTCAAACATTATCAGCAGTTAACGACTTAAATCGCTACGTAGCTTCTTTGAGTATAGGTGAAGACGCATTGCAAAACTTAAATTACGCAAAAAATATATCAAATATATAATCTATAGCAACCCAGATTCCTAGTCGTACAATTCGCGCAACGCGTGCCCGCACGCTATGTGTCTCCCTCTACCACATAAGTACATCGCTCGGTGTAAATGCGGTTAGTTTGACACACGGCTGCAAGGGCAGTCCGCCGGCAACCGCGCTCAACGCACATATTCGCTTGTCCTACCTACTCAGCTCGCCGGAGAAATAACCGTATTCGACGTAGTTAACAACTTTCAGGCATTGTGCAGCCGCGTAATCATTAAGTTCAGTGTAATCACTCTGTGTAATATACTCTATACTTACATCACATGCAATAATTCATTCCCTTCAGACTGAAGTCTCCCTTATAAATCGTATTAATGGGGTTTTACTGTACATTGATAGTCGTTCATTTGAGTCCGGTCACAAATGCCTACAATACAAAAATCTTAGGGGACCTGTTAAAGTGCGACATGTCTGGCTTGAGAATATGTGTCCAAAAAGATATAACCTAGGAGTCTTCAAATCTAGAATGAACAAGTTATTCTAGGGAAACGTACTCCATCATTGACTACATCATCTGCGCGGGTGTAACGCCTCTGGTCTTGCATACGTCCATAGGCCACGGCAATCACTTACCATCAGGTGGGCTGTGTGCTTGGCTGCCACCTAAGTGGTATAAAATAAAAATACCAACATGTGAGAAAATGGTCAAATGTGAACCTATTGTTGATAAAAAAAACAGTCTAGTAATTTTCGTTCAAGTTTTTTAATCTGCAAAATTTTTGTGATATATATTTTTAATATGTTACTATCTGAAACATATATTTTACATAAACCTACTGCTGATAAAAAAAATAGTCTCTAGTAATTTTTGTTTCCCTCGTTTGTTTTTTAATCTGCAAAGTAGTATTGTTTGTGAAGTAGAATTTCATTATGTTACAAACTGAAACAAATATTTTACATAGGTTATATAGATATTTGAACTCCAAACGAATAATAAAATAACAGTTGTAACAAAGTTATTATATTAGCAAACGTACAGTTATTTTAGGACACATTTAGGACCTTTAACGGAACGGTGAAATTTTACACCCATACACACATCATATTAACGGCGAAAAATATACGAAAACAACTTCATAAAGTAAATAAAGTCAAACGTTTGCTGGAAAACTGAACATTTTCATCGACATTATTTGAAGAGTTGAACGTAAATATTATATTATTCGAAAATTCTACGTAATAAAGAACAAATACAACGCTTTTAAAAATGTGTTTGAAAGTTTGAGCTTAGCGAATAATATCGAGATTCACAAAATACTTAATGTATATATCGGGGGTGCGGGTTGGGTAACCTCCACGTTGGCTTACCTGTTTCTTTTCCCTTTGGACCGCGGTCCTGGGGAACGGAAGCGGGGAGGCTGGTGCACCCTGGACGACGGTTAGTAGACTCTGACTCCAAGGAGAAGGAGCTCTGCTAGCCGTCGACCAATAACCCGACAAGCCCTTTTTAGGGCTAGCTGACCCTGAGGGGGTCGTGGTATGGCGGACCTGCAAGGCCCGCGGGAAGGGATTCGTAGAATCCCTTCCATTCCAAACAGCCCTTTTTAGGGCTAGCCTGTCGCTCCCGGTATCCCTCTGCTTTCAGAGGGGACATGGGGGCGACACAAGGATCCATGGGATCCAGGGACGGGCCGGCCTACTGCTCGCGCAGAGGCTGGCAGGCATTCGTGCCACCGTCGGTGTTGGGAGAGTTGGCTGCTCTCCCGCGTCGCGTAACCTCCAGGATATCGACAACGACCTGAGTGCTAGCCACACTTGGGAAGCCGATATTCTGAAGGCCGCGGGGCTTGCCTTAATTGGCCGGCCCGCGACAAGGAAAAGTCTGAAAAACCCGACAGCGAAGTCGCTTAAAACCTACGGATACCAGGGGACCTCCGTAGTATGTACCCCGCTTCCCGGAATGGCCGTCACCCGGGGAGTGTAATTTTATCGGTTCTTCTCGTGGGATAAGATATGGATAAACTTAAACATACACTTAAACCCAAACCCAGTGAAACAGTCTGCGCGGAGGTCGCGCAGCACCACGACGCGGAGGTCGCGTCCCAAACCGCGGTGTCGGAGGAATTCGACACCGCCACGGAGAAGAGTAGGGCGAACAGCCCGGTGGGCCTACAGACCCGGAAATCTGTACGGCGGAAGAGGAGATTCAGGAAGAAGTCTCTTCCTCCTCCTTCCCCTCCACCACAGAAGACGGAGTCGGACTTGGAGCTCACCTTGACCGACTCCTCTTCCACCAGCAGCAGTCACGACGGTGACGAGACGCTGCATCCACCACCGCCGAAGCTGCTAGCGGTCAGCCGCACGCAGCTGCAGCGTGGTGATAGCCTCAGGGCCCCGGAGGATGTGGAGGCGCCGCCGAGTTCCTCCACCTCGGCGGCGTCCTTACCCTTACCTCGCGCCGACATAATGTCGAAGGAGGTAATAGAAGCCCTAGAAGGTTGGGCCGGGGCCCGCACCGATTCTCCAACGCCGGAGGAGCACCGGGTCACGCAGGCGACGACGCGGCTTGTCGAGCTCTTCGACCTCCTGAGGGCGGAGCTAGCCGAGCTGCGGATCGACAGGGCTCATTTAGGCAGGAGGCATGTGGAGCTCCTGGAGAATAATGAGCGGATGGCGGCCGAATACCGCAAGGAGATGGGGAGGATGGCGGCCGAACTGGCGAGTCTCCAAGCGGTCGTCGCTGGGCTGCCGGCGGAGCGTGTGACGCGGTCGGCGCGGAGGCGACTGGTGGCGCAGCCAACGCCGCCGACGCGGCCGCTGTTGCCCGTGCGGTCGAGGTCGCCGCTGCGGCCGGAGTCGCTGGCGCAGCCGACGCCGTCGGGGCGGCCTGCGCGGCCGCTATTGCCCGTGCGGTCGAGGTCGCCGCTGCGGCCGGAGCCTCTGGCGCCGTCGGAGTCGCCGCAGCCGGGGCCGCCGAAGTCGCCGGCCCGACCAGTTCAGCCGGAGTCGCCGGTGCTGCAGCCGGCTCGGCCTGCGGACCCGTTGGCGCTCTGCATGGCGGCAATAGCTGCCATGGAGAAGCGCCAGGAGGAGGCGCTGGCGGAGCAGCGGGCGTGGCGGGTGGCGCAGGAGGAGCGCACCCGGAGCTGGCTGGAGTCCATAATGGACTCCAGCCGCCGACCGCCATTGGCGGCTCCGGCCGCATATGCCGGGGCGGTTAAGAGGGGCCCCACCTGTCCGGTAGTGGCGGGGTCCCCGCAGGGGTCGGCCAGCAGCCCGTCCGCTGCGTTTGCCGCCCCTGCCGCTCCGCCCGCTCGGGCTGCTCTCGCTGCGGGGGCTGGGAGCCCCCCCCAGGATGCGCAAGTTGCCCGGCCCAGGGGAAGGGGGAAGGGGAAGGGCAAAGGGAAGAAGTCCCCAGCCCTAGCCCCGGCCCCAGCTCTGGCCCGAACTTCGGCGGGTATAGCCGCCACGAGCTCCTCGCCGGAGGGGGGCTGGGAGGTTGCCGGCGCCTCCAAAAAGCGGCGCAAGGCGAACCGAAAGGCAGCCAAAAAGGCCAGGAGGGCTGAGGCTGCTGCGAGGGGAGTGCCGGGGAGGCTGCGCGTCCCCCGCTCAACCGCCGTCGTCCTTACGATGACGGCGGAGGCGGCGGATAGGGGCGTGCAGTACGCCCAAATTGTCACGCAGGCGAGAGCCTGCGTTGACATGAAGGCCCTCGACATGCCGGGCCCCATCCGGGTGAAACCCACTCGGACGGGTGCTCGGCTTCTCGAGATCCCAGGCGCTTCGAGCGGTCCCCAGGCTGATGCCCTAGCGGCTAAGCTTAGGGAGACGCTTGACGCAGCCGACGTCCGGGTGTCCAGGCCCAACAAGTGCGCAGAACTGCGCATTTCGGACCTGGACGACTCCATCACGGTGGAGCAAATCCGCCTCACCGTGGCGGAGGCCGGGGGCTGCCCCCTAGAGGCGGTGAAGGTCGGAGCAATCCGCTTCGGCCGCCGCGGACTGGGGGCGGCAGTTGTCGGCTGCCCCATCGCAGCAGCCAAAAAGGCTGCCGACCGAGGGTTCCTCGCCGTGGGAGGCGTGGTGCGGGTGCAGGTCCGGCTCCTGCAGGCTCGACCGACTAGGTGTTTTAGGTGCCTGTCGGTCGGCCACGTGGGGGTGCAGTGCACGGCGGCGGTGACGGTCGGTGACCGCTGCTTCCGCTGTGGCCAACCCGGTCATACGGCCGGTGGTTGCGAAGCTCCGCTGCACTGCTTCAGGTGTGCAGCGGGGGGCAAACCGGCCGACCATAGGGTTGGTAGCAAGGCCTGCACCGGGGGGGAGCCGAAGCCGCAAGGCGGGAGCTCCACCCAAAGTTCGCGGCGGGATGCGGAGATGGTTCCATAATGGATCCTCAGCTCCGCATCCTGCAGGCGAACGTGGGCCACGGTGCCGATGCTCAGGGTCTTCTGCTCCAGAGCATGGCACAGTTGTCCGTACACGTCGCCGCTGTCGCCGATCCGTACACTCACCGGCACCTGGGGCCTGCCTGGGTTGTCGACCTGGACGGGTCGGCGGCACTGGTGTACAACGCCGCTATGGGTGCCCCCCCCCCCTGTTGTCGTGGCAAGGGAGCATGGCATCGTAGCGGCGCGTGTGGGGGAGATTGCGGTCGTGGCCGTCTATTTCACGCCGAGCCTACACCGACGCATAGGGGAGTACCGGCAGTCGCTGGAGCGACTGACCGACGTCGTCAACGCCTGTCATCCTCATCCGGTTCTTGTGCTCGGGGACTTCAACGCCTGGTCAGTGACCTGGGGGTCCCGGCACACGAACCCACGAGGTAGGGCTCTGGAGAGCTGGGCCGCTAATCACGGTCTAGTTCTCCAGAATCGCGGGGCCGAAGCCACGTTCGTGACCGCGGAGCGCAGTTCGATTATCGACCTATCGTTCGCAGGCGCTTCGCTGTCGCACCGTGTGCGGGACTGGCGTGTTGTTGTGGGGGTGGAGACACAGGCGTCGGGTCTACTGGTGGTCTGCGGAGATCGCGAGGCTACGGCAAGCCTGCGTGATCGCGCACCGCCGGTGGACCAGACTCCGTAGGAGGCGTAGCCGAACCGCAGATACGGAGCCCCGAGTGGCGGAGCTTCATGTGGGATACAGGGAGGCCAGAGATGCCCTCCGAGCGGAGATTAAGCGGGCGAAAGCCGCGGCTTACAAGGAGCTCATGGAGACGCTGGAGCGGGACCCATGGGGGCGGCCTTACCTTATGGTAAGAGGAAAGCTGCGCCCCCGGGCCCCGCCGTTGACCCGGGTTCTCCAGCCAGCTCTGCTCGGTGGAGTGGTCGAGTCCCTGTTCCCGGCGCGAGCGGAACACGTTCCGCCGCAGATGACTCCGCCACCTCGGTCGCCTGCGGCGCCAAGTGTGGTAGTTGACGACGAAGTCCCCGAGGTCACTTGGGTAGAACTGGAGCTGGCGGTGCGAAGGCTTAGAGCCAAGAAGAGCACCGCCCCGGGACCCGACGGCATTCCAGGCCGCGCGTGGGTCCTAGCTCTGGGAGAAGACGGTCTCGAACCCCGGCTGAGAGGGTTCCTCAGCGCATGCTTGGAGCGGGGCGAGTTTCCGAAGATGTGGAAGACGGGGAAACTGGTCCTCATCCGAAAGGAGGGTCGCCCGGCGGACGAACCGTCCGGCTACCGGCCCATTGTGTTGCTCGACGAGGTGGGCAAGCTCTTTGAAAGAGTTATTGCGAAGCGCCTCGTCGAGCACCTCTCTGGTAGGGGGCCGGACCTGGCGGATGCCCAATATGGCTTCCGCCGGTGGCGGTCCACCGTGGATGCCATCATGCGCGTGAGGACTTTGGCGGAGGAGGCAGTTGCCCGGGGTGAGGTGACGTTGGCGGTGTCCTTGGACATCTCCAACGCGTTCAACACCTTGCCCTGGAGTTGCATCAGGGAGGCACTCGTGTACCACGGTGTGCCTCTCTACCTCCGCCGCATAGTCGGGGCGTACCTGACGGAGAGAGCCGTCATCTACCCAAGTGCGACCGGCGTCGGTCTGCGTGAGATGTCGTGCGGTGTTCCACAGGGATCGGTTCTCGGGCCGCTACTGTGGAACATTGGATACGACTGGGTGCTTCGCGGTGAGCTTGCGGACGGCGCCGCCGTCACGTGCTATGCGGACGACACGCTAGTGACGGCGAGCGGAGCTACACACCGCGAAGCGATCCTGAGGGCCACGACCGCGGTTGCTCAAGTCGTGGAACGGATCCGGCGGCTGGGCCTTGAGGTGGCTTTGCATAAATCCGAGGCCATGTTCTTTCATGGACCTCGGCGCACGCCACCACCTGGTTCCAGTCTCACAGTGGGAGGCACTCTCATCGGCATCAAGCCCCAGATGAAATATCTGGGGCTCGTGCTCGACGGCCGGTGGGACTTCGGGAAGCACTTCCGAAGTCTGGGCCCCAAATTGGCGGGCACAGCCAACGCTCTGGCGCGGCTACTGCCCAACCTGAGGGGCCCGGATGACTCCTGCAGGAGACTCTACGCGGGTGTCGTGCGGTCCATGGCCCTGTACGGGTGTCCCGTGTGGGCGGACACCCTGAGTGATCGGCACATGCTTCTGCTGCAGCGTCCGCAGCGGAAGTTGGCGTGCCGCATCATAAGGGGGTACCGCACGATATCATTCAACGCGGCGAGTCTCCTCGCCGGATCGCCACCATGGATCCTGGAAGCGAGATGCCTTTCGGCGCTATACAGGTTCCGAAGGGCGGCGCGGGAGCGGGGTCACGATCCCGAGCCCGAAGAAATTCGGGCCGTGAGATCCCGGCTCCACAGGGAAATGGTGGCAGAATGGGAGAGACGACTTGGGCAACCAAGCGCAGGGCACGCCGTAGTAACGGCGGTAAGACCCATCATGGGGGAGTGGCTAGAGAGGCCACACGGCAGCCTCTCGTACCGTCTGACGCAGATGATCACCGAGCACGGATGCTTCGGAAAGTATCTGCGTCGGATGCAGAAAGAGCCAACGTCCGAGTGCCATCACTGCGACGCGAGCGAGGACTCAGGTCCGCACACGCTCACCGAGTGTCCGGCGTGGGAGACGCCGAGGCGGGAGCTTGTGGCGGCCCTGGGAGTGAGGGTTCTCACGCTCTCCACCTTGCTCGCGGCGATGGTTCGCTGCGCGGATGCGTGGGCGGCCGGCGCCTCCTTCTGCGAGCAAGTAATGCTCGTGAAGGAGGAGGCGGGGCGGGAGCGGCAGCGGGAGCGACGAAGGATCGCAAGACAAGCTGCCCGCGCACGAAGGCAACTCGGGCGTCGGAGGTCGATGAACGACCTCCGCCCCCCATGAGCGCTGGCCTGGGGGTGACAGGTGAAGCCGCCTGTCACCCTGGCAGAAGCAGGCCGCGGCGGTGGCGCGCGTGGCGCGCCTCCCCGTTTCCGGGGACGAGTTGGGGACTCTGTGGTCCCCACACCCGAGAAGAGGGCCAGATCGTGAGAGATGGCCCTGGGTCGGCCGGGGTGCGAGGGATATGCCTGTCAACCTCACCTTCGGCAACCGAAACGACCCACAGGCGGCGTGCGTTTTAGTCGGTTCGAGTCCGACATAACCTCCTCCACCGGCTCCGGTGGGGAGGTATCCGTGGGGATTTTGCGCACGTAAAAAAAAAAAAAAAAAAAATGTATATATCGATGATCTAGAAGACAAACATGTATAGTGCAAAATTTTGCACGTTCAAATATGAACATTATATTACGTGACTAGAGGGCTGGTTTATTCCTTGCGCAAAGGATTGGTATTGCCATTCAACGTGGCAGTGCCGCCAGCCAGAAGGCCACCTTCCCGGTTGACATCGATGGGGAGGAATTCTTTGACGCCTGAACCTGCAGGATTATTTAGATATAATATTCTTTTTTATATATATTTTAATTTCGATAACTTCCGTGCATATTATGTAAATATTTTTAATGCAATAAAAATATATATTAATGGTATTAAAAACAAACATACTGTGTACATTTTTTTAACTTAGCGTCTTTGTCTTCTAGAGCATTGATATTGCGTATGAAAGTGAAGTCACACCCATCAAGTTAAGCTAAATTTGTTGTGATAGGAGTAGGTTCACGTCAGTAAACCAGATTAAAACCCGGGACCTCTGGATTGCAAGGTTGGCTCCTTAGCTTGTTGTTATAAATGTAAAGGTTAATGAAGATGTTCGGATGTTTGTTACTTAATTATAGTCAAAAGGTTGAATGGATCTGGCTGAAATTCTGTACAAAGGAAGACTATATATAGCCCCGGAATAACTGATCACACACTACTACCACTACTTTCCTTCCTAGAATAAGGTTTATTCGATTGCGGAAATAGGAACCAGGTCCAGGAACTGTGATTTCCTGGTGGGCGAAACCGCGGGCAACATCAAGTGAAATATAAGGAAAATAGAATATGAAATAAAGAACAATTGTAAGTATTTCAGCGCATTTAGAACGCTGCAGCGACTTCCGCGCACTCTATTGTACAGG
This sequence comes from Eilema griseolum, assembly GCA_963662185.1. Classification (NCBI taxonomy): domain Eukaryota; kingdom Metazoa; phylum Arthropoda; class Insecta; order Lepidoptera; family Erebidae; genus Eilema; species Eilema griseolum. The sequence continues at coordinate 11,580,238 of OY759252.1, forward strand.
AGGTGTCTTTTTTAGCCAAAAGCCACTGGAGGCAAACTACGTTGCAGCAAATATAAACTGATGCATTACAGCCATTCGCAACAAAGTCAGCGTACTGAATACATTATTGTGATTGGACGTTTAGCGCGTTACTTACATGATTGCTGGACGCTTGTTGGACGTAGATTAATATTATTTAGAATTTTATTTTTAATATAATTATTTTATTAGCATAATTTGTTCCTCTAGACAAGTGAAAATATGTTTGTAGACTAGAATAGATTGATTTAAATTTTAAAGCATTTAGTATGCAACTATTCAAATCGATTCGAAAAATTAGCGAGGTTCGATAGCTCAGTGGTTAGAGCATCATCCCTGTAACCGATTCTATTTTTATCGTAATATATTTTATTATTAATATCTTAATCGATTTGAATAGTCAGCGTGCTAAATGCTTTATAATTACATTCTATTGTTTGAGCGGAGTCATCAAAAATTAATATTTAAAAAATTATTATAACATTATTCATTGGTTCCGAAAGTTCGTACGAGTATCACACTGTCGCCGTAATCGATAAGCTTGGCATAACTTTACTCGACAGAAAACACTTTTCAATAACATATATTATAAAATTCTTCGACAAGCGGTATTTTTTGTAAATTACTCAATTCATTAAATTAATACAAAAAAATCAAAAAATTATAAAAATATTATTTTCATTCTAAGGACTTTTCTCTATATTGTGATAAAGTATAATTTATAAATCGCCTAAGAATTTCACAAATAGTGTAAACGCAAAACATCGACAAAAGGCTAAATATTAATGTAACTTTATAAAGAAGTACCAATAAAGAACAATGGTAGACATTAATTTCTTTTATCAAACTCTAAAACACGAACAAGACGAACAGGTAACAAGAAATTTTCCGATTGGATGAAGAATTGAATAGAATTTGTATGAAAATCTTTTTCTCTTTAATTTATAATTTGAATAAATAGGTAAACATTTCAAAATTTAAATACTTTTAGTATAAAATCTTCTCACTAAATGAATTATACTTGCTAGAATTAATTTTAATTCTTCTATCCCCATGTCCTTCAACCTATCAATACACACAAACTTTGGATTATTCCTGAGATGAAATTCAAACGTCCTCATAATCTTTCATATTTATAATATTTGAAGGATATACTTAGTAGGAAAATCAGTGAAAAAACGACCTAGCGACCTAACGGCGGCGGTGTTCAGGGTCCTCTGAGCCCCAAGTTTACCTCACTTGCTTGCTGAATAGCAGACGAGTTCATATAATATTTAAGATAAACCAATCTATTAGGCAAGAAGCAGTGTGGACTCCGGCCTTCGAAGAGCAAGTGGGATAGACTTTAAAAGAACATAGTTTTGGCGATACACAAAATTGGTTCGTCTTATCTATTTTCAGAAGTTTTGAATTTTGAGGAACTTAAAAAGAGATCCAATACATACAGGATAGGGTCCAAACTACATAGCCATTCAAACGTGCTTATGATTCGATTTAAATACAAATTGAATCGTATACAGGTATATCTGTTCCGAAGAAAACCGCATTCTAATTTATTGCGGTACCCAATTATTCAAATATAATTTATAGTTAACCGCTAATCAATTTTAGTTTGATGAGGGATAAGCGGGTGTTATTAGGCAAATGGAATGGATAATCTTCGGGTGACCAGCATGTTAATACTAATTTATATCCTATCAATACACAACATATCTAGTTTATGCCATAACTGTATTTTTTGTGTCCCTTCTTTGTGTACATGCAATAAAGAGATATATTATTATTGTTATTATTATTATTATTATATTATAATAACTACACCATGTTTTCTATTTTTATCACATTACTGTCCATCCCGTTGCCTGGAAGAAATCGCTCCCAGCGATAAGGACTCTCATTGTACATTAAACTACACTCGAGAGCAATGAATCCGGGTCACTTAAAGAATCCTAAAAATCTCGGAAACTAAAAATGCTAGGTTAATGCAATAAATTGTATTTAATAGACAATGTAATACTCCTTAAATGAAGGTATTAAAACTTCTTAGTTATTGTAAAGTTATATCATAAAAAAATCAAATTTGAAAAAGGGCCACTTTCGAAGATGGAACTACGAAATTACAGCATTTGGTGTTGCTTTTGTTTGTAATCTGTCATTTATGTGGGTACATAAACCATGTTGATAGTGCTCTATATTCATTAATCAAGCTGAAATTATGTCGCTTACGCCTGAAGAATGCACCAGAATACTTACAATGCTGGAAACCGGCCGGAGTCAGCGCGATACAGCCAGGACTGTCGGTGTGTCGCTGTCAACAGTACAAAGAGTTCTCCGACGTTACGAAGAAACTGGTTCTAACCTACGCAGACCAGGAACGGGCAGAACCAGGTGTACCACAGCACGAGAAGACCGATACTTGGTGAACACCATGCTTCGAAATCGCTTTCTCACAGGAACTGAACTCACCAATCAGTTTCGACGCCTCGGAGGAAGTAACCCAAGTGCATGGACAGTAAGACGTCGGCTTGCTGAATCTAACTTAAAACCCCTTAGACCTGCAAACGGCCCTAAACTGGAGCGTGGGCATCGTATTTCGAGACTAAGTTATGCCCAGAGCCACGTAAATTGGAGTATTGAAGATTGGTCAAAAGTTATGTTCTCCGACGAATCAAAATTTATGCTCTACAAGCACGATGGAAGACACAGAGTGTATCGAAGACCAGGGGAAAGATTCAAGCAAGCATGCATCGAAGAAAAAGTAGCCTACGGTGGTGGGTCTGTACTTGTGTGGGCCGGAATTTCTTCTGAAAGTCGCACAGAGCTGGTGATCATAGAAAACGGCTCTTTAACTAGCGTAAGATATGTGGAAGAAATCCTCAATGATCACGTTGGTCCATTTATGGTCAATTTAGGTGAGGATGCTATATTTATGCATGACAATGCCAGACCTCATACAGGTAGGATTGTGAATGACTACCTTCAAGAGATGAACATTACTCGTATGGAGTGGCCAGCGCGCAGCCCGGATATCAACCCGATCGAGCATGCTTGGGACGAGCTAGGCAGATGCGTAAAACAACGAAACCCTCCCCCAATCACGCTTCGTGAGCTCAAAATTGCTCTCACAGAGGAATGGGAGAATATTCCCCAAAATCGTATAAGGAACTTGGTGTACAGCATGCCAAACCGCGTAAACGCAGTAATGGAAGCACGAGGAGGCAATACGAAGTATTAAAATTCAAGAAAATCGTAATAAAGTTCAAAAATTTCATGTTTCCTATTTTTGTTTTAAGGAGAGATCAGCAGTTTTTTTCTTTATGTAATTTTGTGTTAATAAAATGTATGGTGACTCATATTTTTTTTACTTTCATTTAAGGAGTATTACATTGTCTATTAAATACAATTTATTGCATTAACCTATCATTTTTAGTTTCCGAGATTTTTAACATTCTTTAAGTGACCCGGATTCATTGCTCTCGAGTGTATATAGATGCTACCTACTTGTCATACTGTAAATCTTTTGATGTACAATAAAAAAATATCTATCATATAAATCCCCACACATCCACAAGGAGATAGGACACGACGGCGACGGTATTATAAGGAGATAAGACACGACGGTATTTCTGTCCAATTGAACAGACCGACTGGGGAAGTACCTCCGCCCTCCAGAATACCGCGGCTATAATAACCTCGTGTTGTGATCCCGGCGGTGAGTAAGGTAGCCAAAGCTCACTGGAAAGTTTGTGTGCGGTCAGTGGGAAGACCAAAAGCTTGTCCTACTTTGTATTTCAACGCAGAAACTCTCTGTGCTTACAGGGTTAACCACTTTTCATCAGGTGGGCCATGTGCTTCTCTGCCACCTAAGTGTTATAAAATAATTCAATCCTCTAAATCTTCGGTAGAAGTCTATTAACATACACAATTCACCAACTATGATTTTTTGTCCCACGTAATAGAGGCATACTACTGTCCAGTGTCCGTTATGCCAAGTACCCTCTGTTATGGGCCATATCTCGGATGGAGACAGCCCTATCGATACATACATTCATACATATAATCACGACTTTATCCCCGGAGGGCTAGGCAGAGGTGAATTAGCCACCACATTACACCAATCATTGAATTCGGTATCACGTACCCTATAACGTGGAACCAACTCACCAGCCTATTGCCGTCTTCAGGGCACTATATACTATATACTATTGTTCAGTCAAGCCATGCATCTGAAGCCGATTCTGGGCTGTATATATCTTTTTGATGTTAAACAGCCCTATGCCGTAGTCGCCTTGTACGACACCGCATGGGAAGAGATGGGGTGGTCCAAACTCTACTCTGCCGGGAACCACGCGGCCTTATCGATATCCAAGCATATAAAAAATTCTCTATAAAGATTGCGATGATGGAACTTACTGTCTTATCTATTAAAAAAATAGGACGAAGTTACGTAACCTCATACATGACATTGGTATTAATAGGGCCTTACCAATAACCTTGAGGGCCTAAGTCAACTTCACCTGCAAATGGTGCACCTGCTTAATAATGAACGAGGCTCTGGTGCAGGTTTTCGTTTCAGAGTTGGAAAGTAAGAAAAGTCGATGTTCCCAAAAACCTATGAGAAAGCAGCCAAGCATTGCAAATTTTGGACGCTACTGAGAAACCACTATGAGGGTGATGAACTACAAGAGGAGACAAGTAATTACACTATTTAATCCTGTACTTAGGTCCTTGTCATTGCTTCATTATGTATTGTATTTGTATTCAATGTCCGTCGTTTAGTTTGTGCAAATTTCACAAGGCTAGTTGTCACAAGTAATTTTGTTTTAAAACGTGCTCAAACCTAGCTCCGAAATTTTTAGAGTCAAGATGGAAAAAAATTTTTTAAACGAGACTGAGATTGACAAAAGCAATTTCGTACCTTTATCGTCTTAGTTTTTTTGCATAATATTAAGTGGGTTTATTTTTAAGTCAGTTCCTTCGAGATCATGACGCTTGCCACAGCACTGAAATATCGGGAATTCGAAACAATACAACATGGTAAATATCCCGATAGCTAAAAAACTACTCTAAGTAACCATGATAGTTTAAATAACTTTATTAAATGGGTAAGCTGGTTGAACATTAAATTGGCCAAGTGCGATTCAGACTCCATATAAAACTGAATTGAGGGATGAACTTATGTACATAAACGTTAATTACTCTTTATTGCATTAACTTATATGTTTCATTGTTTTAGAGTTGAAGAAGTTGCAGACTGAGTATTTAGCATAAATTTGTTCCTGATCTTTGATCCGATCCAACATTTCTAAGAAAAAGTCTTGACAGACAGACAGACAGACGGACAACGAAGTGATCTTATAGGGGTTTCGTTTTTTTCCTTTTGACGTACGAAACCTCTAAAAACACACTCATATATCGCATCTTAGTAACTTTAATGCGGAAATCGAGCGGTAGCTGGCAGGATTGGCCGAATGAATCTGAATGAAAATAGACACAGAAATACAACTTGGAATAGTACAAATCCACTTCTTATCCCCAGAGTACGTTCTTTGGGTCAAGGGAATACGATAATCACAGTGGTAGCCTAGTGGTATGGGTAATGGACTGCTGAGACGAGGTCTCGGATTCGATCCCAGGTTTACCATGGCACACACCAATGACTTTTCGATGCTTTTCGAAGTTATGTGTGTATTTATCGCAGGTTTATAAGTGCCTGGTTAATGGCAATAGGTTCGCTACCTATTACATTGGGACTAAACATAAACTGGCGAAATGTGGGTGCTAGCACCTCTGCCTACCCCTTCGGGGATATTGGCGTGAGTTTATGTTATGGAATATGATCAGTATAGGACGATATCGTGAGCAACTGCTATAACAGAAACTCGGTGAGGGAGCGGGAGACTCCCAAACCGCGCCGCCCGCGCGCGGAGGCGGCTCGGGCGTCGGAGGTCGCAAAATGACCTCCATCCCCCATGAGCGCGGGTCTGGGAGTGACAGGTAGGCTGGCTGTCACCCCAGCAGAAACAGGTCGTGGCGGCGGTGTGCGTTGCGTGCCTCCCCATACCCGGGGATGAGATGAGGCCGTCTCATAAGAGACGGTTCTGGGCCGGCCGGGGTGCGGAGGATGTGACACATCCTTCGCACCCCGGCCGGCCCAGAACCTGATTATCTGAGACACATCCGATGTGTCTCAGATAATCTCACCTCCGTTAACCTGCAGCCTACACAGCTGGCGTGAGTTTTAGTCGGTTCAAGTCCGGCATAACGTTCCCCACCGGCCCCGGTATACCCCCGTGGGGATTTCGCGCACATTAAAAAAAAAGCTATAATAGAATCCAAATTACACAATTTTTCTTTCAGATTAATATGTTTTACTTAGTACTCAGTTACTTCAGAACATGTATTACTTAAGGACAAACGAACCATATCTTCATCCAATAAATTAATCCAATTTATAAAGCGAGGAGTAACACGCAAACACATAATGCAAGTTCATTTTTATAACAGAAACAACACAAAATTATTCCTCCATTCCTTTTTTAGCGTGATAAGAGTACTCTACTTCCTCAGTAGGCTATAAGTACATTCCCTTGAGGTTCAAACGAGGGTACAATCAAATGATACAGAAGTGTTTTATCGTGCTTCGTTTTCTTTTTTAAAATATAAATTATGTTTGAAAATTAAATTGAATATTTGTTAACCGTCTAGTAGCTTTTGAACAAGTAAGGATCGCGAAGGAAACGGTGGAGTGGGTTGCGTAGGAGACTCTCGGCCCGCACAACCCGTGATGAATGGAGGTAACTCGGGCGTCGGATGTCGCAAAACAACCTCCGTACTCTATGAGCGCGGGCCTGGAGGTGATAGATGGAGCTGTCTGTCACCCTAGCGGAAGCAGACCACCTTACCCGGGGGCAAGATGGGGACACCGTGGTTCCCGCACCAATCAATTAAATATATATAACATAACGAACAAAAAAGATACCAGAAATTCTAATAATATAAAGCTAAGCTCTATACCAATATCATAGGAGTGAATGTGTTCAGAAATTGCAGCTCAATTTTGAACATAAATAATGGAAGGTATTAGGTTATAGTGACATGAGCACGTCGGGAGGTAATCTTATTATCGGGATTCATAAAGGTCCGGAGGTAAAATGGCAGAGATTTAGCGAAAAACTGGCTGACAGCGACCGGGGATATCGTTAGATGTTTTAGTGGAAATATGAAAGGCAAACATGGGGATAATCAGAAAATGGAACGGATAAACGGTTTTAATGTAATCAACAGGTGAGCTATGCGACGATTTTGTTTGGTTGCTCTTGAATATTAAGAAATTTGATAATATTACACATCATAACATAAAATCACGCCTATATCCCCGAAGGGGTAGGCAAAGGTTAGCTAGCACCCACATTTCGCCAGTTTATGTTTAGGTCCCAATGTAATAGGTGGCGAGGCTATTGCCATTAACCGGGTACTATAAACCTGCGATAAATACACATATAACTTCGAAAAGTATCGAAAAGTTATTAGTGTGTGCCCCGGTATAACCTGGGATCGAACCCGAGACCTTGTCTCAGCAGTCCATTACCCGTACCACTAGCCTACCGCGGTTACCGCGCGGTCACGGTTATGCGATTAATTTTACGCAAACTTGAAAATTATTCAGTCATTGCAAATTATTATTATTATTGCCGTGTTTGTTCCCGGTAGAGTAAAATAGGGCTATTATCTATTATCAGTATCTAGAAGGCGATTGAAAGAATAGAAATTGTTCTCCATCCAATAGCCAACATATAGCCCATGAAATGCCCCCTATAATGTGAGATCGACTATCATTGTCGGTGTAATGTCCCGTACATTTTGTACAGTTTTATAGTTTTGCAGGCCTGAGTAATATATTTATGCAAGTTATTATTATTAAAAATTAGTTTTCATATGGTATCTTTCGACTTACACTAGATAGTACGTAAAGATTTCTGGACTGTTATGAGCAGTCAGAAGACAATACGTTATATCAGGTACAGTAAGTTACCCAAATTTGCAAACTCTATGTCAGGAAGCTACCATACATTGTTTTTTTCAACAGATCAATCAGTTGAGTCTCGAAACCACCCACGTGAACCGTGTACCAGGGATTCGAGTTATCGTCAATTGGGCCACAGTTACCTTTTATTTCCCAACAGAACAATAAGTTGAGTAGAAGGGAATCGAAAGTTCCCACGGCACAACCAGTTGAGCATAGTAATTGAGCCTTGGGTAAAGAAGGCATTAAATGTACACCCGAAACATCGGTATTCGGGGTCAGGTCCGATCACTAGATAAAAGCGTTTCATAGAATTGCTCGAAACATTGTTCCGCAAGTTTGCCAGTACGTTTCATAGTAGGCCTCCTGTACTTTAACTACTACCGTTTATCATCAGAAAACGAACGTGAGCGCCATTTTTTTATCTTTCATACTTACCTTCCTAACATTTATAATGTCTATCACTCATTTTTATTTTAACCGTATAACACCGTTCACATAATCCATCTATTTATTCTAGAATTATTTTCTGGTTCTAACATTTTTAGTACGGAAAATTGTTCATACACTTTTACATACATACATCTGCTCACGCCTATTTTCCTTCGGGCAAGCAGAGACAGCAGCCTGCTATCTGCTTCTAGTCTTACATACTTCACAAGTAGTCGAAGTCTTCACCCAGAAACTGTACAAGCTGCGCAGGGCACCCAGGTTTTTATTATTCTACGATATTTCACACGTAGGACACGACGGTATTTCCATCCAATTGAGCAGTCCGACTGGGGAAGTACCTCCGCACTACAGAATACCGCGGCCATAATAACCTCGTGTTGTGTTCCCGGCGGTGAGTAGAGTAGCCAGAGCTCACTGAAGAGTTTTTGTGCTGTCAGTGGTCAAAGCTTGTCCTGCTTTGTCTTTTACACTGACGGCACAGAAACTTTGTGCTTACAGGGTTGGCAGCGCGAGTGCGACTCCCTTGGTGTTGCACTCGTCCATAGGCCACGGTAACCAATTTCCAGCAGGTGGACCGTGTGCTTGTCTGTCAACCAAGTGGTATAAAAAAAATACAAATAACCCGTCTGGCAAGGGCCCCATCAAGATCTAAGGGGTCCATGCTGGCCCCACCTACAAACCAGCACACCTACTAATTGACAGGTGCTTCTTCCTTCCTCCTGTAGTTGGAGGTTATACGACGGTCACTCTTGTTAAAGCCTAAAAAATTGGGTCTCAGGACTAGTACAAAAATGAACCCCGGAATCCAAAGTGCAACCGTGATTGGCGCTGGGTAGAAGATGACGTGTCTTTGTAGTCTTTATAGTTAAAAGTATTACGTATGTATGTTGAGAGGTGATACTTCGGTTCTGGGACCTCTCGGTAATCCATTGTAAGCTTGCACTTGCAACCTGCGTGGATAATCAGACGAGGAGATAGGACAACTAAATATACGAATCACAATATTTTAATTACATCAATCACTGATCTCACGTTCTACAGGCAGACTCTCGTGATTTATAACAAAGTATATTCAACCGAAAATTAAACGTGTTCCACTAGACACGAAGTCAAGTCAAATAGCATTTTTTCTGCATAGACGATTAAATAGGAACTTACAAAACGTCAATAAAAAAGGAACATGAAAATCAGCTTAGTAAATGGACCTCTGACAAGAAACTCAGCGGGCATTTTTTTTGGTCTATTTACAACCATACACATAGTTTACTTAATCTAAATACAAAAAATTACTTGAGTAGCATGTTGAGCGAACAGCTCATTTCCAAGCTTGTTTATCATCCAAGTATTCTTGGATTTTATAACGAGTTGGGGACTCTGTAGCCCCCACACCCGAGACGAGGGCCAGATCGCGAGAGATGGCCCTGGGTCGGCCGGGGTGCGAGGGATATGCCTGTCAACCTCACCTTCGGGAACCAAAACGACCCACAGGCGGCGTGCGTTTTAGTCGGTTCGAGTCCGACATAACCTCCTCCACCGGCTCCAGTGGGGAGGTATCCGTGGGGATTTTGCGCACGTAAAAAAAAAAAAAAAACAAAAGCCTTTCAGGCACAATTTACTTTTAACTATCTTTTTAAAATTTATACACAGGTAAATCCCTAATTTCATTAGGGAGCTTGTTAAAAAAGCGTATACAGTTGCCCTGGAATGAAAGACTAATTTTACAAGTCGATTACCATAGACTACAAGATTGTTTTTGTGTCTGGTATTTATATTATGCCGGTCACAAACACTGGAGACTTTTGAAACATTTTTACATACATACATGAGGTTCTCGTAAATATATTGTGACTTTATGTCTAAACTGTGGTTTTATTTTTTACGTGCGCAAAATCCCCACCGGACCCGGTGGGAGAGGTTATCTCGGACTCGAACCGACTAAAACGCACGCCGTCTGTGGGTCGTTTTGGTTGCCGAAGGTGAGGTTGACAGGCATATCCCTCGCACCTCGGCCGACCCAGGGCCAACTCTCACGATCTGGCCCTCTCCTCGGGTGTGTGAGGACTACAGAGTCCCCAACTCGTCCCCGGAAAAGGGAAGACGCGTCAGGCGCGCCGCCGCCGCGGCCTACTTCTGCCAGGGTGACAGGCGGCTCCACCAGTCACACCCAGGCCTGCGCTCATGGGGGGCGGAGGTCGTTCATCGACCTCCAACGCCCGAGTTGCCTTCGTATGCGGGCATCTTGGCTTGCGATCCTTCGTCGCTCCCGCTGCCGCTCCCGCCTCGCCTCCTCCTTCACGAGCATTACTTGCTCGCAGAAGGAGGCGCCGGCCGCCCACGCATTCGCGCAGCGGACCATCGACGCGAAAAGTGTGACACTACGGTTAGAATGCCTATCTCTTTAAACTTTTCTCTGAGGGAGACTCTTGGGCCTCAATTATAAATGGCTCGCACAGCCCCCGCTTTTGGAACACAAATATTGTGTTTAAATCTGCAGAATTACCTCAAAGTTGAATCACACAATCACAATAGTGTTTGGTCGAGGTGCAAAACGATACTGGCGATAAATGCGAGGCAGTAGCCCATCAACGATCACAAATCCTCGGTACAGTGAGGTCGCTTCGAGAAGTCTGTGAAGCCCCCAGTACGTTTCTGCGCTTCTGGGCGGAGCTAGGCTGGGTACTCTAGCCAGTACTCTGCACGCACAATGGCCCAAATGGAGGCTAAGTGCGGACAAGGGAGTCCCTTTCCATTCCAAAGTCAACAATCTGTCAAACTCAAAGGGACAGTCCTGATGAACGAATGGCATCACTCAACCATAGTGCCTTGTATTTCACCAGGGAATTTCGTTCATTATAATCACACAATGATTATCGCGCCGTCACGTAAATAATTATGTTCTTAAGTAATAAGAATAACAAGAAAGAGAAACTAACGCTTATATTGTCCCCAGCATTGTTATTATCTGGACTCATAATCACAATATGTTCATAGACAATACAAGACATTCATTAAATAACTCGTCCGCCCTTGGTGTCACTTCCATATTGCCTTCAATATCTCTCATCACATGTCGATTGCATGAACGCGATTGTTGCGTCACTGGCATCACAATCACTAGTAATATAGACTTTTCGATCAGTTGAAGTTGAGATTTATAAGGTGATTTTAATATACAATAGGTAATGTTAACGATAATTAACGTAATCATGTTTTAGGTACGTACACACATTTGATTTGACGTTTCGAGTAGGCTACACCGGCCGTGATCACAGGCTAACAGGCTCAGTTCTGAATGCCCACCGTATTCGTGTAGAAAAAAGAAATTTTGATAGGTACTATTGAATGAAATTTTAAAGCATTTAGTATGCTATTTAAATCGATTAAGCAATAGCAAAAATTGGATTGGTTCAGGCTTGATTTGAACCTGCGATCATTCCCTTACAGGGGAAACGCTCTGACCGCTAAGCCACAGGACCTTAGCCCGAAACTTACGGCGACAGTGGGAGCCATCGACCGATATTTGTCCGAACTATCGCAACTAAACTATTGAATGGAAGTTTAAAGCATTTAGTATACTAACTGTAAAATACAGGAGACATTTTATTGTTTTATTTTAGTAATTGTTTAAGTATGGACTGCAGTTCTGTCTGACCGAACGGTGGGTATTCCCTTTAACAATACCACATATCTATTTAACAATATCACTACTCTACTTAAACAGAAACATGACCGAAACATTACATGTCAGACTAATTACAAAATAGTAAAGATATGATTCCGAACTCTGCAGCAGCCTAGTCGCACAGCAGCACGTACCATGAAATAGTCTTGAATATGATAATTTTGTTTATTGCTTTTAATTCATTACGGCTACTCAATGTCACCGTTTATCTACATTCAAGTTTAACAAACAATGCATGTGAAAAAAATGTAAATTTATAGTTTTAGATTCACGGTTGCGAGATTGTTTTTCTTTTATTTCTATGAACCATATTACTATGTGTAATACAATGACGTGTTGTTTCTTCGCATACATTACTTGTTAAACTTCGATACGGATAAACGGTACCATTAAAAAGCCGCAATGAATTAAAACAATGAACGAAATTATCATGTTCAACTCTATTTCATGGTAAGCTCCGCGTCTGCTGCTGCTGTCTGCGTTCGACCTCGGAATCGTACCTTAACACTGTGTGAGAGTAATCTAAAGTAATGGATATGCAACCATAATCTAGTAGGTAATTGGTCTTCGTACGGACAAACTGACGCTGGTATAGTAAGCCTGTAGTGCCTGCACTAATATAATCTACCAAACAGAGGTGCCATGTATTCTGTTAGGATTGTAATAATATAAATTGCATCTATCAGAATACACGAAAAATCAGACACCTCAGAACATAAAATTATAAAAGTAAAATAGAATCTACTATTTTGTAATTATAATTCAAAATAAAGATATAAGCGATATTTAAGCATAAGGTCGCCCATTGTACATTGAACTGTATACATGCTACCTACTTGTCCTACTGTAAATCTGTTGGTGTACAATAAAGAATTATCTATCTATCTATCTATTTAAAAATTTGAAAATATTTCCAAATTGATAGCATGATTAAACAGAACTAACAGTAGACTTATAGAGTGAGCATACATACATACATATAATCACGCCTTTATACCTGGAGGGTTAGGCAGAGGTGAATTAACACCCACATTTCACCAATAATTGTATTCGGGTCCACGTAATAGGGAGTGAGCCTGTTGCCGTATTCCGGGCACTATTGTTGACTTACCTTAGTCGCCTTCTACGACACCGCATGGGATGAGATGGGGTGGCCCTAATTCTACTCTGCCAAAAACCACGCGTCAATTCGAATACATATAATCACACCTTTATCCCCGGAGAGTTAGGCAGAAGTGAATTAACACCCACATTTCACCAATTATTATATTCGGTCCCGCGTAATAGTCTATTGTCGTATTTGGACACTATAGTTGACTAGAGTCATGTATCTAAGGCTGAGTCTGAGCTGTATATATCATTCTGATGTTAAACAGCCCTATCCCTTAGGGAACCACGCAGTTTGAAATTTCACCGTGGCGGCGGCTTAAAAATTGACTACAATTTCGGTATAAGTTGACATTTAGGTACATACATTCCTTGACATGCACACATTGACCGTTTCAAGAACAAAATACATTAGCTTTCTCACACAAAAGTTGCTGTGTCTATACAGTATATGATCTATGCATTTCATACAGTTATATAGAATCTGTGTCAGAATTACACGAAGTGGTTTTTTCATTCATTTGAGTTCAGTATTTATATTTAAACAAGTCAAGATGAAAACTGTTTTAGCATATTCCTTGACAAACTTCTGAACGGTAATTTAAAAATAACATTTATAAGAGTTAGCTGTGTAAACAAAATAACAAACAGGTAAAGTTTTCGTATTTAGGTAGCTGACAGTTCAAGTCGCTACCTTTTTATTTAGCTTTATTAAGGACTAGCTTTGATCAAAGTTGGCTTTGTTTTATAAATAAACAAACAAACTGTGTACAGAAGTTTTATTATAATTTCATTTTATTAGTATATTTATTGTTCAAAAAAGTAAATATTTTGTTTAGCGATATAATAATGGAGTGGAGTATAAATATTAATTTTAATTTATCGTAACTATAGCCGTAATTACTAGATCCATACATATAATCATGCCTTCATCCCCGGAGGGTTAGGGAGAGGTGAATTAGCACCCACATTTCACCAATCATTGAATTCGGTCCCACTTAACAGGGGGTGAGCCTATTGCCGCCTTCCGGATACTATTATTGACTCGAGCTATGCATTTGAAGCTGAGTCTCTATATATAGAGACTCAGCTTCAAATGCATACCTCTGTCTGATGTTAAACAGCCCTATCCCTTAGTTGCCTTGTACGACACCACATGGGAAGAGATGGGGTGGCCCTAATTCTACTTTGCCGGGAGTCACGCGACGGGAATTACTAGATAACTATTATGAAATTTATCTTATACCTTACCTATAGTTTGTTTTAGTTATATTAACTAGACAATACCTAGCTTATATAAGCAAAACAAGCTACTAAAATTTCTGATGTTATCTGTCTATATACTGTGATATCCCAGAAAGAACAATAACCCAGTGGCTGTAGTGTACTATACCCCTGCCTCGTCTAGGTGCCTCGTCTTTAAAAAAATAAATAAGTAACAATGTATCTTTTTGTGTATATTTTGTGTATATGAATAGTATATTATATATCTATATATATAATCTATATATATAATATACTATTCAACTTTTATCTTTAACCAAGCTAAAGCAATTTCAAAGGTACACCTCCGCAACAACCCTCCGCCTAAATTCTTAATTCAGCAAAATTACGTCGTACCCATTCATTCAGGAATTTCTTAAACACCTTACTTATCTCCGCCACAATTACCAACTTCTTAATATCCCCGTTACAGTAACTTCCAAATGTTAAACTTTACAAGCGATAAACGTGCTTTACAACGATAAGCGTGCTTTACGGCGATAAAAGTGATTGAAGCGATAAAAGGCGACTTCGAATAATAATCATTGTAATTGAATCGGGGTCTAAAGGACCGGGAAATAAAATTTGAATGTAACGTTCTACTGAGGTGAATAAAGTTAACTGGTTTCTAGTAAGTAGTGTTTGGTGATAAAATGTAATTTTTAAGGACATTTCAAAACCGCGGTAGCCTGGTGGTATGGGTAATGGACTGCTGAGACGAGGTCTCGGGTTCGCTCCCAGGTTTACCATAGCACACACCAATGACTTTTCGATGCTTTAGGAAGTTATGTATGTATTTATCGCAGGTTTATAAGTGCCCGGTTAATGGCAATAGGCTCGCCACCTATTACATTGGGACCTAAACATAAACTGGCGAAATGTGGGTGCTAGCACCTCTGCCTACCCCTTCGGGGATATAAGCGTGAGTTTATGTTTTGTTATGTTTATTTCAATGGGTGAGTGCGTTACGCTCGTCGTCCAATAGTATTAGATATAAGTTATAAAAAAACAGTAAAGTACAAATCAAGTAACTTAGAAATAAATACTATTTTTTTTTATACCACTTAGTTGACAGACAAGCACACGGTCCACCTGATGGAAAGTGGTTACTGTGACCTATGGACGTCTGTAACACCAGAGGAGTTACAGGCGAATGAAAATTTAACGGAAATTATTCCGATAGTTATTACCAATTGCTTTTATTATTACAAATTAATAATAGATTTATTTATTTATTCAAGATTTATGCATACCTACACAAAATAAAGATTATATATATTTATTGGACGTCGAAAATTAATACATTGATATTGCTAATTTCTATAAAGAAATTTCTCCCAGCAGACAGGAATCTGGTTTTTTGTCATCCAGCAAGATTCTTGACCTCAAATTATGTCCAGCTCAGATCCGATTAAATTTTATATTAAGTAATTCATTCCTCTAATCGAAAAACTAAGATTTTGCTTAGATAAGGCAACAGTGAGACAAAAATCAAGTAGAAAGAAATCGATGTAAGTAATCAAATGACCAAAGATAATAAGTAATCTACACAAATTCTTGATTACTTATTCCAAATTCAAAACCCAAATGCTCAGCAACTAATCGAAGATTACCATGATAATATACAGTTGATAAAGCACTTAGCTTTTGAATATTGCCCCCTTGAGGGGGATGCAAATCATGATAACCCTGTTCCACCACTTCCGCGTATTATCATTCGCACTTCAAGTAAATTGCTTTAACACTTCAACGGGGGAAGAATCACTTCCCGAAATCTGGCTGTGATGTGTAAATACGTCTTTACGGATTTAATATTACCGTTCTTTGTACTTTTTCTGTGTGTTTGAAACTTAGCAGGTTTAGTGGGTAGAGAGCTGATCGATCGATCAGTAAGGTAACCCAACTGATATGATTTGATCGATGCTGTTTTCTTTTCGGTTTGGTTGAATGAATGTTTGGTTTGACTGTCTCTGCGATACTGCCCTTTCAAGTCTTTTAATATGTTTAAGGACCTTATTGGGATAGAGCAAAAAATAGTATGTATGCATATGTATTTTTGGATTTGTACATACATACATACATATAATCACGCCTTTATCCCTGGAGGGTTAGGCAGAGGTGAATTAACACCCACATTTCAACAATAATTGTATTCGGTCCCACGTAATAGGGGGTGAGACTATTGCTGTATTCCGAGTAGCATTGTTGACTCAAGGCATGTATCTGAGGCTGAGTCTGGGCTGTATATATATCACCTTGCACGACACCGCATGGGAAGAGATGGGGTGGCCCTAATTCTACTCTGCCGGAAACCACGCGGTAACAACTTTTTGTATTTGTCTGTGTGTATAATATGTATGTATCTACAATAAAAAAAACTAAGTATATAATATATCCGCATTCCAGATATTACAACATACGCTGATTATCCTATGGTTACTATAGGTCTACATAGTGCTGTGAAGAACGTTGTAGAATAGAACAGAACTTTTGTGATGCTGGCCACGAGACAAGTCCTATTGATAATTGACTGACTGATTGAGGACTAGGAACCTAAGAGCAATAGAAAATACAATAGATTGAAGGCATACATATTCAACTTATCTAAGCCTAAAACGCAATTAGTTACGGCATTAAATTGGAGAATTTAATTTTTTGTTAAAATACTTGTGTTAGATGTGGAAACGAAAATAAATTGATTCTGCAATAATTGACGCATATTGGGTGCAGGGTAGCACCATCAATATGCATCAATCACGTTATTCAATTTAGAATAACGATATAAATCTGTATGTATTACAAAATTGTATTCATATTGTTTTTATGTATAACTTGATTATTTTCCTTGGCTGTAGAATGATGTGAAGATATATTTTGTAAGTGGTCTAATAAAAATGAATAAATGATTTATAGAGTCTGGCTAACGAAAGCTGGCCCCAGAATATTGGCGGCAAATTTAAAAAATACATGCATGACAACACTAAAATCATACTATGAGAATTGGAATAACCTACTTTGATACCTGGCAATTCATTATTAAAAATATCATATATATAGACTATAAGAAAATTATGTTAGGGAAGATATAAGTGTTGGTATATGAGGTAAATATGGGCAGAATCCGAAAATAAATAGGGAAATAAAACACGATAATATTCCACACATAATAACTTAGTTTTATTCATCATAATCAAAATCAGATTCTAACATTTCAATGCCAAAAGATTCATCACTGTCACTAGTTTCGCTGTCTCTAACATTTATAATAAAACTTTCTAAATTTTCTTCTGTTATTTTATCACGTTCTTTATATTTATTTTCAATATGTATCACATGATCAGTAATTTTCTTCCAATCCTGAGAACTTACGTTTTCAAATGAATCTTTAATTATCTCTTCTAATGCAGCTGTAGTAACTGCAATATTTTTGCTAGCCACTTTACGTTTTGCCAAACTCCACACAAGCTCAATCGCATTTAGATCACAATGGTAGGGTGGAAGTCTCAACACCTCATGACCACATTGATTTAAAATTTCATCAGCTTCATATTTTGGATCAAGCGTATTTCGTTTTACAATACACAACAGCTCTGCTTTCGTGTGGTAGTCCTCATATTGAATTCCATTATCACGAAGCCATTCTCTTATATTACTTTTACGCGTTTGTGTGTTAGGAACCTTATTTATAATTACCGAATGGTAACTAGCATTATCCATTATAATTACACTTGGTTCTTCCAAATTTGGTATAAGTTTTTCTTTAAGCCATTTATTAAAATTTTCAGCATTCATGTCATGGTGATAATCAGCATTTTTTGATTTAGTACTAAACACTAAGAAAGAGTTTGGTACGGGGCCTTTCTCTGATCCTGCATAAACTATAATGTACCTTTTCCCGGTCGAAACATTTTCAATTGCACCACTAGTTGAAGGACCTTGCCATGACTTCTTAGGCTTATAGTTTCTATGGACATAAGTCTCATCTACATAAATGATCGGCTTGCCTTCTGCACGTTTTCCTGCTATAGTTCTTAAAAATCTATATCTCCAAGCAGATATGTCATAGCGTTCTATGAATACAGAACGCTCATTTTTATTCTTTTTAAATTCATAGCCATTGGCTAATAACAAGCGGCGCAGAGTTTCTCTGCATCCGTTAAAATCAATACTTTCTTTTAACTCCACCAACAGTGTCCTCAGTGTAGGAACTTGTTTTTTAACTATATAAAATTCGTTTATCTTGTTACACATAGCATATATGTCAAAGTTATCTAGGTTAGACACAGTAGGTTTCCGTGAACGTTTCTTCCCCGGGGTACTCCAGACACCTTCATTTACTGCACCTTCCCTTTTTACTCTTTTTAGTGTTCTGACACTCACTTCTGCAAAGAAGAAATACGAAATATGTAATTAATTCTTGGTATTAGTAAGTAAAAATGCAAAGGTTTTTTTCGGCATAATTTCAAAACATCAGTGTATAGTAAAAACTTACCAGTCATTGAAGCTATTTCTTCTAAGTACTGATTCTGGGTTATTATCCTATCTTTCTGCTCTAATTCAGTGAGATTTTCAATAGTTCTTACTATTTCATTAACTCCTTCGACATCTTGCAGATTCTCTGTTAAAGAAAGGTAATCGTTTTAAAATTAAAATTCATTATGAGTATACGTAAAACATAGGTGATGTTATTAAAATGAATTATTGGTTGACTGATGCGATATACGAATGAATATAATTAGTTTTATTCAATACATAGAGAAGCGTAGGTAACTTATTTGGAAGGATACGTAAATTATAAATCAAAATATTAGGACGACTGGATAGGTAGGTGTTTAAAGTATCAAAATAATATTGTCTACTAACCTATGAAATTCAACACCACACGTAGACAATCTTGTTTTTGTTTAAACGCGGCATCACGCTGTTGTTGTATTTCGTTGAACTTGCCAATCATGCAAAACAACATCTTTCGTACACCACTTTTGATAGATTTGTTCATTTTAAGCCGTAATTAGAATCACAATTTACACAAACGCATACAATTTGTAAACAGAGATACCGAACGACAACCTTGTCAAATTGACGTTGACGTTCATACAGAGTTGCTATATAAAAAGTTCGCAAATAATTCCAGGGCCTACTTTCATTAGCCAGACTCTAGCAACCCAGATCCCTAGACATTCTATTCACGCCACGCGTGGACGGTTGCCCGCGCGCTATGCGTCTCCCTCTTCCACATAAGCGGTTAGTTCGACACACGGCCGCAAGGGCAGTCCGCCGGCTACCGCGCTTACGCACATGTCTCGCTGGTACCTACCTAAGCTCGCCGGAGCAATAATTACTGTATTCGACGTAGTGTTACTGACTTTCAGGCATTGTAACCCCGTAAACATTATCAGTGTAAATCAATCTGTGAAATATCTATAATACTCTTTACTCACATCTCGTGCAACTATTCATTCCCCTGAGACTGACGTCTCCCCCATAGATTTCTATAATATAAGCAGCTTTCAAATACCCTAATAAGACAAACAATGCCTCTCATTAAACTTTAGCCCTTACGTGACGCGCTAAATGATTGAGAATTAATTAACGTTAAGAGGCAGAAGAATATTTAATTAATTAATTACCTGTATTAATTGTTATAATATTGCTGAAAACGCTCGAGCTTACATTTTCTCCTTGCTAAGAGTGTTTCTTTGTATTTGAATGAAACTTCATTAATTAGGCTATTTTAATAAGTTTTTAAGCAACGGAATAATGATAGGTACTTAATTATGGTGTATATTTCTTACTTACTTTAAGAGAATTAAAAAAAAATAAGCTTTAGAATTAAATTGTGCAACCAGACGTAAATATATTGTTTTCAAGTTGTATAAAAAACATTTTATCCATCATTTTCAACTTCTTTTCAAATATTTAAAAAGTATGAAAATTTTCTTCTAAACTTTTATAGCTGCGAACAAAGAAATCAATTTCCTCCAAAATCTGTTATTACTGAAGATTTGGCCGCCTCTCAAGTAGGCAACTTCTAAAAAACAATAAAGTTAAAATTGGTTTAAGACCGTCAGTTGATTTCTGGCTTGTTGAATAGAAAAGTTCAAAAGCTTTCGTGACTTACAAATGAGCCACTTTGTCTCGTCATAATATGTTCGCCTGTATTCCATGATTGAGTCAATGAAATATTAATGATGTTAATTGCTGACCTTATAATAAGACGATATATATATAGGGTATGATGCTAAACACGAATACCCCCTGGGTTGTTCAGCGTGTCTACTTACCCTGGTAAGTAGACACGCTGAACCAAGGTCAGCAGAAACATCGACTCCTGATTCTTACAACGGTAGGAATTTATTAAAACCGTACTCTATATAAGATTCCTACATAGAAGTTTACTATTAATTGCAGAATGCATCAAAATCCTTTGATGTGTGAACGAAAAACCGACGCCATTTAGTTAGTGATGGTTTGGGCCAAAGTTTCATATCTAGGGCACGACGTAATAGCGGCTTTAAGACCCATCATGGAGGAGGGCTAGAAAGGTCACACGGCAAACTCTCGTACCGCAATTTATCACTGGGCATGGGTGCTTTGGGCGGAATCTGCATCGGATGAAGGAGACGATGGAGCAGGAGTGAAAGAGACTCGCAAACCGCGCGACACGTAAGTGGAAGTGACTCGGGTGTCGGCAGTTGCAAAATGACTTCCATCCCCCATGGGCGCGGACCTGGTGGTGACGGCGGCGGCACGCAATGCGTGTCTCCCCATACTCAGTAGAGAGATGGGGAGTTTGTGGTCCCCGGTGAGGCCCTGGGCCCACACATTCGGCATGTATTTTAGTCAAGTTCGACATAACCTCCCTCGCCAGCTTCTGTGGGGTTTTGTGCACAACATAATTGATATCTTACATTTAGTTCCATAGAATTTTTCTTACACTTATGCGATCAAAATTGAGTACTCAAAAATTATTACAATTAAACAAAATTCTACATTAATTGAAACATTGTCACAGATAGGTACCACAATTCCCATATCATTAGGTGTTGTAGAATCTACAAACGCAATTTCAGCAAAACTAAATGGAAAACAAAGCCAATATGAGCTATCACAAAAATAATACACGAACATCTATCGCTGCCTACATCGTTATTTGTAGCCTATCAGCGAAGCCCGTCATCTGTCGTGTGAGGATGGTGTAATAATCTGTAATTTCAATCAAAGGAGTTTCCGATCCAATAGGGATACAGAAGGCTTTGACGCACCTGTCGCGGATATGGATTATTGATGTTTGGACAAACTTTACCGAGTACTTATAGTAGGATAACCATGTAATGGGATGTTGATAGGATTATGTAAGGACTATATTTATATGTCGGTAGTTTACGCGAATATTACATATTTGAAATGAAACTAAGGTCTTAGGTCTAATGAAATTAAAGTCATTCTACCTAAGAACCCAGCGTTTCAACCCCGTTTGGGGTTGAAACGCTGGGTTCGTGGGGTCCGAGCGCACGGTCGCTATACAAAGAAATAGCAAAACGACTGGTTGATGCTTCGCGTGACCAAAGGGCTGGCCTCTTTTTCGCTCAACGGATTGGCATTGCCATCCAACGGGGCAATGCCGCCAGCCTTTTGGGCACATTACCAGTCGACATCGATGGGGAGGAATTCTTCGATGCTTAATTTGATCCTTTTGTATCCTATTTTATATTCTTGTAAATATTAGTTTATATTTTATTAAATTAGTGTAAATATATTATAATAGTCTTCTACCTAAGTAACTAAATATTGTCGATCTAGATTTGAGGACTAACCTGCGGCGACATTCACCACAAATCTTTGCCGTTTTAAGGAATGCTTTAATACCGTGTTATGTAATCTTTAAACGTGAAATAAAAAGTAAAAAAAAAAAATATTTTTGCGATTTTATTTTATACCACTTAGGTGGCAGACAAGCACACGGCCCACCTGATGGAAAGTGGTTACCGTGGCCTATGGACGTTTGTAACACCAGAGGAGTCACAGTCGCGCTGCCAACCCTGTAAATACAGAGTTTCTGTGCCGTCAGTGTAGAAGACTTTGATTTTATGTATAAATTATGTTATTATTTCACACTGGAGTCGACATGACTACTTTTTTTTTTTATATAGGACACGCCAACTTGACCTTACCTCGCCTGATGGTAAGCTAAAGGCAAAGTCTCAGGAAAGAGGGTCACCATTACAGACACTAAGTGCTACAATGGTGGCACTCAGCTTGGCGGCCTCATCAGATGCTTTTTCACGCCCCGCTTAAAGGCCCCGGGACTGTAGGAAGAAGGAAACACTTGTTTTTTAGTAGTTATACCCATGGAGAGGCTGTGTAAATCCGTATTAATACTATAAATATGAAAGTCTCTGTCTATCGCGTAAACCACTAAACTGATATTGATGAAGTTTGGTACAAAGATAGGCTCAACAATTGCACTAACAGACATCCATTCACGTATAGTTGTGAACACTAGCTAGTAATTGAATAAAATCAAATAAGAATAGAATCCTTTCAAATAGTTTCGCTTCTATATGTAATATTCGCCACTTCTGATAATATCTATATTAGTATAGTACTTCACCTCAATTGTAGTGACATAGAATGGGAAGCGCTCGTGTTTCGTCTTTGATGTTACGAGGCACCAATAATCACTTACTTACAGTATAGGAGTAATATTACAATCTAGCCAGTAACGTGATATTATATGTACCTAGCTCTTTCACTCAATCCTATCCTATCTACTAATATACAAACGTGAAAATTTGTAAAGATGAATGGGTGTTCGTTATTCAATCACGTTCTATCGGCTGAACGGATCTAGCTGAATCGATCAAGATATAGAAAAAATTCAATAGGTTCAGGCGGGATTTGAACCTGCGAATTTTCCCTTACAGGGGAACGCTTTGACCACTTAGCAACAGAACTATCGCTCGAAACCATCCAAACTATTCTAAACATATATCCGTCTTAAGTAGGGACGTAAGGGAAAGATCGCGGGTTTGAATACCGCCTGAATCTTAATCGATTTGAATAATTAGCATACTAAATGATTTAAAATTTAATCAAAAAGGATCTAGCTGAAATTTGGAAAAGCGATAGATTATAACGTAGGCTACCTTTTATATCGGGAATACATTCCTATAGCCGGCAACGGGATCAAATTCCATGCGGACGTAGGCCAAAGCTTCAATTAGTGAATAGTATTCGCAACTTCAATTTCTCTCTCTGAGAGACAACATAAGTCTACGTACCGTTGCTCTTAGAAGTTGGTGAACACTAACCAATTTACAAAATGATCGTTACATAGAAATAAATCTCTTGTGTAATATAATGTCCTGACTAACCAGTCAAAGTTTGTGCTTCGCTTGGGTATCGCACACCTGCCAAGGCTTTAATCCAACATAAATTTTGGTAAAGTGAATGACAAAATGTAGGTTATACACGATATTTTATGTAAAAAAATTCGGTTATTCCCAGTTGCCCCCACTGTCGATGACAAATGAGATTTCTTTCCAAAATATGTCGAAGAGAGAAAGAAAGAGAGATCTAACCTGGTGGTTTGGAAAAAAACATAAATTTTATTCACAGCGTGCAAGTAATGGATTGTGTCCAGGCTCTACACAAGTGACACTATTGATAGAAGATAAAATAGTATAATAAATAATATGGGAATGAAATCATATATACTATATTCATATGTATTTTCATCCGCGGTAGCCTAGTGGTATGGGTAATGGACTGCTGAGACGAGGTCCCGGGTTCGATCCCAGGTTTTACCATGGCACACACCAATGACTTTTAGATGCTTTTCGAAGTTATATGTATATTTATCGCAGGTTTATAAGTGCCCAGTTAGCGGCAATAGGCTTGCCACCTATTACATTGGGACCTAAACATAAACTGGCGAAATGTGGGTGCTAGCACCTCTGCCTACCCCTTCAGGGATATAGGCGTGAGTTTATGTTATGTTAAGTATTTTCATGTTTTATCATAAACGCATGTGAATGCCAGACATTTTCTATTAATTGCGAGGGATATGCCTGTCAACCTCACCTTCGGCAACCAAAGCGACCCACAGGCGGCGTGCGTTTTAGTCGGTTCGAGTCCGACATAACCTCCTTCACCGGCTCCGGTGGGGAGGTATCCGTAGGGATTTTGCGCACGTAAAAAAAAAAGACATTTTCTATTCACGAGTATCCTCATTTATTTAAGTTTAATAATTATTATATCTCATAAGATAAAGTTGAGTATACAAGGAGAACCATCCTTTTTACTTATTTATATATATTTATGTATAATCTGTGTCTCTTCTCTCTTTCCTAGTCTGTCATATCCACTTTGCTGTACACTTGCTCTGCCCTCTATCAATATCTTTTATTTTCCTTCAATCACTCTAAGTTTAGCTGGAAGAAAACTCAACATTGAGTTAAGCTCGCCTTTGTACTACAATAACCTTTATTTTTTGTTTTAAAAATGTGTTTTGTAAACATGAAACAGGGTCTTCTTCATCAACTGAGTTTCAATCCCGATTATTTCCAAAACTTGCACTTATAAACTCAAGAATGCTTCTACTACTTAAGAATCGGTTTGGCCCCATCTGTATAAGGTTACAGATGGGGTCAAACCGATAATACACCTGCGATCTAACGAACTAGTCTTTGTTGCAATCTTTTCTCTCGAGGTTATGAATTCAGATGGTAATCGTTCCCACAAAACTAATGCTATTATAATTCTTTTTATACCACTTATGTGGCAGGCAAGCACAAGGCCTAGCTGATGGGAAGTGTCACCGTAGCCTATGGACGTGTGCGACACCAGAGACGTTACACTCGCGCTGTTAACCCTGAAGAATCCTTCTAATGATCAATGATTTTTTTTAGTATTCATATTGTTATAGCAATAAATCAGAAATAAAAGTAATATCGAAATTTAGCCAAATCCGCAGTTATGCTGGTAAAGCGGACTCCAGACTCTGAGGTGCAAGCTTCAGATGCGACTGGAATTAACGCTAAGAGGAAGAGAGATTTGTAATAATATTATGTATCCTTGTTTCAGAAATGTGAGCACACACAATGGCATCTTCATACGTACCAGGGGGTGTACACGGCCAGGCGGACAGCTTCCTTATGAAGTTCGACACCAAGACCTGAGGATGCTCTACCATCGCGGCAGTTTACGTTTATAAAATGGAGTTCGCCTCTGTTTTACCTACCTATGTAAGTCATGTACTATTGTTCTTGAAATCTGCAGTAGATGTACAGTGGGCTCCAGAAGTTTCTAGAAAATTTGAAACTATCTATTTATTTCTTCTTTTTTATTTATTTTTCATTTAGATCCATTGATTTTACTTAAAAATAACAACGCGACAATGCTTTAACAACTACTGTAAAGGATCTCTCAGAAAGAATGCACGTTTTCATTTTAAAATGAAAACAAGTATTTTATGACAGAGTTGTTATATTTTTATTGTATTATGAAGAAGACATATTCCGAGTATGGAATAAAATATTCGGCAAATGACCCCCTCAGCCCCGATGATGGGCCATTACTCTTTTCATGAAATTTTCCATGATTCTCTCATAAATACTTGTTTTTATTTTAAACTGAAAAGTGCACTAAGACATCCTTTACATAATATATCTAATAATGCATAGTAAAATTCAATTTATGCTAGTTTTTTTACGACAAACAGCGTCATTGTATGAAATAACGCCACACGCCGTTTAATGTTACAGTTAACATGTATGAACGTTAATCATAGTAATTAAATTAGACTTAGGTTGTCTTAAGTTTATATTATAGACCTCAAGGTAGGGAGGGCATTCTGAACCCGACTGTACGATATACAAATCCCAACAGAATCTGTCCTGTCACGCTCTTCCTATTCTGATCCCATTTCTCTCGAGATTGTTCTAGTTGTAGGAAGATTGTAATCAAGTAATTTGGATCTCGGCCTAAAGGACCGAAACGGATTTCTAATTCAGCTTCCAACGAGACTCATATCCGGCTACCGGATACTTGTTATCCGGTTTATAGAACGCCCAAATACTCAGTATTTGGAATTTCGCACAACTATCCTTTTCATCTCTAATAATTAGTTTTCATCACTGTCGTGGTACGAAAGGATGTAATATCAAACTTAACTTTTGAACTAAACGAGAAATTGTACCATAGTAGTAAAAAGTAGGAGGTAGGACACGTCGGTATTTCCGCCCAATTGAGCAGTCCGACTGGGGAAGTACCTCCGCCCTACAGAATACCGAGGTTATAATAACTTCGTGTTGTGTTCCCAGCGGTGAGTAGGGCAGCCAGAGCTCACTGGAGAATTTGTGCTGTCAGTGGGAAGACTAAAGCCTTGTCGTGCTTTGTCTTCTACACTGACGGCACAGAAACTCTGTGCTTATAGGGTCGGCAGCGCGAGTGTGGCTCCTCTGGTGTTACACACGTCCATGGGTCACGGTAACCACTTTCCATCAGGTGGGCCGTGCGCTTGTCTACCATCTAAGTGGTGTAAAAAAAATATTTATGTGCTTAAACCCTAATCGCTAGGTTCCGCGTCTATGTCAGGTTTTTATTGCAGGATTCGTTGGTTACAACCCCGTTTGATAGTTTTAAGGTATGATACCGAAGTCTACCGCATAGGAAAACAGCTGACGCATGCAGCACATACATTACCTACTAACTTCGATACGGATAAAGGAGACCATTGAGAAGCCTCAATGAATTACGCGTATCTGTTGCATGCGTCGGCAGTTGTCGAATGTGGACAGCTTCGGAATCGTAACTTTAGTGTTAAAAATTAAGATATTGGTCAGATTTTTATCCATACTAATATTATAAATGCAAAAGTATCTCTATCTATCTATTTGTCTGTCTGTCTATCTGTCTGTCTGTATGCTGAACCGATTTTGATAAAATTCGGTATACGGGTAGATTAGACCTTGAGAGAGGATTGGCTATTTTTGTCGCGATAACCGATATCCACGCAAGAGGAATCACGGTTGACAGCTAGTAATAAATAAAGCAGATTTAAATCTCTTTAAGTCTTCTTTCCTTCCCCTCCCCACTCTTCAGAGCACGCCACTGCCACTGCAGGACAATCTCAATAGGATAGGTATGGATGTTCGCTGCAACCTGAATAACAAAAATTATATCGAAAGTATCATCAAAACAGCTTCACGATAACTCGGAATCCTGAACAGAGTGAGACGATTTTTCACGCCGGAGCAGCGGTGTCTTCTATACAAGACGCAAATTCGTTCCTGTGTGGAATACTGCTCGCATCTCTGGGATGGTTCAGCAAAGTACTTACTAGATGCTCTCGACAGGTTGCAGCGACGTGCGGTCCGCATCATTGGGAATCCCGAGATCACGAACACCCTAGAACCTTTACAGATGTGTAGAGATATTGCGTCCATGGCTGTATTTTACCGTCTGTACCATGGTGAGTGTTCTGATGAGCTTCCACTCTCCCCTTTCCTACACAGGACAACACGTGCAGGTCTATTTTTTTTTTTTTTAGTTTTACGTGCGCAAAATCCCCACGGATACCTCCCCACCGGAGCCGGTGGAGGAGGTTATGTCGGACTCGAACCGACTAAAACGCACGCCGCCTGTGGGTCGCTTTGGTTGCCGAAGGTGAGGTTGACAGGCATATCCCTCGCACCCCGGCCGACCCAACACGTGCAGGTCTTAGATGTCCCTCGCACACAGTGCAGAACATCCGATCAAGAACCAAGCGGTTCGGTGACTCTTTCCTCTGTCGCACCATTAAGGCCTGGAATTCATTACCAGCTCACGTGTTTCCCTCTTCCTACAGTCCCGGGTCCTTTAAGCGGGGCGTGAAAAAGCATATGATGGGACCGTCAAGCTGAGTGTCACCATTGTCACACGGTATGTGTAGGTAATGGTGACCCTCTTTTCTGAGACTTTGCCTTCAGCTTACCATCAGACAAGGCGAAGTTTAATTGACGTGATTTATATAAAAAAAAATGTGTTTAAGAGCGTTAGTGGGTTATGAAACATAATTGTTATACCTTCTCGCTCACACCCGTTTGCTGCGGAATTTGCACTATTTATGCTTTAGTATTAATATCGAAATGGAATTTGAAATTTGGAGAACTTAGTTTTCAACTTCATGGAACGCAGAGAGGGCTATCCCTCTCGAATTTGGAATAACTGGGGAATCGCTTCTACAAACTGAGAGTAGCAATTAAATAGTTGTCTCTTTCTGTTGGTGAGTAATGAATATACACGTAGATTGTACAGGAGTAATAATATTAAGGTAATTTCATAGTACTATGTATTACAAACTCTTCGTCTCTTAAAACAATGTACTGTGCTCGACAGGGTCCATAATTGTTGATATAAACTCACGGCTATATCTCTGAAGGGGTAGGCAGAGGTGCTAGCACCCACATTTTGCCAGTTTATGTTTAGGTCCCAATATAATAGGAGGCGAGCCTATTGCCATAAACCGGGCACTTACAACTTGCGATAAATACACTATAACTTCAAAAAGCATCGAAAAATCGTTGGTGTGTGCCATGGTAAAACCTGGGATCCAACCACCCGAGACCACAGCAGTCCATTACTCATACCACTAGGTCTTTTTTAACCTCAACAACTGTATCACATTATGGTATGCAATAAATGCACAATAAATTGAGTATTGTTACTAAAACAAATGAACAACAAAACTACTTAATCACCAGAAATAATAATATATAACAGTAAGAAATCAGCCCACAAGAAAAAAAAAGTTAAAGTATATAGATATATGAACTTAGACAATAATGTTAACGAGAAACAAAAGATGTGTATATACCTATACCAAGATCGCTTTGATCATGGTATAGGTACATACATACCTTACGTTTGCCTGACGTTTCGACTAGGTTACACCGGCCGTGGTTACAGGCTGACTGGCTCAGCGGTGCACGCCCGCCGTCTTGAAGCTCGTGATGTAGAAGGTTCTTGCTCTACCCGCACATTCTCGATTTTTTTTTTCACCATGTACCGTCACATACCACACTCACGGAATCCCTATTCTGTAAGCAAACTGTCCGGTGTCTAGCCAACATGAAACGCAATAGTTTAAAAGATGTATGAACTTAATATTTTATCATACACTAGCACCGCGCCGCGGTTTCACCCGCGTAAATCATGATCCCATGGGAATATCGGGATAAAAAGTAGCCTATGTTACTCACGAAGAATGTAGCTTTCTAATGAAAAAATAATTATTAAAATCAGTCCAGTACTTTTTGAGTTTATTCGTTAAATACAAAATACAAATCTTTCCTCTTTATAATATTAGTATAGATATAGATAAGTCATAAAAAGCTTATTAAGCTACCTACCCCACCGCCAATGCACAATTATTAGTATCGTTACACTAACTATGTGAAAGTTTAAGTGAAATCACCGAAGTTTACTTACTTAAGTTTGATAAGTTAGCGATGGAGGTATAGTAATTATTCTACCAAGTTTTGGTTCAGGCGTATCTCGATTGCCTTTCGATAATCACGCTGTCGTGGCGGGATTTCGGGAAATTTTAAGACTTCGGCATCTACTCTCTTGTTTGGAAGTACTTGAGCTGATTATTATAGAGTTTGACATTATAAACTTTTCAAGTTTCACCGAGACTGTGATTAGCATTGAAGTTCTAATTAATTTGTTCAAGTGAAATGAAGCGAATTAAGCCAGAGATGGAGTCAGATCGAGATAAATGGCCCTGGGTCGGGCTGCGAGCCTACCAACCCCGCCTCCGGCAACCGATGACGACCCATAAATGGCATTCATTTTAGTCGGTTCAAGTCCGACATAAGATCCTCCACCGACTTCAGCTTAGCGGGTGGATGTACGTTGGGAAAATTTCTCACGTAAAAAAAGTAAAATTAAATTTTAATGTTAAAATTAATTGTGCTCTCTCTATTTCTCTCCTTGTCTCTAAAACGAGAAAGTAATATATTTTCATTTCATGGCCTAATTACATAATAACGTAGGGTTCTTCTCATTAATCATAACGAAATATTTTTAAATGTTAAGTTTAGGTACCTTGTCATCACGTTACTCCCGATTACTTCTAGAATTTGAACTTTCTTTTTGGAGATCGGGTTCCACACTCATAGTCTTTATTCCATTTTTGATTTCGTATATAACTAAGACAACTTTTTTATAAAGAATATTGGTAACGGAAGTTTTTAGTACTCTGTGGGTTCAAGTCGATAGGCCAAGATGCGAACCCGGAACTTCCAAACCGTTAGTATTTTATCACGATTCAATACGTGTTATTTTGTTATGTAAGTACGTATTTCTAGACGATTGCTTTTCACTAGCCATTTTCAGTGATCACGGGTATACTAATACTTTAAATGTATAATTATATTTATAAGTATTACATTATTATTATGTTATTAGTAATACAACAACAAATAAATACAAACACAACCCATCGATACTAGCAAACGAAACGAAGCAAGACGTTTAATTATAACGTCTGGCGAATGTAATCCAGCGTCACTTCGACAAATTCTTGCTCCAAATAAACATTGAAATAAGTACATTTAAATCCAATTTACGTATGTGCCGTGTGGGTAGGAATAGATGTTTGTTGATTGCTTGTTACGACAAACACAATTAACATTTCCCTCACGTATAACCTCTCATAAACATTCATTACTATTATTACATAACTTTCTTTTGGACTGTGCAGACGAGAGACGTTTTTTCTGCAGAGGACAAAAATCTCTAAGTCTTAAATGCAATGTCCCTTGACAGACAATGTACAGAACTTACCATGCGTGCACACGTTTGCATGCAATATATTTTCAAAGAGAATACTAAGATTAATTTAAGCTGACCCCAGGTTCCGAGATGATGGTCTCATCGTGGAACGCTAATATGTTAGTTCTATATGTTTTCGTGGACTTCTTTGTACTTTTGTCGAGTCCAGTCAATCAATGTCGTCGGTTATCTGTTTTGAAGGATGAAAAAGTACGCCGACAAAAGTGTCACGTCTATGAGGGGCTTTTTAATCGTTGTTAATAACTCATGCAATGGCTGGCAGGTGGCGCTGCTGAACGACACACCAGTAGAATACGAGGATGGAGATGACCCGGACGCTGTTACGCTGCTCTCTATATTACTTGTCGGTAAGTTGTTATTTGATTATGAACTAATCAACTTTACAGGCGTGCAAGGAATAGCTGAATACATTTATTCACTGTTTAATAATACATTCACCTGACGCAGTACAAATAGAACACAGAATATGGTATTCTTATTGAATGTATTGAGATTTTTTAGGTCCAAGTCAATCTCGCCTGCTACCTATCCATTTTTTCGGTTTCCCTTTGGGATGTTAGGCAGTTGGTTGTGGCTCCCGCTAAAGTTCAGATAAACTTAATCAAAAATAGAACAAAGAGTATTTTTCGTGTTTTTCGTACCAGAGATTCTCTTTTAGCTACATTTTTTAATTCATAATTTAGAAAAAAATACCTGTCTTTTTGTACAAAAATAAATCTTACAAAAAAAAAGACAAAAGTGTATTCCAAATTTAAATACAAAACAGTGCAATTTGTAAAAAATGCAATTGACTGTTTCTTCTTTGTGATCGTGTATTTATTTAATATAAACATACATACAATCACGCCTTTATCCCCAGAGGGCAGAGGTGAATTAACACTCGCATATCACTAATCATTGTATTCGGTCCCACGTAATAGTGGGTGAGTCTATTGCCGTCTTGCAAACACTATTGTCGATTTGAGCCATGCTTCTGGGCTATCTCTCTGATGTTAAACAGCGTTAGCATAAACCTGAGAGTCAAATACTTAGCATATCTTCCATACGTACTCAACACTATTCAAAGTCGTTTAAATACGTCTAGACTAGAGGAATAATGAGTAATTAGGTACTGCAGCGTACTCGCTTAGCTGAAGTGCTATTATATGGTCGGTACTTGACGACGCTGTATTCAGCAGTATTTATATAGAAACGCGATTAACTTGTAATGGAGTATTCAATACTTTTCTTACTCTTTTTTCGTTAAATAAAACTTTTGTTCAATATTATTAGGATACTCATTTCTTAAGCTTAGGTTAAAATATACAATGATATTAACGGCACTATTGTTGACTCGAGTCATGCATTTGAGGCTGAGTCTGGGCTGTATATATCTGTCTGATGTTAAACAGCCCTTTCCCTTAGTCGCCTTGTACGACACCGCATGGGAAGAGAAGGGGTTGCCCAAATTCTACTCTACCGGGATCAACAATAGTGCCTGGAATGCAGCAATAGGCTCACGCCCCCTATTACGTGGGACTGAATACAATTCTTGGTGAAATATCGGTGATAATTCACCTCTGTCTAACCCTCAGGGGATAAAGGCATGATTATAATATGTAGATATGTATGTACATTAACGGGAGTTAACGCGATCATGGCATATGTAGATGTATATGTATGGGTACATACATACATTTTTTACATACATATGAATTATCTGGCGTTACCACCAGGTAATTTTTAACCGATTTTAAGAAAAGACGGGATTTTTAATTCGACTGAGTGGTTTCTTAATCATTTTATATGTGATATAGCTTTCGATTAACTTATGGTAACAAATTATACTCGGTCGCTTTCCCTGGGTAGGAATTATACCCTTAGCGTTTCACGTGACATGAAGTATTTATAAGAGTGCATAAGTAATTATTCGTATAACTGAACTGCACTATGCATAATGAATACTCTGGGGTTCGATACTTCATGGTACATTTTGTATTATTTACAGCTTCATAAAACAGTACGAATAGTTAGCAGCCCTAACTCTCCTCTTGCTTAAAAAACTGTTTATAATAATAATGCTATTAGTTGAGGCACACGACTTCACTCGCGTGAAATTTTAATACATATATCCATACATATAATCACGCCTTTATCCCTGGAGGGTTAAGCAGAGGTGAATTAACACCCATATGTCACCAATAATTGTATTCGGTCCCACGTAATAGGGGGTGAGTCTATTGCCATATTACGGGCACTATTGTTGACTCGAGCCACGCATCTGATGATGAGTCTGGGCTGTATATATCTGTCTGATGTAAAACAGCCCTATCCCTTAGTCTCCTTGTACGACACTGCATGGGAAGAGATGGGGTGGTCATAATTCGGAAACCACGTGGTGTTTTAATCCCTTGCCTGCTACTACTATTATACCGGGGACGTGTTCCCCGGTATAAAAGTAGCCTATGTGTATTCCAGACTATAATTTATCCCTGTGCCTAATTTTAGTTTGGTCCGTTTACCCGTTAGAGCGTAATTGAATAACAAACATCTTTACAAATTTACTTTTATATTTTTTTAAAGAATATTAGCAACCGGTCTTTCCGTCCCAATTGAGCATCCGACTGGGGAAATACCTCCCTACCTACCCTACAGAATACCACGGATATAATAACCTCGTGTTGTGTTCCCGGCGGTGAGTAGGGTAGCCCGAGCTCACTGGAGAGATTTTGTGCTGCCAGTGGGAAGACCAAAAGCTTGTTCTGCTTTGTCTTTTACAGAGACGGCACAGAAACTACAGGTTTGCCAGCGCGAGTGTGACTCCCTTGGCGTAGCACACGTCCATAGGCCACGGTAACCGCTTTCCATCAGGTGGGCCGTGTGCTTGTGTGACTATTCCAGACTATAACTTATCCCTGTGCCTAATTTTAGTTTGGTCCGTTTACCCGTTAGAGTGTAATTGAAATAACAAACATCTTTACAAACTTACATTTATTTATATATTTTTTAAGGAATATTAGCAACCGCAAGTACTAATATTCCCTCTAACCTCTCCAACTAAGCTAAATTGCTTGTGGTAGAAGTGGACTCACGTGGGTAGTGTAATGACCAGGGTTCGAAGTCAAAGTCAAAAATCATTTATTCTCCATAAACTATTAAATTGCACTTACAAATCGTCAATAAAAAAGGAAACATGAATAT
This sequence comes from Eilema griseolum, assembly GCA_963662185.1. Taxonomy (NCBI): domain Eukaryota; kingdom Metazoa; phylum Arthropoda; class Insecta; order Lepidoptera; family Erebidae; genus Eilema; species Eilema griseolum. The sequence continues at coordinate 11,614,809 of OY759252.1, forward strand.
CAGTTTAGCAAATGAACCACCGTGCACCGGTTCAAAACGCGGCGCCTCTTGATCGTAAGGCTGAGACTCCTTAACTTCTAAGCTACCGACGCTTAGTGGAAAGTAGAATAGCATAGGATAAGAAAGTGGGATTGTTTTCCTCCGAGCCGTTTGTTTAATTAGGTTGGAGTCGGTTTTCAGTTTATCTATGAAGTGAAATGACTGCCTTCAGGCTTCCACAACCTTTTGCTATCTTTTTCGAAGGTCCGTAATTCAATACAAATGAAAAATATACATTTCTGTAGACAACCCGGTGCCAGGAGCGTTTTACCTCTTCTCTTTGTAATACACAAAACAACGGTCAAAGGTTCAATACATGTTTTAAAAATAACTTTACATATAATTCCACATTTTTTTCCAATAAACATTTCGTATTCAGAAATCAATATTGGGCAGACTGTCGAATAATATAAGCAACAGGATACCCGCATATTTTCCTTAACCTCTTCTTTCTTTATAATACTTGTAGCCAGAACTCACTGGAGAGTTTTTGTACTGTCGGCAAGACAAAAGGCTTGTCCTCCTTTGTTATATGCACTAACGGCACAGAAACTCTTTGTTCTTACAGGGCCGGTAGCCCGACTTCCCTAGCGTCGCACACGTCCACGGTAACCAATTTCCATCAGTAGGTCGTGTACTTGTGTACCACCTTTGTGGTATAAAAAATATCTGTGAAACTATATCGATTTTTCCTTTACTGTAAGATCAAGGAAATTACATAGCATATACACCGCTATCTCTCCCCGAGTGGCAAATATTTCCACTCTATTTCGCGAAGCTGGTTGCTAAGCGGTTCAATTTCCTGTAGTTAACTGACTGTTACAGGTATTTCGCGATCTAAACATCATATATCTGGAATCTTTGAAGAATCGCTGCGAGTGTTTCGATAGTAGTCATTTAATTTAATATATTCTCTTGATACTTGGGGTTTTGAAGAACATTGTAAGGTGATTTTTGAAGAAACGTTAAGTTGTACTAACGATAAATCTGTTAAATAATATATTTTCTGTTCTTCGGTCTATCTTAGTAAAAAGAAAATATTTGAAAGAAAGGAAGATGAGGAAAATAGAAGATGGGACAGTAGAAGCAAATGCACAAATAATACCATCTTCTTCTTAGTGTCAATGGCTAGGTCTGACATATAATGGTCTGGTATTTACATTTTATGATCCAGAACTTGGCAACAGCAACAGCGTTCTCCGTTGCTCTACATAGGTCGTCGGTAGAGCAAGTGAAGGGGTATATCGAGCAGGAAAGCAAATGCGACATGGACTGAGATTGGGCCCCGTTGTCGCAGGTCTCTTGCGACCGGTAATACCATCAATATAAGGTTAGGTTGGTGTGCTATGCACCCCGTATGGTACACCAATCTAACCTGCGTGCTAATACACGAAGCTTTCCTCTTAAGAGCTCTCAAGGTTGGTGTGACCCCCTCGATCAGACATGCTAAAAATGATGTATTCCTTATCCTTGTTTAGTAAGTGCATCAACTTGCAGGTGACGCTGGCATTCACATGTGTAGGTAGACCCTACACTCTATATTACTTAATATTTTTGTCTAACATTATCTCCTCTTTCTAGGTATATTCCTCTCGCTGCTGATCTTCCTGAGCATAGCGGGGAACATCCTGGTTTGCATAGCTATATACACGGACCGAGGGTTGCGCCGGATCGGCAACCTGTTCTTGGCATCGTTAGCGATTGCTGACATGCTCGTCGCTGCGGCTGTCATGACTTTTGCTGGAGTCAATGATTTACTTGGGTGAGAATTGTATCTATTTATAACACTTTTTAAATATATTTGTTTCGTACAGTGGAATAAAATTAATTATATGCACACAAAATTCTGAAAACAAAATTAATTTACAAGGACGTAAAGTTAGCAATGCAATGATTTTTCTCTTATGATGTTCGATAACTAGGCTACTTAAAAGAAACCTGAAGGAGGAATAATTTTCTTACCAATCATTAAGAACGCTGCTTAGTTAGTACCAATAAGTAAATTTTACCTTATTATACTAGTTTAACTGCAGTCTTATGTAGGGTGGTGGCGAAGGTGGGAATTCCCCAATAGAGTGACTCAAAATTCGAATGGGAAATCCCGTATTATATTTCTAGACACAGACGGTCATCAATATCTTTCTTTTTATTATAAATATCTGGTGAAAATTTGACGACCTCCGTGGCGTAGCGGTAGAGCATTCGACTGCTATGCAGGAGGCGCGGGTTCAATTCCCGCTCAGTATAAATATTTGTATGCATGAATATGTATATTTGCATTAGTCTGGGTGTTTCTATGTATAATATGTATGTATTTACAAAAAAAAGTACGTAAGTATGATTATCCGCGTTCTAGATTCCATAACACAAGCTAGTTAAGCTATGCTTACCATGGCTCTAGATAGCGTTATGTAGAATGTCGTGAAATATTTATTTATTTATTAAAATTTTTGAATATATTATATAACCTAACGCTTTCGACAAGTTATATGCCTAAAATTAATATATATTTTTTCTTTTTAGTTACTGGGTATTCGGTGAACAATTCTGCGATACTTGGGTGGCGTGTGACGTCATGTGTTCGACAGCATCCATACTGAATCTGTGCGCCATCTCGCTTGACAGATATATACATATTAAGGATCCTTTGAGGTGAGCTCAATTTTAGTAACAGATTTTTTATTATTTAGTAAAAGACTGAGGTACCTACACGTGTATATACATTCAACTTACAATTATTCGATGTCCGAAATGATATAGAAATGAATTACCATTAGACAGTATCATTTTAATTTTTACTTGCTACGATATCTATCATTAACGATATGTTTTAATGGTATCACGGTAAACAAACGATCACACAATTACTTGCAAAAAAACCACCATTGTTCAATAAATAAAAATCATCTAAGGACCATAACAATATTGTTTATCTCATTCCATTTTTCTCAATGTCAATGAAATAAAAACCAAAAAATATGCCTCAAAAGCTGATAAAGGTGAAATTTATTTATGAACGCGTGGAAGCACCAACCAAACTGTTACCGTATCACATTATGACAGTAAAATTGATTCGAGGTTAAAGACGGGACCAATAAATTTGGACCAATAAATGACGCTCATATAATTTTATTGCCGTGACGGCCGCCCCAAATGGCTGCTTGTGGTGTCCATTTTACGATAATTTAGCTATTATCTCTCATTATATTCTGACCACCAGCAGTATTTTATGGGGTAGAAATAATATTGTATGTCTGCACATCGACAGTCTTATCATAGGTGGTTACATTTTCTTCAAAATTAATTCAAGTTACATTCATATGTATAATCACGCTTTTATTCCTGAAGAGCAGAGATGAATTAACACCCACATTTCACCAATAATCGCACTAGGATGAACCTATTGCCGTCTTTCGGGCAGAATTGTTGACTCGAGCTATGTATCTGTGCCTGAGTCTGATCTGCATATATCTGTCTGATGTTAAACAGTCCTATCCCATAGTCGCCTTGTACGACACCGCATAGAAAAAAATGGGATGGTCTAAATTCTACTCTGCTAGGAACTTTGGCGGGAATTGGAGTAATGATTGACTTTTAATAGGCAGAGTATAATAATATTGTATATAGATATGTAAATTATTGCGAGGGGGTGTCCCAAATTCTACTCTGCCGGGAACCACGCGGCTATTCAAGTTAAGTATATAATTCTTAACAAATTCTCTCAAATTCGAACAGTATTAGACTTACAGGTCTGATAGATATGGTTATATAAGCATTTAGTATTTATTTTACACTGTTCTAAATGACATAAGATATTTTTACAACGAAAGATAAGTACTAATAAAATTACTCGTAAGGTACAGTTTCTGCAATATTTATTTTCATTTAACGATACTAAGTTGCTAACACGTGAACCGGCATTGATATGTTCTCGTGGAAGTGACTTGTATGTTATTTTGAGGATAAACCTATTTTGATGTTAAAAATACTTATTGATTTTTTTATGATTGCTAATCACAATATTTTGACTAGGTGCCCGTACAACTTCAAAGTTTGAATCTCATCTATAAAACAAACCTTTAAACACGACGGTATTTCCGTCCAATTGAGCAGTCCGAATGGGGAAGTACCTCTGCCCTACAGAATACCGCGGCCATAATAACCTCGTGTTGTGTTCCCGGCGGTGAGTAGGGTAGCCAGAGCTCACTGGAGAGTTTTTATATTTAATATTGTCAGTGGGAAGCCAAAAAGCTTATCCTGCTTTGTCTATTACACTGGCGGCACAGAGACTCTTATGCTTCCACGGTTGGCAACGCGAGTGTGACTACCTTGGTGTTGCACACGTCCATAGGTCACAGTAACCACTTTCTATCTGCCAGCCAAGCGGCCAAAGCGTGTAATTGTCTGCTAACCAAGCGGTATAAAAAAAGAACATCTTTTTTATAAAATTGATGTACAACAATACAATGAGCCTTAATTACATTGGAAAATAAAAGTACACATTTCGACAATGTTTCTCGGTAAGACTTTCAAAAAGGCAACTACAAACAAAAGTAATATAAACAATGTTATATTTTTTTTAAATAATGAGGGTATTCGAGTACACAGTAGACGCAAAGTTACAATAACAAAATATCCAATTAAGAGCGGACTACTAAAGTAAATTTTCACTGTTACCGAGGACATAACACTCACCCCTTTTTGCCCTACGAGGTAGGCAGAGACAACAGCCTGCCATTTACTTCTAACCTTACACATTTCACGATCTTCTTCTACTGTCATTATACCTTTTATGTAAGTCCACCGCTTCTTCAATACATCAAATTTGGTTATTGAATATTCTGTGAGCACTTTTATCTATTATTCTATTATATATTTTATTCTATCAGCACCCTTAGAAAACTCACTTTTGCCGCCCTATGGGGACAATCGGAACAGTTTTTCAAATGAATTCCTAGTTGGCTCCTGTGAGGGCAAAGCCGGAGAGATAGTGGGAATAACTGGACCCCGGCTTCCCTACAAAGTTACTGAGCATTACGTACTTGGTATATCATTCAAATCAAGTAATAAACCAAGCCTATCGCAGTCCTGTTGTACCAGTCCTGCTGGACATAGGCCTCTCCCAATATTGGGAGGCTTTTGCGTACTGTTTCCACGCTGGATAAACGAGTTGGTACAGGGTTTTATTTCAAGTTTTCCTTCTCTCGCAGTGATATCGTCTTCGTATTTTTCCGTTAGTCGCCTCTTACGACGCCCTTCGGATGAGATGGTGGTTGTATGGTGGTGATACTTGTCTTCTTTCTCCGTCACCACACAGCTATTTGATAGATGAAATAAGCGCAACTGAACTCGCTCACATATGATTCGCTCAGAACTTATTCGTCATATATGCCTAAAGATTATCATAACGAAAAAATACTGAGCTAATACCTTAGCATACCTATTTCAATTTTCGTTACAGAATTCTCTTTCAGGGCGCACTTTTCACCTGAATTAAAAATAATAATATAGAAATTGTCCATATCTTTGAGATTGCGCGTTACATGTTCCAAAATAAGGAAATAAACAACACATAAAGTAGAAACGTGTCTCACAGCTCAAAATATTTCGTGTTTAATAACTTCTTAAAAGAGGGCAAAAGTGATAGACAACTTCTTTTGTTATTTCTTATACAACAGTTCGCTTTTGGTCACAATGGTTCTACAGAAATGTTATATCTTTATGTTATTTTATATAACACTGTAATGATTTTGTTCTCAAATATGGCTCTTTTTTGTTTATAATGACTTGTTTTGTTTTTACATGTATATTAAATTTAACATAACTAGACCATAATGTGACATGTGATGAATTATTAAGAATAGTATTAGATACAAAATGGGATGAGTTAAGAAATTAAAAAATAATGCCGTGGGATTAATGCGGGATAAAAATCGGGATGAGTTTTAGGGGAATACGAGTACTTGTATCTGTACCACTTCAATCTAAGATTATCTGAAAGAAATTACTTTTAGCGATAAGACCAGGCCGTCCATTGTCGATGTACGAATACGTTTTTTTCAGCGGACAGACTTGCGAAACAAGAAATAGAACCTACTACCTACATATTTAATTTAAGTAATGGCAGTTGCAATAGATCTTTTTTTTATCTTTCTTAATAATGTGGTATAGTATACGACAGTATTAAGAAACATGAGCATATTATGCTTATTACATTCAAATAACAAAATACACTGAAATTACTGAAGTCTGCCGTTATGTTGATTTTGAGCTCAGACTTCACCTTTAGTAACATTCATTTAGAGGAAAAATTTCATTTTCCTTTGATCTTTTCATTGCCAAAAGGTCTCAGAGGTTGTTGATATCGTTCGAAAATAAAATGTACTTAGTCAATTACTTATGTTGTATCGAATATACAGAATGTTCTTTGAACTATGAAATTTCTGTTTCATTACGCATGTATTACGTAGGTGTACAGGTAGCTCACCAAGTCCGTTGGTGCCCAAGTCCACCTTACCTGCTAACCAGCAGACCTGCTGATTTACGGATGAGTCTCTGGCGTAATCTTTCCTCTTAAGGCGGCTCAAGAATGTTCCACTGCTACGCAGAGGGCGGTTCAATTTATGCTCAGTGCAGACATTTGTATGCATGAAAATGTAAATATATTTATACATATAAATACTTTTTTTTATACTAATCGAATAACCCATCCCTGATCGCTCCCGGTGCAAAGGTGCTCATCACACTTGCTGCGTTTCCACGCTTGATTGCGATGGCCAGTCTCTGCATCAGGAACGATCCAGATCGGGAGCCACCAGTGGCCTCTATAAGCCTTTGCATAATAGCCTTTACAAGGCTTTAGGTCTCTTTGCCCCAGCTTCCTAGGGATTCCACCACTATGGGCACGAAGTGGTACTGCAGCTTCAACTTACCGTACTTGAGTCTTCCTTAACCTGGCGTCCTCTGTGGTATATATATGTACAAAAAACTGAATCTGTTTAACCAAGTTCAGTCACGCTTACTTTGGGTCTTAGCGCTGTTTAGAATGTCGTAGAATATTTAGTATACATGGTATCGTATCGAAAATATCATTAAAGTAACTTAACTAAAAAAAAACATATACAAAAATAAATTAAGAAATAAAAAAGGGTGTTCACAAACTGTAGCCTCAGACTACAATAAATTTTAGTAATTAATTTAAAGAGCCGGCATCTAACAAATTTGATAACTACTAAAGCCTTTTTCAACCTCTCTCGCCGAGAAAACTGAACCCTTAATCATTGATCCTTCATACAGTTTCACCCATCTATTTTGAGTTCTCTACCTGCCCGGTTCTTTTTTAAGAACTCACTAATTTAATCAATATGCTTTCAAAGTCCATTGACCTATTTTCTTTTGTTTAATTAACGTTATATAAATACTTGGTATATCATTGATTTAGTCAACTTCTTTAAACAAATGAAAACAGTAGTTAATATAGATTCTATTAATAGTATATTAATTACGTTCAATTGATAATATTATATTCAATAAAACTAGAAACTGTCAAGTGTAACTATAAAACTTGTCAGTTTCATTGAATATCTACTTCATTTCGTTTGTATAACATTTTATTGAATAACTTGAGACTGTCAAGTTTTATAGCTATAGGACTTTAAAGTTTTAAGTTTCATTGAATATAAATATTTTTGAAGTGTATTTTACTATGAACAACTAACCAAAATATTAAGTTTCTCAACCTACTTTTATAATAATTCTCACCTTTATTTTCATTACTTATCTTTCCCGGTATTAAAAGGACATGAGTAACATCATTTTACTTTGCCGCGTGGTTCCCGGCAGAGTAGAATTAGGACCACCCCATCTCTTCCCATGCGGTGTCGTACAAGGCGACTAAGGGATAGGACTGTTTAACATCAGACAGATATAGATATACAGCCCAGACTTAGCCTCGGATGCGGGGCTCGAGTCAAGAATAATGTCCGGAATGCGGCAATAGCCTCACCCCCTATTACATGGGACCGAGTACAATTATTGGTGAAATGTGAGTGTTATTTCACCTCTGCCTAACACTCTATGGATAAAGGCGCGCTTATATGTATGTATGTATAAAAGAGAACTAAACGTTTGGGTTATCATTTCTGATGTGTGCCAATCTGATGCACGCTACGTCTGCACAAGGTTTTAGAATGTAATTATAGGAAACGGACACATGTCGCTCCAAACGGCGGACAGGCGTTGATTTTCGAGCAAACCTATGTGTGGATGACGTGCGTTTTAACATTTTTATTAAAGGTTTCCTTCACTTTAGTTTAAATCACTTAAATGTAATTTTGGTGCTAATACATAAATAAATATTCTGCAACATTCTACACAACGCTATCTAGACCCAAGGTAAGCATAGCTTAACTAGCTTGTGTCATGGAATCTAAAATGCAGATAAACATACTTAGATACTTGTTTTGTAAATACATACATATTATACATAGAAATATCCAGACCAATGCAAATATACATATTCATGCATACAAATATTTGCATTGAGCGGGAATCGAACCCGCGCCCACTGCGTAGCAGTCGAACGTTCTACTACTACGCCTTAGAGGACGTCATATACCTAACCTTTATATGTTGCCTGTTGCCAGTTACCGCCTGCGTTGAATTTTGATCCCGTTCCTGAAACCCATTACAACCTATTCCTGGGATAAATGTAACCTATGTGTTTTGCTCGACTAATCTGTCCCTGATTCAAATTTTAACAATATCGGTTCAGCCGTTTGCATTGAATAAGAAACATTTGTATGTTTGTTATTCAATCACGCTTTAACAACTTTTCTATGTTTGGACATATAAACAATCTAACATTTTTACAAACTAGCACATGTATAATATTAATAGGTAGGATAGGGTACATCAAAATATATAAGCTCGTCTAAAAGTAAATTATAACACCTCATACATGATAATATTTCTGTGAATGTGTAATTCCTCTTTATTAAAATATACAACTTATAAATCCTCTACGTAAAACAAAAGTACACAGAATAGATTCGTGATTATGTCGTGTCAAATAATTCAATCTGTATCATTTGTATTAAAAGGTGACCATGATACCGGCCGCGTTGCCTTGTTGAATGTGTAATTTATTTAAAACACATATTTTTCCTAGATACGGACGTTGGGTAACCCGCCGCGTGGCTGTCGTGACAATCGCCATGATCTGGCTCCTAGCTGGTCTAGTGAGCTTCCTCCCCATCTCTCTGGGCCTGCATAGACCTGACGAAGAGGCTCTAGCTACACAGAAACCACCGAGGCACCCTACGTGCGCGCTAGTCCTTACGCCGACGTACGCCGTGGTCTCCAGCTGCATATCCTTCATACTTCCTTGTATTGTGATGATAAGTATATACTGCAGGTGAGCTCTTGTATATCTATGTAATATAGTATGTAATGTAAATCTAGCAACCCTTAAATGAAGTTGACAGATCGAGAGACGAACAACGAGATAAGGGAACGTTGTGGTGTACTTAAAGATGTAGTGACGAATATAGAGAAAGGGATGCTTAGATGGTTTGGACTCGTGGAGAGAATGGATGAAAGAAGACTGACAACACAAATTTATGAAGTGAGGGTGAATAGCCAATCCGGTAGGGGTCAGCGTAGACATACGTATGTCAATCTGATCAAGGGTATTTCAAAGAAAGGATATGTCAAGAGTATCCAAAACGGGCGAGCATGTATGAAAACAATTGTGAAACTAGAAGAAGCGAAAGATATATGCCAGGACCGTGACACGAGGAAACCTGTAGTCCCTGCCTATCCCACTGGGAAGAAAGCATGACTGTATATATGTATGTTAAATTAAAAAGTAAAATTTTATTTATAATATGAATGTTTTCTACAGAAAGATAGTATAGAAAAAATAGTGATATTTTTTTACCTGAGGGACTTTTAATACAGGAATATTGAAAAATACAAGCGGATTAAGTCAAGACTGTATTTAAGCTCACGATATGAGAATTACTTACAGATTCATTTTACTTTTAACAGTTTTAATTCTTTTAGGCAGTATCTTAATCTAGTCTATGCTTTTGTGCTTTATAATGCCGACATGGCGTGAATAAAAAGGATGGAGAGAAAAGTGATTGAATTGATGACGTTTGACAGGAAGGGAATGACATGTCATGGTGGCACTTCACAAGGCTATTTGTGTTTACTATTGGGCGTTTATTGATTGGTTAAAATATTTTATGTATATGCATACATGCAAATATAAACAAACATAATTACATACATACATACATACATAAAATCACGTCTTTAACCCCGGAGGGTTAGACAGAGGCCCAAATTCTTCTCTGCCATATTGCAAACATAATTAATTTCAAAAAAAATATTCACTTTAAACATGTGTCACCATGTGAATGGTCACATTTTATCAACTGTTAAAAGGTACTCAACTGGCCATAGAGAATTAAAAAAAAAAAACTAAATAACTTGTCACTTGTACGTACTTGGTATAGGCTTTGTCAAATACACTATCCACACATGGTAATTGGCTGTCAAATACGCAAGTACAAATAGCCATGTGAAGTGCCACCATTATCCAATCCCAAATAATTCGAACAAGGAAAGTGTACGGAGTAGTTTCTGAAATAGTTAACAACTAATATAGTATTCTAAGATCTTTTTCTCACTATAAAATATCTTACAAACTCACAAGAAAACATAAGAAAAAGTTTCGCATTCTCGTTTCTTTTTTCTATTCTGAATATGACTCAAGTTAGTTCGTGACGTAACGCAGTAGCATTTTTACAAATAGTGCATCATTTCTGCTTATGTTTAAAAATGCAAAGATAACTAACTAATCAAAACTTTACTGTCTGCAGGTCAGTGACCTTTATATTATAAACAGCTGTTCTTACTGCATGGCATTTTAATTTTATTAGTGATTAGAAACAAACCAAAAAACACATACTAGCATTAGAGGGTTAGAGTCAGTCTATGGTTTGACCTTGACCTTGATCTTGACCTAGTACGAATTGGCTGATTTCACAAATCAAAAATGTTTTCCCTCATGTGTCTTTGAAAAAAAAAACTGTAACTTTTCAGCCAAACCAAATTACTTGTGTTATGTTATGAGTGACTTCAAGCAGGCGTCAAACTAAAGAATCATAGTAAATTAATCGCCCGAAAATACAACTACCTCATAATATTTCGTATAATTCACTCCTAAAGCAATTCTAGAACTCCTTAATGGTGAATAAGGTTTGTTATTGATTGTATAATGGAATTCGAATCAATATTAAATTATAATTGACGTTGCTATTCTCATTACGTCTCTCCACGTTTTAATTATCGCTGTCTGCTATAACATCAAATTAGGCGTTGATTAATCTTGATATAATGGTAACAATATTATAGAAATACCTAACAACAAATTATTGGAATAGAAAATATCAATGTCTTGATTCAATAATTTCTTAACTTTTGAATATTTAGACTACGAGATATCTTTATTGGAAATTAATTAGTTTGTATTTTTTACTTTTTCGTTACTCGCTGTACCAATGGAAATGATGGGACTTGATGGGATTTGTGATCTTGAATCTTTATAAAGAATATAACGAGTGTAATTTATCTATCACCAAATTATAGTACGTTGAAAATAATAGATCTGCCGCCAAAATGTGGTCTGGAGCGACTTAGACGGGCATCTTGTGCTTTGCTGACAAAAAATATATATTGCATGCAAATAACCATTGAAAAATAATGGTCAAAGATTTTGAATTGAATATGAATATCTACGGGTAGATCAACAAATAATTCTCACAATATATTTTGAAAGTTTCATGGGTCGCTGAATTCTTTCTACATCGAGTCTTGTTAAAACTTTTCTATGTGTCATTGTACAACATTCCTTATTTTTGTTGGGTAAGGAAATTTTCATTTAAGTGGAACATAATATTCTTTCTTGGTTTAGTATCCAAAAGGGGGTTAGACAGGGATATGTAGCGTCACCATGGCTGTTTGACTTATTCATGGACAGTTGTTTGCAAGATTTGAAAGATAAAGAATGTGGTTTTAGAATGAAGAATTTACTCGTCAAATGTCTTCTCTATCCTGATGATCAGGTTTTACTTGCGTCATCGGCAGATGAGTTGCAGGAGATGGTAACAACTATGTATGAAGCTTTTGAGAGGAAAGGAATGAAAGTGAATGTTAGTAAGACAAAAGTTATGGTTTTTGAAAGAGATGAATGCGTGACAGAGTGTAGGATTTGTATAGATGGAGAAAAAGTGGAACAAGTGAATGAGTTCATATATTTGGGAACATTGTTTACGAGAGATGGAAAGCATGAAGAAGATGTTGAAAGGAGAGTGATGGCTGGAAATAGAGAGAATGGGGCACTACACAACTTTATGAGCAGCCGGAAAGTGTCCGAAAAGGCACGACTGGCTGTACATGGAGGAGTATTGGTGCCGACTCTTATGTATGGTAGTGAAAGTTGGGTGTGGCAGAAAAAGCATCAGAGTAGAGTGAATGCAGTAGAAATGCGTGCGTTGCGAAGTATGTGTGGCTTGACTTTGAAAGATAGAGTGAGAAATAGCGTGGTAAGAGAACGATGTGGAGTGATAGAAGATGTAGTGATGAGAATTGAGAGAGGAATGTTGAGATGGTTTGGTCATGTTGAGAGAATGAATGAAAGAAGACTAACGAAACAGGTGTATGAGGCGAGTGTGGATGGTACCGCCGGAAGGGGAAGACCTAGGCGCACATACCTGGACCAAATCGGGGAAGTTTTAGAAAAGGGGCAGGTCAGGAGTACTCTAAACCGACGAGCATGCATGAAGAATGTAATGAGAGTGAATGAAGCGAGAGTAGTATGTCAGGATCGTAGCAAATGGAGATCCGTGATCTCTGCCTACCCTCTGCCTATGGGAGACAGGCGTGATTTTATGTATGTATGTATGTAATATTCTTTCATGAAATAAATTTCTATCAAGATTTAAGATCGCTTTATTGTCCAATAAACCCCATTTAACACAGAAGAAATAAAATCGGAAAGGTGTAGATGAAGTATATTCAAGAATTGTTTTTTTTTTGTACACAATAATCTATTCACAAAACAAAATAAAATATCATGTACGAAGTATATGCTTGCACCTGTAAATCTTCGAAGGTTAAGGCTTACTAATACAGTCTAAACCACAGATTTCCGAGTCTAAACAGTTTGTTATTAGGGCTGAAAAACATAGTATTTCTTATTATATCATAACAATATTAATGTGGCTACCCGCCTGTCAACCGCTGCTCATGCTAATGACATCACCCTAAAAAGGATATAAAAAATATTTTCGAAATATTCGTATGTAATGGAAACCTATGATATAATATAAATAGTGTAGGTACCTAATCTTAACATATTTTATTTCGAATAGCTTACAAAAATGTAAGTCACAATTTGACCTTTATTTTGTACGTGACTTCGTACAAAACAGAAGTGGTTGTATTAAACTTGTTAGAGAAACTGGCGAGACAAAACTGTTTATTTCCTCTGAATAAATTTGACGATTCAACATCCTGGATGTTGAACTCTTCCAATTTAAATTTATAAGAGAAGAGTGTACGGTAAATATAGTAAGTTTCACTTGAAAATTTAACAGGCAAGGACAATCCTTTGGAATTATCTAAACAAGTGTCTAAAATGGATATTATACGAGTATGTACATATAAGCCTTAGTATGTATAGGTACATAATTTTTCGCTCGTTCAGTACTCAACTGACAACATAATCTTGTTCTACACATACATTATGCTCTTTACTTTGCGGTGTTAGTTTTGTTTAACTTATCACTGTTTTTTAAGCAATGTGCATTCAAACTACAAACAGTTCGAATGCAGTAGTGGTCCAATCTATACATATGTATTATAATATCCGTGTAGTGACAGAGAAAGAATACAAGTAGGTTTAGACTACATATAAACTTTATAGACACAGTCCTTAAAACTACAATGCGGTATTAAAATAGCTACTACTTTTCGATTATACGAACTTATCGAAATATTTTATTGATATCAAAATTTTCGACTTATCAAAATCGATTAAGATATAGAAAAAAAATTATTGGTTCAGGCGGGATTCGAACCCGCAATCTTTCCTTTACAGGGGAACGCTCTGACAACACAGAACCTTCACCCGAAACCATCCAAATTCTTCTATATATATATCCGTCTTACGGCGACCCCACCTGAACCGATTCATTTTTTTCAATATCTTCATTCAATAGCTACTACTTTGTTATATGTTTAACATATAGGTACTATACATCCCATAATATTGAGCACACTGACATTTTAAAGGCAATATTGACGTAAGCTTATTCACACACAACGCATATTTCAACCAGACTTTTACGATGCATTTTGTTAGCAATACTTTGTCTGCACATACGAGTAGTCAAAGCTCCAAAAAATATTCTAACTTTAAAATTCTTCCACAGACTTTACTGCTACGCCCAAAAACATGTGAAGTCTATACGTGCGGTGACTCGAACGGTACAAATGCCGGACAACCGGACAAAGTCTGTCCGGACCCGCGTCCACACTCACGTGCACTCATCGCCTTATCACGTGTCAGATCACAAGGCAGCCGTCACCGTGGGCATTATCATGGGAGTGTTCCTGCTGTGCTGGGTACCATTCTTCTGTGTCAATATTGTGGCTGCATTTTGTAAAACTTGTATACCGGGTGAGTATTTAGAAAATATTTTTGAAATCATTATAAAATAGCTACAGATACGGATACATCGTTAGTATTGAAACTAGTGTCGCCAAATACTCACCTCGCTAAAAGCACAACTAGCTAATAGTGAATGTCACTAAGAAATAATTCACCTTATGAATTATGTTACATAAACATCTTCACAATATTGTGGCACTTGATCTTTGTTATGTATGTGTATCGGTTCATATTTACTTTCTGTGTTAGTGAATGATAATGTCGTGAGAAAATCTGAAATTATTACATAACATATACATATAATAATAAGCTTAATCAAAGTCTGCCTAAATGTCATGTTATATCGTTTACGAAAAACATAAACACTACAAATTTTAAATACACTCTTAACGGTACAGTGCTAGATAAGACTGATAGCGTAAGACATCTCGGCGTCCTACTGGACTCTAAATTACATCTTGACACTCACATTGATTTCATCATTAACAAAGCCTTTAGGATGTACGGATTCATCATGCGGTCTTGTATTGACTTCAAGAAACCTTCTACATTCCTCTACCTATATACAACTATAATTCGTTCCTAAATTGAATATACGGTGCCTATTTGGATCCCTTTTTACCAAAAATATACGCATAGATAATGTTTTTTGTCTCTAATTAATAAAATAAATAAATATATGTTATGTTATAATTTCATAAAAAAAGTTCATAGATATGTATCTGTGTTAGTGAAGGAAAATGTCGTGAGGAAAACTGCATATCTATGAATTTTTGTTTATCAAATTATAGTACAAATTAAGTGATCATACTAACATTTTTATGAATTTTCTTAAATAATTAATATTTCAATATAAATCCTGTATCTATCTGTCCTCCATCCAATCTAATCTAAATCAATGTGGCCTACCATTTTAAATACGAGAAAGGACACATATCTATAAATGAGATAGTCAATATACAGGATTATAATATAGTTAAAGAAATAGATACTCTCTTATATCCCCAAAGCAGAGTATACACATACATATAATCATACATATATATAACCACGCCTTTATCCCTGGAGGGTTAGGCATAGGTGAATTAACACCCACATTACACCAATATTTAAATTCGGTCCCACGTAATAGAGGGTGAAACTATTGCCGTCTTCCGGGCACTATTGTTAACTCAAGCCATTCATCTGAGGCTGAGTCTGGGCTGTATATATATTGTCTGATGTTAAACAGCCCTATCCCTTAGTCGCCTTGTGCATGGGAAGAGATGGGGTGGTCCAAATTCTACTATGCCGGGATCCACGCGGCTGGAGAGTATACACAAAGCCAAGAAATATAATAATTGATGAAATGTGTACATGACACTAACTTTCCAAATCCCGGGGCTCCTAGTACACGCTAATACACTTTAAAAATAAACCCATCTACGTAAAAACTAAGATTTCAAATCACCTCTTCACCAAATTCTGATGGTCTTAGTGGGAAGTCACGTTAATGATTATGATACGTATATAAATCATATTAATACCCCACAATATAAACCTTTACAATATGATTAAAAAAATAAAATCGTTTTGAGTAAGCGTGGGTACTCAAAAAATGTGACAGCCATTGGGCGGTCGCAGTTTTTCGTATGAGATTGTTATGGTAATTCTCAGTACGATCCATTCATATTTAGCCGGTATTGAATTTTCTTGGTAGACATTTTCATTGCTCTTCGCTGAAATGAAATTGAAATGCCATTTACGTATTATACCTATAGTAGAATCAAAATAAGGGCAATAAGCTGATGTTGTGTTACGCGGACTCACTTGCGTTATATTATGATTCTTTTTTTTTTATAAAACTTAGGTGGCAGACAAGCACATGGCCCACCTGATGGAAAGTGGTTACCATGACCTATGAACGTGTGTAACACCAGTGGAGTCACATCCGTGCTGCCGACTCCGTAAGAACAAAGATTTTGTGCCATCAGTGCAGAGGACAAAGCAGGACAAGCCTTTGGTCATCCCACTGACAGCACAAAAACTCTCCAGTGAGCTCTGGCTACCCTACTCACCGCAAGGAACACAACACGAAGTTATTATAACCGCGGTATTCTGTAGGGCGGAGGTACTTCCCCAGTCGGACTGCTCAATTGGGCAGAAATACCGCCGTGTCCTACCTCCTCAAAAGTTCCTTTCGATGTGAAGCTATTTAACCTCTTTTTAGAAAACTACCTCAGATTGTCAATTACTTCATTTGCCGCGTGGTTTCCGGCAGAGTAAAATTAGGGCCACCTCATCTCTTCTCATGCGGTGTCGTACAAGGCGACTAAGGGATAGGGCTGTTTAACATCAGACAGATATAACCAGCCCAGACTCAGCCTCAGATACATGGCCCGAGTCAACAATAGTGCCCGGAATACGGCTATAGGCTCACCCCCTATTACGTGGGACCGAATACAATTATTGGTGAAATGTGGATATTAATTCACCTTTGCCTAACCCTCCAAGCGTTCAGTAATTCAACATCCATCCCGATCAGAAGTATTGTTTTAACGTGCGGAAATCCCCTATAATACCACCTCGCCTGAGCCAATGGGGGTGGTTATATTGGACTCGGACTAACTAAACCCACACCGCCACCTCGAGCCATCACTTGCCGGGAGTGAGGTAGCCTTTGGCACATCCCTCTCACATCCCGACTGACCCAAGTTCATAGAAGGCGGTGTGGGACTACGTCTTCCCCATCTTTTCCCAGAAAGGACAGATAGCATCTCCTCAGTTTCCCTACCCTTCCTTTACGCGCATTCCATCCATCTTTTCTTGGGCCTATATCTCCTCCCTAAGCCCTTTACATTTTTGCATAAAATCCTGTTAATGCACTAATGATTCTATCTTGAATAAACAAAAGAATAATTTATTCAATAGCATGAGGTATTACTCGTACACCCTTTTTAAAAATATCTAAAAAGTGATTTTCCTCCTCCATTACCCATCATTCTTATGTTAATTTATTCGAAATCGCGGTATAAAGGGTTAATGTAGGCGTTTATTGTTTAATACATTTTAAGCGTTACATCACAACATCCATTAGACGAAAAAGAAATGTTTATTCTCGAACCATTTTTCGAACTGATGAACAAAAATATATTCATTAACAATGGGACATGGTCTATACTTCATTCGGTTAGATAATTAACTTAAAGGGAAACAATCTTATAGTGACTTTTTATAAAAATACTTATTAAACAAATGAACTAGGCAACTAACTGACTAGCAGTAGTTCAATTTCAGTTTTTAGTATTTAAAATAAGTTTTTATAAACAGAAAAATATTCTTATAATTGAGTTTTTAAATAAAATATAACAAAAAGACACATCAAAATTGTTTACATTTAAATGTTTATATTATTATTAAGAACTTTATTCAGTTTAGGTACATAAAATATTCTATTATAATATACGATTACTTACAAATTAATATAAAACTATGCTAACTATACAATATATACAAAAATGGAATAGAGAAAAAGAGGGAGACTGTAATTTTAGGCATCGAAAAATTCCTCCCCATCGATCTCTACTGGTACCGTGCCCAAGAGGCTGGCAGCATTACCACGCTGAATGGCGATGCCAATTCTTTAAGCGAGGTAAAGGCCAGCCTAATGGTCACGGGAAGCGTCGATTAGTCATGGACAACATGACTGATCCATGTAACATTTAAATCGATTAAAATAGGATTTTTTTTTAATAATGAACGGCGGGATTCAAACCCGCAATCTTTCCCTTACAGGAAGGATGCTCCAAACACTGATTCAAATCCCCCCTGAACTGATTCAATTACAATAATCGTTTTAAAAATTATAGCATACTAAATGCTGTAAATTTTTATTAATTTTAGTAGAAGTAAAAGTAAGTGAGAAACTTAACCAGCTTGTGTTATAGAATCTAGAATGCGGGTTACTTAGATACTTTTTTTTGTAAATATATACTTGTATACATATAAACACCCAGACGAATGTAAATATACATTATTCAAGCATACAAATATTTGCACTGAGCGGGGATCGAACCCGCACTTCCGGCGTAGCGCCTGTGGTATATCTTTGTCTGTATTGTTGGGGCTTATTGGAGTAATATATTTAGTACTCGATTCATTAACCAATGAAAGAGTGACCACTAAACCTGTATCGTCCATGTCCAATGAATTTTCAATACACACCATTAATCCGAGTTTTTGAAAAATGCTGAACGAAGATTTTTTTTAATTATTTAATTATTTTTTATCATAAAAAATATTATTTGTGTGTACCAAACTGGGAAAGTTCTCACCACAACACTTTGTGCACCTATCTTTGATATAAATATCTCTGCATCACCCTAAGGTTGACTGCTAGAAAATGCTTGCATACATTAAGTCCGCCTTTGTACAATCTTTGTGTATTTGTGCAAAAAAATTAAATAAATAAAATAAGATTACCCCTATAAAGTCAAATTTGAACGATATACAAGCCTTAATATATATTTTTTGCTATAAAGCGATGACGTAACTATAAAAAATAAGTAAAATATAAACCTTATAAAATAAATACCTTTGAGCTTTTATTTTAAACCGACCTACGTATGAATAAGTTTAAAAAGTTATAATTTATTTTATTACATGCGCCTCGTTAAAGTTTTAAATTGACTTTAAACATAAACCATCATCCCAAAATTAACTTCAAAAACTCACGACAGTAAATCAACTCGGGACAGAATAAAATAATTTACTTTATATTTAATTTTATATAAAACATGTATAACTTTGTCGGTATGAAAATAGAATCAATTTAGACATGTTTACTTAGTAAACTTCAATTGAATTTCAACAATGATGTCTTCACAAACAAGACCAATTGAATTTAACTGAAACCAATATCAAATTACAACAACAATTTTATTAAAAGCTTTATGTCTCGTTAGTTCCAATTACTGCATCAAATAATTTATTGAAGAATGCCGAGCTTCTTGTAAGAACTGGAACTTTGTGAAACAAATATAATATCAAATGATGTTAACAATTTTGAAAGAAATTATATATATATAGAGATTTCTTCGAAAATATCGAAGTTCAGCCAAATCCGCAATTATACTGGTAAAGCGGACCCCAGACTCCCGAGGTGAAAGCTTCACGTATGACTGTACTTAACACTTCGATGAGGAAATTGAATAACAATAGAAATTTCTTACATAGATAGCTCAAGAAACATCATTTTAGAATACGAGTCTTTTTATGAAATAAACCTGTCTATAAACTATCACATTGCAATGTTTTGTTGTCGTTCTATCAGTGTGAAAGGACTTATTATGCCTTAATACTCTTTTTCAGGCGGCCATGACAAACCTTTGTAACCCTCAGTCTGATTGATTTCCTCACGCTTTCATCCTTCACAGTTTAGGCAAGTGATAAAAAGCAAGTAACATACACAGACGACAAGAGTAAAATAAAATGTGTACTAACATATATATATAAAACTATATTTGAACGGCTTATCTAACTTTCCGATTTACACTACTCATTATAATGTATATTTATTGTGTTCTTTTCATATATTTTTTTTTCTACAGATCTGGCCTTCAAAATCCTGACGTGGCTCGGTTATTCAAACTCGGCCTTCAACCCAATAATATACTCAATATTCAACACTGAATTTCGAGAGGCATTCAAGAAGATTCTTACATCGAAATACCCTCTTTGCTGCGGTTACCAAAGCGTAAGAGCCAACACACCCACACGAAATGACAACTTCGTTACTGACTATGGAACTAAGACTCTAGTTGTTCGTCGGAGTGGTTCACTAGGTTTATCCGGAGTTGACCCAACTCCAAGGTCTTCAGCTGAATCAGTACGACCTTTAAGGGAGTATCACATATGACAAGAAGACGGTAGCAGCGACAACGGGTTGCTTGATAAAAGTGACGTGGTTTGAACACCCGTTTACTAGTTACCGCTGTAACCACTACGCAGATGAAAGGCAGTAAGTTAACTGCACATGAGAATGGGCGTTTAAAATTTACTGTCGGTCATTCTAGGTAGGTTATTTAGTTAATAAATCAACGCATCATTTGTGTGATTGTGATACTAAATGAAAAATATGCAAAGATACTTAAACAGCGTAATTGCAAGGATATTTGATGTAAGTATTATAAGCGTTTGTGCTTGATGCCAAGAAATTAGATCATTACTTATGTAATAGATATTAATATAAACATTTCATATAAATTAAGTTCAAATGTTTCATATCACTGTGAGATTAAAATATGTATTAAGATTAGCAATAAAATTGTATACTAATGGAATTTAATATATAGCAATTTCTAGGAAAAAATGGTTTAAAAATAAATGTTAAAATATGTTTCAGTCCTTTGTTTTCCCTAATTAAAATCTTCAGAACAAGGGAATGTAAACATGAATTCAAATATTTTCCTGTTTTCTAAATGAGTTGGCGTGTTAAAAAAGATATTTTATCTAGATTTCATAATAAATTTAGTAAAAAAATGTTGATGTTAATAATTATTATAAAATATTTAAACGGGGTTAAAATTGCATTCGTGACTCAAAAAATACTAAATACATTTTTTTATAAAAAATATTAGGAACCGAAATTACTAATATTCTCTATAACACTTTCAACTTTATTATTTTTATTTTAGGTACGTTACTTATTCACTGAAAATATTTCAGTTTTTAATGTATTTTAATTTTGTATTCGTTTTTATGTTAATTACCCACTCACCTTGGTATAAAAACTAGACTCCAGATCTATTTACTTAAAATTCCTGTGATACTTCTGTAAATAACATGTAGTGTTAAAAAATTGTAAATATTGCTAGGACAGTATAAAATACTAGTGTAATAAGCTACGTAAACTTTATGTAAAATTGAGATATCTGAAATCTAGTACATTATTTGATATTTACAATGTTCTATAAAACATATCCAAAACATATTTAAAAAAGAATAATTGAATACATAACTTATTTGTTTATATTCATTTATGTTCATATATTTCGTAATTTTATAATTTCGAAATCTAATTCAGTACATTGATTTTTATTTACGTTCGGTCTGTAAAATATACAGACCGAATATTTACAACAAAAACTTTTTTTTTTCAAATCCAATTCTATTTAAAGTAAAATATTTCACTACAATAACAATTTAAATAACAAAAACTGGTCTAACTGCAATACATCGATATCGCCTTTGGGTTGTAAAACTCAGATGGCAGTCGCTTCACCGAAAATATCAAAGTTCAGCCAAAATCCACTACCACATTAGACTGGTAAAGGAGACCCCAGACGCCGAAGTGACAGCTTCGGCTGCGACTGGGTTTAACGCTAAGACGATGAAGAACAAGAATATAAAAAAATTGTAGACTGTAAATTAATTAATTAAATATGTGTGTAAGCACAAGTCTCATGTTAGTATAACACCTGCAAATAAGCATTTTTTTCCTTCAAAGCAATTTTAAAGCTATGAAACAAAAGTGTTAACTATTTAGAAAAGCTTGAAGAGAGTCACAAATTGTGTTTACCAATTCAAAATATACCCTAAAACTGCTATTAATTAATTAAATACTGAAAAATATAATTATTATTCTAATTGGTTCAAAGAAAGGTCAAATTACAAATAAAAGTATAAACGTAATCTTAACGTTCTTAATTTATTAACAAAACAGAAACAGAATGTTATTTCAAAAATCTCTTATTTTGTTAATGAGTTTTTGCTCTTTAGTTTTTCATTACGACAACATTCCATATGAAGAAGCTAAATTATACCCATAATACCCAATTTTCAATGTAAATTATAATACAATCCTACAAGTAAAGAAATCAGTCTCAGTATTAATCTATTAAATTTTAGTTCTTCTGATAAAATTTAGTCAGTAAATTTTATTATCATCTAGAACGATAATTAGACATATTACTTCAAAGAAAACTATATTTGAATATCAGGAAGGGTCTTTACCCTTAAACTTAAAGGATAAATTTATGTATGTAATGTAAGTTTGTAATTCCTTTGAATTACAAACTTACATTACATACATAAATTTATCTAAAATAAATTAATTTCTCTATATACATAACTTCTCATATATATTTTTATATTGAACGAAATAAAGACAAGTCTACACGTACTAGTCGACTTGTCTTTATAATTCTTCATCAACTGCAATAAGAATAATTTTACGCCTATTAAATTACACTAAAATAAAAATAGAGATTTTCTTTTATTTTAAATACTTTTTATATTTCTATATCGAAAATAGCTAATATCATATCAATATAATAGAACATTTTACGAGCCACAGCTTACAAAAATGTGACTGTCAATAAAGAGGTCCCGTATAAGGATCAAAGCGGGAACATCTTATTGATATGCATTGCTTCACCCATAGCAACTTAACTTTATATCGCCCTGGCTTTTTGGCTTTTACAGAAAATAAGCCTTGAAAAGAGCAAAAATATTTTTATTGACAATGAAAATAGGACTTTTAGTCAGTTTTGGGGTATTTTGTGACAGCAGAATTGACACCATTACTTCTAATACTAAAAGTTATTACATCCCGCTGTCTAAAAATCTGAAACGAAAATTTCATTTACTAATTTATTTATTATTGTTGTAACTTTTACTTCATTGTAAATTATTTTTTCGGTCTCGTATACGTTGTTAATAGTTATAAAAATAGTAGTTGATGTCTCCGTTACCCACAAATGTAATCTAAACTGACCCTAATACTTCCCCTTTCACTAAACAATACTTAAGCACCATGTATGCATATAGTAATACTATATTAAATGGGGAAAAGCGCTAATGAACTTTATTAGTTATAATTGTATAGTAATAATGACGGTATTATCGTAGAACATATCACTTATTAAAATAATGTAAATAATTATGTGTATGACGTCATTAATCTTAATATATATTTTGTTGATTAAATCAAAAATATTTAATACGATTGCTGTTGTGCTACTGTAGTTTTCTATATTGTGACTTTTTAGAATTAGTGTAAGGGCAAGCAAAAGAAAACTGAGATTTATTTTAGTTTTGAAATTGAATATCTAATTTTGGCTTGTTAACTTTAGTAAAAGTTGCTGTATATTATAAAACGGTAGTAATAATCTTCCAATATTTATTTTGCGATCTCCTAACATTGATATCACTAATAGAGTAAAGCTAGTTTAGCTCGGATCATGATATTTAGATAAAATGTAAAGTTAGACTATACTATTGAAATTTATAATGTAACAAAATAACGAACTCTGTTTACTGTAAACTTCAAAAGAAAATAAAAGTTAAAATAATACTAAAATTATATCACTAACTATTTGAGTTGCTGCTGTAAAAATGTGTATAATTTAGATAAAACATACGTTTACGGCATTGTTTCCTCCATTTTCATTTGACTACTTTTATTTAAATTATTTTAAAGGCATGTTTATTGGCTTTAAGTGCCTTTTACATTTATCTTTTTCTGTTTCATTCTCATCATACTAGTTTTTTTTTAATAACTAAATACTATTATCTATATCTCATTTACATTATTCACTTGACTTTCACTTTTCAACCTATTACTCGTGTTTCCTACAGAGTTTATTAAACCAGAAGTAACCCACTGCGGAAAAGGTAAAATAAAAATTCAGTTGCATACTGCTAGCCTGTCAGTAGCTCTTACTTCATAAGTATAATAGTGAAATTGTTATCAACATTTTATATAGCTCAAGTCTATTTTAGTAAGAATTTAAATGCATTTTTATTTAAAATGATGATATTTGTTTGATGATTTATATGTATTTAAACTATCATGGTCACTCATATCACTATCAAAATATTTGGGATATTCGTTTTTTCTCTATTAACCGCCAATACTCCAGTTCCTCCGTGATCATGGTGCTTGCAACAGTGCCGAAATATCAGAAACTCGAAACAATGCAACATGATAAATACTGATGATATATATGATTTGAATGACTGTTATCTGAAACCTATAGATAAAATGTTAGATGATTATTATTCGGCTCAATCATGACATTTTTTATGACTTCATCCTTGCTAGTAAATGAGAAATGAAGGTCACCATTATAGATGTCAGCAGTGATAAAATGGTGAACTCAAGTTTGATAGCTTCGAGAGATGCTTTGTCATGTCCTGTTTGATGTACTTCCTCGTCTCAGTTGTTAAGTCTAATTTTGATATAATGCTCAATTATATTTATTTATCTTATTTTTGTAAATATAGATCCATGGGTTTTGTAAAAATCAAGCAAACAATGAGATCTTTTTGTCTTCATCATGCACGAAAACACCTTAAAAAATTATTTATTTCAAAACAATATTTTTGAAATATTTACGTCTTTTATCACTATATCACTGTTTTTTAAGGTTACGTACCAATCCAAAAATGTAATCTCTGCATTAAATGGCTTCATTTTGATATTTAAAATATATGGTTTAAATGATATAGTTTTTTTAATGTTTTTTTAATTTTGTGATTACTTGCAATCTTGCAGTTGACTTCTATGCAATATAAGAGCTTATATAAATCTATGTAAATTCGAATAGCTAATGATAATTATGTTAAGATCTTAATTATTAGTTCTCATCCATTATTGTAAATAGTATTTTCTATGATCTCAATGTTTTCGGTGGCTTTGTTAGAGCGCCCTAGGAGGGATAAAACCAAAGCTGGTATTTGGTATAGTTAAGAATTTCTAGTCACAAAATAAATCATATTGAAAATTTATAGTTGCTTTTATTTTTAGATTATACTGGGTGGCGCAAAAGTACTGGCACTAAAGAAAATACCTTTATTTTTTTTATATGACATTTTCTGTACTTCTGTTGTTGAAAATTGTGTAGTGAACAAATGTAAAATACACTGAAAATAAACATGGACCGTTTTACTCCCCAAGAACGTGGAATAATTGTGTCAATGTTCTTAGTGGACGCTTTTCCAGGCCGAGTTATCTCTCGTTTTGGCGATTTGCCTTGGCCTGCAAGATCACCCGATCTGACCAGTCCAGACTTCTTTCTTTGGGGTTTTTTGAAATCTCGGGTGTATGTGAACAAGCCACAGACTCTCGCAGCTCTAAAAGAAAACATTCGTCAAGAAATAACGAACATATCGCAGGAAGTGTCACGGCAAGTTATGCAAAATGTCATAAATAGGGCTCAAATGTGTATCAACTCTGGAGGTCACCATTTAAAAGACATCATCTTTAAATCCTAATGGTACGAAATTTAATGGTACAAATATACATTTAAAAAAACCTAAATCTAGTTTTCTAATTTAGAAAAAATGTTATAGCCGAACCAAATAGGGTCTTTACTTTTGCGCCACCCAGTACCTACTCGTAAATAGAAGATACTTATCTGTTGCATAAAGTTTAATATGAATCTGATACATACATATATATAATCACGCCTTTATCCCCGGAGGGTTAGCCAGAGGTGAATTAACACCCACATTTCACCAATCATTGAATTTAGTCCCACGTTATAAGGGGTGAGCCTATTGCCGTCTTCCGGGAACTATTGTTGACTCGAGCAATGCATCTAAAGCTGAGTCTGGACTGTATTATCTGTCAGGTGTTAAACATCCCTATCCCTTAGTCGCCTTGTACGACACCGCATGGGAAGTGATGGGGTGGCCCAAATTCTACTCTGCCGGGAACCACGCGAGAATCTGATATTATACCATAAAAATATAAATATACGGTAGCGGTAGCCTAATGGTAATGGACTGCTGAGAAGAGGTCTTGGGTTCGATCCTAGATTTACCATGGCACTCACCAACCTTTTCGATGCATTTCGTAGTTATGAGTATCGCAGGTTTATAAGTGCCCGGTTAATGGCAATAGGCACGCCACCTATTTGGGACCTAAATATGAACTGGCGAAATGTGAGTGCTAGCACCTCTGCCTACTCCTTCGGGGATATAGACGTGAGTTTATGTTATGTTATGATATTAACATATTACATACATTAACATATAGAGAAAAGTTACCATTCAAAGAAAAGGAAAAGAAAATCCTGTGAGCTTTAATGAGAGTGACTAATATATCTGACCTCCCAATTTCAACAGAAAAGCCTGTACCAGAACCCTGTCATCGTTTGTTATAAGGTGAGTCTCGGAGGAAAAATGAGCCTCGTTTTTAAAATCTCCTAGAACTAGGTCTGTATGTCTTAAAAACGGCACTGATAAACAAACAAACATGTTTTAAAAGTCCACAAAGGTATGCAAACAAAGCTGCCTGCAGATTCAATTTCCTGTTGCCAATATAAAGGTTTATTACAGCCGCAGTACCACGCTTTCATTACACATGACTTTCGAAATGAGAAAAGTGTCTCAGAAAAGTAATAACTCCGAAATTATATCAAGAAACGAGACTAATAAATGTTTCATCAAATAAATTCTTACATAAAAGACGTATATTGTCGTTGAGTAAATTAATTTAATGGATACCGATTTTAGGAATTCGTCATGCTCACTGGAGAGTTTTTGTGCTGTCAGTGGGAAGACCAAAGGCTTGTCCTGATTTTGTGTTCTGCACTGAAGGCACAGAAAATCTCTATTCTTACAGGGTCGGCAGCACGGGTGTGACGTGACTCCCCTGGTGTTACACACGTTCATAGGTCACGGTAACCACTTTCCATAAGGTAGGCCGTGCGCTTGTCTGCCACCTAAGTTGTTTAAAAAAAATGCAAAATATGCGCACATACATTCTTTTTTTTTTATAATATACACAATGCTTTCTAGACCCATGGTAAGCATAGCCAACTAGCTACTAGCTTGTGTTATGGAATCTAGAATGCGGATAATCATACTTGGATACTTTTTTTTTGTAAATACATACATATTATACATAGAAACACCCAGACCAATGCAAATATATATATTCATGCATACAAATATTTGCACTGAGCGGGAATTGAACCCGCGCCTCCTGCGCAGCAGTCGAACGTTCTACCGCTACGCCACGGAGGCCGTCAAATATTAGGATTATTTATTTCAAAAGTAAAAATGGAACCATTATGAACCACTTTGGTGTTCCGACGACAATGAAGTAAAAAAGGGACTTACCACCAATTCTTAAAAGTATTTCTTAAATGCGTCGGTAGCTTGTGGTTGAGTCGGCCTTACGATCGAAAGGTCTTGGGTTCTAATCCTGGCCATTACACTACCAAAGTGAACCCACTCATGAGGGGTTTTTTTTTTTTACGTGCGGCAACACCCCCCCGGATACCTCCCCACCGGAGCCAAACGCACGATCTGGCCCTCTCTCATGAGGGGTTAGATGGAATGATGGAATAGCAGTTTCAGTTCTAATATTATTTTTATTATCTAATATTATTATCTTTCTTTATTTTCGATTCACAATCGAACTCAAACCGCTGTCGTCGGACGATATTTGTATGCTTTATTTTTATTTATTTTAACATTTTCTTGTGAGATACATGTGACGTCTAACTAATAAATATATCTTCTACAGTGAGACATACTGTATGACTCAGTTGTACAATATTAGCACTAGTATCCTGATTACCCTGACGGATATTCCGGACGGTCCGACTCACGTTATGGAAGTCACAAAGTAAGATTGAAATAATACTGCTAGAGATGATAGTAGGCCCCAGATATATCTATGTAGTTAGAAAAATTCACATGTACAGGCTATTTTTGGAACGGGGCAGTAAGAGCAGATTCCTTAGCCGTTGCAGTAACAGCAAAAATTTTTTAAGAAACCTTCCCTAATTTTTGAGATATTTTGAACTGAATTCACAGATTTTGGAAAGTCGTACAGTCAGCAAGAAAAGTGCTAAAAGTACATGCCCTTACGGGCAATAAGGAAACTCTGTACTTACAGGGTTGGCATCGCGACTGTGACTCTGGTGTTACAGACGTCCATAGGTCACGGTAACTACTTTCCATCAGGTGGGCCGTGTGTTTGTCTGCCAACTAAGTGGTATAAAAAAAATAAGGGCAGGGTAGGATTCAAAAATACAACCTAAAGTACCTTACCGACTGGGGAAGCCCTACAGAATACCGCGGCTATAATAACTTTGTGTTATGTTCCCAGTGATGAGTAGGGTAGCCAGAGCTCACTGGAGAATTTGTGCTGTCAGTGGGAAGACTAAAGGCTTGTCCTGCTTTGTCTTCTACACTGACGGCATAGAAACTCTGTACTTACAGGGTTGGCAGCGCGACTGTGACTCCTCTGGTGTTACAAACGTCCATAGGCCACGGTAACCACTTTCCATCAGGTGGGCCGTGTGCTTGTCTGCCACCTAAGTGATATAAAAAAAAATACAAGAAACCATTTTATCTACTCTCATACTGAAATGTTATAATAATAGTATTTAATAATATTAAAAATTAAAAACAACTTTAATGACATTGTTTACGCACAGAGTATAAAAATAAATTTAAGAATTAACATTTATTTTTTTTCCTTTTCCATACAACTTTTTTTACATGTACATGATCTTTTTTGTACACACAGTTTGACACAGTTCGAATAGAGATGCCATTATATACCTAAATGATGTGAAATTAGATCCACTTTATGAGCAAGTGTGTTGAAAAATATAATATATTATATACAGTTAAAGCTAAGCTAAGCTATAAGAGCGATCCCCAACCTGACCTACAAACCCCAAGAGGAAAAACCCATATAAGAACCTTATCCATTTCCATGCATTAGCAGGTGTATCACGCTAAATGAGGGCTTGTCTTGGACTTGAAAGTCTAAATGCAGTCCCATAAACATGAAAGTCTCATATTTGGATCTAAACATAAGTATGTATAACAATTTATGACAATATTACTTTTAAAAAACAACCACAAAAATAATTTACAACATTGTAAAACTTTTTTAAACGTACCAAATTGTTGAAGAGCCTGTTTTCTAAGCTACTTTTAAGAAAAAATATAGCGAGGCATCAAAGAGGATTACCGTAACCGGGGCGGGCTGATAAAATACTTAACTTGCCTTGTATTTTTTGTCATTTGCCCCACTTTGTGGTAAAATCAATAAAACCAAACCTTTAAGAGTCTATTATTTTGGGTATTTCTTTAAATTTAGTTGGTGAAATGAGTGATATTTTATTCAATCTTATTTTCTTTTGCTCAGTGTAGCTATTGCTGTGTATATTACTTCTTCAACTTATTGTGGGAAATACTTATACCCTTTAAAATATATAAAAAATGTATTCCTAATATCTAAAAATTATACTTGACAGCAAGGAATAATTATAAATTCATGTGTTAATTGTATTCTTTAGCTGGTATAATGATATTATAACTCAAATTTTATAATGATTTATCCAAATAGTTGTATATTCATTTAAATTTTAAGTTTGTGACTGTAATAATCTTATTGTACGTCATACCTGACATGTTACAGAGATACTTACCTAACCTATGTAAATGATAAAAACATCTACGAAGTAATACCTGTGACAAACAATAAATGAATTTGAATTTGAAGGAAGTACATTCAGCATCAGAACTACTAGAAATAGTAAGGTAGTTAAAAGATCCTAATACCATGATATTAGACCTTTGGCAATAAGGGGCATCAGAAGGTTTCTTCGTGGTCAGTAGCGCGAGTGTAACACCCCTGGTGTTGCATACGTCTATAGGCCACGGTAACCACTTCCCATCAGGTGGGTCGTGTGCTTGTCTGCCACCTAAATGGTATTAAAAAAAAATTACGGCCCACTTTATAGTAAACAATTTTTTAAAAGATATACTAACCAGAATTTTGTTGAAACCCGCTGTAAATTTAATTAGAACGTTATTTGTGACATTACAATCAGTATACGCCCCCTTTCTATGTTAATAGGCCACTAAGATAAACAAATAGGTCTGTTGGTTCATGTACGAACTACTACCGCAAGCCAAATCCTAAAACTTTCTTTATTTAAGGCTTTACAAACACGCAAGTGAAAGGTCACAAGGAAGTTGATACATTTCGTGCGGTATTACTGAAATAAAAGTAGTTTAAAGTCCCTTTATATGAAACGAGCGTTTCTTCGACGATATTGCAAACAAAATGAACTCTTTACTGTATTCTTTAGGACTGTATGTAAAAAATATATGGAATATACTTTGTACTTTTCTAATTCTTAAAGGTTTGTATTGGCGGTTAACCGGTCAGTTGAAAAATAAAATACAGTGGAAAAGTACAAAGTGTCTTATTCAATATATGTAGCAGGTTCCACTAAGTGCCACCAGTCAAAACTATTAACAGTCTAAAAATATAAGACACTCTAATACACAACCTATAAGATAACGTATTCCTTGAAGAAAAGGTTGTTTTTGTGTTATTCTAGACTCTTGAATATAGACCTGTCCCTGTATCAAATTTCATCCAAATTCCAACCGCTGATATTTGAACGTAATTGAGTAACAAACATCCACACAACTTTATCGAAAAAATGCCATTATGATGAGCATAATGCAATGTCAATTTAAAATTATAGTCATGCGAAATAATTATTTTCATGCTGGTAAACTTAACCTGCGAGTACAACAACCCAATATCAACCATTTGACTGCGGCTGGTCAGGTGTGCAAATTCCTCATTCCTATTCAAAATAATGTGTACAGAACTATGTGTTATACATGAATAGTTTACAAGTCATAACCTGGTGTAAGAGCAAAGACGGGTAATGAATTAAAATGGCTTGGAAGGTTTATAGCTTTAAGAGCTTCCGTCTCGTAAAGGTACGCAGATAAATCTATTGGTAGGTACAAGGTCGATTCTGAACTACAACTAAGATCACAACAAATTATATATTGGATCATGTTTGTCTTTGAAAATGTTATGAAGTTGATTTTACTGTTCAGGGTTTGCTCAGTGTTCTAATAAAACCCACCGTTGAAAGTTGTTTTGGGAAAATCTAGACAATTTGATTGATACGTTGAAGACAGTATCTTGAAGTTTCTAGTTTTGATGTTTTTTTACAAACGTTTTAAGTTCAAAGATCACTCACAAAATCTTAAGATGCTTAATTTGTTTATTTATACCTCTTCGGTGGCAGACAAGCACACGGCCCATCTGTCATCATCATGTATATGGAGGTGTGCACTGTGCATCACCAGAGGCGTCATAGATTTTTATTAATTTTCAAAAAGATAGTAACATATGAATAATTACAATCACAATACTGCTGTAAAATGTATGTATTAAAAAATCTTAAATAATATTCATAAGCATTATCAAATAAATTAATTTTAACAGCATGGTGCTGTTCAGCCGGTATAAAGGTACCTTAATATTCAAGCAACACCTAAAATAGGTTTTAATTACGCAACTGATAAAAATAAACGTACCTTTTCAATTTGAATTCGAGGACAATTAGTTTTGAGATAAGAAATATTTAACTGTAATATGGAACTAGTATCGTCCCATGGTTTCACTCACATAATCTATATATATATATATATATATATAGATTATGTGAGTTATTATATATATATATATATATATATATATATATATATATATATATATATGATGAATGCCTACAATATGGAAGGTAGGTTCCTTTTAGGGTGTAGAGATCTGTTAAGAACAGATTTATAAACTCCAACCCTTAATAGGATAAAACAGGTCTACGCGTGCGAAATCGCGGGCGGCCGCTAGTGTACATATATAAAATCCTGATCTAGGGAGGATTTTAAGATAACAGTAGCCTGAATTACTCTAAGTCGCTTGCCTCACACTGGTGTGTATTGAATGTATAAAAGTAACAATCTTTAATAGCCAGAGTGAGATGCTATTGACTAGATAACTTAGCGGTCTCGCTTTAAACATAGTTAAATACGGTATGTGACTCTAATTTGCACAAAATATATTTTTTAAATGCTTTAATTTATACTAGTATTCCACCCGCGGCTCTGCCCACGTGGATGGCGACTATCGTGTCTTTTCGTCATATTTATGGTTCTACTCAACCAATTGTCATCAAACAAACGTTACTAAAAATATATATTTGTGTACATATATGTGAATATAAAACATAACCCAAGTATTTTTTTTATATTTCTTCAATGTTCAGACACGACTGCACAATTATTTGATATCGTTTAGATGGATAATCACAAACATTTCACTGTGTGCCAACCCTAACTCGTCTCAACTAACCGCAAGCCATTGGAATTCCCTGTAATCTCAACTCGCAAGGGTACACCCTATGATAATGGTAAATAGTTATTAAACGAGATAAATTACAGAGTATATATTGATACAGGAATATTATTGGAATAGTGCAATACATATTATTAGTATCGCAGTAGTTTGATAAATTCATAAGGGGCCCCAAAAAGATGGAGGCTTCGGGGGTACATCTGCTGATTAACAAATGGGCCCCTTGTGCAGCTTTCTTTTCAGGAACGTCAGATGATATTCGCTCCGATGAAAGCCAAATCAAGCAAAAAAGGCTGAGTGTGTGTTTTGGATATGACCGCTACTAAAGTGCTACCGTTCTAATTACAGACTTGTTTTTATTGTTTGTCTCACTCACTCTCATTGTTCACATGGAGTGCACTCTCTAACGTTTGCGGCTGGATGACTCAGTTGCTTACGGCCATACTATAACGTCGTGACGATAATGATGTAATGGAAAATATTATTAGTCTAGTGCAATTCAAAAAATCTTTTTTCATTTTGAGGTAAGTTAATCAACATCATGCTACAACCCTTAGGAGCTGAGCCGCATACTTCGGAGTAAATAAGGGTCCACACTTCAGTTCTATACTCTCCACCTTAAACCAATGAACTGTATAGCTACTTTTAACCCCAACACAGAACACTTAATGAACTATCGAGACCCAAATAAAATTCCTACGTAAAACCGTTTGCAGCGGAATTTTTACGGCAACCGAACATTCGCCGGGTAATACATCCGCATTCCTTTGCATACCGCTTCGGAAAGTGTTTTCTTAACCTATTAAAAGGTTTACGATGAATTAAAATGTTGCATTCCTTTGTGAGTTTACATAGTTTGCAGTAATTTAAGAGCTCACGTTCTTTTGGGTTCCGTATTTTAAAAGAAAAAGGAATCCTAAAAAGAACACTATATTGACTGTATTACTTTCAGGATTGCGTGAAGATATTAAATTAAAGTTTATATAAAATAAATAAATGTACACTAACCTGCCTTTTGTACCTATAAAAAATCAAATTTTAATTTGAATACAATTCAGAGATACGGATTTCATCAAAAAAATAAATTACAATAGCAAGTATATTAAAAAACTCCTAGGGTACTCCTAGTTGGTCTAGAACAATTGGACATTTGGTAAAAACCAACGAAACTCAATATAAAATATTGATGTTTATACATACCTTTGATTTGTCTGAGGTTTCGACTAGGTTACACCAGCCGTGGTCGCAGGCTGGCTGGCTCAGAGTGCACGCCCGGCGTCGTGTCGTGAGAGTTCAGCGGTGCACGCCTGGCGTCGTGTCGTGAGGTAAAAGCACAGCATATAGTTTTTTTTGTTCGGGAATGTGTGGTCCCTGACTTAGTTTTAAATTTATATTTCACCATGTACCGTCACATACCACACTCACATTCTGTGTCACTATTTTTGTAACTTAATTGTCCAGTGCTTATCGGATAAGTATCTTGGAATGCGAAAGTTTAAAAGGTAGAAACTCAATATTAGGTAACAATATATTTCGATAAGTCTAATACTTAACAATATTTCAATCCCATTATTATTCTATCTTAAACACACTGACTACTAGAATAAAAGCTATGCTTAAAGTTATCACAAAATATAAAAGCCCGTTGTGACAGTTCACGCCAGTGAAGTTCTTTATTTTTACCCGATCGAAATGTTCTGAAGCAAACATTTTTCATTGATGGGTACCGCCTACTCGGTTAAGTGCTATGCATAACGACTTTTCATATTGTCCACAGACTATAATAAATAATCGGTTAAGGAAAAAAATCGTAATTCAATTAATCAGAACTTTAATAAAATGCACTTTACGTTACATATTAAAATCGATCAAACGGCCAATCATCTCAAACCTGAATCGATTTAACTTGAGTATCGACTACCGAGTCGTATGATTACCTTTGGCCTTTTATTTTGTGAAAAGTATTGTTACCTCTCGTTTTCGCCTAATGATTAAACATGTATTTAAAAAGTTGCAATATGTCACAGGCTTCAGTGTGAACGCAGATGTGTTTTAAACTTGTTTACAACTGGTTGACTAAACATACTTTGTGAATGAAAAAGTATCTGAGACAATCTAAATACATGTATAAAACAAGTATTGTATTTTGACTAGCCTTCTACAAGTATTTAACAAGTTTTGTATTTAACAAGTTTTGTATTAAACAAGTTTACAACTTGTTACTTTTTGAAAACGAGGGGTTACAAGTATTACAAGAGTATTGTGGGTTTGCAACTCAAACATATTGACAACACTTGCCAATCTTTGTATCTTATTTTTATTCGAAGACAAAGTGACTTATCCCAAATGCAGTGTTGAGTTTCTGCATAAAGTGGTACCTACTTTCAAATACACAAATTCTATTCCACAGGCAATAATGTCACCGCACCACTTCGACGAGTCGCAACTTGATAAATTTTATTGCTATTGAAGATTCCTCGAATGTATGGCGTTTATCCTCTTTCAAATAACGGCCAACAAAACCATGGTATATAAATTGAGGTGCCCCTAAATATTGTTATTATGGAAACTAGTATCGCAAGATTTAAATTTGATAGCCTATTTGCTGAGCTAGATTGGACCTGAGATTGGGGCAGCGAGATTAAAGCCCACAAATACCATTGCTGTGAACTGACTCCTAACACAGGTAACTTAATTTGACTAGATGTGTTAGTAGTATTCCTATAAAAGTGCTCGCCCACACCCACCCACCCTCAAAGTATTATTAATATAAACTAATGTCATCTACTCTAATTTAATAATATCAATAGTAAATTGTTAGTCAATCTCATCATATCTATCATCATAAATAATCAGTAACATTGTAATACGCTTTTTAAATTAACAGGTTAGAGCAGTCGCTCTGAGAGTGAAGCGATCCGAACATCTATACAAGTAATACTACGGCAACTAAAATATATTTCAAGGAAAAAACTAGGGGTTTCAGCGAAAATTATTCTTCGAGCAACATAAATATGTACAATAAAAACATCGAAACCAGAAAAACTCGAAAAACCCCAAGGGTCACTCGAAAAGGAAGGTTTGATGGTAGACGTCACGTTGAACAAACTATTTGTAAATGTAGGTAGACGCTCGTAAATCACACACACACATATCATCTGTACATATTAGAAGGTAAAGATTGATGTACACGCAGTTTTTTTGGTGAACAGTGTCGGAGTTCAAGCGTTTTCCCATTTTCCGATCCGATATCGGTGTTGACTCAGAGATCCGACATCCGATAGCCGATCGGAAGTAAAAATCTATGAAATATGTATCTGTCTTCAATATTGTCCGACCCGATATTGGATATCGGAGCTGACACCGGTATGTTCACCCAATATCGGATATCAATGTCAAGCACTCACCACAAGAGCAAAATAATAAAAAAAACAAATATCATGTCATATTTAATGGAGAGAGATTTCTAAGTAGTCTATGGTTGATCTTTGGATATTTTTTTTAGTGTATGCTATCGCAAATGGACGTATGTTTGACGTATTGGACCGATCGCAGTCCGCGATAAGACCGCCCATTTGTACCTACTACTATGAACTTTGTTAATATTTATTTTGTGTTGATTATCGGTGTACAATAAAGCTTTATTCATTCATTCATTCATTCATTCATTCATTCATTCATTCATTCATTCATTCATTCATTTTATCAGATAATATGTGAAAACAGCACATGGTGTCGGCTATCGGATGTCGACTATCGTCGTCTGACACCGATATCGGATCGTATAATGTGAACTGCCTTAGGAATAAACGTTAGGGTATATTACTCACTAGGCGATGTAACCGGATAGTGCGCCGCAAGAAGACGATATGGCTAATAATAATTACTGTTATTTTATTTAATACTAGAATTTCTACATTATGAATTATATACTATATGTATATTATTTATTTATTTATTTATTCATTTATTTTTTCACTACATCACTATCTTTACAGGCTAACCTAATACAATAGTGTGGTCCTTAAATATTATAATAACATATAACATATAGTGCAATTTTTGAGAACTCACTCAGGGAACATGTAAAAAGATCTGTGCCGTCCGCTACTTCATTGAGTATATGTAAGGTGCGCGTTATCACAGCTTTGCCCAGTAAATTAGTTCTAGCACTGGGCACTGCCAGTAGTCGCGGACGCCGCCTACGCCACACGTAATTGTTGGGTACACATAGGTTAATCTCTTTCAAGACCCCCGGATTAGAGGTCTTACCACGTAATAATTTAAAAATATACGTGGTAATAGCCATGTACCTCCTTGTCTCCAATTTGTTGTATCCTACCATGCCTATCACAAACAAGCTTGGATACATCAATGGATAAAATGGGTATACTCCATACAGCCTTAGGTACAAGAACCTAGTAAATTTATTTTGGATACGTTCCAACATGAGACTATATTTAGCTTCATGGGGAGCCCAGATAATTGCGTTACTTTCTAACTGGCTTCTCACTAATGCATTATACAAGGTGGTTATCGCTGTGATGCTTGTGAACCCCCCCCCTCTTCTGAGTACAAAGCCTAAGCTCCTGTATGCTTTTTTACATACATTTTGTATATGATTACGAAATGTTAGCTCAGCGTCCAGGTTTACTCCCAAATCTAGCACTGTATCCGTCCTTTTCAGTACTGTCTTATTCAGGGTGTAGTTAAAGTTGATAGGCTTTTTCATACGGCTAAATGTTATAATTGAGCACTTAGAGGTATTGAAAAATAGTTTATTTTTCTTACTCCACTCATCTAGCCTATCAATATCTAGCTGAAATCGATCACAATCTCCTTCTTCTCGTATGGCGATGAGGAGTTTGAGATCATCCGCAAACAACAAACATGTGGCATCCCTGACCACGCCCGGCAAGTCATTTATCATAATAATAAACAGAAGAGGTCCCAAATTACTACCTTGACTCACGCCCGATCTCGTATAGTAGGGTTCAGACTTATAACCTGCATATTCGACGTACTGTTTCCTGTTCCTCATGTGATCCGCAAAAAATTTAAGCAATTTGGGAGTGCATCCGACTGTAGCCAGCTTAGTCAATAAGATGTCATTATCAACCATGTCAAATGCTTTTTGAAAATCAAAGTATGCAGCGTCGACCTGCACGCCCGAATCAACGTTAGGAACCACATAAGTCATAAAATTTAGCAGGTTAGTAGTCGTACTGCAATTATATCTGAACCCATGCTGCGCGTCAGATAGCGTAACGTCAACCTGCTTCAATACAGAATGGTGAACTACTGTTTCAAATACCTTCGCTGGCGCCGACAGAACAGCCACCGGCCTGTAACCGTTTACTTCCGATCCTCTTTCACCCTTAGGTACTGGTATCACCCGTGTAAGTTTCCAGCGTTCCGGGAAACAGGCCGACTCAAAGCAAGTATTATATAAATATAGAAGTGGGTACGTTAGAAAATTCCTACAGTCCCTAATGATAAATGCCGGTATGCCATCCGGCCCTGCGGAGCGCTTTGGTTTCAACTTTATTAGTGCATCCCTTACTTGATTCGCATCAAAACTTGCAATATGTATTCGAGCACTGCTTACCCCACTCTCCGCGACGGCCGCCTCCCAGTCTAATTTTGCTATCTGCTGACTGTAAACAGATTTAAAAAAATTTGCAAATTCGTACGCGCATTCCGACTCTGCTAAATTATTACCGTTTTTAGTAATCGCTTTACGATTAATAGAGCCCTTATTTGATCTTACATAATCCCAGAAAGATTTGGGATCCCTCGTAATATTGCGTTGCACATTGTCCTGGTATTTTTCATGTGTTGATGTTATCATCTGTTTAACCCTCGCCCTACACTGAGCGAACATTTCGTAATCACTTGACAGACCACTAATTTTGTATTGCTTGTGCAACCGTGCTTTTAATTTTATATCTCGAATAATTTCAGCTGTGTACCACTCTGCGTAATTATACCTAGAATTTACACTGCAACGCTGTTTCCTTGGAACACAATCATCTAAAATACTATACATAACACTATAAAAATAATTCAGAATATCCTCTGTCTCCGCTATACTGTAGATAGGAGACCAGTCATGCATCATTAACATATAATACAACTTATAAAAATCTGCTTTATAAAAATTCCACTGCGGCCATAAGTCATCTTTTTGTTGCATACTTTGCAGCGGTATAGATCTATCTGTAGCACTAGTACTAGTAGCGGGCGCCTGTTTACTTACCTGCGGAACGCAAATGACTAGCGGTGGGTGGTGCCTATCTATCGACACTAGCGCCTCGTCTGCACGCTTGACAGTCACACTCTCACCCAGACTCAATGAACACAGCACTAGATCCAAATACCTATTATTACCGTTTGGCACCTCATTTCTCTGTGTGAGTTCACAAAAAGAAACAAAATATTCATAGTAATTGATTGTATGTGTATTACATGAGTATAAATTGAAGTCCCCTATAATAATAATGTCTTTATATTTAGTACATAACTGTTCTAATAATCTAAACAATAGCATGTATTCATTTTCGTTATCGTCAGGTGGTATGTACAAAACGCAACACAAAAATAAATATTTGTTATGTTTATGTACGGTCGCACAAAGTAGTTCAAAGGTACATCTATCTATTATGACATCCCCCGGTATCGATACGCGTCGTAGCTCAAACCGTTTTGCGGCCACGAGAAGCGCACCTCCTTGTTTACGTCCATCCGCCCGGTCATATCGCAGTATGTTGTAGCTCGGTGGTACCAACTCCGCGTTATATATGGATGTATAGCAGCTTGTTTCCGTAATAGCAAATAAATCCGCTCCAGACGTTTCTATATTTGTATAAAACTCGTTTAGTTTCGTCCGCAGTCCTCCTACATTTTGATAATAAATGTTTATTCTGCTAGGTTCCCGAGTTTCCTTTAATTGTGGTCTTCCGAAACCAAATCCACTCTGCAAACTCTGTATTTACGGGCCATACTTCTGGTTTGCATAATTTTTCGTAACTACCCTCCGATACGCCAATTATAAAAGATGAATAATTCCTTTCCGTTTTGTGCTTAATTTTTTCTACTTTGACAGTTTGGTCATTGCATATATTTTTTACATGAGCTGTTAATTTTTCAATGGTCGTTTCTGGATGCAACCGCCATACGTGAAGATGTTTCTTTCGCTCCATAGCTTGTAGGTCTAGTACATTAGTATTTTGACCTCTATTGACGGATTTACGTTGAAATTTATTATTTTTCCTTTGTACTGTAATCCAACCGCCTGAGTCCGCATAAACATCATTGGAACTTACTGTACTCGCCTCGTTCGCGAGTGAAACCGCTCGTCGAGCTGCCGCCTGCTGTCCCGTCTTTACAATCTCACTATAAACCGGTTTTGCCGTTACCGCCGTTTTAGTGGACACCATATATTTTTTTCTTTTATTATCGGTGGTCGTGTTTAATGCAGTGTCAGTGTCTTGCATATTTAACGTTTCGGTTCGTATCTTATTCGGTGTTACTGACAAAGATGTATGTGAAACTTCAGATGCGCCAATCAAGTGTTCCAATTGGTGATTACGAACCTTTAATTTCTCAAGCTGGCTGCGTAGTGTATCTACAGTGCTACCTTTCTCCTTGAGAACCCTCAGGTTTGTATCACGAAGCTCGCTTATTTCTATTTTCATCCTATAACACAGTTCTTCGATTCTCTTGATGTCGCCTGATTGTGTTTCCAAGCAGGATAGCACTGTAGAGCGAAATGCTCTGATTTCCTCCATCATGTCTTGCTCATATCTAATCTGCGGTGTCGCCATTTCATATCCCTTTACTCGACTACCCCGCTGTGTATTAACATTGCTATTCGTAGACAGGGTGTTCTCCAGCCCTGATACTCGCCGAGTTGGTGTGTTCTCGTTGCGTATCGGCTTATGTGTAGATGAAAGACATTCTGGACAGACCCAGACACTTGTATCTATCTGATTGATTAGATCCACTGGTATTCCTACACAATCTAGATCATACTGCTTTTTACACTTTTTATTACTACACTCCATATACGGTACATTCGATACATCTGCCTTACAGCCACTGCACACTTGAGGCATTTTAGATAATTAATTAATTCTCACTTGGCTACGAGTATATAGGCAAGGTACGTCCGCTCCGTACGGTGGGTAATTAGTAAAGATTATATTGAAGATTATGTTATATTATATTATCATAGCGTGCAAAACCTATATGGAGGGTGCTAACTACACAAGTTATCAATAATAGGATCGGGCAAGTATATCAGTCCAGCTAAGCTTCAGATCACAAAAAGGTTCTTTCAAATCGATCAAGCACTTAAAATGTATTTAGTTAAATAAATAAGATGTGAAAAATAATCTAATTTGTAAACCACAACAAAAATTGCACAGTATGAAATGTGAATATAGCCCAGAAATGTACACGAAAATGCCTAATCGCGAACTATTCTTCAGTACAATAATGGTATAAGCAAATACATAGATAACCAGTACACTAACACTACACAATATTTGAATACGTTACACAAATAAAATAAACATATGAATCGCGATTTGAAACGGGAACCATTGAAGTATAATGTTCTGTTAACTCAATGGCAGTAACAAATAATTCTGGAGCACATAAATATTTATTCAAGTGAATTGAAGTCACAT
Source organism: Eilema griseolum (assembly GCA_963662185.1). Classification (NCBI taxonomy): domain Eukaryota; kingdom Metazoa; phylum Arthropoda; class Insecta; order Lepidoptera; family Erebidae; genus Eilema; species Eilema griseolum. The sequence goes on from OY759252.1 coordinate 11,656,468, forward strand.
TTCTGTACCTCACACGAGACAGATTCATTTCAGGGGAACAAAACTAGCTCAAACAACTTATTAGACATAGCAGGTTTATATTTGGCTGCACATGCAAAGTTTTGTCAGTACGTCTTCTTGAATGAGGAAGGCTGTATATACTTATTTCATTGTTTGAAATACTGCCTTCGCATATTTAGAAATAGCTTGAGCGGTCTGTTTACAAACATGAAGTTAATAGCATGAGGGTATTTTACATAAATAATGTTTTAATACATTTATGTGGCAGACAAGCACATGGCCCACCTGAAGGAAAGTGGTTACCGTGGCCTATGGACGTGTACTGTACAGCATCAGGGGAATCATTCTCGTGCTGCCTTGTCCCTATTAGAACAGAGATTTTCGGTGCTGTCATTATAGAAGACAAAGCTGGACAAGCCTTTTGAAATGGAACATAATCGTATATTTAGAATATAGATTATTTTATCATTTTAAAACTCATATTTGAAGCATAAATACACAATACGAAACCATGGCATATTTTTTTCTTTCTCTTAACTAAAATGCGTATTATTCTAAAGAGAGGTCGGTCATAAACTATATTTTTTTTGTTAGAGCGTCCACTTGAACGCTATGGGAACGATGGCTAAATCGAATTCGTGGGATATTCTATTTTTAAACACATGTATGCAAAAGACTGTTATGATGCTAATATTATTTACGTGAACGAGTGCAATATTACATATATGTAACAATATATTGAGAATGTAATCATATTTGATATGGAATAGTATCACGATAAAGATGGTGGATTTTGATTATAATTAAGGCGTCGTGTTACGCCACACACGTTTGTAGGTTCATGCGAGTTTGACTCCATGGAATGATTAATCTTCGGATTAATCTAGTAATTGGCACAAAGCATTACAAAATTACGACAAAATAGAATTCTATAAAAAAATAAATAAGAGCTCACTCTTCACGACGAAAGCGCAAATACTGTATGTTTATACATACGTGCATGACCAGCTGGTTTACTATTTAGTTACTGTATATTTGGTTTACTGTATTTTATATACTATGGTTTTGCATGATTGATATTCTGTAGAATATAATCATAATTGATTATATTGCATGAAGGCATGTTATATCTGAATGTAAACATGAGCTTAAAATTAACTTGCACTGAATTCCTTTGTTGACATTGTAAAAAATCCTATGATAAAAAAAGGACGCAAGCGTCCCCGCTCCCGCGCGGAGTTCACACTGGTATAAAAGGAAATCGGCTGATTTGCGGGGGACAGAGTTTGGTTCGATTAGTAGAAGCGCACAGACCATGCAACGGTTTCATTAAATTATTCTAGCCGTATTACGCCAGTGTAATTTGTGAGAAAGTGGCAAAAGTTCGGTGTGCGTAAACTGTGTCGGAACAACGCGCTTTCTGAATTATTTCGGAAGGTTCCTAATTATTTATATACCTATTCCAATACACACAAATACCAAACATCCTTGAGACGTAGTGTTGATAAGTTCTTGTAGGTAAAGATTGCTTTAAATTTCGGGGCTGAGACTGGCCTTCGAAAGCGTCTCAATACCTTATCCTGGTCACCTAGGTTTCCGTGGTTTCGTTGTAGGAGAGTCTAAACGAAATCACTTCCCATTACCTTAGCTAGTTCACATTGTTGATTTACACAATTCACAACACACACATACACATAACTTCTAACTCACCTATTAAGGTTGGTAAGTCTTAATAGACCTAAGGTAAACACTAGGGCTCCTAGCTAGGTCTAGTTAGTTTTCTGTTGCTACAGACAGATTGTAGGAATTTTATAAGAATTATAGGTGTGCACTGTACATTTGGTTTGAAGTGAATCTGTTACGTTATCTTTGTGTTGATATAATAACTGTTGGGGACACGTTATAATACACGACTTGTATAGAGATTGAGTTGGGGTTTGTTATTTCCACATTTGACTGTAGCTGGAAAGAATTTGCAGTTGAATTATTAATGCGAAAGGCTTTATTTAGTGAGATCTTATTTAACAGCATACGTGCTAAAATGAACTACATATTTATGTCCTATTAGAATTACATTAGTAATTCATAAATTATACTAGATCTCATCATTTGTACTATACTGAGGCCTGAAATAGTAAAGTCATACATTTAGTTCCAACTGTTAGGATTCAATTCTGTGGCTCCTGGATCATTTTGATACAGTATTAGAGCAACTCTGATTGAAGATATCAATAAAATTCCAATCAGAGCAGTTTGTAAAGTGTAGCGGTCCATAAACCTGCCAAAACTTATTAAATTAATTATATATTCATTAGTAAATGACAGACATTACAGCCGTGAAGGCATAATATATTATTGTTGAAATTATATTATATCACATTCAATCATTATTCTAATTGTTTTGGCATCGTTCATGAGATTCGTGAGGCGTTAAAGGGCTACTACATTTTGTACTGGAACCAGAAGCCGAAAACTGAAGGATTACAGTATACAGTGGAGTTTAGTGGAGGTTTTACAAACTGAATTAAATTAACTGTGACGAAGTGGAGGAGAGCCTTGATCTTTTGATCAACGCTATCAGTTCTTCGGAATTGATCATATGTAATCTCGCTCTTCGGGGCTTGAGATTCATATTCTCGCTCTTCGGGGCTTGAGATATTTAATTGATCCGGATCACATATCACAAATCATATATGATATCTTCGACATTAAAGGCCTATATAAAATATACAGCTGAAAAGATGCCACAAAGTTCAAACTATCAAAGACCTATATTGAATCTAAAATATATCTCATTTGAATAGAATATAAATCCACAGTCTTATCATCATACTATTCCGAACAGTTAAAATCTAAGTTAGAATAACGATTTAAACTGTAGTGTCAGGATTATTAAAGTAATGAATGATAGATATTGGGTCGGGGTTTAAAGATTAGGTAAATAGACGATCACAGCTATAAGTATCGTGGGATTACCCCGGTAGTTCCCGTTACAGATTTGGCGCCGCGTGACCAGAATTCCGTTTAATGTATTAAAAATTCTTAATACACCGGAAAGAATCAGGCGATATTACTCTCAGTACCTTATACATATTCAGTTATAATAATTCATTCATTAAAATTTCAATTCATTACATTTTACCTAAAATATACACAACGTAGATAAAATAGACAAGTCTTTGAAATCCAAAACTGTTAGTAAACAATAAGTTCATTCATTATTTTGAAGCCGTCACCACTGTTATAAAAATCAACTGTTCATTCACAAATTTTGTTAAAGTCAGGTAATAAAACTCGGGCTATATGGTTTAAAAAGGGTCATCCATTATAGTTGCATACAAACTGCAGTCCCAAAAGTTAATATTTTTTTAGCTTACGCAAGTTACGAAATAGGTACACGTGTTGAGTTAACAGAAAAAATTGTTGCGCGTTTCAAAAACTTTCTAAGTTAAACAAAAAAAAAGAAGGGTCAATACTTCGAATGCTAGATAACATAAACACAGAAATCTCATATTCAAAAACTTTGACACTTCATATTACGTAAACATTAAAAATAATAACAAAGTAACCCAACACACTCAAATAGTCGTTCATTATAACACTTGAGAAATAGGTCGTTATTATCGGGTTTAAAATAACCAATTGGTTGAGTAGACATTTAGGTGATAAAGATTTTGTGAATACTTGACAAATAGATTACGATAAGCATAAGTTATTTAACACTTACATATTTTGACACATTAACACACAGTACTAAGTAACATTTAAGTAGAAGGTTGTTAGTTTAGATTTATTAGCTTGTTATTTAAAGTTTTAAGATGTCTGGAAAGAATAACAAACGCCGTATGCGTAAATCAGGCAGCAAGAATCAGGACATAGATAACGCGAATCAAACAAATCAGTTACTTTCGGAGATTTTGAATAGGTTGACGAGATTAGAAAACGATCGCGATAGCGGTAGGAGTTCAGATTCAACGGTAACACCAATTGCTAGTGGTACAGAAATTAGGACTATTAGTGAGATGGCGCGTCAAACGGTTGTAGTTCAGGTGAAACAGAAGTTACCTACGTTCGATGGCAATAAGACGTATAATCCAATGACTTTTCTAAGGGATTTAAAAAAACTATTTAGTAGGACAGAATCTTACTGATGAAAGGGCACTTTTATTTGCAATAGAGTCTTTAACTGGGGAAGCTAAATCTCGTATGAATATTCATAGAGATTATTGGAAAACTTTCAGTGATTTTGAAATAGATTTCAAAAATGTATTTTGGAGTTCATCCGAACAAGAAGTAGTGAAAAATAGGTTCATAACTTCTCAATATAATAGACAGGCTGGTAGCATGGAGAAATATTTTTGTGAACAGTTAGATAAAGTTTATGCATTGTCATTACCATTTACGGATGCGGAAAAGGTTAATACTATATTTAGACAATTGCCAGACTATGTGCAGGTGGCGTACTTTAGCCGACAACAGCAGATGACAGTCAAGGAGGCGGTAGAGTTTTTACGACATTTAGAACGTAACATAAACAAAGAAAAATCCGGTAGCTCGCAATCGCAGAGTACAACTGCTAAAATACACGAAAGATCGCGGGGTACTCATGTAAATACAAAATATAGTTCAGTACGTGTAAATACCATTAGGTATAATCCAACTAGTAACAATAGAATTTATCATAACCGAGGTCAGTTTTATAGGGGTTATAATAGGCGTGGTCGAGGTGAAACACGTAGTAGAACTTTTTATAATACGCAAGGCGTGAAACCTATTGAATTCAAACCTGTGACCGAAACTAAGAGTACAAGTAGCGAAAATAGTACTTCACAATCTACTAATAATATCAGTTCAAAAAACAAAGTAGACCGGTTGCTCTGACGTCACAAATATATAGTTATCTTAAAGTTAAATAGTTAATAAAGTACGAAGTAAAATTGGATAAAGTCAAATTGTTAAAGTGGAATTGTAAATAGGAATTTCAATGTTTATAATTATTATTTAATGAGACAGAAAATCCAATAAGACTAGCTGGACAAGATGGAATGATATGTACTAAACGACTTAATACATTCATTAATACATTAACAGAGTTATCTAGATTATGTAGAGCGGTCAAATAGATATTTGATATTGCCAAGAGATAAGTTTAGGATAGGAGGCGTGAGTTAGACAGGTTTTTTTTGACACAGGGTTAATGTAAACTTTAATTTACTTTATCTTAGTTGTAGACACATTCAAGTTGAACTATTTTAAAATACCTAGACAAGCAATGACAATCGAACAATAGAACAGTATATAGGTTCAATCGTCAAGTCATGGGGATGTTTAAGGCATATAACTAGGTTACAAAGAATTGTTATACTTTGGTGGAACACAAAACTATTGAAATAAGGGTAATTACAAAGATTACTATAATCAGTTTAGCGGGGTATTATATATAGAGACGATGAAGATGAGTTTGATAAATTTAGAGTTTTACCCTATAGACAGATCTTCGAAAGAATACTGCTTCTAAGCGAAACAGCTTATTTCAAAGTCTGAGGAGGCGACTGAAATGGAACATAATCGTATATTTAGAATATAGATTATTTTATCATTTTAAAACTCATATTTGAAGCATAAATACACAATACGAAACCATGGCATATTTTTTTCTTTCTCTTAACTAAAATGCGTATTATTCTAAAGAGAGGTCGGTCATAAACTATATTTTTTTTGTTAGAGCGTCCACTTGAACGCTATGGGAACGATGGCTAAATCGAATTCGTGGGATATTCTATTTTTAAACACATGTATGCAAAAGACTGTTATGATGCTAATATTATTTACGTGAACGAGTGCAATATTACATATATGTAACAATATATTGAGAATGTAATCATATTTGATATGGAATAGTATCATGATAAAGATGGTGGATTTTGATTATAATTAAGGCGTCGTGTTACGCCACACACGTTTGTAGGTTCATGCGAGTTTGACTCCATGGAATGATTAATCTTCGGATTAATCTAGTAATTGGCACAAAGCATTACAAAATTACGACAAAATAGAATTCTATAAAAAAATAAATAAGAGCTCACTCTTCACGACGAAAGCGCAAATACTGTATGTTTATACATACGTGCATGACCAGCTGGTTTACTATTTAGTTACTGTATATTTGGTTTACTGTATTTTATATACTATTGTTTTGCATGATTGATATTCTGTAGAATATAATCATAATTGATTATATTGCATGAAGGCATGTTATATCTGAATGTAAACATGAGCTTAAAATTAACTTGCACTGAATTCCTTTGTTGACATTGTAAAAAATCCTATGATAAAAAAAGGACGCAAGCGTCCCCGCTCCCGCGCGGAGTTCACACTGGTATAAAAGGAAATCGGCTGATTTGCGGGGGACAGAGTTTGGTTCGATTAGTAGAAGCGCACAGACCATGCAACGGTTTCATTAAATTATTCTAGCCGTATTACGCCAGTGTAATTTGTGAGAAAGTGGCAAAAGTTCGGTGTGCGGAAACTGTGTCGGAACAACGCGCTTTCTGAATTATTTCGGAAGGTTCCTAATTATTTATATACCTATTCCAATACACACAAATACCAAACATCCTTGAGACGTAGTGTTGATAAGTTCTTGTAGGTAAAGATTGCTTTAAATTTCGGGGCTGAGACTGGCCTTCGAAAGCGTCTCAATACCTTATCCTGGTCACCTAGGTTTCCGTGGTTTCGTTGTAGGAGAGTCTAAACGAAATCACTTCCCATTACCTTAGCTAGTTCACATTGTTGATTTACACAATTCACAACACACACATACACATAACTTCTAACTCACCTATTAAGGTTGGTAAGTCTTAATAGACCTAAGGTAAACACTAGGGCTCCTAGCTAGGTCTAGTTAGTTTTCTGTTGCTACAGACAGATTGTAGGAATTCTATAAGAATTATAGGTGTGCACTGTACATTTGGTTTGAAGTGAATCTGTTACGTTATCTTTGTGTTGATATAATAACTGTTGGGGACACGTTATAATACACGACTTGTATAGAGATTGAGTTGGGGTTTGTTATTTCCACATTTGACTGTAGCTGGAAAGAATTTGCAGTTGAATTATTAATGCGAAAGGCTTTATTTAGTGAGATCTTATTTAACAGCATACGTGCTAAAATGAACTACATATTTATGTCCTATTAGAATTACATTAGTAATTCATAAATTATACTAGATCTCATCATTTGTACTATACTGAGGCCTGAAATAGTAAAGTCATACATTTAGTTCCAACTGTTAGGATTCAATTCTGTGGCTCCTGGATCATTTTGATACAGTATTAGAGCAACTCTGATTGAAGATATCAATAAAATTCCAATCAGAGCAGTTTGTAAAGTGTAGCGGTCCATAAACCTGCCAAAACTTATTAAATTAATTATATATTCATTAGTAAATGACAGACATTACAGCCGTGAAGGCATAATATATTATTGTTGAAATTATATTATATCACATTCAATCATTATTCTAATTGTTTTGGCATCGTTCATGAGATTCGTGAGGCGTTAAAGGGCTACTACATTTTGTACTGGAACCAGAAGCCGAAAACTGAAGGATTACAGTATACAGTGGAGTTTAGTGGAGGTTTTACAAACTGAATTAAATTAACTGTGACGAAGTGGAGGAGAGCCTTGATCTTTTGATCAACGCTATCAGTTCTTCGGAATTGATCATATGTAATCTCGCTCTTCGGGGCTTGAGATTCATATTCTCGCTCTTCGGGGCTTGAGATATTTAATTGATCCGGATCACATATCACAAATCATATATGATATCTTCGACATTAAAGGCCTATATAAAATATACAGCTGAAAAGATGCCACAAAGTTCAAACTATCAAAGACCTATATTGAATCTAAAATATATCTCATTTGAATAGAATATAAATCCACAGTCTTATCATCATACTATTCCGAACAGTTAAAATCTAAGTTAGAATAACGATTTAAACTGTAGTGTCAGGATTATTAAAGTAATGAATGATAGATATTGGGTCGGGGTTTAAAGATTAGGTAAATAGACGATCACAGCTATAAGTATCGTGGGATTACCCCGGTAGTTCCCGTTACACTTTGATCTTCCCACTAACAGCATATAAACTATCCAGTAAGCTCTGGCTTCCCTACTTACCACCGGGAACACAACATGAGATCATTATGACCGCGGTATTCTGTGAGACGGAAGTACTTCCCTCAGTCGAACTATTTAATTGGGACGGGAGTACCGTCGTGTCCTACCTGTCTCCTCCTGCTCTTGCTGTCGGAGATTAACGGGAATTAACGCTATTATAGTATAGGGATATACGTACCTTCGATTTGACTAACGTTTCGACCAGGTTAGACGGGTCGTGGTCACATGCTGGCTTGTTCAGTGGTACACGCCCACCGTCTTCGATTCCGTGAGGCAAAAGATTCTTGATCCACCTGCATATTCTCGATATTTTTGATATTTGCTTTTCACTCTGTACCGTCACTTAACATACTCCCTATTCTGTAAGCGTATATCATGTAATGCAAGAGTTTAAAAGTTAGTAGGTAATGTGTATATTTTGTTTAAAATAAGACTGGATTACATCTGCAAGACACACGGACGCCAACCTTACACCAGAATTAAATTGAAGAGCATAACGCGTGCTTGAGGTGTACTTAAAGCATGGTACGATCAGGGATAAGGCATATACATCGAAGATAGCATACAAAACATTGTAATGCATGTATTTAATACCTACACGGTATTTAATGTATTCGCAAAATGGCGAATGAATGTGTGGATATAAGTCTATATGCTAACGATATTGAATCTGACTTCAACAGGCAAGACGAGTTCGACGGTGAAAATGTGGATTTGTATGAAGATGTCATTGCAGCCCCATCAGTAAAACCGGATGATGATTGACCCCGAACTCAGGTGGACCGTATAATTCACATCCACTGGAGGACACTAACGGCAACGTTCCATATCACAACAACGCTCAAAGCCACGGTCATCATGCCCACCGGTTTCAGCTGTATGTCGGCAACCTCACCTGGGTTTTCAGAGGATCTCGTTTCCCGTAAGAAATTGATATCACCGATATCTGTGATAAAATGATGATTAACAATAAACACATAGTAATAATAATATCAGCGCTCAAAGGCAATAAACATGAAGTGGAATTCTATTAAACTGAGCAAAAACAAAGACAATTTCAGAAACACAGTTATGAAAGCTTGTTACTTCGAATTGCGGAAACATTTCGTACACAGAATGGGTAGTGATGCGATGCAGTAGCGACAAAATAGGCATACCATACACAACACAGATTCTGAGAACTTGTAGAGAAGTCTCGTAAATGACACATTTGAACTTATTATTATTATTATTTATTATTATAGCTTATTATTATTCTTTTCTTTGCCGCACCACCAAGACCTAGAATTCATTACCAGCACACGTGTTTCCTTCTTCCTACAGTCCCGGGGCCTTTAAGCGGGACGTGAAAAAGCATCTGATGAGGCCGTCAAGCTGAATGCCACCATTGTAGCACTTAGTGTCTGTAATGGTGACCCTCTTTCCTGAGACTTTGCCTTTAACTTAGCATCAGGCGAGGTGAGGTCAAGTTGGCGTGTCCTATATATTAAAAAAAATTATATTTTGCTTTTAATTACGCGAGAGCTATAAGCATAATAAAATTATTTAACCTTTTAGATAGTACTGGAATTCGATTACAAGATTATATTTATAACCTTTTTTCCACTCGAAGCTAAGACTGGTCTTGTAAACTAAAAAATATTGTTAACTTTAACGTAAATGACGTTGCGAATCTTTCCCGTGGGAACTCCAATATATATGTACATAGCCGTATTCGAAGTACGAGTAAATAAACTACCGAATTAAATTGAATTGCATATAAATTATTAGAAATAATAGATAAAACGATCCTACTCACGGATTTCACGCTACACGAACAACCGATTTTCCGCAATTAAATTTCCATCAAGTGTAACGTAGGCCTAACACTCGTACGCAAACAGTGTTACTCGACTGTAGATATTATATGAGGTTGTAAAAAAACTCTTAGTTTCTTTTAGTGTTTCTAGACACTGAGTTTAAGAAAGAGTCTCCACCCAGATTGGGCACTCATATAGAGCCATCGACCGCACTATTTCCTCGTAGAGTCTCCTGCAGGAGTCATCCGGGCCCCTCAAGTTGGGCAGTATTCCTGCCAGGGTGCCAACTGCACCCTTCAACTTGAGGGCCAGACTTCGGAAATGCGGAAGACCAAAGACTTATACTGCTCTGTCTTCTGTACGTCCGAGTGTGACTCGCCTGGTGTTGCACACGTCCATAGACCACGGTAACCACTTTCTGAGAGGTGTGCTTGTCTGCCGCCTAAGTGGTATAAAAATATTATTAAGGATATTATAAAAATATCTTGTTTGTCTTCTCCATTGGAAATCTTAAAAGAGTCGTCGTCGACACAAGTTGTTTGCGTTTCTCTTATACTGTATACCGAGGGATTGTTGGTACAACCCTTATAGTAAAGTGTCTTCTGCTCATACACACCTACGCACTGAGCCGTATTGACAATATATTTAGGTATGTAGTATACTTTTTTTTTACGTGCGCAAAATCCCCACGGATAGTGAGGTTATATCGGACTCGAACCGACTAAAACGTACGCCGTCTGTGGGTCGTTTTTGGTTGCCGAAGGTGAGGTTGACAGGCATATCCCTCTCACCCCGACTCAAGGCCATCTCTCACGGTCTGGCCCTCTCCTTGGGTGTGACGACTACAGAGACCCCAACTTGTCCCCGGAAACGGGGAGGCGCCACTGCCGCGGCCTGCTTCTGCCAGGATGACAGGCGGCTCCACCAGTCACCCCCAGGGCTGGGTATGTAGTATACTGTTGATTGATGGCACTTGGTGGAATTTGTTGTTACACATATTGACAACTCACATGTACTTTTCCACAAACTATTTACTTTCTTTAAACTTTTGAGAATGCCGTAAGACGAAACCGGTCAAGTCTAACAAATATTAATACACACATCAACAAAGTCTAGGGAACAAGGACATTTCTAGTTTTTATTTAAAAACCCTTTCTTGTAATAGTGAGTGTTTTATATCAATAGAAAGGTATTTTTATACCGTTTTTAATTTTAATTTCAATAAAAACATTTTCATACCAAATTTTTTTTTTTTTAAGAAAGTATTGAATAGTGCCAATATTGAGTATTACAACCTTCTATGATTAGGCACAAAAATAACGAGGTAGTAAGACATACAGTAATTAACCGTACTTTAAACGTTTTTAATAATCTGTAGGACCTCCTAAAGCATTAGCAACAGCTCGACAACGGCGTGGCATACTTAGTATGAGATTGTCAATCATCGTCTGTGGAATATGGCTCCATACACTGCGAAGGTGTAAAAAAAGTTGTTCTTCAGTGTTCAGATTTTCCAAAGAATCACTGAAAGCTCTTCTCCCAAGCAAATCCCAGGCATGCTCTATGGGATTGAGGTCGGCAGACTGAGCAGGCCATTCCAACGTCGTCATATTGTGCTCGCTTAACGCATTGACCACTACCCTCGCGGTGTGTGACCGTGCATTATCTTGCATGAACATAAAATCTTGACCGAACTGCTGTCGATGAGGGATTACCATGGGGTGTTTAACCTCCTGAATGTATTGGTTTACATTCAAATTGCCCCGTATCCAAACGAGGTCGGTCCTTCCACCATGGCGAATTCCAGCCCATACCATGATTGTTCCACCTTGGTAAGGATGAACTTCTTGCGGATTCTGGAGACGACTCCGACGTCCAGGAACTCGCCATACACGCACTCTTCTCGAATCAGGATGAAAACCGAAGCAAGATTCGTCGGAAAACAGAATCCGTGCCCATCGATGGTCGGTCCACTGTAAATGTGCGTTAGCCCACAATAAGCGACGACCTCGATTTCCACGTCGAAGAGCTGGAACCGTAAGCGGTCTGCGAGCATGAAGATTGGCTTCGTGTAGTCTTCTCCTGACAGTTTGATCGCTAATAACCACTTGATTCTGAGACTGGAGGCCTGCGACCAACTGACGAGCAGTAATCGTGGGTTGCCGCCTTGCGGAATTTTGCAAGAAACGATCTTGTCGCGGGGTAGTAACCCTATTTCGTCCCCTGTGACGTTCGGCAACATCCCCTGTAGACCTGTAGCGTGCCCATAATCTGCAAATTACGCTTGGTTGGGTGTTGACAGCATCCGCTACGTCGCGTTGAGTTCGTCCAGCTTGCAGCATACCAACAGCCCTTAACATCTCTTCGCGACTTAAATGACGACGTGACATGATGACTACAGTCACAAAAATGCACAAACCATACGTAAAAGACGTATTATTGATAATAAACGTTATTTACAATAAAAAAAAAAAAAAATTATTTTGCCTCAGAGAAACTGCACAATCAAACACTTTTAAAAGTTTTCCCTCCATATTCGAAAATCATTACTTATTTAAATTTATTTTTAAGTTTCGAACAACTCTGTAATCTACTTTATTCTATTTTTATTTATTTGCTGCCAGTTATTTGCAAAACAAGATTTACACGAAAAAAAATAATTGGGGTCATCTTGATCCCTAGACTTTGTTGAGGTGTTTAGTAATGTGGAAAAGTACTAGTGAGTTATCAATATGTGTAATGTAGTTATGTATCTCGGCGACCTCGGTGGCGTAGCGGCAGAGCATTTGACTGCTATGCAGGGGGCGCGGGTTCGATTCCCGCTCAGTGCAAATATTTGTATGCATGAATATGTATATTTGCATTGGTCTGGGTGTTTCTATGTATAATATGTATGTATTTACAAAAAAAAATAGTATCTAAGTATGTTTATCCGCATTCTAGATCCCATAACACAAGTTAATGCTTACCATGGGTCTAGATGGCGTTGTGTAGAATGTCGTAGAATATTTATTCATTTATTTATCTATTTATCTTTCTATATTATGACATATAATGAGTATGCTCGTAAGCATACAACCTGGGTGTTTCCTATATATGTCTAATCTATATAACTTCTCTAAACGTACATACATACATGATTATATTAAGAATATTTACATAATATACACGTAAATTATAGATATAATTAATTATTCTCTAAACTATGTCATTCCTCGTCTGTTATAGCCACTTTGCTGTACACTTGGCTCTGCCCTCTATCAATATCTTTTTTATTATATTCTTCCCTCTATCACTCTAAGGTTTACTGGAAGAAAACTCAATATTGAGTTAAGCTCGCCATTGTACTACAGTATCCTTCTATTTTTTGTTATAAAAATATGTTTTATGTACAATAAAGAATATACCGATAGAATATATGTATAAGAGATAAAAACGATGTAGCTTGTTTTTTAATACTGATAAACATATTTAGTTTTTTTTTTTTAAATATATACCTACATATTTAAATATAAGGCGCGATAGCCTAGTGATATGGGTAATGGACTGCTGAGACAAGGTCTCGGGTTTGATCCCAGGTTTTACCATGGCACACACCAATGAATTTTCGATGCTTTTCGAAGTTATGTGTGTATTTATTGCAGGTTTATAAGTGCCCGGTTAATGGCAATAGGCTCGCCACCTGTTACATTTCACAAATATAAGCCACAATTAGACAAGAAAACAGATCCCAACTTAGTTGGTAAACGATTCCGAGAATGATGATGATACATGTTTAAACATATAAATATACAGATCAATGCACATAAATATGCAAAACAATGCAATATAGTGAACGGCAATCGATCCCGTGACCTCTATCGCCGTAACCATAGATTGCTATACCACATTGCCACAAAGGTCGTTCTTCAACAAATTTCGTAAGAACTCAAAAGTTCACCAAACTAATTTCAAAGAAGATAATCTAGACTAACTGTACTGCTTTCAAAGTTCAAATCTCACTTCGAACTCAACGAAGTATCGTTTACACATGTCATCTTACATCCAGAATCCCTCACGACTATTTTATTCGGCTCGTAAAAACTGAGAGCGGTTGCTTCTAAGAAACTCGCTAACTGTGGATGAATTTATATGAAGCACATTTATTAGTCTTAAACTTGGAAGATGTATAGAGTTGATGATACCACTTTGTTCGTAGCATTAACATAAAAAATGTTTTACGTATGTACACAATATTGTGCTGTTTCTTCGAGGTAATATTCTGTGATATACACTTGCCTAATATATTTATAGAATATTTTAGTTATTCTTATCAATCTAACGTATTGCTATACATAGTATAAACATACTTTTATTATTTTTATATTTATACTATGTTTGCTCACTCAAGCTGTGGAATGACCTCCCTGCTGCGGTTTTCCCAAGCGCCTACAATATGGGGTTCTTCAAGAGGGGCATCAGAAGGTTTCTACATGGTCGGCAGCATGAGTGTGACACCCCTGGTGTTGCACACGTCCATAGGCCACGGTAACCGCTTCCCATCAGGTGGGCCGTGTGCTTGTCTGCCAACTTAGTGGTATAAAAAAAAAATGGATATCGTTAAGTGCAAACTCAATAACAACTTGACAGATTCGTCTATTTTATTTTCATAATGTTCCAAAAGTTCCAAAGAAGGTATTAAAAATATTGTTCTCATGGATCACAGGAATGGGAACAGAATCGCGGGGGAAGTCGCGGGCATCAGCTGATATTTCATAAAAATGAGCAACCCGATGAATTTTGACCTTCGGCGCGCTTATGTAAATTAGATTGAGGACGTTTCAAGGAAAGATACACAAATGTGGGTGACATTTCACCACTAATTGTATTCGGTACCACGTAATAGGGGGTGAGCCTATTGCCGTATTTCGGGCACTATTGTTGACTCGAGCCAAGTATCTGAGGCTGAGTCTGGGATGTATATATCTGTCCGATATTAAACAGCCCTATCCCTTAGTCGCCTTGTACGACACCACATGGGAAGTAATGGGGTGGTCCAAATTCTATTCTGCCGGGAACCACGCGGCGACGAAGAATAAACTACCAATAAAAGTACAAAACGTCACTCAAAGAACAATTCAAAATGATATTAGATGAAATACCCTCATTAAATTTGAGTACATACTTTAAGAAGTTATCCTGTAAGACAATTTCAATCATCGACAAAATTATTAGCCTCAGAAACATCTGCAGGTTGGAGGATAACATCAAATAAAAATCCAATTTTTAAACGGCCCTCTCCCTAATTCCTAATAAGCCAACATTTAATACTGTCATCATTTTTTCTGTTTGAATTCAAATACTTTAATAGCCAACGCGTCGGCAAATACTTACATTTGGAGAATGATTTTCAACAAGTCGAGCTTGTTTTATCTGGAAGGTTTTGTTACAAATTATTTAATAACATGAAGATTTAAATAATTTGGTACATTTTGGAATTTTTTAAGCATTTAAAATTGTAAGTATTGGTTTCCGAAATCACAAGTTACCCTAAGACCGGGGTCTCTGAGAAAGGGTGTTTTTAAAGCAAGATATCTGGGTATTTCCCCGTCCCCGAATACTGAAATTTATATATGTTATTCTATGACATTTAATCTACTATTTTCTATACACGATTACTTTTACTTGCTTTGATAGAATTTGCTCTCAAAGATAGGTCTAACCAAAATTGGTCTACAGTTTACGGTTACGGTCGGCATAAAGTGGGAACTTTACTATGCCTAAAATAACTAAAGTCCTCGAAGACAACCGCCTTAACAAGCTCATTTGCTTGTGTTAGAAGTAGTTCAACTCGGGACCTCGCTGTCGTAAAGCTAACTTCTTAACCACTAAGCTATCGACGTTTAAAGCAAAAACACTACTATTACAGTAGGAACTTTTAACTAGAACATCACACGTTATTAAAGTTATTAAATCGAAAGAATGCAAATGTATGCGTACACATCTACGTGTCTTTCAGATATATACGAATACAAGCAGATATATTACTTTATTATTATTATTTACCTTAAGAAGTACATGTTTATTAAGCTTTTTAAGCGTAACTTATATATATACCTAATCTACAATTTTAGAAATGCGTAGCAGCGTAGCACTATCAGCTACGATCGCCTACGACGCTACGGGACAACATTTAAACGGTACGCTCGCACATGTTACGCATTCTCAAATTAAACACAATGACTTTTTACAAATAAATAGTGATAGTACGACACTATAACAAAAATTAATATCGCAAGTGGTACATCAATCACTAGATAAATGATCAGACGGACACTAAAGTGTTATCGTCGGACGCCCTTCACCTTAATCGTGTTGCTTGTCATCGTGACGTTACTCATTATTGATTTTTTTTGTGAAGCACAAGCGAGCTAGGGTTGGTTAAATCTGATGTAAGATTAATTGAATGAATCTTAGTCAAAGCATAAAACAAAAATTTCCTCAATTTACGTCCCTTCAATAAAGACGATAACAGCTTCAAGATAAGATTTAAGAGATTGTTGACACAGGATTTGTGCCGCACACCAGCAGAAGATAAAGAAGAAATTATTTGTTGAAGTAGATGTGGTGTACAAGATGTTTTAAATTTGATGCAAATTTTAAACATGTTCTATAAAATGTAGTGTAGACGTAAAAATGTGAATATTTGACCGCTATTATACTCATTGTCTTGATTTTATTTCTTATACATACATCTGCGGTGGGTTAGGCAGAAGTGAAATAATACCCACATTTCACAAATCATTGAATTTGCTACCACGTAATAGGTGATCCTATTGCCATCTCCCGGGCACCATTATTGACTCAAGCCATGCATCTGAAGCTGAGTCTGGGCTGTTTGATGGTAAACAGCCCTTTCCCATAATCACCTTGTACACTTGTGACACCGCATGGGATGAGATGGAGTGGTCCAAATTCTACTCTATTGGGACGAATTGGAGTATTGATTGGCTTTCGATAGATAGATTATAATAATATTGTTAGATATGTAAATTAATGCGTTATCCACAAGCATAACTACTTGTTATAAAATTCTTAGATCAAGTATCAAGGCCACGGCCAAGAAAATAAATAGGTATACACCTTTACATGTGAAGGTATAAAGTGGCCGTCATGCTGAGTGTTACCATTGTAACATGGTATATTTATGTAATGGTGACTCTCTTTTCAGAGACTTTGCCTTCAGCTTACTACCAGGCGTGGCGAAGTCTAATTGACGTTTCCTATGTAAAAAATAATAAATTGTTATCTTCAAAGGGTTAATTTAACAAATAATATTATTTTCTTTTCTTAATAATTTAGGTAGGTGGTAATTATCTTGGAATCTGTGAAACGAATACTGATAGCGACTGTACAATCTGTACATTCATGTCAAAAAAATTATTTAGTTGCAACGGAACGGTGCCACTAAGGCACTTTGCAGACGGCGGGTCAGGTCGGTCTTTTTGACCGCGAAGTAATAAAGACGCCCGTCGATGCCCGTGACTGCACTCACCGCGAACACAAAGCACACGAGAGACGAAGGTAGTTACTTCACCACGTTCGTTCTAGCGAAAAGCACGTTAGTGAAAATGGTGACCCAGAAAATTCGAGTCGTTCCTTAGTTCATGTACAAAAACAAAAAAGAGATAATAGTGTTACGACGGCCGTCGATATCTCGAAAACTAATAATTGAATCTTCAAGAATTAAAAACGCATTGTTAGTGACGAGGTACTCTACCGAATGGCATAGAAAAATCTAGAATCGTCAACACAAAGTCACAACCTACCTACGGGTACCTACACTCTCAAATATAAACAAACAATAGGTAAATATCGAGAATGTACTCGAAGGTCAGCGACGGCGGCAAGATCAAAGAATAGGTATTTGTCGGTCGCGAGCTTTCTAGATAATTCGATCCTCCTAATTGAGAGGTATAAAAACACGCTCGCATAGCGACACGATTCATTCAGTCTTTGAGATCGATAACGAACACAGCGAACTTAAGCGACCGAAGAAGATTCTACCTGCGACCTGAGCAACGACTGTGGACTACTGTGAACTACTGAGCGACTGGAACTGTTGAAGAGTACTGTGTGTACTAGTGATTAAATTGTCTAGTTTGTGGTGAGCTAATAAATCTCTTCGTTGAGTAAACGGCATTTAATTGTACCCCGTGCACGTAACAATAGAGAATACTGGGTACACCCACTAAATTCACAAAGATTGAACAAGGGTGTCTCTAACATAAAACATGCGGACTTAAAATTGCTAGCCACTTCGCGCCACCGTCTGTCCTACTTCATACAAACTGGTTTGTGTGATCCATTGCGTAAAGCCACGGACATGTCGCGCTGCCAGTGCCCGACAGCCACCTGCAACGCGGTCTTTTTGCCCTTCATGTGCGTTGGTATTAAGGGATTCCCTTTGCGCTATCGTTCGCCGTGAAATTGACCGGTCTGGTCCACCCCGCCGTATGCAAAGTGCCTAAATTTTGGTGCATTCAAGTACAAACTTGTTTACAATATCATTCTAGTAAACAGCTCACTTTACACCATAAATTGCCGTGTCTGCTGAATGTTACGGCTTACGTGAAATTATTGCCTCTGTGACTTGGTGCAACCACCATAGGTATCAAAATGGATGTTTAGACGACCTGTGTGGTGGATACTTAACTATTTTTATATGCGTATATGTATGTGTGTGTATGTATGCTTGCGTATAAATGTGTGTAATGTGATGAATTTAGGCGTTTCATTTTGTTACCGTTGTAAGATTTTCTATTGTTTAATCTTGTAGTCGTATCATAATAGTCACTGCTAATAAGTAGATAATTTTAATATCGCTAATAGAATAGCGAATAAATATTATGTAAATGTGAATATTTATTGTAAAGCGCGAGCGTAATTTAATGTGTTAGGTATATAGAAACGAATAAATAGGTAACACCAGTGATTTAGAACACGAACATTCACATTACAATATAAATACACATACAAACAAAATTATATACACGAATTTATTTGGCGCAAGAGTAATTACAGTCCCTATTCATACGAATTAATTATAACAGTTAATTAATAAGTTGATAGGTAATTAGGTATTCCAAGCAAGCCTTCTTCATATCACTATATAACATACTATTTATTAATATCTTAATACCTTTTTTTGTGCGATAAATCCCCACAGATATAGGTCGTTTTTGGTGGATGCAAGTGAGGTTGACAGGCATATTCCTCGCACTCCGCCCGAGCCAGAGTCATCTCTCACAATCTGACTCTCCTCGGGTGTGAGAACCACAAAGACCCCAACTCGTCCCCGAAAACGAAGAGGCGTGCACGCCGCGGCCTGCTTTTGCCAGGATGACAGTCAGCTTCACCCGTCCCCCCAGGTCTGCGCTCATGGGGGCAGAGGTCATTCTTCGAACGCTCGAGTTGCCGCTTGGCTTGCGAACCTCCTTCGCTCTCGCTGCCGCTCTTCCTTCACAAGCATAACTTGCTCACAGAAGAAGGCACAATATCTTAATACCTAACCATATTTCAAGCAATTAAAGGATATACCTACCACAGAAACTGCTTTCATAGAATTCGTTTACAAATATTCATAACTACCCACATTCTCTGTTTACGAGGAAAACAGGTATTATGTACTAAATAATTAATTTATATCAGCTATCCATCATTAGAACGCTTCACGGGAAACGAATATATTGCTAGTAAATATGTTCACAGTGAGGTACAATAGACCGCGCCTTGGAATCAATAGGGTTGGCGCATTCTGAAAAACGGTTTCGATTTGATTACACAGTTCTGTCGAAAAAGTAATGTAATGTTCTAATTGTTGACAAGGCTTATTCCCAACGGCTACATCTAAGCCAGACTAGTGGTGATCGTTGAGATAAAAATAAATTCTAATGGGCTTCAATTATGACCGTTGAGCATAAAATATACAGGAGGTAGGACACGACGGTATTTCCGTTCCAATTGAGCAGTCCGACTGGGGAAGTACTCTACAGAATACCATGGTTATAATAACCTCGTGTTGTGTTCTCGGCGGTGAGTAGGGTAGCCAGAGCTCACTGGAGAGTTTTTGTGTTGTCAGTGGGAAGACCAAAGGCTTGTTCTGATTTTGTGTTCTGCACTGACGGTACAGAAAATCTCTGTTCTTACAGGGACGGTAGCACGGGTGTGACTCCCCTGGTGTTACAGACGTTCATAGGTCACGATAACCACTTTCCGTCAGGTGGGCCATATGCTCGTCTGCTACCTAAGTTGTATAAAAAAAAATTGAGGTACTTATTCTATCATAGATTTTAAATACCGGGACAGTTGTAGTTCTGGATTGTTGGAATCATTAAAACCCAGACCCTAGATCTTTAAAATAGTTTTTTATGAATAGCAATATGACGTTACGTTTCACCTGAGCTGAACCGCTAAATTATTATTCTGGGCACATTATTATAGATTGATGCTAAAAAAATGAAAATTATGGCCTACAGTTTCATGGTCTTAATCAGTCTCAATAAATTACGCACTGCTTGAAAAATACGGAGAGTACGCAAAATGTGGAGGTAAATAAATCTCTGCCTACCCCTTTTTTTACGTGAGGAAAATTCTCCACGGATACCCCCACCACCGGAGCCGGTGGAAGAGGTTATATCAGACTCAAACCGACTAAAACGCACGACGCCCTTGGGTCGTTTTTGGTTGCCGAAGGTGAGGTTAACAGGCATATCCCTCACACTCCGGCCGATACAGGGACATCGCCGCCGCAACGTGCCCCTGCCAGGGAGACAGGCGGCTCCATCTGTCACCCTCAGGCCTGCGCTCAAGGGAGGTGATGCTCACGCTGCCGCTGCAGCCCCGCCATCTCCTTCACGAGTATAACCGCCGACCGGGCGGTCGTGGGCACGCATCCGCACAATCTGCCTACCCCTTCGAGGAGATACAACGTAATATGTATGTATATTATAAACACGGTATAAAACTGTCCAAATTAACTAACTAGTGTAGTATTCAAGAATTGTGAGCGTTGTTGAAAGCTAAGAACCAATTAAAACTTTTGAGCTAATCCTATTGTATTTTCATCTTACACTCGTTTGTTAGCTAGCCAAATCTCCTTGTAAATTCCTGAGACTAATAAGCTTTGAACTTGAGAAGGTTTTTTACTTATTTTTCTAATATCGTTATTATTTTCGAACACAATGGGATTAAAAATATCTAGCTAGTGAAGAAGAAGAATTGTATACCTTATGAATTATTAGAACTCAACATTTTACCTTTTTACTTTAGCCGCGTGGTTCCCGGCAGAGTAGAATTTGGACCACCCCATCTTTTTCCATGGGGTGTCGTATAAGGCAACTAAGGTGTTTAACATCAGACAGATATTTATAGCTCAAACTCAGCCTCAAATGCATGGCTTGAGTCAAAAATAGTGCCCGGAAGACGGCAATGGGCTTTTCCTTATTAGGTGGGACCAAATTTAATGATAGGTGAAATGTGGGTATTAACTCACCTCTGCCTAACCCCTATATGTATATGTATGTAACATTTTACAAACTGAAATACAAAAAGGGGTTACGTACAAGGGCACCCCATATACACTTTTGGGGCCCAAGCCACTACACCTGCAGTCAGTGGATCTGCTAAACAACGGACGGGGCTCTGATGCAGACTTTACTCTCGGGGCTGAGAGGTCATATGGCGGATGCTCCTGGAAAAACTGACTAATAGGCGAACCCAAAGTGTAGACTTTGAACGCAACTAACAAATCTCTATGAGGATGAATAGTTCTTCAAATTATTTTGGTAAACGTAAATTTTTCCATACACATGTTTTATCAGATATGATAGTCCTATTTAAAACGAAAATTAACACCATTATAATGCGAATGAGTTGACGACGCGTTTCCAACCAAACTCGTTAAACATTGAAATCCTAATTTAAATTCATACACCCTGTATTGTCCTGACGACATAATAATTCCTTCGCCTAACAGATAATTTAATTTTCACCTCGTACATACTTTTGGGATAGCGAGTTAAGAAAATTAAGGAAACTGAAGGTCTATACATATGTAATGAGTTCTATTCATAACGAAATGAGGACGGATAACTTTATACTAACTATAGTTAGGAAACCTTAGATTATATACTGTATAGACACAGCTTGTTAACAAAATTCATCGCAAAAAAACCAACGTGAAACACGCGTTTTGTGTGAGTAGATAAGCTAATTCGGCCGGGTGCGAGGATATGCCTGTCATCATCACCTTCGGCAACCAAAGCGACCCACAGGCGACGTGCGTTTTAGTCGGTTCGAGTCCGACATAAACTCCTTCACCGGCTCCGGTGGGGAGGTATACGTGGGGATTTTGCGCACGTAAAAAAAAAAAGTAGATAAGCTAATGTAAATATTGTTCTTTAAACTTACTTACTTACTCTTACTAAATGCTCTTGACAGGTTGCAGCGACGTGCGGTCCGCATCATTGGGTATCTAGGTATCCTAGGTATATATGGGAATCCCGAGGTTACAAACACCCTAGAACCTTTACAGATGCGTAGAGATGGTGCGTCCATGGCTGTATTTTACCGTCTGTACTATGGTGAGTGTTCTGTTGAGCTCTTCCAATTAGTCCCACCCTCCCCTTTCCTACATAGGACAAAACGTGCAGTTCTTAGATGTCACCCGCACGTGGTGCAGAATATCCGATCAAGAACCAAGCGGTTCAGTGACTCTTTCCTCTGTCGCACCATTAAGGCCTGGAATTCATTACCAGCTCACGTGTTTACTTCTTCCTACAGTCCCGGGTCCTTTAAACGGGGCGTGAATAAGCATATGATAAGGCCGTCAAGCTGAGTGTCACCATCGTCACACGGTATGTGTAAGTAATGGTGACCTCTTTTCTGAGACTTTGCCTTCAGCTTACCATTGGGTAAGGCGAAGTCTAATTGACAAGTTATACATATAAAAAAAAGAAACTATCAGTGTGTGCAAGTCATCACGTAGTAGGCGTTTTTGACACCAAGTTGAAATGACACTTGCTGCATCTAAGTATTGAGTTTGTGCATAGTCTAAATAAATATAGTAATCAAATATATTTAATCCTGTTTATGGAATTTTCTCTCAATAGCTGATCCCTGTGGCATGTAAACCTACATACTTTAAATATTTATTATTCCAGATTTAAATCATTCCCTATAAAAACATCCAACATCTTCAAAATCATCGTTCTGATGTTAGTTCTGAACGCATCGCACTTCGGAATTCGGGATCCACTTTTTCCTGACTAACTGCAACGCCGCTGAACTGCGATATGTTCCTTGAAGCTACTAACATCTAACCTTCACCACGCATTGGTGATATAGCAGGTTGAACCAACTGGTTGTTGGTAAATAATCATCTTCACAATCATTCACACATATTTTTTAGTAGAATATTTTAGCCTACTTCCTACTAAATCGAAATTCCACAGAGTGTAGATACAGTGTATTGTGAGCTTACTAGTGTATAAAAAACAAACTAAACTTAAGTTGAGAGCTTATCTCACTTCACTAAGCTGCACTCTACTCGTCTCACCGCGATTTTGCTAAAACATCCAACATGTGTGCGAGGTAGTGTTAAGTATTTGTTGGTTGCTACAAAATAAATTGAACATTTTACACGAATAAAATGTCTATATTGAACCTAGATTTTTCTTCTAGACGGTGCATGGCACGCATACCAGAATAGCGCCAATTGGCAGACAGTAGCAAAAATGACATTAAATTCTAGACTTTACGGATACGCTGTTAAAGTCTAACATGTTCAAACTGAAATTAAAATTGGCGGTACCCCCGTACGTAACCCCTTTTTGAATTTTAGTTTGTATATACACTTTTGGGGCCCAAACTACTACATCTGCATTAGTGGATGACGGATGAGGACGGGGCTCTGGTGCTGAGAGACTTTACTCTCGGGGCTGAGAATCAAATGACGAATGTTCCAGCAAAAACTGATTCACAGGCAAACCCAAGGTGCAAACTTAGAACGCAACTAAGAAATCTCTATGAGGATGAATTCTTTTGGTAAACTTGAAGAGTAAAAGAAAAATGTGATGAACTTTGGTTTTAAAGTTATGACAATAAAGTCTAAAATTTAATGGCATCTTTTGCTGTGTTTTGGCAGTGGTTTTTCTATAAGAGAATCGAGGCCTTGATTGACAGACGATGCTCTAGTGGAGGTTTTCCCTTCGAGGTTGAAGAGTCAGAAGGGAATCGCTTCCGTTTAAGTCAAGATAAATCAATCTGGAAGAGTAGGAGGGAGTACTCCCTAAAGCTAAATGCGAGCTTTGGGTGCAACCTAGATTGGTGTTTCGATGATAATGTAGTGAGATTAGCTTGAGTCCCAAAGATCTTGGTGATACCCCTTGCATGAAACTATCTACTGAAATTGCTAAAAATACGAAACAATCTTTTCTATGAAGTTAGAGAGAGATACATTTAAGCCTTATACCGAACACAATTACGGAGAGCTTATATTGTAAATTTCTTCGGTTTTCAAATTAATTTTGTGTAATCGAAGACCAGTTACGCTAAGCTAGAAATTTAACTATTTAATTGGTACAGTTTTACTCCGTAACTCTCTAAACCAAGTGTATAATCTCTCTTAATTAGAACGAGTATAAAACTATAGACCAGTATAAACCAGTTAAAAAATATACCTAGATTTGAGGAACAGAAGTGACAATAAAAAAAATTAAAAAGACTTCATAGAATAAAACAATCAATTTCATTTATTCAGTCTAGGCACATAAAGAGTCAAAATTTTACAATTATGTCAAGAAATAATTTAAAAATATTAATTAAGTAACGTAAAAATAAACCATTGGAAATTGATTCTTTCGCTGGTTCGGTAGGTTAGTTCTACTAAGAAAATACCAGCAAGAAACTCAGAGAACTATATTAAAACTAGATTATCCTTCTTTTTAAAATTTGCTTTACTTTACAATTTCTTTTGTGCGAGCAACCAAGAAACTTATGTTGACCACGCATTTATATTATCAAGATACTCATCTACTTTATAAACATAAACATAGCATCACGGCTTTTTCCCTGAAGGGGTAGGCAGAGGTGTGCAAACAACCCACATCTCGCCAGCTATGTTAGGTCCCATGTAATAGGGGGCGAACCTATTGCCTCTACCTTATCTCTACTTTATGGTAAACTTTATAGTAAACTTTATTCATTAAAGTTTTTCATAAGAACCTGAATTATATGCATGAAGCTCCATGAAATTTTGAAGCCTCAAGTCAACCTTACCTGTACTGAAAACTTAATATTTAAGGGAAGAGGAGAGAATTCCAGGCTCCAAAGTGCAAGCTATGAATGTGTTCAGAATTGTCGCTCGGATGAAGCACGAGTAATCCTGAATTATTCATAGCTGTGTATTATAACTACGGTAAATAAAACTTATTACAACACGAGTGTTAACTTTTTGATGGTAAGTACCGTGACGGTGTTAAAAAAGAGAAAATATAACAATGTAATCTAGTGATACTTAACTCGCTGACTGCCGCTGTGTGATTTTGTTTGCAGAGTTGGCGAAACAGTAGTTTCACCTGTGTTACTTTTTATCAAGTGTTATGATAATATCACTAGAATCTTATCATACTTAGCTCTATAAACATACATACATATAATCACGCCTTTATCCCCGGAGGGTTAGACAGAGGTAAATGAACTCCAACATTTCACCAATAATTGTATTCGGTCCCACGTATTAGGGGGTGAGCCTATAGCCTAATTTCGGGCACTATTGTTGATTCGAGCTATGCATCTGAGGCTGAGTCTGGGCTGTATACATCTTTCTGATGCTAAATAGCCCTATCCCTTAGTCGCCTTGTACGACACCGCATGGGACGAGATGGGGTGATCCAAATTGTACCTACTACCTACTGCTACCTACCGGGAACCATGCGGCTACTAGCACTATAAAGAGGAATGTTTTTGAAGATGAATGATACATACGTACAACATATAATCATACTCACACCTATTTCCCTTTGGGGTGGGCAGAGAATACAGAACGCTATATGCTCCTTACATAGTTTACAAGCTTCTACTTAATTTTTCATGTAAACCAGCAGATTCTGGGTGATTATAATGGATGATAAACGGCTGAATAGATAGGTTACAGTCATTATTTTATCAATACTTTTTTATTATAACACACAACATATTTTATCTTTTATATTATACTACTTAGGTGGCAGACAAGCACATGGACTACCTGATGGAAAGTGGTTACCGTGGCCTATGAACGTGTGCAACACAAGAGGAGTCACACTCGCGCTGCCAACCCTGTATGCACAAAGTTTCTGTGCCGTCAGTGTAGAAGACAAAGCAGGGCAAACTTTTAGTCTTCCCACTGATAACACAGACTCTCCAGGTTATTATGGCCGCGGTATTCAGCAGGGCGGAGGTACTTCCCCAGTCGGACTGCTCAATTGGACAGAAATACCGCCACGTCCTACCTCCTATCTTAAAAATAAGTTCCTATGGTTTGCCAAAACTGAATCAGAAATCGTCACAGACGAAGACGCGGGTAGCATCTAGTTACGAATAAGTGAAACATTCAGTGAGCTATTCTACTTTAAGTTTTAGGTCTACCACTGAATTACGCAGCACTCTTCGAAAATAAACATAAACAATGAGTCGATCGCGCCCTGTCACGGGCACAACAATACCCAGCACTTTCTTTATATTCAATAACAAATCAATATTTACATCGACAAACACGTCTGAGGAACTCGTACAAATGTAAATTGAAACCACGGAATATAAAAAATTGTTTTTACGAAAAGTGCCCTGAATCCTCCTTCGCAGGGAAACTAGTGTCGCCAAAATTTCACAAGTCATGATCGGTCGCATAAGTAACGTCATATTAAACAATGACATAATTGGTTATAACTTTAAACGTAGAACAAGCCATATCTTATTCCGACGTGTTAGCGAGGAATTTTAAACGAGGAACAAGCAAAACAAAGTATAAACATGTTAGGTGACTGGCGATTATTCCCACCACTCGTACCCGCTCGGGGCATACATTACTACAGTTTCTGTACGCCCAACGTGTATGCCTACTAGTTCAGCAAGACTTCTAATCGGAAAGCAAGGATCACTCAGTAACAGTTCCTTGTTGTTGCGACAAAACTTTAAAAGAGAGTGTCTAATCGATAGTGTAAAAAGACTGTATAACTAATGTAAAATACATATAGATAGATAGATTGATAATTCTTTATTGTACATCAACAGATTTACAATAGGACAAGTAGGTAGCATGGACAGTTCAATGTACAATGGGCGCCAGGCAAAAAAATTGTTATTGAAATATAGGCATTCTTCGGTATTACTTACGTTTAACTCGACGTTTCGACTACTTTTCAGGATGCTTGGTTACTTGGTCAATGAATGATATTCATGCCAACTTTAGAAATATCATATATACGTATTTACTGGTATTAACACTGAGTGGAAATCGAGCCCACACCCATTAATGTATCATACGAATAGCACTACGTCACAGAGATATTCAGATTTATTTTTCAATTCCGTGACTGAAACTTTAATTAAAACATTTTTATGACGTTCAAACATTTTCCGATACAACGAATAAAACAATGCAGACTTTATTTCATAAGGGCACGACCACACGACACCGGGATGTCATCCTGTCAGTTGCGACCGCAGACCGCAAAGCGCGCCCGCAAATGCTATTGTGTTTACACCACAGAACATGATACATTTATTGAATATTTGTAAAGGCCCGTATTGAATAGGCAATGGAAAAGTATAGAAGTTTGTTGTAGTACTAGTTTGTAGCATCGAAGCAATAAAAAGAAGTGTTTTTTTTTTACCTGCGCAAAATCCCCACGGATACCTTGTTATGTCGGGCTCGAACCGACCAAAACGCACGCCGCCTGTGGGTCGTTTTTTGTTGCCGAAGGTGAGGTTGACAGGCATATTCCTCGCACCCTGGCCGACCCAGGGCCATGTCTCTCGATCTGGCCCTCTCCTCTGGTATGGGGACCACAGAGTCCCCAACTCGTCCCCGGAAACGGGGAGGCGCGCAAGGCGCACGAGGCGCTTGCGTCTTTCAGGGTGACAGGTGGCTCTATCCGTCACCCCCAGGTCTGCGCTCATGGGGGGTGGAGGTCGTTCACCGACCTCCGACACTTGAGTTACCTTCGTACGCGGGCAGCTTGGCTTGCGATCCTTCGTCGCTCCCGCTGAAAAGAAGTGTAATGTTAGTTTTACCCACAGCTAATTCTAGGCACTCGATTCTACTAAAGCAAAACCTTTGTCATACCATAGACACTGCAAAAATGACATTAAATTTTAGACTTTATTTTTGTACTCCGAAAGTTCAAAATTAAATAAAAAGATTTTCAGTACTCTTTTTATTCTCTCTGCAAAAAGCCTTTTAATTTTGGACTTTAACAACGTTGTCTTAAGGTCTAAAATAAAATGAATTTTTAGCAGTCTCCGTGGTATTGTTGCAGTTGCGGCAGTTGCTTTAGCAGAAACTAGGCCCTGATCTTATACTAACTACTCACGAGAAGCAACTCATCGCATTACATTACTGCGTTATTTCGGACTATAACATATCTTTGTGGCAAATTTAATCTAGTTCTGGCCAGCTATTTGGACATAATTCACAATAATCCATCCCGATGTAGTTTGTACATCTGCTCTCATTAACACACCTTTTTCTTTTTTATCTATCTGTCTAGATCTTTGCAAAAAACCAAACATTGGATTTAATGACAAATTGTGCAATAAATAATATTCATTTTTGTCTATTTTACCCACATCAAAAAAATTGAGATAATTAATTAGAAATGTGACGTTACGTTAATAACCCATAGTGAAACAAAAAAATACTAAATACTTTTGTAATAATAGAAAATATCAATAAGGATACGAATAGATTTTAAACTAGTAATAGCCTTCTATCATGCAAGTCATTACAAAGAAAGGAATAAAATCCACCATAATAGTACTCGTATAAACAATCCCTAAACAATGTCAAAAAATGAGGTAGCATTATTTTGGTCAACATATAAAAAAAATAGCTGACCTCAACCTTTAAGGAAATGATTTAATAAAATCTTACAGTCCAAGCACGTGAGACACGTAGCACTGAAATAGAATGCGTCCGCATATGGGACGTGGCATGTTACGTCACCGCCGAGTGTCAGACCACAAACCGCCACAAGATGTGATGTTATACGGGGAGGCGAATAAATAGTTTCATAATAGTATTAGCGTTGTTTAAGTTAATGGAAACAAACGAAATGAGTCACTTTCTTGAACATTCTTTTATATTATTTCTATATAAGACACGTCAACTAGACTTCGCCTTGCCTGATGATAAGCTGGGATGCTGGATTTTCTGGGACTTTGCTGAAGGCAAAGTCCCAGAAAATCCAGCATCCAAAAAAAAGAAAAGTGGTTCACTATTACTTACATATACCATGTGACAATGGTGTTACTTAACTTGATTATATGCTGGAGACTGTAGGAAGAAGGAAACACGTCAACTGGTGATGAATTCCAGGCCTTAATGGTGCGACAAAGGAAAGAGTCACCGAACCGCTTGGTTCTTGATCGGATATTCTGCACCGTGTGCGGGTGACATCTAAGCCCTGCACGTGTTGTCTTATGTAGGAAAGGGGAGGGTGGGACTAATTGGAAGAGCTTATCAGAACATTCTCCGTGGTACAGACTGTAAAATACTGCCAAGGACTCAACATCTCTACGCATCTGCAAAGGCTCTAGGGTGTTCGTGACCTCGGGATTCCCAATAATGCGGACAGTACGTCGTTGCAACCTGTCGAGAGCATCTAGTAAGTACTTTACTGAGCCATGTTAACTAAGCAATCTCGTTTTGGCACCCAAAAGGTCTGTCGTCTGACCAAAACTGCAACAGAAAGCATGCGTTGAACTCAAAGAGTTTTTCAGAACCCTACTGTAACTCTCTGTGGAAATATCAAAACTAATTTTTGTAGATATTTCATCATCAGATTTGTTTTATTGTGATCCGGGTACATACAGTAGGTATATTGTACCCTGAAAAACTAGCAACCCTGTGTTCCTCCAGACACCATACGCTTTAATGATGAGGGCTTTGGGACCTTGGAGTAATTTTTAATTAAACATATATGAATTTATTGAAATCTTAATAATGTTACTACCTAGAATAAGAGCATAATATATAGCAGCAACTAAGGATTTATTCCGGACGTGTTCGTTTTTCGCCTCTAACACGCACCTTCATTATTCATAATATACATTTTATTTAGCATAAATAATAAGCCTGTAGGCAAATGGCGTAAAATGTACGGCCTTCAGCAACCTTGCAAACCATGAAAACCCCTAACAATATGGCGAAAAAATCACTAATGCGTGCACAGGGGAATGTGTGAGGTATGCTTAGACAAATTGCACGCGATTAATAAACGCGTGCGATACGGCGTAACCGTGCGTAAATTTGGACGTTTGTTACGTACATATTTTACGAGGCTGATAGGTATCTTGATGACTTATTCTCACAAAAATGTTTGGAAAGTATCAGGGAAGCATTGTGTGTGGTGTGGTGTGTTTGTATGTTTTTTCTATAAAGTAATCACTATCTTCCGTTCGTTAATGAGTGTTTTGTCAGTAGGTATATCGTAAACTCACCACAAATCCACGACGTCTCCGCTACGCAACCGCGATACCCCGAAACCGCTAGTATGATAAGGCCCTAAGGTTTATTGTTTGAGCTACCTCCAGTTGGACAGCCCTACCCTTCAACCTGAGGCCTGTACCACCATCTGTCCTTGAGACTTGGTTTATGAATCGTCTGCTGTCTATTCATGTAGAGTTTATAGATGGTAGCCAGTGAATTATATAGATTAAATTTATTTGACAGCTATTGTAGTAATACTACTCGTATTTTTTGTACTGTAGACATATTTATATTGTTAATTACAGCTCAATATACAACCTGCACACTTGTATTAAAATGATAACTTTTTTGTTAGAGACAAAAAGGTTAACAGGCAATCTAAACTCTAATTTCAGTAAATAAACCAGTTTTTTTTTCTCATTTCGCTAATTTATTTAACAAAATTATTTAATGCATTTCAATGCTATATAACAATCAGTTTCAAAATCAATGTTATACAAGCATAGATATATAAGTAAAGGAACATAAATATATCAGTTACGTCACCATATATCACATATACTTTTATTAAAAGAGAGTACTTAAAGACGACACGCGCCCGTTCCAACTTTGAACTCTAAAGTAGTCACAGTGTGCTCGCACTTAATACTTATTTATGTCGGTACATCACTCTCCATATTTCACTGCACTAGCTTAGTGCGGTTGTTGTAAGAAGTCACATATTTTCAAGTTACACTATTTGTTTTTTCTATCCTGAATTGATCAATGGTAACCAATAGATAGAAATAGAACATATTACCTAATTATGGTTAGAGCTTTCTATAGCAGTATAAGGAAAGGCTATTCGAAATGAGGAAGAGAGATACATATAATTTAAACGCGATTGAGCCTGTAGTATTCTAGTCAATAGTAATATTATAAAAATGATAAATTTATTTATTTTATTCTTTATTGCACACACAGTACAGAGATCATAAATAAAACATTTCAAAAAAGATGTACTAATGCGAGCTTAACTCAAAATAAGTTCTCTCCCAGCAAACCTTTGAGTAGCAGAGAAGCATATAATAATGAAGAATAGATTTACTTTTTTGTAATGGAGAAACTCTGAAATTCGACAGCCTTCGTGGCGTGACGGTTGCGATTTGCGAAGAATGCGCGGGTTCGATCCCCACTCAGTGCAAATATTTTTATGCATGAATATAGGTATTTGCATTGGTCTTATCGTGCCTCTGTAAGTACGTTAAGCCGTCGGTCCCGTTTGCCAGTGGTTATTGGTAGTTGGAACCCTACAAAGTTTAACAACTGGTCTAGCTGCAATGCTTCGATATCGCCTTTGGATTGTGGAGGTCAGATGGCAGTCACTTCAAATCCGCAGTTACACTGGTAAAGCGGACCCCAGACTCCGAGGTGTAAGCTTCAGATACGACTGGGATTAACGCTAAGAGAAAGAAGAAACTTTGAAACTACTGGATCGATGAAAAAAAAACCACTCACCATTAGATTTCACTTTTTTTTTTCAGAAGGGCTACTTTTTATCTTGATATTCCAGCGGACTAAGGAGCTATGCAGGCGCGAAACCACAGGGTGATGAGAATCAGTTATAAGTTGTAATAACACAAATGGAAATGCAAAAATAATGCTGAAAGGTAAGTTGTACGGAGTGTATTTTTTCCTTTTGTTTTCTCTGTTCAGCACCAGCAAAGCTTTTTGAAATTTGTAAAACAAGTGATTGCACAATTTTAACGTTCTACATTTCACAACTTTCTTATTTGTAAACAAAGTTACTCTATGGCCTGCGCAGACGAGGGACTTTTGTCCGCCGAATGAATGAGTCCCTGAATATTGAATACAATGTCCCCCGAGAACTGTGTTCATGGGTTCAGAGCACACGACGTTCGATCATTTTGTTGCTTGGGAATTTAGTGAAGCGCACGCTATGGAAGTCAATATTTTGAGAATACGTATTATTTATTTGAAGTTTAATAAAAAGAGATTTGTTTTAAAGAGAATACTGTCCTTAACCACATTAAATCTATTTTTTCCAGGTATTACATAATTTCTCCCTGGTTTTTTCATACATACGATGTCATTCGTCTTTCGGAGGATTTACGTATGCAATATTTAAAACCCCGATTGGTGTATTAATAGCATGATTTTATGTATATATGTGTTTAATACAGTTGTATGCTATCTATTTTCAAAGACAAAAATATAATGTAAGATTTTAGATTCAAGTGATTATTTATAATCATCACAACATAGTATAAAACAAAGCCGCTTTCTCTGTCCCTATATCCCTGTGTATGCTTAAATCTTTAAAACACGCTACGAATTTTGATACGGTTTTTTTTCAATAGATAGAATGATTGAAGGGAAAGGTTTAAATATATAATAACATCCATTAAATAGTGGAGAAATACTGTTTTTTGAAGTTTCTAATCTGATGCCGTAGATAATTACATTTTTTCCGCTTACATTCCAAACGCAGGATGAACCCTACGAGATTTATCAAAATAATGTACTAAGTAGTGTACACATTGAAAAGGACTACAGAACACTCCGCGTAGGTATGTCTATCTCTATTGGATATCCTACAATAACATTTTTGGTCATATACTTTTTTCGACAAATAAATAATTTTCGTAGCGATTTTAACCTTACACCATTTTCCAATACATTGTTGATTTAATATAATCTATATGGCCCGTTACGGCATATGATTTAAATGAATATTTTCGAAGATATTACAGAAATAAAAATGTTGTATCAGCATTGCACCCGTGCGAAGCCTGGGCGCGTCGCTAGTACTATTATAAAAGTCAACGGTAATTTTTTTTAAAGAATATTAGGACCGAAATTACTTATATTCCCTCTAACCCCTCCAGCTAATCTAAATTGCTTGTATTAGAAGTGGGTTCACGTCGGCAGTGTAATAGCCAGAAATCGAACCCGAGACCACTTGATCGTAAGACCGACTCCTTAACAACTAAGCTACCGACGCTTATCTGATCGTGTCGCTTGCATTCGACTGCTATGCAGGGGGCGCGGGTTCGATTCCCGCTCATGCATGAATATGTTTATTTGCATTGGTCTGGGTGTTTCTATGTATAAAATGTATGTATTTACAAAAAAAAAGTATCTAAGTATGTTTATCCGCATTCTAGATCCCATAACACAAGCTAGTTAAGCTATGCTTACCATGGGTCTAGATAGCGTAGTGTAGAATGTCGTGGAATATTATTTATTATTTATTTATTTATTTATATTATAACAGCACCGGAATGTCGTGTAAACAAAAATTTATAAGCATGGTACATAGCCGCGTGGTTCCCGGCAGAGTAGAATTTGGACCACCCCATCTCTTACCATGCGGTGTCGTACAAGGCGACTAAGGGACAGGGCTGTTTAACATCAGACAGATATATACAGCCCAGACTCAGCCTCAAATGCATGGCTTCAGTCAACAATAGTGCCCGGAATAAGGCAATAGGCTCACCCCCTATTACGTGGGACCGAATTTAATGATTGGTAAAATGTGGGTGTAAATTCACCTCTGCCTAACCCTCCAGGGATAAAGGCGTGATTATATGTATGTATGTATGTATGTACACAAGACAAAAACGATAGCCTATCCATCTAATAAAATCTATTTATGATCTGGGTCAAGTGGAAGCACCCGTATAGTATACATATGTGTGTTCACACAACAATAACTCATTGATTTGAAGTCACATGTGTGCGTCATCGTTAAAGGCGTATTAGTGTAATACGTTTATGTGTGCCATTGTGCATGATCGTGAATCGTGAACGATTGAATATGTGTGAGTGATTTGGCTGCCATCGAATGAGAAGGTAAATTTCACCATTTTAGCACAGGCTCACGTAGTTGAGTGGCATTACAGGCGTAAAGACATTTCGAAGGTAGCGAGTTCGAACCGCAACTATATTGATGTAGTCGTTGACGTTAATAAATAGTTTTGTTTTTGTTCTTTATTTTGTTTGTGATATTAAAGAACGTTTAAGTTGTTAATTAACCGTGTGGAAAGCACAATGCATCCAATTGTTGACAGTTAAAAATAAAATTATCATGTTATTTTAATCATGAGAATGAGGGTAACATAAATTCCAATACGAGAAACATTAATGCAATACTCGCTCAGTAATAATAAAAATACTACTGATTTAAGTTGCTATAAAAAAATAACTAAAATATCAAGATACTTTTGTGATGTTACCTCAACATTCCCTTAATAGGTAAGTAATTAACATGAAGATATACAAATATTTAATAGTTCAAAAAGTAAAATTTGACTGGGATTCGAACTCAAAACTTTGCAGGATTTTAACTCTTAAAAAGCGAATCTGTAAACCCCAGCGTCACGGAGACTTACAATAATTTAACAAAAACTACGTTCATATACCAGTAATAAGAATTTTATGAGTTATTGTTATTACTAAAGAAAGTGTAACTGATGATAAATAAATACAAATGGTTTTGAATCAATTGTAATTTGCAAGTGTATAAGTGTGTGTGAGTGAGGAAACGAGTTTTGTTACACACACATTTATTTAGAACATACTGGTGACTTTTTCTGCTTGCCAAAATCAATATAAAGATCTGTATAATACTTATACCACTAGACAGGCTATCGTTTTTGTCTTGTATACATTTCCCGTTGACTTTTATAACAAAAAAGTATACCGACAAAAGTCCCTCGTCTGCACAGGCCATAATAATGAAATACACTGTATGAAAAATTACCCGTTACTCTGAAACCCTCTCGTCTACACGA
Organism: Eilema griseolum; assembly: GCA_963662185.1. Taxonomy (NCBI): domain Eukaryota; kingdom Metazoa; phylum Arthropoda; class Insecta; order Lepidoptera; family Erebidae; genus Eilema; species Eilema griseolum. The sequence goes on from OY759252.1 coordinate 11,691,980, forward strand.
ATATTAAGTCCTAAATATAAAATTCTTATTTTACGTTCATGTCTCTCGTAGATACAAAGAAAATCCTCTTATATCCGTTGTGGCGCGGGATGCACGGGGTTCTGCGATAAGAGAAACCTTAAGACTGTTGTCTTTATATTTAATCATCTGCTTGAAAAGAACTCACAATACACGTGTAATTTTATAGCTACTGTTTAAGAAACTTATGAGTTATTTTTACTGTATTGAACGCGACCACTTCCTCATGCATGGAGGTTTCCGGCGACTCGGACCGCGGTCCCAGTCACCGGATCCGTAAAAATTAAATATTTTTCTTCCAGAGACTGTGACCGCTCATAGGTAACTTAAAAAAATCTATTATTCAAGCGAAAATCGGCACAGTCAGACGAAAAGCGCTTCCTATTGCAATAGCTAAGTTGGGTAAAGAAATCCTTGGGACCAAGTTTTTGGGCCCTTTTTTAAACATGATTTTACAGAACCCTGTGCAAATTTAACAAGATTAAATGAATAATTACGTTTAAAAGAAAACTTTAAACATTCTGCATTAACGGCAGATATATATCAAAAAGTTAAAACTGTATTCCTATACAATGAATTGCATTTACCACTAGAGTCGTACACGAAAACTGCATCAAACTTTGTCTGTAAACTGCCTCGATGTATTTCATCATTTATTAAGGCCGTAGGTTAGAAACTATTAAGTACCATTTTCAGGTCAGCGAATCACCTAGGGGATAACTACTGTTTTCGTTGTTTATTTTACTGTTTTAGGTAAAAAATAAACATTTTGAGTTACATGTTTTACCCGAATCCGGCTTAGTCAGAAATGATATACAAAATTACAAGTGTTTAAAAATGGTTGTGTATAATTTATGTGACCAGTGTAAGTGTGTCTGTTCCTATGCGTGATTATTAAACGACTTTTATATTTTTTATACAATTTAGGTGGTAGATAAGCACACGGCCCACTTGATGGAAAGTGGTTACCGTAACCGACTGCACAGGTTCTGATGAATGATTAGTCATTATGAATGACTGTATAAATGAATGAATATATCTTTATTGTACACCGATAATCAACACTAAATAAATATTAACAACGTTCACTATAGTAGGTACAATGAGCGGTCTTATCGCGGATACTTCTTTAAAAATATGAGGATGAGAGATGATGACGTCATTCAATTTATTGGTTTTTTGTTATTTTACAGACTTAATATTTATTAGACTGCCCTAGTTTGAAGTTACTACTTAAATCATCATTTATATTCTTCGTGAGTGCTAATTTCCTGGTATTTCATCAAACTGTGCAATAATACCACTTCAAAATTGGCTCGTAGCCCAAATGAACAACCCAAAAACGCTTATTTCATCGTTAAAAGGTTACGGTCTCAATGTAAGCGAGTTTAACTTTATAAATATGCGTTAGTATTGATTCTGCAATTTATATTGCTTATACAGACAAGTCTCAAAACTTTCCGGGGACGAGTTGGGGACTCTGTAGTCCCCAAGTCGACACATCCGAGGAAAGGGCCAGATCGTGAGAGATGGCCCTGGGTCGGCCGGGGTGCGAGGGATATGCCTGTCAACCTCACCTTCGGCAACCAAAGCAACCCACAGGCGGCATACGTTTTAGTCGGTTCGAGTCCGACATAACCTCTACCACCGGCTCCGGTGGGGGGTATCCGTGGGGATTTTGCGCACGTAAAGAAATTAAGTCTCAAAACATCTAAATGTGATTTTTTGTACTCCTAATTTCATAATTAAGTCATACTGCATCAATTATTATTACTCTCGCTAATAATAATAATGCAGTGGAGTTTGTTGTTTGACCGCGATAATCCATGAAACTGCATGCGATAGCACAGTTCGTGGAGAAAGTTTTAGGGTGTATTGTATAATGCTACTCTTAGGTGCTGACCAAGGGGAACGGACGGACCGTACAACATGGTAGAATAGTACCAAGTACTAACAGTACATTGTAATATTGTTGGAACTAAATGTGTGTACCAAAATCAGAACAATCAGTCAAGAGGAAGGGGGAAAACTAAGGTATCAAGCAAGGTCGATCTGATCCTGACTGTACGACAGGTTATAGTTAGTTTAAACCTCTTAAATATTCTCTATTTTCTTTTTTCTTTTTTTTATACCACTTAGGTGGCAGACAAGCACACGGCACATCTGATGGAAAGTGGTTACAGTGGCCTATGGACGTTTGTAACACCAGAGGAGTTACAGTCGCGCTGCCAACCCTGTAAGTACAGAGTTTCTGTGCCATCAGTAGAAGACAAATCAGGACAAGCCTATAGTCTTCCACTGACAGCACAAACTCTCCAGTGAGCTCTGGCTACCCTACTCACCGCTGGGAACACAACACGAAGTTATAATAGCCGCGGTATTCTGTACGGCGGAGGTACTTCCCAAGTCAGACTGCTCAATTGGGCGGAAATACCGCCGTGTCCTACCTCCTTATACCTTTTCTTTTATAACTGCTATCAATAGAGCTCCACGCCGATCACAAGTTACCTACGGCGAGATTCATGCATTAATCAAGGTGTCAGGCTAGAATGAAACGCGGCTTCGAACAACAAGTATACGAGTCACGCTCAACTAATTACAAAATCTTTACATGAACATTTTTGTGCCCGGTTTGTTGTTTATGATTGGTAATTAACTGAAACACAGTCTTCTTAGGGTTCCCAATCTTGTTCATTAGACCTCAAAGCAACACTTTAACAGCAACACTATGAAAACCAGCGCTTGATGTTTTGTTCCTCACTGTGAAGGTGCGAGGTGTGATGTTCCTTCGACACAAAGGGAGGATCCTCCGACCAGGCAAGGTGATCAACCCTGGCGGGTTGGAGGAACATCACACCTCGTTCCTCTACAGTAGTGACCCCGTCGTGATCAGATCACGTAACCTTCGCTGAGCAAAATCAGCATGCTTATCGCCACAACTACATCACAGCAACAAGCTGAGAAGCGAGCAATTTTGGCGGCTACAGCGCATGACAACCTTAATATGGAATGTCAACAATTATGTAATAACTTTTTTTCGTTACAAATGAAACCACGGTATTGTATATTTTTAGTTTTTTATTGTTTACAAAATAATAATAAGATGAACCATAGACGAGATCAAAATGGAATAATTGGTCATAGAGTTGTAATTGTAATTGCAATTGTAATATTTATCTATGCTGCAGATTTTTTCTTATATACCACTGAGGTGGCAGACAAGAACACGGCCCACCTGATGGAAAGTGGTTACCGTGGCCTATGGACTTGTGCAACAGCAGGGGCGTCACACTCGCTATGCCGACCCTGAAGAAAAAGAGGAGTTAAGGATGGGTATGCGGTTACAATTTTTGTTATTTTCTTCATTACTAATTTAGATTAGTTCGTTGGACTGTAAGTATATTGTAAAAATACTTATTGTTAATTAACCGTTGTATGTGCTGCAGCTATGCAAAAATAAACGCATTTTTCTTTCTTTCTTTCTAATTCATGAACTTGAATTTATAGAAGGAAATACTTGGAAAATAAGAATAGTGGACCAGCAAGCGGTTCGGAGACTCTTTTCTTTGCAGCACCACCAAGACCTGGAATTCATTACCAGCACACGTGTTTCCTACTTCCTACAGTCCCGGGGCCTTTACGCGAGGCGTGAAAAAGCATCTGATGAGGCCGCCAAACTGAGTACCACCATTGTAGCACTTAGTGTCTGTAATGGTGACCCTCTTTCCTGAGACTTTGCCTTTAGCTTACCATCAGGCGAGGTGAGGTCAAGTTGGCGTGTCCAATATAAAAAAAAAAAATTAACATTTGATGAATAAATTATAGATATTTAATCTGGTTCTAGTTTATCGGTAGAATCGGTTGGTAGAGAACGAGTCTAGTTTGAAGTTACCCTCACGTCTAAATAAAAAATACAATCCACCTAAACCGAGACAGCCTGACATACAAAAGAAAGGAGTTTGCTGACCAAAGATGTGCAATCCAATTCAAAAGTGGTGTTTTTATTAGGCAGTTACACTGTAATTATATTTGATACATAATAAATAAGTATGAATAACCCGCTGCCATACCAGCTTCAAGAGGGGCATCAGAAGGTTTCTTCATGGTCGGCAGCGCGAGTGTGACACCCCTGGTGTTGCATACGTCCATAGGCCACGGTAACCACTTCCCATCAGGTGGGCCGTGTGCTTGTCTGCCAACTAAGTGGCATAAAATTTTTTTTAAAAAAAGCTGGTTATTTAAAAATAAGATGCTAAAAATGCCTGAATTTGGACCAACCTATCTCTTCCCATGCGGTGTCATACAAGGTGACTAAGGGATAGGGCTGCTTAACATAGGACAGATATATAGCTACAGCCCAGACTCCGCTTCAGATGCATGGATTGAATCAACAATAGTGCCCGGAAGACGGCAATAGGCTCACCCCCTATTACGTGTGACCGATTTGAATGATTGGTGAAATGTGGGTGTTAATTCCACCTCTGCCGAACTCTCCGGGAATAAAGACGTGATTATATGTATGTTTGTAAAAAAAATCTATCACAAAATTAAATTGTATTACGTAATTTTAAGCTGACTCACGTCACGTTACACTCGTAACGACTCCTAGTAAGTCACCATTCCTAATTGAAACACGTAATCAGAATTTAAAAGTCGTTTCAATCTCGAATCTCTAATTAAGGTTGAATCAGAGATTAATCACCGTCATCAAATCCGTAAAAAAAATTGTGCGGCTGTTACATTATCTTTGGACTTTTGTTCAATTCTTTTAGTCTTTGTCAGTCAGCTATATTTTTCATAGATCACTGTCAAAATTATTTACTAACTGTACAATAGGCATCATTTTCATAAGTGTTTCTTCATCAGTGTCGAAGTTCATCGTGATCATGGTACTTGCAGCAGTGCCGAAATATCGGCAACCCAAAACAACACAACATAGTAAATATCCCGATTACTTTGATACTAAATGAGTGATCATGATAGTTTAAATACCTATAGTGTTTCTTCATATGATGTCTTCTTTATTGAGTAAATAATTCACAGGATTTATTGAGATTTACGACTACTGTTTCAATAGTAAAGTTATGATGAATAGCCTATGTAGCTCACAGACAATGTGGCTTTCTATTGGTAAGAGATTTTTTCAAATTGGTACAGTAGTTTTGGAGCCTAACTAAATAATATATGTATATAACTCAAAGGTGACTGACTGACTGACTGACATAGTGATCTATCAACGCACAGCCCAAACCACTAGATGGATCGGGCTGAAATTTGGCATGCAGGTAGATGTTATGACGTAGGCATCCGCTAAGAAAGGACTTTGATTAATTCTCCCCCCAAAGTTGATAAAATAGGAGATGAAAGTTTGTATGAAACTTAGTCAATTTTAAACCGATCAGGCTGAGACTTTGCACACATAAAGCTACTACGACGTAGGCATCCCCTAAGAAAGGATTTTGAGATGCAAGTTATATAAGACTAGCTGTAGCCCGCGACTCGGCCCGCGTGGATGTTGGTTATCGCTTTATGTTGAGCCAACGCTATTAAACATAATTTTTTTCAGAAATAAAAGTAGCCTACGTTACTCCTTGTTACATCAGCTACCTGCCAATGAAAGTCCCGTGAAAATCAGTCCAGCCATTTCAGAGATTAGCCAGAACAAACAGACAGACAGACAGTCTTTATTGGCAGGTAGCTGATGTAATAAAGAGCAACGTAGGCTACTTTTCGTTTTAGAATTTTTTATGCTCAATAATGTTGACTCAATACTAAGCGTTAACCGACATCCACGCGGACGGAGCCGCGGGCAACAACTAGTTCAATATAAACAAACAATCAAATGTTAATACAGGAGATTACGAAACGAAATTTCAGTAACCACACATACATAAGGCACACTTTGCTACAGTTTTTCAAGGCGGAAATGTGTCGGGTGTTCCAGAAAGTTCCAATATCGCAGTGAATTTGCCACTCCATTTGTTTCGAAAGCACTCGTTTACTTTAGAATTTGTTTTTGAATGTTTTACACAATCATGTCTATTGATTTACCGTTTGTTTCAAAAATAACTTTTGTTGGTAAAGGAAATCAGTAAAGGTGGAAGCGTCGCTAGCTTCGTGGATGTAGAGTCAGCCTTACGATCGAGTGGTACTGGGTTCAAATCCTGGTCATTACGCCTTAGCTTAGTTGGAGAGGTTAAAGGGAATTTTAGTAATTACGGGTGCTAATATTCTTCAAAAAAATATAAGAAAATAATAGTATGGTAATTTCACCACGAGCTTATGGGATTGAATTGAGTTTATTTCCATTCGCTATATATGCGTTATCCATGAGAGAACGACGTATACCGGATCCCCGTGCCTAAAGAGAAGACTAATTATATTAAAAATACATATTAGGTTACCCGGACTAAAAGCGACTGTGAGACTGAAGTAAGTAATTCAATTTTCTCTGATTTATGTTTCTATTTTCCTAATAATATTTAAATTAATTATTTTTTTTTAATTTAGTGTTAGTAATTTTCGTCCCGGGTAATTTAATTCCAATATTAAAAACACTGCAAAAACAACCCAGTGAGAGACAAGTAGTCATAATACCCGCATTCAAGTATCTAGAAAGAGTCGCAAAGTTTGACTGTATGCTTTGTTTGTACAAAACTTTTGTGATTGAACGTTTCATAAACAGATAAAAACGTTGCAATATTAATGTGGCTTTTAACTTAACCATAAGAACTTTCCTGGTTCCCTTCCCGTACTTCGTAAGCAACTGTGTATCACGCCTGGTCCTCAGAGATAGACGCACAATGTCGTATTGTCTGCGTGCTGTCTATTGTGATGCGAAAATAACTTCGATCACTAGAGTAGCAGCGATTTGTCGGTGCGTTTTAATGTTACTATTTTATGGCTGCATAGATTGAAATTAAATGACATTTGTATCTGAATTCACTATTATAATTATTTAATATTATTTACTGAAATAATATGTAGTGCTTGATTGATTTTTAATATAATACTTGCACGTTGGTTATTTAGTATAATAATCTGTAAACCATATGTGGTAGGACATAGCGTACGTAATATAGCTTATAAGACCTTTATAACTAACCTATGAAGCACGAGTTCAGAGTCTGTCGTTCTCAAAGCAAAAATTAGGCGAAAATAACATACTAAAGAGGCAATATTAGTTAAGTCCATGGAACTTATAGAGAACTTTGTAATACTACGTCCGTACAACACGCGGAGGAATTCTAATACTTGTCTACTTTCCAACACAGTTAAAGGTAGATGTTATTGCATTTCCTCAATAAGGTTAATGTGGCCGTATCTTATTTGCTGGCAATACTAACAAATACGACCATGTGCCCGTACGAGCTACCAGCAAATACGCTTTGGTGTTTTTTATACTTGTCGGTGACTCGTTTTATTTTATTGAGGTAAGAATATATGCTTTTGAATTTCGAATAAAATCTGTGTTTATCTTGTTAAATATTTCATGTATGAAATAGCGATTTTTCGTTTCCGGCCTGCAAGGATACTTACTTCGAACAGGGAACTCAAAGTGGTAAAAAATGGTCACCAATACTAGGACAGACGTGGCCAGTATTACTTAACCTTGCAATGTACTAACCTTCTCTCACGAGCTCCGCTAACTTCTGCAAATATATTCCAGACAAAGATATTTTTAACCATCAGCACTTAGACGATAATGTGTGCCAACCCTTATCGTGATAATGGCTATCTGTTAATAAGGATTTAGGCAATGAATAATGACTGTAATGTCGCTTAGCAACAGCTTTTCTTCTCATAAACGTCTAAATAACAAAATGTTATTGTCAGTCTTAAGGTTTTATCTCTTCTTAATAATTTGGCAATGTAAGAAAAAAATCTTTTCAACTATCGTTAACGAGAATTAACGGAAGTCAACCTGTGACCACGACCGATGTAACCTGGTCGAAACGTCAGGTAAACCAAAGCTACCTTTTTTTTAACGTGTGCAAAATCCCCGCGGATACCCCCCACCGGAGCCGGTGGAAGAGGTTATTTCGGACTCGAACCGACTAAAACGTACGCCGCCTGTGGGTCGTTTTGGTTGCCGAAGGTGAGGTTGACAGGCATATCCCTCGCACCCCGGCCGACCTAGGGGTCGAAGCTATGTGGTACCTATACCATGATCGCGTTAATTCCTGTCAACATTATGGTGTAACAAAAAAGTTTCCATAAGTCTTATTTCTAAATGCTCAATAACTGCTTTGGTTTGCTCAATAGCTGCTCCATCCTGCACTCCATGGGCTCGTTCTATATCTTATGAATTTCCTCTTGGGGATAGACGGGGAGATTGTTGCAATCAGTAGTCCTCATACTCCAAAGTACAAGTGACGGATGCAATAGGAACTGGTGTTCTTAAAAATTGTTTCAATTTATGTTTAAGCTTTAAGTGTTTATTCCATGAAATAATAATACAATCTCTTAATCATTCTTCATCACTTCTGTTTTCTAAATGCGATGCTACATACAAATATAAAATAATTATAACTTAGTGTACACCGCAAGCTACCCTGCTTACTAGCAGTATAGTCCATACATTGGTTGTCTGGAAGAGATCGCAGACCGCGATAAGACCGCCCATTGTACAACTATCTAACATGCATGTATCCATCGTATGTATCCTATGTTTGGTGTGCAATAAAGAGTATTTATCTTATCTTATCTTTATCTTACTTATGCCATTAGTCATAGGTATTGTTTGATACATTAAGGCGCTCATTGATTTTAGCACAATCATAAATCGCTATTATAGTTTACATACCCGCGATTTAATAGGTGAAAATGATTTTTTTATATAAGACACGTCAATTAGACTTCGCCTCGCCTGGCGGTAAACTGAAAGTTAAATCTCAGAAAAGAGGGTCGCCATTACATTCATATACCATGTTACAATGATGACACTCAGTTTGACGGTCTCATTATATGATTTCTCACACCCCGCTTAAAAGGACCCGAGACTGTAGGAATAAGGAAACACGTGAGCTGGTAATGAATTCCAGGCCTTAATGGTGCTACATAGGAAAGAGTCTCCGAACCGCTTGGCTCTTGATCGGATATCTAAGCCTTGCACATGATGTCCTATGTAGAAAAGTAGAGAGTGGGACTAATTGGAAAACCACTTATTATGAGGAATAAGTATTAGTTTAAGAAAAATAAGTTTAACGGTTTTATTGACCCAAATTGTATTGTCATCTGAACTTAATTTGACCCATCAACAAGCAGTCCAAACAGAGAAATAATTGTCGGCACATATAGCGCGCAGAAGTTCCAAGTTGCAATGCAATTTGAACATTCACTGGATGTTTAAACTGAGCCACACTCAACTTTATTCTATCTTTATCCTAGCGTTAAGCCCAGTCGCTTCCAAAGCTTTCAATACAATACAATATTATTTATTGTACACCGTAAACAATATAGGTATTTAAACTATCATGGTCATCAGAACATCCGATCAAGAACCAAGCGGTTCCGTGACTCTTTCCTCTGTCGCACCATTAAGGCCTGGAATTCATTACCAGCTCACGTATTTCCTTCTTCCAACAGTCCCGGGTCCTTTAAGCGGGGTGTGGAAAAGCATATGATGAGGCCGTCAAGCTGAGTGTCACCATTGTCACACGGTATGTGTAAGTAATGGTGACCCTCTTTTCTGAGACTTTGCCTTCAGCTTACCATCAGGCAAGGCGATGTCTAATTGACGTGTTCTACATCCGTAAACAATATTTACAAATCATTACATTATACAAATTATGAGGTATACAAACGGCGGTCTTATCGCTAAGCGCGATTTCTTTCACCTTGATTTCTGGAGTCCGCTGTATATAGAGTACAGCGGATTTCTTGCGCCACGCCAGAGGCTGTACACATTAACATGAAAATATATTAAATCAAAAAGTTAGTTAACCAGATCGCAGATTTAGCAATTTCTTACGAATTATTACAATAAAACTGAGCTGAGCAATGCAAAAGTTAAATTCGAAGGCTGATGTGATTTTGTGAGTTCTAAGGACTTCTGTTTCTGTCCTTTTTACCTTTCGTAATTGTACCCGCACCGTACCATGGTGCTCATCATACTACTGTAGTTCAAATTCTAAAAATATAAAACTAGCGTGACTCACCAACAACAAATGACAAAGATAACAATGAGAACTACTCATTACTCATACAATTTTAATCGAAAAAGTATTTACAAAAAACCTAACATCAATGAGCTCGAAGAAGACGTTTAATATAATAAATTAATGACAGGGAAACTGTAAATTATAGGAGTATGTATTACTGACAGCCTGATAATCGATAACAGGCTGTCAGTAATTGCCTGCCTCCTAGAGTAATTGCTCTATGATGAAGGACACGGCGGTATTTCCGCCCAATTGAGCAGTCCGAATGGGGAAGTACCTCCGACCTACAGAACACCGCGGTTATAATAACTTCGTGTTGTGTTCCCAGCGGTGAGTAGGGTAGCCAGAGCTCACTGGAGAATTTGTGCTGACAGTGGGATGACTAAAGGCTTGTCCTGCTTTGTCCTCGACACTGACGGCATAGAAACTCTGTGCTTACAGGGTCGGCAGCGCGAGTGTGGCTTCTCTGGTGTTACACACGTCCATAGGCCACGGTAACCACTTTCCATCAGGAGGGTCGTGAGCTTGTTTGCCACCTAAGTGGTATTAAAAAAAATAGTTAACTGTTACTGTATATAAGTTCTCCAATGGTAATTGCATAAAGGATAATAACTTTACCATATCAACGTTAAGTAATTTATATTGTCCATTAAAGGTCCTCGATCGGAATCTGATTTTCTTGGAAACAAGTTACTTTCAAACTGATCTCTGATTCCAAGATAAAAGGAATGTTTGATAAAACTTATAAAAAAAGAAAATGACCTTTGTTTGACTGGTCTTTTGTGTTGTATCTATTTAGCTTCATTTTTCGAGGTCGGATTTTAAGATGTTTTCATGTATATTTTCTAATCCTCACCTTTTACACCTACTAGTATAGGGTTAGGTGTAGGAACCAAACTATCTATGTAAATCTATCTAATGTAAAAATATAGCATGTTTATAAGTGCCCGGTTAATGGCAATAAGCTTGCCTTCTACATTGGGACTTAAACATAAACTGGCGAAATGTGGGTGCTAGCACCTCTGCCGGGGTAGGCATAGCATTTGGGGATATAAACAACACTGTATAAATCTTAGACGGTAAATCGTCTTTATTTTTTACAAAAATATTTATTTTATGTAAAATACTTATTTATTTTTATATCTTCGTTTTTTTTAATTCTTTTCTAATATTATTTAGATTCATCTCTCACATTCACTCTTTTTTTTTTTTTTTATATATATAGAACACGTCAATTAGACTTCGCCTTGCCTGATGGTAAGCTGAAGGCAAAGTCCCAGAAAAGAGGGTCACCATTACTTACACATACCGTGTGACAATGGTGACACTCAGCTTGACGGCCTCATCATATGCTTTTTCACGCCCCGCTTAAAGGACCCGGGACTGTAGGAAGAAGGAAACACGTGAGCTGGTAATGAATTTCAGGCGTTAATGGTGCGACAGAGGAAAGAGTCTCCGAACCGCTTGGTTCTTGATCGGATGTTCTGCACCGTGTGCGGATGACATCTAAGACCTGCACGTGTTGTCCTGTGTAGGAAAGGGGAAGGTGGGACTAATTGGAAGAGCTCATCAGAATACTCCCCATGGTACAAACGGTAAAATACAGCCATGGACGCAACATCTCAACGCATCTGTAAAGGTTCTAGGATGTTCGTGACCTGTCGAGAGCATCTAGTAAGTACTTTGCTGAACCATCCCAGAGATGCGAGCAGTATTCCACACAGGAGCGAATTTGTGTCTTGTAGTGAGAAGACACCGCTGCTCCGGCGTGAAAAATCGTCTCACTCTGTTCAGGACTCCGAGTTTTCGTGAGGCTGTTTTGATGATACTTTCGATGTAATTTTTGTTATTCAGGTTGCAGCGAACATCCATACCTAGGATATTGAGATTGTCCTTCAGTGGCAGTGGCGTGCTCTGAAGAGTGGGGAGGGGGAGGAAAGTAGATACTTTTGCTGTCAACGCACATGCCTGCGTCTTCTTGGCATTGAACTCAACCAGGTTCTCAGAGCCCCATTGAGAAATGTGATTTGGGATCCCGTCAAGCTCAGTGACAAGAAGCTGCCTTTTCTCTGCAATATCTGACTGCTTGGCCCCATGATAACTCCCATGTAAAGTGCTATCGTCTGCATAACAATGAACATTGCCGGTAGACTGCATGTCGTTGATATGCAGAAGAAAGAGAGTGGGTGATAAGACGGACCCCTGGGGCACGCCAGCATTTACCTGCAGAAACTCCGAAGCTCGTCCGTCACAAATGACGCGAATACGGCGCCCCTGCAGGAAGCTAGCAACCCAGTTGCACAGCCTAGAAGGCAGACCAAAGGCAGGTAGCTTAGAAAGAAGCAATTTGTGCCAGACTCTATCGAAAGCTTTGGCGATGTCAAAACTAAATGCCAGTGACTCGCCGTGCTTGTCCATAGCCTCACCCCAAAGATGGGTAACGTATGCTAGAAGATCACCCGTTGACCGTTTCGGCCTGAAGCCATACTGCCGGTCATTAATTAAGGAGTGATCCTCTAGGTGCCGCATGAGCTGTTTTTTAATTATGTGCTCGAACACTTTGCACAGCACTGAGGTGACGGCTATGGGTCGATAGTTGGCTGGCTCCGGGCGATCCCCCTTCTTGGAAATTGGCTGAACATTCGCCTCTTTCCAATACAAAGGCACTGTACCCGAACTGTAGGACAGCCGGTACAGGCGCGTAAGCATTGGAGACAACTCCGCTGCACATTTTTGCAAAACTACCGCTGGAATACCATCCGGGCCACTGACTTTCCGGACATCGAGTGATTGCAGCACTGCACGGACATCGCGTTGCCTGATCTCTTCTTTTTCACTGAGTCACTCCTATTTAGAAGCGTACAAAATTACCTAAGGCTAGGTACTCATGATCGTGTTATACATAATGCGTTAACATTACACACAAGTTGTGTAATGTTAACATTATGAAATTTAAATGATCGATGACTTCCATGAAGTTTTTATTTAATTTTATTTCCTAAATAAAATGTCAAAGAGGCATATGTATTTGAAAATAACTTTCCAATTCTTTACGAAATGTATTAGTCAATCCCTTTCCGATCTTTGAGAATTTAACAACTAATTTGCTTTCCCTCCTTCGCTGCACTGGAGAAGTTTTAATGGAAAATTGTTAAAGAAAACTTTTTATAAACTCACCCAAAAATCAACTCTAATCCTTAAGAATTAAAGTTGTATTTAATTGCGTCATATTCATTTTTGGAAGCATCGAAACATCGCTACGATTTGGTTAGTTACGCTTCCGGATTATCAATCAACTTTTACCTTTATGCCTTTAAAGATAAAGTTCTAAAACCTTTGCTTGATAAATGTACAGTTGTCTCGGGATGCAGAGCTATGTTTATTGAATCACGTCGATTCATTGGCCTCGGGTCTATTATTTCAAACTTCCGTACACTGAACTAATCGATGTTGGGAATTGGAAGATAAAACATTGATGGATAGTTTGTTTATAAGATTTTCTTATATAAAAAAGCAACTGCGGTAGCCTAGTGGTATGGGTAATGGACTGCTGAGACGAGGTCTCGGGTTCGATCCCAGGTTTTGCCATGGCACACACCAATGACTTTTCGATGCTTTTTGAAGTTATGTGTGTCCGTCCTATCACCCACTCTCTTTCTTCTGCATATCAACGACATGCTGTCTACCGGCAATGTTCATTGTTATGCAGACGATAGCACTTTACATGGGAGTTATCATGGACATCCTGCGGCCAAGCAGTCGGATATCGCAGAGAAAAGGCAGCTTCTTGTCACTGAGCTTGACGGGATCCTGAATCACATTTCTCAATGGGGCTCTGAGAACCTGGTTGAGTTCAATGCCAAGAAGACGCAGGTATGTGCGTTTACAGCAAATGTATCTTCTTTCCTTCCCCTCCCCACTCTTCAGAGCACGCCACTGCCACTGCAGGACAATCTCAATATCCTAGGTATGGATGTTCGCTGCAACCTGAATAACAAAAACTACATCGAAAGTATCATCAAAACAGCCTCACGAAAACTCGGAGTCCTGAACAGAGTGAGACGGTTTTTCACGCCGGAGCAGCGGTGTCTTCTATACAAGACACAAATTCGCTCCTGTGTGGAGTACTGCTCGCATCTCTGGGATGGTTCAGCAAAGTACTTACTAGATGCTCTCGACAGGTTGCAGCGACGTGCGGTCCGCATCATTGGGAATCCCGAGATCACGAACACCCTAGAACCTTTACAGCTGCGTAGAGATGTTGCGTCCATGGCTGTATTTTACCGTTTGTACAATGGGGAGTGTTCTGATGAGCTCTTCCAATTAGTCCCACCCTCCCCTTTCCTACACAGGACAACGCGTACAGGTCTTAGATGTCATCCGCACACGGTGCAAAACATCCGATCAAGAACCAAGCGGTTCGGAGACTCTTTCCTCTGTCGCACCATTAAGGCCTGGAATTCATTACCAGCTCACGTGTTTCCTTCTTCCTACAGTCCCGGGTCCTTTAAGCGGGGCGTGAAAAAGCATATGATGAGACCGTCAAGCTGAGTGTCACCATTGTCACACGGTATGTGTAAGTAATGGTGACCCTCTTTTCTGGGACTTTGCCTTCAGCTTACCATCAGGCAAGGCGAAGTCCAATTGACGTGTCCTACATAAAAAAAATAAAAAAAAAATTATCACTGGTTTATTAGTGCCCGGTTTAATGGCAATAGGCTTATTACATTGGAACCTAAACATAAACTGGGTGGTAAATGTGGGTGCTAGTACCTCTGCCTACCCCTTCGGGGATATAAGCGTGACTTTATGTTATGTTATGCTTATATCAAATATCCCAGCCCAGCCCAGACTCAGCCTCAGATGCATGGCTTGAGTCAACAATAGTGCCCAGAAGACGGCAATAGGCTCATCCCCTATTACGTGGGACCGAATTCAATGATTAGTGAAATGTGGGTGTTAATTCACCTCTGCCTAACCCTTTGGGAATTAAGGCGTGATTGTATGTATGCATGTATGTATGTATATCAAATATGATTATCATTAAGCTTATGATGCTATGGCAAATTGCTCTCGTATTTGCTAGTATCGCCAAAAGATCGCTGGCAGCACCTGAGACAAAAGGATGATCACTCATCATAATGATTAACCAGCATTATTAAATCAATTATTTAAAAAAAACATTTTTTTTATACCACTTGGTTGACAGACAAGCACACGGCCCACCTGATGGAAAGTGGTTACTGTGGCCTATGGACGTGTGCAATACCAAGGCACAGTGTGTTATAGAAGCCGATTTGCGGTCATCTCCGTTTTATAAACTCTTCGTATAGAGAATTTTAAGACAAACTACTTAAAAAAACTTTCGTTGATGTATGTCTCATACTTTTTGAGAAATTAAAAAAATCGAGAAAAATCCATAGAAATCAGAAAAACTTTATAGCTGTTTTCCTTATGATTTTTAACCATAAATTGTTTATAAACATGATGAATGTTGACCTAAAGAACAAATGTACATATAAATAATTGATGATTGGAGTATTAAAAAAAAGAAAAAAAATATTTTCTATGATAACTTAAATATTTTTTTTTTCGAAAACTATTGCATTGTAGCATTTGTTTTAAATTGAATTATATGTATAATGTTAATATGTATTGCCACAAAAAAAACCAGACGCGAAAAACACGCGTTTCGTAAGATATGATTTTTTAAAAATCTTGCTTAGGGTTGTCAAAAATTAAGTTATTGTGTGAAATGTACCATTTATGATCCGCAAAGTTACTGATGACTCATAATTGACGTTATAGGTAAATATTATGTACTTATTGTAAATATACTATTCTCATGGCAAAAGATATGCTACTTGGCAATTTTTCTTCTATGAAGGTCATCGTGTGGTATTGGGAAGGGGTCCGCCCTCGTTAGGCATATGCTAAAACCCAATATCAGTACACGATGACTGGAGAAGCGGGGGTGAGGCGTCATGGAGCCGTTAAAGACCCATGACACCACTTTGCCTCAACAGGAACTGACCCATTCTGTTGGGGGATGTCATCTCGGGCCTCGACCGAGTGACTTAATGCTAGAGGGGCATGAGGGCGCCAACCCTCATGTTGGTCAGCGAGTGGCAAATGTAGGTGCTCTTCACTCTCCGGGTGTACCTATGAATATGTTAGGAGACGCATCGACCAACTTAAGCGTCGATAAAAAAGTAACAGCTTTAACTCGTCTCGAAATGTTCACAATTTTAGAAAATGTAGCTCATTTACAAGGTTCAAAAAAGCGACCTCTGGACCTTTCTTCATCTGAACGCACTACTATAGTATTAAATACCCTATATCCCAAAGGTATCCCTGATAAAATTCACATATCCAGCACCATTAACAGAACCATCACTACATTTCTTTGTAAATGTGAACAACTTTACCAAACAGCTTGCCGAAATCGTTCAAGGTTTTTGAAAAAAAATAAGGACTGGCTTTCAAAAAAGTTTACACTAAGCAGTTCCATCAACATAAATAACGATGAGCATCTGGATCGGGCACATTTACTAGAAAATAAAATTGTTTTGCCGCCGAAAGAACAAGAATCCATAAGTGCCAGTCAAAAAATATTAACAGTCCCCTCAACGTCCATAATATCTAATAGCGTACTGGATGCTTCTTCCACTTTGATTCCATTTGAAGACATCAGCAATCGTAGTCAGAAAAGTGATTGGAAAAGTTTCGAACAACACCATGAAGACCAACCTAAGGAAAATCTGATTGTTTTGGAGTCAGAAAACCGAGACCCCATGAGTGTCATATTACCTTCAACGCTGGGTGTATCTAACATATCACTAGATGCACCTTCGACCTCAAAACAATATGAAGACTTGACCAAACGAAGTCAGAGAAGGACAAGAAAAAGTCTTGAAGACGAACTCGGAAACGAACCCCTAGAAAAAATATTTAAGGTTGTGTCTAAACTTGCAATACATAAAACAGGTACTTGCAATAATAAAAGTTCTGCAAGTGATTTTGAATTTGTCATGAAAGAATGTTTAAAATCGCCCACTCAATCAACTGTTATTGCCAATATGATAAGGAACCCTCAACAAAGTAAAGCGCAGCCGTATACTGCTGATGAAGCTCTTTCTTTAATGATAGATAGAAAATTGACTGTTGAGGACTACATTACCATCCAAAATGGCGCAAAATGTCGAGGATTTAATCTGTATCCACCCTATTATAAGATACAGATGGCAAAAAAATTTTGTTACCCTGATGTTGAACTTTCTGTAACAGATCGAGAAGTGAAAGTGCCTTTATTCGATTTACTATTGCATACGTTTCGGCGAATTATAGATTCATGCGAACTACTTGTTTCAGAGTATTGTACACAAAAACAGTTAGATACACTTCACTGTGTTTTTGAGGGTTCTTGGGGTTTCGATGGTAGTACAGGCCAATCAATTTACAAGCAGACATTTTCTGATGGCGACGACGACGAACATTGCCTTTTTGCTACTACATATATCCCATTACGCATAAAAACTGTTGACAATTTTCTCTTATGGTCCAATCCAAATCCTCAGTCATTTAGATTTTGCCGTCCAATAAAAATCCAATACCGATCGGAATCTAAAGAATTAATTCTTACAGAGAAGCACCGTGTAGAGGAAGAAATTAAAGAGCTTTCGCCGATTTTTGCTGAGGTCTCCTCTGGGTATAGAGTTATTGGAGAGCCAAAGTTATATTTAACCATCATAGATGGTAAGGTATTTAATGTAATCACAAATACTAATTCGCAGTTACGATGTGCATGTTGTGGAGCAACTTGCACTGAATTTAATAATCTGGATATAGTGTCCACAAAGCCATTAAACCAAGAAGCTCTATTACATGGTCTCAGCCCATTGCATGCTTGGATTCGAGTATTCGAATTTTTGCTTCATTTGGGGTACAAAAACGATCCAGGTGTACAAAAATGGAGAGTGTCAAAAACATCAAATGAGGCTGCTATTGTCGAACATAGAAAGAAAGTCATACAAACTGAAATCAGACAAAAAATGGGTTTACTTGTGGATATTGTACGGCCAAATGCAGGTACTACAAATGATGGTAATACTGCCCGCACTGCGTTATCAGACACCAATCGCAAAACTTTTGCCAACATTTTGGGCATCAAGGAATGGCTAGTCGAGGACCTACATACTATTCTCGTGGCACTATCAAGTGGCTTGGAAATCGATTCTAAAAAGTTTCAAGTATTTTGCTATGATCTCGCCACTAGATATGTGGAACACTATAAGTGGTTTTATATGTCAGTCACCTTGCATAAAATACTGATACATGGTGCAAACATTATAGAATCGATTTCCTTGCCGATTGGTATGCTTTCAGAACAAGCCGGTGAATCGAGAAATAAGTTTTGGCGTTATGATCGCGAGCATCATACGCGAAAATTAAATCGCCAAACTACCATTCTCGATTTATTTCACCGAGCTTTGGAATCCTCAGATCCACTCATAACAACCATGTCCTTTGACTTGCGAAAGAATAAAAATAAACGCACAGCCCTACCCGAGAGAGTCCTTTCTCTGTTAAAACCCTCGACAGAAAATGTTACGCTTCATAGACTTGATGAGACACTTTCTTTGTCATCTGAAGAAGTATTAATTCACTCTGATGAGGAGTCCTAAAAATGAAAAACAAAAACTTATTATTAGTCTTTATTTAATTTTGGGATTATTTACCACGTCAACATGGAGTTGGCGCAACAATCTACATAAACCTCTCTCCTTACTTAATCTCTTCTCAACCTTAATCTCCTAAAAACTTTAATTTTAATATTTGTAATTAATTAAATATTGACAACCCTATTTCCATAGAAATTTCTAAAAAACTTAGAAACGCTTTTTCTCCTTTAACGTACGTTTGTAGTTTGTGAAATTTTAGGATATTGTAGACGACAATATTGTGCATAGTAATAACCAAAAATAAAATGCTACAACGCTAATGTATAATTATCAAAAATATTATTGTGAAAAACAGAAAATATTTAATATTTCTCAGACTACTAAAGCTACTGTCTTCTATTTTTTAATATAAATATATAGCATACAGTTACACTACTCTGAGTACTAAAAAAGTGTAATGGGGTAATAATTTTGCCAATAAAAATAAATAAAGATTTTCTTAAGGTCATTGACCTCTCATAGAAAAATTAATATCTCTAAAACTAGAGAAGATTATCGTATCAGGATTTCTGTCAATTCTTCACCACGGTGATGCCCATCAAATAGACATATAAACCACACATGACCGCAAGTCGGCTTCTATAACACACTGTGCAAGGGTATCTCACTTGCGCTGCCAACCCTGTAAGTGTGTCAGTGTAAAAGACAAAGTAGGACAACTACAGATAGCTGCAAAACGTACTTCCAGAAATACAACATTTTAACACTACCAAGCATATATATTTTAGAGGTTGCAATATTTGTGAAAAGTAACCCTCATTTAGAGGCAACAGTTACGCGAAACAGGCGGGACAATAGCAGGCTTCGTTTGCACAGAGCGAAGACGGCACTCATGCGCAAAAGCATTGTTTGTATGGCGCCTATAATATATAATAAATTGCCTAGAGATTGGAGGGAGTTGAATTGCAACCAACTCAAAACAGTATTAAAAAAAGTGTTACTGCAAAAAGCATATTACAATGTTACAGAATACTTGAATGATGATTTTGAATGAATTATGATCTGATTTGATTTAATTATTGAATTTGTGGATGATCGAAGCACTGTGACTTGATATTATATTAAATAGTTGCTTTATTTTGTTATTTTTATTATATTATTTAATTTGATAAAACTACATCTGTGACATATTTATTATTCTAATATTAGCATGACGACTATGTAAATGACTAGAAACAATGTTGACATTCACCTATAATTTCATTTGTTGATAATTTTTTAAATTGGTATAATGCCAATTATAATGTAATAGCTTAAATAATCATTTATATTCTATTCTATTCTAAAATTTTATAATTCATAATAATATTGTACGTCTTATCAGACATGCCACAGTGATACCTACTAATTTATGTAATTAATAACATCTTCTATTGCCTGTGACAAACAATAAATGCATTTGATTTGATTTGATTTAATTTGAAAGCTTTTGGTCTTCCCACTGACAGCACAAAAACTCTCTAGTGAGCTCTGGCTACCCTACTCACCGCCGGAAACACAACACGAGGTTATTATGACCGCGGTATTATTATAACAATACACATACATACATACAATCACGCCTTTGTCCCCGGAGGGTTAGGCAGAGGTGAATTAACATCCACACTTCACCAATCATTGAATTCGGTCCCATGTAATAGGGGGTGAGCCTAGTGCCGTCTTCGGGGCACTATTGACTCAAGTCAGAGTCTGGGCTGTATATATATATATGTCTAATGTTAAACAGCCCTATTCCTATCATTAAGCTTATACGACACCGCAATGAGGCCGCCAAGCTGAGTGCCACCATTGTAACATTACTTTGTGTGTGTAATGGTGACCCTCTTTCCTGAGACTTTGCCTTTAACTTACCATCAGACGAGGTGAAGTCAAGTTGGAGTGTCATAGATAAAAAAAAACCGCAAGGAAAGAGATATAGTAGCCCAAATTCTACTCTGCCGGGAAAGTAACAAGATAAGCTCGTTAATCTTATTTGACACATTCGGTAGGTACTAAACAGCCTAGGTAAATAGAAGACAGGTAATAATTTCTGAACCAAGTAATAGGAATAAATATCAAAATTTATTATTTAACAAGGTATTAAACTTAAGAAGGTTCAGTCATTACCGCAAAATTTCAAAGAGTTTGAAACTGTTGGAGCGCTCTTAAAGGATAATTTATTCATTACCTTGTTTAAGTGTATATTATAACTCACTGATACTACTGCTACTACACATTATAACTGGGAAAAATTCTAAAACTAGTGACGTCATTGGAAAAATTCTTGTCACGTCAAGTTATAGTTTAACACTTGGCTTATATTAAACAAATCGATTAAGATATATGGTTGCGCCGATGTAGAAGCTGTATTTCTTGACGCGGAAACACACTCTTTCTATACCCGTCTCCCCTCCCGCACTAACCATAGAATAGTACTAGATAGCTTCCGTCCGCCATTTGTGATATGGACACTCAGTCTCGCTTTGAACTAGCCAGCGTAAGGACGGACCGCGCTCGCGTCTCTCAAAATGATTAATATTTGTTACATTTTTACCGCTTCATAGACTTATACCGATCGGATTGTGCCTCTCGTGTGTTCCTCAAGTGATCTAGTGATGCTGACGGCAGCTCCTGAGCAAGGAAGAGAAGATCCGTGTACCGGCTGCGATGAAACACGTGTGTCGTGGAGGTTAGTGCATCCTCTCCTAATTTCTCGGGTTGCATTCATTGCTTGGATCACGCCCGCGGCAACCCGATCACCTGTCTTTTGTGTGTAAAGCGTCAATGGAACAGTTAGCTACATCCCCGCAATACAGTCCACTACCGCACGTGGCCACGCGCCACCATTTGGTCCTGATCGAACCGGATTTTAGCCGTAGTTCGTAGTTTTGTTATTATTCTAATGGGAATAAGCGCGCCGCACCTAAGTGCCTGGTTATTTTAGTAGAAAACCCCGCATCCAGACACTTAGGATTAGATTTGTTGTCCGTTCGCCGCTGGCTCGCATAGTACCTACCTGGTACATACATAGGTTAGGTATCATATCAACACTTAATCGTAGTTCGCAATTTTCGCACCGCGCCTAAATACCTAGTTATTTTAGTAGAAAACCCCGCATCTAGGCGTTTAGGCTTAGATCTTAGGTATACTAGACACCCTAGTGCATAGGCACAGTGTAATACCTAACGCATTTGGCTTTGTTTTGTTTTTTTTCAATTACGTCGTATTTGCCTAATACCTGCGTGGGTAGACACGTGGTTGTACCTACCTCGCTCGCATCTCATTCCAATTCATACGAAAGTATTTTAATTTGAATAGATATTACGCAATACTTAATCTCTGAAATAATAGTTGAACCTAGACAGCGACCATCGCGTAGGTACGACCTTGTTGCTATGCGCGTTTGTTCAAGCGTGCATTCACAGTTGTAAATACCTACCCGCCGCCTCGCTGCTCTGTACCGCTAGGATTAAGTCATTTCATATTTGTTGTTTACCGCACTTTAGTTTGAGATTTAATTGTAAACATGTCCCCAAAGGTTGATAAGACCGGTAAGGTTCAATTGAAACTTTTATACGCTAAAAAAGAAATGATTTACTCTCGCGTACAATCGATTTATGATAATGCACTTAAAACCTCTGATTTGGTCATCAGAGATTCGTTCTTGTGTTCTATAGAAAACTTAGATAGTCTACGCGCGGATTTCGAAACCTTAGTACATGACATCAACGTTTTAGAGTTGAATTTGAATCCCGATTACTCAGTGAGTTATCAAGCCTTGTCGTCGTTTGACGATTTGTATTGTCGTATCAAACGCGTCGCTAGGAGTTTGGAGAAACCGGCTGACCTACCCAACCCCACTCGCGACCGACCTAAGTTGCCACCAATTCAAATACCCGAATTTGATGGTAACATTCGCAATTGGTGTCTATTTATAGATAGTTTTGAGAATACAATAGATAAGAACGATTCGTTGACAGATCACGAAAAATTGCATTATCTCGTTGAAAAATTGACTGGTAAAGCTATAACCGTTTGCGCTGGAATTACGTTTAGTGCCGAGAATTATAATTTAATTTTAAATACTTTGAAAGCTAGGTATGAGGATAAAAGATCGGTAGCTAACGCCTATTTAGATCAGATGTTTGATTTGAAATCTATTACGGCATGTAACGATCAAAACTTAGAGAAATTTCTAGATACTTTCGCGTCAGCTGTTCGCGCCGTAAAGAACCTAAAGATCGATGACCTCTGCGACTTCGTATTTTTGTATATGGGTTTAAGGAAATTAGATTCCGAAACCATTCGTTTGTTTGAGTCGGATCATCGCGGCAATAAAATTCCTAAGTTCGAAGACTTAGAAAGTTTTGTTCGCGAGCATATAAAAGTATTGCAACGCTCTTCATCGAAACATGAAGGCGCGAAGATAGTTGTTGATTCTGCACGCAAAGTAGATGCGTCATCGAAGTCACTGAGGTCAACTCATACTTATGTTAGTACCGCACCAGCACATGTACAATCACCTGTTTGCTCTTTGTGTAGCACTCATCATTCGCAACTGTACAGGTGTCCTGGTTTTCTAAAGTTGTCGCCTAGTGATCGTTATAAATTTGTTCGCGCTAATAATTTTTGTTTTAATTGTCTCGGTACTAAACACCGCGTTGTTTTATGTAATAGTAGAAATAGTTGTCGCAAATGTCAAGCGAGACACCACACTTTGCTTCATTTTGAGAATAGTAATGCCGCATCCAATGTGAGCACGGTTGGCTCGTCGAGCGGTGACACACGGCGGCCTGCGCCGCAGCCGCAGCCCGCGCTCGCGCGCGCTCCGGCCCGCCCGGTGACCGCCGCGGATGACGTCACCTTGTGTTCGTTCTCCGCTAGTGCTGCACTCACTACTGTGTGTCTTGCGACCGCTCGCGTTGTTATTGTTGATGCATTAGGTAAGCCGCGCATTGTTCGAGCGCTGTTAGATGGCGCTTCGCAAAGTAATTTTATTACTCAAGATTGTTGTCGGCGTCTTGGTTTCAATGTTGATAAGCGTTCAACCCGCTCAGTGGTGAAGGGTTTTGGAAGCTTACAGTCAGCTGTTCGTGGCACCGTTAAAACAAGGTTTAGATCTCGTTTTAATAATAATATTTGGTATGACATGGATTCGCTCGTTATAGATAGAATAGCTGAACAGTTGCCTACCGTCCCGGTTGACACGTCTTTATTAACGAAATTTAAAGACTTGCCTTTAGCAGATGAGACTTACGCTGTTCCTGGAGTCGTCGATATATTGATCGGCGCTTCGATTCTCCCACACCTCCAGTTATCACGTAAGGTTCAAGGGGGACCGACGTACCCCGCTCCGCACGCACTGGAAACAGTTCTTGGTTTTGTTATAATTGGTTCCGCACCCGCTTCTATAGATAGTTTTAGTCACTCGACTGCTTCGTTCTGTTGCACTGTCGAGCCGCCACTGGAGTCTACCATCCGCAAGTTTTCACTCGGTGGCTCCCGTGTATCCGCTGAAAAACGCTTTCTTTGTTTGGAACGAAAGATGCAGGCGTCCCCAAAGTCGAAGCGGGCCTATGATGAGGTTGTTAACGAATATTTAGATAAAGGTTACATCTCACCTGCGCCTGCGGACACTGGCGGGACCCAGCCTTCGTACATTATCCCGCACCGCGGAGTTATTAGAGAAGATAAGCTTACTACTAAAACTCCGCGTAGTTTTGGATGGCAGTGCTAAGACTAGCACTTCCGTGTCGCTTAATGACATTTTGTATTGTGGTCGGAATCTTTAAGGTAATTTATTTGACATAATTGTAAATTTTCGCATTAATATTAGTAGAATTTTAGCTTTTAGGACTCAACAGTCGCTTTGTGTTGGGCCCACTCTTCGCCCCATCGTTGGGACACATTCGTCGCTAATAGAGTGGCAAAAATTCAATCTGAATTGGCGCCACATAATCTCTTTCACGTTGCTGGCACCGACAACCCAGCCGATTGTCTCTCTCGTGGATTGCTTCCTTCGCAAATTTTGGATCACCCGTTGTGGTTTGGTGGACCGTCCTGGATTCATGCCGCGTTAGATGGGTGGCCAGTTAGTCAATTCAATCCCACTACGGTTTCCGAACCACCCGAGGAGAAGAAGCACTCGCTTGTTGTATCGGTCCCACGTGAAGAGACCCTTATTTTGTTGTTGGCTAATCGCGTCTCGTCTTGGTCGAGACTGTTGCGTTGTGTTGTTTGTTCGCCTCTGCCCTCTGCCTAGCCAGCGGTAGGCACGAGCTCCAATCTAGGTTTATATTTTAGTTGTTATTTCCCAAACCTAGATTTAGATTAGACTTTAGATTTGTTTCGCATTTGTCGTTTCGAAGGTAACCCTTCAAGCCGGGGGGAATGGTTGCGCCGATGTAGAAGCTGTATTTCTTGACGCGGAAACACACTCTTTCTATACCCGTCTCCCCTCCCGCACTAACCATAGAATAGTACTAGATAGCTTCCGTCCGCCATTTGTGATATAGACACTCAGTCTCGCTTTGAACTAGCCAGCGTAAGGACGGACCGCGCTCGCGTCTCTCAAAATGATTAATATTTGTTACATTTTTACCGCTTCATAGACTTATACCGATCGGATTGTGCCTCTCGTGTGTTCCTCAAGTGATCTAGTGATGCTGACGGCAGCTCCTGAGCAAGGAAGAGAAGATCCGTGTACCGGCTGCGATGAAACACGTGTGTCGTGGAGGTTAGTGCATCCTCTCCTAATTTCTCGGGTTGCATTCATTGCTTGGATCACGCCCGCGGCAACCCGATCACCTGTCTTTTGTGTGTAAAGCGTCAATGGAACAGTTAGCTACATCCCCGCAATACAGTCCACTACCGCACGTGGCCACGCGCCACCAATATAGAAGAAATTTGAATTGGTTCAGGCGGGATTTGAACCCGTGATCTATCCCTTACCGCTCTGACTGTCGCCATAATTCGGATATATGTCTACCCCTTGTTTTCACCACGAAACAAGTTGTAAACTTGTTGAAGATTTGTAGAAGAGTAATCAAAACACAATACTGGTTTTATACATGTAAATTGTAGGAAAAAGTATCTGAGATACATGTATTATACGTGTATATCAGATACTTTTTCGTTCACATAGTATTTAGGTATAGTCAACAAGTTGTAAACAAGTATAAAACACATTTACGTTCTTTTTTTTATACCACTTAGGTGGCAGACAAACACATGTCCCACCTGATGGAAAGTGGTTACCGTGGCCTATGGACGTTTGTAACACCAGAGGAGTCACAGTCGCGCTGTCAACCCTGTAAATATAGAGTTTCTGTGCCGTCAGTGTAGAAGACAAAGCAGGTACACTGTAGTTATACTCAGGTGAAAACAAGGGGTTACACTAAAAGTGGGATTGAGCAATGAAAATTTCAAATAAAGGATTTACTGTGACAATGACAAAATTTCTTAATAGAAAGCTATAAATTAAGAATCTTCAAGTCACAAATGAATAGGTTACTTTTAGTCAAGCGTTTCACTGTCGATCGCAACGTCACATACCAACATGTACGGTTGTGATCAGACACATACATACATATAATCACGCCTTTATCCCCGGAGGGTTATGCAGAAATGAATTAACACCCACATTTCACCAATCATTGAATTCGGTCCCACGTAATAGGAGATGAGCCTATTGCCGTCTTCTGGACACTATTGTAGACTCAAGCCATGCATCTGTGGCCGAGTCTGGGCTGTGAGCTGGCTGTGTGTGTGTTGAGCAGACACTATCCATGATATAGCCCTTGCATCGACAGGAGCGCTGAAATATATTTATGTATAAAAACCTTCTTTGTGTGTGAATATCACTGACAACCTCCATTAATAATAACTTTTAAACTATCGCGTTCCATGATATACAATCATGTTAACTTAACTTTAATAGCAAACCAAAGGTATGTAAATACCTATATCATAATCGCAGTAATTCCCGTTAATATTATCGTAAACCTCTTTTAAGGCTGAGACAAATTTATTTCGATGTTGTGTTTGTGTACCTCTGAATAGTTTATTTTTACTTTTTCCACCTTACCATGATTTAACTCATTTTAACTTTTACGGAAGCGAATGTCATTTGACTCGTAAATATAAAAGGATAGCCTGCACCAAAGCCTTACCTGCCAATCACCGGCTAACAAGTGAGACTGACTCGGGTCTAGAAGATCTTGTTAAGGCCTCGCCCATCAATATTAGTTGAGGAACACTACATGAGTCATCAATAGATTTATTATAATTTTTTATTTTTTATTTATTTTTTCATTTATTTTTTTTAGTAATTTATTTAACAAATAATATATAAAAATTAATTATTACATTATACAATTATAATATTGTCTACATTTTTGTAAAGTCAGAGTGACAGTCTAATCTATTAACCCGCCCCTCATCGTACCTGGTGCAAAGGTACCCATGACGCTGGCGGCATTGCCCCGTTGAACAGCTATGGCCAACCGTTGCCCCAGGTACGAGCCGGAGCGGGAGTCACCGGTTTTGTCCCTCAACCTGCGCCCTAATTCGCTCACCAGATTCTTGGCGTCGGTACCCCAACTACCCATTGTCTCGACCGCAAAGGGAGCGAACATAATATTGCTCTGTCAACGCCGCATATTTCTCTCGTTTTTTATCCGCTGCGTCCTCAGCAGCGGCTGCCGGAGACCGGACAGTACGGCTCAGGTGACTGGGCGCAACCGTGCTGACACACGTGGCATCCCACAGAAGGCACTTACCATTTTTCCATGGCACCAGAGTCATACCGTCCGGCCTTTTGCCGTCGGATCTGCTGTTTATTATAATTGTATTATATAATATATCTAATATTAATTATACTTACCCAAATTTTGGCATAAACATCGCACGGCATCACATTAAAGTATAATATATATAATATTATGTTATGTAATATTTGTCGATGAAGTACATTCATGTTCATAGGCGTTCACAATCTATCAAATTATTGTATTGTTCCAACTAATGGTTGCTTGATTACACGTCCTTTGACGTCGACATACTAATTTCCACACTCCCTTAGACGCCTATATGTATATATATATAATGCGAAGATAGTGTAACATCATCTGGAACTAGTTTCTAATTAAAATATTATACAGATTTGACGACCAAAGTATTTTTTTTAAATAAATACAATCTGTCAAAATGGTACAACAAGCAATGCTTAGTCCATGTACTAATCAAATAAACCGCGCATAACACTTGCTGCGTTGCCACGTTGGATGGCGATGAACAGCCTTTGGACTAGGAACGACCCGGAACGAGTGTCACCGGTCACCTCGATGAGCCTCTGTCCGATTTCTTTAATAAAGCTTTTAGCTGCCGTATCTCAACTCCCACCCCAACTTAAGTATATTTTCCTAGAAAGGCAAGAAATCGGTCACTGCTGGATAGTTTCAAGTCCGCGACAGAAGACCACGGGAGCAAACGAGTCCTTCGTCTACTCTAACAATCGTCGGTACATCGAGAAATGTGGTAGCTCGCCACGTCATTTTCATTATTACTTGCGAGTTGAAATCTAGCCAACTCTGACTAAGCCGTCGATAATATTGTGATCTTTTACTAGCCTCGTGCAACAATGTGAATCTGACTTAATCTTAAGAGGCATCTAACCAAAATACTAAAACAGTTAACGTACCAAATATTTCTGAACCTCGTACTGCACTTAAATTATCAAGCAAGCAGCTTCGTAGATAAAGCTACCAAATGTTTTTAAAAGCTTAATTGACTTTAAGAAGAGGCTTATTTTGTTGAATCACTGAAGACAATTTAGAACACGTTCTCAATAGGTTTTCCAATGTTTAGTTAAATGATGAAAAATATTGCATAGACTTCTATTTTCTCCAGAAATACGATTAATAAATTTTTTTACAGTAAATTTAATGTGCTGGCGTCTAATACTGCCAGTGGCTCCGCCCACTTGAATACATATCAGCTATTGTGATAATACACAGTCGAAGTCCTTTCCCAAACTGTATCCCTGGACTAAATTTCATCAAAAATCGGTTCAGTGGTTTAAGCGTTACAGAAAAACAGACACGAACAGACAGAGATACTTTTGTATTTATAACATTAGTATGAATATCTTTTATCCACGGAGATAAGAAATACAATTTTCAGTTAAAATCTTACTGGACTGCGGGAGATCATTACGCTAGTAATCGCGTATCACAAAATTTCGACTTTACGTTTTATAAAACCTCGTCGGATTTAATTCCTTTGTTCTTAAGACACTTCTTTTTTTCAAAAAGGTTAATAATATTTCTTTTGATGATCTCTGTGGCATAGGTGTAGAGTTTTCAACGGGTTTATGGGAGGGTATGAATTCAATTCCCACTCAGTGCAAATATTTGTATACCATTAATTTTTTTGGCTTTCGATGTAATATATATAGGTATGCAGATAGCATAAACTTAACAAATTATACTAGCGTGCATATAACTAATATTATAATATAACTTTTATCTTAGAAGAATTATTTAAACGCGCAAATAAAAATTAAACAAAACTAATCAGACGCTGCCGATGTCGCAGGCTTAGCTAGATTGTTCAAAACACTTTTTTGTACGCACCTAACATATTGTAGTTGAAATATAGCAATTGTTATACATATATTATATCTTTCGAGAAATGAGGCTCTTTACAATTTTAACAACATATCTCTCGTACTTAAGCAGCACTTTGTGTATGAAACAAAGTTATTTCTTCAACACCTTCAAGGTTCCTTGTGTACCTACAAGATCATGGAAAATTAATGATAGCTTTTAGAGAAATTTAAGCAATTTGAATATTATATTTGCAAGTTGTTAGACTGTTCCGCTATGTTAGTAAGGTTAATAAATAATTAAATATCTGTTAAAGGTATAAACGATTCTTCCTTTTTAACCGACTACTAAAGGAGGGTTATGATTTTGATAGGCTTTGTATGTCTGTATGTAGGTTCAACTATCATTAGCTCTCACTCATAGCTCCTCAAAAACTTGTTAGAACTGGACTATCGAAGTATTGTTAGAAGCATCTTAGTCGTCCACTGGTTATAGGCTATATAACGTGTCACGGAATCTAATGTGGCGCCCTCTAGCTATATACCTTTTGCTTGCCTCAAAATAATATAAATAAAAAAATTAAGTTTAAAACTAAAACCCGACTACTCAAAAATCAAGCTATAAAAGTATTAAACAATAAAATATCAAGAATAGCCGTGGTCGTATACCACATATAATATTTTCTTATTTAATACTTTTTAAAGCTTAATTTTTGAGTAGTCCGATTTTAGTTTTATATTAAAGACGAATAAGTAAGACGTGCAAGTAATTTTGCCTATAATTTTAAATTGAAATACATACATACATATACTCACGCCTTTATCCCTGGAGGGTTAGGCAGAGGTGA
Source organism: Eilema griseolum (assembly GCA_963662185.1). Taxonomy (NCBI): domain Eukaryota; kingdom Metazoa; phylum Arthropoda; class Insecta; order Lepidoptera; family Erebidae; genus Eilema; species Eilema griseolum. The sequence goes on from OY759252.1 coordinate 11,722,335, forward strand.
ATTAACATTCACATTTCGTCAATAATTGTATTCGGTCCCACGTAATAGGGGGTGAGCCGATTGCCATATTCCGGGCACTATTGTTGACTCGAGCCATACATCTGAGTCTGAGTCTGGGCTGTATATATACGTCTGATGTTAAACAGCCCTTGGCCGCCTTGTACGCCACCGCATGGTAAGAGATGGGGTGGCCCTAATTCTACTCTGCCGGCAACCACGCGAAATACTTGTAACAAATTGAAATACTTATACTGAGAATTTCTTTTCTTTGATTACACCGTGAATTTGTTTTGATTTTGAAATAATCGTTATCGCCCTATACCTCACTTCTGCTAAAGCAAAACCACTGTCATACCACGGACACTGCTACGAAATCCATTGCATTTCAGACTTCAAGTCAATACTATTAAAGTCCAAAATTAAGAAAATTTTGCAGAGTGAACGAAAAAGTGTAATAAAACTCCTTTTATTAAATTTTGAACTTTAAATGTATAGGAATAAAATCTAAAATTTAATGCCATTTTTGCAGTTTCTGTGGTATGGCAGAGTGGTTATGCTTTAATAGAATCGAGGACCTGGAGGGATTGTAACCGTGAGGGATTTAAACAACAAAAAACATACCTATCTACATTTATTAAATGCCCTAACAATTTATTATTATTCAAAATTTGAATCATTTCGAATAATAATGAAAACCGTGTAAGATGGATTCTTTCCTTAATTGTATGTTCAATTTCACCTGGAACAAGTCTTGAGATAAATTGAGATGTTTGAAATAAATAGCCCCGGATAAAGAGGCTAGTAGGTTCTTGTAATATATTAGGTTGGAGACATTAATCAGGCAAATGTAATCTTTGTAATTGAAGATGGGACTTTTTTGGTATTAGTAATAAAAGACTGAACCTACGACTACTGGATTGGTCCATTATGATGTCTTTCAAATATTTATCCTAACTTTGTATCTATTCGGAGGCAGGCAATTCTTACGGTTCTGTATAAATGGGTATATCTTGTGGTTTCGAATTACTTTTGTAGACTGGATTAATAAATAACTTATAATCTAGTAAATATCGTCATCACCATTAGGTATATACAATAATCCCGATTTTACCCGAGGGTCTCCCAGAGTACGGGTTTTGTTTCACGGATCCCTCATCAAATTTGAAGAATACAATCACAATAATCAAATAAGATGTACAGTTTTTGTATTTTTTTTAATAAAGTTAGTTTGTAAATTTACTACACCCTTCTACAAGGTAAGAAGCAGGAGTGAGAAGACACGGACCTCGGTAGATTCTTTTTAGATAGATAGATAGATAATACTTTATTGTACACCAATACATTTACAGCAGAGACAAGTAGGTAGTATGTACATATATACAGTTTAATGTACAATAGGCAGCCTTATCGCTGAAAGCGATTTCTTCGAGGCAACCTTGCCTGGAAGAAATTTCTTTTTCTTTCCTGCTTATAGGAAACGAAACATGTAAGAAATTTTATTAAAAAGTTGTACATTAATAAGTCGATGTGCAAATTATTTCAGCGCTTTAAAACACATGAAGCCGTTTGAACACAAAGGAATAGGAATCTTTATGATTTCTATAAAAAAAAAAAGTTTATTCGCATGAATGCGTACTAGTTTGAAGCTTTGTTAACATTAGCTTCAAGTATCTCTATCATTCTGTATTATATGAACTAAAGGCGCATGAAAAAAGGTGCAATATGTAGACCATAAGTAGATACAGATTAATGTACGACCACAATGAACGTTGTACACTATATATTTCATTGACCCCTTTTCATTCCAATCGTGTCTATATGTTCTTACGACGAATAAATGACTATAGTAATAATATGACTATTGTTATAATTATTGTAATAAAATATATCAATAAATTAAAACACTTTGTTGCGTTTTCAGTCATTTAAAAAAAATACATTTACTGATGTGTCGAGAATAACTTATAGATACAAATACATAAATGACGCACACTCATAGGAAGTAAGACACAGCGGTATTTCCGCCCAATTGAGCAGTCCGACTGGGGAAGTACTTCCTCACAACAGAATACCGCGGCCATAATAACCTTGTGTTGTGTTCCCGGCGGTGAGTAGGGTAGCCAGAGCTCACTAGAGAATTTTTGTGTTGTCAGTGTAAAAATCTGACGGCACAGAAACTCTGTGCTTACAGGGTTGGCAGCACGAGTGTGACTCCCTTGGTTTTTGCACGTCTATAGGCCACGGTAACCACTTTCCATCAGGTGCACTGCCACCTAAGGTGGTAAATGGTAAATAATTAAACCAGATTGGCTGTTTAAACGTGATTAACTAATAAACATCTTCACAAACCATTACATATATTATTAGCGGGATGAAGAAGTAACATAGATAGTATTTATACTGTAGATTGATGGCACTTGGTGGAATTTGTTGTTACACATATTGATAACTCACTTGTACTTTTCCACATTACTTTATTGCTTATTACACCTGACCGGTTTCGCCTTACGGCATCCTCAAAGGTTTATAATGACAAACCGGTCAGGTGTAATAAGCAATAAAGTAATGTGGAAAAGTACAAGTGAGTTATCAATATGTGTAACATAGATAGTACCTACATTAGAACATATACTAACTGTCAAAGCAGCAGTATCACAGTCCGTCCTAGAAGTCTTCATTATCACTGTTTATTAGTCTAACAGAACTATCTCTTGATTCGCGGTTACCCTTAAAGTTAAGAGCCAAAACTCGATTTACAAAAGTTCTAATTAATGTTAATCACTTGAAAAGTTTAAATTAGTCCCTTTCATGCTGAGTTTAGAGATATCCAATATGACTGCGGAATATTGAACTAAAATTTCGTTCATCACTGCTTAATTTTACGGTCATTCGAAATTTAACTTTTGAATGTTATTCTTGATATTTGTATTACCAACTTTACAGTATCTGCAACTTTTGACAAATTATATCGAAACTGGTTGTTTGAATAATAAAAAATAATAATAAAAATTGTTTATTTCTCACCACAAACCAATAAATTCAAAATATGACACAAAGGGATTACTGTATGCACATTGGGTTGTGGATCGCTGGTGCCTGTGGTAGGTAATAAAAACCTGAATTACAGGTCACCAGGTACCCACGAACTGATACAATTCAAAAACTTATATACAGACACTTATACATTGCTTGTTATGCCAATAAATCCATAGGAGAAACATAAACTCCGCGAATAAAGTTAAAAAGGATGTGTGAGAGTGTGTTTGTGTGTGTGTGTGTGTGTGTGTGTATGTGTGTGTGTGAGGTATGTGTATGTGTGTGTGGGGGGGAGGGTGTAATAAATAACTGCACTATGAAGGCACTTAAAGCAGTTCTTCTGTTGTTCGATAGTTTTGCTGAAGAAGCCATGCTCGAACTCTCTGTTTACAGTTATAGAGATTGAGGTCATTTAGTGTCAGGATATGGTGTAGTCTGTTATAGAGATAAGGTCCAAGAAAAGCAAAAAAGCTACGAATAAACGACGTGCGTATGAGCATAGATCTAGCAACCAGGTGATTACGACGGGAGGATTCTCTATTGCACGGTGTTTGGGAGTGTTGTCTGACTATCACGGATAGAACAAATAGTTGTCTTACCGTGAGTACTTGACAGAGTTCATAGAGTTGCGTGGTTGAAAAGAGACGGGGTTTGAAATAGGAAACCTTGAGTATGAATGATAACCGGTTTCGACATATTGTAACAAAAGTCCAAATTTAAAGTTTTTAGCTGAATTAAATACACATGATCATCTGTAACACTAGAGGAAATTAATACCTGGACTTAAGTTTAAATAATGTTATTTTGAAATGAAACGTAATGTAACGCATCAAAAGTTCAGGTTAACTTTTATATTTATTATTTATTTTACATACATAACATAAACTCACGCCTATATCCCCGAATGGGTAGGACTCAGCAGTCCACTACCCATACCACTAGGCTACCTACTAGGCTTTTTTTACGTGCGCAATATCCCCACCGGAGCCGGTGAAAGAGGTCATGTCGGACTCGAACCGACTAAAACGCACGACGCCTGTGGGTCGCTTTTGGTTGGCGAAGGTGAAGTTAACAGGCATATCCCTCGCACCCCGGCCGAACACGGCCATTTCTCTCGATCTAGCCGTCACCTCGGGTGTGGGAACCAAAGAGTCCCCAACTCGTCCCCGGTAGAGGGGAGGCGCGAGACGCGCCGCGCGCCGCCGCGGCCTGCTTTCGCCAGAGTGACAGCCTCAGTACATCAATAGTAAGTGACAGCACATTATGTCTAATATATGCTACAGAGCATAAAAACTACGATCAAAAGTAATCAATGAGTAAGTATATTGCGGGAAAATATAGCGAATTACAATTAAATTAGCTAAATACTCTTAGATTTTTATAGAGAAAGTACCTTCTTATCGATAAAAACATACATATAATCATACCTCTATGCCCGGATGGTTAGGCAGAAGTGATTTAACACACACATTTCACAAATCATCTAATTCGCTCCCACGTTATAGGTGAGCCTATTACCGTCTTCCAGGCACTATTGTTGACTCAAGCCATGCGTCTGAGGCTGAGTCTAGACTGTATATCTGTCTGATGTATAACAGCCCTATCCTTTAGTCGCCTTGTACGACACCGCATGGGAAGAGATGGGGTGGTACTCTGCCGGGTACCACGCAGCTGAATCTTATCGATACAAAATAACAATTTGGCAATATAATATGTAGTAATAATTTACTCAACTTAAATATTAAATTATATCATCAGCCTAATCATCTGAAAGTAAGTCCTATTTATTATTAACGTATTCTCTGTCAGTATAAGACTATACATAAATAAAGGTAGTCTTTCGATCCCTATTTGTAACAAAGAATTAATTGGGCTAATAAGGGGATTTCGATTCAATTATCACAAGGGCCAGTCAAAGAGGATCTTAGATTACACCTAAATAAGATTTGGAAGAGATGTCTAAATTCGTCAATCTCTCCATCAGTCTAACAAATAGATAAATTAATTGTTTGTAAGAGCGCTTTCACATTTAATAATAGTAAATATTCTTTATTGTACTCCAAAATACCCAAATGAACATGGATTTTATACATTATAATGTACAATGGGCGACCTTATTGTAAACAACAATCTCTTTCAGGCAACCTTTGGTTGGTCATATAATTACGCCTCTATCCCCGGAGGGTCAAGCAGAGGTGAAATAACACTCTTGTTCATCCAAAGGTCGCCTGGAAGAGATTAATTTGCTTTCACATTTAGGGATTTTAGTCGAACTAACGCAGTGCTGCAAGCAGAAGCATGGCATTACGGCTTGGTAATGCTTCCCAATCGAACGTTTAGGTCTATTCCTGTATCTTTCCAATATGAATCCTACACTTATGGCTTAAATAACCGCGTGGTTCCTAGCAGAGTAGAAACTGGCCCACCCCATCGCTTCCCATGCGGTGTCGTACAAGACGACTAAGGGATAGGGCTGTTTAACATCAAATAGATATATACAGATCAGACTCAGGCACAGATACAAGGCTCGAGTCAACAAAAGTGCCCGGAAAACGGCATTAGGCTCACCCCCTATTACCCCTATTACGTGGGACACAAAACAATGATTGGGGAAATGTGGGTGTTAATTCACCTTTGCTTAACCCTTCGGGGATAAAGGCATGATTATATGTATATGTACGGCTTAAAAATTTACATGCACACGCCCTACTACCTAGATGCACTGCTGATATCACGTGACAACTGCCCGGCACATACGCACGGTCTCATATACCGGGGTGTAAGATGGCCCAATTGGCAGTATGATACGTATGTAGTACACAGCTGTGCCACTACAGAACGGCGCCGCAGTTGCTCTACTACCTATGCCTATATTTGTAACTGCTCTAAGATAATTCTACTAATAATCGCCAGAGACAACAATTTCTCATTCTCATTATGAAGAAGTTTTTTCTATTGTTATTCTAATATTGTTGTTAATAGATCATTACCTTGATTACGCCATTAAGATCTGGTCCTCTCTATGAATCACTTCAACTTGATTGTTGTTCGTATTTTTATCAGTTTGTGGCATTTTTACAGTTATATTCCTTTTTCGAGCTGGCCTTACGATCTAGAAGTGCCAGTTCGAATCCTGGTCGCTGAATTCCTACTTCAAAACTTTTAACACAAGCAATGGTGGGATTATGGGAAGTATTAAGCAATTTGTAATGGTAGATCCATTACAAAAAAAATATCCTATGTAACCCACACTCTATGAAAGATTACTAAAACCTTCTGTTCTTATAAAGGGTTATTTTAAACTTTCGCGGTGTGAATTCATAATTATACGTGGAATCCAGTGATTAAAATACTAAAACCAAAAAACACAGTGCCGTTAAAAACTGACATAGTGAGTGCGGTGTGTCGCCAGCCTAACCGATCATAATAAGTGTAATGGTGGGTAGGCGCTCAAAAAATGTTCCCCGCATAACACTCGACACTCGAAGACTAGTCAAGTCGTGACCACGGGTGCTGCAACGCATCCGAAACGAAACAAAAATAGTAAGTTCCAAGATATAGTTCGCGAGAAGTCCCGATATCTTGTATACTTATAAAGGGTTTTTCTAACTTGCCGTAACGCAAGCTCGTCACAAGCAAAATTCTTTTTACCAATTGTAAAACGTAGACTGACAAACAACTAGCTTCACAAAATCATTACTTCTCTGTGTTGGACGATTTAAAAATCACCCCAACACAATGAAGAGTCATGATTTTGTTGTTACTCCGTGTTTTGATAAAGGATATTGTACTTTAAAGCATTGCTTCCCATTGCACATCCCAGATTAAATTACGAAGGACGGGATAAAAAGTCCATTATCATGTCCCAAATTGCGAGAATCCTTGTCGTTGAATGACTTGTTTTGTATGGGGGCAACAAAAGAACTGATCTGTTTAGATAGGTATCCGAATGTAAAGGGTTCATTGATACTGTTTCAATGAGTTTATTTACATGTAGGTACCTAGTACAAACATGCTTACTCCATCCTCTTCACGTCTATAAACCCCGAAGGGGTTTGCAGAAGTCTATTAATACCCACATTTCGTCAGCTATAATAATAATAATAATAATAATAATAATAATAATAATAATAATAATAATGTTTATTTCTCACCAAAACGTTTACATAACAAATCTCAAATAAAATACAGTAGAACATGATTTTCGGATGAACGTAATAGGGGACGAGACTATTGCTGTCAAGCGAACACTATTACATGGACTATGTGGTTACTGGCAGATGATAAACAACCACACACACCTACGGGAAGGGTAGGTTTGGATTCTCCATTACGAGTAGGCAGAAGTGACTAATGAACTTAAGGATGAAATAAATAAATAAGTCCTACATTCCCAGGTCCTTTAGGCGTTGTGTAAAAAAGCATCTGCTGAGGCCGTCAAGCTGAGTCACCAGTCACCATTGCTATATGCTACGTGTCTGTAATGGTAACCCTCTTTCCTGAGACTTTGCTTTCAGCTTATCATTAGGCAAGGTGAAGTCAAATTGATGCGTCCCACTTTAAAAATGCCAGTCAAGTGCAAGTCGGCCTCGCACTCCAAGGGTTCCGTACAAAATTGTATTCAGGGACGAACATACTACATATACCGTAATATATTTTAATTGCGTTGACTTAGAAGTTTGATTTTTGCACAGTTTCCAGTCGTTACAGACTCATATGAATTTCAACTGAATAACTCCACGCATTCCCGAGAATAAGACTTGACAGACAGACAGATGAACAACGAAGAGATCCTATAAGGGTTCCGATTTTTTCACTTGAGGTACGCCTAAAACTAACCCTAAAACTATCACCAGTTCAATAATGCACAGTCCTCAGCGGGTTTGAGTATTTCTGCATTCATTTTTTCAATACATCAACAATTTAATACCATCAATTCATTCAATCTTTCGAATTCATAGTATTATGAATAAGATAGTAATGATTATATTCATATTAGACAAAGTATTTTGATATTCATTGATGTTAATATGCTACAATATTGTAGCGGGGATTGCGTGCTAGCTAAAAATAGGAGCTGTCCCGTCGGCTTTGTCAGTTGGCTGAGCAACCGGGTCGGGTGTTCTGCCCCCGTGCGGGGTACACATAGATGCTAAACACATAAACACAAACTATATTGCTGTGTATGTGTGTTGTAGTATACACAAATGTTTATAATAGTTAATAAAACATCTGTGACAAAGTACACAGCACTATCTACACCCAAATTAAATAACGTGTACACCAAGGATATTACAATACAACATGTGAGAGATATAAGTTATGTGGTACGTACACATGGCGGCATTATCGCTATGCGGCAAGCAATTTCTTACCGGCACTATATAAAAATGAATTTTCCTAAGCACAAAACTCGAGAACAGCTCAACCAATTCAGCTAATTTATTTTTGTGTGTTCTAAATGTTCCACAGAACGGAAGGTTTTAAGCAAAGAATTCTATGTAGACGAAGACGATATCAGCTTCAGCTTATAACATATGTTTTTAGAATTTGTCATTTCTTAATTCTTCTTTTTTTTTCATTTTATTTTGACATTTTAGGAAAACTTAAAGCTAAAAAGTAGCAGTAGGTGAAAATCAAATAACATATTGAAGGTCATTTACAAGTTTTCCCCGATAACATGTCGTTTAAATTTGAGGATATTACGACGACACAATTTTACGACCAACAAAGCCAACAAAGTAGTGATCACATAATGCTTTCTTTACTTTGGAGACACTAGTGAAGAATAAGTCTATGTCAACATCCCGACTTGCCACATTGAATGTACGGCAGGCTCGTTGTAAATAAGAATTTTGTCTGTAGGTAGTTCTCGCCATAGGAAGGTGCAGAAAAAGTTGATGAAACTTAAGCTCCACGAATTATTTTCACATACATACAGTGCTACTTAGTTAATTAGTAACTTTATCTGTTACAGTACTGTACTAATGGGGATTCACCAAAACCTTCACGACCACACGGGCTCTTCGTTTCTTTTTACTCTAAAACCCGGCTTTATGCCACAATACTACACACCGCGGTAGCCTAGTGGTATGGGTAATGGACTGCTGAGACGAGGTCTCGAGTTCAAACCCAGGTTTTACCATGGCACACACCAATTACTTTTCGATGCTTTTCGAAGTTATGTGTGTATTTATCGCAGGTTTATAAGTGCCCTGTTAATGGCAATAGGCTCGCCACTTTTTATTTATTTTATTACATTGGGACCTAAACATAAACTGGAGAAATGTGGGTACTAGCACCTCTGCCTACCCCTTCGGGGATATAGGCGTGAGTTTATGTTATGTTATGTTTTACTACGCCCCTTCTACAACAATTCCAATTTTCTCGGTTAACTTAATGCATTTATATGTCTTTTGCCGACGTTATGACTGAACTAAAACGTGACCTACAAATCAAACTCATTAATTTACCTTTTGTTTCGAATCCAGTTGAATAAACTAACTATGAGTACCTATAGACCAAATTCTTTTATACAAAAAGGGGTGACCAAAAAGACGAATGCAGCCAAAATTCCGCAGCTCATTACCTTCAGTGACCGCATGTTTTCCGCATGCCGAAATACCTGAGGTCGACGTTTGAATTTGTGGTCGCCCTGTAATTGCGTACTATACGGGTTATCCAACCATATTATGATGAAGAGGCCTTAACTACGTCTAGTTTTTTTTTAATTAATCTGTTGCCAAAATCAAACCAGCGGAAATACTGTGCTTAAATGTACTGAACTTAAGTGGAAAAAATGTATGTTCGTGAAAAAAGTGTCAAGTTTTGTGGAAGGTTTTTTTTTACTTCACAGGCATAATTAGGTTTATTTATTTATTGGATGTATACGATTTTAAAAAGATCCTCGGAGTCTAAACCAGCCTCACCTGCGATCTAGTGTACTTGCTGATTGACGAACTCTGGTACAGACCTTCGTCTCGAGATTATATGCCACTGATCTGCCCATAATATGCCACTGATCTCTTCAAACTATGTCACTGATCTCCTCTAGGTCACCGACACTCGTGCCAAAGGCCTATATTACTAAAGTGCATTAATCATCGAGTTGTTTTTTAATTATACTTGCCCAACGGAAATTTTATAAAAACTAATCGAATATGCCGTAGATAACAAATATTAAAACAAGGAGGTAGGACACGGCGGTATTTCCGCCCGATTGAGCAATCCGACTGGGGAAGTACCTCCGCCCTACAGATTACCGCGGTTATAATAACTTCGTGTTGTGTTCCCAGCCGTGAATAGGGTAGCCAGAGCTCACTGGAGAATTTGTGCTGTCAGTAGGAAGACTAAAGGCTTGTCCTGATTTGTCTTCTACTGACGGCACAGAAACTCTGTACTTACAGGGTTGGCAGCGCGACTGTGACTCCTCTGGTGTTACAGACGTACATAGGCCACGGTAACTACTTTCCATCAGGTGGACCGTGTGCTTGTCTGCCAGCTAAGTGGTATAAAAAAAAACAGAACCAAAGAGTATTAATATAACCTGATGAATTACGCGTGATGAACTGAGTGAAATCAAAAAATAGAGACTATTCAAAACGGTAACCTAATAGATGCCTACCTATTTACAGTCGTGATAAAATTTAATTAACTCAACATTGGTTAGTCCCACCCCTAGTTGACTTATCCTCTGAAAGACCAACTTTTACCAAACTGAGGGTAACTTTGTCAAGAGGATTACTTAACTAAATAGTACTCACCATTTTCCTAAAACATACTTAAACATGACTGTAAAGTATTTCTAAACGTTTAGGTAATTCATTATTATTAGATAGGGCTGCTAGTGTCTGTGAAATGTTTTACCTATAATTTTTATACATACATATAATTACGCCACTATCCCCGGAGGGTAAGGTAGAGGTGAATTACCAACCACAATTCACGAATCATTGAATTCGGTCGCACGTAATAGGGTAGTAGTAGTCGTCGTCTTCCAGGCACTATTGTTGACTCAAACCATGCATCTGAGGCTGAGTCTGTGCTGTATGTACTTGTATCTGTCTGATGTTAAACAGCCGTATCCCTTAGTCGCCTTGTACGACACCGCATGGAAAAAGATGAGGTGGTTAAAATTCTACTCTGCCAGAAACCGCAGGTTTCCGCAAACAGGTTTTTATACCTACCAATTTTTCATCAGCAACAAAAAAAACAAACAGTAAAGTAAGCGGAGCGTGAAAAAGCATCTGATAAGACCATCAATCTGAGGGCCACCATTCGTGTCTGTAATGATAAACCTTGGTTATCTTAATCGATTTTAAATAGCATACTACATGCCTTAAAATGTCATTCATCAAAATTAAAAAGTTTGACTTCAGTAGTAGGTATTCACGGGGACTGGACCAACTCTCCAAACCACCACCTCCCCCTGTCATTCCCTCCCCCCGCCATGCCCTGTCTCTCGGCTTCAGGGTGGCCGTCACGGCTAAAAAAAAAAAAAAAAAAAAAAAAAAAGTTTGGTGTCTATTTGGGGGTTTTCGGCCATGCTGAGTCGATTGCGCTAATCCGTTTTCGCGTACGACGCACCGTTACAAAGTTACAGAAACGTAATCTGAGGTAATTGACGAACAATTGATAACGGCCGACCCTTGATAACGACCAGCCGTCGTCGCTCAATGTTATCTCGGGTCTGTTGTCTTTTTTGTCAATGTCTGCGTCATAGCCAATGATGACTAAACCTATGATGTAAACGGGTATGTATTTGATTTAAAAAAAAGTCCTTTCGCAATACTAATGTTCTTTATTATTTTCAAAACAATATTTGAATAACTTACTTAATATGATATCGTTATACAGCGTATTGTTAGTGAACAGGTGCTGGAAATCGGCTAATGACATACCATAATGTTTATAGTATAAATACATTAAACAATATTCGCCACATACTGGAGTGTAATCGTTTTGGATTCGATTAGTGTTGTAATTCCATACTCTGCAATTTCGATCTAAAAACGTACGATGGAAACCTGTGGGTGCTCTACCATAGGAATCAAAGTACTGACCAACTCCATTCGCGTCTATGTGTATAGCAACCCAGTGAGAACCAGGCTTATTGTCACTATCTAAGTTGCTTATGATATATGTAGGCATATCTACATGAATCGGCAAGCGATTTGCGGCATAAACATTACATTCACTTTTTGAATCCACTTGTCTCAAGTATCTCCGTATTTCTAATGTATTCATGATCGCGTTACGATGTTATCAGGCTCGTAGATTATAAGCAAATAATGAGATCAACAATAATTTAACATATTATAGGGTCTACAAAAACTTTTGTTTTAACTGTAACATGACGTACGAGCTCCCTTTGCTCGCTCCCGCGCATAATAATTTCACTCATAATGAACATTGACCAAATTGGTCTGGTCTATGACAGAGTATCTTAACATACACTGCATTTCGAACATTCACGGTAACATAATATATACAAACACATTGTTAATAAAACAAAGAAATACTTTGTATGAATATATTTTATTGAAAGGATCAATATACAATAATGCAGACTTATTTCTAAAACATATTTAATTCTAATACGCGCTTAATTCTAATACACACTTAATTTTAAAACATTTAAGTTTACTTAACTACTATAGTCAACAGAAATGTTACGGTTTTTATCGATTTCTATAACATTATCAAATTCTGCATAGACAATACAATTAATAGTTTGTGTTAAAGCCGTATCAAAGCGAACTTCTATTCTTACGCTACCATGTTTTATAAGGTTCCAGTGATTAGAAGCATTCGCTGATAAGTCAGGTGTTAAATCGAACGCTAGCAGACAAAACCCTTTGGAATATTGATCTCTAGATATCCCGTTGCCTTCATTAAGGAAATGTATACCTGTACCCGAGAACAACGTATGATAACTAGAAGTAAAAATATTATTCCCAAATGATGGTTGTAAAGCTTTTGAAGGTATTTGTTGTCCGTCTATGTATAAACAAAATGTACTAATATCAAAATTTTCAAAGTTAAATGGGTTTTTAGAGAGATTTCCATTGAATGCTGCATTATTCACAAAACCAACTATACACCGTTTAGGTACTTGACCAAGGAATATGTTATCAAGAGTTTTACCCTGAACACCTGATGGTATCGTTAAAACTTTAACTTCAGCTCGTGTGATAGGATATTTAGCTGTCGTAGATGATAACACTTTTTGATGTGCAAGTAACACAGTTGGATTAATTCGTGCTCTACGAACAATCAGGGTTGCATCTGTAATAGTAACTTTAAATTTAAGGTCGTCAGCAAACAATTAGAACGAGTCAGTCGCTACCAAAACAAAAAAATGTATGTGTCATCTAAAGTAATGACCACTCTTATAAGCAAAATTTCTGTTATCTGGGAATATGACTAAGTAGGTAGGGATTTGTGGTTATCGAATACAACAAAAAAGTTCAGTTATCTGAGGTATTTAGCTTACAATTCAAACAAATTGGTTTGCTATCTGAAGGTAAATTATCTGAGGATATCATTACTACGTTTCTAAAAGCAACGAGAGACGGGCTGTGTATAAAAGAGAGCCCTCTCTCTCACTAAACTCAGTTAAAACGTCGTCAACAGTGGATAAGTTAGTACACTATAATAAAAAGACCAAAGTACAAGTTTGATAACTGAATATCATAGTATTCTTCATACATTACAGTGTGCTGTTTATACGTTGTGGTTACTATGGCTGTAAGTATTATCATATTTCAAATAGTGTTCTTAATTACATTTATACTTTTTTATTCGTGTGTCCATGTCAAATTTTTCAAAAAGATATTTTATATTGTTTCAGTTTCTAGATAATACATATAAACAGTTTTACTATCCAGGGGAAGAGGATGAGCGCAGTGATGAAGAAGGTACTCTGGAGTACAAAGTAAAGAACGCCATTCTACTAAAAAGGAAGAAAGACATAGAGGAATTCTTTGAGAAATCGAAGAAGAAGAAGAAGGCCTCCAAAAAGTCATCTACTGTTGGACGCTTATCAAACGGGGGTACAGCATATATCTCTACAAACAATGACGATGGAGATAATGCATCCCACCTCGTAAAAATTGAAATTTACGATCTGAAGAAGACTAAAGAAATTGCACCGACGGAGCTATGGAAACATGCCGAGCTGCGTGTAAAATATTATGCAGCAAACGATGGGGACAAGAATTTAAACAATGTACGTGATATCATATACGATATAACTAAACAGCTCGCTGCTACCGAAGATTGTGCTAAATACTTCATGAATAATTGAAGTAGTGAAGATACACAGAGACTTCTACCTTAATTTAGTTTTGATAGTGTATGAACTATTGTGTAGTACAATCTATCTAGTAAAACAGTGCGTATTCAAGAATCCTTGTGTTAAATATAAAGATTAATAGTGATACACCATGGATACATTAAACTGTGACTTATATAATTCGGAACTCGTGGTGCTTGCTGAGGAAGTGTCGTTAGATTTTATGTCATCTGAATTCAACCAGGAATTTCATATATCACAAACTGGAAAAGGAAAAAGAAAATCAGAATCTGTGACAACAACAGAAGAAGACTCAACTGCAAAAAGAATACATCTTGAAGCACCATCCACATCATCAGTGTTTTTTCAAACTGTGAGTACAGAAAGTTATGATACAATTAAATGTTCACAGTGCAATGTGTCGATAAAAAAAAAATTTTTGAGTAACCATTTGAAAAGTAATACACATAAAAATAATTCTTTAAAGAATGATTCAGAGTTAAGAAATGTTAAAATAGTTGAAAGTGCTTTCGGAAATAGAGTTATTACGTATAGAATTAAATCTGATATCATTATTGACAACAATCCACGACCTTTTCAAACACCTGAATTATTTTTAAAAGAAATCAAAGATGTCGTATTTACTTTACTTGAACGATGTATCATAGATCTTTTTATTGTAAAAGTAAATTTTATCCTCAATGCAGACTTTATACAGCTAACTAAAAACTTACGTAACACGTTCGACTTCCAAATAACTAATTACGTTTTCAGTCGTGGTGATGATAAAGATATGATTTTTTCTTTAATAACTTCTGAAATAAGTACTAAAATTTCAAATTTTGAAAAAAAAGATAGTGGTTGGAGTTTACTAAAAATAAATTACATGGATATGAATGTTAATAAATTTAACCCATTGCGGGGCTCTTTCTACATAGACCTACCATTAGACATAAAAGTTAAAAAAGCAGTAATAAATGTGCAAAATAGGGATAACGAATGTTTTCGATGGGCAGTTTTATCAGCATTATATCCAGCTAAAACCCATGTTGACAGGGTAACATGTTATATTCCTTATAAAAATAAATTAAAATTTGGTAATATTTCATTTCCTGTAAAATTGAAAGACATTAA
Source organism: Eilema griseolum (assembly GCA_963662185.1). NCBI lineage: Eukaryota > Metazoa > Arthropoda > Insecta > Lepidoptera > Erebidae > Eilema > Eilema griseolum. The sequence goes on from OY759252.1 coordinate 11,737,801, forward strand.
TAAATTTGAAAAACTTAACGATATTAGTATAAATGTTTTTGGATTAGATTACGATTCTAGAAAAAAGAAAAATATTGTGGTTGGCCCGTTATATTTTACAAAAGAAAAAAAAAACATCCATTTAAACTTATTATACATAACTCAGGCTAACAGAGGTCATTATTGTTATATAAAAAATATTTCAAGGTTAGTCGCTCAACAAATTTCATCAAGTAAATGTGCAGTTCATATTTGTGATGGTTGTTTGTTAAACTTTACATCGCATAATAATTTAAAACAACATCAAGAAAAAGATTGTTTCCACATTTCAACAAAACTACCATCGGAATCTAATAAAAAAAGTAATTGGTTTAATGAGTTAACACCTTCGAACCAAATATCATTTAACAATTATGAACGAAAATTAAGAGTACCCTTCGTAATATATGCTGACTTTGAAGCTTTTTTGAATCCTATTAACGGATGTTCTAATAACCCAAATAATTCATCAACCGAAAACATTCAAAAACATGAAACGTATAGCTTTGGCTATTACATTAAATGTTCATATGATGATAGGCTTTCAAAGTATAGGTCACATACAGGTAAAGATTGTGCACTTATGTTTATGAAAATGATAAAAGATGATTTAGTTAATATCTGTAAAAAAAATACATTTGTTAAAAGTCCGTTGCCATTAACGGAAGAAAATATTAATATGTCTAATCAAACTAAAGTCTGTTATATTTGTAATCACAGTTTAAATGAAAATTTTGAGATTTGTTATAATTAGTTTACTGGTTTATATGAAGGAGTTGGACATACACATTGTTCTAAAAAGTATAGAGTACCAAACTTCGTACCCATATTTCTACATAACTTGGGTAACTATGATTCGCATTTTATTGTTCATGGTCTCAATTTTGAAGATGGTAATATAGAAATAATTCCTGAGAATAAAGAAAAGTACATTTCTTTTTCAAAAATATTAAATATTAATAACCGTGTTATGAAATTAAGATTTCTTGATTCTTTTAAATTCATGTCTAGTAGTCTAGAAAAATTGGCTCAAAATTTATTATTGGAACAATTCAAAGAACTCAAATTAAATTTTCCATGTGAGGAAGACTTTCGGCGCTTAATACGTAAAGGTATTTATCCTTATGAATACATGACTTCATTCGAATGTTTAAACTTAACATGTCTGCCTACTCCTGACAAATTTTATAGTTCGTTAACTGATATGCATGTTACTGAAAATGATTACCAGCATGCTCAAGATGTATGGAATCATTTCCATTGTAAAAATATGAAAGAGTACTCTGATTTATATTTAAAAACAGATGTTTTATTGTTGGCCGATATATTTGAAAATTTTAGAGATGTGTGTCTTAAAACATATGAATTAGACCCAGCCCATTATTATACAGCACCGGGTTTGAGTTGGGATGCCATGTTAGTACATACTAAAATAAATTTAGAGTTGTTAACTGATATAAACAAAATTACTTTTATTGCAAAAAATATTCGCGGTGGTATATCTCAATGTAGTAACAGACATGCTAAAGCAAATAATTCTTATATGTCAGAATATGATCCTTCTGTACCATCTTCTTTTCTAATGTATCTGGATGCAAATAACCTTTACGGTTGGGCTATGTCTCAATGTCTCCCTACTGGAAAATTTGAATGGGTTGATGTTAATACTAACTTTCATGTTCCTGACGATGCTGATTATGGTTTCATTTTGGAAGTGGACTTAGAATATCCAAAACATTTACACGACTTACATTCGGATCTGCCGTTATGTCCTGAAAATATATGTTATGGTGGTAGTAAAGACAAAAAATTGATTCCAAATTTAAATGACAAAAAGAACTATGTCATTCATTATAGGAATCTTAAACAATGTTTGAAAAGAGGACTTCGTTTGCTTAAAATTCACAAAATTCTTAAGTTCAATCAATCAGCGTGGTTAAAAGTTTATATAGATTTGAACACTCGCATGCGTTCATTGGCAACTTCAGATTTTGAAAAAGATTTCTTTAAATTAATGAATAACTCTGTTTTTGGTAAAACAATGGAAAATGTTTTAAAACGAGTAAATGTAAAATTAGTGAACCGTTGGACAAATTGTGGGAAAACTCAGGGAGCTGAAACTTTAATAGCAAGACCTGAATTTCATAGTTTATCTGTATTTTCAGAAGACTTAATCGCTGTACAATTAAACAAAACACAAGTTTTATACAACAAACCGATTTACCTTGGATTTTGTATTTTAGATATTTCAAAAACTTTAATGTATGACTTTCATTATGATTTTATGAAAGAAAAATATATGGAAAATATTAAACTATTATATACAGATACTGATAGTTTAGTATACCAGATATTTACCAATAATTTTTATCATGATATTAAAGAAAATTTAGAAAATTACTTTGATACATCCGATTATCCTCCTGACAATATATATGGTTTACCTCTAATAAATAAAAAGCGATTAGGATTTTTTAAAGACGAAAACAATGGCAAAATTCTTAAAGAGTTTGTAGGACTTCGAGCAAAAATGTATGCTATGGACGTACAAAATAAATTTATAGCTAAAGCAAAGGGTGTTAATAAATGTGTTACAAAAAAATTTACTTTAAATGATTATAAAAGCTGTTTGTTAGAAGAAAAAATACATTATAGTGAAATGTTAAGATTTAAGTCAATAAAACATACTATATACACACAAAAAGTTAATAAAATATCTCTTTCGCACAATGACACTAAACGATACATATTGGAAGACGCTATCAATACCCTAGCTTGGGGGCACTATAAAATTAAGAACATTTAACTTTTTATGTATGTTGTAAATATAAATAATAAATATTCTACAATCTACTGCCGCAACACGCTTGCTTCGTGCTTTAATTGTAATATAAATATGTTTTTAAGATTGCTATAAATGTTTGTCCTTATAGGTCTCTCTATTATAAGATTGTGTAATAATTATATAAAATAAAATTTAACAAATTTGTTTATAATATTGTGCCATAAATTTTTATCATTATAAGTCTGTCTATTATAAGATTGTATAATAAATGTATAAAATATAGTAAATTTGTTTATATGATTGTGTTATAAATGTTTATCATTATAAGTCTGTTTAAGTAATAATTTTTTAAAATAAAATATATAAATGCTTATTTTCTTAACAAATTGTTTCATTCTTTGTCTAAATCGTAACTTACTTAGACGTTTTTCAAAATGATCCACTTCAATCATCCATTTACTGCGATAGTTGCTGGTCCAAGTGGATGTGGAAAGTCAGTCTTTGTAACAAATTTTATAAAATTTGTTAAAGATGTTTGTAACACAAATTTTGATCAAATAACATGGTGTTTTGATGAAATGCAACCTTTATACAATATACGAAATGTTAATTACATCCAAGGCATACCAGATCTAACTATGTTTAGTGGAAAGGATCCTCAACTCCTAATAATTGATGACTTAATGAGAGAGTCTGATGGACGTATTGTTGATATATTCACAAAAGGAAGTCATCATAGAAATTTAAGTGTGTTTTACATATCACAAAATTTATTTCATCAGGGAAAAGGTCAACGAGACATATCTCTGAATTCAAGTTATATAATTTATTTTAAAAATCCAAGAGATAAAACACAAATACGATACTTGGCACGACAAGTATTTCCAGAAAATCCAAAATACTTGGAAGATTCTTACAAAGACGCAACTAACAATGCACATGGATATCTTATGATTGATTTAAAACAAGAAACAAATGACATGTGTCGTATTAAAACAAAGATATTTCCATGTGATGGATATTGCACTGTTTACATACCATCAAAAGGGTTTAAATATAGTAGAAATCAACAGATATCCATTAGTTACTAACAATGCATGGAAGCACAAAGACGCATAAAGACCTATTAAGCGCTCTGATTACACTTAAACCAAAATATCAAAAAGCTCTTTTAAAAGCCTGCGATGAAGAAGAAATAAATTGTATTTGTGAATGTATTCATAACGTTTTACAAGGAAAAATAGAATTGAAAGAAAAAGAAAGATCAAAATTGAAAAAATACAAAAATATTCTACGAAAAATAGTACGGAAGGGATCACACAAAATTAGAAAACATTTAATAATACAAAAAGGTGGTGCATTTCTACCACTAATATTGGGTTCTGTTCTAAGTGCCTTGGTTAGTACACTTGTCTAAGAAAAATGGATAATGCTAAAAAAATGTTACTCATCGATCCATCTCTATTAGAAAAGTTAAAACAACCTAACGCGGTTGATACTCCATTATCTCGTTTAGACACAGATATGCAAAACATTTTAAATAGCGATATGGATGATCGAAAGAAGTGTATTTTATATTTACAAACTCTACAAAGATATTTAAACTTCACTAAAGAGGAGCGACAGCCCTATGAAATACCAATAATAAATCAAGACTCGAAAAGATCGGTGAAGTATATTACTGATGATGAAGATAATATATCTACAGTCCATTCTAACACATCAGTAAAGGAAGTAAGTTTGCAAGAAACTAATGAAGGACCATACACATCTAATTACATTTTAAAACTTATACCAAAATCCTATATAAAAAGGGGGGAATCACTGTTGAACTTACTCTCTTTGAATAAATATAAGATTAATTGGGATGAGACAGGCACTGTGGTTATAGATGGTCAAAAAGTTCCTGAAAGTAATATTGTTGATTTGGTAAATGATTCATTGAGGACACTTAAAAATAGTGAACCTACTGGATGGCAAAAATTCGCTACAGCTTTAAAGGAAATCAAAGTACCGCTTATATATATTGGTAACACAAAAAGATCTGAATATATTAAAAAGCTACAATCACAAGAGCATCAAGATTCAATCCCAGCAGATGAATTATTTTCTACACCAATAACTGAAAGTAAATTTCGTAAAAAGATAAAAAGAAAAATTGATTGGGAAAAATGGACCCCATATTAGAATTAAATAAGATTTATTATGATTCTTCACATCCTGCAGGGTACAGTAGCCTTAGCAAATTAACCAAAGCAATGAAAGGTAAATTGAAAAGAGATGATGTGAAGAACTGGTTAAAGTCACAAGAAACATATACATTACATAAACCTGTACAAAGAAACTTTTCAAGAAATAAATATATTTTATCTAATATTAACGAACTGTGGCAGGCTGACTTGAGTGATATGAGAACTTACTCAAATTATAATGATGGGTTCAACTATATTCTTTGTGTTATTGACGTGTTTAGTAAATATGCCTTTGCGAGACCAATGAAAAAGAAAAACTCTGAAACAATCAAAGCATGTTTCGAGAGTATATTCATGGAAGCTAAAGTTACACCTACACATATACAATCTGACAAAGGGACAGAATTCGTATCCAAAGACGTACGAAAATACTTTACTTCAAAAAATATTAATTATTATACTACTAATAATCCTGATATTAAAGCAAGCATTGTAGAAAGATTCCAGAGAACTCTAAAGATGAAAATGTGGCGGTATTTCACACATAAGAACACGCATAAATATATTGATGTTTTACAAGATTTGCTGTACTCGTATAATCATAGTTATCATTCTAGTATCAAAATGTGTCCATCTGAAGTTAATCGTGATAATATCATTACTGTATGGGAAAATTTATATTACAAGAAAGGAAAAGACAAACCTTCTAACATCGCTTTATCGAAGTTTCGCGTTGGTGAGTTTGTCAGAATAACGAAACATAAACATATTTTTCAAAAAGGTTATGAATCTAACTGGAGTGATGAAATATTCATAATATCTTCCGTAATTCGCCGGTCTCCGTGGTTAGTATACACTCTTAAAGACCTAGAGGGCGAAGAGATAATAGGAACTTTCTATGAAAAAGAGTTACAGAAAATCATCTTTGACCCCACTGCCAATTTTAAAGTAGATAAAATAATACGTTCTCGATATTCTGGTGTTAGAAAAGAAGTGTTAGTCAAGTGGAGAGGTTATCCAGACAAATTTAATAGCTGGGTCTTGGCTACTAATTTGAAAGAAATATGAACAAACAAAGCTTTTATCTAACTTTACTAAGTAATAGTTCCATGGAATACTTTCCAGATAACAAAACATCAATTTTTTCCACAAAATTACCGAAACCAATAATACTAGAAGGAGAATGGAAGGTTGGCGTTGTGGAGTTCCAGTATCCATGCACCATGTTTACGGTTCAAGAACATGAAAATGTTATATACATTGCAAAATTAGCACAAATGCCTAATGAAAAAAAAGAATCTCTAATATATTACAAAATACACATTCCAGCAACGAATTATGACAATATTAATCACATTTTAAAGGCAATGAATAATATTCGAGAAAAAATAAGATTTCGTTATGATGAGATATCAAAGTTTGTTGTGGTTAGTGTATCAGATGAAAATATAAAATCCATAACATTATCATCCAGATTAGCCCTTCAATTAGGTTTTGAACCAAATAGAAACTTAGTAGAAAAAAATATAGGAAAATGTCCGGCTAATTTACACTTAGGCTTACCATCGCAAATATTTGTTTATTGTGATATAGTTGAACCACAAATTGTTGGGGATGTGATGACTCCACTTCTGCGAATTATACCATTAGATCCCTCGAAATACATTTATGGTGCTAATAAAATGCATGTTTTTTCTCCACCCCATTATTTGCCTGTTATGCGTAGAGAATTTGATACCATTGAAATAGATATAAGATCAACTACTGGTCAAAAGATACCATTCCAATTTGGGACAGTGTGCATTAAACTTCACTTTCAAAAATTATAATGTATTCTCAACATGATAATATCTCATGTCCTTACCAACACTATTATTCCCATCAAGCTGGATCAGGTATAGGAGTGATCTATAGGGGAGCACCATATCAAAAAGGACATGGTATTGGAAGTTTTCTTGGGGGATTATTTCGATCTGTTTTTCCATTACTATCTAGTGGAGCTAAAGCAATTGGTAAAGAAGCCTTAAATGCTGGCGTTGGTCTGTTGTCGGATATGGTCAGTGCACGTCCTATGGAGGAATCAATTAAATCCCGACTCAAAGAGGTCGGTACCAATTTGAAACGCAGAGCTGATAAGAAAATAAATAGCATCAACATGTCTGGATCAGGATATATAACGAAACGGAAACGTCTTTCTACATTCATTCCTTCGATAACAGCGAGAGTGAAAGCCGCAAAAAAATTGAAAAGTGATCATATTAAAGATATATTTTCGAATTAACTATGTCTTTTTTACATAGTCAATCTTGTGAATGTGTTAAGTCTGAACTAGATTTATTTGCATTACCAACAACTCAAACTAGTATTGAAAGTGGAATATGGATACACTATAAGCCCATTTCGTCCCTTGCTGACGATGGACCTATTGAATTTCAAATACCCGGAGCCGGCGACGACTACGTTGATTTATCTCATACTTTACTTCAACTAAAAGCGAAAATATTAACCCAGGATAATACAAAACTTGCTACTAGTGCAGTAGTTGCTCCAGTTAACAATTGGTTACATTCGCTTTTTAGTCAACTCGATGTGTACTTAAACCAAAAACTTGTATCACCTCCAAATAATACATATGCTTATCGAGCTTACATAGAAACACTATTGAACTATGCACCTGCAGCTAAAAACTCGCATCTATCATGCAGTCTTTGGTATGAAGACGTAGCTGGGAAAATGGACGAGATGGATGATAAAAATGAGGGATTTACAAAGAGACAACAAATGGCTAGTGAAAGTAGAGAAATAGAAATGATTGGTCATCTTCATGGTGATATATTTAATCAAGAAAAATTTTTGATTAATGGTGTTGATATGTGTGTAAAATTAGTTCGCTCTAGGGAAAATTTTAATCTAATGGCTTCTTCGCATGACCTTAAATTTAAAGTTACTATTACAGATGCAACCCTGATTGTTCGTAGAGCACGAATTAATCCAACTGTGTTACTTGCACATCAAAAAGTGTTATCATCTACGACAGCTAAATATCCTATCACACGAGCTGAAGTTAAAGTTTTAACGATACCATCAGGTGTTCAGGGTAAAACTCTTGATAACATATTCCTTGGTCAAGTACCTAAACGGTGTATAGTTGGTTTTGTGAATAATGCAGCATTCAATGGAAATCTCTCTAAAAACCCATTTAACTTTGAAAATTTTGATATTAGTACATTTTGTTTATACATAGACGGACAACAAATACCTTCAAAAGCTTTACAACCATCATTTGGGAATAATATTTTTACTTCTAGTTATCATACGTTGTTCTCGGGTACAGGTATACATTTCCTTAATGAAGGCAACGGGATATCTAGAGATCAATATTCCAAAGGGTTTTGTCTGCTAGCGTTCGATTTAACACCTGACTTATCAGCGAATGCTTCTAATCACTGGAACCTTATAAAACATGGTAGCGTAAGAATAGAAGTTCGCTTTGATACGGCTTTAACACAAACTATTAATTGTATTGTCTATGCAGAATTTGATAATGTTATAGAAATCGATAAAAACCGTAACATTTCTGTTGACTATAGTAGTTAAGTAAACTTAAATGTTTTAAAATTAAGTGTGTATTAGAATTAAGCGCGTATTAGAATTAAATATGTTTTAGAAATAAGTCTGCATTATTGTATATTGATCCTTTCAATAAAATATATTCATACAAAGTATTTCTTTGTTTTATTAACAATGTGTTTGTATATATTATGTTACCGTGAATGTTCGAAATGCAGTGTATGTTAAGATACTCTGTCATAGACCAGACCAATTTGGTCAATGTTCATTATGAGTGAAATTATTATGCGCGGGAGCGAGCAAAGGGAGCTCGTACGTCATGTTACAGTTAAAACAAAAGTTTTTGTAGACCCTATAATATGTTAAATTATTGTTGATCTCATTATTTGCTTATAATCTACGAGCCTGATAACATCGTAACGCGATCATGAATACATTAGAAATACGGAGATACTTGAGACAAGTGGATTCAAAAAGTGAATGTAATGTTTATGCCGCAAATCGCTTGCCGATTCATGTAGATATGCCTACATATATCATAAGCAACTTAGATAGTGACAATAAGCCTGGTTCTCACTGGGTTGCTATACACATAGACGCGAATGGAGTTGGTCAGTACTTTGATTCCTATGGTAGAGCACCCACAGGTTTCCATCGTACGTTTTTAGATCGAAATTGCAGAGTATGGAATTACAACACTAATCGAATCCAAAACGATTACACTCCAGTATGTGGCGAATATTGTTTAATGTATTTATACTATAAACATTATGGTATGTCATTAGCCGATTTCCAGCACCTGTTCACTAACAATACGCTGTATAACGATATCATATTAAGTAAGTTATTCAAATATTGTTTTGAAAATAATAAAGAACATTAGTATTGCGAAAGGACTTTTTTTTAAATCAAATACATACCCGTTTACATCATAGGTTTAGTCATCATTGGCTATGACGCAGACATTGACAAAAAAGACAACAGACCCGAGATAACATTGAGCGACGACGGCTGGTCGTTATCAAGGGTCGGCCGTTATCAATTGTTCGTCAATTACCTCAGATTACGTTTCTGTAACTTTGTAACGGTGCGTCGTACGCGAAAACGGATTAGCGCAATCGACTCAGCATGGCCGAAAACCCCCAAATAGACACCAAACTTTTTTTTTTTTTTTTTTTTTTTAGCCGTGACGGCCACCCTGAAGCCGAGAGACAGGGCATGGCGGGGGGAGGGAATGACAGGGGGAGGTGGTGGTTTGGAGAGTTGGTCCAGTCCTCGTGAATACCTACTACTGACTTCACCTTACTATTGTGCGAGATGAAGTCATATTGACGTGTCCTATACCTATATAAAAACCGGTCAAGTGCGAGTTGGACTCGCGAACCAAGGGTTCCGTAACTTAAGCTTCATAAATTTTGAATCCGTTACCTTAGAACTTTGATTTTTGCACAATTTCATTTCAGATATTGAGCGGGAACGTAGAGCATTGGCAGTAAGGGCGAATATGCTGGCCCGCAGGTTCGCTCGGTGCACGGACAGTGTAAAAGTAATGCTGCACATCCCTGTACTCGAGTGCGATGTGGGTCAGCTATACCCAGCGCTCCCTTATGGCCCTACGTATACAATACAATAAAGCTTTCAGAGCGCTGTTGCGGCGCTTCTGTAGTGCATCGGCTATGTTCGCTCACGCACGTACCGATGGTTTCGCAGCGTTGTGGCGAAAAAAAAATGACGTCGATGCTGTATGGAATGCGCGGCAGTGGCAACAGTATGCTCAGTGTACTTGTGGACAGGGGCTATGAGTGCCACATATTAAGGCACGTCTATAAAATGCATCAATCTTTTGTGATATATAAATACTAACATAGATTTAAATACTTACTAACAAAAAAATGGATTTTAATTATCTGGTAAATAAATGAATTATTATTATTATTATTATTACGTTAGAGACTTGAGTATGTGGTATGAATTTCAGATTGATATCTCCACATATTCCTGAGAAAAAGATGTACGCAAAACGAAGTGATCCTATAAGGCTGCCATGTTTTTTCCTTTTGAGGTACGAAACCCTACAAAGATTGAATCTAGAACATATTTAGCACAATTACAGGTAATTATTACGGGTAGTTTCATCCTGTGGATTAATTTATGTGGAGTCGTCGAGGCCAACAGTTAAGTTGTAACTAATGGTGCCTTTCTAAGCCTTTCCTTGTGTTGTTTAATGATGTTAATGCGTGGTCAACATAAGTCTCTTGCTTGCTCGCACAAAATAAATTGTAAACCAAAACAAATTTAAAAAAGAAAAAATAATCTAGTTCTAATGTAGTTCGCTGAGTTTCTTGCTGGTATCTTCTCAGTGGAACTAATCTACCGAACCAGCGAAAGAATCATTTTCCAATGGTTTATTTTTAATTATTTAATATTTTTATATTATTTCTTGACATACATATTTGTGAAATTTTGACGTTCATATGTGCTCTTTATGTGCCTAAACTGAATAAATGAAATTGATTCTTTGATTCTTGATTCTTTGATTTTTTCCCAACTCGGTAAGAATCAGCTTTCCAGACTAACTGTGATGGGGCTATTCGAAGTTCTATAGACTAGTCGGACTTTTCAAGGCTCCTGAGTTTGTAATTAATGGTATTGTAGTTTAATATGTTTAACAACCGCGGTAGCCTAGTGGTATGGGTAATGGACTGCTGAGACGAGGTCTCGAGTTCGATCCCAGGTTTTACCATGGCACACACCAATGACTTTTCGATGCTTTTCGAAGTTAAGTTCAGTGTATTTATCACAGATTTATAAGTGCCCGGTTAATAGTAATAAGCTCGCCACCTATTACATTGGGACCTAAACATAAACTTTCGAAATGTAGGTGCTAGCACCTCTGCCTACCCCTTCGGGGATATAGTCGTGAGTTTATGTCATGTTAAATATCACTCACGCCTATACAGCCGCGAGAATTACAATTTAAAAATTGTACTGTGTATACTCTCGCAACACGAAAAAAATATGATTACAAAAAGAGTAATTTGATTTAAAAAATATTTATGACTTTCATTTCTACGCCTGTAGAGTCTCGAACCCTCACAATCAGCTTAGAAGGGTTAAATAAACACCATCATTACCATGAACGCTGGTACAGAGGGTGGGTCTCAAGCCCAACCCTCTGCGTGATGAGTCCATAACTAGGCCCTCACTAGCCAGTTTGCAGTGAGTAAAATCTGTCCTATCCTGTGACCGGACTACGCCGAGGATGTGAGAATCGTGTTTAGTGAAGACTCGCTTCGATTGGAAGGGCCATTCGAAGGGAGTCCCTCACTTAGTTGTTTGGATGGTTCTGTAGCAGAAGGACAGATACGCAAAATCCCGGAATAGCAAAATCCCAGATTAGCAGAAGGACAGATTAGCATAAAGGCAGAAGTACAGATACACACTGAAGTCAAAATAAATTTTAAAAGTTATTTAATTCGTTTTATTAAAGACAAAATAAATTTTAAAAGTTATTTAATTTGTTTTATTAACTTTGGCCAAACGTATCAAACATTCCATTGCAGAATTTTTATTATTCAAAAAGCTCGTGATAGCTTGATCAATTTTTTTATCTTTCATTGTAATAAGAGAAGAACGTTTTTGTGGTATGCTATTGCCGGTCAACTTCAGATCTTGGAAATATGCTTCTTTCTTTAATAGCTGTACAAATAGGAAGAGTGAAGGATTCGTAGGTATTTTTGTATTAATCCTCCGGTGCCATCCCTCAACACCATTCGTTGTCCTAAATTTTTCGTTGTAACAGCTAAGAATGTCCTTTGTGATTTTGAGGATCCATTGGTTATTGAAGTACTTTTGAAATTCGAAAAATTCTGGTTTTTCGGGACACAAATCAAATATAGAAAGGTAGGCTTCCGGAATCAGAATTGCTGGCAATAGAGGTAATTGTGTGCATAAAGTTATTATTTTGTGCCCACCTTCAACTACAGTTAACCCAATTTTTTTAGCCATCTTCCAGACATTCTTAACAAAGTGATAATAGCAACCCTTGATAGTCACGTGTGGATAAACAAATTTGACAGCATTTATGGTTGCCAATTCGAAATCGCATTTGTAGACCGTGATTTTCATTTTAAATTGGTCTCTGAGTATTAAAAAAAGTCTTCTATACGTAGTTTCTGATTTGTTTGGTAACAGAATGTAAAGAAGGGGTACAAAGCTGACAGTATCTTCGTTATTATTGGTAATGTCTACGTGTAAGGTATATAGCTGATAAAAGGGTGTCGGTGTTACCTTAAATGTTCCATCACCGTAATATACCTCATATTTCATTAAAAGTTGCTTAGCCAGTGTAGTTCCAAAAATTATAATTCTTTCATCCACACCATCATCATATAAAAAAAAATTATCCACTAAACAGTGTGGCAGTTTTAGCTTCTTCATGTCTTTGCATTCAGTGACTTTCAGATATTTTCGCCGCGATCTATATAGAGTGTCCCTTTTCATAGAAAACACAGGCAAATCATCATCGTCAATTGCCAGCAAATTCGATTCTTCTTTTCTCTTATAAATGTAGTTTTCAAATACTCTCTGTATTGGTTCAAAGTTTTTACATACTTCTTCCTTGCACTGGTCTAATATTGCATCCGTTGTATTGCGTTGAAAATCAGGGATGCAAGAGTGCTTCGCTTCCCTTATTATGTCATTTTTAGCATTCAATGTAATAGATGTGCTACATTGTTTTTTGTTGTAGCAGCGCCAATTTGTGGTCCCACTCTCATTTTTCTTCACATAATTGTACCTGTGGCCGGCATGTAACAAAACACTTTTACCTTTTTGACTTTTAATAAATTTTAAATATGATCCACCGTTACTGGAACTAGCTTGATCCATTATTTAAATTATAATATTAAATTATTTGATAACTGAGGAAAATGTCTTTTATCAGAAAAACAAGCATTGCATGTCACATTGAATAACAAATATAATATAGATCGTCTGATTGTTTATGAAAAGTGGCCATGGTGGCGCAATTCTCGCCACGTGAGCTAGTGGACTGTATTTCGCGGGGGGTGAAGTTAACTGTTCCATTGACGCTTTACACAACAAACAAGACAGGTGATCGGGTTGCCGCGGATGTGGTTTAGGCAATGAATGCAACCAGAGAAATTAGGAGAGGATGCACTAACCTTCACGACGCCACGTGCTTTCATCGCAGCCGGTGCACTGATCTTCTCTTCCTGGCTCAGGAGTTGCCGCCCACATCACTAAATCACTTGAGGGACACACGAGGCACAATCCGATCGGCAAAGGTCCATGAAAGCGGTTAAAATCCAACAAACATTATTAATTTCTAAGAGACGCGAGCGCCGCGGCCATTGTTTGTAGTTCAATTGCGAAGGGAATATGCGTCTATTTTGACAATTGAGCCGTGCGGAAACTATTGCTATCTCACTTTAAAAGGTAGCGCGGGAGGGAGATGGGTACAGGAAGCGTGTGTTTCCGCGTCAATGACTTGAACTATTACTATAGCGAAAAATATAAATTCTACCATCGGCGCTACCATTCCCCCCGGCTTGAAGGGTTACCTTCAAAACGAAAAATGCGGAACAAATCTAAAGTCTAATCTAAATCTAGGTTTGGGAAATAACAACTAAAATATAAACCTAGGTTTGAACTCGTGCCTACTGCTGGCTAGGCAGAGGGCAGAGGCGAACAACCGGGCGCAGATACGATCCGGTTGCAGTTTTAACCCGTACAACACGCGCGTCCCGCGGGAATCGGGAAGAACTTCCTCTACTACTCCTAGAGGCCAATGCAAAGGAGGCGCATTCCCAGTCATAAGGACTACCACCGTACCTACAGTAATTGGGTTAGATGGAGTATTCCATTTTTGACGCGATTGCAGCGTGTGCAAAGAATCGGTTCTCCAACGATTCCAAAACGATTGGACTAATTTATCTAAAAGAGCGTGACGAGTTAGAAGGTGCATTCTATCGTCATTAACATCTATTGCGGGCAAATATTTTGCGTACTTAAATCACCGGTCAACTCTATATGACCGCGCGTAGATAAAATTCTCAAAAATCGGCCTACATAAACAACACAACGCAACAGTCTCGACCAAGACGAGACGCGATTAGCCAACAACAAAATAAGGGACTCTTCACGCGGGACCGACACAACAAGCGAGTGCTTCTTCTCCTCGGGTGGTTCGGAAACCGTGGTGGGATTGTATTGACTAACTGGCCACTTATCCAACGCGGCATGAATCCAGGACGGTCCACTAAACCATAACGGGTGATCTAAAATTTGCGAAGGAAGCAATCCACGAGAGAGACAATCGGCTGGGTTGTCGGTGCCAGCAACGTGAAAGAGATTATGTGGCGCTAATTCAGATTGAATTTTTGCCACTCTATTAGCGACGAATGTGTCCCAACGATGGGGCGAAGAGTGGGCCCAACACAAAGCGACTGTTGAGTCCGAAAAGCTAAAATTCTACTAATATTAATGCGAAAATTTACAATTATGTCAAATAAATTACCTTAAAGATTTTGACCACAATACAAAATGTCATTAAGCGACACGGAAGTGCTAGTCTTAGCACTGTCATCCAAAACTACGCGGAGTTTAGTAGTAAGCTTATCTTCTCTAATAACTCCGTGGTGCGGGATAATGTACGAAGGCTGGGCCCCGCCAGTGTCCGCAGGCGCAGGTGAGATGCAACCTTTATCTAAATATTCGTTAACAACCTCATCACAGGCCCGCTTCAACTTTGGAGACGCCTGCATCTTTCGTTCTAAACAAAGAAAGCGTTTTTCAGCGAATACACGGGAGTCACCGAGCGAAAAAATATCTCCCTTGAAAGGGAGCGCGACAACACAACGACCCTGCTCATCACGAGTAGTCGTGCGACAACAAATCTCCTCAGCCAACTTGTCATCAGGGCTTAGGATAGGTGGGACATTGACCTCTTCAATTTCCCAAAACTTGCGGATGGTAGACTCCAGTGGCGGCTCGACGGTGCAACAGAACGAAGCAGTCGAGTGACTAAAACTATCTATAGAAGCGGGTGCGGAACCAATTATAACAAAACCAAGAACTGTTTCCAGTGCGTGCGGAGCGGGGTATCGGTCCCCCTTGAACCTTACGTGATAACTGGAGGTGCGGGAGAATCGAAGCGCCGATCAATATATCGACGACTCCAGGAACAGCGTAAGTCTCATCTGCTAAAGGCAAGTCTTTAAATTTCGTTAATAAAGACGTGTCCACTGGGACGGTAGGCAACTGTTCAGTTATTTTATCTATAACGAGCGAATCCATGTCAAACCAAATATTATTATTAAAACGAGATCCAAACCTTGTTTTAACGGTGCCATGAACAGCTGACTGTAAACCTCCAAAACCCTTCACTACTGAGCGGGCCGAACGCTTATTAACATTGAAACCAAGACGTTGACAACAATCTTGAGTAATAAAATTACTTTGCGAAGCGCCATCTAATAGCGCTCGAACAATATGCGGTTTACCTAATGCATCGACAACAAAAACGCGAGCGGTCGCGAGGACCACAGTAGTGAGCGCATCACTAGCGGACAACGAACACAAGGCGACGCCATTCGCAGCGGTCTCCGGGCGGGCCGGAGCGCGCGCGAGCGCGGGCTGCGGCTGTGGCGCAGGCGCCACCGACACGGGCGACCTATGCGACGGTGTGCCACCGCTCGACGAACCAACTGTGCTCACATTGGATGTGGCATTACTATTTTCAAAATGGAGCAAAGTGTGGTGTCTCGCTGAACATTTGCGACAACTATCTCTACTATTACATAAAACAACGCGGTGTTTAGTACCGAGACAATTAAAACAAAAATTATTAGCGCGAACAAATTTATAACGATCACTAGGCGATAATTTTAGGAAACCCGGACACTTGTACAATTGCGAATGATGAGTATTACACAAAGAGCAAACAGGTGATTGTACATGTGCTGGTGCGGTATTAACATAAGTATGAGTTGACCTCAGTGACCTCGATGAGGCATCTATTTTGCGTTCAGAAATAACAACTTTCTTCGCGCCTTCATGTTTCGATGAAGAGCGTTGCAATATTTTTATATGCTCGCGAACAAAACTTTCTAAGTCTTCGAACTTAGGAATTTTATTGCCGCGATGATCCGACTCAAATAAACGAATGGTTTCGGAATCTAATTTCTTTAAACCCATATACAAAAATAAGAAGTCGCAGAGGTCATCGATCTTTAGGTTCTTTACGGCGCGAACAGATGATGCGAAAGTATCTAGAAACTTCTCTAAGTTTTGATCGTTACATGCCGTAATAGATTTCAATTCAAACATCTGATCCAAATATGCGTTAGCTACCGATCTTTTATCCTCATACTTAGCTTTCAAAGTATTTAAAATTAAATTATAATTTTCGGCACTAAACGTAATTCCAGCGCAAACGGTTATAGCTTTACCAGTCAATTTTTCAACAAGATAATGCAATTTTTCGTGATCTGTCAACGAAACGTTCTTATCTATTGTATTCTCAAAACTATCTATAAATAAACCCCAATTGCGAATGTTACCATCAAATTCGGGTATTTGAATTGGTGGCAACTTAGGTCGGTCGCGAGTGGGGTTGGGTCGGTCAGACGGTTTCTCCAAACTCCTAGCGACGCGTTTGATACGACAATACAAATCGTCAAACGACGACAAGGCCTGATAACTCACTGAGTAATCGGGATTTAAATTTAACTCTAAAACGTTGATGTCATATACTAAGGTTTCGAAATCCGCGCGTACACTATCTAAGTTTTCTATAGAACACAAGAACGAATCTCTAATGGCCAAATCAGAGGTTTTAAGTGCATTATCACAAATCGATTGTACGCGAGAGTAAATCATTTCTCTTTTAGCGTATAAAAGTTTCAATTGAACCCCATTACCGGTCCTATCAACCTTTGGGGACATGTTTACAATTAAATATCAAACTAAAGTGCGGTAAACAACAAATATGAAATGACTTAATCTTCGCGGTACAGAGCAGCGACGCGGCGCGAGCGATATCCGTAGGTAGGTAGGTACTTATGACTGCGCGTGCAAGCTTGAACAAACGCGCATAGTAACAAGATCGTACCTACGCGATGGTCGCTGTCTAGGTTCAACTATTATTTCAGGGATTAAGTATTGCGTAATATCTATTCAAATTAAAATACTTTCGTATGAATTTGAATGAAATGCGAGCGAGGTAGGTATAACCACGTATCTACCCACGTAGGTATTAGGTAAATACGATGCCAGCTAGCGGCGAACGGACAACTTAATTGAAACAAATAAAAACAAAAGCCAAATGCGTTAGGTATTACACTGTGCCTATGCACTAGGGTGTCTAGGATACCTAAGATCTAAACCTAAATTCCTAGATGCGGGGTTTTCTACTAAATTAACTAGGTATTTAGGTGCGGTGCGTTTATTCTCAATAGAATAATAACAAATGCCAAACTACGACCAAGGATTGATACGATAAGAGGAATGCGAGCGAGGTATAGCTGTGTACCTACCGTATTAGGTAAATACGATGCGAGCTAGCGGTGAACGGACAACTTAGAGATTGAAACAAATAAAAACAAAAGCCAAATGCGTTAGGTATTACACTGTGCCTATGCACTAGGGTGTCTAGGATACCTAAGATCTAAACCTAAATGCCTAGATGCGGGGTTTTCCACTAAAATAACTAGGTATTTAGGTGCGGTGCGTTTATTCCCAATAGAATAATAACAAATGCGATTACACGTACCTAACCTATGTATGTATTAGGTAGATACGATGCGAGCCAGCGGCGAACGGACAACAAAATCTAAACCTAAATGCCTAGATGCGGGGTTTTCTACTAAAATAACTAGGTATTTAGGTGCGGTGCGTTTATTCCCAATAGAATAATAACAAATTACAAACTACGGCTAAGGATCCGGCTCGAAGGACCAAAAAGAATGGTGGCGCAATTCTCGCCACGTGAGCTAGTGGACTGTATTTCGCGGAGGGTGAAGTTAACTGTTCCATTGACGCTTTACACAACAAACAAGACAGGTGATCGGGTTGCCGCGGATGTGGTTTAGGCAATGAATGCAACCAGAGAAATTAGGAGAGGATGCACTAACCTTCACGACGCCACGTGCTTTCATCGCAGCCGGTGCACCGATCTTCTCTTCCTGGCTCAGGAGTTGCCGCCCACATCACTAAATCACTTGAGAGACACACGAGGCACAATCCGATCGGCAAAGGTCCATGAAAGCGGTTAAAATCCAACAAACATTATTAATTTCTAAGAGACGCGAGCGCCGCGGCCATTGTTTCTAGTTCAATTGCGAAGGGAATATGCGTCTATTTTGACAATTGAGCCGTGCGGAAACTATTGCTATCTCACTTTAAAAGGTAGCGCGGGAGGGAGATGGGTACAGGAAGCGTGTGTTTCCGCATCAATGACTTGAACTATTACTATAGCGAAAAATATAAATTCTACCATCGGCGCAACCAGGCCATTTAGAAGAAAGAGGTCACAAATAGATAATAAGGTTAATAATAATGTTTGGTTTGTATTATAATGTACACGACAGTACATTATCTGCCTTTATGCTAATCCGTCTTTCTGCTAATCTGGGATTTTGCTATTCCGGGATTTTGCGTATCTGTCCTTCTGCTACAGAGGGGTTTGGATAACCGCCGATAAACAAGATGTATAAGGCGTCCCTTGCGTAAAAAAAGGTTATAAAAGTCACCAGTAATACGTCAATATACTCACCGAGTGTCCGGCGTGGGAGACGCCGAGGCGGGAGCTTGTGGCGGCCCTGGGAGTGAGGGTTCTCACGCTTTCCACCTTGCTCGCGGCGATGGTTCGCTGCGCGGATGCGTGGGCGGCCGGCGCCTCCTTCTGCGAGCAAGTAATGCTCGTGAAGGAGGAAGCGGGGCGGGAGCGGCAGCGAGAGCGACGAAGGATCGCAAGGTAAGCTGCCCGCGTACGAAGGCAACTCGGGCGTCGGAGGTCGATGAACGACCTCCGCCCCCCATGAGCGCCGGCCTGGGGGTGACAGGTGGAGCCGCCTGTCACCCTGGCAGAAGCAGGCCGCGGCGGTGGCAAGCCTAGCGCGCCTCCCCGTTTCCGGGGACGAGTTGGGGACTCTGTAGTCCCCACACCCGAGAAGAGGGCCAGATCGTGAGAGATGGCCCTGGGTCGGCCGGGGTGCGAGGGATATGCCTGTCAACCTCACCTTCGGCAACCAAAGCGACCCACAGGTGGGGTGCGTTATAGTCGGTTCGAGTCCGACATAACCTCCTCCACCGGCTCCGGTGGGGAGGTATCCGTGGGGATTATGCGCACGTAAAAAAAAAATATATACATGAGACCCTACTAAGACTCTCGAGTCAACATCACCTGCAAGTCAGTACATAACCCGATCAACGAGCAAGTATCTGGCGCAGGCTTCTCTCTCGGCATTGCGAGATCACAAGTAGTCACTCTCGTACCACCAAGATAAGTTAATTTATAGAAAAGTGGAGTAGAAGAGCCGACACAGGCTCCAATACGCTTGCTTTTTTTTATGCAAGAATTTGAATTTAATGATGATAATCATGACCAGTAAACCAGTTATCATCGTCTTAACATTGTTCCCAATTGCTTTCAGCCCGGGGCCCAAGGTCCGTATTTATCCTTCTCCTCCTGTTTGACTCATATGGAGGCGACTGCCGCTTCATCTCAACCCCGAAAGCAAAGTCTGTGACCAAACCTCGTCCGCCAGTCAGAATGAGATTAGAATGGCCCCAAGCGGCCCCATTCATGAAAATATTGTAATGTGTGTATATAACAATTCATATTATATACATACTTACTAGATGCTCTCGACAGGTTGCAGCGACGTGCGGTCCGCATCATTGGGAATCCCGAGGTCACGAACACCCTAGAACCTTTACAGATGCGTAGAGATGTTGCGTCCATGGCTGTATTTTACCGTCTATACCATGGGGAGTGTTCTGATGAGCTCTTCCAATTAGTCCCACCTTCCCCTTTCCTACACAGGACAACACATGCAGGTCTTAGATGTCATCAGCACACGGTGCAAAACATCCGATCAAGAACCAAGCGGTTCGGAGACTTTTTCCTCTGTTGCACCATTAAGGCCTGGAATTCATTACCAGCTCACGTGTTTCCTTCTTCCTACAGTCCCGGGTCCTTTAAGCGGGGGCGTGAAAAAGCATATGATGAGGCCGTCAAGCTGAGTGTCACCATTGTCACACGGTATGTGTAAGTAATGGTGACCCTCTTTTTTGGGACTTTGCCTTCAGCTTACCATCAGGCAAGGCGAAGTCTAATTGACGTGTCCTATATAAAAAAATATATATAAAATCTGAAACCAAGTCACAAAGCTGCTATATGTAGGTATACTCAGTAGGTATATAGCTAGTCACTTTACAAGCATACATATATTTTTTGATAACGCTTTTGACGAGGGTACAATGCGGCAAGTTTATCTGAAAGGCTTTACGTTACACGATCAAATGTTTTATTTTAGCTTTTTAATATGCAGTTTCCACGTACCTGGTGTAGGTATAACCTACCCGCTATTTCAAACAAAATTTTAAAAAGATTATCGTGCCAAATTCTTCTCTGCCTAGGACCCGGCAGAGTAAAATTTGGGCCATCCCATCTTTACGCATGCGGCGTCGTAGAAGGCGACAAAGAGATAGGGCTGTTTAACATCAGACAGATATATATAGCCCAGACTCAGCCTCAAATGCATAGCTCGGGTCAACAATAGTGACCGGAATACGGCAATAGGCTCACCTCCTATTACGTGGGACCGATTACAACGATTTGTGAAATGTGGGTGTTAATACCTCTTCCTAACACTTCAGCAATAAAGACGTGATTATATGTTTATATGTAATTTTTAATTGAATTTAAATAACATGTAAACTAAAGTAATAAGATATAAACTAATGTTTATATGTATATATTATTTTCTATCCTCCTACTACTTAATACAGGAAGTATAATAATAAACAAATTGCATGCTAGCATTATGCATCATTTGCTATAGGTAGGTGGGTACGTAGACTTCAATGATATTTTATTGTGTTTTGTGCGGAGTTTTAATACACCTAAATAAAACTGTATAAGTTACGCCACATGACATCAGTTATTTGCCAGTAATTATTATTCATACAAAAATATATACCCTGCCCTAGTAGAGCATGGACCTATAGAAAAATACAGACGGACTATCACTGAACATCGACTTAAGGCCAAAAGCTTTGGGAATTGTCGGCGATTACGTTTGTGGTCGTGGGCACTGGGTAGTATAGCAACATTATTTATGAACAATATATTTTTCAATTGCAAACCTTGTGCCACGTGTTTTATCTGTAATATTGAGACTCATAAATTTCGCAGATGATATCACTGCGAGAGAAGGAAAACTTGAAATAAAACCCTGTACCAACCCATCTGGCCACTGTGGAAATAGTAGGCCAAAGCTTCGCAACATTGGGAGAGGCCTAGTCCAGCATTGGACTGCGACGGGATAGTTGATTAATATGCGAGACTCAGTCCGTATTTTTCTAGAGTACCTAACTAGTATTTAAGACTTTTCTTAAAAATCCTGCCAGTGACAAGTATATATTCATAATTAAGTAACATAACATAAACTCATCAACTATAATATTTTTCACATAGCATGGGTACGGTGACATTTGACTAATTCCATTTCATGCATGATTCATTTCGAAACAATTTACCTAACACGGAATACAGGAAACAACACTTAATACGAAGATAAAAAGAAAACTGTTTTATTTTGCATTTTTAACTTAAAACTATTTTTATTTCTCCGTAATTATTTAAACTTTAAATATAAACATTCCAAATACATAATTCTTGATGCGTGAATCGGAACAGGTTGCGTTAGAGATTGACATAGTAAAATCGTTATAATCGATAAATTGTCGAATAAAGTATCATAAATCGTTAGTTGTATTTTTAACTAAAATACGATTATAAAATATAATTATGTAATAATAAACTTTAAACAAAGCATTTTTGTCTTTGTGGAGCTTTATTATAATATAGCAACACTGCTTAAGCATGAGCTGGCAGCCATCTTGTTATATCAACTCAGTACGAGTGCGTCTGCCTTGTATGCGGTCTGTTTTCTTTGTTTTGAGCTTGCGTGGTGTTTTTGTTACTTGTTTTTGTTATTGACTATCGTTGTGCTTTGTTGTTTTCGTTACCGTTTTTTGTTATTGACTTTTGTTTTGTTGTTTTTTTTGGCAAAATGCCAAAAAGAACGAAAAAGACTGTGCTTGGTAGTCAAGCCCGTGAATTTGTAGTTCGATTGCGGGATTACTTTGAGCGGGAACGTGAGAATGGCGGAACGCTATTGCCTGTGTCCAACGTTTTGGATCGAGTGGCAGATGCGTTAGACATTGGGCGGAACACGGTTTCTCGAATCACTCGAGAAAAATATGGTGCTCACGATACAGAAGAAAATAAGTTGTCCACCCCTAATAAAAAGCGAACCAAAAAGGCATCTGTAACAGATGTAGACAGTTTTGCGGCCGATGCTATACGGAGCCACATTTATAACTATTACCAGAATAAAGAATTACCGACGCTTCTAAAGCTGGTCAAGTCTTTAAAAGATGCTGATTTGTTTACTGGAAGTCCTACATCCTTGTAACGCGTATTGAAGGACATTGGTTTCCAATTCAAAAAAGTAAACAAAAGAAAAATTGTCATGGAGAGGGGCGATATAGCACTTGCGCGGGTTACCTTTTTGAAAAAGGCTAAAGCGATTACCGATTGGAGCAATGTCGTCTTCCTGGATGAAACTTGGCTGAATGCCAATCATACGGTCGGTAAAATGTGGACTGACGATACACCTCATGCCTCGACCAAAGTGCCAGAAGGAAAAGGGGAGAGATTGATTATTTGTCACGCAGGCACATCGAAAGGATTTGTAGAAAATGGGCTACTTGCTTTTAAATCGAAAAAGACGGGAGAATATCACGAAGATATGAATGCGGAAGTATTCACGGAGTGGTTTCAAAATATGCTTAGCAATTTAGAAGAACCCAGCACAATTATTATGGACAATGCCCCATATCACTCCGTGCAATTGAACAAACCGCCGACTTCTTCCAATAAGAAGAGCGAGTTGATCGAGTGGCTCCAAGCCAATAATGTGGAAGCCGATGAGACGAAATTAAAGGTGGAGCTAGTGAAGCTCGTAAAAATGCACAAGCCCCAAACGACATACAAATTAGATATGATGGCAAACGAATATGGTCACGAAGTCCTGAGGCTTCCACCGTACCACTGTCAGTACAATGCCATTGAATTAATTTGGGCCCAAATCAAAGGTAACTTGTTTAACCATAGTCTATTTACATACTGACAAAAATATGATTATGTTTATTACTTGAATTCTATGACTCAATTTGTTTTTTATCTTGTTTCAAGATACGCTGCACGAAAAAATACAGCTCCGCCTTTTACAGCCACAAAAATGATGGGGTTATTGAAAGAGGGATGCAAAAATGTCACTGGCCATAACTGGAAGAAAGTAGTGGAGAAAACCAAAAATCTAATCTTACATGACTGGGAGCGAGACATTAGAATAGACTGCATAATTGATTCCCAAATAATTATTCACGTCGACGAGTCAGATGACGATGATGATGATGATGATGATGAAGATGATGAACATGTTTGATTTTTAATAAATAATTAAACAGGTTATCAATTTTGTTTTACTTTTTTTCTTCAAAATTATTAGTTAATAGAATCGATTTCTTCTTCATTAATAAATGATCTCGATAAGATATATAATCGATTTTATTTCATGCGATTTTATCTTGACTACATCTCTAGTAACTTCAAATCCCAAACGTCACCGTACCCATCCTACGTGAAAAATATAATAATAAGAAAAGCCCTATCAAACACTTACTATTATAGGCACTTTGTATTGTACTTATAGTAGGTAGGTATCGAAAGCTAATTCCTCAAAGGTGTTTTACAGAATTCCGCAGTTGTTTTATGCCTCGGATCGCGCGACTGTCGATATTTGCGGGTAAACTTTGACAGTTATTTCATTAAAGTTTTCGCTTATACCCTTTCATGCTGAACTCTTGTGACAGGTCAAATGTTTGGTCTGAGCTATAGGAGGTAGCGATTTATCGATTATATATTTTTAATCAGCTTCTTCTTCTTCTTCGTGTCAATGGCAACAATTAAAAAAATAGAAGCTGAATGTGCCCAGCCCAAAATTCCGTCCGTCCAGTTCCGTTAAGTCTCAAAGACCGCACCTTCCGTCGCTTCATTCAGGTCAGCAATTGTGCAGGTGTAGAGGCACAGTGGGCACAGTATGTGGAATGTAGTACAATTATGGTACAGGTTCCAAAGTAACACGTTTTAGGTCCAAGTCAACCTCACCTGATAAAGCTCTGTCGCAGGCTTTCCTCTCGAGTTTGGGAGATCAGATGGTAGTTGCTGCTGACATACCAATATAAATAACAAGAGGACTACCTACCGCTCAAAAGTGCAATGTGACGCAACTGGAAAGTTGCAATTGGAAAGATGATGATGTTCTATCAATTGGAGGTTGGAGGTAATTTCTCAATCAATTATTTATAATTTGATCTATTTTAATTTTTATTTATTTCAGTAATCAATAATCAATTTAGTGCTACTAGAAGCCTACTTAAATTAGGAAAAAAAAATTGTTATTTTAATAAACAAATCAAGAAATAATTTATAAATATTAAATACAATAAAAATAAAATAACTATTATACAACTTATAGCTAAGAACAATTAAAATGCGTCGTAGAATTCCTCCGCATCGCATGCCTCTTGTGGTAGCGTTCCCAGAAGACTGGCAGCATTGCCACGTTGTATGGCAATGCTTATTCTCTGACCTAAAAAGAGGCCAGCCTTCTGGTCACGAGAAGCGTCGACCATTCGCTTCGCAATCTCACGGAAGAGGTTGCGAGCGCTCGGACCCCATGACCCCAAAGTCTCGACTCCAAACGGCACAAATTCATAATCTCCGATGAGATTGGAGTATTTGCGCCGCTTGAGAGCCTCTGCAGAAGCAGCAGCAGCACCAGCACAGCCAGCCGTGCTAGTTATATGGGTAGGAGCCATGGTATCAACGCATGTGGCGTCCCACACCAAAGTCCTACCCATCTTCCATGGCATTAACGACATGCCATCCGGTCTCTTGCCATCGTCACGCGCCAAACCGTTTGGTTCTAGTACAGCTGGTACACCGGCGGTGACAAGAGCACGGCGGACTATGTCGTTGAGGCTGGCGTGCCGTGGAATTCGCCCAGCGCTCCTGCAGCACGACAGACCATGGTGTCCGAGTCTGTCAACGGCTTCTCCACAACGGCATTGATGCGGAGAAACACACGGCGCACCTAAACGGAGACAAGTTGCGATGCGGAAGGTAGTGTCATCTAACATAGTCCCTACGTTAGATGACGGAAGAGCTTGTAGCCAAAGACCCGATTCCCACACTCCAACCGCCAGTAAACGGGCACGCTCAGCAGCATTGGAACATGTATTTAGTAATTTTTTTCCAACTAAGCTGCAGAGCGGCCCGTCCCACTGACGCTGTGAGAAAAGGTTCCTTGGGAGATCGGTGTTTGGACATGCAATTTTCCAAGCGTTCACTGCATCAGTCTTACACAATACTTCAGAATTAACTAGTGTAGGTGCAAGGATTTTCCTAGTTAATTCTTCCGTACTGTGGACTGAAGACAGGAACGCTGGTAAGCTGACATCTGAAATTTTGCGAATACCGAGCCCACCCAAGCGAATCGGTAGAGTCGCTTGTAGTAAAGCTCGGTCATCCAAGGCCACATTTAAAATTTTGGTGAGGGTATTTTCTATAATTTCGTCCATTTTTTTCAAAATTGTAATATGTTTAAAAAATGGCGTCGATCGTAAGGCATGGGTGAATTTTGGAACGAATAGGCAATACCGAAGAATAGTGAAAGCCGAGTGTATATTTATTTTGAGTAGGCGATCCGAAATGTCACTAAAATTTTGAACTTTTTCCTCTATAAACGAGGTGTAGGCATCTTCTAGGATTGGGGACCCGAGGAGACGTAAAGAGTCTTTTTCTAAAATTTTGATGGTGGGAGCTACGGAATTGAATTTAGAAATAGTAGAAATTTTGTCCGAAACGTCGTTTAAAAAAATCTCGCATTTGCTGTCATTTAGTTCTAAACCAATTAATCTAAATTCATTTTTAATAAATACCAAATCTTGTAAAACTGTCTCCTCATCTCCCCCTAGAGTCCCATCGTCTAGGTACCATACATTAAATTTAGAATTTAACCGCCGAATAATGGGCTGAATAGCTAAACTGAAAATTACCGGTCCAAGAGGGTCTCCTTGTTGACATCCAACAGCTGATTTCAAAAGGTTGTCCTTGTATAATAATTTGGAGGGGTATCTGTAACATTGCCAAAGAAAATTATAAATTTTGGGTGTTTCTAATTTAGCTTGGTTCAACAAGTTGACCTTCCCTGTTCCCTGTTCACCGAGTTGAAAGCATTCTTCACATCAACCTTGAGAATGACCTCACCTTTACTGGAGCCAAGGTAGGTTGATAAAGCATGTATGGCAGCCTCACAGCCCCCCTTTGAACCAAAACCAATTTGGAGGGGCTGGAACTTCAAAGCTAACTCGGTTTTGTAATATCTACAACAGAGTTTGGCTGCCATACGTCGGTACGTACATCCCACGGCAATGGGACGAATGCCACCGTCTCCCTTGCGTAGGGCACACAAATTAGCCCCATACAAAATGTCTGTGATGGCATCATCCACACTACCGGAGAGCATCAAATTCATGAGAGCCGTTAGCTCCTTCAGTAGTGCCTCACCAGCCTCCCCGGCGCTTGGCCCTAAAAGATCTTTCAAATGTTGTGGGGTTAATGCGTCAAGACCTCCGGCAGAACCACTTCGGAAGGAGACAACGGCTGCCAACACTTCCTTGGCCGTTACGCACAGGCAATCAGGGTCGGGAACAGGTGCCTCAGGAAAAGAAAGGCCACCCGCAGGCGCTGGATGCTTGCTCCGCAGACCAGTAAGGGTCTCCGGAGAGCAGGGCGCCACTACATCGCTACTAAAAAGCAATCTCGATGCCCCACTTATGTCACCATCCCTTAATTTTGATTCAACCAAATAAAAAATATTGCTTTTCCGAAAAGAAGAGTATGTTGGGTTTAAATTTTCCGTTATGACGCTACAATTATTTCTAATTTGAGACGTCAATGAATTTGTTGTTGTTCGGTGGGCTGTCCGGTCTGTCTTGTCTGTTCTAATATGTAAAATTTTGTATGAGAAGGTGAGCAGTTGCTCCCAAGCCGTTTTAGTATTTTCTCGAAGTACAAGACCTATGCAGTTTGACAAACTTTTCGCAACAATTGGTCTTGCACCGCGAGGAATTCTCTTTAGGATCGAAACAGAGTTTTTTAAGTGAGATAGTCTTTGCCAAAAGGGAATTTCAATAATATTTTCCGAAACTGTACTGGTAGAGGGTTGAATAACCAGAGGGGGGTTCGGAGATACATGTCGGGGTTTTTTTTTTCCGATATGTATCTTCAAACCTCGCTCACTCTTAAAAATACGGGCTTGGGAGCAGTGAGGGCATCGTATCACATTCAATAACGAAGCAGTAGGTTGACTTACCTCCGCATCACTATCGTGCAACATATATTATGTGTAATATGATGAATGAAGCACTTAAAATTCTTAAAACTAACAAGTTCCGTAAACACTATATATACAAAAACACTTTATAAATTAAAAACAAATGTCACAATAAAATAACACTGAAAATGTTTTTTGTGGCAGCTGGTTGCCAAGGAGCCCGTTGCCTTGGGAGCGGCGTCGGTGGCGTCCCGTCACAAAAACCAGCACCTTGCTTCTCCATAAATTCATTTTATTACTAAAAACACTTACTCATGTTTTTAGTATTTTTACACATATAGTTACATTTTCGGTGGCCCCATACTAGTCCTAGGCCTGTCCTGTGTGTGCCTGTTACAGTACTGGTTTACAGCAAATTAATATTGGTTCGGTTTACGCTGTCATTGGTAGCAAAAATATTTTTAAAATTAAATTTTATTTATGATAAATCTTTTCTTACTTTTGCGTTTTTATCAAAGAATATTGAATGTTCGTCAATGATACATGAATATTTATCAATATATTGAGTCTTAGAAGAGATTTAGTAAAAAATCGACGTTGACGTTGATTTTTTCTTTTTTATTATTTTAATTTAGATAACTGCCATATACATACATTATGTAAATAAATCTTAATCAATTATATTGTTGGTATTCCCCCCTATTTGATCTTAGGTTATTAGAAATTAGGATTGCAATTTAAAAATCTATGAAATATAATTTGTAAGCGACGCACTATCAGTAATTTTAATTATTATACTGTAACTACAATGTTCCTATCATATTAACTACCTACTTTGTAATATTTACTGCGACTGTACGTTTATGTTTATAAGTTTTACTTAATAAACGCAAGAGGGCGGTCGGGGCGGCAGTAGCATGTGTGACACCGACCCGTAAATATGTTGCCTACCCAAGATCGCTCCCTTTTAACTTTCTAGAAGACGATTCTTTTATTTCTAGTCCTATCACCTACATAATTAATGTTCATTGTAACTATCTAGTTTAAAAAATCGAGGCAAACACTAAATAATCATCCTGTAAGGAGGTATTTCCACCCAATTGAGCAGTCCGACTGGGGAAGTACCTCCGCCCTACAGAATACCGCGGCTATAATAACTTCGTGTTGTGTTCCCAGCGGTGAGTAGGGTAGCCAGAGCTCACTGGAGAATTTGTGCTGTCAGTGGGAAGACTAAACGCTTGACCTGTTTTGTCTTCTACACTGACGCCACAGAAACTCTGTACTTACAGGGTTGGCAGCGCAACTGTGACTCCTCTGGTGTTACAAACGTCCATAGGCCACGGTAACCACTTTCCATCACGTGGGCCGTGTGCTTGTCTGCCACCTAAGTGATATAAAAAAACTCGACGCAAGGCCAGGTAACAAATGTACAAATGGTTGTGAATATTGTTCAAGAAAATACGGAAACTCGGCAGGCTACATTTATTATTTTCTTGTATTATTCTGTATCCGAATGTGCTATGAATATTGGCAAATGCTCGAAAATAATATAGCAATGTATTGTATACGAATAAAGACCGGGATAGAAAAGAATTCTCAAGATTTTTGCAACCAAGAAATATTATGTCAAACCGGTATTTGCCTCATGGAATACAATTCTAAAGATAAGTATTTCTGTTAACGCACTTCATTCTATAGTATTACGATTTGTTCACTCATATTTTGGTTAATATCAATACTTTATATTTAAGTTAATAAAATTATATTATAAACACCTCAACAAAGTCTAGGGAACAAGATGATCCCAATTTTTTTTTTCGTGTAAATCTTGTTTCGCAAATAACTGGCAGCAAATAAATAAAAATAGAATAAAGTAGATTACAGAGTTGTTCGAAATTTAAAAATAAATTTAAATAAGTAATGATTTTCGAATATGGAGGGAAACCTTTTAAAAGTGTTTGATTGTGCAGTTTCTCTGAGGCAAAATAAAAATTATTTTCTTTGATTGTAAATAACGTTTATTATCAATAATACGTCTTTTACGTATGGTTTGTGCATTTTTGTGACTGTAGTCATCATGTCACGTCGTCATTTAAGTCGCGAAGAGATGTTAAGGGCTGTTGGTATGCTGCAAGCTGGACGAACTCAACGCGACGTAGCGGATGCTGTCAACACCCAACCAAGCGTAATTTGCAGATTATAGGCGCGCTACAGGTCTACAGGGGATGTTGCCGAACGTCACAGGGGACGAAATAGGGTAACTACCCCGCGACAAGATCATTTCTTGCAAAATTCCGCAAGGCGGCAACCCACGATTACTGCTCGTCAGTTGGTCGCAGGCCTCCAGTATCAGCATCAAGTGGTTATTAGCGATCAAACTGTCAGGAGAAGACTACACGAAGCCAATCTTCATGCTCGCAGACCGCTTAGGGTTCCAGCTCTTCGACGTGGAAATCGAGGTCGTCGCTTATTGTGGGCTAACGCACATTTACAGTGGACCGACCATCAATGGGCACGGGTTCTGTTTTCCGACTAATCTCGCTTCGGTTTTCATCCTGATTCGAGAAGAGTGCGTATTTGGCGAGTTCCTGGACGTTGGAGTCGTCTCCAGAATCCGCAAGAAGTTCATCCTTACCAAGGTGGAACAATCATGGTATGGGCTGGAATTCGCCTTGGTGGAAGGACCGCCCTCGTTTGGATACGGGGCAATTTGAATGCAAACCAATACATTCAGGAGGTTATACACCCCATGGTAATCTCTCATCGACAGCAGTTCGGTCAAGATTTTATGTTCATGCAAGATAATACACGGTCACACACCGCGAGGGTAGTGGTAAATGCGTTAAGCGAGCACAATATTACGACGTTGGAATGGCCTGCTCAGTCTGCCGACCTCAATCCCATAGAGCATGCCTGGGATTTGCTTGGGAGAAGAGCTTTCAGTGATTCTTTGGAAAATCTGAACACTGAAGAACAACTTTTTTTACACCTTCGCAGTGTATGGAGCCATATTCCACAGACGATGATTGACAATCTCATACTAAGTATGCCACGCCGTTGTCGAGCTGTTGCTAATGCTTTAGGAGGTCCTACAGATTATTAAAAACGTTTAAAGTACGGTTAATTACTGTATTTCTTACTACCTCGTTATTTTTGTGCCTAATTATAGAAGGTTGTAATACTCAAAATTGGAACTATTCAATACTTTCTTAAAAAAAAAAAATTGATATGAGAATGTTTTTATTAAAATTAAAATTAAAAACGGTATAAAAATACCCTTCTATTGATATAAAACACTCACTATTACAAGAAAGGGTTTTTAAATAAAAACTAAAAATGTCCTTGTTCCCTAGACTTTGTTGATGTGTGTATTATCTGTGTCAATATTTATTTATTTTATTTATTTATTCAACTTTATGCACAGTAATTTTGTACAAAGGCGGACTTAATGCCAAAGGCATTATCTAACAGTCAACCTTAGGGTGATGCAGAGATACATTGAGGTAGGTGCAGTGCACTATGACCACAATAATAATACATACATTATACATACACACTATAATACATAAGAAATTCATACACATACTTTTAAATATATTTACTTACATATTACTTACTTATACTTACTACTTATACTTACTACTTATATATATACTTATATATATTCGTATAATATATACTTATATAATATAAACTTACCTATACTTACCTAATTATACATAATGACAAAGTATTTCTAACATTAAGGTTTTACACATTAATATGACTAGGGGCTACTGTAGTAGAGCTGACGTACTTTGTACTTGAATGTTGCACGGTTAGTAGTCATCCGGATTTCGAGAGGAAGCGCATTCCAGAGGAGAATTGCTTGCACGAGGAAAGAAGAATGAATTAGGCTGGAACTATGAGTAGGACAGTGGAGAAGACGGTTGTCAGCTGACCGCAGATTTCTGTTGTGATGAGAACCAAGTAGCTGAATATGAGATGATAAATAAGAGGGGGCATTAGGAGTGGCTAAAATTTTATGTATCATCATCACCGCCCTCAAGCTGCGTCGCTGACGTATCGGCAACCATCCTAACTCCGAACGATGAGCTGAGACGTGATCATATTTCCTAAGGTTAAAGGTGAATCGAATGCAATTGTTGAGAAGGCGGTCGAGTTTATTGAGCAGATCTGCATTCAGGTCGAGATAGCATACATCACCATAGTCCACGATTGGAAAGATTAGCGTTTGCATTAGCATTGCCTTGGTTTTGGTTGGTAGAAAATTTTTGAGGCGATAAAGACTACGCAGCATTCCTGTAACCCTCTGACAGACCTTTGTAACTTGAACTTGCCAGTTCAAGGTGGAGTCAACATTCAATCCCAGATTTTTGACACTATGCGTGACAGGAATAATTCTTCCGTTGAACTTTATTGTTGGCAGAGTTGCACTGTCTACCTTATTCATCCTATGGCTACTTCCAATTAAGATACCCTGGCATTTATCGGGGTTGACAGAAAGACCAAACCTGTCACACCAAACGCCTATTGAGCGCAAATCGGAATTAACTCTGTCAATAGCCTCTGAAAGGTTCTCCACGCGGGCTTGGCTGTATATCTGTAGGTCATCGGCATACAAATGATACGCACACTGAAGTTCAGAGGTAATGAGGTTAATGAATATAGAGAATAAAAGAGGTGAAAGAATACCGCCTTGCGGAACACCAGAGTCGAGGTTGCGCCAGCTAGATGAAATTTCGTCTGCGCAAACCGACTGTTGGCGTCCACGAAGATATGAAGAGAACCACTCCAGCTCGTCGGCTGAGATCCGAAGATGGGCTAGTATGGCTAAAAGGATGTCGTGATTCACGCAATTGAACGCATTTGAGAAATCCACTAACACTAGCACTGTGATACAACCTTTCTCTATTCCGTCCCTGACATCTCCCGTTACTTTAAGGAGTGCGGTTGTAGTGCTGTGTCCCGGTCTGAACCCGGATTGTTATGGACTTAGTATCCCATTGGAGTGCACATAGTTGGACAGCTGGCGATGAACACAGGCTTCTAATACCTTGGATAGGAAAGGGAGAATGGAAATAGGACGAAAGTGATTGGGAAGAGAGGGATTGGAGATTTTAGGAAGAGGACGCACATAAGCTTTATGCCACAAGTCAGGAAATTGACCAGAGTCAAGTGAAAAGTTGATGATGTGTATAATAGCGGGAAGGAGTTGGTCCATGATAGTGGTTATCATACGGCGACTAATGTCATCACAGCCGACTGCCTTTGACTTAATTGCGAGAATAGTCTTCTTGATCTCCGCCGACGTGACTGGAGTGAATTGAAAAGGTTCGTAATTGGGACTGGGCAGTCCGGTGATAGAATTAACCGTTTGACGCTTGGTTGGGCCATCAATTGTGTGAGAGGTAGAGAAATGATGGTTAATGGCATCCAACTCAATTGTCTTGGGTAGCTCCAGCTGTCTTGGCTTACCAATGCCCAGTGTCCCAAGAAACCTCCAGACATCGACAGATGTACAGGAAGATAAGTTATCAAGAATATGTCGGCGTTTAGCGTTGCGTATCACCTGATTACACCGATTCCTGGCAGTTTTATAAGAATCCCAGTTGATGACAGAACGATTCTTTTTGAACTTACGAAAAGCCCGGTCTCTCCCTTTCATAGCGGTTCGAACATCACTCGTTATCCACGGAGCTGGTCTATGTTTTAATTTCACCCTCCTCACGGGTGCATGGATGTCATAGAGGCCAATAACTGTTTTGTTAAAAGTACGAACCTTATCATCGATGGTGCTTGCCTCTGCTAAATCCTCCCAACTGACTTTGGCAGCTTCATTGCACAATTTTTCAACATCCATGCGCCCGAAGCATCGTCTGTCCAATACTTTGTGTTTGAGTTTAGGGGGCTTAAGAATGTAGGAGATATAGATCAGGTCATGATGAGAGAAAGCTGGAGCTAGATACTGACCGTGAGTTCGAACAAGCATAGGCGAAGACGTAAGTATTAAGTCGAGCCATGTGTCCTCAACATCTTTATTGTGGTGTGTGGCCTGAAGCGGTAAAACGCACCGCCCTGCTTACGCCCGTCCGTCCGATCGCAGCGCAATGTTTGGTAACCGGGAAGCACGAACTCCGCGTTTTGAATAGATTCGTTCAAACCCGTTTCCGTTATAGCGAATATATCAAACTCCGATGACTCGATAAAAGATAGAAATTGCAAAGTCTTTGTCCTAAGTCCCGCCACATTCTGATATAGAACATTTATGTTTCTACTAGTTTTGTAGTTGGCCTGGGACGGTTGAGCGACGAAAAAATATCCATTCGCTAAACTCGACATTTAGCGGCCATACTTGTGAGTCACAGAGCTTAACGTAGTTACTTTCTGTAACACCAATTTTAAACGAAGCGTAGTCTCTTTCGGTTCTATGTTTCAATTTTTCGACAATTATTTCACAGTCGTTTCCCAGTACATTCTTAACATAATTCTTCAACATATCTTCCGACGTGTTTGTATCGAGTCTCCACACATGAAGGAATCTTTTTCGTTCTACAGATTTCAGGAGTACAGTCGACACATTACCCCCCCTTCTTATAGGGTTAGTCCTTCTTCTACTTATAACTTCTGTCCAGGTGTACTGCTTATTAACATCACTTTCAGTGTCCGAAGCTTTCTTAGCCGCCGCCGCTGCATAACTAACGCTAGACCTCTGCTTCAGCTGTGTCTGCTGGTTAGGGATGGCGTGCTTCCGTCCCGGACTATCGTCCACTGTTGATGTCCCTAAACCCACTTGGTCTTATTACAAAAAACGGAAATAAGTCAGGTTTAAACCTGAACTATAAAGTCTAGGCTTAATCTCAAGACCATGGTCTAAACTTCTCCTTATTACAAAAGCTGAATTATCCGTAGACTACTTAGTACCATAATTTAGACCTTGACTTAAATAAAACCACAGATTACTCAAACTATTGTTCGTTCATTATGATACCATTCAATCGCAACGTTCCGTTTCCTCCGAAAACAAAAATTGTCTGACATCATTAATAAATAATATGTACTAAAAATGGTGAAAAAAAGATTTAGATAATACATTTTCATTAAATTCAATTTTATGAATAATAGTTTTACTTTAATTTATAATAAAATATCATTATGATGCCTTTATTTAGCAATCATTGTTATGTATGATATTGGGAGATCTATGGACGTGAAATGGAACGAACTTTTCCGTTCGCGCTGACTTGGTATCAAATTTTTCCCAATTTTTATACCTACTTTAAAATATATTTATTGCAAGTTATTTAAAACGTTTAGTAAACCTATACTTTTGCATAAAAAGCTTCTTCAGATAGTTCGATAAAGGGGTTTACTGGAATACGATGTCTGTTAGGTAAGCGTGGTATGTCCAATGACTCCACGATATTAATATCTGCGATATCCATCAGATCAACTGCGTCAATATCCATTACGAGCATAGTATTATAAGAAAGTAAACGAATTTATCTGACGCTAACCGGCTAAGTTCAAAATGGCAAGTTTGACATATTATTATTGTGATTTACACTTTAGACCAACGTTAAACTAGGGGTCACGCAGGTTTATCTTTAGACCAGAGATAGTCCATGGTTTAGTAATAAAACCCTTTTTGTAATAAAAATTTCTTTAGACCATGGTCTAAAGACGATTTAAACCTGGTTTTAGAGTTAGTCCGTGTTTTGTAATAAGACCGACTGCGTTCTTTGAGCCATTAACAACCGTTTGACTTTGATTGATTGTCTTGTTTGCAGTGTTATTGCTAGTTGGTTTTCCTCTAGTTTCAATTTTCTCACTTTTTAAGGTTTTGATTTCCTGCTCATACGAATTGCATTTTTTATTTACCTCCTTTAATTCCTGTGCTAATCTACTGTTTTCCAGCGCCAAAACCTTTACTGTTTCCTTAATTTCCTTTATAATTTTCGATTCTAGGTCACTCAATTTTTCCATTACCACTTTATTTACTTTTGCCATTATACCCTCTACTTTGTCCGTTTCTTCACACGTTATCTCCTTAGTACCAATGTTTTCCAGGGAAATGTTTACATTTTTGATCTGATCCTTTTCATAATCCATCGTCATCACCCGTTGGGAGCGTACGGGAGTGTCATCCGTAATTCGTATGCGCTGGGTCACGTTGGAGCAGGAATCACACTTGAAAGTGCTTCTAATCTGTACCTGGCCCTCCTTGAACGCAGCTGCCGTATATTTCGCACATTTATAATGGTATGCAGACTTGCATCCCGTGCATTTCAGCAGCTCCAAGGAATCTATTTTCCTGTTGCATACAACACAATTCATTATCAAAGTCTTACAATGCAGTGCGACAGAGACGGAACTGGCCAATTCGCATGCGTGCGAGCGAGCGCGATGCGAGATTTCTTCACCACCCACAAAATGTTTTAATCACTAATGCACAGTCACTATATCACATATGTTTTTCTTTACAATAATGCGAAATTCTATGCTTTACAACTGTTCTCCACTTTGTAAATGTGCACTAACATCAAGGGTCTAATTTAGGAACATGTTTACCATGTCATATTTCGATTTTACCACTTTAAACCATATGATGACGAACTAGGGAGAAGATTAGTGTTAAAATCGCCCATGATGATGTGATGCTCGTAATCAGACCCCAAGGATTCAAAAACCAATTCAATATCGGTGAAGTAGTTGACACTTGGAGGACAATAAACAACACCCAGGAGGGCTTTGACACCCCTGACCCAGACCTTAAGAAAAAGAAACTCGGCTGTTGCGGAGTACACAGAAGGTGATGAAGCGACTATTTTGTACGGGAAGTCGCTACGTAGGTATATTGCTACCCCACCGCGCTCCTTGCCCGTCCTGTCGTTTCTTATTAAAATAAATCCGGGCAGTGGGTAGGATGTGGATGGTAAGTGTGGTTTAAGAAAACTCTCAGAAATCAGGATGGCATGTGCGTTTACAGCAAAAGTATCTTCTTTCCTTCCCCTCCCCACTCTTCAGAGCACGCCACTGCCGCTGCAGGACAATCTCAATATCCTAGGTATGGATGTTCGCTGCAACCTAAATAACAAAAACTACATCGAAAGCATCATCAAAACAGCCTCACGAAAACTCGGAGTCCTGAACAGAGTGAGACGATTTTTCACGCCGGAGCAGCGGTGTCTTCTATACAAGACACAAATTCGCTCCTGTGTGGAGTACTGCTCGCATCTCTGGGATGGTTCAGCAAAGTACTTACTAGATGCTCTCGACAGGTTGCAGCGACGTGCGATCCGCATCATTGGGAATCCCGAGATCACGAACACCCTAGAACCTTTACAGCTGCGTAGAGATGTTGCGTCCATGGCTGTATTTTACCGTCTGTACCATGGGGAGTGTTCTGATGAGCTCTTCCAATTAGTCCCACCCTCCCCTTTCCTACACAGGACAACGCGTGCAGGTCTTAGATGTCATCCGCACACGGTGCAAAACATCCGATCAAGAACCAAGCGGTTCGGAGACTCTTTCCTCTGTCGCACCATTAAGGCCTGGAATTCATTACCAGCTCACGTGTTTCCTTCTTCCTACAGTCCCGGGTCCTTTAAGCGGGGCGTGAAAAAGCATATGATAAGGCCGCCAAGCTGAGTGTCACCATTGTCACACGGTATGTGTAAGTAATGGTGACCCTCTTTTCTGGGATTTTGCCTTCAGCTTACCATCAGGCAAGGCGAAGTCCAATTGACGTGTCCTATATAAAAAAAAAAAAAAAAAAAAAAAAATGGCATGAACATGGGAGTCAGCAAATGTCGCAACCAGCTCACTGTAATGGTAGGGCACACTTTGTGCATTTATATGACATACGTTGAATGTCTGCCCTGATTCCCGAAAGGTATCACGGAGCTTGTCGCCAAGTGTACTATCAGTGACTGAACAAAAACTGTCGTCTTCAGATAAAAAATCCGCCCCATGGATTGAATGATATGAGATACTGTCATCGGAGGAGTAATTCATTTAAGATATTCAAAGCAAGTATATAAAATAAAATATGAATAAAATAACGCTAGTACTTAATTACGAGATAAATATGCAAAACGTGCTACCTATTTTGTTTATTTAAAAATATATATTAAAAATAGACTAAATATCAGTAATAATACCTACTATAAAATAATAAAAGTGATTATTGTGTATTACTATACAATTATATAAAATTTCGATCAACGTTGTGTCTCTGCACCACCCGCCAGCCAACAACACACTATTAAATATTATACACATTTTCAAAAATAAAACATGGAGAAGAAACAAAAACAATCGAAACATGAAAGGAAAACAATGGTGTCTACATAATTTTGTAACGAAACGTTAATTTAAAAAAAATAAAAAATTATTGTTTAGGAACAATCAGGAACGCAACCTATGTGTCATCGTCGTTGTCACTTGACTTTGTCAAGTCAAGTGACAGTTTTGACAGTTTGCAGATTGTTTATTTATATGACAAATCAACCCGTGACAACAAAGTACATTTAATATTTATTATTTACTAGCAGGTAGAATTAGAATCGGATAAATATAGGTAGTAACTACATGAGTTAATAAT
This sequence comes from Eilema griseolum, assembly GCA_963662185.1. Taxonomy (NCBI): domain Eukaryota; kingdom Metazoa; phylum Arthropoda; class Insecta; order Lepidoptera; family Erebidae; genus Eilema; species Eilema griseolum. The sequence goes on from OY759252.1 coordinate 11,776,690, forward strand.
AACTACGGTGTGTTGTGATACCTGCGTATCCATTCGACGGGTTATATGAAGCAAGCGTACATCAAAATTGTTACTCGTTTCGGCCCATGTTCTTGAATCCACCAGATAGAGGGGCACCGGGAGGCCTGGGATGCGCCTTAGTTAAAGCCTGTAGATCCTCGGCATTGGTTATTTTCCGCCTACTACCGTCAGGAACCTTAACCACAATTACACCGTCCTGCGTCCAACAAGCTCTAGTACCGAAGTGTAACCTCGTCTTGGTGAATACTGCCTGCCTGGTCCTGGTCAAGAACTCTCTTATTGAGATGGATGACCCCTTCAAGGCTGTTTTAGCTCTCCATATGACTGATCGAAGTTCCAAGCTTGAAAAACGCACTAGAACAGGCCGATGATGCTCCTTACTGGCAGCTCCCAATCTATGACAGGTAATAACCGACGCAGACGAGCAGTCCTTCAGAGCTAGATTTTTGTGAAGAATGTCTACGATAACCTTCTTACAGTCTTCATTCTCTTTCTCTGCAACCCCCAGGAACAAGAGTGCCTTACGTCGATGTCTAGTCTCAATGGTGTCAATAGTCTTTGAGCACTCATTAATTTGTTTGCGTAGTAAACCGAGCATGCTGTACACTAGCTCCCTGAAGGTCCGGAACTCTTCAGCCACTCTTGCCACAGTGTCCTTAGCCGGACCACCACTTTGAAGCTGTGCCTCTAACTGCTCCATCCTCTTCGTAAAACACTCCTCTAGTGACTTCTGTGCTAACTCAATAGTTGAGAGTTGAGACATGATTTGCAAATGTGTTGCTGTTGTGCTGGCAGGTGGTGAACTTTGGATTTAAGTTACATAAACTTTAGCAAACGTGAGTAGTATTACTTTAAACTATATGCCACTCAATTCACCGAAATATTTGCAATAAATATAAGTATTTCTAATTAAAATTATATTTAAATTCTTATGAGATGTGTTAACTTTCTTACACCTACCGCCAAAAACCTATACATACGTATGTACGTACTGACACAGATACTCTACTCTTTTTTTTTATTTTTATTTAGGTATGTACCTAATAAAATTAACAGATATCTTTTAATGGGTACGGGCAGAGTAGAATTTGGACCACCCCATCTCTTCCCATGTGGTGTCGTACAAGGCGACTAAGGCTGTTTAACATCGAACAGATATATACAGCCCAAACTCAGCCTCAGATGCATGCCTCGAGTCAACAATAGTGCGCGAAATACGGCAATTGGTTCACCGCCTATTACGTGGGACCGAATACAATTATTGGTGAAATGTGGGTGATAATTCACCTCACTGCCTAACCCTACGGGAATAAAGGCGTGATAATATGCATGTATGTTTTTTTAATAGTACGCGCCAATTTGATTTCATCTCGCTTGATGGTAAGCTAAAGGCAAACTCACAGGAAAGAAGGTCACCATTATAGACCCGTGCTTTTTATATACTTATTTATTTATTCCTCATAATACTATTATTACAGATTGTTACCCAATGTTTGTACACTATACGGATCAGCCAAAAAACCAATACAAGGACTGATTAACCAATTACGCTACCTCTTTAAGCCAGTGATTGGTTATATAATACTTGATCTATTGACTATGAGAAATTTGCCTTTGCCGGGAGAGCTTCATAACTCTGACCCACAATTATACAAGCCGAATGAAACCGGAGAAAACCTTCCTGTAACCCCTAATTATGTTTCGCATCGTTCCAAACGATCAAAACCCGAAGTATCGCCACCTTCTCAATTTTCTATGCTCAAAGAGGAAATGAAAGATATGTTTTCGGCGCTGATTAGTTCTCAAAAACATGATTTTCAGGAAATTAAGGAATCAAACTGCAAAATCGAAACCACTCTGTCTTTATTAACCGCGCAAAACGAAGAATTTCGCAATAAAATAACACTTCTTGAACAGCAAGTAAAGAAAGATCGTGAATATATTCACATTCTCGAGGACAAATTAGAAATCTTGCAGAGAAACTCCCTAAAATCAAGTTTAGAAATAAAAAACGTACCAAAAAAGGTTCAGGAATCCAGAAATTATCTAATTAACTATATCACTTACCTGTCAAAAACTATAAAAGTTGATATGAACGATCGAGATATACGTGATATTTTCCGATTAAGAGCCAGAAACGAGGAGGAAAAATAACCTACAATTATTGTTGAACTACATTCAACTATTCTCAGAACTGAATTTCTAGAAAAAGTTAAAAATTTCAACACTTTGTACAAATCTAGATTACAGGCAAAACGCCTAGGCATAACTATTTTAGAAGATACGCCAATTTATATATCTGAACAGCTCACTATAAAGGGCTCACGCCTGTTCTTCCTGGCTCGGGACCTTAAACGATCAAATAAGGTTAAATACTGCTGGACTTCCCATGGCAAAGTGCTAGTTGGAAAAGACGACAACTCAAAAGTGATTCATATCCAACATGAAGCCCAAGTACAGCAACTAATGAATGAAAAATGACTATTTAACTATTTTAAAGTGCAAATAATTATTTTTAGTAAATGTGTACTTATGTTAATTTTATATGTTAGTTCACTTTTAGTATTAATTACACTTAAGTACAATCCACTCTTATATCCCTCACAGTATTACAACATTCCCATATTTTACAACATACCCATATTTATATGCAAATATCTTAAAGTGCAAATACTTATGATTAGTCTACAAGTACTTAAGTTAGTTTTATATCTTCTCTCAGTTTTTGTACCAATTAGATTTAATTACACTACACCCGTATATTCATCACAATATTACAACTTCACACACAATTTCACACATAATACACTCATTCATACACTACTACGCTTATCTAACCTCCCACTCATTGAAATCAACCTTATACCATTCATTAAAATCACTAGTGTACTAACGTGCGTTAAGCAAATACAAAGAAAACAACTACAGCCATTTATACAAATATTACAACCTTGTTATAACTTGAATTATCTTTACCCACATACTAATGGATAGTTTTAATAGCCTACTAGAAATTGACGAGATTAAACCAATAGAATCATTTAAATGTAATATTCAGGACCTAAAAATGAAATTATGCCACTTGATTTTTAATCTTTCTATTATAACACAAAATATCCGTAGTATTTATAAAAATATCGATGACCTTCAGATAACACTGTCCCAATTATTTATCGAAGTAGACGTACTTATTTTAACTGAATGCAGGCTAAACCATTTGAAAAATATCCCACAAATTTCTAATTATACATCATATCAAACAAACAAACTTCTCAACCAAAACGACGGAGTTATAGTATACATAAAAAATAACCTAACCGCTAAAATTAAAGAACTTAACCTCACTGACGTCACGGGACTACAAATAGAAATCAATAACTATTTAATATTAGGTATTTACCGTTCTCCATCTCACCATAATGCCACTAATTTCATTCACTCGCTAGATTCTTACCTTGAAACTATTAAAACATACAAAAACTTACTAATCCTTGGCGACATAAACATCGACCTTATAATATCCCCTAAAGAAAACTCATACGAAAGAAGCAACAGACTAAGTTATTTAAGTGTTACTTCCCTACACGGAGTTATATCTGCCCATTCATTACCTACCAGAAGTGACAGTTGCCTGGATCACGTGCTGATAAGACAAGATAGAAATTCAATCTCCGCCTATGTTGCAGTGTTAGACACCACTGTGACGGACCATAACTTGGTCGCTATATTTGTTACTAATAATTATGTCTAGAGTATGTAGTATGTTTACTACATACTCTAGACATAAGAATGTGACAAACTATGGTAATGCACTTACAAGTCTGATCTCCACAGATGTCTCCCACTTTAATATTTACAAAGATCCAAATATTTATGCGACTGCACTTATAGAAATGATAAGAGCCGCTATAAGTAAAAACACCACAACCTGTCCAACTTTTAAATGTAAAAGAGCAATTAAGCCTTGGATTAGTTCGGGGATCTTAAAATGTATACTTTTACGCAATAATATGCAAAGGAAACTAAAATTAGACCCACAAAATCATATATTAGCTATCACTTATAAACGTTATAGAAACTTTTGTTGTAATTTAATAAAAAAAGTAAAAAGGACTTACCTGAAAAATAAAATTACTAAATATATTAAACATCCTAAAAAATGTTGGTCCACTGTCAATGAAGTTACCCAGTATAAGCCACCCAAGACCCCAAACACTGACCTACTTCATATACAACCAAGTCCCCAACTATCTGTAAACCATATTAATAAATACTTTGTTAAAATAGGTCAAACTCTTGCTGAAAATATAAAATCCCTAAGTCCCTCCTCCGGTATTGTACATCCCCACTCACAATTGACTTCATTTGTCCTACTTGAAACCTGTCCTCAAGAAGTTGAATCCATTCTGCTAAATTTAGACTCCAACAGCGCACTGGGTTGGGACGGTATTTCTACTTACTTTTTGAAGTCATCAAAAAACTTTTTGGTACCATTAATTTGTAATTTAGCTAATTTGTGTTTCCAGACTGGAATCATTCCTGACGTACTTAAGCGATCCATAATTACTCCTGTCCATAAGGGTGGAAACAGAGACGATATTAATAATTTCCGACCTATTTCTGTTTTACCCTCTATTTCCAAAATAATTGAGAAGTTACTGAATTCCAGATTAATTAACTTCTTAAACAATTACAAAATTCTTTCCGAACGGCAATATGGATTTAGAGTGGGCCGCTCCACTCAAGATGCCATAATAGAACTCACCTCATTAATTACTGGGGAGACTGATAAGGGTTTTAAATGCTTGACAGTCTTTTTAGACCTCAAAAAGGCATTTGACACCGTCTATGTACCTATCCTTGTGGACAGGCTGGAATCGCTTGGTATACGCGGCATAGCCCTGTCCTTGTTCACTAGCTACCTCTCTAATAGAAAACAGACAGTTAAAATTGATGGTTATTCCAGTGAAGAAGAGCAAGTAATTTTTGGTGTCCCACAGGGGAGTGTCCTTGGTCCAACGTTATTTTGGTGTATATAAATGAGCTATGTAATCTTCGTGGCGTTGGAGGAAGGATAGTCTCCTATGCTGATGACACGGCAATTGTGTTCTCTGGTAAAACCTGGGATGAGGCAAGAAAGTTAGCCGAAGATGGACTGGTGAAGGTTTCAGAATGGCTAAACAGTAACCTCCTAACCCTTAACATCCTCAAAACAAATTACATCTGTTTCGGCCCTTACCTAAACTCCCAGCCAAGTCCTGGTTTTAGTATTTCACTACACAATCACCAACATACAAGCTCCACAAACTGTACATGTCCACTCATCCAAAAGGTTGATAGTTTAAAATATCTAGGGATTATAATAGACCAGAAATTGACCTGGCACGCACATCTAGAACTAACCATGAGCAGAGTTAGGAAACTTAATTGGATTTTTAAATCATTAAGACAATTGATGAGTATAGACGTACTAAAAAATATTTATGTAGCTATGGTACAATCAGTGATAATATACTGCATCTCAGTATGGGGTGGGGCAAATAAAACTAACTTTTTGGAGCTTGAAAGGGCTCAAAGATCTTTAATCAAAGTTATGCACTCCAAACCATACAGGTTTCCTACTACTGAATTGTACACTATTAGCAATCTACTATCAGTTCGTAAACTATATATTCAGTGCATAATTTTAAACTACCACAAACACCTACCTTACGACCATAATGTTTTAAGGAAGAGACGAAATTATATGGTAGCCACCACTTGCCCCACGCGTACAGCGTTTGCACAACGACAATATGTTGCCCAAGCCCCATACTTATATAATAAGATAAATAAAATTCTTCAGTTATACCCCATGTTACTTCATGATTGCAAGGTCTCCATTTCAAAATGGCTAAACACGCTTACTTATGAAAAAGTTGAAGAACTTTTAACAAGAATTACTTAGGTAAGATGGCTAATCTCTCTATTTGTAAATACACATTTGCACGTATACACACATACACACACACACACACACACACACACGCACACACACACACACACACACACACACACACACACACATACACACATACACACTAACACTTATTCACACACTCACGCATATGCATACGCATACGCACACACACACCCACCTACACATACATACATATAATAAGCATATATAAATATCAATAACAATAGATAAATAAATACACATATAAATTAGTATTCACATACTAACTCCACATCTGTCTAGATTAAGCTATCACTTTTAATAAATCCAAGAATATGTTACGCAGGAAGAGCGAGGCATTCCCATCACAAGTGTTCGTGACTACTTACTGGGAAGCCCCAACAATGTATAAACTAGGATTTTATAAATAAAGAATTTTTAATTTAAAAAAAAAATCTATTATTGCTATTATTATTTATTTAAAAATATCTTTATAGGTATGTACTTATTCTTCCAATATCCTTTTTTGCGACGATAAGTAGATGTCCCCAAAATCGGGTTATCTGAATTTTAAAAATGTATTCCGGGGGATGCCGTTCCCGGGTCGCTAGTTATAAATAAATAAACTCCCCGCTTTATATAAGCAGGTAAGGTATCAACTTCGAGAATTTGGGCAAATCTTTCGCAACGCTCATTCAACATCAACGAAGCGATTCCTACGCGGATAATTCCATATAACTTGACTAGAACGTTTTTTGTTGCCTTTTCCTTTGCTACTACGAGCAGAAAGTTTCTAAATTATTTAAGCTTTTCAAGTGGGACGACCACTGGTCTACAGATCTTAAGAAAATGTGGTCAACGTGGACACAAAATACAAATGGAATACCAGAATCCTTATGAATAAAGTTAAACAAAATTTTAGTACGCTTTCCCTATCTGACCTTTCCTTGAGAAAATCATTTATGTAGCAGATTTTCGGTTCCGTAGGTACTTAACTAAAGCTAAACAATGTTTTAGCTACTTTTTATACAAACACATTATAAAACAAATAAACTAGGCTAACTAACTGATTAATGGTTCAATCTCGGTTTTTATAAAAGTTTAATTTATGAGAACATACATATAATCATATAATTGCTGGATTGTAATCTTGTCACCTACGTAAGCTTTAAAGTGCCCACTCGGTCTGTACGTATTCCACAGCTATTTGTTATACCGCTGTGCAAAAACAATGTTTCACAGAAGAACCCGGTCCATAGAATGTGTAATAGGGGTTGTAGTCAACTTGATATCTTCTTTGATAGCTTCAGTACTTTTAAAAAACATCTATAATGTTAGCGTTTTGTTTTGTTTATATATTTTTTCTGTTGAAGATTTGTGTCAATGTAGCCAACCAACCTACGGTATAATTTGATTGTGTGTATGTTTACATATGTATATACCACTGGCTTAACGAAGTTGTTTAACATTTGAACGTTGTGTACAAATATACCTAATTGGATTTCAGGTTTAAAAAGTGTACTTGAAGATGTTATATTGAATTATGTAATATGTTATCTGTTTTTGTACCTTATAAAATAAAATAAAATAAAATAATCATCCTCCATTCCCAGAAGGCTTGCCAGAGGTAAATTAACACTCACTATTCACCAATCCTTGTATTCGGTCCTACGTAATAGGGGGTGAGCCTATTGCTGTATTCCGGGCACTATTGTTGACTCGAGGCATGCATCTGAGGCTAAGTTTGGGCTGTATATATCTGTCTGTTGTTAAACAGCCCCATCTCTTAGTTGCCTTGTACGACACCGCATGTGAAGAGATGAGTTGATCCAAATTCTACTCTCCGGGGATCACGCGGCATGAGATAAATAAACACCTCAACAAAGTCTAGGGAACAAGATGACCCCAATGTTTTTTTTCTTGTAAATCTTGTTTTGCAAATAACTGGCAGCAAATACCTAAATAAAAATAGAATAAAGTAGATTACAGAGTTGTTCGAAATTTAAAAATTATTTTTAATAAGTAATGATTTTCGAATATGGAGGGAAAACTTTTAAAAGTGTTTGATTGTGCAGTTTCTCTGAGGCAAAATAAAAATTATTTTCTTTGATTGTAAATAACGTTTATTATCAATAATACGTCTTTTACGTATGGTTTGTGCATTTTTGTGACTGTAGTCATTATGTCACGTCGTAATTTAAGTCGCGAAGAGATGTTAAGGGCTGTTGGTATGCTGCAAGCTGGACGAACTCAACGCGACGTAGCGGATGCTGTTAACACCCAACCAAGCGTAATTTGCAGATTATGAGCACGCTACAGGTCTACAGGGGATATTGCCGAACGTCACAGGAGACGAAATAGGGTTACTACCCCGCGACAAGATCGTTTCTTGCAAAATTCCGCAAGGCGGCAACCCACGATTACTGCTCGTCGGTTAGTCGCAGGCCTCCAGTCTCAGCATCAAGTGGTTATTAGCGATCAAACTGTCAGGAGAAGACTACATGAAGCCAATCTTCACGCTCGCAGACCGCTTAGGGTTCCAGCTCTTCGACGTGGAAATCGAGGTCGTCGCTTATTGTGGGCTATCGTACATTTACAGTGGACCGACCATCAATGGGCACGGGTTCTGTTTTCCGACGAATCTCGCTTCGGTTTTCATCCTGATTCGAGAAGAGTGTGTATATGGCGAGTTCCTGGACGTTGGAGTCGTCTCCAGAATCCGCAAGAAGTTCATCCTTAGCAAGGTGGAACAATCATGGTATGGGCTGGAATTCGCCTTGGTGGAAGGACCGACCTCGTTTGGATACGGGGCAATTTAAATGCAAACCAATACATTCAGGAGGTTATACACCCCATGGTAATCCCTCATCGACAGCAGTTCCGTCAAGATTTTATGTTCATGCAAGATAATGCACGGTCACACACCGCACGGGTAGTGGTCAATGCGTTAAGCGAGCACAATATTGCGACGTTGGAATGGCCTGCTCAGTCTGCCGACCTCAATCCCATAGAGCATGCCTGGGAATTGCTTGGGAGAAGAGCTTTCAGTGATTCTTTGGAAAATCTGAACACTGAAGAACAACTTTTTTTACACCTTCGCAGTGTATGGAGCCATATTCCACAGACGATGTTTGACAATCTCATACTAAGTATGCCACGCCGTTGTCGAGCTGTTGCTAATGCTTTAGGAGGTCCTACAGATTATTAAAAACGTTTAAAGTACGGTTAATTACTGTATTTCTTACTACCTCGTTATTTTTGTGCCTAATCATAGAAGGTAATACTCAACATTGGCACTATTCAATTCTTTCTTTAAAAAAAAAAATTGATATGAGAATGATTTCATTAAAATTAAAATTAAAAACGGTATAAAAATACCCTTCTATTGATATAAAACACTCACTATTACAAGAAAGGGTTTTTAAATAAAAACTAGAAATGTCCTTGTTCCCCAGACTTTGTTGATGTGTGTATTAATAAACTGAGTTTTTATTTTTAACTAAAATACACACATCAACAAAGTCTAGGGAACAAGGACATTTCTAGTTTTTATTTAAAAACCCTTTCTTGTAATAGTGAGTGTTTTATATCAATAGAAGGGTATTTTTATACCGTTTTTAATTTTAATTTTAATAAAAACATTTTCATACCAAAATTTTTTTTTTTTAAGAAAGTATTGAATAGTGCCAAAATTGAGTATTACAACCTTCTATGATTAGGCACAAAAATAACGAGGTAGTAAGAAATACAGTAATTAACCGTACTTCAAACGTTTTTAATAATCTGTAGGACCTCCTAAAGCATTAGCAACAGCTCGACAACGGCGTGGCATACTTAGTATGAGATTGTCAATCATCGTCTGTGGAATATGGCTCCATACACTGCGAAGGTGTAAAAAAAGTTGTTCTTCAGTGTTCAGATTTTCCAAAGAATCACTGAAAGCTCTTCTCCCAAGCAAATCCCAGGCATGCTCTATGGGATTGAGGTCGGCAGACTGAGCAGGCCATTCCAACGTCGTCATATTGTGCTCGCTTAACGCATTGACCACTACCCTCGCGGTGTGTGACCGTGCATTATCTTGCATGAACATAAAATCTTGACCGAACTGCTGTCGATGAGGGATTACCATGGGGTGTTTAACCTCCTGAATGTATTGGTTTGCATTCAAATTGCCCCGTATCCAAACGAGGTCGGTCCTTCCACCAAGGCGAATTCCAGCCCATACCATGATTGTTCCACCTTGGTAAGGATGAACTTCTTGCGGATTCTGGAGACGACTCCGACGTCCAGGAACTCGCCATACACGCACTCTTCTCGAATCAGGATGAAAACCGAAGCGAGATTCGTCGGAAAACAGAATCCGTGCCCATCGATGGTCGGTCCACTGTAAATGTGCGTTAGCCCACAATAAGCGACGACCTCGATTTCCACGTCGAAGAGCTGGAACCGTAAGCGGTCTGCGAGCATGAAGATTGGCTTCGTGTAGTCTTCTCCTGACAGTTTGATCGCTAATAACCACTTGATGCTGAGACTGGCGGCCTGCGACCAACTGACGAGCAGTAATCGTGGGTTGCCGCCTTGCGGAATTTTGCAAGAAACGATCTTGTCGCGGGGTAGTAACCCTATTTCGTCCCCTGTGACGTTCGGCAACATCCCCTGTAGACCTGTAGCGTGCCCATAATCTGCAAATTACGCTTGGTTGGGTGTTGACAGCATCCGCTACGTCGCGTTGAGTTCGTCCAGCTTGCAGCATACCAACAGCCCTTAACATCTCTTCGCGACTTAAATGACGACGTGACATGATGACTACAGTCACAAAAATGCACAAACTATACGTAAAAGACGTATTATTGATAATAAACGTTATTTACAATAAAAAAAAATAATTTTTATTTTGCCTCAGAGAAACTGCACAATCAAACACTTTTAAAAGTTTTCCCTCCATATTCGAAAATCATTACTTATTTAAATTTATTTTTAAGTTTCGAACAACTCTGTAATCTACTTTATTCTATTTTTATTTATTTGCTGCAAGTTATTTGCAAAACTAGATTTACACGAAAAAAAATAATTGGGGTCATCTTGTTCCCTAGACTTTGTTGAAGTGTTTATGTTAAAAAGCCCATCAAGATTATTTACGTTTAGTTAAATAGGTAGCAGTACCTATCCGAATTGAGTATAGACCGGTAAGCTTAACTACATTTGGTTTGAGATTCTTTTATTCATATTCTAGTGAACCAACCCGGCTGAGTTCGGTAAAAATCCGCAACTATTTGTTCTATGCCCAGGTACACGCGGCTACTAAGTCAAAGGTTGCAAGTTCGATTTCCACTCAGTGCAAATATTTATATTATGCATGAATACCTACGTCTACTAGTGTATTAGAGTAATGTAGGGTAGGCGCACAAAAAATGATCGACACCCGCTAGCCAGTCAAGTTGCTGCAATCACACATAATATAATATAATTCTTATACTGCAACGCATCCGAAACGTCGCGCGTCTGCAAAAATTGTAAGTACCATGATTTAATCGCAAACAGTCTCAAATCATTATATAATTATAGACGTCGATTACCATTGCTCTCTGAGTGTTATTCTAAGTAGGTCTGTATTTTGTACCTAACTATTTATACAAAAAATATATATGTACTTAAGTAAGTATGTTTATCAGCACAACTTCCATACTTTTTTTTTTTTTTTTTTTACGTGCGCAAAATCCCCACGGATACCTCCCCACCGGACCCGGTGGAGGAGGTTATGTCGGACTCGAAAACGCACGCCGCCTGTGGGTCGTTTCGGTTGCCGAAGGTGAGGTTGACAGGCATATCCCTCGCACCCCGGCCGACCCAGGGCCATCTCTCACGATCTGGCCCTCTTCTCGGGTGTGGGGACCACATAGTCCCCAACTCGTCCCCGGAAACGGGGAGGCGCGCCACGCGCGCCGCCGCCGCGGCCTGCTTCTGCAAGGGTGACAGGCGGCTTCACCTGTCACCCCCAGGCCGGCGCTCATGGGGGGCGGAGGTCGTTCATCGACCTCCGACGCCCGAGTTGCCTTCGTGCGCGGGCAGCTTGTCTAGCGATCCTTCGTCGCTCCCGCTGCCGCTCCCGCCCCGCCTCCTCCTTCACGAGCATTACTTGCTCGCAGAAGGAGGCGCCGGCCGCCCACGCATCAGCGCAGCGAACCATCGCCGCGAGCAAGGTGGAGAGCGTGAGAACCCTCACTCCCAGGGCCGCCACAAGCTCCCGCCTCGGCGTCTCCCACGCCGGACACTCGGTGGCACAACTTCCATACTGGCTAGTTGAGCTATAGGTTACCTACTTTGGATCTAGATAGCGCTGCGTCTTCTCCAAAAAAATACTACAAAAAGTGTTCTGAAAAATTCACAATAAGGAACTAGTATATACCTAATACTAAACAGCTCATTGTAGGCATTCCGAACACATACCTACCTATTTTAGAGGAGGATATGTGAGTAATCAACAACCAATCTGTGAATGCCTCGCTAATTACCTAATTGGGCACGCAGTACACACGTCGAGCAATGTTAGTTCATCGGTGGCCAATTTGTGAATGCTTTGCCAAATGAACCGATGTAGGTATGTGTAGGTACGCCATATTAATTGATGTAGGTAGGTATCGCTATACCCAATAATGTTATGGGATCAGGCGAAATATCTATCGACGTAAGATCTCGTGTAAAAAGACTATGCATGTGTTTGGTTATCAATAAGTAGATTTATATTCAATGGTTAAAAACGGTCCCCACTTTCGAGACGATACAACTGCAACTGTTATTGTGATAAGTATGCTGATTGACGGCAGCTGGAGCGACGAAGGATCGCAAGCCAAGCAGCCCGCATACGAAGGCAACTCGGGCGTCGGAGGTCGATGAATGACCTCAGCCCCCCATGAGCGCAGGCCAGGGGGTGACGGGTGGAGCCGCCTGTCACTCTAGCAGAAGCAGGCCTGGCGCGCCTCCTCATTTCCGGGGACGAGTTGGGGTGCGAAGGACTTGCCTGTCAACCTCACCTTCGACAACCATAAACGACCCACAGGCGGCGTACGTTTTGGTCAGTTCGAGTCCGACGTAACCTCTTCCACCGGCTCCGGTGGAGGGGTATACGTGGGGATATTGCACACGTAAAAAAAAAGCATGCTGATTAAAAGACAACGCTTACCTCTCGGAATTGAGGGCCAGACGGTTGTACAGTAATTGGTATTGGATTCTAAAGGAGATGGGACACGACGGTATTCCCCGTCCCAATTGAGCAATTCAACTGGGAAAGCACCTCCATACCCTACAGAATACAGTGGCCATAATAACACCGTGTTGTGTTCCCGGCGGTGAGTGGGGTAACCCTGTGGGGTAACACTGAAGAGATTTTGTGCTTTTAGTGGGACGAGCAATGGTTTCTCTGTTCTTATAGGGTCGTCAGAACGAGTGTAACATACGTGCATAGGCCACGATAGTCACTTTCCATCGGTGGGATGTGTACTTGTCTGCCAACTAAATGGTATAAAAAATTTGGGAGGTGCACAGGTTTAGTCACTCTCATACCACTACGTAATATAATACGTCTGTGCCATTTACTCATTAAATTTCGGAACTCTAAAACAGAGTAAGGAATGAAACTCAAAAATTATTTCACATTTTTTATTAACACCGAGATTTCAAATATAGGCTCTATTTTCACACAACACAACGTTCAAACTACACATTTATATTTATTTATTTAACAATACGTCTCTTTGCTACAATCAGTCCATAATATTACCACTTCAAATGCATAAAGTTTTATATAAATCTCTATAATACTATGTAGTCTTATATAATATCTTCTATCTATCTTAATATCTCAGGTATGAATGCCTCATAAGCAGACAGTCATAAGTATAACAGGATGGCAATGTGTCTAATGCGACTCAGCAAATGAAATAGTCAATGATTCTAAGTTTTCAGCAGCTTTATTTATACATTATTTTGTCAATTACTTTTAAATAACCAAATCTAATTGATGAAAGATTGGTGTCTCTAAAAGAAACCAGTGATGCGTAGCTGCGGCAGACGCCAGAAAGAAAGCTCGGTGAACATCCCGAAGTGAACTCCCTTGTCGAAGTGAGGCTCGACATCTAGGTAATTTATTTATCGTCCCTCAGCTTACAACACCGCTCAGCGAGGGATATGCCTGTCAAAGTCACCTTCGGCAACCTCCAACGAACTACAGGCTGCGTGCGTTTTAGTCGGTTCGAGTCCGACATAACCTTTCCTACCGGCTCCGGCGGGACGGTATCCGTGGGGAGTTGAAAATTGGCGGTTTTTACATTTTGATATCATTGGATAGAGCTGTTAATTCCAAGTCTAACCATTGTTCATATGATAGAGATTTCAGCCAATTAGAAGCCGTAATTTGCAAAATAGTGAGAGCGCGCAACTCAATTGGCCTCTCATCTTCAATAAATTAGAAGTTTAACTTGCGTCTTCGATTGCGGTGTCGTACAAGGCGACTAAGGGATATGGCTGTTTAACATCAGACAGATTATACAGCCCAGACTCAACTCAGATGAATGGCTTGAGTTCACAATAGTGCCCGGAAGACGGCAATAACCTCACCCCCTATTACGAGGAACCGAATACATATTTGGTAAAATGTGGGTGTTAATTCACCTCTGCCTAATTCTCCGAGTATAAAGGGTATAAAGGCGTGATTATATATATGTATGAGTTTGTCTCCTGTAAAGTTGGTAAAAATGACTTGTGCGGTGTTTTAAGCTAAGGGACGATACGAATACGACAGACTTCAGAGAGATTTCAGAATAGCACTATAGAACGGAAATATATCACACTTGCGCCCATAGATAATTAGTCCTTGCTCTGTGGGTCTCACCCAGTTTTGCTTAGAGCACCTTTATATTTATTTGCTTAACTATGGAATCTATAGAATACCCATTCAGATAAGAAAAAGTGAACGCTCAGACTGACATTTTGCCAATCTTTGCTTTATTTCAACAAATCTATAGAATATGTTTTATAGTAATGACCGTATACACATTTGATTTTCTTTTTAAAACAATTACCTATCTAACTGTACCCGTAGTACGAAAAGCTATCGTAATACTATCGTAAACGTAACGAGTGAACCGAGCCATGCGATTGGCCTACTTCACACACACACATACACACACACAGGTTCACAGTAGATAGGCGGCCAATCGCAATGCTCCGTTCTCTCGTCCCGTGTTTCCTCCTTCCTACAGTCTCGGGTCCTATAAGCGGGGCGTGAAAAAGCATATGATGAGGCCGTCAAGCTGAGTGTCAACATTGTCACATGGTATGTGTAAGTTATGGTGACCCTCTTTTCTGAGACTTTACCTTCAGCTAACCATCAGGCAAGGCGAAGTCTAATTGAGGAGTTCTATATAAAAAGAAAAAAAAAACGTTAAGATACGATTACGATACGACTACGACAGTTTTTCGTGCTTGAGGTACAGCAGGTAATATTATACAATATTTACAAAAAATACTTACAAATATATTCATAGAAATATAACTTTGTGTAATATTAAATATTATTATAATGCATTACAATTCATAGTATATTTTATTAGATCAGAATCGTGCCATTACGGCAGAATTTAATAAAGATGGCCACCGATAGTGGTATCTTTTTTTCATGTATGATTCATCAATTGACTGAACCCCCTTATAGTAAGAAGTCTATAGAATAAAGGCCCCCATAGATGCCGTTCCTAAAATTATGAGTAGCATCGACAGGTTCCTTTTCACCACGCCCCGCTTAAACAACTCGGATATGTAGAAAGTTCGAAAACATTCAAAATAACCTCTGAGCAATAATCCAAAAATATATTTATTATTTTGCTAATTCTTTGATACCGTAAAACGTAATACTGCAGATAATGTGTTCATTCAACCTATTTTGATGCACATAAATTAAAAGAAACATTTCATTTTTAGCGGCGGTAAACACAGAGAGGAGGCGATCTAAGTACCGGGTAAAACGGGATGAATATAAATCAATGGTTGAATAAAAATAAAATTCAACTTCCGTAGTTATTGTCTTTCAAGTGGAACTATGAACTATTCCAATGTAATAAGGTACACAATTATCAAAAACTTGAATAGATACTAAAACTTCCATTAAAAAAAGTATTAAAAAATATCTATACACACTCCGATCTCTATACACCCTGTTTTACCCTAAGTATCTCTCGAGTCTACCTTGATGTTGTCACAGTAGACGTGCCCTTAGCTAGTGTACTATTGGTGTTCTGCCTATGCAGTTCACACTTCGTGTCATCCCTGAATGAGTGAGGTAGTTTTTACTTTTGTATCTTTATATACAACGCCTTTACAGCAACGAATCAATGTGATAATCTTCTTACAACTATTATACATATATTAACACATAGTGTAATTCATTTTATGTCAGTTACGGCAAATAGCGTAGCATCTTCCTTTCAAACTCCATGAATGAACAAAAATCTTCTTTTTTTTATACCACTTAGGCAGACAAACGCACGGCCCACCTGATGGAAAGTGATTACCGTGGCCTATGGACGTGTGTAACACCAGAGAAGACATACTCGCGCTGCCAGCCCTGTAGGCACAGAGTTTCTGTGCCGTCAGTGTAGAGGACAAAGCAGGACAAGCAGCCTTTAGTCATCCCACTGACAGCACAAATTCTCCAGTGAGCTCTGGCTACCCTACTCACCGCTGGGAACACAATACGAAGTTATTATAACCGCGGTATTCTGTAGGGTCGTACGAGAGGAGCATACTGCAGCATGTTTGTTCGAGGCACTGGTACATCGAACGTTCTTCCCATCGGCGCCTGTCGCAGAATCGTATTGGGAATCATCGATCTCAATAATCCCAAAACTTGGAGAATAGAGTGTTTCCACATTATCCAATCCGATATCAGTGTGGGACGACGATAGCCGAAAAGAAGTAAAATATACACATTGTCCGGTCCGATATCGGATATCTGAGCCGACGCCGCTGTGTTGGCCCGGTATCGGATTATTTAATATGACTTGGATAAATTGGATTGAATAATGTGAAAACGCTTACACTACGAAGTAACCTCGACCCAGGGTGAGTTTTACTAATAAAGTGAGCAGGAACCATTTCATAGGTTAATGTAATGACACCACCTCCTCTCTGTTTTTGCTCTATGACCCTAATATATCGATATTATCAATACTTTTATAGCATATGATACTCAATAACAGCGGTGATGCCTGTTACCGCTGTTATTGAGTACTTTTCGTACCCCGAGAAGAAGCCAGCACCATAGCCCCATCCGTCGATCGGCAGTGAGATGAGGTGAAGCTAGCTTATGTTCATCACAGCTATTTACGTTTAAAGGTGTGATTCCTAAGCCGACGGCAGCAGACAGCAGCAGCAGTCGCAGAGCGTACCATAAGACTTGAATGTGATAATTTTGTTTACTGTTTTAATTGACGTCTTCTCAATGGTGCTGTTTATCCTTATCGAAGTAAACAAGTAGGTAATGTATGCTAAGAAACGACACGTCATCCGACCACTCGTAAATGGTCCATAGAAATAAAAGAAAATCAGTCCCGCAATCCGCTCATTTGTCTAAAACTATACATTAACATTTTTTCACATACATTACTTGTTAAACTTGAATACAGATAAACAGCGCCATTGAGAAGCCGCAATGAATTCAAGCAATATACAAAATTTATCTATTTCATGACACGCTCAGAGTCTGCTGCTGTGCAACACTGCTGCGAGCTCTCGGAATCACACATTAATATCGATACTTTCGATAACATTTTAACCAAATTTAAGTCATAAATCATCACTGTTTTTACATCGGATTCGCGTCTTACGGGACGGAAACAGCAATGTACAATTTTGATACACATTTTTTTATACCACTACCCTCTACTACAAGGGTGTAAAATTTTGTAGTTCAACTATAAACACAAAAACAAAACATAGAAAACATTTATTTAAAGACAACCACTGGATTTAACAGAAAATTTAAAATATACTTTGTTGAAACGACACAGTCGTTTACTATTGTTTTACATAGCTCACCGAATTTAGACACAGAGGGCGCCTTCGATCGCATTATTCCCCTAGCCTCTTTGCACTCCAGGCAGTTTATTTCGTAGCCTTTTATATTTATATCCTTAGTGCCTATGTTATAAGGTACATTTTCGTTTGAGAGGATTCCTTTGAAGGCTATTTTGTCGTCTGCGCGAAGTTGCCGCGTGAAATTACTGAAGTAGTGGTCGAAGACTATAGAGATTTCGGCGTGACGTTTGAGTAGACCTCCACTTGCTTCCAACATTAGTTTTATTTCATATGTGTATCTGGAAAATAATGTATGTGTGAGCGAGAGGGGAGAAAAAGGCTGACAGATACCTATCATACATAGTATTGAAAACTCTTGTACTTTTGCCACAGTAATTTTAGTAGACGCATCTAGAGGTCTAATAAAAAATACTGAGGAATAAGTTCGAGTGTGCGAACAACAAATTCCACCAAGTGTCATCAATCCACAGTTTAAATAGATAGGTACCTATTATACCTATTATATTTATAAGGAATATTAATGAGGATTTTCAAAATAAACTAAAATTGTTTCCCTGAAAATCAAAGGTTTTGTTTTATTTAACACGACATTTAAAGTCCACTAATATCGCTTCCTCAATCGTATCCTTCGGATTATCTCTCTATAAGCATAATAAATCTATAAAATAATTTAAGCGTCATCCGCCATTTAATTATCGTTCACACCAAAGAGTATTCATAGATACACGAAGTGCAGCAAATTCAAATCAGTCATTCATTTCATTACATATTTATTGTGAGTTTGGGTGAAGTCGAAAGTTAAAATGTAGGCCGCCATACAGAAGCTATAATCTTTATCAATCTATGTATGTTTGTACTTATCTAATTTTTATATTTTAAGACTGGATGCTGAAGCCGGAGGATCGGGACAGGCTTATGTCTAGCAGTGCAATAGGCAATTTTTTTTAAAGTGTTTAGTTCAAATTTTACTACATTTTTATACTCTCCCATTCTTTCTCTAGATTTTGGCTTTTTCGGGAGCGGCTGCCATCTGGCCCACTAATCCTGAGAGAAAAGCCTACGCGAGAATCTTGTCCCTTAATCGGCAGGTGTACCGGCAAGCAAGTCCGGATTTGGGTCCTGAAGACCGATAACACCCACTACTCTAGTAGACTCTAGGTGTTACCGTTCCCTAAATCTTTGGAAATACCAGTTTATGCAATGAAAAATACAACAATACTTACTCATTCAAATTGTTCAAATGGCAGCTCTTCCCACTTTGTCTCGCAACACTTCTTACGAACTCACACTCTTTAACAGCCTGTAGACTAGTCTCATCATGGCATAACGACTTATATTCTTCACCATAATAACACCTGAAGTACTCTTGAAGAAAGACGGGTAGGAACGACTCGAGATCTTTCCATCGATTTCGTACATTTTTCAAACGAACATCAGTGACATAACCCTCCCAGTGAACATTGGCCCCGTCTAGTATTGAGCATTTGATTTGTGTGGCAGCTGTATTATAAGTCGACCAAGATGGGGAGTTGCATTGGTTGTAGTAATCATCCCAGTTGATATGATAAGTATTGTCTTCATAGTCTGTTATGAATTCGTTTTTTAATAGGTTCTTGAAGCTGGATTTGTCTTCGCCTATCATTTCTATCAGTCTAGCGGGGAGGCCGTCATCTTGGAGGTTTATCACGAACTGGTTTCCAAAATATAGGAGAGTTACTAGGCCGATTATGAGCTGGAAAGAATAAATATGTTTATTCAAAGATTGGTTTATTTAATCTGGTTTCTGTGGACTGAAGTGTCTACAGAAACTTATACCTGTTACAAATAGCCTATGTACTGTGCGAGAAATTTCATCCAAATCTGTTCAGATGTTCTGGTGTTGAATTAACATTCGACCAACTAAACTTTCGCATTTATACATTTTGACAATAATAATATTTAATCTTTTGTATACTTTTGTTTGCATGGGAAAATTTATGAGAGCATGATTCAGCCTGCTGTCCTGTATGGATCGGGGAGTTTGCCCGTAAAGGTGACGGATGAAAGACGGTTGCATGTAGCCGAGATGCGAATGTTGAGATGGATGTGTGGTGTGACAAGAATGGATAAGGTTAGGAATGAATAAATTAGAGGAAGTTTGAGAGTAGCACCAATCACAGAAGGACAAACGATTTCCTCGTAGCTTACGAGGAAATCGTTTGTCCTGGTTCGGACATGTAATGCGTAGGGTTGAAAGTAATGTCGTAAGGAAGGCACTAACTATGGAAGTGGATGGCTACAAGGGGATAGGGAGACCTAAAATGAGGTGGATGGAATGTGTGAATGATGATATGGTTAAGAAGGAATGTTGAAATGACTGCAACAAGAAATGAATGGAAAAAGAACACATGTTGCGCCGACCATCTTGGGATAAGGGCAGGAGGATGATGATGATGTTTGCATGGGATATTTATATATATATATATATATATATATAGTCACGCTTGTCATCCTCCGATATAAGCAGGGACAACCATCCGCCATCTTTTCCTGTCCATAGTATATCTTAATAGTATAGTATAACTTAATAAGATTTTTTTCCACGGTCATTTGTCAACGCAAACCTTTGTATTTAATACTTCATATAATTATATATAAAAGATCCGCGGTAGCCTAGTGGTATGGGTAATGGACTACTGAGAGGAGGTCTCGGGTTCGATCCCAGGTTTTGCCATGGCACACACCAATGACTTTACGATGCTTTTCGAAGTTATGTGTGTATATATCGCAGGTTTATAAATGCCCAGTTAATGGCAATAGGCTCGCCAACTATTACATTGGGACCTAAACATAAACTGGCAAAATGTGGGTGCTAGCACCTCTGCCCACCCCTTCGGAGATATAGGCGTGAATTTAACATTTTATAATACAAATACCTTTTATTTTAATAAACTCACCTGTGATGGGGTAACAAACTTCTTCGTAGAATCCGATTTCGCCAAAAGACATGTTGCTCCTAAACTCAATCCAAAACCAACCACCAAAGATACTGTGTAGAGTACCCTTGACATCGTGATGTACTGGAGAAAGGCGAATATGGGCAGAGTAACAGTCACAACGCCGACTAGAGGCAAGAATAGGAACGAGCACACCAGAGCTAATGTACCTCTTATAAGGCCATAAGTTGTACAACCATGCGAACAGGTTATAAACATCTGCAACCAACTCAAGGTCACACAATGAGGAAGAGCACATTTAAAGAACCCTTGCCAACTACTCCTTCGAGCCATCGCAAACAAAATAACCGGTATCAGTAGAGAGAAAAACACACGAGCGTTCAAACAAAACTCAATGCTACTACCTAGGATATAAGATGGATAATTCGATATATGCAAATCAAGGAATCGCCAGCCTTGATGCACTACAGTATCTTTCTCGTAAGGGTATTTCGCTAAAACGTTTATACCAAATGATATGAGCGCTAGGAAGTCTGGATATAAACTGTTGTTCATAGCAAAGGAAAATAATGTTAGAAACATTAAAAAGAAGGATAGTACACAGAATTCTGAAAATGGAACCCATTGAGTGGCTATAAAAGGGTAAAGGAACAAATTTATGAAGAGCGCAAGGAAAAAATGGATGAATGGCCCAAGATTATTTCTGACGAACAAATTTTCAGATTCATCGGGCTGCAAGTTCCCATCGCTGTACCTCAGAAATAAACCAGACCATTTTCTGAAGTCTATAAACTGTTTTTTTGCGTGCAGCATTTTGAAGGTACATATTACCATTGCCACGAAACTGGCATAGTACAAACCTAGTGGTACTAAATGGTACAGACTATCAGCGCTAACTGACAAATATGCTATGAGGAGAATTGATAGTTCGACATTGGATAGTCTAAAAGAAAATGTGCCGAAATAGTATAACAGTTTGAGATATAATACTTGTATGAATACTATGGGGTGTAGGAAAGCTTGGTGTAGCAAAGGTATGTGGTCTAGGGCCTTAACACTGGGGTCGGTGAGAGTGAGTTCGTAGCTGACTAAAGGCAGTTCGCCCTGGCAATAGTCGACTGCGGCTGATACTAGGTTGTCGACGGTTAGGTTTCGTATTTCTTCGCTAGGGCCACATCTTTCTGGGTATTCTGTAAAAGAAAAGATACTTTAAAAAAGTTCCTGAGGTTAAAAGCAATCGACGTGGACGTGTTCGATTTTTACTCCCACATTTAAATATTTATTTGTATTGGTTTGAGCGTGTCTCACCCTCCCTTTCCCACACAGGACAACACTCGCAGGGCTTAGATATCACCCACATACGGTGCAGAATATTCGTTCAAGAAACAAGCGGTTCCGAGGAGACTCTTTCCTTTGTAGCATCATTAATGCCTGGAATTCACTACCATCTCACGTGTTTCCTTTTTCCTACAGTCCCGAATCTTTTAAGTGGAGCGTGAAAAAGTATATGTTGAGGCCGTCACGCTGAGTGTCACCATTGTAACGTAGTATACGTATGTAATGGTGACCCTCTTTTCCCGAAAATAACTAGAATCGTCGTATTACTGTTTTTAGAATGGTTACTCATCTTAAGACTGATGGACAGCCAAACCTACACAATGCTGTGTGAAGTTAACTTACTTGCTAGGAGGTAGGACACTTTCTTCGGGATTGGGGAGTCAAACAGTAGTCACTTTAAATGGCGTAAAAGCCACAACATGAGTAGGAGAACGAGTAAACATAACCTGGGCTCTAAAGAGAAAGCTGGCTATAATTACCGTCTTCAGGCGTATTCGCAGCTCGTATGGTGCCATTGGTGTGTATTTGATCGCCCCCTTGTAGACGTAGCGAAGGTTCTAGAGCCTGCCCATCGTCGAGAGCGCGCGCTTCTTCTGTCAGTTACAGTTTGAAGAATTGTAGTGAAACTTAAGTTATAGATAAATAATAACAGTAGAATAAACAACCCATCATT
Organism: Eilema griseolum; assembly: GCA_963662185.1. Classification (NCBI taxonomy): domain Eukaryota; kingdom Metazoa; phylum Arthropoda; class Insecta; order Lepidoptera; family Erebidae; genus Eilema; species Eilema griseolum. The sequence goes on from OY759252.1 coordinate 11,799,686, forward strand.
AACATGGCCCTCTAAATCTAATCTAATCAGTAGCAATTCGTTGTCCAGAATATTGTAGCATAGAAAGATGAATGTATGGAATTGACACATATTTTGACGTTTATGACAGTTGCCACCGTTTGATAATCCCATACAATGATAAGAGTCAACGCCAGAAAATAAGTCCCGCGGTCAAACTGTGAACTAAAAATTACATCGCCGCCATACTGTGTGTTGGTTGGTTCAAACCATGACAGTATTGTTTAGAGTTGCCAGCACATTTTTTATGACGGGCTAGTAGGAATTATTCCTGGGTTCCTGGCTTATTTATTGATCCCAATCTCACCAAAATCATCATAATATGAACAGTACACGTTTTTTTGGAGGATTGCATGAGTACAACGGTTGCAGAGGAGCTCTAATCCACTAATCACATTAATAAGTGTATTTTTTTTTTATCTTTATTTACGGAGCTTAGCCATAAGTGTATTGCTGAAAGGTTTCACAACACGTTTCAAGACTGTCTCTTGATAAACTTTGGCAGAAATTTTCACTCCTTTATCTTCTTAAGTTCAGCAGTTCAACTAAGAATATTACATTTGTATCTGAACAACGAAAGATTTGGTAAATTTTTTTTTTTTTTTTTTTTTTTTTATATAGGACACGTCAATTGGACTTCGCCTTGCCTGATGGTAAGCTGAAGGCAAAATCCCAGAAAAGAGGGTCACCATTACTTACACATACCGTGTGACAATGGTGACACTCAGCTTGACGGCCTTATCATATGCTTTTTCACGCCCCGCTTAAAGGACCCGGGACTGTAGGAAGAAGGAAACACGTGAGCTGGTAATGAATTCCAGGCCTTAATGGTGCGACAGAGGAAAGAGTCTCCGAACCGCTTGGTTCTTGATCGGATGTTTTGCACCGTGTGCGGATGACATCTAAGACCTGCACGCGTTGTCCTGTGTAGGAAAGGGGAGGGTGGGACTAATTGGAAGAGCTCATCAGAACACTCCCCATGGTACAGACGGTAAAATACAGCCATGGACGCAACATCTCTACGCAGCTGTAAAGGTTCTAGGGTGTTCGTGATCTCGGGATTCCCAATAATGCGGATCGCACGTCGCTGCAACCTGTCGAGAGCATCTAGTAAGTACTTTGCTGAACCATCCCAGAGATGCGAGCAGTACTCCACACAGGAGCGAATTTGTGTCTTGTATAGAAGACACCGCTGCTCCGGCGTGAAAAATCGTCTCACTCTGTTCAGGACTCCGAGTTTTCGTGAGGCTGTTTTGATGATGCTTTCGATGTAGTTTTTGTTATTTAGGTTGCAGCGAACATCCATACCTAGGATATTGAGATTGTCCTGCAGCGGCAGTGGCGTGCTCTGAAGAGTGGGGAGGGGAAGGAAAGAAGATACTTTTGCTGTAAACGCACATGCCTGCGTCTTCTTGGCATTGAACTCAACCAGGTTCTCAGAGCCCCATTGAGAAATGTGATTCAGGACCCCGTCAAGCTCAGTGACAAGAAGCTGCCTTTTCTCTGCGATATCTAACTGCTTGGCCGCTGGATGTCCATGATAACTCCCATGTAAAGTGCTATCGTCTGCATAACAATGAACATTGCCGGTAGACAGCATGTCGTTGCATGGCAACATTACATGGCCAAGTGACTTATTTTGTGGCGTGTACTCTAAATCTATTGTATTTTATTCTACAAACGTATTGCCATTTGTCTAGATGGGATGATCCCAAAATGATCTGTCTCCTCCATGGGCCTGTGGGTGGTAATCAATACCCACGCAAATCTCGTGCCTCATTTATGTGATCACTATAGACTCTCCAATAAAAATATTGTGATAACATTTGGGGTACTGTAATCATGTAATTATCTTTTATTAATGGCTTCTGCATTGAATCGCAGCAATTTTGCCTATGTCAAGTAAATTGTAAATCTTCATAAAATTATTAGCAATGTCAAGTTTTTGTGTCAATATGTAACTCATATGTCAAAGTGACAGACGACATTTAAAATGTCAAAGCTCATTTTTTAAGGAGACAATAAATGTACCAACCTGGAGAGTCATCGTCTGGAGAGTCGCTATCGTCTTGCTCCTTTCGAAGCGTAGTATTGCATATTTCACGAATCCGTCGCTCCAGCTGTGCAGTAGTTATATATTGCTCTCCGTTGGACAGACTACAGAATAGAAAAATATAAAAGTAGTAAAATATATTTGCCAAGAAGGGTTACTTAAGAAGTTTATGTTATTAATGGTTAAGTAAAACAAAAATCAGCTGTGCAGTTCTCTAAGCATACGGCGTCAGGAACAGTGCTGTGACAGCCTTGTTAGAGACTGTCTTTGGTCGATATCCAGTGACGTCACGTCACCCAGACCGACCAAAGACAATCTCGAACAAGGCTGTTGTAGCGCAATGCTCACTGTTGTATGCTTACAGAATTGCATAGCTGAACAACCTCATAGTGCACCGTGCTCGTGCGGACCCATGGATTCTATTACCAACGTCCTCTTACCTAGCAAAAAGATCTCGAGCAGCCTTCCTAGCGACAGTCTCCTGCCGACTTGCAGCCAAACACGACTTGGCTCTAACTATCGCTGCACTGTCCTCCTCGATTACGCCGCTGCGAATACACCTGTTGGACAAGCAAAGATAAGAGGTTGGAGGTTAAGTAATACTAGTCAAGTAGGCAGGGAATTCATCCTCACACATTGCGACCTGAGATGGTGCGCACTGTGCGGTATGAAAGAAACTTCATCCCACGCACACTCAAGCTGTGGAATGACCTCCCTGCTGCAGTTTTCCTAAACACCTACAATATGGGGTTCTTCAAGAGGGGCATCAGGCCGCGGTAACCACTTCCCATCAGGTGGGCCTGTCCACCTAATTGGTAAGAAAAAAAAAACAGTCTAAAGATAGGTTATCATTTTTAAAACAGGGAGATGGCTCTGCACGTTAATCCGTCGGTCCTGCTTCATACGAACATCTGTTATAGATAGTTTGAGTCCTAAAAACTCCAACAGCTGTCTAACTACAGAACTTCGACCTCGCCAGTGGGTTGTGGAACTTGCGGCAATCAAAAACAGACGCTTCACGGCAAATATCGATGTGCGGCCGTTTCATAAACCAACCCCAACTGAATTTGGAATAGGCTTAGAGAATGAAGATGGATGTGCACCAATTATATGAAACCAATGATCTTCGAATATTAAAGAGAGGTAGATACGACACTGATGCTTAAAAACCGTCACTCAAAACTAGAATATTTCGTTTACCTCAACGCAAACACGAATGCAACGCAAAGTATGACTTCTATCATACAACACGGTACCTTTTTGACAGCGCCTTAGTACTGTAGTAACATTATCTACCTCATTTTAATATAAGATCATTAGGTGCAACCCGAATAGTGAAAGAATTGGAACCGGAATCGCAGAAAAATCAGATGAAGCCACATAAAAATCCAAATAGCTTACACAGACCGACGCAACTCATCGCGAACTCTATCCCATTTTATCTTCCAAATAGTGAAATCATTCAGATTTCCGTTCATTTATTTAGCCGCGAAACTATATTTTCTGCATAGCACTATCTAGTAAGAAAAACCTTTACACTGCACGTTTAACCGCATACTGCATTCAATGATGAGCAGCGTAATTTTAACGGAATTTAGTCTGACAATGGTTGATTACCTCATATCATTATCAGAAATGTGATGCTATTGCAATCTTCAGAATAATGGCCCACTGAAGCTCCTATTGTTTCATGCACACGCCATCGTCGGGATGTCATTTGTGATATGACGTGATGTTTTCTTTTTAACGCATTTTTTGTTGATTTGTTTTGAGTATGGAGGTTGTAAACTATTTGGATGATTGTTAATTAATCACGTTCAAATGGCTGATGAGATCTGGCTGAAATATGGTACAGGGGATAGGAAAGATCATAGTTTGGACTACGTTTTATCCCTGAATTGGAATACCAGAAGACCACGTGTGCCCGCGGCAAAAGCTCGTTTCTTGATAAATAACATGTGCAAGACGGATATATGTTTAAAAGAATTTGGATGTTTCCAGGCGTGGGTACTGTGGTGGCGGACAGACTCATTTTCTATATCTTTATCGAAATAATATGTGATCTAAGAAGCCGTGAATATCAGACCATTGGTTGCTATTTTTATGGCGTAAATACCTACGCCGAAGTAACTTGCACCTTAGACCATGGTGGCTTCGGCAGATAACAGATGGTGGATTTAAATCATCTTACTCGGCGATCAACACATTTCCTTCGTAACAGACATTTATATACCTACAAGAAAGAGAGCGTTATACATGAGCTAATGACATTTAGAGGGTTGGAAAAGATGATCTAGGCTAGGTGAAATAAGCCTGGCATCAAAAAATAACTTGTAATAATTACCTTCTCAACATTCTTCTCGCTTCAGGATGAGCTTGTTCTGTAGCACAAATCAACCATTCCAGTGCTTGCTTAAAATTTGAGATTTTATCTGCCTCTAGTTCTGCAAACAAATACACAAACAAGTGATTATGGTACTACTTACGACTACCATTTGACCCTTGTAGTGTAACTTCGTCCCTGAATACAATTTTGTATGGAACCCTCGGAGTGCGAGTCCTAGTATTTTTAGAAGTAACGCAAAAGGATCGCACGAATAACCATGTGTATCGCCGACAAATCGCAAGAGAATCCTTCATTAGTGTGGCAGGTCTTTCGCCAACTACCTATCTGCGCGGTCGTAGGTAGAAAATGTTGTGTGGCATCCGTTATCCATCATTCACGATAAGATGACCACATTTGTTAGTTTGACGCGCAAAAAACCGACGTAGTTTTTTTATCACGGAAAAAGTTCCTGTGTGTCGTGGGAACAGAATTAGTATTTCACGCGAGGAAAAGAACTGGTCAAGGCTTCAAATAAGTTGAAACAAAATGGCTTCTTGGCAGATCTAACATTTTTGGACTATAAGTCGATAGCGTACGTGTGTCGATTCAGTAGGGTTATGCGTGTTAATTGATTTTGGAAAAGGATGTGAGAATGTTGCTACCAAATAACACTGGTCATGAAGTTCCTCTGGTTACCGAATGTGACCATTGGAAAAGGATGTGAGAACGTTGCTATCAAATAACAGTAATTCATAGTTCTTCTGATTACCGAATGCGACCATTTTGAAAATTCGCTAGGAACTCTATAGGTCCTGGTACCCTTACTGGCAGAGAGCATGATGACTAAATTAATGAGTTCTGCAAATAACACCTAACAAGGTCCTTTGGGACCTTTGAGAGATAATATCAAACAGATTGTGATCATTGTGGCAAAGTACAATAACTCGAGCAGTATCATAATTTGGTTGATGAATCCAGAATCTGGAAAGATGTTTCTAGACGGACATCGGTTTAGGTACACTTTCAGAAATATGTCAGTAGTCGAGCCAAAATTTACAACATAAAGTATATAGAACAAGCAATTATTCATCATCGTTTATTTGCAAAAATAACACCTGTATCTACAACACCTATATATTTTATAGTTAACTTGATGGAAGGCAAAATAATGCATTTTACAAGTTAAGACACTTGGCAAATTTATGCAAATTCCGAACCCTGTCGTCAAACGGCCTATCAGCTTTAAAAAGTAGTCAAGACTTTCCAACGAGAGACTGCTCAACCAAACCTTTTCCCACCCTGTTGGGGTCCGTTTGCATTGCTTAACCGAACCTATTCCCAAACCAGTTGGAGTCCGCTTGCAGTTCTCTATCGACCCTCCAAACCAGTTGAGGTCCGCTTGCAGTCCAACTACGAAACGGCCAAACTTCGACACTTTCCACAACTGCCATCTAACCTGAACATTATTGAAGTTCTATAGTTAGTCAGACCATGTTATCGGACCTTTTAGGGCCAACTACTCGTGACCAATGCCATAGATTGTAGTACGACAACCACGGCCGACGGCATAACGTGCTCTCCGAGGCACGGAAGGCTTGTACTATCATAACATTTGATATTAACCTATAATGACACTGCAAGAGACCTTCTGCCAGTTCCTTTCTCCTTTCTCCCTCTAAATTATCAGGATACTAAAGTTAGAGGAAGAAAGAAGAAAGGAACGGTGGACAGGTCCACAGCGCAAAAGTTGTTCAAGGTTCAAGCACACAGTAACCGCTTATCAGGTGACTTGTGTTTGTTCGCTACTTGGTACATATAAAACGATAGACAGGTTAATTATACCCATTTGCAGCAAACAGTGATAAAGCTATCAATCACCATGACAATAGCTGAATCATCATTATGTAAGTTAATTTGCAATCCATGGATTGCCACCGCCTCCTGCGAGCAAGTAATGCTCCTGAAGGTGACGGCGGAGCGGAGCGGAGGCTACTCGGTTGTCGGAGGTCCGAGAATGACCTTCGTCCCCCATGACGTGCCTCGTAGTGATGGGTATAGCTGCCTGTCACCCTAGCTGAAGTAGGCACCGGCAACAGCGCGTGATGCGCGCCTCCTCATATCCGGGGGCTAGGTCGAGACTCCGCGGTCCCCACACCCTAGGAGGGATAGCTCGAAGGAGATGGGTTGGCCGGGGTATGAGAGATTTCTCAGCCATCTCCCCTCCGGCAACCTACGACCCACAGACAGCGTGCATTTTAGTCGGTTCAAGTCCGACATAACTACTCCCACCAGCTTCGGCCGCGGGGGTATATGTGGGGATTTTGCGTAAATTAAATAAAAAGATAATTTACAGTGCAGTCTTTTAGCAAACAGTATTTTATATTAAAGAACCAGAAAAAATCACAATAAGTCAAATAAGAGGAAATAAAAGACGATATCAAATCCCTGACATCAGTTGGTCTGAGTTGGGAGGTCATATGACGGTTGCTTTTGAAAAAACGGCCATGCCAATCGAAAACAATGAACGGATCCTGGACTTCAAAATGCAAACTTTGAATTGTCCACGCCCGCTCATTCCATAACCTTTTTTGACAAATCCTTCACAGTCCAGGCTGTGCGGTTGTGGAATGCGTTGCCTCTGAATATTAGACGTGCACAATCCTTGGCCATATTCAAAAAAATGATAAAAGAACACCATCTGTGTTCTTTGTGACTTTATCATGTGGTCTTGCGTAGGATTATACTCGCTGCATTGTGTAGGAATATATTGAATACCTATGCGTGTATATATGTTTATGTAAATATTACAGAAATTGAATGTATGTACTTAGGTGTATGTAAAATATTATTAAATTATATATAATGTACTTAATTGTGTATATGTATATATATGTAGCTTATGACTACACTAATAACTACCCATGGGTTATTATTGTTAATACAATAATTAAAACATCTCCATCTAAAGGTTGCCTGGAAGAGATCGCTTACCGGGAAAAGTCCCTCTGATAATAGAGGAATTACCCACCTTATATTACCGTCAAATATATCATGTGGGTTGATGGTGTTGCATGTTGTCAGATTTAAAAGTAGGCAGCAACGGGGTGATACTTGTTTTGCTTTAAATGTTGTTGTGCAGTGCCATTAGCCACTGCTAGTACTTTAACTAAATAAATTTAAATATATTTAAAAAAAAAAAAAGTGCCGCGTGGTTTCCGGCAGAGTAGAATTAGGGCCACTCCATCTCTTCCCTTGCGGTGTCGTACAAGGCGACTAAGGGATAGGGCTGTTTAACATCAGACAGATATATACAGCCCAGACTCAGCCTCAGATGCATGGCTCGAGTCAACAATAGTACCCAGAATACGGCAATAGGCTCACCCCCTATTATGTGGGACCGAATACAATTATTAGTGAAATGTGGGTGTTAATTCACCTTTGCCTAACCCTCCAGGGATAAAGGCGTGATTATGTGTATGTATATATGTAAATTTAAAATTGAAGTGCAAAAATGTTTGATTATAAAGGTTACTATAAAGTAGATGAGTATCTTGATGATGTAAATGCATGGTCAACTTAACTCTCTTGCTTGCTCACACACCATATATTGTAAACTAAATCAAATTTTAAAAGAAACAAGATGATCTAGTTCTAATATAGTTCACTGAGTTTCTTGCTGGTAACTTCTCAGTAGAAATAACCTACTGAACCAGCGAAAGAATCATTTTCCAATGGTTTATTTATACTTTATTTATTATTTTTATATTATCTCTTAACATAATTGTAAAAATGTTATGTTCATATGTGCTTTTTATATGCCTAAACTGAATAAATGAAATTGAGTCTTTGAACTCCTACCCTACAAATATCAGAAATATGATGGTTGGATGTTTGTTATGCAAGCATTTATAAACCTGCGATAAATACCGATTATTCCGAACCTGACCCGAAAACCTGACCCGGTCGCGGGCTAGGTTAGAAACTTGAAGAATTTGTTCCGAACGTAACCCTCTTCCTAACCTGACCCCGACGTGTCGTTCCTATCATAACCCGAATTGCGTTTTTGGTTATTCTCTTAATCTTTTATAAAATAAAAGTACATAGGTATGTGTCAAATTAGTATTTAATAATTAGATACGATCCATAATCAAAATACTTATGACACTAAACTTTCACAAAAATTAAGAAGTACATAATAAAATTATACTAAAAAAATTAGATTTTAATTTGTTTAAATAGTTTATTATGAGTAAAAAAATAGAAAATATAAAATTTAGTTAACTTATGAAGAAGGTACTTTCGAAAAGCTATTTTTTCAAACTACCGCAACTTTTTTATTATCATTTGTGGTCTTGTGAGTGCTCTATCATTTAAAGGCTGAGTTATTTATATTAAATCAATAAATAAAACGGTAAGTACATCAATTGCTATTGTTGAGTGCATTTATTGGTTGCATTATTTCCGTCTATATTCGATATTAGATAGCTACTACTAGTTTTTATTTTGCAGAATATGTCTGATTTACCAGGATGTTCGTACAGCCCTTTTGATTTCAATTTGATAAATCGGAATGGTGGTACTGTATTGTTACGAGCTGGTTACCAGTACACAAAGAAAAGAAAAAAACAAAGAAACACTTGTGTGGAGATGCGTTAATTATCACAAAGATCTTAAATGCAGTGGGTCATTAACTGTTAAGGTAGATATTTAATATTTTTTGACCCATTTTTTTTTAAGACAGCATTACGGACACAAAGTTCACCCAAATTCGGAACAAAAAAATTGTGAATTTGTGAGTCCTGAGTGGAACCCACGACCTCTTGCGCAGCAATCGTATATAATTCCACAGCATCACCGAGGCAGTCAAGTGTCATGGTGTAATAATAAATCTTAATTGTAACTTTTTTACAGCAAAACACAACAGTCATCAAAGAAAACTGCACACAAATGTTCTCCGGATATTGCTAAAAACGAAGTTGACATAAAATTGGATAAACTAAAAAAAAACGTTCTAAATTCAAATTTTGAGCCAATACCGACTATTTTCAATCAAATTATAGCATATTCAATTAATGACACTGGTATACAACTAGTTACAAAAGTTCCAACTTTCAAAATTGTTAAATCTTCACTTTATTATAACAGGAATAAAAAAGAGAACATCAATAAAATTAAATTTGATAAACCCAAAGATGTGGAAATTCCACCTAAGTTTGAAAAATTTTTGATAGCAGACTATTGCGGTAATGATCGCATATTAATATTTGCTAGTGAAGAGGCAAAATATCTTATGTCGACACTAAAACATTTTTTTGGTGATGGCACTTTTAAAAGTTGCCCTGCCCCATTCAAACAAATATACACAATACACGGTGATGACAACAGTGACATGGAGTACACTCGTGTTATACCATTATAATATTTTTCACGTAGCATGGGTACGGTGACATTTGACTAATTCCATTTCATGCATGATTCATTTCGAAACAATTTACCTAACGCGGAATACAGGAAACAACACTTAATACGAAGATAAAAAGAAAACTGTTTTATTTTGCATTTTTAACTTAAAACTATTTTTATTTCTCCGTAATTATTTAAACTTTAAATATAAACATTCCAAATACATAATTCTTGATGCGTGAATCGGAACAGGTTGCGTTAGAGATTGACATAGTAAAATCGTTATAATCGATAAATTGTCGAATAAAGTATCATAAATCGTTAGTTGTATTTTTAACTAAAATACGATTATAAAATATAATTATGTAATAATAAACTTTAAACAAAGCATTTTTGTCTTTGTGGAGCTTTATTATAATATAGCAACACTGCTTAAGCATGAGCTGGCAGCCATCTTGTTATATCAACTCAGTACGAGTGCGTCTGCCTTGTATGCGGTCTGTTTTCTTTGTTTTGAGCTTGCGTGGTGTTTTTGTTACTTGTTTTTGTTATTGACTATCGTTGTGCTTTGTTGTTTTCGTTACCGTTTTTTGTTATTGACTTTTGTTTTGTTGTTTTTTTTGGCAAAATGCCAAAAAGAACGAAAAAGACTGTGCTTGGTAGTCAAGCCCGTGAATTTGTAGTTCGATTGCGGGATTACTTTGAGCGGGAACGTGAGAATGGCGGAACGCTATTGCCTGTGTCCAACGTTTTGGATCGAGTGGCAGATGCGTTAGACATTGGGCGGAACACGGTTTCTCGAATCACTCGAGAAAAATATGGTGCTCACGATACAGAAGAAAATAAGTTGTCCACCCCTAATAAAAAGCGAACCAAAAAGGCATCTGTAACAGATGTAGACAGTTTTGCGGCCGATGCTATACGGAGCCACATTTATAACTATTACCAGAATAAAGAATTACCGACGCTTCTAAAGCTGGTCAAGTCTTTAAAAGATGCTGATTTGTTTACTGGAAGTCCTACATCCTTGTGGCGCGTATTGAAGGACATTGGTTTCCAATTCAAAAAAGTAAACAAAAGAAAAATTGTCATGGAGAGGGGCGATATAGCACTTGCGCGGGTTACCTTTTTGAAAAAGGCTAAAGCGATTACCGATTGGAGCAATGTCGTCTTCCTGGATGAAACTTGGCTGAATGCCAATCATACGGTCGGTAAAATGTGGACTGACGATACACCTCATGCCTCGACCAAAGTGCCAGAAGGAAAAGGGGAGAGATTGATTATTTGTCACGCAGGCACATCGAAAGGATTTGTAGAAAATGGGCTACTTGCTTTTAAATCGAAAAAGACGGGAGAATATCACGAAGATATGAATGCGGAAGTATTCACGGAGTGGTTTCAAAATATGCTTAGCAATTTAGAAGAACCCAGCACAATTATTATGGACAATGCCCCATATCACTCCGTGCAATTGAACAAACCGCCGACTTCTTCCAATAAGAAGAGCGAGTTGATCGAGTGGCTCCAAGCCAATAATGTGGAAGCCGATGAGACGAAATTAAAGGTGGAGCTAGTGAAGCTCGTAAAAATGCACAAGCCCCAAACGACATACAAATTAGATATGATGGCAAACGAATATGGTCACGAAGTCCTGAGGCTTCCACCGTACCACTGTCAGTACAATGCCATTGAATTAATTTGGGCCCAAATCAAAGGTAACTTGTTTAACCATAGTCTATTTACATACTGACAAAAATATGATTATGTTTATTACTTGAATTCTATGATTCAATTTGTTTTTTATTTTGTTTCAGGATACCCTGCACGAAAAAATACAGCTCCGCCTTTTACAGCCACAAAAATGATGGGGTTATTGAAAGAGGGATGCAAAAATGTCACTGGCGATGACTGGAAGAAAGTAGTGGAGAAAACCAAAAATCTAATCTTACATGACTGGGAGCGAGACATTAGAATAGACTGCATAATTGATTCCCAAATAATTATTCACGTCGACGAGTCAGATGACGATGATGATGATGATGATGATGATGAAGATGATTTTGTTTTACTTTTTTTCTTCAAAATTATTAGTTAATAGAATCGATTTCTTCTTCATTAATAAATGATCTCGATAAGATATATAATCGATTTTATTTCATGCGATTTTATCTTGACTACATCTCTAGTAACTTCAAATCCCTAACGTCACCGTACCCATGCTACGTGAAAAATATTGTAGTATACGTGCTCATGACCAAAAAAAATGAAGAATCGTATAAGGTGGTTTTTGATTTGATCCAAACAGTGATACCAAACTGGAAACCTCTTAAGTTCACATCGGATTTTGAAAAAGCAACCATGAATGCTGTAAAAGTCATGTTTCCTGAAGTCGTGATTAAGGGTAGTCAAGTGCATATGGCAAAAGCTGTGATGAAACGTGCAAAATAACTAAAATTAGAAAAAGTAAACTTCATTACCGTACCGTCGCTTTGTGTACTGCTTTGCCTCTTTTACCTCAAAATTTAATTAAAGATGGTATGAATTACATTTTGGACGTTATGAACCCTGACGAAAAATTAAACTCATTTATTGATTATATGTTTAAGCAATGGTTAAAAGATGAGAAATTTATTGACGTCTGGTGTGTAAGCGGGGAAAGACACAGGACAACAAATTGTCTTGAAGGGTGGCACAATAGGCTTAATAAAAAAATCTGAGGAAACAGCAATTTAATGACAGTGTTGAATGCTCTAAAATGTGATGCTTACTTAAAAAATGTGAAAAAAAAAAAATTTATGAAGAAAGGAGTGAGCATTCTATTAACAGAGATTTATGGATTCTGTACGTTGTTGGTCAAGTCAAGAAAGGAAACGTGACTGTAGGCCACTGTTTCGAAATGTTAAAATGATTTTTACATTCGACTTAATTTTTACATTAGTTAATCAATTATGTATTACTCATGAAAAGTAAATGTTTGTTAAACATGTTGATTCTGTGAGATTATAACAAAACATAACATAAACTCACTCCTATATCCCCGAAAGGGTAGGCAGAGGTGCTAGTACCTACATTTCGCCAGTTTATGTTTAGGTCCCAATATAATAGGTGGCGAGCCTATTGCCATTAAACGGGCACTGATAAACCTGTGATAAATACACACATAGTTTCGAAGAGCATCGAAAAGTCATTGGTGTGTGTCATGGTAAAACCTGGGATCGAACCCGAGACCTCGTCTCAGCAGTCCATTACCCATACCGCGGTATTATAATTACTTAATATTTGGTCTATAGGTACTTATTAGTTTTTTGTTATTTTTTACTGTGATATTTTGATTATGATTATTATTATATCACAAAATATTATATATTAAATACCGATTTGAGACATATGCACTTTTATTTTAAGAAAGATAAGACAGAATAACCAAAAATGCAATTCGGGTTATGATAGGAACGACACGTCGGGTCAGGTTAGGAAGAGGGTTACGTTCGGAACAAATTCTTCAAGTTTCTAACCTAGCCCGCGACCGGGTCAGGTTCGGAATAAACGATAAATACACACATAACTTCGAAAAGCATTGAAAAGTCATTGGTATGTGCCATGATAAAACCTGGGGTCGAACAAGAGACCTCGTCTCAGCAGTCCATTACCCATATCACTAGTCTACCATGGTTATTACAGAAAAAAGTTGTTGCATCTAAACATTTGAAGAAACAATTACCACTTGTTTGTCCACAATAGGGTCTGTCTAAACAAAATTTTAAATCAATATTTGTATTTTGACATATAGCGATGTCACATGCGCATCTTGTATGATATAATCATAGGCGAGAACTTAGTGTTTGCCTGTTTGAAAATATTTTGGCCCTACCCTTGGGGTGATTATTGCTAGAGTTGCATAGGATTTCTCGAACCGAAACGTGTGAGAAACTGAGGAGTCTAAATGACTAAAGGCTGGTACAGAGATAGATTATATGCTGGAATAAATACTTTTCATCTCTGGAATTGGTTCCATAGGCTGCTGGATCGAAATTCTAAGTTAGCAATGTCACGGGCAATAATAATATTTTTATAAATGTACTGAAAATTAGTATAGCCTACCACATTTTTCTTCCAATAGTTGTTTGGCAAGGACAACCTGTGACTCAGCGCACCCATCTTCCGCAAGTTGATTACGCAATCTTCTCAGGGAGCCTTGTGGTCCATCTGGAGCAAGAGAAACCTTAGAAAGTATACTACAATATTGCAATTCATTTTTCTAGAACAGTTTGCTTCTAAATGCTACAAGCAAAAGAATTAAATCTCAGACTTATGACCCTTTTTCATTTTTATCAACTATCACTTTATTCAACAATCACTTTTTTTATGTATCACTATAACCACAATTGTACATGTAAATGCACTTAAATATTGCTATTATATTGATTATTAATTTTATGAGTACTGTTACACCTTAGAAATTATTTAAAATAAATAAATACTTGATGTCAAAACTTTGTTACACTAGTAAATAAAATTGTTTAAGGGTATTGCCAGCAATTGATATTTAAGAGTTTTAATATAAAGAAAATCAACAAACTATGATATGTATAGCAAAATCATAAAAAGATTATATTAGTAAGTAGTTGCATTATAAGCACAAATGAGATTAGAAAAAAACAGTAATACTATATCTCTCTTGAGACGTATTGAAGCATATCCTACTACTACTGGCGTAGTACATGTTGACAGTTTTCACACTATTAAATTAATATTACAATCAATATAATATTATAAATAGTTAATGTAACATTTTTATACAGAGTAAAGAAGTGACTATTAATTTTAGGCCTTAACTAAATTAAGTGCACCTCTTCGCTTAGTCTGTACCGCACTGTGAGCACGGAGATAAACTTTCATAAGTGTTACCTTGTAACCCAGATGAATTAATTTATTTCACTTTTACTTCACTTTTTACAATTTCCAAAACAAACAACTACTGAATTTTATGGTACGTGTGAATAAAGTTGAGTCTGTGTCCTAAAATAATTGTAGTAGAAATATTTTAAACGAATGTACGCAATAATACGGCTGCAGAACAAGGTCAAACAAATCGATAACAAAACAAATAGAACTCACTATAATAATTTGCGAAATGTTATCTTTTAACATAATTAGGTACTTATAGACTAAAGGAAATGTTACCTTAGTTAAGTAAATAATCTAAAACTTCGTACTTACCATGTAAATTCCAACGTTTTCGACCGACTGGCATAACTTTTATAATAATCTAAAATAGATATTTTTTTTCATAAACTTTACTTTAAAATATAATAAATTGATTAGAAAATAAAAAAGGTGACCATCAGGAATCTTGTTATATTTTGTTTTGGTTAATAAATATACGATTCGCGAATTTGATGCCAATTTACAAAATATGTCAATGTCAAGTCGATATAGCAATGACAACATGCAAAACAATTTGCACATCGAAACGTTTTAAAAAAAGTTTAACATTTCATTTTTAAAAGAGACTAGATTTCTGCGCTACAAACAATAACAGTATAATCTAACTTTGTAGGCTTCCACTTGTGTAAAATGATGTACATTAAGCACAATAACGCTTACAGCCAGAACCTCAGACGAACGTGTATAAAAAGAAAGTTACTAAGTCTATTGAGAATACACCCACGTAGAATTCACCCACCCACAATAATAAGCATCCACAGTTTTCCCAAAATAGAATATTTTTATACAGAGGACTTCCTGTGCTTCATTTAGCATTTTGAAATATTGGAAAACCACAGAATATTTTAGGCTAAAAATATCTAATGAAATAGTAAAGTCCCTTTTTAATTCGGTGTCAGTGGCACACCAATATGTTAAGAAATACATCTTCTGATAGAATTGTGAATAAACTAAACGCAATGTCTTTAACTTCAGTGAGATGGTAAGCAATGTTTAGTTAAAAAAAAAAGTCGATTTCCTTGTTTAATATTATCCTACAAAATATTTAAAACAAACTAAATAAGCACAAGGCATGCACAGTAGTAACAGAACAGATAAAAAAATCAGATAACTAACTCTCTCAATAAAAATCTAAACAAATTTCAACATATCAATAATTGATATGTTGAAATTTGTTTGAAACCATTAATTATTAATGGTTTTTCCGTAGGTAATATTTTTTAAGAAACAATATTCACAGCGTGATCATATTAGACTTTCGCAACGTAATCTTTTCAAGAGTTCTGTACTCAAAAGGTAGAAAATGAACCCTATTACTAACTTTACTGTCCGTCTGTCGTTACCAGACTGTATCTCATGAACCGTGATAACTAAAAAGTTCAAATTTTCACAGATGATGAGTGTGCATGTGAGATTTCTTTCATACCGTTCAGTGCGCACCGTCTCAGGTCACAATGTTTGAGGATGAATTTCCTGCCTTTGGTGAGAGGTGCGATGATAGAATGTGGCTATGAGCGTCATGTCAAACAATTCATCTGCGCACAAACCGTTGTATAGGCGTTAGAACACACACAGCGAGGCTAAGAGGTTCTACACCACCTGCAAGTTTGGGATTGTAAACTAGCCTCAACGCCCGTCTTTGCACTGAGGGGTCAAGCTAGTATACAAGCGCTCCAGCAAAAAGGTGACAGTAGTGTACTCCATGTGAGGCCGGACCCGTGCTTTATAAAGAAGGAGTTGCTGCCCCACAATGAAGTACTGCTTCGCCCTGTTGAGCACTCCAAGTTTTCTTGATGCCAACTTTACCTTGTCCTCCAAATGACTCCAGTACCTACTGGACGTCGCTGCAAATATCGGCACCAAGGATCCCGATACTCGAGCGGTGTGGGAGACTGTAAGCGGTGTGAAAATATAAGGGAGGTTACCCATACCATACTACATCTTATGTGATTTTATGCACGATATAACTAGCGGCCAGAATGACATTCAACCGCAGTGTTTGTTACAACTTTTGTTTACAATATGTCATACACAAATAACTAAATTACAAATAAATCAAGGTGGGCTAGATCATTATTTAACTCGCGCACGAAGGGTTCCATACCATTACGGAACCCTACTTATGCTAGTCCAAGTCGCACTTGGCCAGTTTATTAACATTAGATCGAGGCAAAATTATTTTCATTTCATTTCATTTATTCATAATTTGCGAAATATGGGTATATAATACATTGATGTTCATAGTTGTTGTGATAGTATCACCATACTCAACCAGACGGCATGCAAATGTCACATTCATTAGTAGGTCAAAATAATAATTTCAGGCATTAAAATTTAACATTATACAGTATGTCATAATAATTATGTAAATAATCGCATAATAATAACTTCAATAATAAAATAATATCCACAAATAAAATTAAATAAGAGCATGTCAACAACGATTAATTGTCAAATTTTCATTCAAATTACCTATACTTACGTTAATATTTTTTTTTTAAATTAGTGAATATTTTTTTATTGTGAGAATTAATGACCTCCTTTTCTTTGAAGTGATTGTTTAATTTGATTTTGACATTATATGGAATCGATATTGCATCTTCATAAATGAACAGAATTGACATTCTGGTTAAAATTGAGAATCGATGATATATCGACTATTTTTTATTTTAGTTCATTAGTTAACTCATTGTGTTTGTCAGACAAGTGCTATTACTTACTCTGTGGACAATTAGTATTCCACTTACTGTCTTTATCTGTTGTTGTCTGTGGTGGACAACTACTCTTCCTCGCACGGGCAAAATTACAACAATAAAAACAATTATTTACCTATTTAATCTGTACTGTATGGAAAAGCATGGCACGGATAGTTTAATAACATTCCAAAATTCCAGACCACAGTTCTACTCCATACCGAATAATCCGCCTGCTACTGGCATTGTGTTCCTGTGTTCCTGTACCATTCAGCGGCTGCCTGCGCGCTTGCGCCGCATTCTTCACGGAATCAAGCTGAATCTATTATTCCTCTTTGAGAATAGAATAGCATGAAAATTCAAAATGTTGACTCCACGGTTTAAGTTAACCCAGGATGATAACCACGTTTATATTAACGTGCATGCTCCCTATACAAATCTTGGAGACACGGAGATAGATGTAGAAGACGAGAATTTTCTATTTGTTTCAAGCCCTTACTTCTTGCGCCTAAGACTACCGGGCAAGATCGTCGACAATGACCAATCAAAAGGTTCGTATATATGTGATTCAGGAGATTTTAATTTAACTTTTGATAAACAGATTCCTGGTGAACATTTTGACAATTTAGACATGATTACTAGCTTGTTAGCCCCTAGAGACATACCTGATCTAAATCCAAATCTTGTTGAAATGCTTGAAGAGGATGAAATCACACTAGACACAGAGAATGATCAAGATGAAGGTAAAACACACAGTTATGGTTTTGCTAATAAAATCACTACTCAGTTTAGTAACATTGGCAATGAATTTCCTCAAATTTTTGAATTGAGAGTCCCTGAAAATGTGTCTATTGAAGATCGTCAACCAATGCGAATCAAACACGAAAATGATAAATTTTCTTCAGACCACTACTTAGCAGATTATTATGATACAGAATTGATAGAACCATATTTGGGGGATGATGTTACCTCAAATAACCCGGCACTTAATAATGAGATAGATTTTACTGAGAATGATGTGGGCGTGCTGAAAGAATTGCCTAATAAAAGTTTTCTGCTGACAACATCACAATATAAGCAGGTCTTGTATGGGTTAGTTGATATTTTATATGGATATTGCTATGACAAGAGAACAACCTTAAATGAAAGTACAGTGGAATCTAGCTGGACTATAAATAAGCTGTCTTCAACGCTTAGTTGGTTCTGCACATTTGAAGATATTCGGCAAGTCTTAATTGCATGCTACCGACGTGCATTGATATATCCGATATTTCGAAATTTCAACTTGTGCAATAAAGTAAAAGCCGATTTAGTAAAATTATTCCGTAAAGGCAAGAAGTCAGTAATTAAAGCTGTGATTGAAATTCATCAAATGTTTAATACAAGTAACGATGCAAGATATATTCTAAACCAATTGTATATCAAAGATTATTTAGTATTTCTACAAAAATGTAGGTCTGAGGAAATTGACGAGTTGTGTAATAATATAGCTAACATTGAACTTTCAAAAAGTGATTTGGATTTAGAATTAGTTGAATTGGAGCAAGCTGCAGAATTGGTGAAGCAAGATGAAATATCGATCATGCAAAATGAGATGGCAGTCCAGATGGCTTCTATGTCATTACTGCCTGATTTACAGAAATCTGAAGAGTTATATTTTGATGATTACAGTTCTAATGAGCCAGGTTCATCGTCAGATAGCAGCGATTCTTCAGATGATTCGTCCGATGAACTTGATTCCGATGATGACTCATCCTGACTTCTATATGAATTCTTAGATATATCCTTCAGAGGCCTGTAAATGATCTGCAGTAAAGACTGATATAGTATAAGTAAAAAGTTTGGTGATTATAGAACTATTTTCTGGAAGAATTTAATTCAACTATAACTGGACTTGCAATTAATGTTAAATCTAAGATATAATATAGATAGTTATTATAGCTGCTAATTGATTTAAGCTTAATGTGAACATTCATAGGAGAAAGACAGGTATGATAATCCAGACTTAATACGAATTTAAGTGGGAATTTTGATTGTTTATCGGGATGCTTCTTTGTAATATTGGATAATAAGAATAACTTTCATTGTGTAAAGGCGAATTAGGCAAAACGAAAATAGTAAACATGGTTAATGACCATGTCAATCTGACATCATGCAATGTGAATCACTGTTTTAAGAAATTAGTTATCATAAATGAAAGAATTGTGGCATTTTTTTATACTATGTGTAATAGCGATTCTTTTACATATGCAATTATAAATACTTACAGCTTAAATTTCCTAAATTTCGATTGTAATTAATATCTGATTACGTACACATGATTCTTAAGTTGGTTATTATACCGTCTAAAAGTATACTATACGTTATTCTACGGAAACGACCCGACGCAACCCTTACTTCACGCGACTTATTCACGGGATACTTTATATTTTGGCGTCGAATTGCGTTGTCGCGTTTGTTGCTCACGTAAGTAACTATATGTACCATTTTATATTTGTTATAGTACCATTGTATAACTAAAACACTAGGTAGGTCTTTTTAAAATTAAATCTATGTATACCATAGAAAATATTTACTTATTGTCGATCATGAAAACTTGTTCGATGTTGTCATTGTCAGTACAGCCAAGTTTAGGAGTGGATTTCATCAAAGATACTAACCATTTGCACAATCGAGGACTTATGGAGCCTAGCGTGGATGAAGAAGACGTGTCCCAGGTCACTTTAGAGCTAGAGCGGGCGACTCGTAGGCTAAAGGCTAAGAAAACTGTCACGGGACCTGACGGAGAGGCTTTCTCATTGCATATCTGTAGCGGGGCCAGTTTTCGAAATTGTGAAAGACTAGAAAAGGCTCGCACAAAACAGTAGTACAGTCAGCATCAGATCGATCTAAACGAAACTGACTGCACCTTCGGTTTTCTTTCGGTTACTTTTAAGCTGAACCGAAGTATCAAGTACAGATTCGATATCGGGACAAATAATTGTGTTCCGTGCAACCGAAACTTCGGTCGGCAACTATGGATACTTCATGGTAGGTCATTACTAGTATTATAAGAATTATATTTATTATATTATCTGTGCTAGTATTAAGACGAACAAATCTGCAATACTCAGTTTAGAATTATGTATTCGCTGGTGATTTTCAGTCTGAAGTGAATTTATTTTAAACTGGATTTATAAAGTGAAATGTAATAATGCAGTTTAGGTTTGATCTTGTTATTATCATTGGTGAATCCGCTCTTGTTGTTGTCTCTGCAATTGGATACCGTTTAAAATGAGTAATAATTATGTATTATCTTATAATTAAATATTGTTGTAACATTATTTTCTTTTAATTATAACTATAGAGCTATGCTTTGAAGAGAACCATCCAATACTTGTTTGTTAACTTCCTGCTATACATAGGTAAGTATTATTATATAATTGTAAAGTAGCTGTGTCTGTACATTCCGCAAAAACTACGGATTATTCAGAGATATCACATTCAAGCCTATTCACGGTACGCTCTGCGTCTGCTACTGTTGTCTGTGGTCGGCCTCGAAATCATGCCATAAGGGTGCTTACATAAAGAAGTAGGCTACCGGTGGATTACGCGCCACAAAATAATTCCCTTGTTCTTGTACTGAGATTAACGTGTCCGTACAACAAACAAACAAATAAACAGATTCTTTAGCTCTATAATATTAATATATACATAGTAGGTACCTATTTAAAAAATAACAGAAACTAGCATGACTGTCCTCCATGCGAATTCGTTTAGGTACACACACCCTGTCACACGCAAGTTTAAACAAGTGCAGATCGCGCCGGCTCGCCGAAACCGGCAAACTGTTTCTTTACGTAAGCACCCAAAGGCTACCCTATCGAGCAGATACCTACTTAACCGGGACACAGGTTAATTAATAGTTACTACGTAAACGTAACAGATACATTACTCACATAAAAAAGCGTAAATAGCTACTCTAAATTAGTCTATACAATTTTAATAATAATACCAGTGACGTCATCGTAAGAATGCGCTAGGGTTGTACCTATTATGATTATTGTGATAAAACGAATGAACCATGTTTTTATTAGTCGGTCAAATATGTTTTATTTTTATAAAATGATTGATATTATTTTCCCTTTTCGGAATGCATTTAGAATAATTATTTTGTGAAAGTCTGTTCAACCATTGGTATAAAATTACGAAATAACTTACAGTAGGTATACCTACCTCTATATATAGCTAAAATATCGAAATAATCTAAAATTAACCAGTGCGATGCGTACACTCAGGCGGGCGTACGGCAGCCCTCTGCCAGTTGTGTCGTCGACGGTACGCCGAGCGGTAGGTATATAGCCCGCGGCCTTGAGCGAGTGAAAGGCCTGACCGGGGTTTCATATTGTCATTAGTGCGACAGTCGACCTACAAAGTCAAAGTCAAAAATCATTTATTCTGCATATATCATTAGGTAGGTATATCGGCACTTACAAAATTTCAACAAAAAAGGAACATGAATATCAGTTTAGTAAACGGACCACCGGTTCAAAACTCGGCCCCGACCTGAGAAAAACTCAGCGGGCATTTCTTTATTTTTGGTCTATTTACACACATAGGCCGGGTTCCCACTACGCCGGACAGGCAGATCTGCCGCGCCGGTAAATCTGCCGGAAGAGCTAGTGGCTGTACAATTTATATGAAGCTATTCACATTATCCCGGGTCCGGCATTTTTGCCGAGCCCGGCATTTCTACCGAACGTTTTGTCACTACGAATTGCCGGTAGAACGACCGGGCCCGGAGTAATGTGAACGAGTTTGTGCCGGTATCTGTCCCCCGCTCGCCCCGCTCGTGCTCCCCTCGCCCCGCCCGTGTTCCACTCACGTCATTCGGCTCGCATGTTCTGGTAAAAGTAGACGTTTAGCATGGATATTGAAGCAGAAACTTTAATTACGCTTGTCGGACAGAGAGACCTGTTCTGTGGGATAAGACCGAAGACGTTTATAAAGACAAAAACTTAAAGTTAGCAGCATGGCGTGAAGTATGTTTAATACTGAAACCAAACTTCGATGAACTGGATGAAAAAGAAAGAAAACAGTACGGTGAGTTTTTAATGTTTTATTGATAAAATGTAAATGCATTGATAAATTTTATTTTATAGCTGCTGCCTGCCACGGAACGGAACCAATATCTGAAACAAAATAATTAGTAAATAATGTCCGTATAGCGTTGGCATTAGGGCCACCTCGACTCGACACATTTCGATTCATGGGTGTAGTTTCTTGTTCTTGTCTATGTTCTATATTTTGGTAACTTTCAAAATTTATACCATCTTTTTCTCTTACAAAATTATGTAAGACTGCACAAGCTTTAATTACTTGAATTGCTGTGTCTACGTTGAGATCTATAGCTCGATGGATTATTCGCCACTTATTTGCCAGAATACCAAAAGCGCACTCAACATACCTTCTTGCTCGACTTAGTCTATAGTTAAAAATCTTTTTATCAGTATTCAAATGTGTACCTCCATATGGACGTAGGAGATTAGGTGTTAAAGCAAAGCCTTCATCGCCAACAAGTATAAACGGTAATTCTTCGTGCAAGTTTTCATGAAGCGGTCTAGGCTTTGGTACATTTAAAGTACCATCATTGATCTTTTGCCAAAATGTACTATCCTTTAATATACTAGAATCGCATTCCTTGCCAAATGAGCCCATACTAATAAAAATAAATCGGTACTCTGAATCGACAACTGCCATTAATACAAAAGAATAATACTCCTTGTAATTAAAGAACATAGAACCACTCTTGGCTGGTTTCAAAATTCTGATATGTTTGCCATCTACTGCTCCAAGACAGTGAGGAAAGTTGGCTTTTCTTTCGAATCCTGAAGCGATGTCCTCCCATTCTCTCTCAGTATCAGGCAGCTTAAGGAAATCTGTCTTTAGGTTTTCCCAAATGACGTGGGTCATTTCTTTTATTAGTTTACTTATTGTCGAAACGCCTACTCTGTATGAGTAATGTATTTCTTTGAATGAACATCCTGAAGCTAAATATCTGAAAAAAAAGTATTTTTTGTTAATACATTATTACTTTATACGTCACCAAGAAACAAATTGTATTGTTTTATGATATTTTTTTATTGATTTCAGGAAAACAGGTTTCAACTAAATGGAATAATATACGAGATTCGTGGCTTAAGACAGTAAAGAAACAAAAAGATGAGTCTAAATCTGGATCTTCGACCAAAAAGACACGAAATTATTTATATCACGAGCAATTAATGTTTTTGAAAAAAGTCTCCGAACCTCGACCACCACATGAGTCAGTTTCAAAAAAAGCAAGAACCGAGACTGAAGTAGGCATGGAATCAGATTTTCGTTCACCTTTAATTAAAGATAAAAAAAAAATTGATAATAAAGAGGTAAATGACAGGATGGTAAAGTTTTTGGACTCCAGAATAAACCCAGAAAAGGAAAACCATCATCTATCTTTCTTCAAAGGCATTATACCAATCTTGAACACTTTAACTATCGAAGAGACTTTAGAATTTCAAGCTAGCGTCATGACAATGTTGCAAAAAATTAAAAGTAGGAATTATGAGAGACCAAATTACGGACATTGGCGTGATTCATATAATCAGATAACCGGACCAGATCAGTATTCTGGATACTACACACATAATAGCGTCAATCAACAGCCAATACCTACGCAAGATCAACACTACCCTGGATACTCTACGCAATATAATAGTAGCAATCAACAGGCAACAACATCTATACCATCAACTTCATCTCAGACATCGAATCCGATTCCAGCTTCGCCATCAGCATCTAGTAATCGTTCCATACATTCCCAAGACTCAGATTACTTAGATTTTGAAGGGATTTAAGTTTGAGTACAAATAAATACTTAAATAATTGTTTGCATTTTTAATTCATAATGATTATCAAATACATACACCCTCCCACACACACATACATGAAACAAACATACATAGCAAACATTCATTCATTCATACAGTCTTAAGTAGGTACCTACGTCAAAACTATTATTACGCAATCTAGTGCATAAAATTATCTTACCTTAGACATATGGCTAATCTTTGTTCTGGGCAAATACATTCTCTGAAACTTGTATCTCGTACTCTTATGTCTAGTCGTCCCAGTAAATCGTCAAAAGTGGTTGCTGTCATTCGAAAATAATTGAAGAACTTTGATTCGTCTCTTCTAAGATCACCCATTAATGTTTCAAATGTTCCAAGTGAAAATCTTTCCCGTAAAATAGGGTGTACCCAATGTTTTCTTTTATTTTGCCTTCTATTAAGATACCACCACAACACAACAATTTCGTCGTCCATTGTGCGCGCAGGTCCAAATTCAACTGAGGACTGTCTGAATTTCTTCCGGGATCCGATGTAATGTGAACACTCTGTCCGGTGTCCGGTTTTCGGCAGATCTGCCGGTCCGGCGTAGTGGGAACCCGGCCATACACTTAGTCTACTTAATCTAAATACAAAAATTTACTCGAGTAGCATAGTTGAGTGAACAGCTCATTTCCAATTCTTGGATTTTATAATAGCCTTTCTGGCACAATTTACTGTATGTAGGTAGTAAATACACTGTTCGTAGATCTTTTGATCTACGTCGCGACGTAGGTCTGTCGTAGTATCTGTCTACGATTGCTACGTTTGGGAATGGGAATGTCTACAGAATTTGGCAATAATAATGTCATGACATGATATTTGAGACGCAAGAGTGTCTATCAGTTCTTGCTATATCACCCTATATTCCCATTATATTTCTACAAGGTATTCTGTGATTATAATAATAATCACAATATAGGTATTTAAAATATCATGGTCAATAGTAGTGCAGATACGCGTAGTAAAAGAACTCGAAAGAGGGTAGATTGATATAATTACTCCTAGGAAAAAACTTTTTCACTGTTCACCGCCACTACTCCAGTTCCTCCGT
Source organism: Eilema griseolum (assembly GCA_963662185.1). Taxonomy (NCBI): domain Eukaryota; kingdom Metazoa; phylum Arthropoda; class Insecta; order Lepidoptera; family Erebidae; genus Eilema; species Eilema griseolum. The sequence goes on from OY759252.1 coordinate 11,825,082, forward strand.
GATCATGGTGCTTGCAACAGCGCCGAAATATCGGAAACTCGAAACAATGAAACATGGTAAATATCCCGTTTATTTTGATACTGAATAATAATCACAGATGTACAAAATGCCAGAGCAATCAGAATAATGCAAACCCTGCTTTAGCTTGTTCTCCATTGGTTTGATAAATGAGCTATATTCCATCTATTTGATTAAATTGAATATATCGCATCTAATCAAACCAAAGCATGTTCCAATAGTCCGAAATAAAATGCACCATGTTCGTAATCACCGGCTTTGCATATAAACCACTGCTAGTAAGTAGGTACTTTCTACTTTTTGTAGCATAGACGCTCATTGGAAGAAAATGGAATATCTTTGGTTTTCTGGCCATATAGCAGTCATAGAGGCCTAATTCGCCTACCACACGCACAAGCTTCATAGGCCGGTTTGTACAGGGAACACCGTGCGCGTAGTTGGTTGTAAGTTTGGGATACTAGATGGAATGAAACACTCTTGACTGCTTCACCTAAGTATAAAAAATGTAGGTATTTGACAAGTTGCAATTGGCCACCTTTTTTATTCAAATAATATCTATTATAATAGTTATTATATCATAGAAGCACCCCTTAAACCAGTTTATGATTAATTTAAAAAAAAACATTAGAAGTGATAGGGCCATGGATAGAGAGAGGCCATTATTCGTTGCTCTGTACTAATGCATTAGGACAGAGCTACGAATAATAGAAATAAGGACGATAAGCATTTTGAAAAAAAAATCAATGATTTTGGTCATTTAATCATAAATCTAGACGCGATGGGCTAATTAATATTTTGAATAAATAACTATTCATTTTTAGATGTTCATCAAGAGTCAAAACCTGAACCAAATGTAAAGAAGTGTAATATGACAATGTAGACAAAAACGTTTTTCTTTTTTATACAACTTAGGTGGCAGACAAGCACACGGCCCACCTGATGGAAAGTGGTTACCATGACCTATGAACGTGTGTAACACCAGTGGAGTCACATCCGTGCTGCCGACCCTGTAAGAACAGAGATTTTGTGCCGTCAGTGTAGAGGACAAAGCAGGACAAGCCTTTGGTCATCCCACTGACAACACAAAAACTCTCCAGTGAGCTCTGGCTACTCTTCTCACCGCCGGGAACACAACACGAAGTTCTTATAATAATAACCGCGGTATTCTGTAGGGCTTAGGAGTCGGACTGCTCAATTGGGCGGAAATACCGCCGTGTCCTACCTCTTACGATTGGTGATTGTTAACCGTTGTGAAGTAATTAAAGGTAAAGAACCTAACTGGGTTATATCTAAGCAAAGTCATTTGTAACCCTAATTATAATAAACTTACCTATCATTATCATACCGTCGTTGTAATAGACGTAGACTGTAGCAATTATCTATTGTAAGACTAATCCTACTAAATTGTAATCCGCGGTAGCCTCCTAGTGGTAAGGGTAATGGATTGCTGAGACGAGGTCTCGGGTTCGATCCCAGGTTTTACCATGGCACACACCAATGACTTTTCGATACTTTTCGAACTTATGTGTGCATTTATCGCAGGTTTATAAGTGCCCAGTTAATGGCGATGAACGACCTTCGCCCCCCATGAGCGCCGGCCTGGGGGTGACAGGTGGAGCCGCCTGTCACCCTGGCAGAAGCAGGCCGCGGCGGTGGCGCGCCTGGCGTGCCTCCCCGTTTCCGGGGTCGAGTTGGGGACTCTGTAGTCCCCACACCCGAGAAGAGGGCCAGATCGTGAGAGATGGCCCTGGGTCGGCCGGGGTGCGAGGGATATGCCTGTCAACCTCACCTTCGGCAACCAAAACGACCCACAGGCGGCGTGCGTTTTAGTCGGTTCGAGTCCGACATAACCTCCTCCACCGGCTCCGGTGGGGAGGTATACGTGGGGATTTTGCGCACGTAAAAAAAAAAAAAAAAAAAAGTGCCCAGTTAATGGCAATAGGTTCGGCACCTATTACATTGGGACCTAAACATAAACTGGCGAAATGTGGGTGCTAGCACCTCTGCCTACTCCTTCGAGGGTATATGCGTGAGTTTATGTTATGTTATGTTAAGACTATGTTTAGGTCTGACTATGACTATGAATGAATTATAGTAGGTAACAATGAGAAGGGCATAATTATCTTTACTGAATCAAAACACGAAAATAAACACAGATTTTGTTTAAATAATCATAGCGTAGTTCTCGTCTGCTTACTCCTAGGAGTGACTGCCGACTGACTTCCCTACCCTGAGAGGAGAGTCTGCGCCACAGTCCATCAATCAATGGCTGCATGTCTACAGGTCCGCTTGGCTTGAGCCCTGAAGAACGGAGTGGGACCCAAAATACCTGTAGGCGTAGGTATACATTATTTGTTCCCATTTGTTTTACTGAACAGTATTACGGTAGAACACACACGACTTTTTTCTCACTAGTTCTACGATATTACATTAAAAAAAAGTGTAGAACTAGTGAAAATCTCGCCGCGTGGTTCCCAGCAGAGTAGAATTTAAACCACCACATCTCTTCCCATGCGGTGTCGAACAAAGTGACTAAGGGATAGGGCTGCTTAACATCAGACAGATATATACAGCCCAGACTCAGCCTCAGATGCATGGCTCGAGTCAACAATAATGCCCGAAAGACGGCAATAGGCTTTACGGGGTACTAAAATCAATGATTGTTGAAATGTGGGTGTTAATTCCCCTCTGCCTAAGCTTCCGGGGATAAAGGCGTGATTATATGTATGTATGTTCTACTGAAAAGTTCTTCGGTAGAACAAACGGGACATTTGTCTCACTAGTTAGTAATATCTACGATATTAGATGTAGGTAACAAAAGAGTAGAACTAGGAGTCTCTATTCCTACTTGTTCTACCAGTTCCATTGGGTAGAACTAATGGGAGATTTTGTTCTCACTAGTACTACGATATTAGGTGTGACAACAAGTGGGAGTCTCGAAAAGGATAAAGTACCTACTCACTTTTTTATTCAGGTTTTTACAGAGCCGTGCGAGAGAAGTCTCTGTCGTCACCATATTTAAAGAACATGCTTATAGAATCACTAGCTGACCCGGCAAACGTTGCCATATAATGTTAAGGGTGGACAACCCTTATCATTTAGGGGGATGAAAAATAGATGTTGTCCGATTCTCAGGCCTACCCAATATGCTCACAAAATTTCATGAGAATCGGTCAAGCCGTTTCGGAGGAGTTTAACCACAAACACCGCGACACGAGAATTTTATATATAAGATTGACCAGGCAAATTGAATATTCTACATTATACATTAAACTGTATGCATGCTAACTATAAGTTTTACTGTAATCTATTGGTGTACAATAAAGAATTATCTATCTATCTACATGCTCCTTCATCGACTACACCTTTATATTTAATGTAATAATACTTTTACCTAATGTAATGGTCAAACCAAAAAATAAATGATATACCTACCTACACCATATGAAAACATTTTATTAATTGTGTATAATAAAATAATTAATATACCCGGATTAAGAACTGATGGACAGGTCTATGGTAATAATGAACATACTAAAATTAAATATTCCCGTGGTCTTCACACATAACTTGGGTAATATGTGTGAATCACTGTACCTACTGCTTAAGTGATGGCGTCAGTAAGCCTTTTAAACGTAACTAATGGATATCAAAGAATTGGGTTCATGATGAGCAATTAAATTAAAAAAAAACCTCATTAAAACCTCCTTATTTGAGGACTAGCATATATATATAAATATATATACATATATATATATATATATATATATACACACATCAACAAAGTCTAGGGAACAAGGACATTTCTAGTTTTTATTTAAAAACCCTTTCTTGTAATAGTGAGTGTTTTATATCAATAGAAGGGTATTTTTATTACGTTTTTAATTTTAATTTTAATAAAAACATTTTCATACCAAATTTTTTTTTTTTTAAGAAAGAATTGAATAGTGCCAATATTGAGTATTACAACCTTCTATGATTAGGCACAAAAATAACGAGGTAGTAAGAAATACAGTAATTAACCGTACTTTAAACGTTTTTAATAATCTGTAGGACCTCCTAAAGCATTAGCAACAGCTCGACAACGGCGTGGCATACTTAGTATGAGATTGTCAATCATCGTCTGTGGAATATGGCTCCAAACACTGCGAAGGTGTAAAAAAAGTTGTTCTTCAGTGTTCAGATTTTCCAAAGAATCACTGAAAGCTCTTCTCCCAAGCAAATCCCAGGCATGCTCTATGGGATTGAGGTCGGCAGACTGAGCAGGCCATTCCAACGTCGTCATATTGTGCTCGCTTAACGCATTGACCACTACCCTCGCGGCGTGTGACCGTGCATTATCTTGCATGAACATAAAATCTTGACCGAACTGCTGGCGATGAGGGATTACCATGGGGTGTATAACCTCCTGAATGTATTGGTTTGCATTCAAATTGCCCCGTATCCAAACGAGGTCGGTCCTTCCACCAAGGCGAATTCCAGCCCATACCATGATTGTTCCACCTTGGTAAGGATAAACTTCTTGCGGATTCTGGAGACGACTCCGACGTCCAGGAACTCGCCATATACGCACTCTTCTCGAATCAGGATGAAAACCGAAGCGAGATTCGTCGGAAAACAGAACCCGTGCCCATTGATGGTCGGTCCACTGTAAATGTGCGTTAGCCCACAATAAGCGACGACCTCGATTTCCACGTCGAAGAGCTGGAACCCTAAGCTGTCTGCGAACATAAAGATTGGCTTCGTGTAGTCTTCTTCTGACAGTTTGATCGCTAATAACCACTTGATGCTGAGACTGGAGGCCTGCGACCAACTGACGAGCAGTAATCGTGGGTTGCCGCCTTGCGGAATTTTGCAAGAAACGATCTTGTCGCGGGGTAGTAACCCTATTTCGTCCCCTGTGACGTTCGGCAACATCCCCTGTAGACCTGTAGCGTGCCCATAATCTGCAAATTGGGCAAATTTTTATTTTGTTGTACATTTTTTGAAAAGTTCATTTAAAAAATAAATTGTATTTTTAAAGATTTGAATAACAAATTTTTGCGTGTTATTAACTAAATTACGTGAAAAAGTAAGAAAAGCTATAAAATAATCATTAATTTGAGAAATATTTACATTTTTCTTTGGCTTGTCGCGTATGAGCTTTCCGCTGAGTTACGAATTGTTCGGCATTGTTAACGCGGAATAAAAAGCAGGACGTTTAATATAATGTTTTATTAGGAAGAAAATAAGGTACAATTTTAGTAATGATCACAAAAAATTAAGAAAAGAAAGAAAGATAGCTGAGAATTCACATCAGAAATTCCTCTGAGTTACTTTACTGATATGGTATAGCCATTTTAATTAGTATTATCCTATTAAGGAACAAAAAAATAACTTCGGTTATAATATAATTAATTGCGAACAAAATTTTCTATTGTGAATAACAATCATAAAATGGTTCTACTTATCGTAGAAAGAAAACAAATTGTTTTTTTACTTACAAAAATAGAGGACAATTTCTCAGTGGAACGTAACAAAATTGTAAGGCTGTGTTCAGTTGGGACTACTAATTTGAACCTAGAAAACGTTATAGAATCTAAACATTAAAATCGACAAAAATAATAATTCTTCATAAATAAAAAAAGGAAACAACCCAAACAAACAAAGCTTCATGAGAATTGTTATCAGATATGGTACAAAACGAAAGAGATTTGTCAGGCCAATATATCATACCAGTGTGTAATGTGATCTGGTTTTTGATGGCCCCAAAATGTGTAGCTTGTATTTCTTCCCCCATTTTACACCCGTAGTTTTCAGAAAAATCGCATATTATTAGAGCCTCGTGTGGTTTTAGATTCTTAACACACTCTTGATATTGCTTTTGCTGGTAAATCCAATTAAAATGATGCCTTTTAAATGCTTTTAAATCGTTTTCAAAACTAGATACAAGATCGCTTGCACTTCCTGCTTTTTTCAATTTAGATGTTCTTTTTGATGTAAATTCTTTTTTTATGTTATTTTCCATCTTTGTGTATTTATGTATATGTATTTATGATCAATTACTCGTCTTTGGTTTCTACCGAAAAACCAAAGTAAGTTACTTAAGAATTATAAGGCTGCTATAATAAGAAACCAAATGCCTTTTTTTCCTGAACTTCAAGTTGTTTTTCTTTTGTTTCTGCTTACTCTTCTGATTTCTCCATATTTTTCGTTGCTTCTCCTTCTCTTCCTCCGTTAGCTCTTTTACCGTTTTACTTTTAGATTTTACATATTCAGCGTGCTTCTTTATGATATTTTCCAATTTTTCTGGATTTTGTTTAAGCCGTTCTCGATATCTTTTCATACTTTCTGCTGGCGTCAAAGTCATTTTTGTGATGTTTTATTATCTACAACAAAATTATAAGGTTTAGGTCTAGTATTAAATATTGCGAATAGAACATATTTTAGTACAATAATATCCTTTCATGGTATAAAAAAATATGTTTACCTAAATAACAAACAAAATTGACTAATTATTGTAAGTATTGTTTGTTTGTTGTCTAGGTAAACATATTTTTTGTATTGCATTGGACAAAATTACCCATTAAGAAAAAAATTAACAAAATTTAAAACAAACTAATTATATTAATTATACCTACCTTTGTTATTATATTATTATGTATAAGTATACTAATTATTATACAGTTTTATTTGTATAATGTAAAATATTAAATTTTAATTAGTCTGGTGTTATTGTATTTTACTTACTTGTATCGCGCCTTTAGCCTTACACTGAGTTACAATTCGATCCACTGAGTTACAAAATTTCTCATTGGAACGTAACGTCTGGTTTCTGGAGTATCTAAAAATATAAATAAATATCATTGTACCTACTTTCTATTTAACTTGTAATGAAAATTTTGGAATGAACATAATAAGTAACCAAATGCGTTTGAGCTAGTACACAAAATCATGCAAAATACCTTATAAAAGTCCGTTTTTCAATGGAACACGAAAAGTAACACTGCAACACGTGTCTCACCAGACGCTTAATTTTTACAACTGCAACTGTCAAAACCGACGCTCGATTGTCAAAATGGCGTCCAGTAGACCATAGGGAGTTGCTATTTCAAAAAAATATAACATCTTTTTATGAAAAATTTTATAGGAGAGAGCAAATTATGTCGTAACTCAATAGGATTTTCCACCAAGTTCTGTTTTATGCCCCAGAAATAAATTATGTTTTAGTAAAATGTTGATTTAAAAGACACTACTTATGTTATTGAAACCTTTTAAAAGTACATATTCTCTTTTTTGAGAATAATAACTACTCCAACACAAATATTTAAAAAAAGCGGTATTTTCAATCATTTAATCATGGCTATTGTGTAGTAGGACATAGTCAATTGACCAATTAACCAAACTATAAATAAATTTTATTACAAAATATAAGTATCTTCATGCTTTAATCATACGGATTCTTAAAGCTAATTTAGTCCTTAAAAAATAAAATAAAACTTTTATTACGAAAAGCATTAACTTTTAGAGAAATACCGTATGAACTGGGTAGGACATTGCCAAAAAACATACTGACAAAGAAATAAAAAATTGCCCAATTACGCTTGGTTGGGTGTTGACAGCATCCGCTACGTCGCGTTGAGTTCGTCCAGCTTGCAGCATACCAACAGCCCTTAACATCTCTTCGCGACTTAAATGAAGACGTGACATGATGACTACAGTCACAAAAATGCACAAACCATACGTAAATGACGTATTATTGATAATAACCGTTATTTACAATAAAAATTTTTTTTTTTTATTTTGCCTCAGAGAAACTGCACAATCAAACACTTTTAAAAGTTTTCCCTCCATATTCGAAAATCATTACTTATTTAAATTTATTTTTAAATTTCGAACAACTCTGTAATCTACTTTATTCTATTTTTATTTATTTGCTGCCATTTATTTGCAAAACAAGATTTACACGAAAAAAAAAAATTGGGGTCATCTTGTTCCCTAGACTTTGTTGAGGTGTTTATATATATATATATGGCGAATATTGGGGTCTTGATTATAGAAATAAAAACATGGGAGACACGTCCAATATTCAGAATGAATTTATTGTATTTTAAATTGTTACAAATTTAGTTCACGTATAGTACGTGGTGCGAACACAAGTTGAATCGGTGGATTGAAGATGGCGCGGCGGTCCGGCGAAGGTGGGGCGCGCGGACGGAGCTCGCTCGGGGAACCGGTTTTGCTACAGTGCCCCTATGTCATAGATACGGCGCGAACATCCTGGGGGCCCTTGAAGACCTTCGTCTTCAATGCTTCTGTTGAATCAAACAAAGGGCATAAATATTTCAACCCTCGTCTATAGGTGCCAGCAATTGTGGCAACATCAATTGTGGCATTAAAATTCTGTTAAGATGGTGTTTCACTGACTTAATGCCCGACTCAAACAAACCACCAAAATGTGGTGCATAAGCCGGCTGAAAATTAAATTTTATTCCTTCATCTGACGCGAAAGAGGATATAGAAGAGGAATTTGATTTTAGAAAATCGCCTATTTCTTTAGCGGCAGCGACAAAATTTCTACCGTTATCGCAGAAAACTTCTCGTGGCTTCCCACGTCTCGAGATAAAACGGCGTAGTGATAAAATAAATGATTCTTTCGATAGTTGACTCACAGCCTCTAAATGAACACACTTAAACCTAGTACAAACAAAGATGGCTAAATAACATTTGGTTATTTTGCAACCTCTTCCCTTCCTATCAGTGATCAAAAACGGTCCAGCGAAGTCGACACCAACACTAATAAATGGGAAATCAGGAGTTATGCGCGCAGGGGGCAGAGCCCCCATAAGGGGAGTGATAGATCTGGCAGCGAAGCGCCGACACGTGACACACTGCCGAGCGACAGTACGAGCTAGGTCGCGGCCGCCAATAGCTCAGACGTACTCCCTTAGGAGCCAAGAAGAAGCTGCGGCCCAGCGTGAAGAAGGCGCAGATGCTCCTGCTGAAAAAGTAGTCTAGTTAGCCTATGTTTAGCGTGTAAAAGCATAGGGTGGCGCTTCTCATAAGGATAGAAGGGTGAATTCAAGCGTCCACCTACACGTAAAATGTGTTCACTATCTAAGAAGGGATTCAAAGATACTAGAGAAATTTTCGAATTAAGAGTTTGTTTATTTTGAAGAATATTTAATTCCAAAGGGAAACTATCAAACTGCGACATTTTCACTAATTGTTTAAATGAGGATTCGAGTTCCTCAGGCTGCAAAACTCCGGTGAGTTTATTGTCATTATGGCGACAGTTGTGCAAAAATCTAAGTAAGTATGCAAAAGAACGTTGAATGGTTTTTAGTTTGGAATATTTGTTGAAGTTAATTAATGATTCATTCATCTGATACTGACTCGTTAATGTTATGTTAACTTTTAATTCGGGTATATCGCTATCGATAAGCTTATCAGTGGCTAACCGTGGCCAATTGCATTCGGGTTCATACAGAAAAGGGGGTCCATTCCACCACATATCTAGCTGATTCAGTTGATGTGCATCAACACCGCGCGAGGCATAATCAGCAGGGTTGAATGCAGTGGGCACATGACGCCAAACAGAACCTTCAGTTAGCTCTAAAATAGTAGCCACTCTATTCGAAACAAAAGGTTTTAATTTGTTATGACTAGTTCGTAACCACGCTAACACGATGTAACGGGAACTACCGGGGTAATCCCACTATACTTATAGCTGTGATCGTCTATTTACCTAATCTTTAAAACCCGACCCAATATCTATCATTCATTACTTTAATAATCCTGACACTACAGTTTAAATCGTTATTCTAACTTAGTTTTTAACTGTTCGGAATAGTGTGATGATAAGACTGTGGATTTATATTTTATTCAAATGAGATATATATTAGATTCAATATAGGTCTTTGATAGTTTGAACTTTGTGGCATCTTTTTCAGCTGTATATTTTATATAGGCCTTAATGTCGAAGATATCATATATGATTTGTGATAAGTGATCCGGATCAATTAAATATCTCAAGCCCCGAAGAGCGAGAATATGAATCTCAAGCCCCGAAGAGCGAGATTACATATGATCAATTCCGAAGAACTGATAGCGTTGATCAAAAGATCAAGGCTCTCCCTCCACTTCGTCACAGTTAATTTAATTCAGTTTGTAAAACCTCCACTAAACTCCACTGTATACTGTAATCCTTCAGTTTTCGGCTTCTGGTTCCAGTACAAAATGTAGTAGCCCTTTAACGCCTCACGAATCTCATGAACGATGCCAAAACAATTTAGAATAATGATTGAATGTGATATAATATTATTTCAACAATGAAAAGAGATATTATGCCTTCACGGCTGTAATGGCTGTCATTTACTAATGAATATATAATTAATTTGATAGGTTTTGGCAGGTTTATGGACCGCTACACTTTACAAACTGCTCTGATTGGAATTTTATTGATATCTTCAATCAGAGTTGCTCTAATACTGTATCAAAATGATCCAGGAGCCACAAAATTGAATCCGAACAGTTGGAAATAAATGTATGACTTTACTATTTTAGGCCTCAGTATGGTATAAATGATGAGATCTAGTATAATATATGAATTACTTGTAATTCTGATAGGACATAAATAGTTCACTTTAGCACGTATGCTGTTAAATAAGATCTCACTAAATAAAGCCTTTCGCATTAATAATTCAACTGCAAATTCTTGCCAGTTACATTCAAATGTGGAAATAACAAACCCCAACTCAATCTCTATACAAGTTGTATATTATACCTAACCAAGATATAATTTACGAATACCATGTATACCTAATGTCCCCAACAGTTATTATATCAACACAAAGATAACGTAACAGATTCACTTCAAACTTAATGTACAGTGCACACCTATAATTCTTATAGAATTCCTACAATCTATGTCTGTAGCAACAGAAAAACTAACTAGACCTAGCTAGGAGCCCTAGTGTTTACCTTAGGTCTATTAAGACTTACCAACCTTAATAGGTGAGTTAGAAGTTATGTGTATGTGTGTGTTGTGAATTGTGTAAATCAACAATGTGAACTAGCTAAGGTAATGGGAAGTGATTTCGTTTAGACTCTCCTACAACGAAACCACGGAAACCTAGGTGACCAGGATAAGGTATTGAGACGCTTTCGAAGGCCAGTCTCAGCCCCGAAATTTAAAGCAATCTTTACCTACAAGAACTTATCAACACTACGTCTCAAGGATGTTTGGTATTTGTGTGTATTGGAATAGGTATATAAATAATTAGGAACCTTCTGAAATAATTCAGAAAGCGCGTTGTTCCGACACAGTTTCCGCACACCGAACTTTTGCCACTTTCTCACAAATTACACTGGCGTAATACGGCTAGAATAATTTAATGAAACCGTTGCATGGTCTGTGCGCTTCTACTAATCGAACCAAACTCTGTCTCCCGCAAACCAGCCGATTTCCTTTTATACCAGTGTGAACTCAGCGCGGGAGCGGGGACGCTTGGGTCCTTTTTTTATCATAGGATTTTTTTTACAATGTCAACAAAGGAATTCAGTGCAAGTTAATTTTAAGCTCATGTTTACATTCAGATATAACATGCCTTCATGCAATATAATCAATTATGATTATATTCTACAGAATATCAATCATGCAAAACAATAGTATATAAAATACAGTAAACCAAATATACAGTAATTAAATAGTAAACCAATAGTTAACCAGCTGGTCATGCACGTATGTATAAACATACTGTATTTGCGCTTTCGTCGTGAAGATGAGCTCTTATTTTTTTTTTTTATAGAATTCTATTTTGTCGTAATTATGTAATGCTTTGTGCCAATTATTAGATTAATCCGAAGATTAATCATTCCATGGAGTCAAACTCGCATGAACCTACAAACGTGTGTGGCGTAACACGACGCCTTAATTATAATCAAAATCCACCATCTTTATCATGATACTATTCCATATCAAATATGATTACATTCTCAATATATTGTTATATGTAATATTGCACTCGTTCACGTAAATGATATTAGCATCATAACAGTCTTTTGCATACATGTGTTTAAAAATAGAATATCCCACGAATTCGATTTAGCCATCGTTCCCATGGCTTTGAAGTGGACGCTCTAACAAAAAAATATAGTTTATGACCGGCCGACCTCTCTTTAGAATAATACGTATTTTAGTTAAGAGAAAGAAAAAATATGCCATGGTTTCGTGTTGTGTATTTATGCTTCAAATATGAGTTTTTAAAATGATAAAATAATCTATATTCTAAATATACGATTATGTTCCATTTCAGTCGCCTCCTCAGACTTTGAAATAAGCTGTTTCGCTTAGAAGCAGTCTTCTTTCGAAGATCTGTCTATAGGGTAAAACTCTAAATATATCAAACTTATCTTCATTGACCCCTTTTTTTATATAATACCTTGGTAAATTGATAGTGTTATAATTACCCTTTATTTTATTGTATTTGGGTTTCACGAGAGTATAATAATTATTTGTAACCTAGTTATAGCCTTAAACATTCACATCCCTATGACTTGACGATTGAAACCATATGCTGTTTTATTGTTCGATTGTCATTGCCTGTCTCGGTATTTTAAAATAGTTCAACTTTAATGTGTCAACGAAGGTAAAGTAAATTAAAGTTTACATTAACCCTGTGTCAAAAAACATGTCTAACTCACGCCTCCTATCCTAAACTTATCTCTTGGCAATATCCAATATCTATTTGAACGCTCTACATAATCTAATGGATAACTCTCTGTTAATGTATTAATGAATGTATTAAGTCGTTTAGTACATGTCACCTCATCTTGTCCAGCTAGTCTTATTGGATTTTCTGTCTCATTAGACAATAATTATAAACATTGAAATTCCTATCAACAATTCCACTTTAACGATTTGATTTTATCTAATTTTAATTCGTACTTTGTTAACCATTTAACTTCTAGATAACTATATAAGATATATTTATGACGTCAGAGCAACCCGGTTTAATTACTTTTTGGACTCATATTAGTAGTAGATTGTGAAGGACTATTTTCGCTACTTGTACTCTGAGTTTCAGTCGCAAGTTTGAATTCAATAGGTTTCACGCCTCCTCGCATATTATAATAAGTTCTACCACGTGTTTCACCTCGACCACGCCTATTGTAACCCCTATAAGACTGACCTTGGTTATGATAATCTCTATTGTTACTAGTTGGATTATGCCTAATGGTATTTACACGTACTGAACTATATTTTGTATTTACATGAGTACCCCGCGGTCTTTCGTGTATTTTAGCAGTTGTACTCTGTGATTGAAAGCTACCGGATTTTTCTTTGTTTATGTTACGTTCTAAATGTCGTAAAAACTCTACCGCCTCCTTGACTGTCATCTGCTGTTGTCGGCTAAAGTACGCCACCTGCACATAGTCTGGCAATTGTCTAAATATAGTATTAACTTTTTCCGCATCCGTAAATGGTAATGATAATGCATAAACCTTTTCTAACTGTTCACAAAAATATTTCTCCATGCTACCAGCCTGTCTATTATATTGAGAAGTTATGAACCTATTTTTCACTACTTCTTGTTCGGATGAACTCCAAAATACATTTTTGAAATCTATTTCAAAACCACTGAAAGTTTTCCAATAATCTCTATAAATATTCATACGAGATTTAGCTTCCCCAGTTAAAGACTCTATTGCAAATAAAAGTGCCCTTTCATCAGTAAAATTCTGTCCTACTAAATAGTTTTTTAAATCCCTTAGAAAAGTCATTGGATTATACGTCTTATTGCCATCAAAGGTAGGTAACTTCTGTTTTGCCTGAACTACAATCGTTTGACGCGCCATCTCACTGACAGTGCTAATTTCTGTCCCACTAGCAATTGGTGTTATTAAAGAATCTGAACCCCTACCGCTATCGCGATCATTTTCCAATCTCGTCAACCTATTCAAAATCTCCGAAAGTAACTGATTTGTTTGATTCACGCTATCTGTGTCCTGATTCTTGCTACCTGACTTACGCATACGGCGTTTGATATTCTTTCCAGACATCTTAAAACTTTAAATAACAAGCTAATAAATCTAAACTAACAACCCTACTTAAATGTTACTTATTACTGTGTGTCAATGTATCAAAATATGTAAGTGTTAAATAACTTATGCTTATCGTAATCTATTTGTCAAGTATTCACAAAATCTTTATCACCTAAATGTCTACTCAACCAATTGGTTATTTTAAACCCGATAATAACGACCTATTTCTCAAGTGTTATAATGAACGACTATTTGAGTGTGTTGGGTTACTTTGTTATTATTTTTAATGTTTACGTAATATGAAGTGTCACACTAAAGTTTTTGAATATGAGATTTCTGTGTTTATGTAATCTAGCATTCGAAGTATTGACCCTTCTTTTTTGTTTAACTTAGAAAGATTTTGAAACGCGCAACAATTTTTTTCTGTTAACAGCTATCGTCTAACTCAACACGTGTACCTATCTCGTAACTTGCGTAAGCGAAAAAAAATTAACTTTTAGGACTGCAGTTTGTATGCAACTATAATGGATGACCCTTATTAAACAATATATTATTATTCCAAGTTTTATGACCTGACTTTAACAAAATTTGTGAATGAACAGTAGTGACGGCTTCAAAATAATGAACTTATTGTTTACTAACAGTTTTGGATTTCGAAGATTTGCCTATTTTATCTACGTTGTGTATATTTTAAGTAAAATGTAATGAATTGAAATTTTAATGATTGAATTATAGCTGAATATGTATAAGGTACTGAGAGTAATATCGCCTGATTCTTTCCGGTGCATTAAGAATTTTTAATACATTAAACGGAATTCTGGTCACGCGGCGCCAAATCTGTAACGGGAACTACCGGGGTAATCCCACTATACTTATAGCTGTGATCGTCTATTTACCTAATCTTTAAAACCCGACCCAATATCTATCATTCATTACTTTAATAATCCTGACACTACAGTTTAAATCGTTATTCTAACTTAGTTTTTAACTGTTCGGAATAGTGTGATGATAAGACTGTGGATTTATATTTTATTCAAATGAGATATATATTAGATTCAATATAGGTCTTTGATAGTTTGAACTTTGTGGCATCTTTTTCAGCTGTATATTTTATATAGGCCTTAATGTCGAAGATATCATATATGATTTGTGATAAGTGATCCGGATCAATTAAATATCTCAAGCCCCGAAGAGCGAGAATATGAATCTCAAGCCCCGAAGAGCGAGATTACATATGATCAATTCCGAAGAACTGATAGCGTTGATCAAAAGATCAAGGCTCTCCCTCCACTTCGTCACAGTTAATTTAATTCAGTTTGTAAAACCTCCACTAAACTCCACTGTATACTGTAATCCTTCAGTTTTCGGCTTCTGGTTCCAGTACAAAATGTAGTAGCCCTTTAACGCCTCACGAATCTCATGAACGATGCCAAAACAATTTAGAATAATGATTGAATGTGATATAATATTATTTCAACAGTGAAAAGAGATATTATGCCTTCACGGCTGTAATGGCTGTCATTTACTAATGAATATATAATTAATTTGATAGGTTTTGGCAGGTTTATGGACCGCTACACTTTACAAACTGCTCTGATTGGAATTTTATTGATATCTTCAATCAGAGTTGCTCTAATACTGTATCAAAATGATCCAGGAGCCACAAAATTGAATCCGAACAGTTGGAAATAAATGTATGACTTTACTATTTTAGGCCTCAGTATGGTATAAATGATGAGATCTAGTATAATATATGAATTACTTGTAATTCTGATAGGACATAAATAGTTCACTTTAGCACGTATGCTGTTAAATAAGATCTCACTAAATAAAGCCTTTCGCATTAATAATTCAACTGCAAATTCTTGCCAGTTACATTCAAATGTGGAAATAACAAACCCCAACTCAATCTCTATACAAGTTGTATATTATACCTAACCAAGATATAATTTACGAATACCATGTATACCTAATGTCCCCAACAGTTATTATATCAACACAAAGATAACGTAACAGATTCACTTCAAACTTAATGTACAGTGCACACCTATAATTCTTATAGAATTCCTACAATCTATGTCTGTAGCAACAGAAAAACTAACTAGACCTAGCTAGGAGCCCTAGTGTTTACCTTAGGTCTATTAAGACTTACCAACCTTAATAGGTGAGTTAGAAGTTATGTGTATGTGTGTGTTGTGAATTGTGTAAATCAACAATGTGAACTAGCTAAGGTAATGGGAAGTGATTTCGTTTAGACTCTCCTACAACGAAACCACGGAAACCTAGGTGACCAGGATAAGGTATTGAGACGCTTTCGAAGGCCAGTCTCAGCCCCGAAATTTAAAGCAATCTTTACCTACAAGAACTTATCAACACTACGTCTCAAGGATGTTTGGTATTTGTGTGTATTGGAATAGGTATATAAATAATTAGGAACCTTCTGAAATAATTCAGAAAGCGCGTTGTTCCGACACAGTTTCCGCACACCGAACTTTTGCCACTTTCTCACAAATTACACTGGCGTAATACGGCTAGAATAATTTAATGAAACCGTTGCATGGTCTGTGCGCTTCTACTAATCGAACCAAACTCTGTCTCCCGCAAACCAGCCGATTTCCTTTTATACCAGTGTGAACTCAGCGCGGGAGCGGGGACGCTTGGGTCCTTTTTTTATCATAGGATTTTTTTTACAATGTCAACAAAGGAATTCAGTGCAAGTTAATTTTAAGCTCATGTTTACATTCAGATATAACATGCCTTCATGCAATATAATCAATTATGATTATATTCTACAGAATATCAATCATGCAAAACAATAGTATATAAAATACAGTAAACCAAATATACAGTAATTAAATAGTAAACCAATAGTTAACCAGCTGGTCATGCACGTATGTATAAACATACTGTATTTGCGCTTTCGTCGTGAAGATGAGCTCTTATTTTTTTTTTTTATAGAATTCTATTTTGTCGTAATTATGTAATGCTTTGTGCCAATTATTAGATTAATCCGAAGATTAATCATTCCATGGAGTCAAACTCGCATGAACCTACAAACGTGTGTGGCGTAACACGACGCCTTAATTATAATCAAAATCCACCATCTTTATCATGATACTATTCCATATCAAATATGATTACATTCTCAATATATTGTTATATGTAATATTGCACTCGTTCACGTAAATGATATTAGCATCATAACAGTCTTTTGCATACATGTGTTTAAAAATAGAATATCCCACGAATTCGATTTAGCCATCGTTCCCATGGCTTTGAAGTGGACGCTCTAACAAAAAAATATAGTTTATGACCGGCCGACCTCTCTTTAGAATAATACGTATTTTAGTTAAGAGAAAGAAAAAATATGCCATGGTTTCGTGTTGTGTATTTATGCTTCAAATATGAGTTTTTAAAATGATAAAATAATCTATATTCTAAATATACGATTATGTTCCATTTCAACGATGGATGAGTCAGTCCAGTAGCAAATTCGCGTTATTTTGCAACGAAGCGTGCGCACGACTACACTAGCCAGCTGAGCGCCGAGCACTGACGCACAGAGCTCCAGTCGAGGAATAGTAGTGGGCGCGACAGGACTCACGCGAGCCTTAGCGCAAAGGAGACGGACAGTGATATCGCCTCGGTCATTCATAGACTTCAAGTAAACACAAGCTGCGTACGCGTTGTTACTACTATCACAAAAACAATGCATTTCTACATAGGTTACACTAAAAGTTTCCGGAACTGGCCACTTACATAAACAATATTTAAAAATTTATTACAACATTTGAAAATAGAACTCTTTGGCTGTAGAATACAGTTTGTTTCATCTGACTGTCTTTTGTTTTTACCTTGTGGCGCCATTTAAAAAATTGTGTGTCTGCATCAACATGGATTTAACTCGGGAAAATTTTCGTAGTATGATTTTCTACGATTTTAAGTGTAATTTGACGGCTCAACAGAGCATCGCTCGGCTTGAAACAGCTTTTGGCGATGAAGCTCCATGCAAGACGACTGTTTATAGCTGGTTTGCAGAATTCAAGCGTGGTCGTATAAATCTCAGTGACGAATCTCGCGATGGTCGGCCGTCCACCGCTGTGACCAACAAAAACATCGATGCTGTGCGCCGTATGATTGAAACAGACAGGCATGTGACCTACCATGAAATTCGCGCATCCTTAGAAATAGGCATGAGTCAAATACAATCAATCCTACACAAACATTTGGGTGTGAGAAAGCTGTGCTCGCGGTGGATCCCACATAACTTGACCGAGGATCAAAAAACGGACCGCGTCACTTGGTGCAGTGCCATGCTTACCAGATTCAACGAAGGTGCGTCAAATTTGGTGTGGGACATAGTAACAGGTGACGAAACATGGATTTATTGCTACGATCCCAAAACAAAGCAGCAATCGAGCGTATGGATCTTTCAAGATGAGCCGAAACCAACCAAAGTGGCGCGCGTGAAAAGTGCATCTAAGCGGATGATTGCTTCTTTTTTCAAATAAAACTGGACACGTGGCTACTGTTGCTTTAGAAAATCGTCGTACTGTGAATAGTGACTGGTGGGCATTTTCACTTTAGATGACACCTATCTGAAATTTTAGGATTTTAAATTTTTTATTAACTACGTCTGCATTAACTATTGATATAGATATAAAAACTATCCTATTTTGTATTTTTTATAAAAGTTCACGTAATATATTCATATTTTTTGCAATAATTGATATTTATGTGAGACGGGTGACCAATAATTGTCCGCTTTGTAACGAAAATGATCTTCACATAAAAATGATATAAACCATTAACGAGACTGAACAATCAACTATTTGTTAAATTTAGAGCCCATAGAAAGATAATAACTCTAAATATTATGTAAAGTATTGAATTTGAAATTTCTATCATAACATTTCATTCTGTTTTGTAACATTTTGTACCAAATAAAGTTTTATTTTTAACGTCACAGTTTTAGTTTTTAAGGTACGTTATTGATTTTTACTGTTAGGAAAAGATTTGAATTTCTTTTTTATTTATAACAAAGATATTATTTAGTTTTTATGAGCATTTCAGAAAAATCTACAGAAATCAAGTAAAAAAAAATGGGACAGTTACAAAACAGACAAAAATGTTACAAAACAGAAATTATAAGGCATAGTCCTAAATGTACCAATAAATATGAAAAGGGACAATTAAACACAATTCTGTTTATATGAACTATCAGGTAAGTTTATTAAATCTTTGGGTGTCATTGCAAACAAGACACTCAAATGAAATTAAGATTCATCCAGTGGTTTATAAAATTAAAAATTAAAAAAAACAATGCAAGTAGGTAGTAAAAACCTTAAGAAAAAATAACAAAACTAACTGTCTCATGAAATATCTACGCTCAGTGTTTTGCTTCAGTAATTAAAATAATTATTAGGTAAATTGCATTCTATAACCAAGAATAACAAAAAAAAACACAAAATATAAAATAAGAATACAATTTACCTCAGATATTACTGAAACAAAAAATTACATACCAAATTTTCCACCCTCTTCTTTATACCTTTTATATAAATTTGCTAATGTATCAACTGTATACCTTATTTGTTCCTTTTTTTTTCAAAAGACCTACATTCTTTTTTCCCTGCAGTTGCTCTGGTGGTCTCATCTCTTAACCAAAACATCTCAATTTCTTAGCAACATGTCTGTCTCTTTTTTTCCTTTCTATTCCGTTGTTTACTACCAAGTCCCATTAGTTTTGCTACATATATTATGTCTTTTTACCAGGCTGAGAGTTATTTATTAACTTTTCAAAATCTGTTTGTCAATACGTTTTTCACATTGTGCATAAGTCCGCCGTAATGTCAGTTCCAATATCTCTTCCCTGGCTTTTTGTTTGTCAAGTAGGTCTTGCTCATTATTTATTATTATTGAAGTAGATTTTTTAAGGCGACTGTATCTTTTTCTCAGTCTTACGACGCATTTTTTAAGTATTGAATTTTATTTTAAAGCTATTTTATATTTAAGACTTAAAATTTGGTATTTTTGTTGATAAATGTTTACTTATACTAAGATTTTCTTTTAATCGATTTGTAGAAGGTGAAACTGCAGGGTTTGTATTAATTGAGGTACCGGCTGTAGCATTTACTTGATTACATTTTGAAGCACGTTGTTTTCTTTTCTCCTCTCTCCAAGTTTGACGTTTTGTATTTTTTTCTATTTCACTCATCTCAGCAACTTTTTTTTTAGTTCTAATTCGATCTAAATTTTTCTTTCTTATTTCTTCGGCTTTTTCTGGATTATTTTTTTAATTTTTCTCTATACCTTCTAACCCCTTCTGCTGATGTAAACGCCATTGTTGCCTAAAAATTAAAAAGTGAAACTACTTAGTAAGTTTCAAATTAAACTAACCATCTAGCACCTAAGCACTCGTCAATATGAACCAAACGAGTCCAAACTCAATGGGATTGCGTTGTTTCACTATTGAGTTCTATGACCATCTTCCGGCTCCATCATTAGACCCTGGTTACCAACTAGTACCAAAGTACCTTTCAACACGAATCAAATGAGTCCAAACACGATGCATATTGTTGTTTAACTTCTGAGTTCCTATGGTCACGACCCTGTTCCATCATCGGAACAGCTCCGTGTCATTAATTTTGCATTGTTATCCAATTCACACATGCTTGCAAAATTTCAGCTCAATCGGTAACCGATAAGTAGATTAAATTTAACTTACAAGATTTGGTTACAGACAGACACCGAGACAGGTGAAACTAAACAAAAGCTTCAAGTAAAAAAATGCAAGATTATTAAAACAAATAACCCTCTTTTAAGTTTCAACGCAGTCGGTTAGTATTAATTTGCCTTTGTGCATTAGCCTTTACGTGTCCGTTTTGTAACGTTTTTAGTCCGCATATTGTAACGTTACAAAACAGACGTTACAAAATTGCGACCGTTAGAAATATTTAAAGAAAAAATACCAATTATAACGAATAATCCTTTCATGTTTAATGTTTTTCGCATGGAATACAGTCCAATGCATGCATTAAATATAACAGATATTATGATTAAACCCTAAAAAATAAGAATAAAGACGTTACTTACCAGACAAACACCGACGCTAAATTTGAAGCACAATCACGTTAACCTTCACAAAATATTTTTTGACACTGATTTCAAAATGGCTGATTCCCTATACTAATCGTAATGCCCGAAATTGCCAGATTAATAAAAAATATCACTTTTTGGTAAAAAATTGAATGAATAATTCCCGTTACAAAACCGGAAATGTCCGGAATGCAAAAAAGTGCGGGACAAGATAAAAAATAATATTATAAATAAATAATAATAAAAACTAATACAAATAATGAGATAAAGTAACAACTAGCTTTCTTTTATATGCATTGCAATCATCGCTACATAATCTATCATATAAAAAATCATTAAAAACTCAATCCAAAGTTGACAGTTTACAAATGGGACAGTATGAAACTGAAAAATCTTGAAATTTCAAATATGTCTTATTTATAAATTAACTGTTCTATATTTATGTTAATAACAAATAGAGGTAGCTTTAAATATTTATAAAAAATGCTAATTCCTAGGGACAGCTCCAAAACAGCAATGTGTCATTTAAAGTGAAAATGCCCTGGTACACGACCATTTGTTTGCCGGAAGTTATTGACGAACTCCGTAAAAATAACCGTAAACGCCGTATCATCCTGCACCACGACAATGCTAGTTCTCACACGGCCAGACAGACAAACGACTTTTTGAAGGCGAAAAATGTAGAACTCATGAGTCATCCTGCATACAGTCCCGACCTGGCACCTTGTGACTTTTATCTGTTCCCAAAAATTAAGAACCAATTACGCGGCCAACGATTTTCATCACCAGAAGAGGCTGTCGAGGAGTATGAAAAACACGTTTCAGAGGTCACCACAGAGGGGTGGCACAAAAGTTTTCAAAACTGGTTTGATCGAATGAAAAAGTGCATAGACGCCAAGGGAGATTATTTTGAAAAACAATAAATTAATTTTGTACCTTTAATAGTATTTTTTCATATTCATTCCGGAAACTTATAGTGCGCCCCACGTATATAGCTAGGGACATCGCATAACACGTGCCGAGGTATTCGCAGCGACCTCAATTGAGTCAACCCATTAACAAATTGTCGCCACGATGTCTCAATGAAATCAGGCACGGGTTCATCCCAATCAATTTTAGCGAGCCACAATTTTTGTATTAATAGTTTAGGCACTATAGTTAGTAGACATAGGAGACCTAATGGGTCAAATATTTTACAAGTATCAGATAAAATAGACCTTTTGGTCGGGCAATCATTTTTTGTATTGTATTGAGTGGGGAAATGTATTATATCAGTAGCAGAATCCCAGCCTACTCCAAGAGTGTGTGAGTGTGAGCTCAGTATCAGACTGCCTGGGGGGCTGAGATCTTGATAAGAATTTAAAATAAAGGATGAGTTTGACCGAAACTTGCGTAAAATAAAACATCCGGCCGATAGGGCCCTTTCAATTGAAACCTTAATGTCTAATAATTCATGCTCCGAGTCAGCCCCTGTTAACAGATCGTCAACTAGAAAGTCGTTTTGAATTATGGTTTTAATGTTCTCGTCTGCGGCTTCTTCTCCCAGTTGCCATAGGCAACGCGTGCTTAAAAAACTGGCACTAGAAAAGCCGTAGATAACCGTTTTAAGTTTTAATGTTTTTAACGGTTCATTTTCGTTGTTTCGCCACAAAATTAATTGCAAATTACAATCACAGTCTTGTATCAAGATCTGGCGATACATTTTCTCCACATCACCGGTTAAAACATATTTATAAATTCTAAACCTAAGTAAAATATTAAATAACGAATCCTGTATACATGGCCCGACCATCTGGAGATCATTTACTGAATAACCAGATGTAGTAGCAGCACTACCATTAAAAACAACGCGAATTTTAGTGGACTCACTAGATGGTTTGAGTACAGGATGATGTGGCACAAAAAATGAATTATCAGGGCGCCTTGTCTTTGACTCAGAAAGATGGCCTAAATCAGCATACTCGGAGATGAATTGTTGATAGGAAGTTTTAAGTTCGGGATTTCCTTTGAAACGCCTTTCCAAGCCGATGAAACGTTTTCTAGCTAACCTGTACGAATCACCTAAACAATCGGGCTCAGTAATTAAAGGAAGTCGCACACAAAACCTTCCATCTTTGGTGCGGTACGTGTGAGTGACAAAATGCTGTTCACATTCGGCTTCTACGTCTGTGTGAAGTGCGGTAGACTGGGGAATCTGCTCCAGCTGCCAAAATTTCGTCAACTCCTCGTTTAAAGTATCATTTGTAGTAATATGATTGCAATGCAGGAGTGAATGAAATGAAGACTGTTTTGAGGGAGTCTTGTTAAACATAGGGCCTGCTAATAACCAACCTAGCCTAGACTTACGCATAATAGGAAAGCCCTTTCCTAAAGCAATCTGCTCGGATCCAATGAGGTACCAAAAGAGATCGGCGCCTATTAAAACATCTATTGGTGCTGGTTGATTGAAGTTGGGATCTGCGAGTTTGATTTTAGGATGAAGTTTAAATTGCGTAATATCAAAATATTTATGTGGCATTCTACCGGAGATAGTAGGTAAAACTAGACATGACGTATTCAATATTAGTTTTTTGTCATGTTTAGACTTAATGCGTATGACGCAACGCTCGGGCATAGCGGACAGTGGAATGTTACCTACACCTACCACGCTTGTATTATTGAGTTGAGGAGTCAACTGTAAGTGTTGTTTAAGGTTAGAAGTGATTAAAGAAGTTTGACTCCCGCTATCTAAAAGGCATCTAACGGTGTGACATGCGTTGGTTTTAGGGTTAATAACATCAATGAGCGCTGTAGACAGTAACACATTATTGTAAGACGTCGCCATGCCGGTCGTTACACGGTGGTCAGACGGCGGTGGCATGTCTACCGGAGAATTGCAAGCCTGAGATACCTCTTTATGCAGTAAAGTGTTGTGGCGCCTTTTGCATTTCGAACAGGGGCCCAAACGACAACGATGAGATGTGTGACCCTTGCGCAGACAATTAAGGCAAAGCCTTATCTTTACCGCCTCGGAAATCCTCTCCTCAATGGGCTTGGAGAGAAACGAAGAGCAGTCGTAGATGCGGTGCTCGCCGCCACAGAAGACGCACGTTGCTGATGTGGCAGAAGCGGCATCTGGAGCGCCGGAAGTGGCTGAAATTTGTAATGATTTCACCGGTAACTTATGTGATTGCGTATGGGATGCGACACGCTCAGGCTTATTACGTTGGACAGGCTCTAAAATATCAGCGCGAGCCTTTAGAAATTTAGTGAATTCGGCAAGTGAGGCCATGTCCTTCGAGGAGTTGGTATACTCCTCCCATTTTAAATGAGTGCTGCTGTCGAGCTTTTTAGAGACCACGTGGACTATTATTGAATCCCAATTTATTAGTGGGCTGACCCAATGTCGTCAAGGCCCGTAGATTTTTGGAGATATGGTCAACTAAACTTCTTAAGCCCTTACTCGAGTCGCGACCTACCGGCGGGATATTAAGCAAAGAGTCGAGGTGGTTGCTTATTAATAGTTTTTTATTATCGTACCTCTCGCAAAGTAAGCTCCAGGCCTCCGCGTAATTAGCGGTCGTGACCTCAAAATTTTCAATTACTTGAGAAGCTTCTCCTTGTAAATATGAATTTAGATAGTGAAACTTATGTATAGGCTTAATGCGTTCGTTTTCGTGAATCAACGAATTGAAAGTGTCTCGAAATTCTAACCATTTGAAATAAGTACCATCGAAATTAGAAATTTTAATAATCGGTAATCTAAAATTTAGGTCATCACGATGACCGTAATGCGATTGCGACTGCGAGTCCTCAGATTTGAGGCTAGTGAAATCAGGCTTGTCGTTTGATGTATCAACAAGTTTCTGAGCGGCTGTTAGTAGGGAAATAAAGTCCTGTTCTATGTCCTCGCGCGCATCAAGCTCTGCCTCCAACGTGGTCGGAGATGAGGTTTCGATTTGTAATTGTACAGCGTCGAATTGTCGGAATAAGTCACGAAAGCGATCTAATTTTAATGCAAGCTCACCTATTTCGTCTGTAGAAACATTATCATTATCGGTTACTTTGGCTAGATAATTTCTAAACTTGGTAATTCGGCCCTTTATCGAGCTCCTAGTAATAATGAGGGTAGGTAGGTCAGCCATCTTTTTACAAACGAAAAACCAAATTAAGCAAAGCGAGTACAAAAATATAATTTAAACAAAGCAACGCACGGATAAATAGGCGCAGGTAGGCACGGGTAGTACGTACCTACTCGCAAAAAGAACTGTGAATAAATCGAGCGTAGGCGTATTGGTTTTATTTCGCTTGCAACGAAATAGGCAGAGCTTTTTGTGTAGGCAAGCCTTGATAAATAAATTAGAAGAAAGTATGAGCTTACTAGAATTGACAACTTGCAATCAAATAAAATGGAAAAGAAGGATTAGAATTATAAGTAGGAAAAAATGGGATTGGTACACTTCCCTGGCTAAACCTTGGCTGCGGGCGTCGTCGTACGCTGATCGGCTGGCTTGAAGCAAGGGTTGTCTTGAAGCTGTGGTATGGGTCCAAAAGTTTTCATGTGCTTTCAGGATCCAATAAAATCTAATCTCGGCGTTCTCAGTCTTCTCAAAAGTGTAGGATAGTACCAGGCGTCTGGAATAATCTTCTCCCACACCTGGCTCCTAAGTCCAAAGCAGCGAACGGAATCCGTGACCTTTCGTCCTTCACAACTCAGCTTGCGGCGTGGCAAATAAGTTTAGTGTCCAATCACGTCGGGGTCACCATATGGCGAATATTGGGGTCTTGATTATAGAAATAAAAACATGGGAGACACGTCCAATATTCAGAATGAATTTATTGTATTTTAAATTGTTACAAATATAGTTCACGTATAGTACGTGGTGCGAACACAAGTTGAATCGGTGGATTGAAGATGGCGCGGCGGTCCGGCGAAGGTGGGGCGCGCGGACGGAGCTCGCTCGGGGAACCGATTTTGCTACAGTGCCCCTATGTCATAGATACGGCGCGAACAATATATATATATACATATAATACAGGGTGTATTTTTGAAACGGGGCAGTAAGGGCAAGTACCTTAACCGTTGCAGTTACAGCAAAACGTTCTTAGAAGACCTTCCCTAACTTTTTGACATATTTTGAACTGCATTCACAGATTTTGTAAAAAACTTACAGTTGGCAAAAAAAATGCAAAAAGTCCAAAAAATTTTTTTTTATGCCAATCGATTCTATTTCATGTGGGGATCAAAAAACTCTATGAGACCATTTTAGCTTTCAGTACTAGGAAAGACAGAAATCGCCAAAAACGTTTCCCATACATTTCGGCAACAGAAACAAATTTCTACGATGGTCTAACTTTTTGTTATGGCCAGGAAGTGGGTAGAATTGACTGTAAAGAAAATAAAAAGAATTTTTACCCTCAAATTTCGAATTTGATTCGAAAATCTGTGTGTTATACTTAGTTTCAGCTGAGAAACTTCGTATGAGTTATTAATTAAGGATTTTCGCTAAAATGTCTTCTAATCGTGAAAGAATTGACTTATTAGAAGCGTATTTTGTCAATAATCGAAATGCGGGAGCTGCATTAGTGTGGTACCGCAATAAGTATTCGTTGCGGCATGTGCCAACAAGAAAGGTTATTACAAATCTTTTGAAAAACCTGGAATTGCATCTTTCAAAAGAAAGCGGCAGCCTCGTGTGGACATGGACACGGAGATTGCGGTTCTGACTTATGTCGAAGCATATCCAGAGGTATCGTCCAGGCAAGTCGCCCTTGAAGTAGGTGTATCCCACTCCCTTGTGTTAAAGATATGGAAGAAATACGGCTACAAGTGCTATCGATATGGCCGCATAATTCAAGTGTTACATCCGGGTGATGATGTTCGAAGGCTTACTTTTTGCAGATGGCTAAGAGGAAAAATAAGCAGAGATCATGAATTTTTAAATTACATACTGTGGTCAGACGAAACGAATTTTTCCAATAACAGTATGTACAACAGAAAAAATCACCACTATTGGTCCAAAGAAAATCCACTAAGAGTTACGGCAAGTCATAATCAGGTTCGCTTCTCATTCAACTGTTGGTGTGGTATAATGTCCAATCGAGTCATAATGGTGGAATTTTATGAAGGGAAACTGAATTCTGCCATGTATTATGAAGTCATTTTACACCATCTTGAAAACGAGATGGACGAATGGCCCCTGTCGGAATTGCGAAAAGTTCATTTTCAACAAGATGGTGCTCCGCCACATAACAGTCACCTTTCACGTTCCAATTTGAGTCGCCTATTCGGTACACAGTGGATAGGTACACATGGTCCAACACAGTGGCCACCTCGTAGCCCCGATCTAACACCACTTGATTTTTTTTTATGGGGCTTCGTGAAAAAAGAGGTGTATAAGACGACGTACGCCAGTGTTCAAGAGCTCAAGGATGCATTAATGACCATTTTACGTAATATTCATCCCAGAACATTATTAACCGCCATTCGTTCAGTGCAAAAAAGGATAGACTTATGTATTCGTGAAAATGGAAATCATTTTGAGCAATATATTTCATAAACCAATTTCTTAAATGTTTAAATGATTTTTTTTATTTACAAAAGTTCAAAATATTACCTGACCTATGAGTTTCGAGTTGATTTATCATATTTCCGTACGAAATGTATGGGAAACGTTTTTGGCGATTTCTGTCTTTTCTAGTACTGAAAGCTAAAATGGTCCCCTAGAGTTTTTTGATCCCCACATGAAATAGAATCGATTGGCATAAAAAAAAAACATTTTGAACTTTTTGCATTTTTTTTGCTAACTGTAAGTTTTTTACAAAATCTGTGAATGCAGTTCAAAATGTCCCAAAAAGTTAGGGAAGGTCTTTTAAGAACGTTTTGCTGTAACTGCAACGGTTAAGGTACTTGCCCTTACTGCCCCGTTTCAAAAATACACCCTGTATATACATATATATATATATATACTAATACTACATGTGATTTTGTTTTCATACAACTTAAGTGGCATACAAGCACATGGCCTACTTGATGGAAAGTGGTTACCGTGACCTATGAACGTGTGTAATACCAGGGAAGTCACGTCCGTGCTGCCGACTCTGTAAGAACAGAGATTTTCTGTGCCATCAGTGCAGAACACAAAAACAGGACAAGCATTTGGTCTTCCCACTGACAGCACAAAAACCCTCCAGTGAGCTCTGGCTACCCTACTCACCGCCGGGAACACAACACGAGGTTGTTATAGCCGTGGTGTTCTGAAATAAGTTAGTTTTTATACATATGGTATTAGGTACTGCGCTGTGCTATCCCCACTACATGTAGCTTTCAGGCATCGAGGAAATATCCAGGTAGGGGCTCTGGGCAGGTAGAAGCTCTATGAAAAGCCTCTCAAATGCTCGGTACATCTGGGTAGACCTTTAGAAGACAAGAGTGACATTTTCTTGACAGACTCGTGGCTCGTGGCTAAATGGTAATCAAGTAGGTTAACACATTGCAAGGTTAAGCAGCGCTACCAAGTCAGTCGAGACCCCCTTCAATACCCTACGTTAAGCAATCGGTCCAAATTGGCATATGAACATCTATCGTAGTCGTTTCGGGTAATTGGACCTTTGAAAAGCTTCAATATCGCCAATGTGTGCCAATTGTGAAGGTCAGATAGCAGTCATCGAATATCAAAGTTCAGCTGTGTTGCAGTTAGACTGGAAAAGGGAA
This sequence comes from Eilema griseolum, assembly GCA_963662185.1. Classification (NCBI taxonomy): domain Eukaryota; kingdom Metazoa; phylum Arthropoda; class Insecta; order Lepidoptera; family Erebidae; genus Eilema; species Eilema griseolum. The sequence continues at coordinate 11,853,916 of OY759252.1, forward strand.
CCCCAGACTCGGAGATGAAGGTCTGGAATGCGACCGTGACTTAGGCAAGATTGATTATGGGGTGATTATTTTCTACAACCATCGCCACTTACGACTTTGATAGACATAAACGGCACTATTGAGAAGCCGCAATGAATTGAAACAATAAACAAAATTATCATATACAATTCTATTTCGTGGTAGATACGCTCTACGTCTGTTGCCTTTGTCTGCAGTCAATCTCGGAATCATATTGTTACGACAGACGTCGTTTTGTTGTCTCCAATGCTTACGCGCCTGTACCGGCTATCCTACAGTTCGGGTACAGTGCCTTTGCCTTGGAAAGGGGCGAATGTTCAGCCGATTCCCAAGAAGGGGGATCGCTCGGAGCCAGCCAACTATCGACCCATAGCCGTCACCTCAGTGCTGTGCAAAGTGTTCGAGCACATAATTAACAAACAGCTCATGCGGCACCTAGAGGATCACTCCTTAATTAATGACCGGCAATATGGCTTCAGACCGAAACGGTCAACGGGTGATCTTCTAGCATACGTTACCCATCTTTGGGGTGAGGCTATGGATAAGCACGGCGAGTCACTGGCAATTAGTCTTGACATCGCCAAAGCTTTCGATAGAGTCTGGCACAAGTCGCTTCTTTCCAAGCTACCTGCCTTTGGTCTGCCTTCTAGGCTGTGCAACTGGGTTGCTAGCTTCCTGCAGGGGCGCCGTATTCGCGTCCTTTGTGACGGACGAGCTTCGGAGTTTCTGCAGGTTAATGCTGGCGTGTCCCAGGGGTCCGTCCTATCACCCACTCTCTTTCTTCTGTATATCAACGACATGCTGTCTACCGGCAATGTTCATTGTTATGCAGACGATAGCACTTTGCATGGGAGTTATCATGGACATCCTGCAGCCAAGCAGTCGGATATCGCAGAGAAAAGGCAGCTTCTTGTCACTGAGCTTGACGGGATCCTGAATCACATTTCTCAATGGGGCTTTGAGAACCTGGTTGAGTTCAATGCCAAGAAGACGCAGGCATGTGCGTTTACAGCAAAAGTATCTTCTTTCCTTCCCCTCCCCACTCTTCAGAGCACGCCACTGCCACTGCAGGACAATCTCAATATCCTAGGTATGGATGTTCGCTGCAACCTGAATAACAAAAACTACATCGAAAGTATCATCAAAACAGCCTCACGAAAACTCGGAGTCCTGAACAGAGTGAGACGATTTTTCACGCCGGAGCAGCGGTGTCTTCTATACAAGACACAAATTCACTCCTGTGTGGAGTACTGCTCGCATCTCTGGGATGGTTCAGCAAAGTACTTACTAGATGCTCTCGACCGGTTGCAGCGACGTGCGGTCCGCATCATTGGGAATCCCGAGATCACGAACACCCTAGAACCTTTACAGCTGCGTAGAGATGTTGCGTCCATGGCTGTATTTTACCGTTTGTACCATGGGGAGTGTTCTGATGAGCTCTTCCAATTAGTCCCACCCTCCCCTTTCCTACACAGGACAACGCGTGCAGGTCTTAGATGTCATCCGCACACGGTGCAAAACATCCGATCAAGAACCAAGCGGTTCGGAGACTCTTTCCTCTGTCGCACCATTAAGGCCTGGAATTTATTACCAGCTCACGTGTTTCCTTCTTCCTACAGTCCCGGGTCCTTTAAGCGGGGCGTGAAAAAGCATATGATGAGGCCGTCAAGCTGAGTGTCACCATTGTCACACGGTATGTGTAAGTAATGGTGACCCTCTTTTCTGGGACTTTGCCTTCAGCTTACCATCAGGCAAGGCGAAGTCCAATTGACGTGTCCTATATAAAAAAAAAAAAAAAAATATCTCGAAACTTAGTAATTGAATCTTCAAGAAATAAAAACGCATAGTTAGTGACGAGATTCTCTACCGATTGGCATAGAAAAATCTAGAATCGTCAACACAAAGTCACAACCTACCTACCGCCAAATACAAAAAGCATAGGTAAATATCGAGAATGAACTCGAAGGTCAGCGACGGCGGCAAACTTCAAAAGAGTAAGGTAAAGGGTAGGTAAAGGGTAGGTAGGTAAAGTAAAGGGTAGGTAGTTAGCGCTCGCGTATTTTCCAGAAAATTCGACCCTCCTGATTGAGAGGTATAAAAACACGCTCGCATAGCGATACGAGTCATTCTGTGTTTGAGACCGACAACGAACACAGCGAACTTAAGCGACCTAAGAGGATTCTACCTGTGACCTGAGCAACGAGTGTGGATTACAGTGAACTACTGAGCGACTGGAACTGTTGAAGAGTACTGTGTGTACTAGTGATTTAATTGTCTAGTTTGTGGCGAGCTAATAAATCTCTTCGTTGAGTAAACGGCATTTTATTATACCGCATGCACGTAACAATATCTTTTACCGAAATCTCTAGCTAAGGGGGGTCAATTGCCAAGAAAAATGCTTCTTGATAAAAAATGCCAAGAAAAAATCACTTTGTTAATGTAGGGCAATTTGCTGTGTGCTGTGGCAGTGGTTCCCGGCAGAGTAGAATTAAGGACCACCCTATCTCTTCCCATGTCTGATATTAAACTGCCCTATCCCTTAGCAAGATTCAATTTTTATGGCTTCTGAAAACTGAAGTCGTCCATAGTTTCATCTACTATCTGAAATATTAAAACAACTATCCCCTTAGCTACACGAATTCTACACGCCATGCTTGTGCGTATTTTTTAGGCCGCGTCGTCGGCTTAGCCATAACTTCACATTAATAGATTCAATAGGATTATCTTCTTTTGAGTCAATCATCATCTTTTGGGTCTAGATAGCGTTGTGTAGAATGTCGAGGAATATTTATTTATTTATTTATTATTTATTAATCATTCTCTGTAGAGGATGACTTTCAGATTTGTTCTTTTTCCTGTCAACAGCCGGTCAAATAGACGGACGTCAAATGTCATCCTCTACTCTGGTAAACTGTCCAAACTAAAGAATGTGATTTTATAACATCAATTAAAATATATTTACAGTAATAAGTTCCCAAACCTTACCAGTAATTTACTATGTTCAGAGTAACGGCTTGTATTTCTAGTGTTAGAACAATTTTAGTAAGTACCTAAACTATTCATACTATTAAAACATTCTTGAAGAAGCTCGCAGTTTCCGAGGGAGCCATATTGTTGCCCCTGGGTCAGCCGGTGCGTAAGTGATATACCAGAGGCAATCTCATCCTCGGCAACTGATGACCCAAAATGGCGTGCGGTTTTAGTCGGATCAAGTCCGACATAACCACCCTGTAACCGCGGCGCTTTCCGCACTATCAAAAAAAAGAAACACGCAGATAAATGGTAGATAACAGATAACTCCAAGTTGGTTAACACATTTCAAGTTTAAGCGATACCTTCTAGCCAGGTCTGTCTTAAGATGGGGAACCATTCTTAACATATTGAAACCCCTCTATGCATTGCACGTTACCCGTAACGTGATCTACGTTAACCCGTCGATCCCGATAAATCCGCGACTTAAACAATCACTTCTATAACCTGCGTAAGTATGGGACCCCTCCAAGGCCATAAGAGTTAATCGAAATTTAACTGTAAACCGGTATGTAACCGGTACCTGCTGATTAACAGACTAGGCTCTGATACTAGGAGTTAGTATGTCAGACTATAGTCGCTCTCATAAAGACGTAGGGGTGAGTCTATTGCCGTACTCCGGGCACTATTGTTGACTCGAGCCTGGGTCTGGGCTGAATATAAGGATGCAATGATGAAGAAATTCTCTTCGGCTTAACCTTTCCGGGAAAAAGATGTGATTGTATGGATATGTATGTACAAACACGTAGACGACGACGTAGTTACCGACACTAGCGATTGGCGAATCCTCCAAAATTTCAGCTTGGATGCGAATTCATAACATACATAACATAACATAAACTCACGCCTATATCCCTGAAAGGGTAGGCAGAGGTGCTGGCACCCACATTTCGCCAGTTTATGTTTAGGTCCTAATGTAATAGGTGGCGAGCCTATTGCCACTAACCGGGCACTTATAAACCTGCGAATTTATGTAACCTAGAATTTTTAGATTGACCGGACTAATACAATACAATACATGTTCGTATCACTGTGGGACAAACGCCTTAACATGCTCTCCTAAGCACGGAAATACCCTAATAAGTACAAATACATAACTAGACATATTCATGCATACAAATATTTGTACTGCAATCAAATGTTCTAACATGTTACAGGTTGATGATGTTAGGAGTTTCTCACATTGATAACCCTCGACGTAAAAACGAAAGGGGTGTTATAAGTTTGACGTGTCTGTGTTTGTGTGTGCGTCTGTCTGTGGCATCGTAGCTCTTGAACGGATGTACGATTTGGATTTAGTTTTTCTGTTTGAAAAGTATATTAGATGAGAGTGTTCTTAGCTGTTTAAAAAAAATTGTCCAAGGTTGCCGACGCCACAAAATGACTAAGTACATATTTTTCACAACTAGTAAAATATCATACACTAGGTATGACAAATTTCAAATTCAAGATGGCCGCTAGGTACTATGAAATGGTAAATTAAATTTTTCTTTCACAACTTCCTATATATGGGTATCAAATCAAAGAGCTTGACTAGTAGATCAATTTAAAAAGTGTAAAATAAGAATTAAAAAAAACCCCCGTCACAAAAATAACCCCTAAAAAGTTAATAATAAATTGTGTTGGTTCGGGGTGATCGCTGCGATAAATATGACGGAGTGCTATACCAGTTAGGGACCATGACAACCCTCGAATCAAAATATTACTAGGTATATCAAAGTCAAATGGCTAACCTACACAATTTAATTTTTACTTTTTGGGGATTATGTTATGTGACGGGGGTTTATTAAATTTTTAATTTTAAAATAAGCCTTATGTTCACAGTCTCGTCGCAATCCAATAGACTATCACATAGCATCAATCAAACGATTTACACCGAACAACGCGATCTACAATCCGCGCCAGCGCGAGGAATGTCCTCCCCCACCACCTCCGCCTCCGAAACCTCCGAAAGACGACTCTTGGTTGTGGGGTACGGTGACTGTGCTTATCTTAACTGGAGTGGGCATAGTAGCTGCCAAGTAAGTTATTTCATATCTTCTAATATTGTATCTTCGTAACCTCTTTATACCACTTAGGTGGCAGACAAGCACACGGCCCACATGATGGAAAGTGGTTACCGCGGCTTATGGACGTTTGTAACACCAGAGGAGTCACAGTCGCGCTACCAACCCTGTAAGCACAGAGTTTATGTGCCGTCCGTGTAGAAGACAAAGCAGGACAAGTCTTTAGTCTTCCCAATGACAGCACCTCTCTTCTTCATTCTATAGTTTCTATATTGTAATGAATGGGTGTATCTAGATTGTGTTGTCCCTTAACCCTACGATCGTGAGCCACCTACCCATTCCTTGTAGTACAAGTACATATGCTCTATTGCTATGTGGTTGCGCCGATGGTAGAATCTGTATTTTCTGACGCGGAAACACACGCTTCCTGTACCCATCTCCCCTCCCGCACTACCTCTAAGTGAAAGATAGCAATAGTTTTCGCCCGCCAATTGTGAAAATAGACGCTTATTCAGTCCCGCTTTGAACTAGCCAGCGCAATGGCGGCGGCGCACGCGTCTCTCAGAAATGAATAATATTTATAATTATACCAAGTATCGGGACTTCTCGCGAATTATATTTTGGAACTTACTATTTTTGCCGACGTTTCGGATGCGTTGCAGCACCCGTGGTCACGACTTGACTAGTCTTCGAGCGTCGAGATGTATGCGGGGAACATTTTTTGAGCGCCTACCCACCATTACACTTATTATGAATGGTTAGGCTGGCGACACACCACACTCACTATGTCAGTTTTTAACGGCACTGTGTTTTTTGGTTTTAGTATCTTAATCACTGGATTCCACGTTCCGGATAGCTTGAATCCATCTTCCCTATTGAAATTTTTATATTTTTTGATTTCAATGGCTTCACGCACAATCCGTGAATAGTAGTGGCGATCAGTGGAGAGGACTTTGGGTTGATGAAGCTCAATCCAGTGATTGGTACCCGACTCAAGATGTTCTGCTACTGCCGATTTGTTGAACTGACGGTTTTTCACAGCTGCGATATGTTCTCTGACTCTCTCTGCAATGGTTCGCTTGGTCTGGCCTATGTAGGAACTACCGCAGCTGCAATCCACTTTATAAACACCCGGTGTTTGTAGAGGTATGACGTCCTTCGATGTTCGCACATATTTCGCTACTTTGGCGAACGGTTTAAAAATCGTCTTGATGGAAAACTTCCGTAAGCAAGATCCGATTTTGTCCGTTACACCTTTCACATACGGCATGTATGCCGGTTGGCGGTCAACACCCAGCAACATCTTCCTCGGTGCACGTCGCGGCTTTCTAGCACTCGTACCATACCCGTTCACCTCAAGAACCTCCTGAACATGATCTAACTCCTGCTGTAGGTGCTCAGGGTCACACAGGTCATTAGCTCGCTTGATGAGCGTCGAACTTACGGATTTTAAGTGAAGTGGGTGATGATGCGAGGAGGCGTGCAGGTATCTATCTGTGTGAGTGGGTTTTCGATACACAGTGTGGGCCAAGGAGCCATCAGTTCTCACCATCAACTTTATGTCTAAAAATTTTTATTTGTTGTATTTTAACCGCTTTCATAGACCTTTACCGATCGGATTGTGCCTCTCGTGTGTCCCTCAAGTGATTTAGTGATGTGGACAGCAGCTCCTGAGCCAGGAAGAGAAGATCGGTGCAACGGCCCAGCCAGCAAATGACAAAACAGCACGTGGCGTAGTAAAGGTTAGTGCATCCTCTCCTAATTTCTCGGGTTGCATTCAATGCCTAATCACATCCGCGGCAACCCGATCACCTGTCTTGTTTGTGTGTAAAGCGTCAATGGAACAGTTAACTTCATCCCCGCAAAATACAGTCCACTAGCTCACGTGGCCAACCGCGCCAACATTCTTTTGGTCTTTCGAGCCGGATCCTTGGCCGTAGTTCGTAGTTTGTTGTTATTCTATTGGGAATAAACGCACCGCACCTGGATGCCTGGTTATTTTAGTAGAAAACCCCGCATCTAGGCATTTAGGCTTAGAATTTTGTTGTCCGTTCGCCGCTGGCTCGCATCGTATTTAACTAATACGGTAGGTACACAGCTATACCTCGCTCGCATTCCTCTTATCGTATCAATCCTTGGTCGTAGTTTGGCATTTGTTATTATTCTATTGAGAATAAACGCACCGCACCTGAATGCCTAGTTATTTTAGTAGAAAACCCCGCATCTAGGCAGGCTAGGTTTAGATCTTAGGTATCCTAGACACCCTAGTGCATAGGCACAGTGTAATACCTAACGCATTTGGCTTTTGTTTTTATTTGTTTCAATCTCTAAGTTGTCCGTTCACCGCTAGCTCGCATCGTATTTACCTAATACGGTAGGTACACAGTTGTACCTCGCTCGCATTTCATTCAAATTCATACGAAAGTATTTTAATTTGAATAGATATTACGCAATACTTAATCCCTGAAATAATAGTTGAACCTAGACAGCGACCATCGCGTAGGTACGATCTTGTTGCTATGCGCGTTAGTTCAAGTTTGCACTGGCAGTTATAAGTACCTACCTACCTACGGATATCGCTCGCGCCGCGTCGCTGCTCTGTACCGCGAAGATTAAGTCATTTCATATTTGTTGTTTACCGCACTTTAGTTTGATATTTAATTGTAAACATGTCCCCAAAGGTTGATAGGATCGGTAATGGGGTTCAATTGAAACTTTTATACGCTAAAAGAGAAATGATTTACTCTCGCGTACAATCGATTTGTGATAATGCACTTAAAACCTCTGAATTGGCCATTAGAGATTCGTTCTTGTGTTCTATAGAAAACTTAGATAGTCTACGCGCGGATTTCGAAACCTTAGTACATGACATCAACGTTTTAGAGTTGAATTTAAATCCCGATTACTCAGTGAGTTATCAAGCCTTGTCGTCGTTTGACGATTTGTATTGTCGTATCAAACGCGTCGCTAGGAGTTTGGAGAAACCGTCTGACCGACCCAATCCCACTCGCGACCGACCTAAGTTGCCACCAATTCAAATACCCGAATTTGATGGTAACATTCGCAATTGGGGTTTATTTATAGATAGTTTTGAGAATACAATAGATAAGAACGTTTCGTTGACAGATCACGAAAAATTGCATTATCTCGTTGAAAAATTAACTGGTAAAGCTGTAACCGTTTGCGCTGGAATTACGTTTAGTGCCGAAAATTATAGTTTAATTTTAAATACTTTGAAAGCTAAGTATGAGGATAAAAGATCGGTAGCTAACGCATATTTGGATCAGATGTTTGATTTGAAATCCATTACGGCATGTAACGATCAAAACTTGAGAAATTTCTTGATACTTTCGCATCATCTGTTCGCGCCGTAAAGAACCTAAAGATCGATGACCTCTGCGACTTCTTATTTTTGTATATGGGTTTAAAGAAATTAGATTCCGAAACCATTCGTTTATTTGAGTCGGATCATCGCGGCAATAAAATTCCTAAGTTCGAAGACTTAGAAAGTTTTGTTCGCGAGCATATAAAAGTATTGCAACGCTCTTCATCGAAACATGAAGGCGCGAAGAAAGTTGTTAGTTCTGAACGCAAGATAGATGCCTCATCGAGGTCACTGAGGTCAACTCATACTTATGTTAATACCGCACCAGCACATGTACAATCACCTGTTTGCTCTTTGTGTAATACTCATCATTCGCAATTGTACAAGTGTCCGGGTTTTCTAAAATTATCGCCAAGTGATCGTTATAAATTTGTTCGCGCTAATAATTTTTGTTTTAATTGTCTCGGTACTAAACACCGCGTTGTTTTATGTAATAGTAGAAATAGTTGTCGCAAATGTCAAGCGAGACACCACACTTTACTTCATTTTGAAAATAGTAATGCCGCATCCAATGTGAGCACAGTTGGTTCGTCGAGCGGTGGCACACGGCGGCCTGCGCCACGGCCGCCGCCCGCGCTCGCGCGCGCTCCGGCCGGCCCGGAGACCGCTGCGAATGACGTCACCTTGTGTTCGTTCTCCGCTAGTGCTGCACTCACTACGGTGTGTCTCGCGACCGCTCGCGTTGTTATTGTTGATGCATTAGGTAAACCGCACATTGTTCGAGCGCTATTAGATGGCGCTTCGCAAAGTAATTTTATTACTCAAGATTGTTGTCAACGTCTTGTTTTCAATGTTAATAAGCGTTCAACCCACTCAGTGGTGAAAGGTTTTGGGGGTTTACGGTCAGCTGTTCATGGCACCGTTAAAACAAGGTTTGGATCTCGTTTTAATAATAATATTTGGTTTGACATGGATTCGCTCGTTATAGATAAAATAACTGAACAGTTGCCTACCGTCCCGGTTGACACGTCTTTATTAAAGAAATTTAAAGACTTGCCTTTAGCAGATGAGACTTACGCTGTTCCTGGAGTCGTCGATATATTGATCGGCGCTTCGATTCTCCCGCACCTCCAGTTATCACGTAAGATTCAAGGGGGACCGACGTACCCCGCTCCGCACGCACTGGAAACAGTTCTTGGTTTTGTTATAATTGGTTCCGCACCCGCTTCTATAAATAGTTTTAGTCACTCGACTGCTTCGTTCTGTTGCACCGTCGAGCCGCCACTGGAGTCTACCATCCGCAAGTTTTGGGAAATTGAAGAGGTCAATGTCCCACCTATCCTAAGCCCTGATGACAAGATGGCTGAGGAGTTTTGTTGTCGCACGACTACTCGTGATGAGCAGGGTCGTTATGTTGTCGCGCTCCCTTTCAAGGGAGATATTTTTTCGCTCGGTGACTCCCGTGTATCCGCTGAAAAACGCTTTCTTTGTCTAGAACGAAAGATGCAGGCGTCTCCAAAGTTGAAGCGGGCCTGTGATGAGGTTGTTAACGAATATTTAGATAAAGGTTGCATCTCACCTGCGCCTGCGGACACTGGCGGGACCCAGCCTTCATACATTATCCCGCACCACGGAGTTATTAGAGAAGATAATCTTACTACTAAACTCCGCGTAGTTTTGGATGGCAGTGCTAAGACTAGCACTTCCGTGTCGCTTAATGACATTTTGTATTATGGTCAAAATCTTTAAGGTAATTTATTTGACATAATTGTAAATTTTCGCATTAATATTAGTAGAATTTTAGCTTTTTCGGACTCAACAGTCGCTTTGTGTTGGGCCCACTCTTCGCCCCATCGTTGGGACACATTCGTCGCTAATAGAGTGGCAAAAATTCAATCTGAATTAGCGCCACAAAATCTCTTTCACGTTGCTGGCACCGACAACCCAGCCGATTGTCTCTCTCGTGGATTGCTTCCTTCGCAAATTTTAGATCACCCGTTATGGTTTAGTGGACCGTCCTGGATTCATGCCGCGTTAGATAAGTGGCCAGTTAGTCAATTCAATCCCACTACGGTTTCCGAACCACCCGAGGAGAAGAAGCACTCGCTTGTTGTATCGGTCCCGCGTGAAGAGTCCCTTATTTTGTTGTTGGCTAATCGCGTCTCGTCTTGGTCGAGACTGTTGCGTTGTGTTGTTTATGTGGGCCGATTTTTGAGAATTTTATCTACGCGCGGTCATATAGAGTTGACCGGTGATTTAAGTACGCAAAAATATTTGCCCGCAATAGATGTTGATGACGATAGAATGCACCTTCTAACTCGTCACGCTCTTTTAGATAGATTAGTCCAATCGTTTTGGAATCGTTGGAGAACCGCAACCGGATCGCATCTGCGCCCGGTTGTTCGCCTCTGCCCTCTGCCTGACCAGCAGTAGGCACGAGTTCAAATCTAGGTTTATATTTTAGTTGTTATTTCCCAAACCTAGATTTAGATTAGACTTTAGATTTGTCCCGCATTTTTCGTTTCGAAGGTAACCCTTCAAGCCGGGGGGAATGGTTGCGCCGATGGTAGAATCTGTATTTTCTGACGCGGAAACACACGCTTCCTGTACCCATCTCCCCTCCCGCACTACCTCTAAGTGAAAGATAGCAATAGTTTTCGCCCGCCAATTGTGAAAATAGACGCTTATTCAGTCCCGCTTTGAACTAGCCAGCGCAATGGCGGCGGCGCACGCGTCTCTCAGAAATGAATAATATTTGTTGTATTTTAACCGCTTTCATAGACCTTTACCGATCGGATTGTGCCTCTCGTGTGTCCCTCAAGTGATTTAGTGATGTGGACAGCAGCTCCTGAGCCAGGAAGAGAAGATCGGTGCAACGGCCCAGCCAGCAAATGACAAAACAGCACGTGGCGTAGTAAAGGTTAGTGCATCCTCTCCTAATTTCTCGGGTTGCATTCAATGCCTAATCACATCCGCGGCAACCCGATCACCTGTCTTGTTTGTGTGTAAAGCGTCAATGGAACAGTTAACTTCATCCCCGCAAAATACAGTCCACTAGCTCACGTGGCCAACCGCGCCAACAGCTATGTCTGTCCATATGCACTATCGAGGACCTGTGTAGGACAACGGACAATGCTTACTGTGGCCACAGATTCACAGTACCTACTAAGTAAGCTGTGACCAAGAATTTAAGACAAAATCTAAACAATATCACGTACTAACCAACGTTTGATTCATATCTCGATGAAGGAGTAAAACATCGAACACCACGGGGAAAACAATTTTTTTATGCCAGTTAGGTGGCAGACAAGCACATAAATCACCTGAAGGTAAGTGGTTACCGTGGCTTATGGAAGTGAGCAACATCAAGGGCGTCACACTCGCAATGCCAACCCTTTAGAAACCTAATCCCCTTCTTGGAAAAGGACTTTACTAAGTTTTACTAATCACTGCCAGCTACTTAATTTGTGCCATTTCTTAGGCAGTAGGTACTAAGGCGTAAGCTGTCGAGTCCATCTCATATCACAACAACTTCATGCTCGATTTTGATACCGTTCCGTTTAACTACTAAAAATTACCACTCTACAATAATATAATGAACTGCTAATGATAAATATTCATGCGACAAATAGTTTTGAAGATATTTGATTTTGAAAATTCAATTTTTCGCGTCGTACGAAAACGCTCCATATAAAATCGTACTTGCAAATCACGTCACACGCCAGTCGCGAGTAGTGCAAATGTTTGGAGTGCAAGAGAATTTCGCACTTATCTCGGTCTACGTTGCTTTTATACATGTCATGTTAAGTTGGTAATAAAAGTAATTTGTAATTTAATGAGGAATCTAAATACAGTCATAATTTGGGACTGAATTTGATTGTTTTTTTTGACTTTCTTTGGGAATTAAAAGTAATAAAAAGTCATAGTTGCAATTAAGTTAACCAACATCCTATTTTGCATAGGAGGTAGGAAACGGCGGTATTTCCGCCCGATTGAGCAGTCCGACTGGGGTAGTACCTCCGCCCTACAGAATACCGCGGCTATAATAACTTCGTGTTGTGTTCCCAGCGGTGAGTAGGGTAGCCACAGCTCCCTGGAGAATTTGTGCTGTCAGTGGGAAGACTAAAGGCTTGTCCTGCTTTGTCTTCTACTGACGGCACAGAAACTCTGTACTTACAGGGTTGGCAGCGCGACTGTGACTCCTCTGGTGTTACAGACGTCCATTGGTAACGGTAACCACTTTCCATCAGGTGGGCCGTGTGCTTGTCTGCCAACTAAGTGGTATAAAAAAAACATATTTTATGATAACAAACTAACATATCAAGCAGTATTGGGAAGAATCGGATGACTTTGTCAATTAGCCTATTGATCACAATATCATGAACCCTTTTAGTAACAGAGGTTTTGACTACCTGACGTGTGAGTCTAGGGAAGTTTTTTTGTCTACGGAAATAAGTAGTTGTGGCTCACCGTAGTTCAAGAGATTAAACATAGCCTACGACCAATACATACTTTTTATATCATACAAATATTTGGGGCGTAGAATATTTGGGGAACTAGTAATTCACTTACTTAATTAAACTTAGGCAAAAGCAAAATGCAGAAAGACTTTTTTACGTGCGAAAATTCCCCATGGATTCCCCATGGCTCCCTCGTCGGAGCCGGTGTGAGAATCTGACTATGACGGACTCGAACCGACTAAAATGTACGACGCCTTTGGGTCGTTGTTGTTGGTTGCCGAGGTGAGGTTGGCAGGCATATTTTTTTTTTATATACCACTTAGTTGGCAGACAAGCACACGGCCCACCTGATGGGAAGCGGTTACCGTGGCCTATGGACGTATGCAACACCAGGGGTGTCACACTCGCGCTGCCGACCATGAAGAAACCTTTTGATGCCCCTCTTGAAGAACCCCATATTGTAGGCGCTTGGGAAAACCGCAGCAGGGAGGTCATTCCACAGCTTGAGTGTGCGTGGGATGAAGTTTCTTTCATACCGCACAGTGCGCACCGTCTCAGGTCGCAATGTGTGGGGATGAATTCCCTGCCTATGGCGAGAGGTGTGATGATAGAATGTAGCTACGGGCATCATGTCAAACAATACATCTGAGCACAAACCATTGTATAGGCGGTAGAACACACACAGTGAGACAAAATCCCTCCTAAGGCTAAGAAGTTCCACTCTACCTGTGAGTATGGGATTGTCAACCAGCCTCAATGCCCGTCTTTGCAACGAGTCGAAGGGGTCAAGCTGGTATGCAGGTACTCCAGCAAAAAGGTGACAGCAGTACTCCATGTGAGGCCGGACCTGTGCTTTATAAAGAAGGAGTTGCTGCCCGGCAGTGAAATACTACTTCGCCCTGTTGAGCACTCCGAGCTTTCTTGATGCCAACTTAACCTTGTCCTGCAAATGACTTCGGTATAGGACGTCGCTGGAGATATCGACACCAAGGATCCCGATACTCGGGGAGATGGTAAGCGGTGTGCCCAGGAATTGAGGCACTACAATGAATGGGGATTTCTTAGCGGTGAATACACATACTTGTGTCTTAGTGGAGTTGAATTGGACTAGGTTTAGTCGTCCCCAATCGGACACTCCAGAGAGAGTAGTCTCGATTTCAGACACAAGTTGTTCGCGACTCTTCTCTACCTCGGACTGAGAGATATTTGCACAGCCCGTGTAACACGTGTCCCCGGTACTGTAGTCCGCATAACAATGAATGGAGCCATCAGACAGCATGTCATTGATATGCAGCAGAAACAGCGTCGGAGACAACACGGAGCCTTGTGAGACACCAGCGTTTATGTTCGTGCGGTCCGAGCAGCTGCCGTCGACGACGGCTTGGATGCTTCTGTTGGACAAAAAGCTGGAGATCCATTCGCACAATCCCTCGGGGAGTCCATAATATGGCAACTTCGTAAGAAGACCTTTGTGCCAGACCCGATCGAAGGCCTTCGCTACATCGAGGCTGACCGCTAGTGCCTCACCGCGACTCTCAATGGCTTGCGCCCACCGGTTTGTGAGATACACAAGAAGGTCACCGGTAGAGCGACGGTGGCGAAAACCGTACTGTCGGTCGCTCGGTAGATCGTTTCCTTCAAGGTACCTCAGGAGCTGTGTATTAATAACACGCTCCATAACCTTCGAGAGAAGGGAGGTTATAGCGATAGGCCTGTAATTGGTCACATCTGTCCTGTCACCTTTCTTAGGTACAGGGTGCACGAATGCAGTCTTCCACGAGGCCAGGACCTGCCTCGCGGAGTATGAGAGTGCGAAAAGGCGTGTAAGTACAGGGCACAGCTCGGGGGCACAGTGCTTAAGCACCATTGCCGGTATACCGTCCGGCCCACTCGACTTCCGAACATCTAGGGACTTAAGCTCGCGCCGGACCACCCGTTGTGTGATTTTAATTTCGGTCATCGAAGCACCACAGCTGGGGATGATGGGTGGTTCGGCGTTCCCGTCGTTCATAGTCGAGTTTGACGCAAAGAGATTACCCAAAAGATCGGCCTTCTCCTTAGCGCAATGGGCCAGACTACCGTCGGATTTTTGCAGCGGCGGAAGGCAAGACTGGCAGAAGTTTCCCTCAGTAGCTTTAGCGAGCGACCAAAATGCACGACTGCCAGATGGGTAGCGCGCAAGCCGCTCGCCAATTCAGCCGATGAACTCAAACTTCGCACTAGACGTTGCCTTTTTACTGGTCCTTGAAGCAGCACTCAACTTCCGCTTCACTTCAGCGATGTTCGGATCCTTATTGGCAAGAGCCGTGGTCCAAGCCTTGTATGCAGATTGCTTGCGGTCTCTAGCTTCCCTGCAAGGCCTATTAAACCACGGGCGTTTGCTCGCTCCTGTCGCGACCCAGCGGTTGGGGATGTAACATTCCATACCCACTAGAATCGCGTCAGCGACTGCTGTTGCACAGGAGCTTGTATCATCAGAAGAGAAGCAAAGCTGCCTCCACGGGTACGACGCGAAGAATTCTCGCAGTCCGTCCCAGTCTGCCGACTTGTAGTGCCACACATGCCGCCACTGAGATGGCCGCGGTGGTTCAGGCCGCGCGAGTGTCACTTGCGCCCGGACGAGGCTGTGGTCCGAATTACCGAGAGGTGCTTCCACCCTTATGGAGTATTTATCCGGGCGCGTAGTCAGCAGAAGGTCCAGTATAGAGCTTCTGTGGTTCTCAATTTCTGGTGTTCTAGTGATAGAATGCACCAGTTGAGAGAGCCCATAAGTTAGAGCGAAGTCGTGAGCAGCCCATCCCGCAAAATCAGTCCTAGGAGACCCCAGCCACTCCACGTGGTGGGCGTTGAAATCCCCCAAGAATACTAATTCCGCAGTGGGGTACTGCTCAATTACGCTGTCGGCCGACCGCTGCAGATGCTGAAACAGTTGAGCCGTGCCCAGGTCACCGCTATGAGTCTTGTAAAGGCACGCATAGATACGGGTGTGGCCACCGTGATCTATGCGTACCCATAAAGTTGACAGGTCCCTATCCTCAAGACCATGGAGACGGCGGCAGCAAATATCATCCCGGACGTACAAGCATACCCCGGCGCGACTCATAAAGCTATGCTCGAGTTTGTACCCGGGGTACATTAGGTAGGCTGTATCGGCCGGGCATGATATTTGCGTCTCCGTCAGAAAAAGCAAGGTAGGCTGCGCGGTCTCTAAGTGGAGATGGACCGCGTTAAGGTTGGAGTGTAGGCCCCTGATGTTGCAGAAATCCACATTCACTGTGGATGATGGTGCCGCTGTGGTAACGTTTCTCTTGCTTTTTTTAGTTTTCATGTTTGAGATGGGGGGAGGGGGGGGGGGGAGAAGGTAAAAAGAGATTCTGTGCCTCCAGTGTAGAAGACAAAGCAAGGCGTCCCAAACAGACAAGTTGGGGTTGTGTGACTGGCTGGCGCGATGGGCGGAAGGGCCCCCGGTCCCCTCCCAGATACTGAAGCCAAGTCCACTCCGGTCTCCTCCTCCGGCATGGCTACAGCACCGGGAACTTTACACAGGCTGCTGGTTCAGCCTCCTGGGGCGAGATTAAGTAATCCCCAGGTTCGGGAACCGTACAGCCTGCGGGCGGCCAGCGGATAACCGTTTCACCGGGTCTCCCTGACCACCGCGCCAACATTTCACGCCCCCACCAGTCAGTGGGGTCAATTTAAGCCTTTGGTCTTCCTACTGACAGCACAGAACCTCTCCAGTGAGCTCTGGCTACCCTACTCACCGCCGGGAACACAACACAAGGTTATTATAACCGGGGTATTCTGTAGGGCGGAGGTACTTACCCAGACGGACTGCTCAATTTCGGACGTCTACCGTCTGACGTCATGTCCTTCCTCCAAAAACACATATGCCTCGGGGTATCCCTCGCACCCCGACCGACCCAGGGTCATCTCGCTCGATCGGGCTCTCCTCGGGGTAATATAGTAAGACTTAGCGACACAGCTCATTCTGTGTTAATAGTGACACCAACAATATTCATCATGACTCTAGTACTTTGAGATAACTTACACTTCAAATTATGTGGCCCGTGTCATCCTTAAGTCACCCTGTGACCATTGCTGCGATAGAATCCGTTAAAAAGTGGTTTTACTTCAATGAATGCTGGTATTCTTTTAAACGTCACATAGTACGTAAGATACTTTGAACTTGAACACGTATATTTTTTTCAGGAATAACCCAGAAATACGGGACTGGTTGACTTTATACGCTCCCTGGGCAGATGATGTTGTAGCTATTTTATATGAGGAAAACATGACACACGAAGAATTTGCTTGCGAGTGTATAGACAAGTTTAAGAAGTACATCGCTTCGTTCTCTGAAGAAGAAAAAGTCCCAATACCGTGCACTCTTGATGGAAAAAAGACACCAGCTCCTGTTGTAGGTAATTGAAAGTTAAGCGTTTTCGGTTACAAGAGGGTAGGCAGCAGTGAAGAAGTGTGAAAATTATCAAAATGGAACCTCGATCTAGTTTGGCATGCACGATGCGACCCATTAGGAAACCGGCAGGAATCGGATCATAAGGGACCCTTCGCCACTGGTAGGCAGTGTGTGACTTCAAAATTACGAATGAATTTAGGGAACACCAGACTCACAATGCCAACAAGTTACCTAAATTTCGATTACGTCATTCCACTAAAATACCTAGTCTAGTCATAAATATTGTTACGAAGAAAAAACATTTTTTTTTTATTGCAAATAATATTTATTACTTTTACAGTGTGTTAGTTTAATACATAAATGTAAAACATTTTAAAATATAAAAAGCTTATTCGAAGTGGTCTCCATTGGCTGCAACACAGTCCTTTAAACGTTGAGGCCAGTTATCAATAGAAGCACGCACTCTTGCCATGGGAAAATTCTTCACTGCCAATCGTATGGATTGTTTTAGGGACTCCAAATTATCATGGCGTTTAGAGCAAGCCATACTCTCTAAAACTGACCATAAATCATAATCCAGCGGATTAAGATCGGGACTAGACGACGGCCAGTCTTCAGCTCTGATGAAGTCCGAAACGTTCACTTCCAACCAAGACTGCGTGGACCGAGCTTTATGACCCGGCTGAGTCTTGTTGGAAGGACCATACTTGTTTATTGAACATGGTGTTGTTAAGGGGTTTAACTACCTTCTCAAGAATGGTATCTTGATACACTTGTGCCGATGTTTTGATACCTTTTTCACAAAAATATGGCTCAGTCACTCCTTCATAGCTAACACCCCACCAAACCATCACTGAAGTCGGATAATGCCTACGTTGCACTCTGTCGACTAATTGGGAAGCTTCCTTAGAGCTTTGAGCATAAATACGGAGAAAATCTTTACAATTGTAAAGAGTTTCTCATCCGTAACCAAAATTTTTCTGTGACCTCCCTTTGCGTACCGCTTCAGTAGTTGCTTCGATTTTACCACCCTATTCTTTTTTAAATTATCAGTTAAAAAATGACCAGTACGTCTCTTATAGGCTGCAAGTCCTAAGTCATCTTTTAAAATGCGCGACATGGTTCTGGGTGCTATCTTCATCTCCCGAGATAAAATCTTTTGCTTTCGGACAGGATTTCTTCGAATTCTTTCCCTTACTGCTTTGACCACCTTTTTCGTACGAACACTACGTGGACGGCCAGATCTTTTTCTGTCACAAACAGAGGAGGTCTCATTGTACCTATTAATAGCTCGGTACACAAACATTTGACTAATACCAAGCGTATGGAGAGTTTTAAAAATTACATTCGGCTCCATACCAACTTTGTGTAATGTAATCACAGCGATTCGGTTTTCTTTATCACCCCACTCCATTTTAATATAGCAAAATATTGTACAATGTATTGGCGCCAAAATTAGAAAACACAATGAACAATCGTATAAAAATGACAGATTCCAAATTCAAATGTAATATCTTTCTTATTTTAATTGTAACAGTATTTATGGCCAGACTAAGTACTTATATAATTACCAACCTATCAATTTTTTGTAAATTAATGGATTACTTAATTATTTTCTTAATAGAAGCCCCTACTCCCCCTCCAAGTGAAGAAGAACAAGAAGAAGCTGAAGAAGTAGGTAAGTCGAGGAGCTGATTTAAGTTTGCGTAACGTTAAACTGAAATACTCGTTTGTTTATTTGTTTTAATCTAGGTCTTTAGGTATCATTTCCTTATCTTCCATACCCCTCCTCCTCGTTTACACTTAAGTTTGAAACATGTATTTGACAAGTTGCAATATGTCATAGGCTACAATATGAACGCAGATGTGTTTTATACTTGTTTACAACTTGTTGTATATACATACTATTTGAACGAAAAAGTATCTGATATATACATTTATCTACTCTCATACTGTAATGTAAACATTAAAAATTTAAAAAAACTTTATGACGTTGTTTACACACAGAGTATAAAAATAAATTTGAGAAATAACATTTTCCTTTTCTATATAACTTTTTTTTAAATAGTAATAAATACCAAGTTACATAAAATTAGTAGGCAGTAGGTAAATTAATTTATTTGTACTATTGTACATGATATTTTTTGATTCAAAACTTTTTTAAGCTATAACTCACTTGTGAATTACGACCAGGAAAAAATTACAGTTTAGGGGTGCCATTATATGCCTAATTGATGACAAATTACATCCACTTTATGAGCAAGTGTGTTGAAAAAGTATTATATACCTGACCTCTAACCGACCTCCAACCTGACCTACAAACTCCAAGATAAAAAAACCATGTCAGAACCCTATCCATGTCCCATGCATTAGCAGGTATATTAGTCTACAGGATTATTACTAAATTTACCTATTACTAAATACAGGAGGGCTTGGCTAAATGCAGTCCCATAGACACGAAAGTCTCATTTGTGGATCTAAAAATAGATATGTATAATAATTTATGACAATATTATTTTTAAAAAACAACCACAAAAATAATTTACAACATTGTAAAACTTTTTTAAACGTATCAAATTTTAAGAGACTGTTTTCTAAGCTACTTTTAAGAAAAAATATAGCGAGGCATCAAAGAGGATTACCGTAACCGGGGCGGGCTGATAAAATACTTAACTTGCCTTGTATTTTTTGTCATTTGCCCCACTTTGTGGTAAAATCAATAAAACCAAACCTTTAAGAGTCTATTATTTTGGGTATTTCTTTAAATTTAGTTGGTGAAATGAGTGATATTTTATTCAATCTTATTTTCTTTTGCGCTTTTGCTCAGTGTTGCTATTGCCTCAAATATCTAAGTGGTATCTAAGGTGGGCCTATCCGCACCATCATTGTTTCTGCGCAGGCCGAACTTATTGTACGTCCCTATAGCAAGAACTATATATAGACAACATTCATACCTATTGCGAGCATGTATTGTCGTTCTTTTAATGTGGCATGTCGGGAGGTTGATTTGGATTTATTTTTCACTAGTGTTACTAGAATGAAGAAAGCACTATGTGATCAATACTTTGAATGATTATCATTATCTCTAATATAGGTTCCTAATTTCTAAAAGAACTTAATTTGCCTTGAGAGTTTTTTGAGCATTAGCATGTAAAGATGTTATAATACCTAAATGTGGAAGCTGATAATTGGCCTTCATCCTATTAATTATATAATATTGAATCTTTTTTAGCTGTAAGTTTCCCTAAAATTGTAAAATAAAATAAAATAAAATATCTATCCAGAAATGTCTAACAGCTATCCTACAATACCTTCATTCATCGAGCACACATCCTTTTACCTGAAATGAATTAAAATGAGCACCGTATTGTTAACAGATGAAAGTATAACTTGCGAGCCAGAGCCGCCACCAGTAGTGACGCAAGGTATCTGTGATATTGAGAGATGCTTAAAAGAACTAGGCGAATTCGTCAATAACAATTATTGGACGGCGAAGCAAGCATGCGCTTATTATAACTTGGTAATTTTTATTCAATTAATTATTTCGACAGGAGGTGGGACATGACGGTATTTCCGTCCAATTGAGGAGATTGACTGGGGAAGTTCCTCCGCCCTGCAGAATACCGCGGCCATAATAATCTCATGTTGTGTTCCCGGCGGTGAGTAGGGTAGCCAGAGCTCACTGGATAGTGAGTTGTGCTATCAGTGGGAAAACCAAAAGCTTGTGGTCCTGCTTTACCTTTTACGCTTTTCGCTTTTTTAAATATATGTGTTAATAAAGTTTCCCTTGATGTTGCACATGTCCATTGGCCACGGAACCTATGTTCACATCTGGTGGGCCGTGTGCTTGTCTGTCAGCTAAGTGGTATAAAAAACATTTCAAAGTTTAGGTATCCCAGGTACCCAGGCCTCACGGGCTGTTGTGCCAGGTGCAAGCCCAATATACCCATCTCATCGATAGCTCAAATTAGGTGAAGCCTGAAGGCGTTTCCATTTGCTAAATAAAGAATGATTAGTCAGGTATTTATAATTCCATGAGTAGGTAAATTAAATATCTATAGAACCAAAATGAAAATCCTATTCGCGAGAAGGAGGCGGGGTGGGAGCAGCAGCGGGAGCGACGAAGGATCGCAAGCCAAGCTGCCCGCGTACGAAGGCAACTCGGGCGTCAGAGGTCGACCTCCGCCCCCCATGAGCGCAGGCCTGGAAGTGACTGATGGAGCCGCCTGTCACCCTGGCAGAAGCAGGCCGCGGTGGCGGCGTGCCTCGCGCGCCTCTCCGTTTCCGGGGATGAGTAGGGGACTCTGTAGTCTCCACACCCGAAGAGAGGGCCAGATCGTGAGAGATGGCTCTGGGACGGCTGGGGTGCGAGGGATATGCCTGTTAACCTCACCTTCGGCAACAAAAAACGACCCACAGGCGGCGTGCGTAGGTCGGTTCGAGTCCGACATAACCTCTTCCACCGGCTCCGGTTGGGGGGTATCCGTGGGGATATAGCGCACGAAAAAAAAATCCTATTCGCGAAATTTATAGTCATAATGTACGATTTATGAGCACGTCAGGACATATTTGTTTTATTTTTTTTATACCACTTAATTGGCAGACAAGCACACGGCCCACCTGATGGAAAGTGGTTACCGTGGCCTATGGACGTTTGTAACACCAGAGGAGTCACAGTCGCGCTGCCAACCCTGTAAGTACAGAGTTTCTGTGCCGTCAGTAGAAGACAAAGCAGGACAAGCCTATAGTCTTCCCACAGACAGCACAAATTCTCCGGTGAGCTCTGGCTACCATACTCACCGCTGGGAACACAACACGAAGTTATTATAGCCGCGGTATTCTGTAGGGCGGAGGTACTTCCCCTTCCCCTGCTCAGTTGTGCAGAAATACCGCCGTGTCCTACCTCCTATAAAAAAGCATAATTATAAACATATAAAAACATATATCTTGAGCTCAAAATGTGGTCAATACCCGCACTAGGTATGCGTTTTATAGGTATCTTTTGAGTATAGTAAGTAGGTATGGAATGGCTCGGACGAGTGGACGAGCATAACGCACGCACCAGGGTTCTGTTTCTCTCGCGACTTGGGTGAGTACAAGATTAGTTCTATTAGCGTTTCCTACCCCGACAAAAAAAATACGGCGGTGGATACGGCGGCAAAACGTTTAGTTAAATTTTAATAAATAAAGACTGAATACAACGTTCAAATTCAAATTCATTTATTTGCTTAAATGTGGTTATAATAGTTTTGTGTGGCACATTTACCATTTCATGGCATGCAAACATTTAATTACACATATATCGAATACAATCATTAAATAACATTAGTTCAGCACATGTCCTATAAGTCAATTGAAATTCTAAATATTAGTCACAAAATTAATGTCAAAACATAAAATGAAACACAAACAAGTCATTAAAATTGTGAAGAATGGTACATGTCAATATATTGCGATAAATTAATAATATCCTAAATGGGTTGACTCAATAATGTGCTAAAAATACTCATAGTTTACCCTTACACTTTTCGAATTCCTCTATCGTATAAAAGCATTTTTTTAGGAGCCATGCTTTCAATTCTTTCAGGCATTTAGAGGTTGGCAGTTGCTTGAAACTTTTCAGTATGGCATTGTAAATATTACCACACGTCGCAAAACAGTTTTTTAGGTATAAAGCTGTATTCGGGACTCTGGGTAAACAATTCTATCCTGAATTCTGGTGCACCTCGGATAAACCTCATCTGCCTTCGAAAAGAAACTCGTACATGCAAGGAAGGGTAAGGATATTCAATTGTGAGAAAAGGCCTACACGAATGCCATGATGCAGCTCCACACATAGCTCTGAGACACTTTTTTTGGGGAATGAAGACTCTATTCACGCCAGTGGAGTTGCCCCAAATCATTAGACCATAGTTCAAAACTGAGGCGACGTAGCCGTGGTAGGCCATGGCTACCGATTCGGGGTTTGAAGTATTTCTAAGTTAAGCCAGATCGTTAACAAATTTATTTATTTTATTACAAACTTTTTCTATGTGCGCCTTCCAGTTTAGATTCTGGTCAATAACTATACCTAGAAAGGTTGTTTTATCTGCTTTTATTAAATTATCAGATAGATATTTGAGATTCAAATTTTGTGGTTTCGTACCATAATTACTAAATTGAATATATTGTGTTTTAGTCATGTTAACCTGTAAATCATTTTCATGGAGCCATTGAATTATAGAGTCAATTGAATTATTTATGTCATGAGTATAGTCAACATTGGAATAATTAGATGTCATGATGAAAGAAATGGCGTCGGCGTATAGAATACAAGGATTTGGGGTTACACTTGGCAAGTCTTTAATATAAAGTAAGAACTGCAAAGGTCCCAGGATACTTCCTTGTGGGACCCCAGAGATCGTTTATACCCATAATTTCAGCACATTGTTCTCTCTCCCTTAGGTATGAATCAAATCATTCATAGGCAGGGCCCCTAATTCCATACTTTTCCAATTTATTTAACAGCCGTTTGTGTGAAACTAGGTCAAACGCGTGTTAAGTACATCTCTGTGTTCGTGTGGTTTCATGTGTGTTCAAGTGTCTCGTATATATGTTCTGATTCCTGCGTAAGTGTACCTCGCACTACGAAATATAATTTCTGTCTTCACCATGAATGTTGGTAGGCTTCTGTTATGAGGTAACATTCATATAGTCACGCCTTTATCCCCGGAGGGTTAGGCAGAGGTGAATTAACACTCACAATTCACCAATTATTGCATTCGGTTTCCCCACGTAATAAGGGGTGGGCCTCTTGCCGTATTCCGGGCACTATTGTTGACTTGAGCCATACATCAGAGGCTGGGTCTGGGCTGTATATATGTCTGATGTTAAACAGCCCTATCCCTTGGGCGCCTTGTACGACACCGCATGAGAAGAGATGCGGTGGCCCAAATCCTACACTGCCGGGAACCACGTGGCCATAAAAATACACACAAGCTGGGCGTGTATAATTCCCGTAGCTAAGGTGATAGTTGTTTTAATGTTTCAGATAGTAGATGAAACTATGGACGACTTCAGTTATAATAATATCAAGAAGTTACATTTCGCGAAGCAGGAAAGATTGAATCTTGTTAAGGTATCGTTACGTAATGCCTGTAACACTATCCATAGGATCGGTAAGTTCAATACAAGGTTCTGTACATGTAGAATATATCTCAACAATGTACTAGCTAACTCTTAATTTTGTTATTCAATAGAGGAATTGTTGCGGTATATTGACTGTGGTGTACAAGCATCCAAGGATGAAATAGAGAACGCAAAGCTGCTGTATAAAAATAATAAAACCATGTACGCAGCAACCCGTATGGAATATCAATGGGAGAATGACAAAGCTAAAGAGAAGGATAGGCAATGGGAAATAGTAAGTTCTAATCATATCTTAGCTTAAATATCCAAACATTTTTGCCTACAATATGGGGTTCTTTTAGAGGGGCATCAGAAGATTTCTTCATGGTAGGCAGCGCGAGTGTGACACCCAAGGTGTTGCATACGTTCATAGGCCACGGTAACCGCTTCCCATCAGGTGGGCCGTGTGCTTGTCTACCAACTAAGTGGTATAAAAAAACCGGATGACCATGTAATATTAGCATCATTGAAGACGATGCTGATAGAATGAGATAGTAATATTAACAATAATGTAACAGGTTGAATCAATAGTTGATAAATACTCGGGCGAAAACGTCTCGATGTACCCGGGTCTGAAGTACAACGTGGACAAACCCCATATCACAGGCGATCCGGATATTTTGCTGTACTGCACGCTAAGATATGTGAGTAGAGTTGGAAAGTGATTATTTATTTTCACGAATGCTTTGCGAGAAAGTAGCCTATATTGACACTTGATTTTCGCAGGCTAAACAACTGGACGAGGAGTTGAAAGCCGCTACCCAAGGTATGAGCGAGCGGGTGAACCGAGCATACGATGGTAAGAATTATCATTATAGGCATACATTTCCAGACTTTGTATGTAATCGTGAAAAAGTTTAAATGTATGTGTTAATAAAGATTGAAATTGAAATTTGTAATCAAACTTGAGCCACACAGAACTCTTTTTTACCTACCCTACCTAAGTTCTTGGTAAAGTCCCATAAAATTACAAAAATTACAGAAAATTCTTTGAAAAGTTACTGGATTTTAACTAAAGTTTCACATAACGAATTGTGAGTCAATTTGAACAATACCTTACAGGGCTGCCGAAAGGTGACCAAATAGAAAAGACCAGAACTGCGGCACTAAAAGCGGCGGTCGCTAAAAGGAGTGCTGAGATAACCAAGAACTTGAAAGATTTGGTAATCACTATTCATTTCAGTAGAAATAATTTATCGACTATTTTATCAATTAAGGCTCGAAGACACTGTACCAGTTTACTACTACTTAGGTATAGTATGTACACACATAAGGTAGGTCAGAAGAAATCGCAACCAGCGGTCTTGCATGAAAAAAATAGTAACAGTGCTATTGTCTTTGTCTACCCCGGAGAGAAATGGGCGTGAGCGTATGTAGGTATGATTGTATGTACTTACTTTTTTTTTTTTTTACGTGCGCAATATCCCCACGGATACACCTCCCCACCAGACCGGTGGAGGAGGTTATGTCGGACTCGAACCGACTAAAACGCACGCCGCCTGTGGGTCGCTTTGGTTGCCGAAGGTGAGGTTGACAGGCATACCCCTCGCACCCCGGCCGACCCAGGGCCATCTCTCACGATCTGGCCCTCTTCTCGGGTGTGGGGACTACAGAGTCCCTAACTCGTCCCCGGAAACGGAGAGGCGCGCGAGGCGCGCCACTGCCGCGGTCTGCTTCTGCCAGGGTGACAGGCGGCTCCACCTGTCACCCCCAGGCCGGCGCTCATGGGGGGCGGAGGTCCTTCAACGACCTCCGACGCCCGAGTTGCCTTCGTACGCGGGCAGATTGTCTTGCGATCCTTCGTCGCTCCCGCTGCCGCTCCCACCCCGCCTCCTCCTGCGTCAGACGGTACGAGAGGCTGCCGTGTGGCCTCTCTAGCCACTCCCCCATGATGGTTCTTACCGCCGCTACTACGGCGCGCCCTGCGCCTGGTCGCCCAAGTCGTAGCTCCCATTCCGCCACCATTTCCCTATGGAGCCGGTATCTCACGGCCCGAATTTTTTCGGGCTAAGGATCGTGACCCCGCTCCCGCGCCGCCTTTCGGAACCGGTATAGCGCCGAAAGGGATCTCGGTTCCAGGATCCATGGTGGCGATCCGGCGAGGAGACTCGCCGCGTTGAAAGATATCGTGCGGTACCCCCTTATGATGCGGCACGCCAACTTCTGCTGCGAACGCTGGTTCAGGTTGTCCGCCCACACGGGACACCCGTACAGGGCCATTGACCGCACGACACCTGCGTAGAGTCTCCTGCAGGAGTCCTCCGGGCCCCTCAGGTTGGGCAGTAGCCGCGCTAGAGCGTTGGCTGTGCCCACCAATTTGGGGCCTAGACTTCGGAAGTGCTTCCCGAAGTCCCACCGGCCGTCGAGCACGAGCCCCAGATATTTCATCTGGGGCTTGATGCCGATGAGAGTGCCTCCCACTGTGAGACTGGAACCAGGTGGTGGCGTGCGCCGAGGTCCATGAAAGAACATGGCCTCGGATTTATGCAAAGCTACCTCAAGGTCCAGCCGTCGGATCCGTTCCACGACTTGAGCAAATGCGGTCGTGGCCCTCAGGGTCGTTTCGCGGTATGTAGCCCCACTCGCCGTCACTAGCGTGTCGTCCGCATAGCACGTGACGGCGGCGCCGTCCGCGAGCTCACCGCGAAGCACCCAGTCGTAGCCGATGTTCCACAGGAGCGGCCCAAGAACCGATCCCTGTGGAACGCCACACGACATCTCACACCGACCGACGCCGGTCGCACTTGGGTAGATGACGGCTCTCTCCGTCAGGTACGCCCTGACAATGCGGCGGAGGTAGAAAGGCACACCGTGGTACACGAGTGCCTCCCTGATGCAACTCCAGGGCAAGGTGTTGAACGCGTTGGAGATGTCCAAGGACACCGCCAACGTCACCTCACCCCGGGCGACTGCCTCCTACGCCAAAGTCCTCACGCGCATGATGGCATCCACAGTGGACCGCCACCGGCGAAAGCCATATTGGGCATCCGCCAGGTCCGGCCCCCTACCAGAGAGGTGCTCGACGAGGCGCTTCGCAATAACTCTTTCAAAGAGCTTGCCCACCTCGTCGAGCAACACAATGGTCCGGTAGCCGGACTGTTCGTCGGCCGGGCGACCGTCCTTTCGGATGAGGACCAGTTTCCCCGTCTTCCACATCTTCGGAAACTGGCCCCGCTCCAAGCATGCGCTGAGAAACCCTCTCAGTCGGGGTTCGAGACCGTCTTCTCCCAGAGCTAGGACCTACGCGCGGCCTGGAATGCCGTCGGGTCCCGCGGTGGTGCTCTTCTTGGCTCTAAGCCTTCGCACCGCCAGCTCCAGTTCTACCCATGTGACCTCGGGGGCTTCGTCGATTGTGTGTACTAAAAAAAACAGAAATCTTAATACATAGCATTTTTTTCTAAAGATTTAAGTTTTAAGTCTACTTGAAGGTGTTAACAATAATTTTTAATGAAATTTAGAATTACAAAGGTAACAGAAGTGGCATGATATTTTATTTATATTTTTTTGAGCATGACTTTCTGTAGCATGTAAACCTACCCGGTGGTCAGAGATCATTGCAACCTGAACCCAAGGTGAAACTTTCCACTTTTACAGAGTGACAGGCAAAAAGATAGAAATGATAAGCTTCTTAAAAGACTAACTCAAGAACAATTGAAGAAACACGAGGCAAACCTCCTCGTAAAACTGGCGGAGAAGGAGAAAGAGGTATATTCAATATATTGAAATTGTTTTTGTGTAGATGATTATGGTACCTAAGTTACAGTAAACCTCAAACACATAGGCGCGTTTTTATCGGTTGAGAATAGCGCATGTGTTGTTATTGGCCGATAATACCGCATGCTTTATTATCTGTCGATAATAGCGCACGTAATATTATCGGTCTATAATACCGCACACGTTATTGCGATAATGTATCCTGAATCCATACATACTACTACATTTTGCAGGCAGTCGGGGGATAGTATGACAGTTACATTATAACTGAGATTGGCACCCATATATGGAACAAAACGGTCGACAGAGTTCGGTTGATATACAATGGTCGGTAACAAGCACGAGTAGTCCACAGTAATTAGGTTTTTGACAAACTCGAAAACCTAACTTAAAAGATGTAGAAATTTATTTAATATCTGTTGCAATTCATCGTTTTACCGTAAAACCTTATTAATTAAAAAAAAACATATTTAGGTACTTTGTTAGTTTAAAAAAAAGTGCGTGACAAACGGTCGGCCACGTGGCATTCTGCGCGTGAGGTCATTAAATAATATCTACGAAGAGACCGATCAACGAAAGTTTCCGTTACGTTAAGTAATTTTTTTTATAGTTACGTCGGTCGTTTTTATAGTAGTTTTTATAGTCGGTTCGAGTCCGACATAACCAGTCCCACCGGATCCGGCTTATCCGTGGAGATTTTTCGCACAGATAAAAATGCGTGCGGAAATCTATTCCGATACCCCCGCCGAGGCCAGCGGGTGGTTAAGTTGGGCTCGAATTGGCGAAAACCGTACGGCCGTCTTGGGCCATCAGTTGCCGGGGTTGAGGTAGCCTCTGGCACATATGCCAGAGAGTCGGGGTGATAGGGATATCCCTCGCGCACCCCGATTGACCCAGGGTTATGGCGTCACCATCTTTCCCCAGAAAAAGTGGGAGAGGTGCAAAACGCGCCACCGTCTCGGCCTGCTTCTGCTAGTGACAGGCGGCTCCAGAATACAGTTATAGAATGGTACTCAGTTCTGAATCTCGAATTATATGAGGACCGATTGTATACCTGGATTCATGAATGTCAACATTCCTCAGATACATCGAGATAGGACTGAGTATCGTTCTAGAATACAGGTTTTAGTGACTGTTAATGTTTTTATACGACCCGACTATGGCGAAGCAAAAGGAGTGTTATTACCCGACAGGCTATGTATGCATGTAGGTTCATGTGTTCCCATATAGCTCTTCAATCACTTAATAGAACTGAACAGATAAGGTATCGTTAGAAGCGTCTTAGTCGTCCGCTGGTTATAGGCTATAGAATGTGTCTCTGAATCTATTGTGGCGCCCTCTAGCGGTCTTAAAGTACAGTGTTAAAAAACTAAATTGAGATAAATATATTGTTTGGTATCAACTGAAAGGGCCTAATTATCACATTTCAAATATGTATAAATTATACCTATTGTTTGTCCCAAGATAATATAAATACAAAATTAAGTTTAAAACTAAAGCCCGTTTACTGAAAGAGCACGCTCTAAAAAGTTACAAACAAGAAAACATCAAGGATAGCCGTGGTTGTAAATATGCTACTTGGTCTACCAAAAAATACATTCTAAGGAAAAGTGGCATACGACCACAGCTATCCTTGATATTTTCTTGTTTGTAACTTTTTAGAGCGTGCCTTTTTAATAGTCTAGTTTAAGTTTTAAACTTATTTTTTTATTTCAGGTAACGGCAAAATTCAATAAAATGGTGGAGGAGAAAGTAACAGCGCAGAAACGTATCTTTGCGGGTCAACTCCAAAACATGGCCATGAAGCTTGCAGTTGTTGAAGACAAACTTAATGGTACAGTCGCCATCATATATAGTAGACAACGTGCCCTATTTGGTCGAAGAGTTTAATGAAATGGTCACTTTGTCTGTTACAATCTGACTGATGGCAACTGTACTAAAACTATAACGATTTCTTTGTTTTCTTTCTTTTTCTCTTACTTACCTTTTTTATTGCGGGCGCGACTGCCGTCTGATTAGGAGGAAAGACCAAGAACAGACTAACTTTAAAAAGAAAGCCTATGCCGGAACTAAAGAGGTGACGTCAGTATATTAGCAGATGTATCAGCTTGCAGGTGAGGATTGCTTGGATCCCATACCTAAGTATGTTTCTCCGCATTCTAGATTCTATAACACAAGCTAGTTAAGCTATGCTTACCATGGGTCTAAATAGCGTTGTAAAGAATGTTGTGGAATATATATTTATATCATAATATCATACAATCAGTCCAGAATCTCGATTTATCTGAGGACAGATTGTGTGGACACATTGACAGATTTGACAGATTGTTAATCTGTCTTTAGATGAATCGAGATTCAGTACTGAGTAGATTCTAGAATACCTAAGAGTTGTTCAACAGTTATATATAAAGTTGCAATTTTTATTGAATCTAACTTAGAATTGTTTAGAGTTCCGAACTAGGGCTCGAAACTGTGATAAATTGTCCATAGTAGCTAGTAAAACAGAATTGGAACGGAATTGTCCACAATACTAATAAAAATTAAAGATATAATTGAAATGGTCAATTTTAAATTAAAACCTCGTAAATTTTTAATTGCAAAATGTTATTATACCATCAATGAATTTTTGGAAAACTCACTGTAATTAATAGGTATAATACCTATAATGACAACATGATTTTGGTGCTGGTGCATGATAATAATTTATTGATGAATTTAATTTCTGTTACGACTGACTTTATTGACTGTATTTTTTATTTAATTTTATGTGTTAACTAATTTAAAAATTTAATTAATAATCTAATGACTTAATGAAATTAATAACCTACTGAATATTGTATACCCAAATGATGTAACATAGCTGAACTAATTATGATGTGAACATCTTCTGTACCTATGATTTACAATAAATATGATTTGATTTATTGATATTTTCTCAGCTCGTTTGAAAGCGGAGCGTGAAACAAGACGATCTCAGGAACTGTGGGCTGCAGGGGCGTCGCTCCTTGCGGCTACGAAGAAAGGTGGCCCGTACATCAATGTCAATAAGGAACTGAATGCCATTGAGAAAGCTTCAGGTCAGTTCTACTTGACCACCAATATATTTCACAATTTTTCACGCTTTGAGCTCTTTTTGACTGAACAAAAATCTTGGAACTAGCGTCATCGTCACCGAACGCTTGAGACGTCACAGAACGCGTCACGTCACGTCTACGAGTGACTGATTCTGATGTCACAACGATACAGTTCACATGTTATGTACTTAAATCACCCAAAAACTGCCCCACATGTTTTTTTTAAATTTATTTTCAAACAATATAAAGACATGACTGATTTGTGAAGAGTGTCAATTCATTTATATAAATTTCTTATTTTATGGAGCAACTAAGGCTCCCAGCAACACACAAACCAGTACCAATAACGAGCTTACCTAATTCAAACCACTAACCTAATTTAGCTGTAAACCCGAAAATGATGTATTATAGTGTAGGATCGATGAATCAGGCTTGCCCACAAGGAACTGCTTCGCAGGTTTCTATAGTTACGGTAATATAAACTCAGGCAGGGAATTTCACTCCCTTATAGGGAAGTCACTTACCAAAGTAGCATTTGTTGCGTACAAAACATTTTTATCGTTATTGCTGGTGCAAGTGAATGTCACATCCAGCGTGTAGTGGTGGCGTATCACTATGTGGCTGTTATGTTGGTAACAATTGCTTGCTCACAATATGTTGTATAAGACAAAAGACAGTCACCAACAGGACACGAGGCGTGTATAAGCAGAGTGTGTAAAAAAATTAAATTAAAAATACAAATGAAAGGGCTTGAGTAGTAGAATACCATACAATATGACATACTTCAAATCCAAGATGGCCGCCACCACAATATGGCGAATTTCATTTTATTTCACAACTCCTAATATGGATATCAAATCAAAGAGCTAATTTCAATTTAAAGAGAGTAGCGGCGGCCATCTTGGACAGTTTTTTTTTCAAACATAGCTAAGAAAACTCCCGACTAATATACCTTTCAAACAAAAAAACTAAATCCAAATTGGTTCACCCGTTCAGGAGCTACGATGCCACAGACAGACACACACACACACGTGTCAAATTTATACCACCCCGTCGTTATTTCGTCGGAGGTTAAAACAGGCGGTCATATTAAATTAATTACTACAGCAATACTCCTGGCTACCAGACATCATTTTTGACTACTTAATGACTCAGTTATTCGAATATCTTGCTGATATGAGATCACAGACAATGTACTTAATTTTTTTGTTTTGGAATTCAAGACGGCGAAGACCAATTAGTGCTGACAGTGTTGAAGGCGATACCACCGTCAGTCCGTGAAGTAGGACTAGTTCCCGAAACCGTATTGAAAGAAAAGTATAGAGTGGTGAGTCAGACAGATATTATATTTGAAACAAGTATCTAATTACTTTAGTAGGACGCAGGACGCAGGCGGCAGGACCCAGGACGCAGGACGCAGGACGTAGTGGGTGTAGGTCTGCGTTTTTAGATGTCTTTTGAAAATAGTACAGGGTGCTACAGTGGTGAAAGAACTCATATCTACCAATAAAACATTACTTATACCTGCCTCGTTTCTCTCTTGACTTGGATCCAATATATGGATATGTGACCACAGACTATAATAGAATTGTTTAAGATTTTTTTTTGTAAGACCAACAGCCATAACGAAGGTATAGTGATTGACGTTAGTTGCATACGGCCAATTACAGGTCCTCACTGATACATTCAGACTGTAGTCAAAATGTGAACCGAAAAATTTGTGTCATTTATTTAAGTCACTTTGATAATTATTGGTAATCAAATGTCACAAAATTCCTCTTTGTAATTAGAATAGTTACAAGTGCTGTGTGAATCACACTACCATACAATTAAACATTCAACATATTTCTTGGAAAAAAGAACAAAAATTAGATTAAAAACTAATGAATAAATATTAATATTGTTGAAAGAATTCCAGGCTAAGCAACCTCCTGACTGGTGCTATACTTGCGTTGAATATGTCGAAATTATGCCGCGATCTTGCTGCGTTAATCGTGTAACACGCTCTCCACAAAAACGTATTTTGGCGGTAATTAGAAGGCACAATTGGTACGAACAGGGGCATAAAGTTACGTAGGATTTTGACTGGTACATTGATATTTATTCTCGCAAGAAGTTGAGGGCTATCGACTCTGTTGCATATAATTTTCTGTACGAACATTACGTCAGCAATTTTACGCCGATATGTTAATGGGAGGAGGTGAAATCTAGCGCACAACTTAAGAAAATCATCAGACCTATACACTTTACTACTTTAGCGCGATTGCACAGGTACCTGATGAACTTTCTCTGTAGGTATACCTTCTAGTCTATCGGTATATATATCGTATCTGGAATTCCAGACCTCAGAACCGTATTCCAATACACTTCGAATATATGTACAGTACAGTATTTTGATGGTCTTAACTTCCTCAAAATTGTTCCTACGCATAATGAAACCTAAGGATCGAGATGCCTTTTTAGCTATACTATCAATATGTTCGTCAAACATCAGTTACGAATCGTACACAACACCGAGATCACGTATTTGGTCGCATTTAGTTAGCTTCTGTCCT
This sequence comes from Eilema griseolum, assembly GCA_963662185.1. NCBI lineage: Eukaryota > Metazoa > Arthropoda > Insecta > Lepidoptera > Erebidae > Eilema > Eilema griseolum. Next base: position 11,887,682 of record OY759252.1, read on the forward strand.
TTCAAAAAAATATTCTGAGGTGATAACTTGGCGTCTTCGAGTCAAAGTGATCACGGAGCATCTTAGAGGGTTCAGATCCAATCTGTTTTGGGTGCAGTAGTTGTCAAGCCTCGTTAAATCGGCTTGAAGCGCTCCAACGTCAGCGGAGGACGAGATGGTAGCATATTAAGCAGTATTAAGATAAAATTAGGGACAATACTTCAACGGTTAGTAAATTATTAGTAGATAAGGTTATGTAGTCCTTTTATAAATCGTATCTGTGTACAGATGGAGAGTACTGCATTAAAGGTGTCGTTGGTAGAAGAAGATGGTGGAACAATGCCAGTGTACATTCTATCATGGGTGCAAGCTCTACTGCTTTTTATGAAGGTACTTACGTCTATTAACTTGTTGAAAAACACTTGCTGCACAGTCATATTGAATGGACACTTGTACTTTTCCACAGTGGGTATTTCATTTTTTAACCTAACCTGAAAATACTGTGGAAAAGTACCTACAAATGTCTATCTAATATTTACAGTATGTAGCTCCGCTTATATGCGTATAATGCGTAAACGTTTACACGTGCTTAACATAACATAAACTCACGCCTATATCCCCGAAGGGGTAGGCAGAGGTGCTAGCATCCATATTTCGCCAGTTTCTGTTAAGGTCCCAATGTAATAGGTGGCGAGCCTATTGCCACTAACCGGGCACTTATAAACCTGCTATAAATACATACATAACTTCGAAAAGCATCGAAAAGTCATTGGTGTGTGTCATGGTAAACTTGGGATCGAACCCTAAACCTCGTCTCAGCAGTCCATTACCCACCTGTGCTTATTCTTACCTAAATACAGCAGAAGACTATTGCGGGGTTCAGTTATAGTACAGTAGGGTATTAATAACTCTTTATTGATTGATGTTAATTTTTAATTACATGCTAATGCCTGGATCTTATATACTATGATTCTACACTACTTTGGAGCTGAGAGCTGTGGGAGCTGGCAACAAGTGTCACGTATAATAATCTTGCTAACTTGCATATATTTGTTATTATAGCAGAGTACGTGATTTCCTAACTTATAAGATTATTATTTATACAATTCTATTTCCTAATAGATATCACGTCCTGATTTTGCCATGATTGCCATAGAGACTATTCATTGCAGATCTTAGCCTCTTCTTTAAAGAGCTTCGATTTCATAAGTACCTATATAAAGTTGTTTATGTAGACTTGCCGCATGTTTAAGGAACTTGTAATCGTGCGGTTCCTTGGGCAGTCCAAGTTCAACAGACAACATTACGAGCACGATGAAGTTTTCTGGGTAAAACACCTTTTGTTTGGCCAAAAATGTGTGAAGTAGACGAAAAATCTGGAAACATGATCCCAGATCCAGAGAGCTCAGAAGTGCAGACCTCGTATGCATACGGGATACAAAGCTGCAATAATCTTGATGATCTCAAATGAGACAAGACCGTACTAGGGGAATAATCACACAATGACTTTTTTAATACTACTTAAGTGGCAGACAATCACACACCTAGCAGGTGGGCCGCCACCTGATAGGAAGTGGTTACCGTGTCCTATGGACGTATGCAACACCAGAGGCGTTACACTCGCACTGTCGACCCTGAAAAAACCTTCTAATGCAGGGGCATTTTCTTAAAGAACCCCATATTGTAGGCGCTTGGGAAAACCGCAGCAAAAAAAACATTCCACAATTTGAGTGTTCGTGGGATGAAATAGACGTTCCTCAGTTACGTAGGTACTTCTTTTTTTTTTCAGATATCAGGGATCCCACAAGACGAATTTGAAAAACCTCCGATGGAACCTCCGAAAGAATTAGATACTTTCGACTTACTTCAGCGAGCAAGGTAATATATTTAATGAAATTTTAAAGCATTTAGCAACTATTCAAATCGATAAAGATTGGATAAATATTGAATCAGTTTAGGCGGGTTTCGAACCCGTGATCTTTCCCTTACAGGCGGAATGCTCTGACCGTTGAGCCATCGAACCTCACCTGAAGTCATCCAAATCTTCTTATATTTCAAGGTACAATATTTTATCGTAGCGGTAACCGAAACTAACTATATAGGCAGGACATGACGCTATTGCCGTCTCAATTGAGCAGTCCTACTGGGGAAGTACCTCCGCGCTACAGAATACCGCGGTTATTCGCGTCGTGTTCCCGGTGGTGCGTAGGGTAGCCAGAGCACACTGGAGAGTTTTGTGCTGTCAGTAGGAAGATCAAAGGTTAGTTTGTCACTGACGGCACAGGAACTCTGTACTTACAGGGTCGTTTTTTTTTTTACGTGCGCAAAATCCCCACCGATACCTCTCCCGGAGCCGGTGAGAGAGGTTATGTCGGACTTGAACCGACTAAAACGCACGCCGCCTGTGGGTCGTTTTGGTTGCCGAAGGTGAGGTTGAAAAGCATATCCCTCGCACCCCAGCCGACCCAGGGCCATCTCTCACGATCTGGCCCTCTTCTCGGGTGTAGGGACTACAGAGTCCCCAACTCGTCCCCGGAAACAGGGAGGCGCGCCAGGCCCGCCACCGCCGCGGCCTGCTTCTGCCAGGGTGACTGGCGGCTCCACCTGTCACCCCCAGGCCGGCGCTCATGGGGGGCGGAGGTCGTTCATCGACCTCCGACGCCCGAGTTGCCTTCGTACGCGGTCAGCTTGGCTTGCGATCCTTCGTCGCTCCCGCTGCCGCTCCCGCCCGTTCTTACAGGGTCTACAGCACGAGTGTGACTTCCCTATTGTTGCACCTGCCCATAGACCACAATAACCACTTTTCATCAGGTGGGCTGTGAGCTTGTCTGCCACCTATGTTGCATATAAAAATTCTCCTAATAGCTAAACGGATCTATATCCGGATGTATCTTTCAACTATGGAGTTGAAAGATACAGAGATATCTTTCAACTAAGGAGTTGAAAGATACATCCGGATATAGATTAATTCAATTCAACTATGGAGTTGAAAGATACAGAGATATCTTTCAACTAAGGAGTTGAAAGATACATCCGGATATAGATCCCTTTAGCTATTAGGAGAATTTATATATAATACAGAGATAAATTACAGTCTGGAAGAACAGGCTATTTTTTATCCCTGTAATTGGTTCCCGTGGGTTGCAGGAATGGGATCAATATTCCGGAATACTGCCGTTTGCACGAATTTTATTTGCCCTTATAACATTTGCCATAATAGTCAACAGCCATAATATTATATGACGTAATATGCCCTACTCTTATTTACCATATTAGTCACGTGCTAGAAGCTTTGTTTCCCATAAAGCCACGTACCATAACATCATTTGTCATAATCATTGTAAGTCCTAATTATCACATGCACTAATTATTATATGTCCTAATTATGACATGCACTAATTATTAGATGTCCTAATTATCACATGCACTAATTATTAGATACTCTAATTATCTCATACCGTAACATCATTTGCCATCGATATTGGGTGTGTAACGATTGTTATATCTGGAGAAACTAGATGCAATCAAGACTTTAGGACACCCCGATTCAGATAGGTTACACACACCCATTGACATTGAGGTTTAAGTTAGGTTAGGTGAGAATATGAAAGCTGTAGAATTATCATGAGCAAATGCCTTGCTTGGAAAAAGATTCAAAACAATTTATTATGGCGCTTAAATATCACGTGTAATGATTATTATCGCACATTATTTTGGTTCGGTCTTTCATCCAAACATTCCGGAGCTGGATGCGGAGGCGGCTGAACGTAAAGCAACTGAAGCAGGATATAGTGAAATCAGTTTTAGCGTTAGCCACGTAAATGCCTCAGAATTAAGACGAGCGGTTCGACGTCTGAAGCCTACCTCTACTTGTGGTCCCGATAATATACCGGCGTTTTTACTCAAGGATTGTATATCTGCCTTCGAGGAACCGCTCTTGCACATATATAATTTATCACTCCAGCAGTGTGTCTATCCTAGTGATTGGAAGGTCTCTAGAATAACACCGATACCTAAGGGGGGTTCTTCGACCGACATTACTAACTTTAGACCTATAGCCGTATTGTCAAGTTTTGGGAAGATCTTTGAGTCTATTATAAATAAGATTTTATTCGATAATATTAATAAGTACTTGGATAACTCCCAGCATGGATTTCGCCCGGCTAGTTCTACCCTGACAAACCATAAAACGTTTGTAGGCTATTTACGCTCTCGAGTAACGACAGGCTGCCAGGTAGACGCAGCATATTTTGATTTTAAGAAAGCCTTTGATCTCGTGGATAACGATATCCTTCTAGTGAAGTTTTCATCCTTGGGGTTCAGTATAAAGCTTCTTAAATTCATGGCTGATTATCTGCGAAATCGTAGGCAATATGTTAAGATTGGGCATCATATATCTAGTGAATTTTATACCAGGTCAGGCGTAAGTCAGGGTAGTAATCTGGGCCCCACTCTATTCCTAATTATGATAAATGACTTACCTAGGGTTCTTACTAATACTCAATGTCTGCTATTTGCTGACGATCTAAAGCTCTTCCTTCCTGTCGCTAGCGATACGGATTGTATGGCTCTGCAGGCAGATATTGATGCGGTTGTTTCGTGGAGCATTAGAAATAAATTGTCCTTTAACGTCTCCAAGTGTAAAACAATTACCATCACTAGATCCCGTACTCCAATAGTGGCAAAATATGAACTAGCAGGAACACCACTGGAGCGTGTAACCACAATGCGTGACTTGGGTGTTACTATGGATAGTGAATTAAATTTCCGAGAACATATCAAACAAGTATGTAAAAAAGCCAATAAATCCCTGGGATTTATAGTTAGAACCTCTTCTAAATTTAATAATATAGAAGTTATTAAGTTACTTTACAATGCGTATGTTCGAAGTGTACTTGAGTATAACGCTATAGTATGGAATCCCACAGAACAGCTATATGCATTGATGGTTGAACGGGTTCAGCGCAAATTTGCCCGTTACTTATACAAGCGCGCCTATGGCTACTATCCATTCCTCTATCCTTCCATTTTCGTGACTGGGATGATTGGTCTCGATACATTGCACTTTAGACGGGAATTCGTACTAATAATGCATTACTGTCTATTGCTGAACAATAAGGTGGATAACCCATCGGTGCGCGAGTGCTTCCTTTTCTATGTGCCGGACGGGTACTTGCGGGGGGGCTGGAAGGCGACGGCATCAACTTTTCACTTGCCCGCCGACGTGGCGCTTTCTGGCATGGAAGAGTCCCACTTTTAGAGGTGTTCAGCACTTAAATATTTTTTTGGAAACGAATCCAGATGTAGACATATTTTATGAAAAGACTAGTGCCATTAGTGTGAGTGTGAGGGGATATTTATGTAGGTCATAAAGAATGTTGACATTGTAGTACGAATGTATTTTTATCTCCCAATTTAATCCTATCTGACATTATTGTATTGACATTTAATATTTACCTAATTCTTATGATTTGCGTCAGTATCTTGCCTTCCATTTGACATTATTCGCTTGACATTTGTATTGTATTGGACATTTTTTTAATTTTTTTTTTATTGAATGATTGTTTACCTGATTATTTGACGAACTGTAGAATGTGACTAAGTATTTTTAATTTTTATGTGTTTATAATGCAATTTAATGTAATACCTAATGTAATCTACAGCATATAAGCGCTTTGGTGTATACTGTAAGCTTATATTGCTAACAATAAATGAATAAATGAATTGATTATGGCGTTTGAATATTATGTCTAATAATTTTTATGACAATTAAAAATATGAAAAAAAATACGTATGCCACTTGTATCTTATGGTATCTATGATACAGAATTTCCATGAAGTAAGTAATTTATTTTCAGGTTTTGGATAGAGCGCGGTAATTTAGCTGTCGCGTTGCGCTATGTGAACCATCTTCAAGGCGCTTCGCGGTTGGCGGCGCATCAATGGTATGAATCGGCGCGTGCGCACCTCGAAGTGCGACAAGCAGCTGAGGCAGTGCTAGCCCATGCGGCCGCAATGGGTTTGCAGTACATATGAACGGTAGGTAAATACATTGCATAATATGTAATGACTAAGTACAGTCAGCGTCAGAAAGATCTTGACTACGAAGTCTCAAAATGATCTTAATACCAAGGTGTTAAGAGTACGGAGGGCAGAATATGATTAGGTAACGGAGATGCCCCAGTAAAATTTCTCTTGAGAAAAATACGTGGCCAAATGCGGGTGTTAAGGGAGACGCGGGGGTATAAAGTCAACCCCTTTGTACCCGCGCGCCTTTTGCTTAATTCTAAACTCCACCTACTTTTAAAAATCTATCCATTGACATCTAGCGCAATATAGTGAAACCGAACAGAAACAAGGCATGCAATTTTCGTTTTAGTTCCATTAATTCAACACTAAGCGCTACACAAAATTCTAGAACAATCTTGGTGGATAAATTTATATTAGGGAAACAATCCTATTACCCGTCCGAATACTTCATCTAGTAAGTTTTATTTTGCAATCTAAAATAAACAACAAAGGCGTGATTACATGTCTGAATGTGGCCCTTAACTTAAAATAACGTAGATTTCTATCCCTGTCATGTTTTTTACAGGGTAGGGCCCTGTACATTTACCGGGCCCAAATCAACCTACCTGATGTTTGCTAGTTATCAACTGCAAATTGCGGTCGAGGCTCAAGCGCTTGCTTTGGAGTCGAGAAGTCAGACAGCAGTTACTCTCGTAAAAGTCAGCATGGTTTATTGACTTATACAAACCAATCAAAAATAAGTCTACCGTATATTGTTCCAGTTTTGCTGTAGTACAGAAAATAACAGAGGGACTTCATGGGAGGTTGGTGAACGTATTATGCAGCTGTCGCGATGGTAAGACAATTTTATTATTATTTATAGCGTATTAATTTTAATTGATAATTCTGAAATGGGTCTCCGTAGAAATTATAAATTGTATTTAACACATTCATGCATTTATTAATTTAATCCATAGTTATAATGTAGTGAACACATTACAATACGATTAGATAATAGTTTAAAAGCATAGTTTGATGAAGTCTGGTACCCAAATTAAATTGTGTTTAGGGTACCAGGGTTCCTGAAACTTATCACAATCAACAAACAATATACTATTAATTAATACACATTAGTTCGGTGTTCATGAGTCTTTGTACATGCCAGCAAGTACCTCGTCAAAGAAGCATTTCAGTTAAGTAAACATATCATAAATGAAAACAAAGGTTTATAGAATAGAGATAAATAATGTATGTGTGTGCGTGTGTGTGTGTGTGTGTGTTTGTGTGTTTGTGTTTGTGTATGTGTGTGTGTGTGTGTTTGTGTGTGTGTGTGTGTGTGTGTAATAAGTGCGTTTTCCCTGCTCCACCCCACACCGAAATACAATAGACTGACATAGCGCAGTGTAGGTATATCTATTTTTTAGTGCTATCGTCTAAGGAGTGGCGTTTCTTTTTTATTATACACATCATTTTACGTACTCGACCTACGAGACATTGCAAGTGATATTTCCAAGTGATATGGTTGTCAATATATACACCCAGGTACTTCATATGTGTAGATCTGTTCACTTCAGGACAGTGACATGGTGTAGATGGGGAATTTAGTGTGCAGGAATGTGCTCTTAGTTTGAATGTGTCTGATGCAGGCTGTGTACAATTCGAAAGAGAAATCGTCATGTAGGTAGTTTTACTAAGGTTCGGTGTTAGGAGGTTAGCTGATAGCCATTGCATGACTAGGTTTAAAGCCTCTTCAGCCCTATTAAAAACTTTAGGCCAATTCTTACCACGGATTAGTAATGCGGTATCATCCGCATAAGCTAAAATTGAGCATTTGGGAAGCGAGAGTTAATTTAGAGTTAGAGTTTATGGGTTAGGTAATCGTAATTCATCCCAGAATTTTATGGGTTAGGTAATCGTAATTCATCCTTACCCCAGTATTTTATGGCTTGGGTAATCGTAATTCATCCTCACCCCAGATTTTTTGGGTTATGTAATTGTAATTCATCCTCACCCCAGAATTTTATGGGTTAGATAATCGTTATTCATCCTTACCCCAGAATTTTATGGGTTAGGTAATCGTAATTCATCAATTTTTCCTAATTCATTTTTACCCCAGATTTATATACTTTGATTTTTTTTATTAAATAAAATCGTCCTCAGAAATTGTGGAATACTAGTATCTAATACCAGTAAATTTTCAAAATTATCATGACATTGAAATAAATTATTAAATACAATTTTGTATTTAAATTTACATTTTTGTTACAGAAATGAAAATTTATCTGGGACAAGTGATTGTTTTTGACTCAAAGAAAATTATTGTGACATAATGCGCTGTAACTTTTTTTGTAGTAAATCGGTTCGTCTTCTGCAGAGTGATTCTTAATAAAAGTCTATTTTACAAGGACTATTTATTTCTGTTTTAAATAGGTAAAATTCTAAAAGAGTCGTCTTTAGAAGAGGGCTGTTAGTCCTTAATTAATACAGCCTATGACAAGGTGCCCACTTGTAGTGTTTTGTTGTGTTGCATGAGGTAGGACACGACGGTATTCCCGTCCCAATTGAGCAGTCTGACTGGGGAACTACCTCCGCCCTACAGAATACCGTGGTCATTGGGTTCCCGGCGCGTGGCATTGAGTAGGGTAGCCAGAGCTCACTGGAGAGTTTTTGTGTCGTCAGTGGAAAACCAAAGCTTTTTTTGCAAAAATTGCTTTATTTTCTGCACAGACAGCACAGAAACTGCTGAAATATGATTTACGATTTAATAGTTACCTAGCCCCCTTTATTGGCTTTCCCACACAGTTCACAAAAAATATTAGAAGCTAACTGCTCCCCGTGGCTCCGCCCGCCCGTGTAAATATCGTTTTTCGCGACCAATTTGTTTGGTTGGCCTATATCTTTCCTTAAACTCTTTAATAAATTTAATTCTGGACTTTAAGACTATTTCTTTAAAGTGTAAAATTTAATGACTTATTGTTAAGTGTCACTTATATAACAGTCATTTACAAATAGCAAAATCGGGATCCTGGTGATCTGGACTGTGATGTGGACAATGGTAGACAAGAATTCTGTGCTGTGAGTGGGAAGACCAAAGGCTTCTTCTGCTTTGTCTTCTGTTCTAACGACACAGGAACTGTCCATAAGCCACGGTAACCGGGTAAGTGGGCCGTATGCTTGTCTGCCACCTAAGTGGTATATCTATGGTATTAAAAATAAGACGGATGGTATCGAATGATTTTTATTGAAATAAAATGTAATAATTTATGTGCCATTATTGGCTAGTTTTTGAGAGATAGAGAGAGAGAGAGAACCGGCCACATACTCTAATAACAAAAAGGCAGTTTCCAGTCGTGAAATTATTTAATACAATGTGTGGTTTTACAAATCAAATAGATATCAGACATATTATGATTTATATAGGTATATATATACTAGTACACGACGGAATTTCCGGCCAATTGAGCAGTCCAACTGGGGAAGTACCTCCGCCCTACAACCGCGGCCATAATAACCTCATGTTGTGTTCCTGGCGGTGAGTAGGGTAGCCAGAGCTCACTGGAGGGTCTTTGTGCTGTCAGTAGAAAGAAAAAAGCTTGTACTGCTTTTTCTTTTACACTGACGGCACAGCAACTCTTGTGCTTATAAGGTTGGCAGCGTGAATGTGACTCCCTTGGTGTTGCACACGTCCATAGGCCACAATAACCATTTTCCATAAGGTGGGCCGTGTGCTTGTCTGCCAAAATAAAAAATAAGGTGTTTAGGTCATAATTGGTGGATGAGGCGGGCATGAAATAACACACACACTCATTTAACACTCATATATCACTGTCTAACTTTATATAAGTAACTAACAATACCGAGAACTAATTAATGAACGCCGCCATTTTTCTTTTCAATTATGTAAATCGTGCTAAATTGTAGAAGTTCTGCGTAATTCACGGAATCATTGGTTCATTATATAATTTTATAGTACCTACCTATAGTTGAAATAATTTAATAGATGCATTATGACGAATGCCCTAAGTCATAGAAGGTAATGTGGTACAATTGAAACAAAACATTAAACTATTATAATTTACACGATAGAACTTATGATACCTACTTTGTTTTTTTTTTACGTGCGAAAATCCCCACGTAACCCCCCCCCCCCCCCCCACCGGAACCGGTGGAAGAGGTTATATCGGACTCGAACCGACTAAAACGCACCCCGCCTTTGGGTCGTTTTTGGTTGCCGAAGGTGAGGTTAATAGGCATAATTATCCTTCACACCCCAGCCGACTCAGGGCCATCTCATCGACCTCCGTCATCCGAGTAGCCTTCGTACGCCGCCAGCTTGGCTTGCGATCCTTCGTCGCTCCCGCTGCCTCTCCCGCCCTGCCTCCTCCTTCACGAGCATTACTTGCTCGCAGAAGGAGGCCCCAGACGCCCACGCATCCGCTCAGTGGACCATCACCGCGAGCAAGGTGGAGAGCGTGAGAACTCTCACTCCCAGGGCCACCACCAGCTCCCGACTCAGCGTCTCCCACGCCGGACACTCCGTGAGCGTGTGCAGCCCCGAGTCCTCGCTCGCGTCGCAGTGATGGCACTTGGACGTTGGCTCTTTCTCCATCTGACGCAGATACTGTCTGAAGCACCCGTACTCTGTGATCATCTGCATATAATACTACGTTTAAAAATATAGTATGACAGATTTCCGTTTCAGTTACTAGTAATTTAAGCTATGACATGATTTGTGATGATATTTTTATTTCTGTGAAACCTCGTAAGACAGCTATGTTTCATCGATTTTGTTTTTGAATTTTAGTGTTGCGGCACTTGTGGCTATATATAATTTATTGTTTACATTTTAATCATATGATCTCGTTACCTTCAATGCTTGGTGGAACTAGCTACACATATTGAATAAGGTATATGTACTTTTGCCCAATTTTTTAATTTTTGAACCTGAACAGTTTCACCTCCCGGTATTCAAAGGTTACCGCTGCAACCTTTTGTGATACAGGTCGAAAGTAACGTAAATTGTTACAAAAGTTACACTCTGGTAACGCTGCTATTAATCTTTTATAACCAACCTGAATCGATTATTCTCACAATTAAATGGGACAGTTTAACCCTAGACTACAACTGTCATAATACATATATTAAATTATTTCAACTACACCTACCTACTTAGTATTCTGTGTTTAAAAGGTACTAAGAGCCTATAAACGTATGGATACAAAAACTGACGAAGGTTTTCTTATCCCTACCATACTGTACACACTAGACAAGTCTGGGCAAATCAAGGAGATCCTATCGAATTAACGATTAACGCTTCCGGTAATTAGGAGGATAATATGCCGACGGTTGGACACCATAGGTATAATATATTGTCAAATAATACATATGATATAGTCGCGGAGCTGCCCCTTGCGTGTCATAAAACCTGTAATCTAGAAATTCGTACTTCTGATAGCCCATATAGGCGTCGTACAAAAAGTTCAGTACAGGATAGGTGTCCAACACAGTATAATAATGCACGATATCTTTCGAACGCAGTGTCAGAGAGAATGCGCAAATACCAGATAAACCATCGTTTCGACCAGTTTTGTCTAAATCACAAAAGTGCAGAGCTCCACCTGAATCCATTCCTAATCTTGCCCATTCTCCTTGTAGACAGTGGAACCAGTGCCAATCACTCTGGAAAATTAATCGTCATTATAATTACAATGGTTATCTAAATATACATATATAACCCAAACCACTGGACGGATCGGGCTGAAATTTGGCATGCTGGTAGATGTTATGACGTAGGCATCCGCTATGAAAGGATTTTGATTAATTCTACCCCAAGGGGATAAAATAGGGGATGGAAGTTTGTATGAAACTTTGTCAATTTTAAACCGATCTGTCTGTTTGTTCCGGCTAATCTCTGAAAAAAAATTCTACATTCGACGAAAATAGTTTTGTTAAGAAATGATTGATAACTGATTATAATGTTCCTTTTTGCTACACTTCACATTACCATATATTAAAAGCGAACTTACCATATATTAGAAGCGAACTACTTATTGAGTTAAACTCGCCTTTGTACATGTTCCTTTATTTTTTTTATGTATGCTCCAGTGGCGAAGGATGATTTTTTTTTAAAAGGGAAGCCGATGGAAATATCTGATTTCCTCAATCGATGTAGTTTGTCTGGTTATAGAAACCCATCGCCATTGGTATTATTTCTGTACTGTGCAATAAAGAATTAACAATTTAGAATTGAAGGTTACCTTAGGGCAAGGCCGTACAAAGTGACTTGATCTGACTCCATATTTATACCACGGAAGTGGGCGACGGCCGTAAGATTTCATAAAAAGATACCCAACAGCAAATACTCTGTCGCCACTTCTGGGCATGGTGCTTGAAGATACTCGCCTATAAATAAAATATTACGCACATCAAAATAGGACTCAGTTGACGACTGAGAATGGTCATACTATATCAATAAATTTCTTAAAAGATGAGGAAGAAAGAGATGTTTTGGATCAAGTCTTAGGTACCAGTTTTATAGTTATTAGAAATCTCATAGACACGGTTTACATAGAGATGTTTCAAGTATAAAATGATACTATTTAATAACATTATTTATTTTCTTCTTCGGCATGAAACTTTAGTTGAAAAACAGGCGAAGGCAATCGATGAAATCCATTAAATTAATGAGCCGTATCACATCAGTTTGTGGGTCAAGGAATTCACGTTTACCCACTGTAAACGTTTGTTTGTTTTTGCTAAATAAAGGAAGTTCTTATTATTCTTAGTTGAAATAATTTAATAGATGCATTATGACATTTGTAGTCTAGGGTTGAACTGTCTCATTCTTTCGTAACGATAATCGATTCAGGTTACATCACTCCTTAATTAATGACCGGCAATATGGCTTCAGGCCGAAACGGTCAACAGGTGATCTTCTAGCATACGTTTCCCATCTTTGGGGTGAGGCTATGGACAAGCACGGCGAGTCACTGGCAATTAGTCTTGATATCGCCAAAGCTTTCGACAGTCTGGCACAAATCGCTTCTCTCCAAGCTACCAGCCTTTGGTCTGCTTCCTAGACTGTGCAACTGGATTGCTAGTTTCCTGCGGGAGCACCGTATTCGCGTCCTCTGTGATGACGGACCGGAGTTCTTGCAGATAAATGCTGGCGTACCGCAGGGGTCTGTATTATCTCCCGCTCTCTTTCTTTTGCATATCAACAACATGCTGTCCTCCGGCAGCATAAGTTGCTATGCAGACGATAGCACCTTACACGGGAGTTATCACAGACAAACTGCGGTCAAACAGTCTGATATCGCGGAAAAAAGACAGCTTCTTGTCACTGAACTGGACCGGATCCTGAATCACATTTCTCAATGGGGCTCTGAGAACATGGTCGAGTTTAATGCCAAGAAGACGCAGGCTTGTGCGTTCACAGCAAAGGTATCTTCTTTTCTTCCCCTTCCCACTCTTCAGAGCACGCCACTGCCTGCAGGACAATCTCAATATCCTAGGCATGGATATTCACTGCAAACTGAATAACAGAAATAACATCGAGAGCATCATCAAAACAGCCTCGCGGAAACTCGGACTCCTGAACAAAGTGAGACGTTTTTTCACGTCGGAGCAGCGGTATCTTCTCTATAAGACATAAATTCGCTCCTGCGTGGAATACTGCTCGCATCTCTGGGATGGCTCCGCGAAATACCCACTAGATGCTCTCGACAGGTTGCAGCGACACGCGGTCCGAATTATTGGGAACCCGGAGGTCACGAACACCCTCGAGTCTTTGCAGATGCGTAGAGATATTGCTTCCTTGGCCGTATTTTACCGTCTCTACCATGGTGACTGTTCTGATGAACTCTTCCAACTAATTCCGCCATCTCCTTTCCTACATAGGATAACACGTGCAGGCCTTAGATGTTACCTTCACACTGTGCAGAAAATACGAGCAAGAACCAAGTGGTTCGGAGACTCTTTTCTTTGCCGCACCACCAAGACCTGGAATTCATTAGCAGCACACGTGTTTCTTTCTTCCTAGAGTCCCGGGGCCTTTAAGCGGGGCGTGAAAAAGCATCTGATGAGGCCGCCAAGCTGAGTGCCACAATTGTTACACTTAGTGTCCGTAATGGTGACCCTCTTTCCTGAGACTTTGCTTGCTTTTTAGCTTACCATCAGGCGAGGTGAGGTCAAGTTGGCGTGTGTATATATATATATATATAAAAGAAGATGGATACCGGAATGGAATCATAATTCAACTGATTATGACCCCGTGCCGGTATTCCTCTTCGTTCAATCACACACTTTCTCAGGAACCCGGGCCTTAAAACCTATAATTGTAATCTGAATAATGTAAAGTTAGTATACGATGGAGTTGACATGGTTATTTTACGCCAAATTTGTCAAAAGTTTTATAATATTAATGTAATCTTACTTTGAGCTCCCGGCTCTTTGACACATAAACGCACGTGGGTTGTTATAGTAGGTACCAAAATGCCAGTAACCAGACCACACAGCTAAGTCATAGAGGCACGGTAATGGATGAGACACGTTCCCTTCATAATCCCGTTGATACTAAAAAAAATACGATATCATTGTGTGATACTGCAATAAATGGCCATTTAATTTTAGATTCTAGTAAATATAGGTATTTAAACTATTATGGTCACTGATCATGATAGTTTAAATGTCATGATCATGATAATGAAACATGGTAAATATCCCGTTTATTCTGATACTGAGATTCTAGTAAAGTCTTAAATTTTAAAGGGCATTGTTTGCAGTGTCAATGGTATGACTACAGAACAGTTTGTTTTGTGTCTGCTTCTGAGGACTAGGCTTTGGCACAGACTTACCTCTAGGAGTAAAGAGGTCAAAAGGCAGTTGTTTCCATAAAGGCCGTACCTGTTATATAAACCTATTCAAATGGAGGAGGAGTAATGGAGGAGCCGACTTCGAAGTGGATGCAATGCAACACTATGATCAGTGGATATTTTTTTCGGCAATTACACTCAGCAGAGCTGTTCTCCATTCGACAGTAAACATAGATTCCATGACAAAGCGCCCGCTTGACAACTATTCACACTTGACCCCCTATTACTAGGGACCGAATGTCGTACATGGCGTACTTAATATCCCTATGAATACCCCCTCCCCCCTCTTTTCTTACGGGCTATAGTGGAGCGTATAGTTGTACCATAAGGCACCACTGCAGCGCTTCCTTACGCCTCTAATTTTAAGGCGCTCCAAGGTATAATGAAAAAATATCATAATACCGACACGATCATAGAGTAAAATCTCTACAGACAGGCATGATTTTGTTATTATTCCTTACCTACTATATCTTGGTTTAAATTCGGGTCAAAACAGATCGTATTCTTACCTTAGGATGATAATGAATGCGAGACGGCCCAGGGTGGTACAAAGAACTGTTAAAGCTGTCCCTGTCGTGTTCGTAATATAGTCCTAGTATATGGTGCAAATGCTTTGCTCCCTGAAAGTTCCTCAGAATAACGTCTGTGCTTGTGGCTGTTGTGAGAATGTGTCGTTGTGTTAGTATGGCGCAAGTGCCAAGTACATGGAATTTCCTGTACACGGTGCAGCAATAACATCCTAGTAACCACGCTCTTTCCTGTTGATCAAATATCATTAATGTAATACATATATAACTAGCTGTTGCCTGCTGCTCCGCCTGCTTGGATTTCGGTTATCGCGACAAAACATGTCCTTTCTCAAAGTCTACTCCTATGATAAATTTCTTTAAAATCGGTTCAGCGATTTAAACGTGAAAGCGTACCTAACATATCTACAAATAGACAGACAGAATCACTTTCGCATTTATAATATTAAATTGGAGTATGGATTCTTTGCAAAAATATCAAGGTTAAATTAACTGCCGGAACTCCAAACTAAGCTAATCAGTCCTGTTGGTGCCAAATGCAAGATGCAAGAGGTAAGATTTTTCCCAAGGCGTGAACCCGCAATCCGCCCACCACGGGAGCTATGGGCCTCCATGGTACTCAGGGCGCTCAGGCAAAGGGCAAGGAGAAGAGCAAGGGGAAGGCGTCACCAGCCCCAGCCCAAGCCCCGATCCAGTGTTCGGATCCAGAGGCCGCCATGAGCTCCTCACCTGAGAAGGGCTGGGAGGTAGGCGGAGTTTTATTTTATTATATAGAACACGTCAATTAGACTTCACCTTGCCTGATGGTAAGCTGAAGGCAAAGTCTCAGAAAAGAGGGTCACCATTACTTACACATACCATGTGACAATGGTGACACTCAGCTCGAAGGCCTCATCATATGCTTTTTCACGCCCCGCTTAACCCGGGACTGTAGGAAGAAGGAAACACGTGAGCTGGTAATGAATTCCAGACCTTAATGGTGCGACAGAGAAAAAAGTTACTTACACATACCATGTGACAATGGTGACACTCAGCTCGAAGGCCTCATCATATGCTTTTTTACGCCCCGCTTAACCCGGGACTGTAGGAAGAAGTAAACACGTGAGCTGGTAATGAATTCCAGACCTTAATGGTGCGACAGAGAAAAAAGTTTTCAAACCGCTTGGTTCTTGATCGGATGTTCTGCACCGTGTGCGGATGACATCTAAGACCTGCACGTGTTGTCCTGTGTAGGAAAGTGGAGGGTGGGACTAATTGGAAGAGCTCATCAGAACACTCACCATGGTACAGACGGTAAAATACAGCCATGGACGCAACATCTCCACGCATCTGTAAAGGTTCTAGGGTGTTCGTGACCTCGGGATTCCCAATGATGCGGACCGCACGTCGCTGCCACTTTTTTTTTTTTTTTTTACGTGCGCAAAATCCCCTCGGATACCTCCCCACCGGAGCCGGTGGAGGAGGTTATGTCGGACACGAACAGACTAAAACGCACGCCGCCTGTGGGTCGTTTTGGTTGCCGAAGGTGAGGTTGACAGGCATATCCCTCGCACCCCGGCCGACCCAGGGCCATCTCTCACGATCTGGCCCTCTTCTCGGGTGTGGGGACTACAGAGTCCCCAACTCGTCCCCGGAAACGGGGAGGCGCGCCACGCGCGCCGCCGCCGCGGCCTGCTTCTGCCAGGGTGACAGGCGGCTTCACCTGTCACCCCCAGGCCGGCGCTCATGGGGGGCGGAGGTCGTTCATCGACCTCCGACGCCCGAGTTGCCTTCGTACGCGGGCAGCTTGTCTTGCGATCCTTCGTCGCTCCCGCTGCCGCTCCCGCCCCGCCTCCTCCTTCACGAGCATTACTTGCTCGCAGAAGGAGGCGCCGGCCGCCCACGCATCCGCGCAGCGAACCATCGCCGCGAGCAAGGTGGAGAGCGTGAGAACCCTCACTCCCAGGGCCGCCACAAGCTCCCGCCTCGGCGTCTCCCACGCCGGACACTCGGTGAGCGTGTGCGGACCTGAGTCCTCGCTCGCGTCGCAGTGATGGCACTTGGACGTTGGCTCTTTGTGCATCCGACGCAGATACTTTCCGAAGCATCCGTGCTCGGTGATCATCTGCGTCAGACGGTAGGAGAGGCTGCCGTGTGGCCTCTCTAGCCACTCCCCCATGATGGGTCTTACCGCCGTTACTACGGCGTGCCCTACGTCGCTGCCACTTGGAAAGAAGCGATTTGTGCCAGACTCTATCGAAAGCTTTGGCGATGTCAAGACTAATTGCCAGTGACTCACCGTGCTTGTTGATAGCCTCACCCCAAAGATGCGTAACGTATGCTAGAAGATCACCCGATGACCGTTTCGGCCTGAAGCCATATTGCCGGTCATTAATTAAGGAGTGATCCTCTAGGTGCCGCATGAGCTGTTTGTTAATTATGTGCTCGAACATTTTGCACAGCACTGAGGTGACGGCTATGGGTCGAACATTCGCTTCTTTCCAAGGCAAAGGCACTGTACCAGCACAATCCGATGGGTTCTTACCTTCAAAGCAGCGCTCAACCCACGGGATGGACGCAAAATAGTCACGAAGTCCATCCCAATCCGCTGACGAGTAGTGCCAGCGACGCCGCTTCCCCTGCACGGGTCATGGGGGTGCTACAATAGGCACCGTGGAACAGACCGGGCAGTGGTCGGAGTTGCCTAAAGCGGCTCGCACCGACACACTGTACCGGTCTGGGTTACTCGTCAGCAGAAGGTCTAGCTAGGCCCGACCTTCTTGGTATCCTAGTGACCTCGTGCACCAATTGGGTCAGGCCGTGCGCCAAAGCAAATGCGTGGGCGGCTCTTCCCGCGTGGTCTGTTTTGGCGGAGCCCAACCAGATCTCGTGGTGGGCGTTAAAATCCCTCAAAAATACCATTTCGGCATTCGAAAATCGCTCCTGCGCATCATCTGCCACCTGACTCAGATATTCAAAGAGTCGAGTTGTCTCGGCATCTCCTGTATGGGAACGGTAGAGGCACACATAGATCTGACACGTAGGGCCATGGTCTACGTGTACCCAAAGGATAGAGAAGGATGGGTCCTCTAGGCAGCGCAAACGGCGACAGCAAACATCCGCCCTAACATACACGCACAGCCCGGCTTTTGCACGAAAACTTGCCTCAAGAACATAGCCAGGGTAGAGTAAGTAGCTCGTATCGTCAGGGCGGTGTATTTGCGTGAACGTGACAGGTTTCGCCGTCTCTAGGTGTTGGTGGATGGCGTTGAGGTTTGCATGGAGCCCACAGATGTTAGTGGACTCCACCTCAAATAGCAAGCTTTTGGGAGGATAGCAAGCTTATGACGAGCCGCTGTGTTGCCTATTTCTGTAAATTGCGCTGCCATGAGTTTGGGTGGGAGAAGGCGTGAAAAAAGAGGTGATTGCCGCCGCAGCACCGTGTGACAAAGCGCGGGATATTGGTTTTATCTATGAATGCGAGGCATGGCGAGAGCCGACGCGCCGAACGGAAGGGCCCCCCTACCCCCCTGAGTATGGTCGCCGGGCTCCCATATCCGGTCACCAACCGGCACGACGAACCATATCGGGATTATGCGCATCCTGGTGAGGCAGCCTCCCAAGGTGGTTAACCCCAGTTGGGCCCCTGTACTATACCGCGGGTGGCCAGCGGCACCACCGTTTCTACAGGTCTCCCTGTTCAGCGCTTCGCTCCGCGCCATTCCCACTAGACTACGCCAAGACCCACTGGTCCCACTAGTGCTGCGACAACCACCACCTCTGCCATGCTATGCACTTGCTGACCCCTGAAGACAATCCAACCGGCATTGAATTGCTATGGAGGGTTTTTCGCAATAGTGCACGGTCGAAACTTGAGACAAATTTGTGGCACCAAATTTCTACCACCAGTAAATCTACCAGAGATTCAAAAATGAGGCGGAATGCCAAAAAGAAGGCAGCTGAAAAGGCCAAGAAGGCTAAGGCTGCTGCGAGGGGAGTGCTGAGGAGGTTGCGCGTCCCTCGTTGAGTGGCTATCGTGTCGTCCTCACCCTTAGGGTGGTAGCAAGAGGGGGAGGAGGGGGTTTGGGGAATAGCGGTTGTGGCAGTTTACTTCACGCCGGGTTATTTTCCACCATTGTATAGGCAGCTGACAATTTTTACTTCAAGACATTGGCTTAACAGAAATTTAGCCAATTTTCAGCCGGAAGGAAATTTTTTTTTTTTCAAAAATTATATATGTTTGAATAGCCACCAACACAGTGGCAGATTTACGATTCTACGAAGCATCATCTCAAAGGTCATGTGAACCTGTTGCTGGTTTGTGGACCATGTGCTGAAGCTTGTGGGTGTAGTGTAGTGGGCCCATAACTTACATTATTATCAAACCAAGTGGTTTGTTTTTTATGCGGCGTTAAACGATATGGTCTATTGTTTTCTCTGAAAAATGCACCGTCAAATACAGTATAGTATGGTTCTTCAAGGCGAAAATCAGGAGTATAGTTCATAGACGGCACCCACGTATCTACCCCCACGTGTATACTTGGCCTTTTTGTATAAAGACCTGGGTAATGATATCTTTCCAACCAATATGGATATCTTATCTTATTGCGAAAGTGATGACCTTCACAGCTCATACACAACATCGTTAGAATCGCTAACCTGTAAAGATCAAGATAAGCACATTGTGAGGATCATAGAAAAATATTTTTCTTTCTTTCTGTAATGAAATCATTACAATACACGCTGATTGTATAGTAGTTTCAGAGCGAAAGATTTTGGGTAGGTACAGTTTCGAAAGCAAACTTATTGTTAGGAAGAAGTAAGTACTTATTAATTTGGTGAAAAAAATATTTTTTAATACGCCGCGTGGTTTCCGGCAGAGTAGAATTAGTGCCACCCCATCTCTTCCCTTGCGGTGTCGTACAAACTAAAGGATAGGGCTGTTTAACATCAGACAGATATATACAGCCCAGAATCAGCCTCAGATGCATGGCTCGAGTCAACAATAGTACCCGGAATACGGCAATAGGCTCACCCCCTATTACGTGGGACCAAATACAATTATTGGTGAAATGTGGGTGTTAATTCACCTCTGACTAACCCTCTAGGAATAAAGGCGTGATTATATGTATGATTGCATTATTCCATTCGCCTGTACATTATTCTCATACATTATACAAAAATATTTTTGACTATTTCGCTATCGAAACTGTTCAATTTCTTTTACCACATATAATAGTTCTACGTTTTGAAGTTGCACTCCTTTGATGTTGAGAAAAGCCACCGTTTTAATAATACCCCCCGTTGTTTCCGAGCAAATAACGCTGCCACCTCGAGTGTTATGGTTATCACGTTGTCAGAAAATTAAAATAAGACAATCCAGCTAAACGTTTAATGTTATCATTTATTTTTAACCCCCGACGACGTCAAATACGGGCTGTTAGAAGTTTAACGTGTCTGTCTGTCTGTAGTATCGTAGCTCCCGAACGGATTTGGTTTTTTTTTTAGTAAAACCGCGGTAGTCTAGTGGTATGGGTAATGGACTGCCGAGACGAGGTCTCGGAGTCGATCCCAGGTTAACCATGGCACACACCAATGAATTTTCGATGCTTTTCGAAGTTATGTGTGTACTTATCGCAGGTTTATAAGTGCCCGGTTAATGGCAATAGGCGCGCCACCTACTTACATTGGGACCTAAACATAAACTGGCGAAATGTGGGTGCTAGCACCTCTGCCTACCCCTTCGGGGATATAGGTGTGAGTTCAATTTATGTTGTGTTTTATTGTTTGAAAGGTGAATTTGTCGTGAGTGTTCTTAGCTATTTTGAATGAAAATCGCTTCAATATGACCACCGCCACATAATGGCGGATTACATATTATTTCACAATTCCCTCAATATTGGTAGGCGGCAGGATCCCGAGTTTACATCGGACTCGGATAATATCAGGAAAATACGATATGATAATGATGATGACATTTGTAATCTTACGATGATCACCAATAACCCAATGCTATGTGACCGGTGGTGACGTGTAACGACTTTGACAAGTAAGTACAATGTATACAAATTGTGAAAGTTTGTACATGTTCATTAAAATACATATTTGTTTCAAAATATGCGGAACAATTTTTAGTTTTAGATCTAATTACAGGTAGGTAATTATTTACGACGTGTATTTTATAATTTGATGATGTCAAGTGCACGTGTACACACATAAACACCAGTAACTACTGCTCATATAAGACCGACCACAATATTGTTTACTCAAGTTGGGTAACGTGTGTGCTCGCAAACTCGCGCAAGCCCTTGATGCGCTTGCAACCCGGAGTTGTAGCGCAATGTAGTTACATAATAATATCTCCGTAGTTTGGGCTAGTAACGGATGCCTGCTTTTACTCAGAAACGACTATAAAATCAAACGGTATAAAAAAGTATATTGCTAAGCGCAAAACTGGAGAATGGCTGGACCAAATCTAAGCTCGATTTAATCTTTATGCACTTTAAAAGTGTACAAAGTTGACCTTAGGTTATTACAGAGATTTGTCGAGGTAGGTGCTCGAAATATTGATCCAGTACGGTTTAATTAGCAAACATACAGTCCCTAAACATAATAATAGACTTCAATAAGTTGAATAAATTTAAAGATGTATACCTACTTATATATACATATAATAAGGTTGCTTTCAAAACACCGAATTTCAAAATCTCAAAAGTTTGTTTGACCGAATGTTCTTAATACCTATTCCAAACATCAAAATCGGTTCAGGGGTTTATGTTTAAGTTAACATACACACAGACAGACATAGTTACTTTCGCATTTATAATATTAGTATACCGATGGATTCTACTCAACCAATCGCGATCAAATAAACGTAAGATTTTAAAACTGATCAAGAGTTAGAAGAAAGTCTCATCAAAATCCATTTAGTAGTTTTTACATCTATCGCGGTCACACAGACAAACTTTTTATATAAAAGTTAAATATAACTCTCGATTAATCATGCAATCTTAGAATTTATAACACCTACAAACTTTAGCAAGTAGGTGACACCCGTTAAAAACTGATTTCACGAAACTCCACCCCAAGGAGGTAAAACGGGTTTTTCCGTAACTTTTTTATGCCACTTAGGTGGCAGACAAGCACACGGACCACCTGATAGAAAGAAAATGTTTAACGAGGTCTATGGACGTGTTCAACACCTGGGGAGTCACACCCGTGCTGTCAACCCTGTAAGAACAGAGAGTTTCTGAGCAGGAAAAGCCTTTGGTCTTCCCACTGAACACAAACTCTCCAGTAAGCTCTGACCATCCTACTCACCGTCGGGAACACAACACGATGTTATTATTTATAGCCGTGGTATTCTGTAGGGCGGAGGTACTTCCCCAGTCAAACTGTTCAATTGGGACGGGAATACCGTTGTGAAAAATAAATATGTATCTGTGCATCCATCGTTAGACATCACGTTCACGACTACTTTGGTAGGTTATGTAAGAAGATAGACCAATTTACGTACTTACCCATTTTTGATACGATCCATCATTGGAGGTAAGCGTAATTCGACTGAAATTACTGAATAAATGGAAACATAATCGACGTGCTAACTCAAACAGCTGGAAATCAATTGCTAACAACTTCGGCACACGTGTCTCTCTTATTCAAATTTTATAAGAATTAGTGTTGCCGTAATCGCCACTTACCTATCTTTTAAGGGAAGTAGAATAATTTTTATAGTGTGTATTCTTCATCTGAAACGGTACGCACTGTGCGGTATGAAAGAAACTTCATCCCACGCACACTCAAGCTGTGGAATGAACTCCCTGCTGCGGTTTTCCCATGCGTCTACAATAGGCTCGCCACCTATTACATTGGGACCTAAACATAAACTGGCGAAATGTGGGTGTTAGCACCTCTGCCTACCCCTTCGGGGATATAGGCGTGAGTTTATGTTATGTTATGCTATAATATGGGGTTCTTTAAAAGGGGCATTAGAATGTTTCTTCAGGGTCGGCAGCGCGAGTGTGATGCCCCTGGTGTTGCACACGTCCATAGGCCACGGTAACCACTTCCCATCAGGTGGGCCGTGTGTGTCTGCCACCTAAGTGGTATAAAAAAAACCTGGTATTAATCATAGTCGCATCCGAAGCTTTTACCCCGAAGTCTGGGGTTCTCTTTTTCGTGTCTAACTGCGAGTTTGGCTGATCTTCGATATTTAACCTAAAGCAACTCACGACTGCCACCAACCTCCAAATTTTTACAAAACATTTCAATAGTCATTTACTGATTTATATTTCCTAAAAGAGATTTTTTATTTCCTGCCTCAGCTAAAAGGAAGACCTTTTAGCTCAGGCAGGTATACTTTAATTTTCAACTTGAAACTTAACTTGAATTCACTTAATTATTATTATTTTTTTATACCACTAAGTTGGCAGACAAGCACACGGCCCACCTGATGGGAAGCGGTTACCGTGGCCTATGGACGTATGCAACACCAGGGGTGTCACACTCGTGCTGCCGACCATGAAGAAACCTTCTGATGCCCCTCTTGAAGAACCCCATATTGTAGGCGCTTGGGAAAACCGCAGCAGGGAGGTCATTCCACAGCTTGAGTGTGCGTGGGATGAAGTTTCTTTCATACCGCACAGTGCGCACCGTCTCAGGTCGCAATGTATGGGGATGAATTCCCTGCCTAAGGCGAGAGGTGCGATGATAGAATGTAGCTACGGGCATCATGTCAAACAATTCATCTGAGCACAAACCATTGTATAGGCGGTAGAACACACACAGTGAGGCAAAATCCCTCCTAAGGCTAAGAGGTTCCACTCTACCTGCGAGTATGGGATTGTCAACCAGCCTCAATGCCCGTCTTTGCAACGAGTCGAAGGGGTCAAGCTGGTATGCAGGTGCTCCAGCAAAAAGGTGAAAGCAATTAAGCAACAAACAGATTTTTCGTTTCACCCCAAAGGCGATATCGAAGTATTGCAGTCAGATCGGTTGTTGGACTCTTTCTGTCTTCAACTACCCGTAACGACCGGGAAGGGACCCATGGCTTAACGCGCCCTCCGAGGTACCTACGGGTACCGACATTCCTGCATACTAATATTGCACTGAGCTAGAACCCCCTACATAGGTAACATGGCAGGCGCTAGGAACGTAGTTCAGTTACGATAACAACTACGATCAAATCATAATATTAAATTAGATTAAACCAGCGCTTCGCATACCCTGGTGTGCGGGGCATTCATGCTGAGATGGTGGCCCATTTGGGTGCGCACGATGTGCAGTGAGAGTGTTCTTCTTGTGATATCTTGTTGTTGTGTATATATATATATATATATATATATATATATATATATATATATATATATATATATATATATATTTGTCTGACTCTCTGTACGTTGTGTGTTCGTGAATAAATGTTTTTTCTTTCTTTCTTCTTCTTCTTTCTAAATTAGGTTGGGGCAAAAGAATACTATGGTTAAATAAATACCAGTCTCGTATGTTTCTTTTGCAAATATCACATCACTACTTCGGGAATGCATTTTGGCTCTAATAAAATCAATTTAGGGTAAAGAGGTAAATTTATATACTAGCAACACTACCTCCCATATGTATCGGAATTTGTTGTTTCCGGTCGCTGCAAATCATCTTGTGCGTTAAGATGTAAAAATGTGTGTTGATAAATTTCAATTCGAAACAAACTGCGTTTTCAGATCCGCCAACTCCACCTTTGAGCTGTAGGCGTAGTACTTACAACTTATTCTATACTGTAGGTAACAACATGTACATAGATAAGTACCTACATAAAGACGATTGTGCTTCATATTAGTATATAGATACTAACCGACCCACTCTGGCTGAGCTCGTGGCTTATTATGAAACCCTGTATCACTCATCTAAGCCCGTATTTTTTTAGTCTAGCAGTTTTCAGAGATGAGTGGGAAGCCAGAGCTCACTGGAGAGTTTATGGGTTGTCACTGGGAAGACCAAAGACTTGTCCTACATACATAGGTACCTGCATGCATACGAACATACATATGATACATACATACTTACATACATACCTGTAGTCAGTTTCTTATATAAAGCGATAGATAGCATAACCAGATATATAGGGACTCCTTAAGTGATCAATGATATGAATACAACCAGTCTTCTAATTATGTACCTAAATCATTCATCTTGCACAATAATATCGCAACATGAACATCTTCAAATATATGAGTTCCGGAATGGGAGCTACGACTTGGGCGACCAAGCACAGGGCGCACCGTAGTAGCAGCGGTAAGACACATCAAGGGGGAGTGTCTAGAGAGGCCACACGGCAGCCTCTTGTACCGTCTGACGCAGATGATCACCGAGCACGGGTGCTTCGGGCAGTATCTGCGTCGGATGGAGAAAGAGCCAACGTCCGAGTGCCATCATTGCGACGCGAGCGAGACTGACACAGAAGAAAATAAACATCACACACCAATTAAAAGCAAGAAGATTTGACCATGCATATAAGTGACATTTTAGTGAATTTGGATGAATGGTTTTCAGTAAATAATTTAATAATAAATTCTAATAAAACCAATATAATATTATTAGTAATAGTAATATTAATCGACATCTAGAAATAATGATATAATAATAGACATAAAATTTAAGAATAACCATATTGAGTCAGTTCATAGTACTAAATTCTTGACTAGATTCCTAACTTAACTGGAAGCAAAAACTATATTCACTCGATTCATCAATTACATCCGCATGTTATGCGTTGAGGAGTCTTACAGATGAAATCGGTATCAAGTAACATAAAGCAGTTTACTACGCATTAGTGGAATTTAGGCTGAGGTATAGCATTATGTGTAGGGGGAACAGTTACGAGTACAATGTACAGAGAGCCTTTGTCCTACAAAAACGGGCCATTAGACAACAACGTGAATCTTGTAAGGATCATTTCAAGACATTAGGTATCCTTACAGTACCCAGTCTTTATATATTGACTATATACACGAGTACGAAACAGAAAACGAAAGGAAAATGAGAGTAGAAACACGACGAAAAACAATAAAACAAAAAATAGCACTTAAACTGAACATAGTGCATTGCGCTAGATACCAATCGGTGGAGTTATTTAACAGCCTACCTGAGCATCTGAGGGACCTCATTTATAACACACACATGTTCAAGTCTTAATTAAAAGCATTCTTGTTGGACAATAAATGTCTTTATAGTATAGTTGAACTTTAGATAATTTTGCTACGGTACGAGTATGTTGTAGGTGTAAATTTTACTACAATTTTTTTAGTTAATTGTATTGTTTTGAATCAAATTAGTTGACATTCTTCAAATCAAATTATCTACCTACTTGCATTTTCTGAAGTGTTACATTTTGTGCATGCGTAAAAAAGTTCTATAATTTATTTAAAATAAATTATAGAACTTAAAATAAATAAATCAAATCAAATCAAAGAGAAAACGAGCAAAACCAGTCGTGTCTAAACGGCCATCAGCGTGCTGCAAGTTTAGTTCTATTAAGTAAGCAAAATATAAGGTGAGCTACATTTGTCATTTGTGTTTGTAAGTAAGTATTAATCTGCATAAATACTCGAAGATTTCATAGATCAAGAATCAAAGAATCAATTTCATTTATTCAGTTTAGTGCTTTATTTTGTGCGAGCAAGCAAGAGACTTATGTTGACCACGCATTAACATCATTAAGATACTCATCCACTTTATAGTAACCTTTACTCATTAAAGTTTTTTCACTTCTAATTTAAATTTATTTATTGGCATATTAATCAAAAAGAAATAAGATATCGCAACTAGGTACCTACCTACTGTATTCACATTTCAATGCCAAGTACCTAAGTCATTTGTTGTAAACAAGGACACATTTAGAGTTATTGAATGAAATTTTAAAGCATTTAGTACCTATGCTAACTATTCAAATTGATTAAGATAGGAAACAATTTGAATGAGTTCAGGCGGGATTCGCACCTGCGTCCTTTTCCTTGCAAGGGGGAATGTTCTGACCACTAAGCCATTGAACCTTGCCTAAAATCATCTAAATCTTCATAGGCATATATATCCGTCTTACGGCGACGACGGTGGGGTTCATATACCTATACTCATACGAACTATCGGCACCAATAAGATATAACTCATCTATCTTTTATTAAACATAAATTTTAAGTTTTATGAGGAGGTAGGACACGACGGTATTGCCGGTCAATTGAGCAGTCCGACTGGGAAGTACAGAATACCGCGGTTATAATAACTTCATGTTGTGTTCCCAGCGGTGAGTAGGGTAGCCAGAGCTCACTGGAGAATTTATGCTGTCGGTGGGATGACTAAAGGCTTGTCCTGCTTTGTCCTCTACACTGACGGCACAGAAGCTCTGTGCTTACAGGTTCGGCAGCTCGAGTGTGGTTTCTCTGGTGTTACACACACGTCCATAGGCCACGGAAACCACTTTCCATCAGGTGGGCCGTGCGTTTGTCTTCTGCCTAAGTGGTATAAAAATAAAAAAGTAAATAAATTAGGGGCAGGTTATTTCATTAGTACATGGACTAAGCATTGCTTGCTGTACAATTTTGACATGTATTAATTTGACGAACTTTATGTGCCTAAACTGAATAAAATAAAGTTATCAAATAAATAATTAATGCGCCTATCCATACTTCTATACCTACTAATATAAAGAGGAAAGATTTGTATTTTTGTATGTAACGATTAAACTCGAAAAAGTACTGGACCGATTTTAATAATTATTTTATCATTAGAAAGCTACATTCTTCGTGAGTAACATAGGCTACTTTTTATCCCGATATTCCCATGGGATCAGAATTTACGCGGGTGAAACCGCGGTGCGGTGCTAGTTTATAATACTTTTGTAACACGATACTGTACGGCCCACCTGACGGGAAGTGCATAGACCTATGGTCGTGACAACACCAAAAACTTCTAATGCCCTTCTTGAAGACCTATATTGCAGTAGTTTAAAAAAACTGTGAGATCATTGAACAACTTGAGTGCGTGTGGAATTTGGTTCCTTTTGTACTCCACTGTATTCCGATTGCAACATGTGAGTATTAATCACTTATAGTATCATGGATGATCCTCAGCGCCCGTCTTTGCACGGAGCTAAATGGTATTGCTATGCAGATGCTCCAGCAAAAAAGTTGATACCCATGTCATATACTAACGACTTAAATAATTTATCCGCACTCTAGATTCCATAACACAAGCTAGTTAAGCTGTGTAGAATGTTGTAGAATATTTATAAAAAAGAAGCTTTGACTCTGCAGTATACTACTGCTTCGCCATATTATGAGTGTATTGTATTATATGCAATGATATAATTATTAGGTATAGCTAAACTATAGATACGTTATCCGCAGTCTGTTAAGCAGGTTTGGATGTATTATAATATATTTTAAGTTATGTTTTGAAGAAAACTACATTAAAGTGTCAAGTCGGTGTCTGGTCGGTTGGTCAACTGGTGTAACTTCTAACTTCGATATCGCTAATGAGGTGTGAAGGTCAGATGCCAGTCGCTTCATGGAAAATATCAAAGTTCAGCCAAACCCTCAGTTACTACTGGAAAAAGCCGATCCCGGATTCCGAGGTGAAAACTTCGTATGCAACCGGGATTAATGTTAGGATGGAGAAGCTGAGGATAAACACTAATATGTTCCTAGATGACACAGTGTTATAAAAGAAAATCTGGCCAAAAAGAAACAAAATCACATGTACTCCATAAAATTTCCTTCTATCGAAAATGAAAAAAAAAATACGATTTTCTCTTAAAGTATGGTGGTTAGTAGAATGGGCGAAAGTATGAAAGTTCAGGCTAGGCAGAAAGACCGAAAATTTTGGGCCCTCAGTCCAGACGTTATTACAAAATTCAACATTGATTTTCTCTTTCACTATAACCTTTCTTTTATAGTCTAGGACACGCCAACTTGACTTCACCTCGCCTGATGGTAATCTAAAGGCAAAGTCTCAGGAAAGAGGGTCACCATTAGGGACACTAAGTAATGTTACAATGGTGGCACTCAGCTTGGCAGCTTCATCAGATGCTTTGCCACGCCCCGCTTTTATTGGAGGTAGGACATGACGGGTCGGTATCTCCCGTCCAAAATTGAGCAGTCCGTCTGGGTAAGTACCTCCGCCCTACAGAATACCCCGTTTATAATAACCTTGTGTTGTGTTCCCGGCGGTGAGTAGGGTAGCCAGAGCTCACTGGAGAGGTTCTGTGCTGTCAGTGGGAAGACCAAAGGCTTAAATTGATCCCACTGACTGGTGGGGGCGTGAAATGTTGGCGCGGTGGAACGCGCGGGAGACCCGGTGAAACGGTTATCCGCTGGCCGCCCGCAGGCTGTACATTTCCCGAACCTGGGGATTACTTAGTCCCCGCCCCAGGAGGCTGAACCAGCAGCCTGTGTAAAGTTATAGCCGGCTGTAGCTGTTCCGGAGGAGGAGACCGGAGTGGACTCGGCTTCAGTATCTGAGAGGGGACCGGGGGCCCTTCCGCCCATCGCGCCAGCCAGTCACACAACCCCTACTTATCTGTGGGGTAGGACGCCTTGCTTTGTCTTCTACACTGAAGGCACAGAGTCTCTTTTTACCATCTCCCCCCCCCCCCCTCCCCCCATCCAACATGAAAAGTATTAAAAGCAAGAGAAACGTTACCACAGCGGCACCATCATCCACAGTGAATGTGGATTTCTGCAACATCAGGGGCCTACACTCCAACCTTAACGCGGTCCATCTCCACTTAGAGACCGCGCAACCTACCTTGCTTTTTCTGACGGAGATGCAAATATCATGCCCGGCCGATACAGCCTACCTAATGTAGCCCAGGTACAAACTCGAGCATAAATTTATGAGTCGCACCAGTAGTAGGGATTCACGGGGACTGGACCAACTCTCCAAACCCCCACCTCCCCCTGTCATTCCCTCCCCCCGCCATGCCCTGTCTCTCGGCTTCAGGGTGGCCGTCAGGGCTAAAAAAAAAAAAAAAAAAAAGTTTGTTGTCTATTTGGGGGTTTTCGGCCATGCTGAGTCGATTGCGCTAATCCGTTTTCGCGTACGACGCACCGTTACAAAGTTACAGAAACGTAATCTGAGGTAATTGACGAACAATTGATAACGGCCGACCCTTGATAACGACCAGCCGTCGTCGCTCAATGTTATCTCGGGTCTGTTGTCTTTTTGTCAATGTCTGCGTCATAGCCAAGGATGACTAAACCTATGATGTAAACGGGTATGTATTTGATTTAAAAAAAAAGTCCTTTCGCAATACTAATGTTCTTTATTATTTTCAAAACAATATTTGAATAACTTACTTAATATGATATCGTTATACAGCGTATTGTTAGTGAACAGGTGCTGGAAATCGGCTAATGACATACCATAATGTTTATAGTATAAATACATTAAACAATATTCGCCACATACTGGAGTGTAATCGTTTTGGATTCGATTAGTGTTGTAATTCCATACTCTGCAATTTCGATCTAAAAACGTACGATGGAAACCTGTGGGTGCTCTACCATAGGAATCAAAGTACTGACCAACTCCATTCGCGTCTATGTGTATAGCAACCCAGTGAGAACCAGGCTTATTGTCGCTATCTAAGTTGCTTATGATATATGTAGGCATATCTACATGAATCGGCAAGCGATTTGCGGCATAAACATTACATTCACTTTTTGAATCCACTTGTCTCAAGTATCTCCGTATTTCTAATGTATTCATGATCGCGTTACGATGTTATCAGGCTCGTAGATTATAAGCAAATAATGAGATCAACAATAATTTAACATATTATAGGGTCTACAAAAACTTTTGTTTTAACTGTAACATGACGTACGAGCTCACTTTGCTCGCTCCCGCGCATAATAATTTCACTCATAATGAACATTGACCAAATTGGTCTGGTCTATGACAGAGTATCTTAACATACACTGCATTTCGAACATTCACGGTAACATAATATATACAAACACATTGTTAATAAAACAAAGAAATACTTTGTATGAATATATTTTATTGAAAGGATCAATATACAATAATGCAGACTAATTTCTAAAACATATTTAATTCTAATACGCGCTTAATTCTAATACACACTTAATTTTAAAACATTTAAGTTTACTTAACTACTATAGTCAACAGAAATGTTACGGTTTTTATCGATTTCTATAACATTATCAAATTCTGCATAGACAATACAATTAATAGTTTGTGTTAAAGCCGTATCAAAGCGAACTTCTATTCTTACGCTACCATGTTTTATAAGGTTCCAGTGATTAGAAGCATTCGCTGATAAGTCAGGTGTTAAATCGAACGCTAGCAGACAAAACCCTTTGGAATATTGATCTCTAGATATCCCGTTGCCTTCATTAAGGAAATGTATACCTGTACCCGAGAACAACGTATGATAACTAGAAGTAAAAATATTATTCCCAAATGATGGTTGTAAAGCTTTTGAAGGTATTTGTTGTCCGTCTATGTATAAACAAAATGTACTAATATCAAAATTTTCAAAATTAAATGGGT
Source organism: Eilema griseolum (assembly GCA_963662185.1). Classification (NCBI taxonomy): domain Eukaryota; kingdom Metazoa; phylum Arthropoda; class Insecta; order Lepidoptera; family Erebidae; genus Eilema; species Eilema griseolum. Next base: position 11,919,609 of record OY759252.1, read on the forward strand.
TTTTAGAGAGATTTCCATTGAATGCTGCATTATTCACAAAACCAACTATACACCGTTTAGGTACTTGACCAAGGAATATGTTATCAAGAGTTTTACCCTGAACACCTGATGGTATCGTCAAAACTTTAACTTCAGCTCGTGTGATAGGATATTTAGCTGTCGTAGATGATAACACTTTTTGATGTGCAAGTAACACAGTTGGATTAATTCGTGCTCTACGAACAATCAGGGTTGCATCTGTAATAGTAACTTTAAATTTAAGGTCGTCAGCAAACAATTAGAACGAGTCAGTCGCTACCAAAACAAAAAAATGTATGTGTCATCTAAAGTAATGACCACTCGTTATAAGCAAAATTTCTGTTATCTGGGAATATGACTAAGTAGGTAGGGATTTGTGGTTATCGAATACAACAAAAAAGTTCAGTTATCTGAGGTATTTAGCTTACAATTCAAACAAATTGGTTTGCTATCTGAAGGTAAATTATCTGAGGATATCATTACTACGTTTCTAAAAGCAACGAGAGACGGGCTGTGTATAAAAGAGAGCCCTCTCTCTCACTAAACTCAGTTAAAACGTCGTCAACAGTGGATAAGTTAGTACACTATAATAAAAAGACCAAAGTACAAGTTTGATAACTGAATATCATAGTATTCTTCATACATTACAGTGTGCTGTTTATACGTTGTGGTTACTATGGCTGTAAGTATTATCATATTTCAAATAGTGTTCTTAATTACATTTATACTTTTTTATTCGTGTGTCCATGTCAAATTTTTCAAAAAGATATTTTATATTGTTTCAGTTTCTAGATAATACATATAAACAGTTTTACTATCCAGGGGAAGAGGATGAGCGCAGTGATGAAGAAGGTACTCTGGAGTACAAAGTAAAGAACGCCATTCTACTAAAAAGGAAGAAAGACATAGAGGAATTCTTTGAGAAATCGAAGAAGAAGAAGAAGGCCTCCAAAAAGTCATCTACTGTTGGACGCTTATCAAACGGGGGTACAGCATATATCTCTACAAACAATGACGATGGAGATAATGCATCCCACCTCGTAAAAATTGAAATTTACGATCTGAAGAAGACTAAAGAAATTGCACCGACGGAGCTATGGAAACATGCCGAGCTGCGTGTAAAATATTATACAGCAAACGATGGGGACAAGAATTTAAACAATGTACGTGATATCATATACGATATAACTAAACAGCTCGCTGCTACCGAAGATTGTGCTAAATACTTCATGAATAATTGAAGTAGTGAAGATACACAGAGACTTCTACCTTAATTTAGTTTTGATAGTGTATGAACTATTGTGTAGTACAATCTATCTAGTAAAACAGTGCGTATTCAAGAATCCTTGTGTTAAATATAAAGATTAATAGTGATACACCATGGATACATTAAACTGTGACTTATATAATTCGGAACTCGTGGTGCTTGCTGAGGAAGTGTCGTTAGATTTTATGTCATCTGAATTCAACCAGGAATTTCATATATCACAAACTGGAAAAGGAAAAAGAAAATCAGAATCTGTGACAACAACAGAAGAAGACTCAACTGCAAAAAGAATACATCTTGAAGCACCATCCACATCATCAGTGTTTTTTCAAACTGTGAGTACAGAAAGTTATGATACAATTAAATGTTCACAGTGCAATGTGTCGATAAAAAAAAAATTTTTGAGTAACCATTTGAAAAGTAATACACATAAAAATAATTAAATAATTAAATATAAAAAAAAATTAAAATAGTTGAAAGTGCTTTCGGAAATAGAGTTATTACGTATAGAATTAAATCTGATATCATTATTGACAACAATCCACGACCTTTTCAAACACCTGAATTATTTTTAAAAGAAATCAAAGATGTCGTATTTACTTTACTTGAACGATGTATCATAGATCTTTTTATTGTAAAAGTAAATTTTATCCTCAATGCAGACTTTATACAGCTAACTAAAAACTTACGTAACACGTTCGACTTCCAAATAACTAATTACGTTTTCAGTCGTGGTGATGATAAAGATATGATTTTTTCTTTAATAACTTCTGAAATAAGTACTAAAATTTCAAATTTTGAAAAAAAAGATAGTGGTTGGAGTTTACTAAAAATAAATTACATGGATATGAATGTTAATAAATTTAACTCATTGCGGGGCTCTTTCTACATAGACCTACCATTAGACATAAAAGTTAAAAAAGCAGTAATAAATGTGCAAAATAGGGATAACGAATGTTTTCGATGGGCAGTTTTATCAGCATTATATCCAGCTAAAACCCATGTTGACAGGGTAACATGTTATATTCCTTATAAAAATAAATTAAAATTTGGTAATATTTCATTTCCTGTAAAATTGAAAGACATTAATAAATTTGAAAAACTTAACGATATTAGTATAAATGTTTTTGGTTTAGATTACGATTCTAGAAAAAAGAAAAATATTGTGGTTGGCCCGTTATATTTTACAAAAGAAAAAAAAAACATCCATTTAAACTTATTATACATAACTCAGGCTAACAGAGGTCATTATTGTTATATAAAAAATATTTCAAGGTTAGTCGCTCAACAAATTTCATCAAGTAAATGTGCAGTTCATATTTGTGATGGTTGTTTGTTAAACTTTATATCGCATAATAATTTAAAACAACATCAAGAAAAAGATTGTTTCCACATTTCAACAAAACTACCATCGGAATCTAATAAAAAAAGTAATTGGTTTAATGAGTTAACACCTTCGAACCAAATATCATTTAACAATTATGAACGAAAATTAAGAGTACCCTTCGTAATATATGCTGACTTTGAAGCTTTTTTGAATCCTATTAACGGATGTTCTAATAACCCAAATAATTCATCAACCGAAAACATTCAAAAACATGAAACGTATAGCTTTGGCTATTACATTAAATGTTCATATGATGATAGGCTTTCAAAGTATAGGTCACATACTGGTAAAGATTGTGCACTTATGTTTATGAAAATGATAAAAGATGATTTAGTTAATATCTGTAAAAAAAAATACATTTGTTAAAAGTCCGTTACCATTAACGGAAGAAAATATTAATATGTCTAATCAAACTAAAGTCTGTTATATTTGTAATCACAGTTTAAATGAAAATTTTGAGATTTGTTATAATTGGTTTACTGGTTTATATGAAGGAGTTGGACATACACATTGTTCTAAAAAGTATAGAGTACCAAACTTCGTACCCATATTTCTACATAACTTGGGTAACTATGATTCGCATTTTATTGTTCATGGTCTCAATTTTGAAGATGGTAATATAGAAATAATTCCTGAGAATAAAGAAAAGTACATTTCTTTTTCAAAAATATTAAATATTAATAACCGTGTTATGAAATTAAGATTTCTTGATTCTTTTAAATTCATGTCTAGTAGTCTAGAAAAATTGGCTCAAAATTTATTATTGGAACAATTCAAAGAACTCAAATTAAATTTTCCATGTGAGGAAGACTTTCGGCGCTTAATACGTAAAGGTATTTATCCTTATGAATACATGACTTCATTCGAATGTTTAAACTTAACATGTCTGCCTACTCCTGACAAATTTTATAGTTCGTTAACTGATATGCATGTTACTGAAAATGATTACCAGCATGCTCAAGATGTATGGAATCATTTCCATTGTAAAAATATGAAAGAGTACTCTGATTTATATTTAAAAACAGATGTTTTATTGTTGGCCGATATATTTGAAAATTTTAGAGATGTGTGTCTTAAAACATATGAATTAGACCCAGCCCATTATTATACAGCACCGGGTTTGAGTTGGGATGCCATGTTAGTACATACTAAAATAAATTTAGAGTTGTTAACTGATATAAACAAAATTACTTTTATTGCAAAAAATATTCGCGGTGGTATATCTCAATGTAGTAACAGACATGCTAAAGCAAATAATTCTTATATGTCAGAATATGATCCTTCTGTACCATCTTCTTTTCTAATGTATCTGGATGCAAATAACCTTTACGGTTGGGCTATGTCTCAATGTCTCCCTACTGGAAAATTTGAATGGGTTGATGTTAATACTAACTTTCATGTTCCTGACGATGCTGATTATGGTTTCATTTTGGAAGTGGACTTAGAATATCCAAAACATTTACACGACTTACATTCGGATCTGCCGTTATGTCCTGAAAATATATGTTATGGTGGTAGTAAAGACAAAAAATTGATTCCAAATTTAAATGATAAAAAGAACTATGTCATTCATTATAGGAATCTTAAACAATGTTTGAAAAGAGGACTTCGTTTGCTTAAAATTCACAAAATTCTTAAGTTCAATCAATCAGCGTGGTTAAAAGTTTATATAGATTTGAACACTCGCATGCGTTCATTGGCAACTTCAGATTTTGAAAAAGATTTCTTTAAATTAATGAATAACTCTGTTTTTGGTAAAACAATGGAAAATGTTTTAAAACGAGTAAATGTAAAATTAGTGAACCATTGGTCAAATTGTGGAAAAACTCAGGGAGCTGAAACTTTAATAGCAAGACCTGAATTTCATAGTTTATCTGTATTTTCAGAAGACTTAATCGCTGTACAATTAAACAAAACACAAGTTTTATACAACAAACCGATTTACCTTGGATTTTGTATTTTAGATATTTCAAAAACTTTAATGTATGACTTTCATTATGATTTTATGAAAGAAAAATATATGGAAAATATTAAACTATTATATACAGATACTGACAGTTTAGTATACCAGATATTTACCAATAATTTTTATCATGATATTAAAGAAAATTTAGAAAATTACTTTGATACATCCGATTATCCTCCTGACAATATATATGGATTACCTCTAATAAATAAAAAGCGATTAGGATTTTTTAAAGACGAAAACAATGGTAAAATTCTTAAAGAGTTTGTAGGACTTCGAGCAAAAATGTATGCTATGGACGTACAAAATAAATTTATAGCTAAAGCAAAGGGTGTTAATAAATGTGTTACAAAAAAATTTACTTTAAATGATTATAAAAGCTGTTTGTTAGAAGAAAAAATACATTATAGTGAAATGTTAAGATTTAAGTCAATAAAACATACCATATACACACAAAAAGTTAATAAAATATCTCTTTCGCACAATGACACTAAACGATACATATTGGAAGACGCTATCAATACCCTAGCTTGGGGGCACTATAAAATAAAGAACATTTAATTTTATATGTATGTTGTAAATATAAATAATAAATATTCTACAACCTACTGCCGCAACACGGCTTGCTTCATGCTTTAATTGTAATATAAATATGTTTTTAAGATTGCTATAAATATTTGTCCTTATAGGTCTCTCTATTATAAGATTGTGTAATAATTATATAAAATAAAATTTAACAAATTTGTTTATAATATTGTGCCATAAATTTTTATCATTATAAGTCTGTCTATTATAAGATTGTATAATAAATGTATAAAATATACATAGTAAATTTGTTTTTATGGTTGTGTTATAAATGTTTATCATTATAAGTCTGTTTAAGTAATATTTTTTTTAAATAAAATATATAAATGCTTATTTTCTTAACAAATTGTTTCATTCTTTGTCTATATCCTAACTTACTTAGACGTTTTTCAAAATGATCCACTTCAATCATCCATTTACTGCGATAGTTGCTGGTCCAAGTGGATGTGGAAAGTCAGTCTTTGTAACAAATTTTATAAAATTTGTTAAAGATGTTTGTAACACAAATTTTGATCAAATAACATGGTGTTTTGATGAAATGCAACCTTTATACAATATACGAAATGTTAATTACATCCAAGGCATACCAGATCTAACTATGTTTAGTGGAAAGGATCCTCAACTCCTAATAATTGATGACTTAATGAGAGAGTCTGATGGACGTATTGTTGATATATTCACAAAAGGAAGTCATCATAGAAATTTAAGTGTGTTTTACATATCACAAAATTTATTTCATCAGGGAAAAGGTCAACGAGACATATCTCTGAATTCAAGTTATATAATTTATTTTAAAAATCCAAGAGATAAAACACAAATACGATACTTGGCACGACAAGTATTTCCAGAAAATCCAAAATACTTGGAAGATTCTTACAAAGACGCAACTAACAATGCACATGGATATCTTATGATTGATTTAAAACAAGAAACAAATGACATGTGTCGTATTAAAACAAAGATATTTCCATGTGATGGATATTGCACTGTTTACATACCATCAAAAGGGTTTAAATATAGTAGAAATCAACAGATATCCATTAGTTACTAACAATGCATGGAAGCACAAAGACACATAAAGGCCTATTAAGCGCTCTGATTACACTTAAACCAAAATATCAAAAAGCTCTTTTAAAAGCCTGCGATGAAGAAGAAATAAATTGTATTTGTGAATGTATTCATAACGTTTTACAAGGAAAAATAGAATTGAAAGAAAAAGAAAGATCAAAATTGAAAAAATACAAAAATATTCTACGAAAAATAGTACGGAAGGGATCACACAAAATTAGAAAACATTTAATAATACAAAAAGGTGGTGCATTTCTACCACTAATCTTGGGTTCTGTTCTAAGTGCCTTGGTTAGTACACTTGTCTAAGAAAAATGGATAATGCTAAAAAAATGTTACTCATCGATCCATCTCTATTAGAAAAGTTAAAACAACCTAACGCGGTTGATACTCCATTATCTCGTTTAGACACAGATATGCAAAACATTTTAAATAGCGATATGGATGATCGAAAGAAGTGTATTTTATATTTACAAACTCTACAAAGATATTTAAACTTCACTAAAGAGGAGCGACAACCCTATGAAATACCAATAATAAATCAAGACTCGAAAAGATCGGTGAAGTATATTACTGATGATGAAGATAATATATCTACAGTCCATTCTAACACATCAGTAAAGGAAGTAAGTTTGCAAGAAACTAATGAAGGACCATACACATCTAATTACATTTTAAAACTTATACCAAAATCCTATATAAAAAAGGGGGAATCACTGTTGAACTTACTCTCTTTGAATAAATATAAGATTAATTGGGATGAGACAGGCACTGTGGTTATAGATGGTCAAAAAGTTCCTGAAAGTAATATTGTTGATTTGGTAAATGATTCATTGAGGACACTTAAAAATAGTGAACCTACTGGATGGCAAAAATTCGCTACAGCTTTAAAGGAAATCAAAGTACCGCTTATATATATTGGTAACACAAAAAGATCTGAATATATTAAAAAGCTACAATCACAAGAGCATCAAGATTCAATCCCAGCAGATGAATTATTTTCGACACCAATAACTGAAAGTAAATTTCGTAAAAAGATAAAAAGAAAAATAGATTGGGAAAAATGGACCCCATATTAGAATTAAATAAGATTTATTATGATTCTTCACATCCTGCAGGGTACAGTAGCCTTAGCAAATTAACCAAAGCAATGAAAGGTAAATTGAAAAGAGATGATGTGAAGAACTGGTTAAAGTCACAAGAAACATATACATTACATAAACCTGTACAAAGAAACTTTTCAAGAAATAAATATATTTTATCTAATATTAACGAACTGTGGCAGGCTGACTTGAGTGATATGAGAACTTACTCAAATTATAATGATGGGTTCAACTATATTCTTTGTGTTATTGACGTGTTTAGTAAATATGCCTTTGCGAGACCAATGAAAAAGAAAAACTCTGAAACAATCAAAGCATGTTTCGAGAGTATATTCATGGAAGCTAAAGTTACACCTACACATATACAATCTGACAAAGGGACAGAATTCGTATCCAAAGATGTACGAAAATACTTTACTTCAAAAAATATTAATTATTATACTACTAATAATCCTGATATTAAAGCAAGCATTGTAGAAAGATTCCAGAGAACTCTAAAGATGAAAATGTGGCGGTATTTCACACATAAGAACACGCATAAATATATTGATGTTTTACAAGATTTGCTGTACTCGTATAATCATAGTTATCATTCTAGTATCAAAATGTGTCCATCTGAAGTTAATCGTGATAATATCATTACTGTATGGGAAAATTTATATTACAAGAAAGGAAAAGACAAACCTTCTAACATCGCTTTATCGAAGTTTCGCGTTGGTGAGTTTGTCAGAATAACGAGACATAAACATATTTTTCAAAAAGGTTATGAATCTAACTGGAGTGATGAAATATTCATAATATCTTCCGTAATTCGCCGGTCTCCGTGGTTAGTATACACTCTTAAAGACCTAGAGGGCGAAGAGATAATAGGAACTTTCTATGAAAAAGAGTTACAAAAAATCATCTTTGACCCCACTGCCAATTTTAAAGTAGATAAAATAATACGTTCTCGATATTCTGGTGTTAGAAAAGAAGTGTTAGTCAAGTGGAGAGGTTATCCAGACAAATTTAATAGCTGGGTCTTGGCTACTAATTTGAAAGAAATATGAACAAACAAAGCTTTTATCTAACTTTACTAAGTAATAGTTCCATGGAATACTTTCCAGATAACAAAACATCAATTTTTTCCACAAAATTACCGAAACCAATAATACTAGAAGGAGAATGGAAGGTTGGCGTTGTGGAATTCCAGTATCCATGCACCATGTTTACGGTTCAAGAACATGAAAATGTTATATACATTGCAAAATTAGCACAAATGCCTAATGAAAAAAAAGAATCTCTAATATATTACAAAATACACATTCCAGCAACGAATTATGACAATATTAATCACATTTTAAAGGCAATGAATAATATTCGAGAAAAAATAAGATTTCGTTATGATGAGATATCAAAGTTTGTTGTGGTTAGTGTATCAGATGAAAATATAAAATCCATAACATTATCATCCAGATTAGCCCTTCAATTAGGTTTTGAACCAAATAGAAACTTAGTAGAAAAAAATATAGGAAAATGTCCGGCTAATTTACACTTAGGCTTACCATCGCAAATATTTGTTTATTGTGATATAGTTGAACCACAAATTGTTGGGGATGTGATGACTCCACTTCTGCGAATTATACCATTAGATCCCTCGAAATACATTTATGGTGCTAATAAAATGCATGTTTTTTCTCCACCCCATTATTTGCCTGTTATGCGTAGAGAATTTGATACCATTGAAATAGATATAAGATCAACCACTGGTCAAAAGATACCATTCCAATTTGGGACAGTGTGCATTAAACTTCACTTTCAAAAATTATAATGTATTCTCAACATGATAATATCTCATGTCCTTACCAACACTATTATTCCCATCAAGCTGGATCAGGTATAGGAGTGATCTATAGGGGAGCACCATATCAAAAAGGACATGGTATTGGAAGTTTTCTTGGGGGATTATTTCGATCTGTTTTTCCATTACTATCTAGTGGAGCTAAAGCAATTGGTAAAGAAGCCTTAAATGCTGGCGTTGGTCTGTTGTCGGATATGGTCAGTGCACGTCCTATGGAGGAATCAATTAAATCCCGACTCAAAGAGGTCGGTACCAATTTGAAACGCAGAGCTGATAAGAAAATAAATAGCATCAACATGTCTGGATCAGGATATAAGTATAACGAAACGGAAACGTCTTTCTACATTCATTCCTTCGATAACAGCGAGAGTGAAAGCCGCAAAAAAATTGAAAAGTGATCATATTAAAGATATATTTTCGAATTAACTATGTCTTTTTTACATAGTCAATCTTGTGAATGTGTTAAGTCTGAACTAGATTTATTTGCATTACCAACAACTCAAACTAGTATTGAAAGTGGAATATGGATACACTATAAGCCCATTTCGTCCCTTGCTGACGATGGACCTATTGAATTTCAAATACCCGGAGCAGGCGACGACTACGTTGATTTATCTCATACTTTACTTCAACTAAAAGCGAAAATATTAACCCAGGATAATACAAAACTTGCTACTAGTGCAGTAGTTGCTCCAGTTAACAATTGGTTACATTCGCTTTTTAGTCAACTCGATGTGTACTTAAACCAAAAACTTGTATCACCTCCAAATAATACATATGCTTATCGAGCTTACATAGAAACACTATTGAACTATGCACCTGCAGCTAAAAACTCGCATCTATCATGCAGTCTTTGGTATGAAGACGTAGCTGGGAAAATGGACGAGATGGATGATAAAAATGAGGGATTTACAAAGAGACAACAAATGGCTAGTGAAAGTAGAGAAATAGAAATGATTGGTCATCTTCATGGTGATATATTTAATCAAGAAAAATTTTTGATTAATGGTGTTGATATGTGTGTAAAATTAGTTCGCTCTAGGGAAAATTTTAATCTAATGGCTTCTTCGCATGACCTTAAATTTAAAGTTACTATTACAGATGCAACCCTGATTGTTCGTAGAGCACGAATTAATCCAACTGTGTTACTTGCACATCAAAAAGTGTTATCATCTACGACAGCTAAATATCCTATCACACGAGCTGAAGTTAAAGTTTTGACGATACCATCAGGTGTTCAGGGTAAAACTCTTGATAACATATTCCTTGGTCAAGTACCTAAACGGTGTATAGTTGGTTTTGTGAATAATGCAGCATTCAATGGAAATCTCTCTAAAAACCCATTTAACTTTGAAAATTTTGATATTAGTACATTTTGTTTATACATAGACGGACAACAAATACCTTCAAAAGCTTTACAACCATCATTTGGGAATAATATTTTTACTTCTAGTTATCATACGTTGTTCTCGGGTACAGGTATACATTTCCTTAATGAAGGCAACGGGATATCTAGAGATCAATATTCCAAAGGGTTTTGTCTGCTAGCGTTCGATTTAACACCTGACTTATCAGCGAATGCTTCTAATCACTGGAACCTTATAAAACATGGTAGCGTAAGAATAGAAGTTCGCTTTGATACGGCTTTAACACAAACTATTAATTGTATTGTCTATGCAGAATTTGATAATGTTATAGAAATCGATAAAAACCGTAACATTTCTGTTGACTATAGTAGTTAAGTAAACTTAAATGTTTTAAAATTAAGTGTGTATTAGAATTAAGCGCGTATTAGAATTAAATATGTTTTAGAAATTAGTCTGCATTATTGTATATTGATCCTTTCAATAAAATATATTCATACAAAGTATTTCTTTGTTTTATTAACAATGTGTTTGTATATATTATGTTACCGTGAATGTTCGAAATGCAGTGTATGTTAAGATACTCTGTCATAGACCAGACCAATTTGGTCAATGTTCATTATGAGTGAAATTATTATGCGCGGGAGCGAGCAAAGTGAGCTCGTACGTCATGTTACAGTTAAAACAAAAGTTTTTGTAGACCCTATAATATGTTAAATTATTGTTGATCTCATTATTTGCTTATAATCTACGAGCCTGATAACATCGTAACGCGATCATGAATACATTAGAAATACGGAGATACTTGAGACAAGTGGATTCAAAAAGTGAATGTAATGTTTATGCCGCAAATCGCTTGCCGATTCATGTAGATATGCCTACATATATCATAAGCAACTTAGATAGCGACAATAAGCCTGGTTCTCACTGGGTTGCTATACACATAGACGCGAATGGAGTTGGTCAGTACTTTGATTCCTATGGTAGAGCACCCACAGGTTTCCATCGTACGTTTTTAGATCGAAATTGCAGAGTATGGAATTACAACACTAATCGAATCCAAAACGATTACACTCCAGTATGTGGCGAATATTGTTTAATGTATTTATACTATAAACATTATGGTATGTCATTAGCCGATTTCCAGCACCTGTTCACTAACAATACGCTGTATAACGATATCATATTAAGTAAGTTATTCAAATATTGTTTTGAAAATAATAAAGAACATTAGTATTGCGAAAGGACTTTTTTTTTAAATCAAATACATACCCGTTTACATCATAGGTTTAGTCATCCTTGGCTATGACGCAGACATTGACAAAAAGACAACAGACCCGAGATAACATTGAGCGACGACGGCTGGTCGTTATCAAGGGTCGGCCGTTATCAATTGTTCGTCAATTACCTCAGATTACGTTTCTGTAACTTTGTAACGGTGCGTCGTACGCGAAAACGGATTAGCGCAATCGACTCAGCATGGCCGAAAACCCCCAAATAGACACCAAACTTTTTTTTTTTTTTTTTAGCCCTGACGGCCACCCTGAAGCCGAGAGACAGGGCATGGCGGGGGGAGGGAATGACAGGGGGAGGTGGGGGTTTGGAGAGTTGGTCCAGTCCCCGTGAATCCCTACTACTCGCACCGGGGTATGCTTGTACGTCCGGGATATTAAATTTGCTGCCGCCGTCTCCATGATCTTGAGGATAGGGACCTGTCAACTTTATGGGTACGCATAGATCACGGTGGCCACACCCGTATCTATGCGTGATTTTACAGGTCTCAGCGGTGACCCGGGCACGGCTTAACTGTTTCAGCATCTGCAGCGGTCGGCGGATAGCGTAATTGAGCAGTACCCCACTGCGGAATTAGTACTCTTGGGGGACTTCAACGTCCACCACGTGGAGTGGCTGGGGTCTCCTAGGACTGATTTTGCGGGAAGGGCTGCTCACGACTTCGCTCTGACCTATGGGCTCTCTCAACTGGTGCATTCTATTACTAGAACACCAGAAATTGAGACCCACAGAAGCTCTATACTGGACCTTCTGCTGACTACGCGCCCGGATGAATACTCCATAAGGGTGGAAGCACCTCTCGGTAATTCGGACCACAGCCTCGTCCGGGCGCAAGTGACACTCGCGCGGCCTGAACCACCGCGGCTACCTCAGTGGCGGCACGTGTCGCACTACAAGTCGGCAGACTGGGACGGACTGCGAGAATTCTTCGCGTCGTACCCGTGGAGGCAGCTTTGCTTCACTTCTGATGATCCAAGCTCCTGTGCAACAGCAGTCGCTGACGCGATTGTGTGTATGTGCGAGTGGGTATGGAATGCTACATCTCCAATCGCTGGGTCGCGACAGGAGCGAGCAAACGCCCGTGGTTTAATAGGCCTTGCAGGGAAGCTAGAGACCGCAAGCAATCTGCATACAAGGCTTGGACCACGGCTCTTGCCAATAAGGATCCGAACATCGCTGAAGTGAAGCGGAAGTTGAATGCTGCTTCAAGGTCCAGTAAAAGGGCAACGTCTAGAGCAAAGATTGAGTTCATCGGCAGAATTGGCGAGCGGCTTGCGCGCTACGAGCGGCAGTCGTGCATTTTGGTCTCTCGCTAAAGCTGCCGAGGGAAACTTCTGCCAGTCTTGCCTTCCGCCGCTGCAAAAATCCGACGGTAGTCTGGCCCATGGCACTAAGGAGAAGGCCGATCTTTTGGGTAATCTCTTTGCGTCAAACTCAACTAAGAACGACGGGAACGCCGAACCACCCATCATCCCCAGCTGTGGTGCTTCGATGACCGAAGTTAAAATCACGCAACGGGTGGTCCGGCGCGAGCTTAAGTCCCTAGATGTCCGGAAGTCGAGTGGGCCGGACGGTATACCGGCGATGGTGCTTAAGCACTGTGCCCCCGAGCTGTGCCCTGTACTTACACGCCTTTTCGCACTCTCATACTCCGCGAGGCAGGTCCCGGCCTCGTGGAAGACTGCATTCGTGCACCCTGTACCTAAGAAAGGTGACAGGACAGATCCGACCAATTACAGGCCTATCGCTATAACCTCCCTTCTCTCGAAGGTTATGGAGCGTGTTATTAATACACAGCTCCTGAGGTACCTTGAAGGAAACGACCGACAGTACGGCTTTCGCCACCGTCGCTCTACCGGTGACCTTCTTGTGTATCTCACAAACCGGTGGGCGCAAGCCATCGAGAGTCCCGGTGAAGCACTAGCGGTCAGCCTCGATATAGCGAAGGCCTTCGATCGGGTCTGGCACAAAGGTCTTCTTACGAAGTTGCCATATTATGGACTCCCCGAGGGATTGTGCGAATGGATCTCCAGCTTTTTGTCCAACAGAAGCATCCAAGCCGTCGTTGACGGCAGCTGCTCGGACCGCATGAACATAAACGCTGGTGTCCCACAAGGCTCCGTATTGTCTCCGTCGCTGTTTCTGCTGCATATCAATGACATGCTGTCTGATGGCTCCATTCATTGTTATGCGGACGACAGTACCGGGGACACGTGTTACACGAGCCGTGCAAATATCCCTCAGTCCGAGGTGGAGAAGAGTCGCGAACAACTTGTGTCTGAAATCGAGACTACTCTCTCTGGAGTATCCGATTGGGGACGACTAAACCTAGTCCAATTCAATCCCACTAAGACACAAGTATGTGTATACACCACTAAGAAAATCCCATTCATTGTAGCGCCGCAATTCCTGGGCACACCGCTTACCATCTCCTCGAGTACCTATCGGGATCCTTGGTGTGGATATCTCCAGTGACGTCCAATACCGAAGTCATTTACAAGACAAGGTTAAGTTGGCATCAAGAAAGCTCGGAGTGCTCAACAGGGCGAAGCAGTACTTCACTGCGGGGCAGCAACTCCTTCTTTATAAAGCACAGGTACTGCTGTCACCTTTTTGCTGGAGCACCTGCATACCAGCTTGACCCCTTCGACTCGTTGCAAAGACGGGCATTGAGGCTGGTTGACAATCCCATACTCACAGGTAGAGTGGAACCTCTTAGCCTTAGGAGGGATTTTGCCTCACTGTGTGTGTTCTACCGCCTATACAATGGTTTGTGCTCAGATGAATTGTTTGACATGATACCCGTAGCTACATTCTATCATCGCACCTCTCGCCATAGGCAGGGAATTCATCCCCACATATTGCGACCTGAGACGGTGCGCACTGTGCGGTATGAAAGAAACTTCATCCTACGCACACTCAAGCTGTGGAATGACCTCCCTGCTGCGGTTTTTCCAAGCGCCTACAATATGGGGTTCTTCAAGAGGGGCATCAGAAGGTTTATTCATGGTCGGCAGCGCGAGTTTGATCCGACTGTTTGGCCGAAGGATGTCCGTGATAACTTCTGTATAAGGTGCTATCGTCTGCATAGCAATGTATGCTGCCAGTGGATAGCATGTCGTTGATACGCAGAAGAGAGTGAGAGATAATACGGACCCCTGCCCTGCGGTATGCCAGCATTTACCTGAATCTCTTTCCAAGCCAAAGGTACTGTACCCGAGCTGTAGGACAGTCGGTACAGCCGCGTAAGCATTGGAGACAACTCCGCTGCACATTTTTGAATAACGGTCGCTGGAATACCATCCAGACCACTGGCTTTCCGGACATCGAGTGATTGTAGTACCGCACGGACATCGCATTGCCTGATACGTATTTCAGGCATTACGTGGTCACCATTGGGTAGTGTTGACGGCTGTTTACCACAATCATCGACTCGGGAATTGTCCGCAAAGAGATTACAAGCATACCTATTGGCTTTCTCTTGCGGTCCATGGGCCAGGGATCCATCAGGGTAGTGAAGCGGTGGCAGAGACTGCTTTTGATCAACAGCCCTCGCATACTCGCGCCCGAACCAAGGGCGCACTTCGATTTTTTTTTAAGTGCGCAAAATCCCCACGGATATCTCCCCACCGGAGCCGGTGGGAGAGGTTATGTCGGACTCGAACAGACTAAAACGCACGCCATCTGTGGGCCGTTTTGGTTGCCGAAGGTGAGGTTGACAGGCAGGCCCTCGCAACCCGGCTGACCCAGGGCCATCTCTCACGATCTGGCCCTCTCCTCGGGTGTGGGGACTACAGAGTCCCCAACTCGTTCCCGGAAAACGGGGAGGAGTGCCAGCAGACCAGAGTGGTCGGAATTGCCTAAAGCGGCTTGCACCATCTTCTTTGTGCTGTGTAAGGTTGAGGATTTGGTTGGTGCACGATTTACCGGGTCTGAATCCAGCCTGCTCGGCAATGAGATCAGTTTCCAGCATCGGAGTTAGACGGGCCAGCAAAATCCTCTTGTACATCTTGAAGGTATGACAAAGTAGAGAGATGGGGCGGTAGTTTTTAGGGTCATTGGGGCTCTTGTCAGGTTTGAGGAGCGCTATGCCTTGCTCTTCGGCACAATTTTGGGACCCTGAAAGATTTTAGGCAGTTATTGCTAATATCATTCATTTTCTGTATGGATTTACTTTCGGGCCCTATCCTGTTTCGTGTAGCCTGCCCTTATGAGGAATAATGCGTGCTTTGCAGGAGGCTCTGTCACAGGCTTCCCTTAGCATCAGGGAGATGGTCAGAGGACAATCACTACTGTAAAAGCCAAATTTATCAAATCGTAGAATGACGCTCTGATGAAGGGAAACTTACCGTGCAATCCCAAGTAGTCAGGGATGTATTAATGAAAGAACAGTAAGATATTAAAAAAAAACATCTTTTAATTTATTAAATACGATATTTTAATATGTACATAAATTACTAAAATTAAACAAATCTTTCATCACTTCGCTGGTATAGCAATTCTAAACGAGATGTGATGTCAATAAATGCTGAACATACCTTGTACACTTCACGAACTGGGTTCATCTAATGTTTCGCAAATATCATCCATCACCTAGCTCTGTATATAGATACGATGTTTTCAACATTAGCAATAAAATTAGTAGGTAAGGTACAAAAGTTGAGCCAAATTTTATAGAATGTTCATCACATTTGTTATAAACAAAACATTGTGTTTTAAACAAATTTTTGACATCACGATATATAATGTGTAGGAACCACTATTTTATCAGACTAATTCTCCGAATAAATTGCAAAAAAAAAATATGGAAACAACTCAAAGAAATTGCGATGAAAAATAATAAAAAATAAAAATAATTCAAATGTTTTAACTGCCATGTTAAAAAATGTCAGTTATAGATAATTTATCAAATTATTCCTGTTTAACCGGGACTGCAGTTTAAGGCCTACGGTACACTTAACAATGTGCGGATTTTTCGTGTCGGAACGCTAAATATGACTAATAACAGGCACTTTTGTGAGTCATTCATAAGCAACAACATATATTGGCGTTCCACACGGAAGATCTGCGACAGAAAATCAGTCAGATGTAGTCTTAGGAATTAATCTGTTGCGTCGGCAGTAGAATTCTAAATCTTTGTTCACATACAAAGTCTGTTTCCAAGACCCCAGCGTGTGAGCAATTCGGTGATTTGCTGCCATTGTATTTGCATAAGCGATACTGGTTATTTACCTAATGAAGTATATTTGTGGAAGAAAAATCTTCAGTGGCGGACATCTCATGGTTGAGATGACGATTATTTTCATTAATACAAGAATGTCAAGAATTTTTTTTATTGAAATATTTTCAGAGATTTGTTTAACTTGTTTTTTTTTTCTCGATAATTCGATATCGACTATAATTTAACGACTTCTTACGCACTGAATAGTTGTTGAAAACTAAAAAACAACTTATAGAAAAAATAAAATTATTTATAATTTACGGAGTCATAAAGTTACGCTCATTACCACAAGTGTCGTGGACAGATATAGACGACTACAGGTGCAGGTCACAGGTGAAGGCCGCAGATGCAGGTCGCAGGTACAGGCAGTAACAGGCGCAGATGGTAGCAGGTGCAACCCACAAGTTCAGCTCGTACAGGTGCAGACGATTTCAGATGCAGGCCACATTTTCAGCTTGCAGGTGCAGATAACTGCGGGTCGAGGCCACAGGTACGAGTCGCACGTACAAGTTACACGTCTAGATGTGTGCAGGTTCACAGATTCCAGATGCAGACGACTGCAAGTTCGAACCGGAGGCTGCACATGCACACAGCGCTGTAGATCGATAGGCTGAGGTCTGCAGGTGCAGCAGTCCCCAGGCTGCAGACGCACACCTGTAGATCGTCAGCTGCGCGTGTAGATTACAGGCTGTAGGGTGTCCGCTACAGGTACAGCAGGCCGGTGACGGAGGCGTGCGCCATGACGGCCTCGGCGGCCTGGCGCAGCTCCAGGTGGCGCCGCGCCGCCTCCGCCCAGCCGCGCGACGCCGCGCGCGCCGCGCCCTGCAGCAGGTTCACGTAGCGCAGCGCGCCGCCCAGGTTGCCGCGCTCCATGTGGTACCTGCGCAGCGCACGCTATACACGACCCATCCTCCCCATTCCATCCATACACACGACGACATGGTTCACAAGGCAGTGACTTTGGAATACAGTGGCTATCCTCTCCATTCCTACATAGGACAACATGGTCCGCAAGGCAGTGACTTTGGAATACAGTGGCTATCCTCTCCATTCCTACATAGGACAACATGGTCCGCAAGGCAGTGATTTTGGAATACAGTGGCTATCCTCTCCATTCCTACATAGGACAACATGGTCCGCAAGGCAGTGACTTTGGAATACAGTGGCTATCCTCTCCATTCCTACATAGGACAACATGGTCCGCAAGGCAGTGACTTTGGAATACAGTGGCTATCCTCTCCATTCCTACATAGGACAACATGGTCCGCAAGGCAGTGACTTTGGAATACAGTGGCTATCCTCTCCATTCCTACATAGGACAACATGGTCCGCAAGGCAGTGACTTTGGAATACAGTGGCTATCCTCTCCATTCCTACATAGGACAACATGGTCCGCAAGGCAGTGACTTTGGAATACAGTGGCTATCCTCCCCATTCCTACATAGGACAACATGGTCCGCAAGGCAGTGACAGGCGCCTCGACTCTGTTAAAGCAAAACTACTGTCATACCACAGACACTGCTAAAACATCCAGTTTAATTTTAGACTTTTTTTTATACTACTTAGATGGCAGACAAGCACACGGCCCGCCGAATGAAAAGTAGTTACCGTGACCTATGGACGTGTGTAACACCAGAGGAGTCACACTCGCGATGCCGACGATGCAGAGTTTTTGTGCCGTTAGTGTAGAAGACAACGGAGGGCAAGCCTATAGTCTTCCTACTGACAGCACAAAAACTCTCCAGTGAGCTCTAGCTGCTCTACTCACCGCTGGGAACACAATGTTCAATGTTCAAATCAATGTCGTTAAAGTCCAAAATGAAATAGATTTTCGCAGAGTGAATGATAAAGTGTAATGTAACTCTTTTTATTCAATTTCGGACATTAAGCGCATTAACGTAAACTCTAAAATGAAATGCCAGTTTCTGCGGTATAAAAGCGATTTTGCTTCATAAGAATTGAGGGGAGGTTCGCATGACCAATCGCCTCCTAAATTATACTTCGTACAATTACCCCACCAACAAAGCAGCAGCTGACAAACACGAAAATTCATAATTCACCTTCCTTAACCATTGTGCGAAGTATCACCGTAAGGAAGTCATTGAACAAATTCAAACGTGGCTTAGATGTCACCCGCATACGGTGCAGAATATCCATTTAAAAACCAGTCGGTTCGGACACTTTCCTCTGTCGCATTATTAAGGCCTGGAATTCATTGCCAGGTTTCCTTCTTTCTACAGCCCCGGGTCTATTATTCAGTGAACTACTAGTACATAGCTTAATAATACCTCGCCCTCTGAATGATGTCGAACGTGTCCAGCTTGGAGAAATCGGTGGGTTGATTGTTGAGTTCGTCCTCAGGTATATCGGTGGTCTGAAAATTGATATATTACATACATACACATGTATATAATCACGCCTTTATCCCCGGAGAATTGGGCAGAGGTGAAATAACACCCATATTTCACCAATAATTAAATTCCGGGCACTATCGTTGACTCAAGTCACGCATCTGAGGATGAATCTGGGCTGATATCTGTCTGATGTTGAAACAGCCCTATCATCTTACCCATGCGGTATAGTACTGGGCGACTAAGGGAGTCGCCTTGTACGACAGCGCATCGGAAATCAATCAAATCAAATTGATTAAATCAAAATAGTTTATTTGCCAGTACATGGTACAATAGGTATTACAAATTTACGTTTCCTCACATTCTGCCAAATAAGCAATAATTTTTTTTTAATTTTTTTTTTTATTATTATCTGCAAAAGATGTGGTGGTCCAAGATCTACTCTGCCGGGAACCACGTGGCTAATTAGTTTATTATTTATATAAACTTTATGAAAAAAGAGTGCGATTTCGTAAGGTTGTATGTGTGCGGAAGGTAAACGATACAAAAGTCTTTTCAGCATTTTTTTTTAAATAAGAATATTAGCAACGGCAATTACTAATATTCCCTCTAACCCCTCCAACTAAGCCAAATTGCTTGTCCTAGGCATGGGTACACGTCGGTAGTGTAATGGCCAGGATTCGAACCCGGGACCTCTCGACCGTAAGGCCGACTCCTCAAAACACTAAGCGACCGACGCTTTTTTTGAATTTGAAAGGTACAAATATTTCAGATTATCATATAAAATCTTTATTCTCGACTTTTGATCACTTTTCAGCAGCCAAGATGTGTTTGATGTGTTTTTTGGTTCCTTATTTAACTTTTTAACATTACACGAAAGTCTATTACATGTTATCTAAACAAATATACAAAATAATATACATAAACCGCGGTAGCCTAGTGGTATGGGTAATGGACTGCTGAGACGAGGTATCGGGTTCGATCCCAGGTTTACCATGACACACTACAGTCCATCAAATCTAAGAGGTACCGTTTGACGTTTCATATTTTTCAAACCGAAACAACTTTGTTCATACGTACATTATTCAGTTTCGATAACCTTTTTCATAAAACCATGAATTTAGAAAGATTTCATTATTGTATCTAAAAATGTACAATTCTTAATATCTAAATGTAATTGAAAACTTTCAAACAAAGCAAAATAACACATATTTACACAGTAAATAATTTCTAATAGTTATATTCTTGACCGCATTACAAAGTTACGTAGTTAGGTCACTGCACGTAGTGTTGCGACTCTTCGGATACACTTGTATGCAAAAAAATCGTTTACATATACGAAAAATCGAATGTATTATTTACAAATTACACTTGACA
This sequence comes from Eilema griseolum, assembly GCA_963662185.1. NCBI lineage: Eukaryota > Metazoa > Arthropoda > Insecta > Lepidoptera > Erebidae > Eilema > Eilema griseolum. The sequence continues at coordinate 11,940,449 of OY759252.1, forward strand.
ACCAAACAAATATTTTTTCATGAGAATGGGATTTATCTCACATATTACGATTACATAACTAAATAGTTATGTAATCGTAAAATATGAGATAAAACCCATTCACCAAAAATACGTATTTATAAATCAAATATATTTGCTTCTTTAAAAAGTTGTCGAAAGCGATTTGTCGATTTTTGATTTTCGCGCCCAAATAAGTCGGGGTTTCTCGCGCTAACGCTGTCGAAATAGTAAATGGAGTCAGGGATAGTGTTTTTTACATTTATTTTTGTGTATGATAGTATGGGTTTGCATATTACAGAGAAATAAACAAATTTTTAACAAGCACATCCATTGATTTTACAATTACAATTTTTTCTTCTAAGTCTTATTTCTACGTCTAAAACTAATAAAAATAAGGTATGTAGAACCCATTCACAAAAATGTTGTTGCCTGATGTTATAAATTAACGACGTTACTGCGCGACCGCATAATGCACTGAATACACAGATACCCTAAAATAAATTAATTTAATTATTTTTAGGTCAATAGGCAAAATCGCAGGTGTCCAAGTCTCTACAATTTTTTTTTTCTGGCAACACTGCCAACTACAAGCGCACGCGGTCCGCTCGGTCGGTTCGGCGTCAGCAGTCTCTCGCCATCTTGGAAGCTGACTGTGCGCGTACTTGCTTTCTCGTTTGTGTTTTACAATTTGTGACTTGGCTATTACTTTTCTGGACTGATCATTCTTTATCCGTTTACCTTGGCAATATTTATACTGGACTCCGAACTAAGCAAGTGTTTATTAATAATGTCGAAAAGAGGACGTACTTTGAACAGCCAGGCTCGTGAATTGGTGGTGAAATTACACGAGTATTTTGAGCGTGAATCTCAAAATGGTGGACTTCTACTGCCAGTTACACAAGTTCGGGATCGCGTCGGTGAAGCTCTCGGTATTGGTAGCCGCACCGTTGGCAAAATATTAAGTGAAAAATATGGGCCTTCGGGGAGTGACAGTAACGTACTTCACACACCGAAAAAACGAAAAAGAAATAAACCTGTGACAGGCATCGATGAATTCGATAGTCATGCTATTAGAAACCATATATACGGGTATTTTACAAGAGGCGAATTTCCAACATTGGCAAAGTTATGTGCAACTTTAAAAGATGCCGGGCTGTATAAGGGAAGCATAGAGTCGTTGAGAACGGTAATAACAGGAATTGGCTTCAGATACAAAAAAGTTGACAAACGAAAAATTGTTATGGAGCGACATGACATAATTATGCAGCGACTAACATTCCTGCGCGAAGTTAAACAAATTATAAACTGGGATAATGTAATATTTTTGGACGAAACTTGGCTAAATTCCAACCATTCTGTGCCGAAAACATGGACTGATGATTCTGAAGCTTCGTGCTCGAAGGTGCCGATAGGAAAAGGTGGACGCCTCATAATATGCCATGCTGGGTCAGCGTCTACAGGCTTCGTGGAAAACTCTTTATTAGCTTTCCAATCCAAAAGCACTAAAGAGTATCATGAAGAAATGGACGCAGTAAGGTTCCGAGAGTGGTTCTTAAATTTATTACAGAATATCCCTCCTAACAGCACAATTATAATGGATAATGCCCCATACCACTCTGTGCAAATTGATAAAGCACCTACGTCAGCCAATAAGAAAGCAGATTTGGTGGCATGGCTGCAAAGAAAAGGAGTGGATGCCGACATGTCACTATTAAAACCTTTTTTTTTTTTTTTTTTTATACCACTCAGTTGGCAGACAAGCACACGGCCCACCTGATGGAAAGTAGTTACCGTGGCCTATATATAAAGCTGAATTATTACAGTTAGTGAAATTGCATAAACCACCAAAACCGACATATGTAATTGACCAATTGGCCGAAGAGCACGGGCACAAAGTCATACGACTTCCTCCGTACCATTGCCAATATAATGCCATTGAACTGATTTGGGCCCAAGTTAAAGGTAATATTTTATAATATTATAATAATAACACGAGTACTTCTAACATTTATAATTTAAACAATGGTTTTCGTCTGCTATCAAATAGTTACATTATTGTTTTACAGGTTATGCAGCAAGACACAACACAAAACCACCCTTCAGTGTCAAGAAAATGGAAGGTTTATTAAAGGAAGCATGTGCCCAAGTTACACAGGAAGATTGGAGTAAAGTAGTACAAAAAACAAAGAAAATAATAATGGACGACTTCGAAAGAGACGTACACTTTGATAATGTAATGGACAATCAACTGGTCATTAATTTAAATGACGATGATGACGAAGACGACGATACTAGTACTAGTAGTGAATAAAAAAATATCCTAAACATTTCTTTTATTTAATTATAACAATTGATTTCTTAAAATTCGGATATTATAGTAATCGATCTCTTAAAGTTCGGATATTATAGTAATCGATTTTTTCATCCCATCCCTATCATTCAATTGTCAGAACTGTCAAACGGTACTTCTTAGATTTGACGGACTGTAATGACTTTTCGATGCTTCTCGGAGTTATGTGTGTATTTATCGCAGGTTTATAAGTGCCCGGTTAATGGAAATAGGCTCGCCACCTATTACATTGAGACCTAAACATAAACTGGCGAAATGTGGGTGCTAGCACCACTGCCTACCCCTTCGGGGATATATGCGTGAGTTTATGTTTGTATATACAAATAAATGAAGTTGGAGTGTCTGTTTGTAATGGTAAAACCTTTTTAATAAATGCACATGAATACTTATAACAAGACAGCAATTTTTTAAATTTATAGATAGATAGATAGATTTTTTTTTATTGTACACCAACAGATTTAACGTAGGACAAGTAGTTAGCATGTATACAATTGTCTCTGTCTGTATTACAATTGATGCGAATTCTACGTTAAATAGCTAATTTAAAAAAAAAACAATACACTGCGCTTCCATACCTTTGAGAACAAAAGTTTGGACTGAAGCCAGGACAGGAAGTACACAGGCAGGGCGGCTCCTTCGCGGCCGATTAAAGCCACTTTCATAGCAGTTTTTTCCATCTGAAATATTACAGCACAAGTTATGAGAACAAGAGAATCGGTAAAAAGAGACGGCATATCTAAAATTTATTTTAATGAAGTAAAATTTCTTTACAGACCTAAGCTGACTAAGGAGTACCTAAGCTGATGAATGCGTGAGAGACGTTACGAAAAGTGTGATCAGGAGAGGTGAACGGAAGTTGAGAGGGAGATAAAAGGCAGTAACGATAGAAAGAGAGACAATTACGTTTCGTATATTACAGCGGTGCGAGTACACATTTTCTTTCTCTCTTTCTTTTATAGCTTTACGATGGAGCTTTATTATGGCACACTCGTTTTTTTATTTTAGCGTACATAGGGTACTACATAGGGCAATTCAGTACATTTAGGGCAAACGAACTTCATGCCATTATAATATTAGTCGGTATTACGGTTTCAAAATAAAGAAGTATTTCTTTGGTGCAAAGTGGTCACACATAACAAGGTGCACTTTGCATTAAATAATGTTTCTTTCTATCTTACTTTCTTTCTTTCTTTCTTTCTTTGAAAATTTTATAAGTTGTTAATATACAAATTAAATAATTACCGTTCCGAACCTATCTCGGAGAGCTTTTTCGGTTACGATGCCTTTCTCAACGATCTCCTTTGGGATGCCCTTGAGTACCGTCTGTACTAGTCTGTCATCTTTACCTGTAATAAAAAAGTAGGTATTGTAATTTACAAAACTAACATGAACCTGCCTTGGCAGCAAGACTATTTTGTAGACTCATGTCTTGCGCGTAATGAGTAGGGTTTCATGAAAGCTTTAATGACACTATTCCCACCTCCTTCCCATGGCCCCACCAACCATCTTGGTTATAACGGGCCGAATCTTGGGAGATGCGCACCCTACTGGCGTCTGCTCTCTTTCAGGCGCGCATTTCTTGACTCCCTACAAATTATTTTATATGCCCCACCATTTTCGAAAACATCCACGTCCAGTGAGGAGCTGGGACAGCTCATAGTCCGGCTCGACCCAATGCCATGCAAGCCGCTGTTCTACCAAAGGGAAGAAAAGGTACGTTGTTCTTCCCTTCTCCTCTGTATCCCAGCGTCTCTGCCAGGTTCGTAATGCGTCAGCCCTAGTGGTCTCCCTCCACTGTTTAAGCTCCTCCTGCAGCTGCCTACTCGATTCCCCATGCTCAGCCAGAAGACTCAGCCTAGCTTTCTCCAGCGAACCAGCACGGATTACCTCCAGGTCAGCCGGCAGCACTCCCGCAAGTACCGCTAGCGCGTTCGTGCTAGTCGTCCTATAGGCCTTTGTGAGCAGCATTAAACTGGACCGCTGCGTTCGTAACAGGTGGCTGCGAACAGCATGCAAAAGGACTCGTTCGTACCAAACAGCCGCAGCATATGTGACCGTAGGGACATAGGTGCCCCTATACACCGTGAGCAGATCCCTATATTTAACACCCCATGATGATGCCGATGCCCTACTCATTTTGCCGAAGCATTTGGCTGCTCGTTCGCCAATATCAAGGGCATGTTGTGCAAAGGACAGGTCAGAGTCTAGTACCACCCCCAGAACCTTTGTGGATTTCACGGACCCAATCGTGGTGCCATCCATCTTGATAATGGCAGGCCGTTGGAGCCTGCCGCCCAGTGTCATCGTTGATGACTTGCTGGGCGAGAAGGATAATCGATTTCGCGAACCCCAATCACTGAGCAAGCTCATTGAAACTGCGCTTTTATGTTCAATTTCGGCTCGCGATGTCGCCTCGACCAGGACCGTGATATCGTCGGCATATGCAACGATGCTGACCCCCAGCGGCAGTGGCAGGCGCATACTATCATCCATTAGAATATTCCACAGTGTGGGGCCCAGAACCGATCCCTGATGGCAGCCCATCGTCAGGTCCTTCCACACCACCCGGTCACCAAGGAATAGACCCACCCGGCGGTTGATGAAATATGATCTCACCACGTTAAACACATTTGGGGCACAGCCCCGTCCCTTTAGTTTGATTAGTATCATTAGCCACCAGGTATTGTCGAAGGCGCCTGCTATATCTAGGAAAATAGCCTAGACATACTTAGCTGGACTGTCTCTTACAGTGCGCAGGTTGTCATCAGCGCCGTGACAGTTGACTTACCTAATTAAAATCCGTGCTGGCTCGGGGAGATTTGACTGCTGATTGAAGGGGCGCATTGTAGAAGTGCGCGTTCTAAGATTTTGCCGAGCACAGACAAGAGTGTGTTCGGGCGGTATGCCTTTGGATCAGTGGGGGGCTTCCATTGCATTTGGGCAGGATCAATAGCCTGCCAGTTTTCCACGTAGTGGGAAAGATCCCCTCGATTATGCACCCTGCAAAGACGTGTGCGGCCTCCATGGGGCCGCTCTCCACGCCTGCTTTATTATGGAGGCGCTGATGCCATCCAATCCCGGAGCAGTGTTTGGGAGCCGTCGTATGATCTGCCCCAACTCTCCAAGTGTTGGGGGAGACGCATCGATTCCAGTGGGGGTGATCGAGGCCAGGATACGGATCCGCTGGTGGTGCGCAGAATCCTGCGAGTTGTTGTGATCAGGACACAGCGCCCGCAGCAAGCCGTTCATAGCCTCGGCCACCGTCCCAGTGTGTCCTGACGTTAATTGAATCCCGCTGAGTATGTTGCTGGGTGGCCTGACCCTGCCGCTCGCGGCTCGGTATGCCAGTCCCCAGGGGTCTTGGTTGCCTGTCTCCGCTGTTGTGCGAAAGAAGGCGAGTTCTGCTTCTCCCATTCTTCTTCTATACTCTGCTCTCAGTCTATGAAATTCCGTTCTTAATGTTGCTTCCTTACGACCCCCTGCATGTCTAGATTCCTGCCACCTACGGCGGGCACGATTATGCTTACTTCTTAGGTTGTCTAACTGGGGGCTCCATCACTCATACCGGTTATTCTTGGCTGGTTTTTTTCGGCCGAGGTACTCGTCTGCAGTTCCGATTAGTATGTTGGTATAGCCCTCAGCCAGAGCCTCGGCTGGTGTGTCGGTACGAAGTCGTCCCATGCGCGCGGCTATGGCAGATCGGAAGCCGGGCCAATGTTCCCCCCTGTCCCTGTAGTGCACCGGTTCGTGACTCAGCGTGGTTCGATCGTCGAGAGGCCGGCTATGATTGGTGGTCACAATGTCAAAGGTGATCAGTCTGTGATCGCTAGAGCTCTGACAGTCCCTCACCGCCCAGTTAATGATTATGACGTTCCGGGTGTGCAGCGTAATGTCAATGTTGGACTCCCCCCCCTGGTCCATTGAAAGTGGACAACTGGCCCTCCACGTTCGCAATCTGCAGGCCGTGGGCGGCAATGAAGGCCTCAACCAAGTTGCGGCGTTGTGCCGTTTCTCTTTCTCGGCCGACGTAATGTCGAGGGAAGCTGTGCCATTGTGGCGAGTGTGCGTCACAGTCCGCTCCAATCATAATTGGTTTCCCGGGTGCAGCACTCATGATATTGTAGAGCTGGTGCAAGTGAGGTCCTACATCCTGACTGTATTGAAAAAAGCTTTAATGACAGTAGAGTACGTTTGTTGAGTACCTATGTAAGGGTAGAAGCGGGCTGTTGTCCCTGTATACCCTGTAGGGAATTAGGCGCGCCGCCGCCTCGCCCGCCGCACGCTCTGTCACAACAATGTGATGCTCTCGCCGCACGTACTCACCCGCTTTCTCCAGCGCCTTGAGCTCGTTGTCGACCTTGGTGTAGGGCCCGGGGCGGCGCGTGGCCGCCAGCAGCGCCTCCGCGGCCGCCCACAGCGACTGCGAGCGGCGCGCCGCCGCCTCGCCCGCCGCACGCTCTGTCACAACAATACAGTATTTTTATTTATACAACTTAGGTGGCAGACAAGCATACGGGCCGCCTGATGGAAAGTGGTTACCGTGACCTATGAACGTGTGTAACACCAGTAGAGTTACATCCGTGCTGCCGACCCTGTAAGAACAGAGATTTTATGTGCCGAACACAAAATCAGGGCAAGCCTTTGGTCTTCCCACTGACAGCACAAAAACTCTCCAGTGAGCTCTGGCTACCCTACTCACCGCCGGGAACACAACACGAATTTATTATAGCCGTGGTATTCGGTAGCTGATGAATTCAATCAATTAGTCTAGCGCAGTCCACTACTGGAGAGAGGCCTCTCCTAATGTTGGCAGGCCTTGGTCTATTGTTGCCACGCTGGTCAGGCGGGTTGATACATGGTTTTATTTCGAGTTAGCGTATTTTTCTGTTAGTCGTAGATAGTTCGGCGCACTATGGTCCAGAAACGCGTCCACCGTCTCAAAAATCTGTATCTCTTTTTCCTTAAGAGGTAATAATATAAACCTTGAAAATTTGTATGTATATTCTTGAATAAATAGGCTTTTAAGTGAAATGAAAATAATTTTAATAAACTATAAACTTTATTATATAAACATGATATAAAAATAGATTTTACCTAAATATTACACAAAAATTATAATAACAAGAAATAATTAGTATTTAAAATCCAAGTTCGGTTTTTTATTATTAATTAGATAATAGTCCAGTGTTCGTTAATCCAACGTTCGTTAAATTTGGAAACAATTTTTTTCTGAATACTTGCTTTGACTATATCAGCTTTTTCTGATGATAATGTATAAGTGCCTATCAAATATTGTTTTAAGTCGGTATTATTTGTGCTAGAATTTATATAAAACCACTTAAGACCCTACGTGTACAAATGAAGTCACTCATTGTGACAAATTGAAAATTTAATAACTTCACTAAATATTGCCACGTTACTCGTATTTTGTGAATGTGAACCTTTGAATATTAACTAGAAAATATACCATTTGAATTGTAGTGCAGTGTGTAACATATTTACGGTTATTGATGGAAAAATATTTTTATCTCTATCCCGCAACCTGGTACAATGACTTATCATTTCAAATTTCTTTCTAATGGTTTTTTTTTATCAGGGTTTCAGTTATCAAATGCTATTAATAAATTATAATTTACTGTGTTTATTTGTAGATAGGTTCTATCGGAAAATAATGTAGACTAACAAAAAATAAACATTTACTTCGCCTCATACTTTTGAGTTTCACAAAAAAAACGGCGCATTCGGGCACATGAAATTTATATGCCTGAAAATAGATTAATCAAGTATTCGAATGAGATAAATAACATGGCTGCGGCAAACAGCGGCAAACTTCAAACGTCCAATAGAAAATGAGGAATGACACATAAATAGAGAGGAATCTTTAAACAAGATTATCGACTTGTACAAAATACATATTTTTGTGTTATATTTTTTTTCAATTACGTCATGCTTTGGGCTTTCTAAAAATATACTATAACACTTACATAGTTCTGAGAGAAAATTTTCTTGCCCCGTAAACGATCAAAATGTTCGACAAATTTTACGTGTTTGTCAAATTATTTGATAGTGTGCAGCTATGTTTGAAGTGTTTGTCAAACAATCTACGTGTTTGACAAAAATTTTGATTGAATACCCGTTTGACAAATAAGTTCGAACGTGTACGGTGGTATTTGTCAAACAAAATTTCGTTTGTTCTGTGGTTTTTGTGTTGACATCATGGAGGACATCATAGCCAATGATGACAGTGCGGAGAATAGTATACTCACGGAAAAAGAACAACACAACGTTATGTTACAAAAGGAGACAGCCGAATTTACGAATGTACCCACGTCAAATTTGTTTGATCTGTAGTTTGATCGTTTAAACTATTGTTTGATGAAAACGTAAAATTTTATAAACAAATTTGTCAAACAAATTTGATCGTTAACGGGGCCCTTATGAATAATTTACTTGAAACAATTATTTGATTCACTATATTTCAGCAACTCATTTTACCCATTATATAATAATTGAAATAAAAAATAACATCGGAATTAAATGATCTAGTTAATAATCTATGGATTTAGGGCAAAAGAATTCAAGAAAAAATAACATAAACTCACGCCTATATTCCCGAAGGTGTAGGCAGAGGTGCTAGCACTCACATTTCGCCAGTTTATGTTTAGGTCCCAAGAAGAAGAAAACCTATTTTCGCTAAAACCATTTATGAGACTGCGTTATATGGAGGGTGTCCATAGTCCAGCGTAGGGGTGTGAGATATTTGTATTTCTTCATCACCACATGGATTCTACTGATATTATAAACTAGCGTACCGATTCCATTCGTACCGAGTAGCCATACATTTTACTCGGTACTAACGAGTCAGGGCTGTCTCATTTGTATTCACGTTTTTTATTTTATTATAATTTTTATTGACTCATTTTGTTTGTTAAAATGTGTTTTTGTTTTCGATTACGAATACATTATGCATTTATTGATCAAAGATTCGACTCGAATATTTTAATGAAATCAATATGGGTATAGTTTTCGGGGTTGCTGATTACGAATATATTACCTATTTAGCGATTAAAGATGGGCGGACTCAAAATTATCCCAAAAATCAATATGAGTATCGTTTTAGATGTTTTCCGGCTTGCTGATTACGAATATCCTATTAAATTAGCGATCAAAGATGACGGCCGCAAATTTTTCAAAAATAGCAGTAGGTATTGATATCGGTCTCGAGGTTTTTCGGATTGCTGATGTTTAAAATAAGAATTGGACTATTTAATTCCAATTTTTTTAAAAAAAAAATATGTTTGTTCGCCATGGACTTACCACTACTCAACAGATAATGATGCGATGATTTTGATCAGATTTAAAATATTACGTTTGTTTGATCATAATTGGTTGAGTGAAACCGGAGATTTGACCAAAAGTCGCAATAGCCGACATTCACGCGAGCGGAGCCGCGGGTGTCGGCTAGTTATTTATATTAGTTTGACACGATGTGCCTTGGGCATACAAAGAGACTAAATCAAGGAATAAATTTTGCAGAACATGACAACCCTGACAACATTGCAATTGTCTAGACAGAGGCAGCATTTCCACAAACATCAAAGGCGATGAACTACTTTATGTAACTCGTTACACTGTGATAATATTAGGTCTTTACCTATGAAATTGCCGAAATTTTCTTACAGATTCATGAGTTTGTTATTCCTGTAATTTAATAGCTATTTCCATTATTTATATTTTGTTTGAGAGTTGTTTTCAAGATTTTACAACTCTGTAAATTTCGTTTTTATTGGCCGCTTGATAAATTAAATTCGATCTTCAAAAACAGTTACAGTTGTCACTTTACAAAAATGAGTGTTTGTTAGCTTAATGTTGTCTCATTCATACACAATAAAAATTTGGATTAGTCATTACTACAGTCCATCAAATCTAAGAGGTACCGTTTGACGTTTCATATTTTTCAAACCGAAACAACTTTGTTCATACGTACATTATTCAGTTTCGATAACCTTTTTCATAAAACCATGAATTTAGAAAGATTTCATTATTGTATCTAAAAATGTACAATTCTTAATATCTAAATGTAATTGAAAACTTTCAAACAAAGCAAAATAACACATATTTACACAGTAAATAATTTCTAATAGTTATATTCTTGACCGCATTACAAAGTTACGTAGTTAGGTCACTGCACGTAGTGTTGCGACTCTTCGGATACACTTGTATGCAAAAAAATCGTTTACATATACGAAAAATCGAATGTATTATTTACAAATTACACTTGACAACCAAACAAATATTTTTTCATGTGAATGGGATTTATCTCACATATTACGATTACATAACTAAATAGTTATGTAATCGTAAAATATGAGATAAAACCCATTCACCAAAAATACGTATTTATAAATCAAATATATTTGCTTCTTTAAAAAGTTGTCGAAAGCGATTTGTCGATTTTTGATTTTCGCGCCCAAATAAGTCGGGGTTTCTCGCGCTAACGCTGTCGAAATAGTAAATGGAGTCAGGGATAGTGTTTTTTACATTTATTTTTGTGTATGATAGTATGGGTTTGCATATTACAGAGAAATAAACAAATTTTTAACAAGCACATTCATTGATTTTACAATTACAATTTTTTCTTCTAAGTCTTATTTCTACGTCTAAAACTAATAAAAATAAGGTATGTAGAACCCATTCACAAAAATGTTGTTGCCTGATGTTATAAATTAACGACGTTACTGCGCGACCGCATAATGCACTGAATACACAGATACCCTAAAATAAATTAATTTAATTATTTTTAGGTCAATAGGCAAAATCGCAGGTGTCCAAGTCTCTACAATTTTTTTTTTCTGGCAACACTGCCAACTACAAGCGCACGCGGTCCGCTCGGTCGGTTCGGCGTCAGCAGTCTCTCGCCATCTTGGAAGCTGACTGTGCGCGTACTTGCTTTCTCGTTTGTGTTTTACAATTTGTGACTTGGCTATTACTTTTCTGGACTGATCATTCTTTATCCGTTTACCTTGGCAATATTTATACTGGACTCCGAACTAAGCAAGTGTTTATTAATAATGTCGAAAAGAGGACGTACTTTGAACAGCCAGGCTCGTGAATTGGTGGTGAAATTACACGAGTATTTTGAGCGTGAATCTCAAAATGGTGGACTTCTACTGCCAGTTACACAAGTTCGGGATCGCGTCGGTGAAGCTCTCGGTATTGGTAGCCGCACCGTTGGCAAAATATTAAGTGAAAAATATGGGCCTTCGGGGAGTGACAGTAACGTACTTCACACACCGAAAAAACGAAAAAGAAATAAACCTGTGACAGGCATCGATGAATTCGATAGTCATGCTATTAGAAACCATATATACGGGTATTTTACAAGAGGCGAATTTCCAACATTGGCAAAGTTATGTGCAACTTTAAAAGATGCCGGGCTGTATAAGGGAAGCATAGAGTCGTTGAGAACGGTAATAACAGGAATTGGCTTCAGATACAAAAAAGTTGACAAACGAAAAATTGTTATGGAGCGACATGACATAATTATGCAGCGACTAACATTCCTGCGCGAAGTTAAACAAATTATAAACTGGGATAATGTAATATTTTTGGACGAAACTTGGCTAAATTCCAACCATTCTGTGCCGAAAACATGGACTGATGATTCTGAAGCTTCGTGCTCGAAGGTGCCGATAGGAAAAGGTGGACGCCTCATAATATGCCATGCTGGGTCAGCGTCTACAGGCTTCGTGGAAAACTCTTTATTAGCTTTCCAATCCAAAAGCACTAAAGAGTATCATGAAGAAATGGACGCAGTAAGGTTCCGAGAGTGGTTCTTAAATTTATTACAGAATATCCCTCCTAACAGCACAATTATAATGGATAATGCCCCATACCACTCTGTGCAAATTGATAAAGCACCTACGTCAGCCAATAAGAAAGCAGATTTGGTGGCATGGCTGCAAAGAAAAGGAGTGGATGCCGACATGTCACTATTAAAACCTTTTTTTTTTTTTTTTTTTATACCACTCAGTTGGCAGACAAGCACACGGCCCACCTGATGGAAAGTAGTTACCGTGGCCTATATATAAAGCTGAATTATTACAGTTAGTGAAATTGCATAAACCACCAAAACCGACATATGTAATTGACCAATTGGCCGAAGAGCACGGGCACAAAGTCATACGACTTCCTCCGTACCATTGCCAATATAATGCCATTGAACTGATTTGGGCCCAAGTTAAAGGTAATATTTTATAATATTATAATAATAACACGAGTACTTCTAACATTTATAATTTAAACAATGGTTTTCGTCTGCTATCAAATAGTTACATTATTGTTTTACAGGTTATGCAGCAAGACACAACACAAAACCACCCTTCAGTGTCAAGAAAATGGAAGGTTTATTAAAGGAAGCATGTGCCCAAGTTACACAGGAAGATTGGAGTAAAGTAGTACAAAAAACAAAGAAAATAATAATGGACGACTTCGAAAGAGACGTACACTTTGATAATGTAATGGACAATCAACTGGTCATTAATTTAAATGACGATGATGACGAAGACGACGATACTAGTACTAGTAGTGAATAAAAAAATATCCTAAACATTTCTTTTATTTAATTATAACAATTGATTTCTTAAAATTCGGATATTATAGTAATCGATCTCTTAAAGTTCGGATATTATAGTAATCGATTTTTTCATCCCATCCCTATCATTCAATTGTCAGAACTGTCAAACGGTACTTCTTAGATTTGACGGACTGTAAAAAAAAATGCAAGAACGTTAGTACTGATAATTGGGTTTCCTCCAATTTCTTCAAAAACGGCAATTAAATATGTAACCTATTATTATGTAGTATAAATGACTCTGGAATTTACAAGTAAGATCATGATTTATGGTGATACAAGGTTTCGGAGAATGCCAGAGGTGAAGCTGGGGTGGGTCATCTAGTATCAAACTAAGAGTGTACTTACGCTTCAAGGTCTGCTCGATGGCTTGTAGTTTGCCCGCCATTGCCGCCAACTCCTTTTTAAACTGAACACGCTCCTTTTCGACTTTCTCAGACACTGCACGATTGAAGTTTCCCATTATCTGTAATTGTTTGAAGTGTTTTGTAATATGTATGTTTTGGTTATCTATATATTTTATAAACATAGTAAAGTTGGTTGCACCAATAAACTTAATATTTTTAAAATCGTTTTGTTAATGTGGCACACAACCACGGCTATCCTTGTTATTTTCTTTTTTAATAATTTTTAGCAAGTGACTTTTCTACAGTCAGGTTTTTATTTTTAAACAGAATAGGGCTGTGTCCTATTTATTTTTTATTATAGTAAACTGTACATTTTAGAATAATTTTCAATAATAATATAATAAACTGTAAAAGTGAAACTTTCTTATGACAAATAGTTTTAATGATATTTCATTTTAAAAATTCAACCGCTCGAGCCGCCCGAAAACGCTCCACACAAAATTGTAGCACGTGCTGACGTCACAGTGCATTTACATTTAATTTCATAATATTATATTGAAAATGTAAGGAGTGCAAAAGAATATCGCATTTATCTCAGACTACGTTGCGTTTACAGTATACAGTGCATAATAAGATTGATTTGAAATTTAATAAGGAATCTAAAAAGTTGTAATTTTTGCTTTATTTCGATTGTTTATATTTTGACCTATTTTGGGAATTAAAAAGAATGAAAAAATCATAGTTTCAAATTATTAGAAAATATCTTAGTCTGCTATACATATTTTTAGATAAAATATTAAGACATTATGTAGTACTGGTAAGAATTCGATGACTCAGGACACTATCTTATTCTTTTTATTTTATATACACACATGGGACGCGAAAAGTTAGAGGATTTGATTGTTCATATAAAGATTTATAAACAAGAAACTTATGATTTCTTAATAAATACCTCTTGCTCTTTTCTTTTGAGTTTGTCCTGCAATATATCTTGTTGAATTTGGTATTGTTTCGTAAGTTCCGCTTTGATATGTCGATTGGCTGCCGCTTGAATTTCTAAGCTCTGAAAACGGGTTTAGTAACATTTAAATCTTATGAGTGCGCTGTCATTGAAACCTTATAACCGGAATTAGTATAACGTGGTACAAAAGTAGCACTACATTATAAAGAGTAATACAAACATGAACAAACAATCAAGCTACAGTTCTAGAAATTCTTAGAGGCGCGATATCTACCCCAGTAATCGTGCGAGACCCAATCCCAGCCCATGTCACATTTGCTTTTCTGCTCAATGTGAGACTCACTACCGACGACCTCTGTAGGGCAACGGAGAGCGCTGTTGCTGTGGCCAAGTTTTGGGCCATTTTTTTTTTTATACAACTTAGGTGGCCTATGAACGTGTGTAACATTAGGGGAGTCACACCCGTGCTGCCTATCCTGTAAGAACAGAGATTTTCTGTGTCGTCAAAGTAGAACACAAAATAAGGACAAGCCTTTGGTCTTCCCACTGACAATATAAAAACTGTCCAGTGAGCTCTGGCTACACTATTCACCGCCGGGAACACAACACGAGATTATTATAGCCGTGGTATTCTGTGGGGTGGAGGTAATTCCCCAGTCGGACTGCTCAATTAGGACGGCAATACTGTCATGTAGCAGACCATTATATGCCAAACCTAGCCATTGACTCGAAAAGAATATCGAGTTTGTATTATCATGCTCTTAATATTGGTTCCGGTTGCACTCAAGTCAGAACCTCAGTCACCTCAGAACATGGGGTCCACATGTTTCATGATTTGGCTAGTTCGGTCAATGGTAATACATTATGAGAGCGACTCATCTGGTCCAGCCTACAACAGGTATATAAGCTTACAGGTGACATTGGCTTGGGCGCCGAAGATGTTGGTGAGCTCCATACACATATATCATTTTATCCGGTATGATTTTTAATTAACTACAGATTAAAAAAAAGATATAAAAGTCATACCTTCTTTAAAAACTCCCTTTCCTTTTGTAATTTTTCCGCCTGTACCATTTCTTCGACTTTTGCTTCAATAATTGCTTTTTCATCGTGACCTAAAAACAGTAAATATTGTTAATACTATGTTATTTAAATAGATAAAGAAAATGATATGATACGTACCAGATAAGTACCTACCCACGAAAGTAGCTATAATACTTATCTACTAACATTAGTATTAGAAGTTGAATGCCGTATTCAAACATTTTGTTAAATTTAATTAATGTAACTACCGCGGTAGCCTAGTGGTACGGGTAATGGACTGCTGAGACGAGGTCTCGGGTTCGATCCCAGGTTTTACCATGGCCCACACCAAAGACTTTTCGATGCTTTTCGAAGTTATGTGTGTATTTATCGCAGGTTTATAAGTACCCGGTTAATGGCAATAGGCTCGCCACCTATTACATTGGCACCTAAACATAAACTAGTGAAATGTGGGTGCTAGTACCTCTGCCTAACCCTTCGGGGATATAGGCGTGAGTTTATGTTATGTAATTAATGTAATAAGTTTCTCTTTTAAGTGAACAATGTAAGTTCTTTGAGAAAATAAAATATCTTTACAGCGAAGAAATGTTTCTACGAAGTTGTCACCCCACCTCATGTCCGCACGTCTTGCAAACATGTAGATTTGCACGATTTTGTGCATCTACAGGGTGTCTGCAAAATATCTATGGATAAAAGTTATGTTTAGGAACTTACACTCAATAGCTCTATTTATCTGTAGTTCTCGAACTGTCTGCAACTTGGCGATTTCATTCTGCAGATATTGTACCTGAAACAAAGAACGAGAATACACATTTATAACATTTTACAGAAAATGTATTTAACTTTGAGATTGACATGGTCATTCACATTACTCGCCGGGATATTTACCATGTTTAATATTTCTACTGAGCAACCGATATTTCGGCGCTGTTACAAGCAACATGATCACGGTGTACTGACGACCACCGAGCTAGTTGTTATTGGGCACACCTCTTCCGCACTCGTTCGTTACGCACATCGCCCCTACCAAATATCGGTTGCTCAGTAGAAATATTAAACATGGTAAATATCCCGGTGAGTTTTACACTAGTAATGTCTAAGTCAAAAATCATTTATTCTATTTAGACCATTATATCGGCACTTACAAAACGTCAACAAAAAAGGCACAAGAATATCAGTTTAGTAAATGTACCACCGGTTCGAAACGCGGCCCCGACCTGAGAAGATTCCGGCAAGAAACTCAGCGGGCATTTCTTTTTTTTTCGTCTATTTACAAACATACACTTAGTCTACTTAATCTAAATATAAAAAAATACTTGAGTAGCATAGTTGAGCGAACAGCTCATTTTCAAACTTGTTTATCATCCAAGTATTCTTGGATTTTATAATAGCCTTTCTGGCACAATTTACATATAACGATATTTTTAAATTTATACACAGATAAATCCCTAATGTGATTAGGGCGCTTGTTAAAAAATCATATACAGTTGCCCTGGAATGAATGACTATTTTTTTCAAGTCGACTACCACAGACTACAAGATTGTTTTTGTGTCTAGTATTTAACTAATTTAATGTATTTAACTACTCGGAGTGCTCAACAGGGCGAAGCAGTATTTCACTGCGGGGCAGCAACTCCTTCTTTATAAAGCACAGGTCCGGCCTCACATGGAGTACTGCTGTCACCTTTTTGCTGGAGCACCTGCATACCAGCTTGACCCCTTCGACTTGTTGCAATGACGGGCATTGAGGCTGGTTGACAATCCCATACTCACAGGCTGTGTGGAACCTCTTAGCCTTAGGAGGGATTTTGCCTCACCGTGTGTGTTCTACCGCCTACACAATGGTTTGTGCTCAGATGAATTGTTTGACATGATGCCCGTAGCTACATTCTATCAACGCACCTCTCGCCATTGGCAGAGAATTCATCCTCACACATTGCGACTCTCACTGAGACGGTGCGCACTGTGCGGTATGAAAGAAACTTCATCCCACGCACACTCAAGCTGTGGAATGACCTCTCTGCTGCGGTTTTCCCAAGAGCCTACAATATGGGGTTCTTCAAGAGGGGCATCAGAAGATTTCTTCATGGTCGGCAGCGCGAGTGTGACACCCCTGGTGTTGCATACGTCCATAGGCCACGGTAACCGCTTCCCATCAGGTGGGCCGTGTGCTTGTCTGCCAACTAAGTGGTATAAAAAAAATAAAAAAACCCTCAATTTCCCCCTTTCCGGTTGCATCAAAATCTTATAAAGAGATAGATAGACATGAAATACGGTCGAGGACATTTTGAGAAATGGCCTGCCTGGGCCTAGATTCTACTACTTTTATGTCATAACAAAACCATTGTCATATCACTGACACTGCAAACAATGCCTTTTTATTTTAGACATCACTGTTATATTGTTAGTCGAAAATTAAATGGCATCTTGTAGAGCGAATGAAAATATGTAATGAACTTTTTTTCATTTAATTTTAGATTTTAAGCCTGTAACAATTCATATGATACATTTTCTATAATAGTTGGATCCGTGAAATATTCCAATATGCATACCTATTACAGACGTACACAACATTCGCATGCATTAAAATAATAATTGTATGAATTTATTTTGACAAAAGAGTGAAACTATTAGTACAGTTAGTATTTAGACAAATAATAATTTGATTATTAATGATACATCGATTTGATTCGATTCTAGTCTGACTATTAAAATTAAATAATGGAATGAATAAAGCGTGATATTTGAATAGGTACATTGAAATCATAAGTAATTTGATTATTAAAATAATTACATCGATATACTGAACATTGATTACATTTACTAAATTGATTACATTGATTGAAATTATGAAATCGATTGAGAATCACGGAATTCAATCGATTATAGTTAAATTAAATCAAATTTCAATTCAAACTCAAATTCAAATCCAAATTCAAATTCAAATTCAAATTCAAATTCAAATTCAAATTCAAATTCAAATTCAAATTCAAATTCAAATTCAAATCCAAATTAAACTTATTTTAAAACCCAAATCCAAACTCAAATCCAAATCCGGAACCAAATCCGAATTCAAATTACATTACATTACAAAATGAGCAATAAATTAATAATATTCTAAATAAATAGAAATCGAAGCTTTAGCAACCCTCAGTGTTAATTAGCCCCCTGGATGGTGCCAAGAAGCTTTTCTTGAACTTGCTGATAGAATCAGCAAAAATATCATATTGATAACTCACTTGTACTTTTCCACATTATTACTTATTACACCTGACCGGTTTCGCCTTACGGCATCCTCAAAGGTTTACAATGATTGTTACACAACAAATTCCACCAAGGGCCATCAATCAAAAGTATAAATAATATCAGTGCTATGACGTAAAATTAGTAGAATCGTGTTCCAGGTACAAGAGCAACTATGAAAGGATCTATGCCGAGGTCGAAACAAGTGGAAAGTATAGGTTAAGGTTCAATCAATAAGCCACTGTTAATATACTAATAAATAACACACTGTTGGACATAGGCCTCTCTTAATGTTGGGGGGCTTTGGCCTACTGTTCCCAGACGGGTTGGTACAGGGTTTTATTTCGAGTTTTCCTTCTCTCGCAGTGATATCGTCTGCCTATTTTGCCGTATGTCGCCTCTTACGACACCCTTCGGATGAGACGGGGTAGTGATTCATGTATTCTTTCTCCGTCACCACACAGAAAACAACGGTTAAGATTAAGGTAAGTAAAAAAAACATTTTTTTTTATATAAGGACACGTCAATTAGACTTTGCCTCGCCTGATGGTAGTCTGAAAGCAAAGTCTCATAAAAGAGGGTCAACATTACTTACATATAACATGTTATAATGGTGACACTCAGCTTGACGGTCTCATAATATGCTTTTTAACGCCCGGTTTAAAGGACCCGGGTTTCTTTAAGAGCGTTTTAGAAGGTTATTACAGGTAAAAACCGTCAGATGAGCCATGTGCTTGTTTACCACGTAATAGGTATAAAAAGCAAAGATTTTAAGCAGTCTCAGTAAAACACAACATATGGTATAACTAACCTGTTTGAGTGTGTACGTCAGCAGAAGATCGGTGTCGCCTTTGAGTATGAGTTTCTTGGCGCACAGGTCTAAACCAGGAAATAGAGCTTGTAGCTCGCCTTGGAACATACGACGCGCTTCTTCAACCTGTTATATATGGCAGTAAAAAGTGAATAAGAGACAACAAGAATTAAATGTAAATAAAAACATTGTGGGGCTCCGATAGTACCGACAGAAGTGAAAACAGTCTGTACAAAAAAGTACTCAACGTGCTTAAATTTTTTTTTTCTCTTTTAACAGGCGGCACATGTGATCTGTCAGAATTTGTAAAATATGTAGTAGAGTACGCGCCACAAGATAAGTCTCTTAGCCGCGGCGCAAAATGTAATGTTGTCAGTATCGTCTTTTTGTTTCACTAGCTGAATTGCTGAACTTAAGAAGATAAAGGAGTGAAAACAAGTGAGGCAACAAAGTGTTGATACACTTTGGCTAAAGTTTTGAGACAGTCTTGGATCATGTTGTGAAACCTTTCAGCAATACACTTTTTAATGTAATTAGTAGATTGGCTCCTCTGCCGCCGTTGGTCTTCATGCTATCCGCCAAAAAACGCGTACTGTGTATATTATAGAGAACATGTTGTGACAAGATTGGGACCAATATATATGCTATAATTTCCACCAGTAGATAATAAAAATGTATTATCAATTCTAAACCTTCGCTGTCATGTCAACTCACAGTATGGATGAGTATGGCGGCGAGGCCATTTTTAGTTTATAGTTTTGCCGCGGGACTTGTTTGCTGGCGCGGACTCTACTGGCCGTATAGAATTTCGAAACTATAATAATAATAATATCTCTTTATTACATATATCATAATGTCTCTTTAGTACACAATGGCATACTGAAAAAAAATTTACAAAAGGTACATCTTTGTGGCATTACAAGTGGCTATATTGTTGTATCGACGTGTAGATGATACAAGTTCTATTTGTCCATCTAAAACTATTTAAAGAAAAGCTGCCCAATGTTCATAAAGTTTTCACTTCAAATATTTCGCACTTTTATCCCGGGAATACGTCCCCATGGGTTGCGGGAACGAGATTAAAATTGCGATGCAGGCTAAGCTGCGGGAAATAGCTTGTTAGTAATAATTTTGATTACTACAGAGAGAGAAAAAGAGCCTCACCTTGTTCCAATATTTCTCGGCGAGCACGGCATTCTCTAATTCCTTTTTGTACGCGGCTTCCACCTCCAGGAGGTCATGGCGGAATTGGGTCAGGTAACGCTTGGTGGCCGTTACGCTTTCCGGAGGTGCTTGTACCCCAGCTTTTATCATTCGGTCCAGAGTTTCTATAAATAACGTTATTTTATATTATTGGTGCTCGATTAACCGGACCTGGCTTAGGAGGGAGTAACATGGGTGACTTCACGAAGGCTTCTAGCCGAATTGGCATTTGGGCGGTCGATTTTCGCCGTGCGGCAAATATCATGCGGCTTTAGTCACATCAACCGCAAGTAAATTTGTATGAAGATAAATATAGATATATATTTATTTTAAATATTTTAAATATTTTATATAGTAGTGCTGGGTAATGGACTGCTGAGACGAGGTCTCGGGGTCAATCCCAGGTTTTACCAGCGCACACACCAGTAACTTTTCAATGCTTTTCGAAGTTATGTGTGTATTTATCGCAGGTTTATAAGTGCTCGGTTAATGGGTATTGGCTCGCCACCTATTATATTGGGACCTAAACATAAACTGGCGAAATGTGGGTGCTAGCACCTCTGCCTACCCCTTCGGGGATGTAGGCGTGAGTTTATGTTATGTTCAATTATCAATAGGAACAGTATTCATGTAAAATATTAAAATAATACACACCAATAGCGCACCTCGCTTTAGCTGCGGCCTCTCGAGCCTTTTTGAAAGTATTATCTCTTTCTGACTGAGCACCTTGTAATGTGGCAAAGTATTTCTTGTCCAACTCGTCCAAAGTCGATTCTATTACCTGTACAAAAAATATATTATATAAATAGGTATAAAAAAACACGGATTACAATAGACACTACATAATTGAAATGCTTTTTCAAGTATTTGCAGCACTAAATTCTCGACAGGTCCTGTGGCATGGTGGTATTACATTCGACTACTACTCAGAAGGCGCGGGTACGATACCGCTCAGAAACAGTGCAAATATTTTGACTCATGACTCATGAATATATCTATTTGCATTGATCTGGGTGATTCCAAGCCTCGAAGAGCATGTTAAGCTATTTGTACCAGTTGTTGTACGAACATTCATGGTAGTCGTTATAGGGTAAAAAAGTGAATTGGCCCACACAGAAGTGCTGATCACCCTGTCCGGTGTCGACGGTATCCCCACCTGCCAATTGAGCAACCAACTGTGAGAGGAAGCTTGTGTCAGAGTTTCATCTAAGGTGAATCAAAGAATCAATTCCATTTATTAATTTTAGACACATAAAGAACACCATATGAAGTCAAAATTGTAAGGGACTGATGGTTTTACGTTTTCTTTTATCTAATCATACATATATACATAAAATCACGCCTGTTTCTCGTGGAGGAAGGCAGAGATCACGGATCTTCATTTGCTACGATCCTGACATACTACTCTCGCTTCATTCACTCTCATACATTCATACTCATCGGTTTAAGGTACTCCTGACCTATCCCTTTTCTAAAACTTCCCCGATTTGGTCCTATGCTTGTACGCCTTGGTCTTCCCCTTCCGACGGTACCATCCACATTCACTTCATACACCTGTTTCGTTAGTCTTCTTTCATTCATTCTCTCAACATGACCGAACCATCTCAAGATTCTCCTCTCAATTCTCATCACTACATCTTCTATTACTCCACATCGCTCTCTTATCACGCTATTATACAAATCTAATCATGCAAACAAATATTTGCATTGAGCGGAGATCGAACCCATGTCTCCTGCGTATTAGTCGCGTACCGCCACTTCCCAGAGGCTCTGACAGCACGTATGGATTCTAAATATTTGTTTTGCACAGAATACATACCTTTTGCAATGCCTTGTTGTACGCAATGCAGTGCTTAGTCGCTGCTTTATAGTTGTCGATAGCTATTTTGGTATTTTCGTGCATTTCGTGTTCTATCTCTACCATATCTTTGGTTATCTTAATGGGTGGAGGGGAGGAAGGTTCACATTTTTCTGTGTGAACCATCATTGCTGGAATATAAAGCGGCGTTTAGTAAAACAAAAGTCAAGTAAAAGGACAGTCTTTGGGGACTGA
The DNA here is from genome assembly GCA_963662185.1 of Eilema griseolum. Taxonomy (NCBI): domain Eukaryota; kingdom Metazoa; phylum Arthropoda; class Insecta; order Lepidoptera; family Erebidae; genus Eilema; species Eilema griseolum. Next base: position 11,963,094 of record OY759252.1, read on the forward strand.
TGATAGAAGTGAAAACTTGTGAGTTGTATCGCCGCGCACCGCGACGTCAGATTGGGCGAAGCCTAGACTAGGATTCTAGCGTGACGTGACGCGTTCGGTGATGGTCCAAGCATTAGGTGACGAGCTCACTGGAGAGAGCCCATTTTGTAGGTAGGTAGGACACGGCGGTATTTCCGCCCGATTGACCAGTCCGACTGGGGAAGTACCTCCGCCCTACCGAATACCGCGGCTATAATAACTTCGTGTTGTGTTCCCAGCGGTGAGTAGAGTAGCCAGAGCTCACTGGAGAATTTGTGCTGTCGGTGGGAAGACTAAAGGTTTGCCCTGCTTTGTCTTCTACACTGACGGCACAGAAACTCTGTACTAACAGGGTTGGCAGTGCGACTGTGACTCCTCTGGTATCACAAACGTCCATAGGCCACGGTAACCATTTTACATCAGGTGGGCCGTGTTTGTCTGCCACCTAAATGGTGTATAAAAAAAGTTCCATTATTTTTGTACACCCTAAAAGAACTCAATGCACCAAAAAAGTTTTCTCTTCAAAAATATAAGCAGTGCTATGTTCAGAACGCATAATTATGTGTTAGTTATCTGTGTATGAACAAAGCATTAACATTTAAATGTCTCGCTAGTCAAATTAGTGACAAAATATAATTGACAAATAAACACGTATGCAATGGTTCGATTCAATTTCTGAAAAACTGCAACCGCTGACGGTGAGCCGAGATGCAGTCCATAGAATAGTGACCGCCATTACAGGCGCTGTTTTTTAGAATGGCGGTCCCTACCTTGACAGCTTCGCTACTACGACTTGGAAATAGTTAGGCTAACAAAGTTTCATTTTTTATTATTCATGTACTTTCTAAATCAGGTGACACTATGAAGAACAAATATGGGATTCATCAATAAGCCTATATCGCAGTTCACTGCTGGTGATTGATCAATGTTCGTTTTTTAGTAGTTGCTTGGGCGTACTATTTCCACACTGGCCTGATGGGCTGACACAGGGTTTTATGTCGAGTTTTACTTCTCTCGCAGTGATATCGTTTGCGTATTTTTCCGTTAGTCACGTCTTACGACACCTTTCGGATGAGATGGGGTGGTGATACTTGTATTCTTTCTCCGTTATCACACCAAACGGGTAAACAAATTTACAGAAATATATATTAAAATATTATGTGTAATGTTCAATCGGCATTAGTTTTAAGATTTTTTGTTCCTGATTGTACATCGAAAGTTATTTGATGTACCAAAATGACACTTACCTTCAGTTTCTGAAGTGGGTGGGTCAAGAATTTTCTCTTCAATGTACAAGGGCTCAAATGTAGGCGGTGGCACTGTTAGGCAAGGTTAATGAATTAGATATTTTTATAAATGATGATTTCACTATTATGAACAGGTTGTTCAAAATCAAAACGAAGTGCATTTAAATTAATAACTTTGAAGTTTTAACTTAGTATGGAGCTATAACTTGTAAAACTCATGTGATTAATCAAGTCATACAAAATAGTGAATGAGAACACCTTCACAGCATGGTAAAAGCCCTAGCTTAGGGCCACTTCCTCTTGATTTTACATTATTTGAATTAGTATATACGAGCTGTCGCCCGCGGCTTCGTGTGGATATCGGTTATCGCGATCAAATCTAGCCTTTCTTTCCCAAAGCCTGATCTCTCTCTGTATCAATTTCAATTAAAATTCGTTCAGTGGTTTAGGCTTGAAAGCGTAACAGACAGACAGAAAGATAGTTACTTTCGCATTTATAATATCAGTATATATAAATTCTCGGCAATGTGACGTAGTTGATGAATGACACTTATATTTTGTTGTTATACTAGAGGATTCATAAAATGAAATGTTTGTTAATTATATCACACAGAAAAATACACCTACAAACATTTATGCAAACACCAGAATATATTAACAGCCAGCAGTATGTAAACTCCTAATGTCATGCGTCGTTATAAGCTGAACCCAGCAAACTTCTAACTTCATAAGTCGTTTACGCGGCAAATGATCAGGTCAGGTAGTTCTATAGTCAGTCAGAGCATCAGTATTTAAATTTTGATAGGTTCTAATTTCATTTGAGTGTTTACTTTTTCTATGGAAAAATAAGTGGTTTTAAAATTTGGCAATTGGTTGTCTCATGTATTTTAGAATATTCCTTCCACATATTACGATATCCTAGAGTATTTTATTTATTACTAGCTGACCCGGCAAACGTTGTTTTGCCATATAATGTTAAGGGTGGATTACCCTTAACATTTAAGGGGATGAAAAATAGATGTTGTCCGATTCTCAGACCTACCCAATATGCACACAAAATTTCATGAGAATCGGGAAAGCCGTTTCGGAGGAGTTTAACCACAAACACCGCGACACGAGAATTTTATATATATGATTTCATTGCTGTACATGCAGTGGAATGCAATTGAGAATTATGATCATGAAAGTGTGAATGTGGTCGCATTCAACCACTGGGTATCCAATCCAAGTAACAATAAAGATGAAAAAAAAATAGCCAAGTAAATTACATTCATATTCCTTTTTGGCGAATGTTATGGCAGCATCTTTCTCAATGTCTTGTTCAGATCTCGGTATGAAATCCGGTGGAGTAACACCTTCCTGTAATAAAATAATAAAAATGTTTTGTAAATATAGAAATGAATTAACTTAACAACTGCAATCATAAATATTAACACCTAAATCTGGTAGATTTTCATACATTATTATTAATTACAGCCATATTATATTATACATAATCACGCCTTTATCTCTGGAGGGTTAGGTAGAGGTGAATTTCACCAATAATTGTCCGCCATATTCTGAGCACTATTGTTGACTCGAGCCATGCTTCTGAGTCTGGGCTGTATATATCTGTCTGATGTTAAACAGCCCTATCCCTTAGTCGCCTTGCACGACACCGCATGGGAAGAGATGGGGTGGCCCTAATTCTACTCTGTCGGAAACCACTCGGCAATGCTTATACTACATACTAAATAATATATATTATACTATAAATGAGTTAAATAGTGTAATGGTTCGAAGTATGTCATAAGGGACGATAGGAAGTGTCAGCTGAAAAGAAGTTGCAGCTGAAATCTGATTAGAATCCTACACAGTCAGAGTTGCAGACAACAGCTAATTTAGAAAAGACGTGATATCTCCAATCTCCATACAAGCAGTTGGGAATCATCTGACTACTGGACACGGCGGAATTTCCGCTCCATTGAGCAGTCCGACTGGGGAAGTACCTCCGCCCTACAGAATACCGCGGTTATAATAACTTCATGTTGTGTTCCCAGCGGTGAGTAGGGTAGCCAGAGCTCACTGGAGAATTTGTGCTGTCAGTGGAATGACTAAAGGCTTGTCCTCTTTGTCCTCTACACTGACGGCACAGAAACTCTGTGCTTACATGGTCGGCAGCGCGAGTGTGGCTTCTCTGGTGTTACACATGTCCATAGGCCACGGTAACCACTTTCCATCAAGTGGGCCGTGCGCTTGTCTGCCACCTTAGTGGTATAAAAAAAAACAAAATTAACTTTCGGAACTTCGTGAGATTACTTCGTATCGGAAAATATATATGTAGCAATAAAATAGGGAGTGACTCATTTTCGCGCATAGTTCCTGATACTGTAAAAGTATGTCGCGCATAGGTAAAATTAACCACGGCATCCAAGTGTTATGGGTAATGGACTGCTGAGACGAGGTCTCGTGTTCGATCCCAGGTTTTACCATGCCACACACCAATGACTTTTCGATGCTTTTCGAAGTTATGTGTGTATTTATCGCAGGTTTATAAGTGCCCGGTTAATGGCAATAGGCTCGCGCATGTGGGTGCTAGCACCTCTGACTACCCCTTCGGCGATATAGGCGTGGGTTTATGTTATGTTATGTTCCCGATACTGATCAACACTTTAATGTTCCGAGAGTTAATTTTGTTACACCTCATAAAAAAGAGGAATACTAACCCTTCCAAAGAAAAGGTGGCTGAGCCAAGTGGTAGCCTTGTTAAACTTGTTGACAGCAGCTTTATAGTATGTTGTGTTCTCCTGGTACACTAGAGCTATGAAGTCGTTTGCCAAAGGGGCATTCGTCTCTAGCCAATTGCGTGCATCTGGACTGTTTCTGTTAAAGATAAAATACTAATTTAGATGGGTATTTGGGGGCCCTCAGGGAGATCTGCAGGGCCTTCATCAGCTAGCCAGTATGTTTAGCAGATTAGTTGCAATTAGCTGGGATAATATGAATTTGTATTTTATTAGCAAGTATAAGAAGCTGGTTTTATGCATAAGAGTCAGCACAGATAGAGAGGAATAATTCTCGCGAGGTCTCGGGCATTTTCTGAAGAATCACGTATGCTTGAGCATGGGCTCCTCACGTATTTCGAGGACACGCGTGCATTTTTATCAGGTTCAAGCATATATGCACCTTATTTCAATAAAGTTAGAGTTGATTTTGGAGTGCGTTAATTAAATTCTCTCCGCTATGCTCCTCTTTGTCTGCACTGACCCTAAGGTATAATTATGCTATGGCAGGATATGCTTGCACACAAATTTATAGAAATGCACCGAGTGCCACCATTGTAGCACTTAGTGTCTGTAATGGTGACCCTCTTTCCTGAGACTTTGCCTTTAGCTTACCATCAGGCGAGGTGAGGTCAAGTTGGCGTGTCCTATATAAAAAAAAAAAAAAAAAAAGAAATGCTGAACTTAAATAAACATGGATTGCAGCTATCAATGTTATTGATAAAATGTAAATCAATACTGATAAACATGATTCTGAATTTTTTATCTTGTTGTTTAATAGTTGTAGTAAAGTTACTTGGACATATATGTGTATATCAGAGAATGAAGAGAGATAGTTTAATAACATTTTATATTAAACCATAATCATCATCATCTCCCTGCCCTTGTCCAAATTATTTAAGGTTGGTGCAACACATCATTCTCCTCCATACAATCCTCTCAGATGTCATTTCCTCGGTCACTCTCCTCTTTGCCATTACCTGAATATCACCAGGACCCATAAAAGTCTAAGCTACCCTAAAGAATACTTAGTTTTTACCAGATAAAGTTCGATATTGCCTGTATCAAAATTTTACGAAAGGATTTAGAAATATAGTAAATCTAATCCACTATAATACCGATCTGGTATCTAAGACTCACAAGATTTATTGCTAGAACTAAAAGTAGATCTCCAGGATGTTATTGTTCTAAATTTCATCCCGATTCATACAGCCCTTCTAGCATAGTTCAGTAAAAAATAATCCATTATCATTGTACGAACTTAGGTATCATCATTCTCATAGCAATCATCATCCTCATAGTAATCATCACCTCGTAGCAATCATCATCTTCATAGCAATTATCATCCTCATAGCAATCAACATCTTCATAGCAATTATCATCCTCACAGCAATCATCATCTTCATAGCAATTTTCATCCACATAGCAATCATCATCTTCATAGCAATTTTCATCCACATAGCAATCATCATCTTCATAGCAATCATCATCTTCATAGCAATTTTCATCCACATAGCAATAATCATCTTCATAGCAATTTTCATCCACATAGCAATAATCATCTCAATAGCAATTTTCATCCACATAGCAATTTTCATCCACATAGCAATCATCATCTTCATAGCAATTTGCATCCACATAGCAATCATATCAATTCTATCTTCATAGCAATTTTCATTCTCATAGCAATCTTCATCTTCATAGTAATTTTCATCCACATTTCACATACTACATCATTCTCATAGCAATTTTTTAATTTCTGTACAATGTTTACACTGCCCGCTTATTGTAGTTGATTGGTATGTCTTCATCAAGTGGAACTATCATCTACCTCTCAACACCAAGAGTACAGCCTTGGCTAAAGCCTTGTTCAGCATGTGCAGCAACTTGCAAGAGAGTAAATAGGACAGACAGAAAGATACTCTTTAATGCACATCAAACATAGGATACATACAAAGGACAGTGACATAATAGTGACTTGTACAGTGGGTGGTCTTATGGCAGTCTGTGATGTCTTACAGACAACCAGTAAATATAGTCCATTTACTATATATTGCTAGAACTATTAGGGGTATTACGGTAGTTTGCAGTGTAAACTAAACAGTGGATTATAATATATAGGACATAACAACTTACTTAGCATAAACAACAGCAGCTCCAGTAATCACAGTTGCCCCCAAAGCTCCCCAGAATACTTTTGCAGACTTTGGAGGTGGTGGGGGCGCTTCACATTTTTCTTTTGAGGAGTATGGCCTATGTGGATTACGTAGTAATATAAAGGCTGCATTAGATCCTTCCCCTATATGTCTTCGGATCTGTAATCATATTTAAAAGACAGACACATCAATGTTAGCAATATAGTAGTTTATATCTTGAAGATATTAGACATTGTTGTGATTTTACTTTGACAGGCGAGTAAACAATTTTGTATTATCTGTAACTGCTCAATTGGAAGTAAAGAAATAGGTTGCATAGGTACCTGGTGAAATAATAGATTACCAGGGTATAATTTAATAATAACTAGCCTCAGGTATGATACGAAAAAAAAATTATGATGGTTGACAAAAATTAGAATTAAAGAGCCTGGATTTTTTTGAAGCTGTTCTGTATACAGCCTTACATTTTTTAAGGTTATTTCAGAAAATGACGTATGATTGTTATGTAAGGGTTTACATCAAGGTCTGACTTTATGTTTATGATAACAGAAGCTTGCTATAATAACAACATTGCTGTTAGAAAAAGCAGATCTCTGAATTAAAAGTATACATGTTCATACAGAATCAAAACATAGCAAGGACGGTGCCATAAATTCGTCAGACAAATACTTGTATGTAAGGTAATATTTGATAACTTATTACGTATGAACTGTTTTTTGTATGAAAGCCAGTACATACCAAAATTAACTTAGCATTTGCGACATGGTTTGTAAATTTAAACATTTTTCGGCACGAATCTCTTTCCACTTGGGCTGTCAAAATTCAGAGACTACTTCAGCACAGATACAGAAGTACGAACACAGAAAAATGATAGATCAATACACTTGTCAGACTTGTCATACGACAGTTTGGGTTTCGGCATATTTAAATCTCAATTTTACTATCGTAGCATCAGTGAAATTAATTTAATATATTGCAGTATTTTCATATAGTTTGGATAAATTATAATTCAAGATTGCTTAACTAATTTGTTTACAAACGTAACACTAAACTTCGTTTCTTCAAGAGTACGAAACTGTCAAATCAATGAAATTGACGTTTCTGCAAGCAAATGTCAATTTATAATTTTTACTTTTTAGTGAAATTTTAATTCTTATTTCACTGAAAATGTTTCGGTCCACAATTTCTGGTAAACAAACACCTTTTATCTTGAATGAATACTTGAATTATTGTATCTATTTCACAGTATTACTAGTTTTGTTTATATTATTTTGTTGTGTGAGTAACGATTTTAACAATCTTTCGGACACTTTGTTTTGAGGTTATATTTTTCTTTTTCAGCTGTTCAGAAAATACGGCCTCTAATGGTGACATATTTCAATGCTGCCAAGATTATTTACAAAAAAGACTTTTCTACTCTCAATAATGTTTGTAGAGTATCTTCGACCATAAACATTAAACCAATTTCCTTAGCGAATAATAGACAGATCTTGGATATATCGAGCCGCATAGTTCCTGTTCCTGTAAGAACTGTAACCAAGTTCAGTCTTAAGAGAGGAAAACGGAAGACAGTTAAAGCTGCAGTACGACGATTTTTAAGATTACATTGGGGAGGTTGGATTAGAACCAAAGTTGGTAAACAAAAAAAAATGTGGAAGAAGTCATCAGCTCAAAAGAGGCGTTTACGACAACACGTTTTCTGTAACGCTACTCAAAATACATTGCTGGACAAAATGGTAACAAAGTTCTGGAAGAGACCCAAGCACTATGTTGAAGATCCATATGCACCTTACCATACTAGAGAGGAATTTGCTTATACCAGAATAAAGCCCATAAACAAGAATTAGGGCTAAATTTTCTTTAGTCATTAATTTTAGCATCTTTCTAAGATAATTTAATGTTGTGTTTAGTTATATAATAAAAGCCTCATTAGTTCTTTGTGTCTTTTTGCTTAACTATACATTGCACAATGGTATAGTAATTATATGTAGATCATCTAAGATTATTTTTTGTTTAATACTTTGGTACGGTCAGTAAGAAAAGTGCAATATTTAGTTGCTGATCATACTTTGAGCTGTTTCATAAACCAAACAAAACATCTTACTTGTTACATAGTATATTTACTTTGTGATCTTACCCTTGTAGTCAGGCTACAAAAATACTATTACCTATATCAATGATTAAAATGTTCGATGGTTTGTAAATCTCATAGTCTTTAAAAACTGTTGTCATCATCTGTACATAATCATAGGTGGTATGGCATATAAATATTTCCATGGAAGAGTAAGGTTCCAATGTAACCCTGTCTCAGTTCTTTAATATTTGATTTGAGCTCATTGCAGAGCTGCCAAATAGCTTTTAACTAAGTACCTGTCAATTCATAGATGCATTTGTTTGCTATCTTTGTAAAGTACCTCTTAAAAACAGCATTTATTTTGTCTCGATTTGTCTTATGCATTGATTATTTGTAATACACTGGGTTTAATTCTCAAGGCGAAGAATCGGGTACTGTGATATAGTAGAAGCCTTACTAGGATAGAGTATGCTGGCACCAAGTCACATATTAGCAGTCCCCAAAATGATGTGTAGCCAAATTAATAAAAAGGCATTAATAAAACTGGCTGTATTATACCTTGATCTAAAACAACTAATGGTATCAAATTACAGAATAAAACAACATTTTTTAATTTTATAATAAAATATTCATCCATTTTAATAAGTATTAAATATTAACATACTTAAATAAAGAGTGTGACTTAATTTTAATTTATCATATATTCATATTGAATTATACTTAAAGTCACTATAGAGTAGAGCTCGCCAGAATGCGGACGAACCGGCGACCAATAGGCGGCTTATCTTTTTTTTTATTTTTTATACTGCTTAGTTGGCAGACAAGCACACAGCCCACCTGATGGAAAGTGGTTACCGTGGCCCATGGACTGTAACACCAGAGGACTCACAGTCGCGCTGCCAACCCTGTAAGTACAGAGTTTCTGTGCCGTCAGTGTAGAAGACAAAGCAGGACAAGCCTTTAGTCTTCCCACCGACAGCACAAATTCTCCAGTGAGCTCTGGCTACCCTACTCACCGCTGGGAACACAACACGAATTTTAAGATGATAGCTTTATACTATAGTACCGCCGTTATCATCTCGATCTTGTCATAAATATTTTTAGCACCCATCTCGCTTGCTCTCATAGTTCATTAATAGTGCTGTTTATATGAGTTCCGTGCGGCTCAGATGCTAATGGCAGTACTATATGTACCTACATTTCGTATTCCACTTCCCATTTTTTCCTTTCCGTCGGTCTTCCGTAATATTGTATTCCCTTACCTACTTATAATATATATGTAGTTATTGTTACTTTTTAATTGACATTGTATTATTTTGCAAACTTATTTATAATAGGCAAATCAGTCATATTTACATTTACATTACTTAGATGTGTTTATAATTTTATACTTACATTAATAAGACACAATACGACAAAAATTGTATAACAATAAATTATATACCTTAAATATTAAAGAGAATACCCAGGACAGGACAACACTCGAGAGTCAGATGCTTTGTTTCTGAGCTATCAGTGTTTAGTTCTTTATTGTTGAATAGTTATAACGAAATTGTAAATACTTCAAAATTTATATAATCAACAAAGATATTTCTTTCTGTATCAACTACAAATACTATAACATGTTTCTTGTCAGTAACTGTCATTAACTTTTGAGCCTATACCACAAACTCTTAAAACAGAATAATAATTGAATGGTTGTCTCATACTACCAACTGCAAATGTATCCTATATGTTATTGATATGGGATTACAAAGTAACATTTGGAGTTGGCAGTATGACAGCCATTCAATTACTGACCGGTTTTAAGAGTTCTTGATAGGCATACTGGTGAGTATAATATATAGACAGGCCCCTCTTCCCCACTGGGCACTATGGGCACGTGCCCAGGGCCCCGCGATCGAATGGGGCCCCCTAGTTCCTGCCAGATTACCAAATGATAACCGATATTTAGGTATTACCGAAAAACATTAATTTTGAAAAATCTGATGATAATGACTTACTACAATACCTACGCTTATTATATTAGCTTTAGTTTGCCGCATGCGGATAGCTATACCTTGTACAACATAGCTTGAACTTTTTGACAGATGGGTCAGTGATGGGAAACAGAAAATATCTATTGGTGTAAAAAATGTGTTGGCTAAATATGTGGCTGTATGTATGTTTTAAACTATTCAAAATAAATAAATTCATTCGTCAATCAATTTTATTGCACTAGACATAAAAACATTGGGTAGGTACCATTGTTTTCAGTTTTTCTATTTAAATTTTACTTCGAAGCAATAAAAACCACTTAAGACTTTCGGAAAATGCTTGAGTCCTTAACAGGTACTCTTATGTTGTGTGTCTATTCTTATGATTATTTTCAATTTTTAATATTATTAAAATAAGAAAATATTGTTCGTCGTTGCAAAGTTATATCGATTTCAGATTTGACATCCGTCAAAAAGAAAGATCAAACTAATAAATAAACAGGGTATAAGTACTCCACTCTCTCTCAAAAATGAGTTTTTCCGATATTAGTATATTTAGGTTAATTTAAATACCTATATGTAAGTATAGGAATACAATTAAAAGAAAAATTATTAAATAAAAAAAGAAGAATTATTTGATGCGGTGTGGTTTATGTCTTTAAGAAACCTATTCGAACGTCATTCGTAATACCAAAGACAAAAAAGGGGAATTCCCGACTCCCGATCGTCGTTTGACTTGACGAACGGGAATTCCCTTCAAGTATTTGTCTGCGATGTTGTGGCGTTTGTTTTGTTTGTAGTTGTTAGTTTGTTACTGACTGTGCTTGAGCTCTGACAAAAAAATAGTATTGTTTGATTAAATCGTCGTTTGTCTGTTTTGTGTTAGCGAATATTTTCGTTATAAAATTAATTAAATACTGAATTATAATATAAAATGTCGAAACGGTCATATCCTAGTGGAACTGAAAAAAGGAAAAAAGCTCTACATCAGAAAGAAGTAATTGAAAAGTTACTACAAACAAGAATCAAGGAAAAATGTGAATTTGCCACCTTTATACCATGTGCAGGACATTCACTAAACTTGGTAGGTGTCCATGCTGCTGGGTGTGTACCGGAGGCATCACAGTTTTTTGAAATAGTTCAGAAAGTGTACAACTTTTTTTCGGGCTCTACCCACAGATGGAATATATTAACAGAACATTTAGGTTCAAAAAAAGTTGTTAAGAGTCTTTCACAAACCAGATGGTCAGCTTTATTATACTGACGGAAATCTGGAGCACCATATTGGAAAGAATAGACAAAACAAGTAATTATCTTCAGAAAGAAACAATAACACTGGACGTTGCAACCAATTTGTTGACTCCACTTTATGATTTTATTACTAACCTCAGGGATAAATTTGATAACTTCGAATCATCTGCCAAAGAAAATAACCCAGAATCTGACTACAAAGATCTATCTCAAAGAACAAGACGTAGAAGCTCACGGCTGATTTTTTTTGATGGCTCTGCGCCATCAGTCCAATTGAATGGAAAAGAGCGATTCAACGTAGAAACCTTTCTCCCAATAATCGATACCTTGAGTGTTCATCTAAAACAGCGACAAAATTCATATGAGACCGTCAGTCAACGTTTTAGTTTATTTTTTCACTTAAAAACTCTGAATTCCGAAGAGATACGACAAGGATGCAAAGAATTTTCTCAAATCTATCACGAAGATGTAAATGAAAAAGAGTTACAAATAGAATGTCAACATTTAAAAGAATACTTAAAAAATGTTCAGAGTGAAAATGAAGCATCTAACAGTGTACAGGAAGTATATAATCTATTAAAGCAAAACAAAATTGAAGACACATTTCCTAACGTAGAAATTGCATTGAGAATATTTTTAAGTATGATGGTAACTAACTGCAGCGGAGAACGCTCCTTCTCCAAATTGAAACGAATAAAAAATGAATTAAGAAGTACAATGCTTCAAGAGAGATTAACTAGTTTGTCGCTGATGTCCATAGAATGTGATATTCTCAACACCATAGATTTTGAAGATGTGATTAACGATTTTGCTCATCTTAAATCTAGAAGGGTACCTTTGCAATCAACATAGAATTAATCTAAGGATTTTATGTTAAGCGAGTTACTTTTGTAGATTATTTTTTATATTTCCTATTTTTTTATAGTTAGTAACTAAATAAAAATAAATTTAGAACCTTGTTTGTCTTTCTTTATCTATTGTAACTAAATAGTGTTTTCTCAAGGTCCTAGGGGCCCCATGATCCTAATGTGCCCAGGGCCTCAAATAGTTTAAAGACGGCCCTGTATATAGATATAAAACTAGCTGGCCCACCCCGGCTACACTGTCCCATTCCCTTAAATGATATATAGACTAAAACTTTCTTCACGAACAGTAGTTACTAAGATTAGCGCGTTCAAACAAACAAACAAACAAATTCTTCTGCTTTATAACATTAGTATAGAATACACTTTGCTAGCCTCGCCCTCGTTAAATTCATATCCAAAAATTTATGAAACAGATTTGAGAGGCGAAGGTACTTGGACAATGAACAACTCGCTAGAGGTTTGACCTTGCCCTAGACATACCTATGTTCACCAGATCGAAGACGTCTTAAAGAAAGGTTGGGTCAAGAATAACCGCAACCGGCGTACATGTATGAAAACAATTATGAAGGTAGAAGAAGTGAAAGGTGGTATACCAGGATCGCAGCAGGTGGATAAACATTGTCTCTGCTTACCCCAAAAGAAAATATGTGAGATATGTAATAACAGGGACCATATTATGCTATCAAGTGTAGTTCTTCTCAGGCATTTGAAAGGCGTTCAATCTCTTATAGACATCCAGCATAGTGGGCCGTTCGTTTCTCTTAAACTTAGTGCAGTGCAGTCCTATAGCGAAGAATTCGCGGCACATTGCTGGATCAGAATAAGCCGTTCCTCGGAGTACTGGATCTTCCAGAGTCGCTGTAAATACAAAGAAATTGTTTTTGACCTTTGCTGCATGTTCTATATAAAACAGTTATAAATAACACATAAGAACCATTTTTTCAACCATTCCTTTAGGTTAGATAGGTACATAACTAAACGTAAATAATCTTTATGTGTCTTTTTAATATGTTGTATTTAAAACTCGGTTTATTAAATATTTTTTAGAAATTCATTTTAAATACTAAAATCCGAATTTTAATTCAAAAGTCGTTACATGATTTGACCTTGAATACTGAGTGGTTTTAATGAGAGTGTTTAACATTACCACTAATGGTTAGAAAAATGCAGCGCCATCTAGCCTTGTTAATTTGAACTCCTACAGAGCTACGATCCTGCATCGCGCTATGATAGTTCTCGCACTAATTAACAAAGTCAGGTAGGTATGTAAAGGTTTAGCTGCCGAAACAGTCCCAACATAGGGCCGTTGGGCTGCGGCCCCTACGGTCGTAACATCCTCACTGACATCACACTGTTCCTGTATATCCAACCTCTCCCTGTACTAAATTTCATCCAAATCCATTCAGCCGTCTGAGCGAACGAACATTCAAACATATTCACTTCTATATTAGGAAGTATGATGGAAATAAATACCTGGATCAATTCCAATTTTAGCTAAGTCGTGTATATGGTGGCTAAGCAGCTGCACCTTCCTGTTATGGTCTATCGCGGGAAGCGCTGTGGCCATCTCGACCATCACCACGCCATAGCTGTAGACGTCCACCGCCGGGGATAGGCAGCGGGTGCTCAGGTATTCGTATGGTAAGTAGGGCCGGGTGCCGAATACTCTGTTAAAAAAAACTTGTTTTTAATTTTGGAGATGATGCAGATTGAGCCGACTTGTCTGACTTCTAAAATTTAATATGATATAGTAAAACCGTGAGAGGCAGTGCATGCAGCACGGCAAACCTATGAGCGGGAAAGAGACCGCCCGCCGCCGCTGAGCTCTCTTTTGCACTCATTGGCTTGCTTAGCTGCTTGGTGCTAAGGCCGTGGACGCGGCCGCGCGCGTCCGCGGCCTTAGGTAGAAGTAGGAATATTAGTAAGTACTATAAATATAAACACCTCAACAAAGTCTAGGGAACAAGATGACCCCAATTATTTTTTTTCGTGTAAATCTTGTTTTGCAAATAACTGGCAGCAAATAAATAAAAATAGAATAAAATAGATTACAGAGTTGTTCGAAATTTAAAAATAAAGTTAAATAAGTAATGATTTTCGAATATGGAGGGAAAACTTTTAAGTGTTTGATTGTGCAGTTTCTCTGAGGCAAAATAAAAATTATTTTTTTCGATTGTAAATAACGTTTATTATAAATAATACGTCTTTTACGTATGGTTTGTGCATTTTTGTGACTGTAGTCATCATGTCACGTCGTCATTTAAGTCGCGAAGAGATGTTAAGGGCTGTTGGTATGCTGCAAGCTGGACGAACTCAACGCGACGTAGCGGATGCTGTCAACACCCAACCAAGCGTAATTTGCAGATTATGGGCACGCTACAGGTCTACAGGGGATGTTGCCGAACGTCACAGGGGACGAAATAGGGTTACTACCCCGCGACAAGATCGTTTCTTGCAAAATTCCGCAAGGCGGCAACCCACGATTACTGCTCGTCAGTTGGTCGCAGGCCTCCAGTCTCAGCATCAAGTGGTTATTAGCGATCAAACTGTCAGAAGAAGACTACACGAAGCCAATCTTTATGCTCGCAGACCGCTTAGGGTTCCAGCTCTTCGACGTGGAAATCGAGGTCGTCGCTTATTGTGGGCTAACGCACATTTACAGTGGACCGACCATCAATGGGCACGGGTTCTGTTTTCCGACGAATCTTGCTTCGGTTTTCATCCTGATTCGAGAAGAGTGCGTATATGGCGAGTTCCTGGACGTCGGAGTCGTCTCCAGAATCCGCAAGACGTTCATCCTTACCAAGGTGGAACAATCATGGTATGGGCTGGAATTCGCCTTGGTGGAAGGACCGACCTCGTTTGGATACGGGGCAATTTGAATGCAAACCAATACATTCAGGAGGTTATACACCCCATGGTAATCCCTCATCGACAGCAGTTCGGTCAAGATTTAATGTTAATGCAAGATAATGCACGGTCACACACCGCGAGGGTAGTGGTCAATGCGTTAAGCGAGCACAATATGACGACGTTGGAATGGCCTGCTCAGTCTGCCGACCTCAATCCCATAGAGCATGCCTGGGATTTGCTTGGGAGAAGAGCTTTCAGTGATTCTTTGGAAAATCTGAACACTGAAGAACAACTTTTTTTACACCTTCGCAGTGTATGGAGCCATATTCCACAGACGATGATTGACAATCTCATACTAAGTATGCCACGCCGTTGTCGAGCTGTTGCTAATGCTTTAGGAGGTCCTACAGATTATTTAAAACGTTTAAAGTACGGTTAATTACTGTATTTCTTACTACCTCGTTATTTTTGTGCCTAATCATAGAAGGTTGTAATACTCAATATTGGCACTATTCAATTCTTTCTTAATGGTGGCGCGATTGGCCACGTGAGCTAGTAGACTGTATTATGCGGGGATGAAGATAACTGTTCCATTGACGCTTTACACACAAACAAGACAGGTGATCGGGTTGCCGCGGATGTGATCTAGGCAATGAATGCAACCCGAGAAATTAGGAGAGGATGCACTAACCTTCACGACACCATGTGTTTTCATCGCAGCCGGTGCACGGATCTTCTCTTCCTTGCTCAGGAGCTGCCGCCCACATCACTAAATCACTTGAGGGACACACGAGAGGCACAATCCGATCGGTAAGGGTCTATGAAGCGGTTAAAATGCAACAAATATTATTCATTTCTGAGAGACGCGCGCGCGGTCCGCCTTTACGCTGGCTAGTTCATAGCGGGACTGAGTGTCTATTGTGACAATTGGCGGGCGAAAACTATTGCTATCTTTCACTTAGAGGTAGTGCGGGAGGGGAGATGGGTATAGGAGGAGTGTGTTTCCGCGTCAGAAAATACAGATTCTACATCGGCGCAACCATTCCCCCCGGCTTGAAGGGTTACCTTCGAAACGAAAAATGCGGAACAAATCTAAAGTCTAATCTAAATCTAGGTTTGGGAAATAACAACTAAAATATAAACCTAGATTTGAACTCGTGCCTACTGCTGGTTAGGCAGAGGGCAGAGGCGAACAACCGGGCGTAGATACGATCCGGTTGCAGTTTTAACCCGTACAACACGAGTTATCCCGCGGGAATCGGGAAAAACTTCCTCTACTACTCCCAGAGGCCAATGTAAAGGAGGCGCATTCTCAGTCATAAGGACTACCACCGTACCTACAGTAATTGGGTTAGATGGAGTATTCCATTTTTGACGCGACTGCAGCGTGTGCAAATAATCGGTTCTCCAACTGGTCCAAAACGATTGGACTAATTTATCTAAAAGAGCGTGACGAGTTAGAAAATGCATTCTATCGTCATTAACATCTATTGCGGGCAAATACTTCGCGTACTTAAATCACCGGTCAACTCTATATGACCGCGCGTAGATGAAATTCTCAAAAATCGGCCTACATAAACAACACAACGCAACAGTCTCGACCAAGACGAGACGCGATTAGCCAACAACAAAATAAGGGACCCTTCACGCGGGACCGATACAACAAGCGAGTGCTTCTTCTCCTCGGGTGGTTCGGAAACCGTAGTGGGATTGAATTGACTAACTGGCCACTTATCTAACGCGGCATGAATCCAGGACGGTCCACTAAACCATAACGGGTGATCTAAAATTTGCGAAGGAAGCAATCCACGAGAGAGACAATCGGCTGGGTTGTCGGTGCCAGCAACGTGAAAAAGATTTTGTGGCGCTAATTCAGATTGAATTTTTGCCACTCTATTAGCGACGAATGTGTCCCAACGATGGGGCGAAGAGTGGGCCCAACACAAAGCGACTGTTGAGCCCTAAAAGCTAAAATTCTACTAATATTAATGCGAAAATTTACAATTATGTTAAATAAATTACCTTAAAGATTCCGACCACAATACAAAATGTCATTAAGCGACACGGAAGTGCTAGTCTCAGCACTGCCATCCAAAACTACGCGGAGTTTAGTAGTAGGCTTATCTTCTCTAATAACTCCGTGGTGCGGGATAATGTACGAAGGCTGGGTCCCGCCAGTGTCCGCAGGCGCAGGTGAGATGCAACCTTTATCTAAATATTCGTTAACAACCTCATCACAGGCCCGCTTCAACCTTGGAGACGCCTGCATCTTTCGTTCCAAACAAAGAAAGCGTTTTTCAGCGGATACACGGGAGTCACCGAGCGAAAAAATATCTCCCTTGAAAGGGAGCGTGACAACATAACGACCCTGCTCATCACGAGTAGTCGTGCGACAACAAATCTCCTCAGCCATCTTGTCATCAGGGCTTAGGATAGGTGGGACATTGACCTCTTCAATTTCCCAAAACTGGCGGATGGTAGACTCCAGTGGCGGCTCGACGGTGCAACAGAACGAAGCAGTCGAGTGACTAAAACTATCTATAGAAGCGGGTGCGGAACCAATTATAACAAAACCTAGAACTGTTTCCAGTGCGTGCGGAGCGGGGTACGTCGGTCCCCCTTGAACCTTACGTGATAACTGGAGGTGCGGGAGAATCGAAGCGCCGATCAATATATCGACGACTCCAGGAACAGCGTAAGTCTCATCTGCTAAAGGCAAGTCTTTAAATTTCGTTAATAAAGACGTGTCAACCGGGACGGTAGGCAACTGTTCAGTTATTTTATCTATAACGAGCGAATCCATGTCAAACCAAATATTATTATTAAAACGAGATCCAAACCTTGTTTTAACGGTGCCATGAACAGCTGACCGTAAACCCCCAAAACCTTTCACCACTGAGTGGGTTGAACGCTTATTAACATTGAAACCAAGACGTTGACAACAATCTTGAGTAATAAAATTACTTTGCGAAGCGCCATCTAATAGCGCTCGAACAATGTGCGGTTTACCTAATGCATCAACAATAACAACGCGAGCGGTCGCGAGACACACAGTAGTGAGTGCAGCACTAGCGGAGAACGAACACAAGGTGACGTCATTCGCAGCGGTCTCCGGGCCGGCCGGAGCGCGCGCGAGCGCAGGCGGCGGCCGTGGCGCAGGCCGCCGTGTGCCACCGCTCGACGAACCAACTGTGCTCACATTGGATGCGGCATTACTATTTTCAAAATGAAGTAAAGTGTGGTGTCTCGCTTGACATTTGCGACAACTATTTCTACTATTACATAAAACAACGCGGTGTTTAGTACCGAGACAATTAAAACAAAAATTATTAGCGCGAACAAATTTATAACGATCACTAGGCGACAATTTTAGGAAACCAGGACACTTGTACAGTTGCGAATGATGAGTATTACACAAAGAGCAAACAGGTGATTGTACATGTGCTGGTGCGGTATTAACATAAGTATGAGTTGACCTCAGTGACCTCGATGAGGCATCTATTTTGCGTTCAGAAGTAACAACCTTCTTCGCGCCTTCATGTTTCGATGAAGAGCGTTGCAATACTTTTATATGCTCGCGAACAAAACTTTCTAAGTCTTCGAACTTAGGAATTTTATTGCCGCGATGATCCGACTCAAATAAACGAATGGTTTCGGAATCTAATTTCTTTAAACCCATATACAAAAATAAGAAGTCGCAGAGGTCATCGATCTTTAGGTTCTTTACGGCGCGAACAGATGATGCGAAAGTATCAAGAAATTTCTCTAAGTTTTGATCGTTACATGCCGTAATGGATTTCAAATCAAACATCTGATCCAAATATGCGTTAGCTACCGATCTTTTATCCTCATACTTAGCTTTCAAAGTATTTAAAATTAAACTATAATTTTCGGCACTAAACGTAATTCCAGCGCAAACGGTTATAGCTTTACCAGTCAATTTTTCAACGAGATAATGCAATTTTTCGTGATCTGTCAACGAAACGTTCTTATCTATTGTATTCTCAAAACTATCTATAAATAAACACCAATTGCGAATGTTACCATCAAATTCGGGTATTTGAATTGGTGGCAACTTAGGTCGGTCGCGAGTGGGGTTGGGGCGGACAGACGGTTTCTCCAAACTCCTAGCGACGCGTTTGATACGACAATACAAATCGTCAAACGACGACAAGGCCTGATAACTCACTGAGTAATCGGGATTTAAATTTAACTCTAAAACGTTGATGTCATGTACTAAAGACTCGAAATCCGTGCGCAAACTATCCAAGTTTTCTATAGAACACAAGAACGAATCTCTAATAGCCAAATCAGAGGTTTTAAGTGCATTATCACAAATCGATTGTACGCGAGAGTAAATCATTTCTCTTTTAGCGTATAAAAGTTTCAGTTGAACTTTACTATCGGTACTACCAACCTTTGGGGGCATGTTTACAATTAAATATCAAACTAAAGTGCGGTAAACAACAAATATGAAATGACTTAATCTTAGCGGTACAGAGCAGCGACGCGGCGCGAGCGATACTCCGCAGGTAGGTAGGTACTTACAACTGTGAATGCACGCTTGAACAAAACGCGCCTAGCAACAGCCAGATCGTACTTACGCGAGCCAGACCGCTGTCTAGGTTCAACTATTATTTCAGAGATTAAGTATTGCGTAATATCTATTCAAATTAAAATACTTTCGTATGAATTTGAATGAAATGCGGGCGAGGTAGGTACAACCACGTATCTACCCACGTAGGTATTAGGTAAATACGATTCGAGCTGCGGCGAACGAACAACTTAATTGAAAAAAATAAAACAAAAGCCAAATGCGTTAGGTATTACACTGTGCCTATGCACTAGGGTGTCTAGTATACCTAAGATCTAAGCCTAAATGCCTAGATGCGGGGTTTTCTACTAAAATAACTAGGTATTTAGGCGCGGTGCGTTTATTCCCAATAGAATAATAACAAAATTGCGAACTACGACTAAGTGTTGATACAATACCTAACCTATATATGTACTAGGTAGGTACGATGCGAGCCAGCGGCGAACGGACAACAAAATTCTAAGCCTAAATGTCTAGATGCGGGGTTTTCTACTAAAATAACCAGGCATTTAGGTGCGGTGCGCTTATTCCCAATAGAATAATAACAAACTACGAACTACGGCTAAGAATCCGGTTCGATCAGGACCAGAGAATGGTGGCGCGATTGGCCACGTGAGCTAGTGGACTGTATTATGCGGGGATGAAGATAACTGTTCCATTGACGCTTTACACACAAACAAGACAGGTGATCGGGTTGCCGCGGATGTGATCTAGGCAATGAATGCAACCCGAGAAATTAGGAGAGGATGCACTAACCTTCACGACACCACGTGTTTTCATCGCAGCCGGTGCACGGATCTTCTCTTCCTTGCTCAGGAGCTGCCGCCCACATCACTAAATCACTTGAGGGACACACGAGAGGCACAATCCGATCGGTAAGGGTCTATGAAGCGGTTAAAATGCAACAAATATTATTCATTTCTGAGAGACGCGCGCGCGGTCCGCCTTTACGCTGGCTAGTTCATAGCGGGACTGAGTGTCTATTGTGACAATTGGCGGGCGAAAACTATTGCTATCTTTCACTTAGAGGTAGTGCGGGAGGGGAGATGGGTATAGGAGGAGTGTGTTTCCGCGTCAGAAAATACAGATTCTACATCGGCGCAACCACTTAAAAAAAATAAAAATTTGGTATGACAATGTTTTTATTAAAATTAAAATTAAAAACGGTATAAAAATACCCTTCTATTGATATAAAACACTCACTATTACAAGAAAGGGTTTTTAAATAAAAACTAGAAATGTCCTTGTTCCCTAGACTTTGTTGATGTGTGTATCTCAAAACATTTGCTACTAGAGACATACATTCCATAGAGACAAGTAGACACTTGTCATTTCTTTCTAAACGAAGAGTAAATCATACGCCGTCACCTAAACGTAATAATTATACAAATTAATTTGAATTTATAGTACAACTGCACAAACTTTTGTCATTGGCTAGACAAGTTGGTAGGTACAGCCAATGACAAAAGTTAATATCTCGATATTTTCTCTATAAATATTTGTAACATTTTTTTCTTATAACTTGCCTCATATTAACTTTGACCAGGGGTATAAAAAATTTCCTTACCTTGATACTTTCAAATGTGTTCTGTCTTCACCATAAGGTCCTTTCCTGGCTAGGCCAAAGTCTCCGATCTTAGGCATGAGACACTGGTCCAGTAGAATGTTAGCTGGTTTTATGTCACCGTGGATGAGAGGTGTTCCAGCCATTGTGTGGAGGAATTGAAGACCTCTGAAAAGATTTATTGTTATTTATAATCAATTTCGGTAGTGTAACGGTAGCGAGTGTAACAAACGTATAAGGGTTCTAGGTTCTATTCTATACACTGTAAAGCTTTATTGAGTTTTCTGTGAAATTTAACAATATATACCCCCTTGATGGCAAGTTTCCCACATAATTGATAATGGAATGTATCAACTGTGGGGCTTGTGGTCCAATAGATGTTGAGTAGGTTAGCACATTGTGAGGTTAAGTACAGTCAGGTGCACAGAGGCATTATGTTCTAGCTTTACAAAAAAACCTTTCCTATGTTGGTCCTCATTTCCCTATATGGTATGGATTGAAGTTTAATTACCTTGCTACTCCATGCGCAATATTATAACGCTGAGACCACGTGAGCGGCGGGTGATGTGTCTTCCCTCGAAGCCTCTGCTCCACAGACCCGCCTGCCATCAGCTGGTACACTAAACACGCTTCTGGACCTAGAAACGATAGTTTAATACTGTAAATTGCTTGTGTACTAGTGGGTTCACGTCGATAGTTTAATGGCCGGGATTCAAACCCCGGGACCTCTCGATCCTAAGGCCGACTCCTAAACCATTAAGCTACCGATGCTAAATGAACTAGAGTTGATTGGGTATATTTTTTCATTCACTCTACAAGATACCTATTATAATTTTAGACTCTAAATGCATAACGGTAAAGTCTAAAATCAAATGGTATTTTTGCAGTGTCAGTGATATAACAGTGCCCTGAACATTAGCAGAATCAGAGTCTGAAAATTCAGCACAACAATAAAAGATCACGATTGATTCAGTTTCTCATACCTCCCAAACAGTACCCGTAGAGCGGCAGAATGTTATCATGCCGATATTGATTGAGACACATCTCCGAGATAAGCTCCTTGTTCCGTCCGTCGTTTTCTCTCTGCAGGCGCTTGACAGCAACAGGGAGGTGTTTCCATTCACCTGCGAAGTACATGGAAAGAAGTTTCAAAGGTGCTTCTACCTATAAGTACCTATAAGTACCTATAAGTAGGACATATGCACACATGAAAGAAGTTTCATGTGTGTATATGTCCTACTCCGATAGGAAAAAGGTGGGTACCCGGCGTTTTATATGTATGTACTTTATGTATTCTCTCCAAGTCTATTCATTATCATTGTAGCGTTGATTTCGGTTGGATCCGGGACCTCGAATCTCCATGTCCCCTTTCCAGCAGTGCGGTTGCACTACCGGACCCCAGGGCATATTGTCCCTTACGATGTCAAACTAGCACTTCTTGGACTCCCCCTGCTACTGGGGCATAACCAGATATTTGTTATGCCATTTAGCTAATTCGTCAATGTGAGAGCGATTCGACATTAGGCGCATATGGCAGGTGTGGTTGAGCTAAGCCACAAAGAAACCACCCTAAATATGGTTGTAGATAAAATAAATATATTTAAATTCACAGCCATTTCATCAGTAACAAAGTAGTCAGAACGTGGAACAAGCTCCCAGAACAAGACAGACTTGATAAATTTTACCTCAAACTAGAGAAATAGAAGGAAAGAAAATGGAAACTGGATACAGGCATTATCAGTTGTCTACGACTGCCTGCCTGCTAACTAGCAATAAAAAAATCTCAAAAAATAAAACCAAGTGTTTTGTGCTCCTGTTGTCTCTTTCTTACCTTTGAACACTTGTCCAAATCCGCCTCTACCAAGCAAGTTGTTATTACTCCAGTTATTAGTGGCTTCCTTCAATTCTTCATAACTCATCCTCGGTATAGCTGACACTTTCTTCATGATTTCATCGTCATCATTGTTCACCCGGCCTCCTGTGGAAGAATCCTGTAAAAAAGTTACATGTAGTTTTTAATAAAAGTTGCTAATAGCATGACATGAGTCATACAACGGTACTGTGGCGTTGACCTTCCAATAGGTCAAAGTCCTCTTAATGTTAATAATTACGTTGAAGTGTTCATCTTCATATTGAATAAACACTTGTCTTTTCTACAGTACCTATTTAATTTTTTAACAAAACTGGTTTAGCCTCACTGTATTCTCAAAAGTCTACAATGAATGAAATTTGTGTAACAAGTTCCAACAATTGCCGTCGATCAACAGTATAAACAGTCATGGAGCATGCACCAAGATCTTCGTTGTCAAACCAATCTCATACATATTGATGAATGAGGCTCTGGAGGAGGTTATTCTTTCTGGGTTACGAAGTCAGACGGCAGATGTGCCTTGAAAAACCGCATAAGATAAACTAAAAAGAAGAGTAAAAATAGGGGCCCCAGTCATAACCTCGGATGCAACTAGGAACTATGCTAAGATGATGTTAAAACTTTCAAGTTCAACTATGTGAGCAAGTAAGTATGCAGATGTTTCTGATAGGTGGTTATTTAAATTAGATTGGATACATTCAAAATTGTAGCTTTGCGTATAATGAACTTTACGGGTGAGAGCATCCATTCTAGGACTAATACAACACAGAGATTCTATGAATAGAAGTTGGGCAGGGATTTCCCCGATAGAATTAAAGCCGCTTACAGAAAGAAGCGTCAACAACATTATTTATTTAGTGTTGTTTCTCGTATTATTGTCCTGATTCAACACTCCTTAGGCAATGGGCCCAGGATTAGGTTGGCGACATGAATGACCCCTCGAGTAGGTAATTGGTACAAGATTTTGTAAGCGATGCATCGGTAACATACATATATATAATCACGCCTTTATCCCCAAAGGGTTAGGCAGAGGTGAATTAACACCCACATTTCACCTATCATTGTATTCGGTCCCACGTAATAGGGGGTGGAACTTTTGCCGTTTTCTGGGTACTATTGTTGATTCGAGCCATCCATTTGAGGCAGAATCTGGGCTGTATATATCTGTCTGATGTTAAACAGCCCTATCCCTAAGTCGCCTTGTACGACACCGCATGGAAAGAAATGGGGTGGTCCAAATTCTACTCTGCCGGGAACCACGCGGCTATCGGCAGGCATCGGTAACATTTTAACATATAAGCGGGCTACAGTATAAAGAAATACGTAATCCTTTGCTTTAAGTTCTTGAATTGTTATAAAATGCGAGCGTGCAATATTGATCTCATTCTCGCAACTTACAGGAACATAATTCCCGAAATAACAATAACCAATGTGCTATTCTAGATAACATTCTATCTCTGTGCCAAATTTTGTTCATCCGATTACCTGTCTTTGCGCCAAAAAGTAAACTTTCACATCTATAATGTTAGTTGGACTTATATAATAGCTATAGCATAGTTGTATGTGAATTTTAGTATGTAGAAATAACTCTCGGATGAGACACGACAGCGCATAATTTAAAAATTCCCTTGTGCTTCGAGAATAATTGCAGAGACAGTAGTCAGACAACATTGGGTAAAGCTTGTATATTTGCATTGGTCTGGGTGTTCCTATTTCTATGTATGTATTTACAAAAAAAAGAAGTATTTAAGTATGTTTATACGCAATCTAGATTCTGTAACACAAGCTAGTTGAGCTGTGCTCACCATGGGTCTAGACAGCGTTGTGTGAAATGTTGCGGAATAATGTGGCATATTTATTTGCAAACAAATGGCTGGTTTATAAACGCACACATGCGGCACACGTTGAAGTTTTAATAAATAATTCGTAATATATACGTCTGGACTGGTGATAGGTCCTACAAAATAATAATCAGGGATGAAAAAACGTACAAACCAAAAAAATATCGATTACTAAGTTGAAAAACAATTACTTCAAAACAATAACCCATTTATGCGAAGTCGAAATAAATTGTTTTTAGTAATTGGCAACTATAAAATTAAGTCACAGGTTTTAAGGTCAAAAATCGAACATTTCTTCGATTTATTAAAAGAAGATGACGCATACATGTCCTGTAATGTAGGTAGGTACTAAAAAATTATCCTGTTGCTGTGAAGGAATGTCGTTACCTTACCGAGAATGACGCAAAGATTTCCAAGATTGAATTGAAGGAAAATGAAATTTCTTGTCGGTCACTATCCCCAGAAACTATGGAATTACTCTTTACAAATAACAACCAATATTTTCCGTTTTCTTTTAATTACTATTAGTTCAGGACATGATGGTATTTGGTACTAGTACTCGCCAAAGTCCCTTTCTAGGGAGAATATTCTATCTGGACCGCAAAGTTTGTTTGTTGCTTAATCACACCAACATAGCCAGTTTTGACCAGAAAATTCATATTTTTATCATGTAACAAATGTTGCAATTTGCAATTGTAAAGATATAATATTGAAAAAAGTTATAATTGTCGACAAGTACATTCAATGACATAAGTTGATTAACACTAAAATATTTGCCTTTTATACCATTCTTGTCATTGGCTGTACTTTAATTAACGTACCGCAGATAATTTCCTATATCACCAGTTCTAATTGGAACTTATGGAATGCAGTAAGTCTAATTCGTCTAAAACAATGGACAGTCAATCGTCATTAATGGTTTTGTGGTCTGGACAGTGGCGTAAATTCTTATAAATAAACGGTATTATGAACACGCGTCATAAGGGGTCTTCTTCGTATTATGTTTCCTGTAGATTAGGCTACAACTACGAAACCAGTCGGACGGGTCATGGATTGAGGTTGTTCGAATGCAACTACCTACACTAAACGCGCCGTTTTTGATGAGTCAAGAGAGGTGGCGCCATCAGATCAAGTGTTACATAAATGTATTTTTGATAATAGAAAGTTTGTTTATTTTAGTTTCTTCTAAAATAATTTCTACGAAAAGAAGACTAAAAATAATAAAGCAATGGGTAAAGATAAATGTCAATAAATCAATCAACTATTCAATCGCAATCCACTGCTGGACTAGGCCTCTCCCAATGTTGGGAGTTGGGAGGCTTTAGCCTACTGTTTCCGCGCTAGTCAGACGGGTCGGTACAGGGATCTATTTCGAGTTTTCCTTCTCTCGCTGTGATATTGTATGCGTATGTTTTCGTTAGTCGCCTCTTACGACACCCTTCGGATGAGATGGGGTGGTGATAATTGTATTTTTTCTCCGTCACCACACAGATAACAGATACAGGCAAGTATTTATTTTATTTATTTATTTAAGCTTTTTGCACAAACAGACAGAATGTACAAAGGCGGACTTAATGCCACAGGCATTTTCTACCAGTCAACCTTAGGGTGATGCAGAGATATGAACAAACGTTAGAAAGTTCGCGTAGTGAAGCTGGGGCGGGTCAGCCAGTCATAGTAAAAAAAGCCAGTCAAGTGCGTGTCGGACTTGCGCAGCGAGTGTTCCGTAACTCGAGCTTGAGCATAAACCGTAATATATATATATTTAAGATTGATTTTTGCACAGTTTTAACTTGATACCTTCACGCATTCCTGAGAAAAAGGTCTTGACAGACAGACAGACAGACAATGAATTGATTATAAGGGTTCCGTTTTTTTTTTCGTTTTGATGTACGGAACCCTGGACTGTTTATACTACATGGACCAACCGAAAAAAATATAAAAAGGCTATTATAATCAATCAATGAAACGATGGTTTTATATGCTTTTCATGATTGGTTTAATAAATATAATATTATATCTAATTGGCATGCCTCGGTCAGCGGTAAAATACGAAAGTTTCCTGATCGAAACCACGACCAACCGTTAGCAACGATAAGAATATATCAAAGTGCTAATGACAGACATAATGTCTCATTGGGCCATCTTTACAAGGATGACGCAATAGAACTGGCCTGTTTTGCCTACATAATTATTATCTACTTACCTACTTACTAGCTGTGACGTCAATATGTATGAGGTGTTCCCAAATATCTTCTTTAATAAATGGGATAGGTGTTAAGCTAAGTTGTGTTCGAAAAACCGGTTTCATCGGATAATCGAACTGTATCGATTTGCACATCCGTATTTATGTACAATCAGCAACAAATCGATCTTGACGAAGAAAGTACTTAAAATGATGTTAATTCCTTGGTTCTGATAATTTAGTGTAAACATTTAATTCGGACAATTAATAAAACAGTTTGATTTGCTTTTAATACCTTGATTGTATTAAGAACATTTTGAGACTGCAGTCAAGATAGTTCAGACGCTGACTGTTTTTTTTTATACCACTTAGGTGGCAGACAAGCACACGGCCCACCTGATGAAATGGTGTGTGTGGCCTATGGACGTGTGTAACACCAGAGAAGCCACACACGTGCTTCCGACCCTGTAAACACAGAGTCTCTGTGCCGTCAGTGTAGAGGACAAAGCAGGACAAGCCTTTAGTCATCACACTGACAGCACAAATTCTCCAGTGAGCTCTGGCTACCCTACTCACCGCTGGGAACAAAACACGAAGTTGTTATAGCCGCGGTATTCTGTAGGCGGAGTTACTGACCCAGTCGGATTGCTCAATTGGGCGGAAATACCGCCGTGTCCTACACTCCTACCTCCAACTTGCCCCCCCCCCCCCCCCCCCCCCCCACCTTCATGTTAACTGACCGTTCTGATATTAGGTACACACCGATAATTTTGATACTTTGCAGTCAAGATAGTTCTGATGCTGACTGTACCTACCTACAGGTTAATGAATAACATAATAATTATTTATTTATAATGGCTTTAATGAAAAATAGGAATTAAAGCTTCCTATATGATATAGAAAAAATTACGCTCATTGGGAGAGGCCTATGTCCAGCAGTAGACTGACTAATTGATTGATTGATTTATCCCCGGAACGTTAGGCAGAGGTAAATTAACACCCACATTTCACCAATCATTGTATTCGGTCCCACGTAATATGGGGTGAGCCTATTGCCGTATTCCGGGCACTATTGTTGAGTCGAGCCTCAATCTGAAACTGGGCTGAGTACATGTGTATGATGTTAAACAGCCCTATCCCTTAGTCGTCTTGTACGACACCGCATGGGAAGTGATGGGGTGGCCCTAATTCTACTCTGCCGAGAACCACGCGGCCGATTGATTGATATGGTATAAATAAAGAAGACAGTAACTACCTACCTACAATTTTCCCATAACACAAACTGGTTAAGCTATGTTTACTATAAATTTGACATTTTGATTTAGACTCATTTTAACTTTGACATGCTTGCTTGTAATTCTCATGTTTATTTAATATCCTTGGCATAATATGTAATTTTGTCATTTTTGATTTTAGACTCATTTTGACCTTGACATGTTTGCATTAATTTTTCATTTTACAGTTTGATTATATAAACAATGTTGCATGCGGAAATTTCTGTGAGACATGCTGTACATTATTATATGTTAACATCTATATACCTGACCATGTTTCGTGCAATAAATGAATTTACTTACTTACTTACTAAATGTTCTACACAACGCTCTAGACCCATGGTAAGCATAGTTTAACTAGCTTGTGTTATGGAATCTAGAATACGGATAAACATACTTAAATACCTTTTTTTTTGTAAATACATACATACATAAATAAATACTATGTATAATAGAAACACCCAGACCAATGCAAATATCCATATTCATGCATATAAATATTTGCACTGAGCGGGGATCGAACCTGCGCCTTCTCCGTAGCAGTCGCGTTCACTACCGTCACGCCACAGAGGCTGTCACTACGGGTCTTTTTTTTTTTTTACGTGCGCAAAATCCCCACGGATAGGTATCCGTGGGAGGTCCCCACCGGAACCGGTGGAGGAGGTTATGTCGGACTCGAACCGACTAAAAACGCACGCCGCCTGTGGGTCGCTTTGGTTGCTGAAGGTGAGGTTGACAGGCATATCCCTCGCACTCCGGCCGACTCAGGGCCATCTCTCACGATCTGACCCTCTTCTTGGGTGTGGGGACTGCAGAGTCCCCAACTCGTCCCCGGAAACGGGGAGGCGCGCTAGGCGCGCCACCGCCGCGGCCTGCTTCTGCCAGGGTGACAGGCGGCTCCACCTGTCACCTCCAGGCCGGCGCTCATGGGGAGCGGAGGTCGTTCATCGACCTCCGACGCCCGAGTTGCCTTCGTACGCGGGCAGCTTGTCTTGCGATCCTTCGTCGCTCCCGCTGTCACTATGGGTCTAGATAGCACGGTATAGTCGGTAGGTATAAGGATATCTACTTCGAAGAATCGTCAGTTGTAAAAATGTAGAACGCAGTCTAGCATGAGGTAATTCTGAGCAATATGCGTCAACAGGAGCCACATGGTGCCACGGTGACTCATTTAAAGGTATAACATTTACATATTAGATGCCTCGGATTGAATTCAATATGTATATATCTACATATTTAATCATATTGTGTATTTCTACGTATAATCTATTTATCATCGTCATAGCGATTTGCCAATTGCATTCAATGACGTATTATTAATAGATAACAGATGCAGGAACATAGAGGTTTTCGAAAATGGCGTAAACACTAAGCAAACAATTTATTTACTAATAAAATCGTCAATATCATAAATTCACATAAATTACAGTATCATATACAGTACCCCCAACCGCTATGGTGATACGTGGTGAGGTTTCAGACTAGACTAGATTAGAGGAGAGGGGTTCCCCTCTAACCAAAATCATATGTATTCATCAGTATCAAAATAAACGTGATCATGGTGCTTGCAACAGCGCCGAAATATCGGAAACTTAAAACAATGAAACATGGTAAATATCCCGTTTATTTTGATACTGATGTCAGTGACTATGATAGTTTAAATACCTATATCATTTGTATTTTTTGGTAGAAGTTACGAGTTTTTTTTTTTTTTTTTTATATAGGACACGTCAATTGGACTTCGCCTTGCCTGATGGTAAGCTGAAGGCAAAGTCCCAGAAAAGAGGGTCACCATTACTTACACTTACCGTGTGACAATGGTGACACTCCGCTTGACGGCCTTATCATATGCTTTTTCACGCCTCGCTTAAAGTACCCGGGACTGTAGGAAGAAGGAAACACGTGAGCTGGTAATGAATTCCAGGCCTTAATGGTGCGACAGAGGAAAGAGTCTCCGAACCGCTTGGTTCTTGATCGGATGTTTTGCACCGTGTGCGGATGACATCTAAGACCTGCACGCGTTGTCCTGTGTAGGAAAGGAGAGGGTGGGACTAATTGGAAGAGCTCATCAGAACACTCCCCATGGTACAGACGGTAAAATACAGCCATGGACGCAACATCTCTACGCAGCTGTAAAGGTTCTAGGGTGTTCGTGATCTCGGGATTCCCAATGATGCGGACCGCACGTCGCTGCAACCTGTCGAGAGCATCTAGTAAGTACTGTGCTGAACCATCCCAGAGATGCGAGCAGTACTCCACACAGGAGCGAATTTGTGTCTTGTATAGAAGACACCGCTGCTCCGGCGTGAAAAATCGTTTCACTCTGTTCAGGACTCCGAGTTTTCGTGAGGCTGTTTTGATGATGCTTTCGATGTAGTTTTTGTTATTCAGGTTGCAGCGAACATCCATACCTAGGATATTGAGATTGTCCTGCAATGGCAGTGGCGTGCTCTGAAGAGTGGGGAGGGGAAGGAAAGAAGATACTTTTGCTGTAAGCGCACATGCCTGCGTCTTCTTGGCATTGAACTCTACCAGCTTCTCAGAGCCCCATTGAGAAATGTGATTCAGGATCCCGTCAAGCTCAGTGACAAGAAGCAGCCTTTTCTCTGCGATATTTGACTGTTTGGCCGTAGGATGTCCATGATAACTCCCATGTAAAGTACTATCATCTGCATAACAATGAACATTGCCGGTAGACAGCATGTCGTTGATATGCAGAAGAAAGAGAGTGGGTGATAAGACGGACCCCTGGGGCACGCCAGCATTAACCTGCAGAAACTCCGAAGCTCGTCCGTCACAAAGGACGCGAATACGGCGCCCCTGCAGGAAGCTAGCAACCCAGTTGCACAGCCTAGAAGGCAGACCAAAGGCAGGTAGCTTGGAAAGAAGCGATTTGTGCCAGACTCTATCGAAAGCTTTGGCGATGTCAAGACTAATTGCCAGTGACTCGCCGTGCTTGTCCATAGCCTCACCCCAAAGATGGGTAACGTATGCTAGAAGATCACCCGTTGACCGTTTCGGTCTGAAGCCATATTGCCGGTCATTAATTAAGTAGTGATCCTCTAGGTACCGCATGAGCTGTTTGTTAATTATGTGCTCGAACACTTTGCACAGCACTGAGGTGACGGCTAAGGGTCGATAGTTGGCTGGCTCCGAGCGATCCCCCTTCTTGGGAATCGGCTGAACATTCGCCTCTTTCCAAGGCAAAGGCATTGTACCCGAACTGTAGGATGGCCGGTACAGGCGCGTAAGCATTGGAGACAACTCCGCTGCACATTTTTTCAAAACTACCGCTGGACTACCATCCGGACCACTGGCTTTCCGGACATCGAGTGATTGCAGCACTGCACGGACATCGCGTTGCCTGATATGGATATCAGGCATCGCGTGGTCACTGTCGGGTAGTGTTGGTGGCTGCGTACCACAATCATCGATTCGGGAGTTGGCCGCAAAGAGATTAGCCAGCAGATTTGCCTTCTCTTGCGGCTCATGGGCCAGGGATCCATCAGGGTTACGCAGCGGAGGCAGCGAAGGCTGACAGAAGTTGGCTTGCACGGCTTTAGCCAGTCGCCAGTAGCCACGGCTTCCCGTGGGATGCATCACTAGCTCTTGACCAAGCCGCGCTATGCGCAGGGCATCCGCTCCGACGTAGGCCCTTCTACAGACCTTTGTGGCTCTGTTGTACGCCGCCTTGAAGTGGCCCAGATTGGGATGGCGCGTGGCGCGCGCCCTTACCCAAGCGCGGTACGCAGACTGTTTTTGTTCAACAGCTTCCGCGCACTCGCGCCCGAACCAAGGGCGCACCCCGCGGTCACCGGTGACATCGGTGTATGAGATACAGTATTCCATACCCAGACCGATCTCACCGGCGACAGCAGTAGCACAATCCGATGGGTTCTTACCTTCAAAGCAGCGCTCAACCCACGGGATGGACGCAAAATAGTCACGAAGTCCATCCCAGTCCGCTGACGAGTAGTGCCAGAGACGCCGCTTCCCCTGCACGGGTCGTGGGGGCGCTATAATAGGCACTGTAGAACAGACCAGGCAGTGGTCGGAGTTGCCTAAAGCGGCTCGCACCGATACACTGTACTGGTCCGGATCACTCGTCAGCAGAAGGTCTAGCAGAGAAGGTGCTAGGCCCGACCTTCTTGGTATCCTAGTGACCTCGTGCACCAATTGGGTCAGGCCGTGCGCCAGAGCAAATGCGTGGACGGCTCTTCCCGCATGGTCTGTTTTGGAGGAGCCCAACCAGATCTCGTGGTGGGCGTTAAAATCCCCCAAAAATACCATTTCGGCATTCGGAAATCGCTCCTGCGCATCTGCCGCCTGACTCAGATATTCAAAGAGTCGAGTTGTCTCAGCATCTCCTGTATGGGAACGGTAGAGGCACACATAGATCTGACTCGTAGGGCCATGGTCTACGTGTACCCAAAGGACGGAGAAGGATGGGTCCTCTAGGCAGCGCAAACGGCGACAGCAAACATCCGCCCTAACAAACACGCACACCCCGGCTTTTGCACGAAAACTTTCCTCAAGAACATAGCCAGGGTAGAGCAAGTAGGTCGTGTCGTCAGGGCGGTGTATTTGCGTCTCCATTAGAAAAAACATGGCAGGTTTCGCCGTCTCTAGGTGTTGGTGGACGGCGTTGAGGTTTGCATGGAGCCCACAGATGTTAGTGGACTCCACCTCAAATAGCAAGCTTTTGGGAGTGTGACAAGCCGCTGTGTTGTCTATTTCTCTTAATTGCGCTGCCATGAGTTTGGGTGGGAGAAGGCGAGAAAAAAGAGGTGATTGCCGCCGCAGCACCGTGTGACAAAGCGCGGGATATTGGTTTTATCTATGAATGTGAGGCATGGCGAGAGCCGACACGCCGAACGGAAGGGCCCCCGTACCCCCCCCCCCCCCCCCCCCGAGTATGGTCGCCGGGCTCCCAAATCCGCTCACCAACCGGCACGACGAACCATATCGGGATTATGCGCGGCCTGGTGAGGCAGCCTCCCAAGGTGGTTAACCCCAGTTGGGCCCCTGTACTATACCGCGGGCGGCCAGCGGCACCACCGTTTCTACAGGTCTCCCTGTTCGGCGCATCGCCCCGCGCCATCCCCACTAGACTACGCCAAGACCCACTGGTCCCACTAGTGCTGCGACAACCACCACCTCTGCCCGGCTATGCACTTGCTGACCCCTGAACACAATCCAACCGAGATTGAATTGCTATGGAGGGTTTTTCGCAATAGTGCACGGTGGTACCTACCCGGTCGAAACTTGAGACAAATTTGTGCCACCAAGTTTCTACCACCAGTAAAGAGTGAGTATTAAAAAGAAAACAGGATATTCCGATTTTTCACGCGTAATTTTAAAAAAAGAAATACACGTGATATCTCACCTGGTGACCTCTCCCCTGGTGATATTAATAATTTTTTCTGGCCTATGTTACTTCGTGTTCAGTAGCTATAGCGTGATTTAATAAGAAACATCCAAACATCTACAAACGTTCATATTTATAATACTATAAGAAAGATTTTTACGTCACTCCACTCACCTTGCTTATATCTGAACTTGTCTCATACGGACTCCGCGATGATCCATTGTGTTCGCTTGACGTTGGTTGCTGTACTTGTTGGACACCCTGAAAATACAGAAATTATTATAATTTACAACAATACATAGTTTTTTTTTAATTGTCTATTACTTCATCGTTAGTGTTGCTCCCTGCATCCGAGGCTTTCACATTGGAGTCTTGGTCCACGTTCGGGCTCTTCTACCTCCACTTCACCCGTTCTTTGGCATATCTGGCCGTTGTGGAGGTCAGATGGCAGTCACTTCACAGAAAATATCGAAGTTCGCCGAATCACAGACTAGTTGGAAAAAGGTTTAACTGAGAGAATGATGACGAAACATACCTTAACACAATACAAACAGTTAATACATAGTTTGCTACATTTTTATTAGATAATCATAAGGAAAGGCAACAGGAAAGTTATTCAAAGTGAGGTAACAAAGCTTTTTGAAGGATTCTATTATGCAATTATTAAGAGAGTGTTGAGTTCAATTGGCCACGAGCCAAAAAAATTTCAAACTAAGATTATCCTTGTACGCTACTTTCGATGACGATAAGGAAAATTTTTGTAGAAACATAATTACACACTGACATAATAAACGACTGTCGTTTTTTTTTTTGCTTTTACGTTAGGTAAGTTATTTTATTATACAGTTCTTTTATTATGGTGCGGAAATTGCATTGAATTCCCCCCATTTAGGGCCGGTGAGAGGGGTTATATCGGACTCGAGCCGATTAAAATCACACAGCCAGTAACCGGCCGATTTTCCAGACAGCCACCCTTGGCTGTGGGAACAACGGTGTTCCCATCTTGCCCCCGAACTGGAGAAGCGTATTTGCGCCGCTGCCGTTATACTGATTATGCCTACCCTAAAGACACATAGGAGTGTTTAGGGTCTAAACAAGATGTTCAGTATTCAAGTTAACCTCACCTTCAAGCCATCACCATCAATTGAATACAAGAGTATTCTTGTAACAATGAGAATATTCTTTTCAATAGGAGGATAACATTAAATCGAGATTAAATGCAGTGTGGTTTCTTTCTTTATTTTTATTTTGCAGAATTATGAATGCCGTGTCGTATAAGGCGACTAAGGGGTAGGGTTGTTTAATATCAGACATCTATATACAGCTCAGATGCATGGCTTGAGTCAACAATAATGCCCAGAAGACGGTAATTATTATGTGGGACCAAATACAACGATTGGTGATATGTAGGTGTTAATTCATCTCTGCCTAAACCTCCAGGGATAAATTGATAATATGCTTGTATTTAATGGTGAAAAGATTTTTATTATAATAATATAGGCTTTCAAAAGCTTGTATTTTGGGCCCAGGATTCATTCCGCTCTTTAATTTTTGACTTTGACTTTGACACTAAAGTTTCATGGATTTTTCTAGGACCCTTAATAAACACTCCAATTTGAATATAGGAAACATACCTTTTCTATTAACATAACAGGTAAGGGTATGGAGCTAAAGGTGCCATCTGATTTCTGTGATAATTTATCTGAAACAAAAACGGTAATATTTACTTATTTTCACTTGAAACACTACTTTAATTATGTAAATGATCTCACTATAAACATTTTGGTGCAGAAGAACCCCAGATGTTTAGTTAGTTTAGTACATACATAATGCTAACGCCTTTTCCTCTCTATAGTAAACAGAGACAACAGTTCAGTAACTGCTTCTATCCTTTACACTTTATGAGTAAATAAAAATAAAAATGTCTACATTAATTCCCAGCTTTTTATATGTTGTTACCTGAAATAGTATATACTAGGTATATAAATCATGGTTAGGGTATTTCCATCATACATATACAGTACATATGCAGGAAAAATGAGATTTCTACAAAAAAAAATGTATTTTGATGTTCTTTTTTTAAACTCTTCTTTTTGTCACACTAAGGTGGCACAAACATATAGCCTACTTGATAGAAAGTGGTCACAGTGGCCTATTGATGTGTGCAACACCAGGGTTATCATACTAGTGCTGCTAACTTATACCTAATTAGTAATTAATAATTGTAGTGGATAATCCCAAAGTCCCTCCCCAGAATACACATGGTAAGGCGCCGAGACGTTATTTGCTGTCTGCTAAATCCCCAATGCGTCCATAGGGGTTGCCTAACAGGGCCACGTGTCCAGCTCTGCGAGTCTGAGTTATGAACACCAACAAGTCATACACAATCTTAACAATTGTCTATAAAATGAAGTTTGATTGTTCACAAATTGTAATATTTGTAATAAAAAGAGTGCAACAACTACACCTGGCTCCTTAATGGCTTCATCTCGACTACATAATTAATTTACTCTACCACCAGCTTTCAGAGTTTGATTTGGTAAGCTTTAGTAATAATGGTGTTACCTTGTATAACTGCAGTGTTACATGCTGCTTTTGCACTGCTAGAATTCCTATGTTTGTTTAAAAGTTTGTGGAAATCCTTGTTCACAGCAGGGGCTAGGCAGTTCATTGCCGGTATATGCTTCATTCGATATAATAAAATGAAAAGTTCTTCCACTCTGTGGTTCAGCTGGCCCCAGCGTGTAAATAGTTGATTTGTCGGTGACATCCTAAGTCGGAGAGACGTTTGTTCAATCTCCTAAAAAAACCTTTTTATTATTATTTCAGAAGCGGACTAATGAATTAATATTTCTATTAATATCTTTGAGAAGCATTACATGTTGATTAAAATAATAATTAGCAAATTGTTGATTTGACCTATAGATAAACATGAACGAAAACATCTTTTTTTATAAACACGTCCAGTAACATCTTTACTGACATAAATCTGGGAATTCCAAGACATTTTATATCACATATAGATATTTTACGTTCAGGAAAACCCCAAACTTCGCACATCATCAAATTGATTGTGATATACGTACATTAACATCGAAAGCTGAATATTTCATGTGATTGCCTGCCAATTCCTTCCAATAGTCTTCTATATCCAGTAGTCTACACAACTCTTTGTTAATTTCAAACGGCAATTCGTAAATATACATTTTTTTAACTTAAATTACGTTTCTCGAAAATCTTTAACTATTTATACACCCATCAAGTTTGTTCACTTGTTGTTCACTGACAGCTGACAGTGACAGCCTGCGACAGCTTCTTTCGCTGACGTAATGGATAATGTCATGCTGGCAGACGACAGTAAGATATTCGTTCGGAAACAATATAAATACAAACAATCACGCGTTTTTCACTCCAGGGTAGGCAGAGACGTCATCTGTTGACGTGTGTCATTAACCTATTCAACATCTAATCTTAAAACAAAATCAATGAATAACAGATCATTTCAAAATCACTCAAGAAATAGTAAAAATATCTAACAAATGGATGCTTAACTTTAACCAATACTTAATAACTTAAACCAATAGGAAAGGTCGCAGTACGATTTTCTGCCAAAGATGTACGAAAGGTTATTAAAGGAATGACGAGGGGCAAGTCCCCGGGCCACGATGGGTTAAGCATTGAGCACCTGCAGTATGCAGGGTCACATGCGCCCAGAGTATTGGCGATGTTTTACTCGTTATGCATGACCCACTCCTACTTACCTCTAGACTTTATGAGAACTGTAGTCGTGCCCATAGTGAAAAACAGAACAGGGAACGTTGGCGATAAAAGTAACTATAGGCCTATTTCACTGGCTACTGTTATAGCAAAAGTTTTTGACGGCTTAATCAACTTAGAATTGGACAAATGTATGACTCTGCATGACAATCAGTTTGGGTTCAGACCCAAACTATCTACTGAAAGTGCAATACATTGTTTGAAACACACCGTCAGTTACTATACGAAACGAAGAACACCCGTCTATGCGTGCTTCCTCGACCTGTCGAGGGCTTTTGACCTGGTTTCGTATGACATCCTGTGGAAGAAGCTTGAGAACACTAATTTACCACCTGAACTTGTGTCCATCCTCAAGTATTGGTATGCGAATCAGGTCAATAGCGTCAAGTGGGCTGGGGCAATGTCGGAGCCTTACAAGCTAGAATGCGGGGTTAGGCAGGGTGGGTTAACCTCGCCCACTTTGTTTAATTTATATATGGATGCCCTGATTGCCGCGCTCAGCAGCCAGTATATAGGATGCCATATAGATGGAGTGTGTGTAAACAATTTAAGTTACGCAGATGATATGGTGCTGCTCAGTGCGTCTATCTGTGGCTTAAGAAAGTTGATTAGGACCTGTGAGGAATATGCTGGTGCACACGGGTTAAAATATAATGTTACGAAGAGCCAATACATGGTCTTTGGGGTCGACGGAGCTAGATGTCCACAGAACCTACCACCTGTTCAACTCAATGGGATTCCTCTGGAGAGAGTGAACCAATTCACCTATTTGGGGCATATACTTACGGTGGACCTCAGGGATCATGCTGATATGGAGCGGGAACGGAGGGCATTGTCCAGGAGGGCAAACATGTTGTCACGTAGGTTCGCGTGGTGTTCTGCCGAAGTAAAGATTACTCTGTTCCGAGCATACTGCACCTCTTTGTACACATGTAGTCTTTGGGCTAAGTACTCAAAAAAAGTCTACAGTACCCTCCGTGTCCAATTTAACAATGCTTTTAGGGTAATGATGGGGCTGCCTCGTACCTGCAGCGCATCAGGCATGTTTGCAGCGGCAAACACAGACTGTTTTCACACAAGTATGCGCAAAAGAGGAGCCTCCCTGATACGCAGGGTGCGAGACAGCTCCAACATCGTCCTGGCAATGATTGCTGACAGGTTGGACTGCCCTTACATTAGGCATTGCTGTCAGAGACACGTCCCGCAATGCCGGATGTAAAGGCTATGTAATAATTTGACATTATTTGATTGAATGACTGACTGTTATATATATATTTTTGATCATGTCATAATGTATTAATTGATTTATTATTGCGTATTGTTTATCATTATTGTATTAATTATTTATTAGTGTCAATTTAATTCCATATTTTTACTCAATTAATTAAATTACTGAATCTAAATTTTTATAAAACCAAATTTATCAGTTTTCATGTCCTACATCGCTACGTATATGGGTGAAATTTACCTGAAATTAATTTATTTTATTTTATTTTATTTTTATTTTTTTATTTAACTGCTAGTTTGCAAAAAAGTTTGTTATCTCCTGACAATGATCTCCCCGTGGGAGGGAGGCGCTGCCGTCTCCATGGCTCAAAATTACTTAACATGTGGAGGTTCCTGACCATACTACCTAACATCTTTGCCGTGCGGCAAAGAAATGAAGAAACGGTTTTCTACAGTGTATGAGTGACAGTACAGATCCTCACGCCAAGGAAGACAAGAAGGACACAATACATAATATTTAATTAAGTATAATTTGTATAAGTAATACATAGTACCTTTTGGTTATCGTGCTTACCTAGTTTTTTCTGTTCTGTGGTGCTTACCAAGTAGGTGATACATATCCAGTTGCGGTCTGTCGGCAAAACCGCGAAACGCAAGAAGTAGCCGTGTGCCCATTCGTGTAGAGTAGATATTATTCTTATGAGTAGAGCAAATTAAGTCTCAGTTTCTTTTTTAGTTATCATTTATTTTTACTTTTTATATTCTTGTCATTGTTAGGAAAGTTAGAATACGATTCAATCGCACCCATAAAAGCCGTACACAGTACAATTCAAACCAGAGTATAAGTATTACGCTCCTAGGTGACAGCTTAGGAGGCAACCGGAAGCAACGCGAAGATGATGATGATGTTGATTACGGTGGCAAATAAACATCCGTACTAAGACGGTTGTGTAGGACCTTTGTAAGAATTACACAAAATATTGAAAAGGATATTCAGATGTTAACTCATGCCTACCTATCCTTTTTTAAGTGAAGTTTTCTTTAGCCTTCTTATACCTGGTGGTAGAAATTTGGTGGCACAATTTTGTCTCAAGTTTCGACCGGGTGGGTACCACCGTGCACTATTGTGAAGGGACCAGTGGGTCTTGGCGTAGTCTAGTGGGGATGGCGCGGGGCGATGCGCCGAACAGGGAGACCTGTAGAAACGGTGGTGCCACTGGCCGCCCGCTGTATAGTACAGGGGTCCAACTGGGGTTAACCACCTTGGGAGGCTGCCTCACCAGGCCGCGCATAATCCCGATATGGTTCGTCGTGCCGGTTGGTGACCGGATTTGGGAGCCCGGCGACCATACTCGGGGGGGTACGGGGGCCCTTCCGTTCGGCGTGTCGGCTCTCGCCATACCTCGTTTTCATAGATAAAACCAATATCCCGCGCTTTGTCACACGCTGCTGCGGCGGCAATCACCTCTTTTTTCACGCCTTCTCCCACCCAAACTCATGGCAGCGCAATTTACAGAAAAAGGCAACACAGCGGCTCGTCACACTCCCAAAAGCTTGCTATTTGAGGTGGAGTCCACTAACATCTGTGGGCTCCATGCAAACCTCAACGCCGTCCACCAACACCTAGAGACGGCGAAACCTGCCATGTTTTTTCTAACGGAGACGCAAATACACCGCCCTGACGAAACGACCTACTTATTCTACCCTGGCTATGTTCTTGAGGAAAGTTTTCGTGCAAAAGCCGGGGTGTGCGTGTATGTTAGGGCGGATGTTTGCTGTCGCCGTTTGCGCTGCCTAGAGGACCCATGCTTCTCTATCCTTTGGGTACACTTAGACCATGGCCCTACGGGTCAGATCAATGTGTGCTTCTACCGTTCCCATACAGGAGATGCTGAGACAACTCGACTCTTTGAATATCTGAGTCAGGCGGCAGATAATGAGCAGGAGCGATTTCCGAATGCCGAAATGGTATTTTTGGGGGATTTTGACGCCCACCACGAGATCCGGTTGGGCTCCTCCAAAACAGACCATGCGGGAAGAGCCGCCCACGCATTTGCTCTGGCACACGGCCTGACCCAATTGGTGCACAAGGTCACTAGGATACCAAGAAGGTCGGTCCTAGCACCCTCTCTGCTAGACCTTCTGCTGACGAGTAACCCGGACCGGTACAGTGTGTCGGTGAAAGCCGCATTAGGCAACTCCGACCACTGCCTGGTCTGTTCCACGGTGCCTATTATAGCGCCCCCACGATCCGTGGCGGAAGGGGGAAGCGGCGTCTCTGGCACTACTCGTCAGCGGACTGCGATGGACTTCGTGACTATTTTGCGTCCATCCCGTGGGTTGAGCGCTGCTTTGAAGGTAAGAACGCATCGGATTGTGCTACTGCTGTCGCCGGTGAGGTCGGTCTGGGTATGGAATACTATATCTCATATACCGATATCACCGGTGATGCGGGGTGCGCCCTTGGTTCGGGCGCGAGTGCGCGGAAGCTGTTGAACAAAAACAGTCTGCGTACCGCGCTCGGTAGGGGCGCGCGCTATGCGCCATCCCAATCTGGGCCACTTCAAGGCGGCGTACAACAGAGCCACAAAGGTCTGTAAAAGGGCCTATGTCAGAACGGATGCCCTGTGCATAGTGCGGCTTGGTCAAGAGCTAGTGATGCATCCCACGGGAAGCCGTGGCTACTGGCGACTGGCGCTAAAGCCGTGCAAGCCAACTTCTGTCAGCCTTCGCTGCCTCCGCTGCGCAACCCTGATGGATCCCTGGCCCATGAGCCGCAAGAGAAGGCAAATCTGCTGGTTAATCTCTTTGCGGCCAACTCCCGAATCGATGATTGTGGTACGCAGCCACCGACACTACCCGACAGTGACCACGCAATGCTTGATATCCATATCAGGCAATGCGATGACCGTGCAGTGCTGCAATCACTCAATGTCCGGAAAGCCAGTGGTCTGGATGGTATTCCAGCGGTAGTTTTGCAAAAATGTGCAGCGGAGTTGTCTCCAATGCTTACGCGCCTGTACCGGCTGCCCTACAGTTCGGGTACAGTGCCTTCACCTTGGAAAGAGGCGAATGTTCAGCCGATTCCCAAGAAGGGGGATCGCTCGGAGCCAGCCAACTATCGACCCATAGCCGTCACCTCAGTGCTGTGCAAAGTGTTCGAGCACATAATTAACAAACAGCTCATGCGGCACCTAGAGGATCACTCCTTAATTAATGACCGGTAATATGGCTTCAGGCCGAAACGGTCAACGGGTGATCTTCTAGCATACGTTACCCATCTTTGGGGTGAGGCTATGGACAAGCACGGCGAGTCACTGGCAATTAGTCTTGACATCGCCAAAGCTTTCGATAGAGTCTGGCACAAATCACTTTTTTCCAAGCTACCTGCCTTTGGTCTGCCTTCTAGGCTGTGCAACTGGGTTGCTAGTTTCCTGCAGAGGTGCCGTATTCGCGTCCTTTGTGACGGACGAGCTTCGGAGTTTCTGCAGGTAAATGCTGGCGTGCCCCAGGGGTCCGTCTTATCACCCACTCTCTTTCTTCTGCATATCAACGACATGCTGTCTACCGGCAATGTTCATTGTTATGCAGACGATAGCACCTTACATGGGAGTTGTCATGGACATCCTGCGGCCAAGCAGTCAGATATCGCAGAGAAAAGGCAGGTCACTGAGCTTGACGGGATCCTGAATCACATTTCTCAATGGGGCTCTGAGAACCTGGTTGAGTTCAATGCCAAGAAGACGCAGGCATGTGCGTTTACAGCAAAAGTATCTTCTTTCCTTCCCCTCCCCACTCTTCAGAGCATGCCACTGCCACTGCAGGTCAATCTCAATATCCTAGGTATGGATGTTCGCTGCAACCTGAATAACAAAAATTACATCGAAAGATTCATCAAAACAGCCTCACAAAGACTCGGAGTCCTGAACAGAGTGAGACGATTTTTCACGCCGGAGCAGCGGTGTCTTCTATACAAGACACAAATTCGCTCCTGTGTGGAATACTGCTCGCATCTCTGGGATGGTTCAGCAAAGTACTTACTAGATGCTCTCGACAGGTTGCAGCGACGTGCGGTCCGCATCATTGGGAATCCCGAGGTCACGAACACCTTAGAACCTTTACAGATGCGTAGAGATGTTGCGTCCATGGCTGTATTTTACCGTCTGCACCATAGTGAGTGTTCTGATGAGCTCTTCCAATTAGTCCCACCCTCCCCTTTCCTACACAGGACAACACATGCAGGTCTTAGATGTCATCCGCACACGGTGCAGAACCGATCAAGAACCAAGCGGTTCAGAGATTCTTTCCGTCGGCACTCACGGAGTGCCACCGTTTTTTTCGTGCAGAAATCCCCGCTTTACATCATGTAGCCTGTGTAGGCACGATAACCGTTTATCAAAGTGTGAATTGGTTATAACGTC
Source organism: Eilema griseolum (assembly GCA_963662185.1). NCBI lineage: Eukaryota > Metazoa > Arthropoda > Insecta > Lepidoptera > Erebidae > Eilema > Eilema griseolum. The sequence continues at coordinate 12,006,418 of OY759252.1, forward strand.
TTTTCAGAATGATAAAAATACTTTCGTTTTCAGCCAGACTATGCCAGTAGTTATGGCCAGTTGGAGCTCTACTAAGTCCGACATCTGTTCTAACTGCAATACTTCCGTATATATCGCCAAAGGAATGTGGGGGTCAGAGGGAAATTCACGGAAAATATCGAAGTGTAGCAGCCTCGCAGTTAGACTAGAAAATAAGGCGATCCCTGGCTCGGAAGTGAAAGCCTTAGATGCTTCGGCTTCGGCATTAACGCAAGGTTGACGATTTAAATTTTCAGGTAGGTACCGCCTATTTGAATAGGATTTTAACAGTGACCTGCTTCATAACAACTGGTGATGATAATTCTCGCTATCTATAACCAACAATGCAGTCTAAATAATACCTATAGACAATCGTAAATTTTGTTTGTAATTGATTGAAACAAAAGCAAATCTTGCAGGAAGGAGGTCGCGCCGATTGCAAACCAAACCAAATATTTATACACATGTGTCTCCAATGTGGAAATAATCTATCACTTGAATTTTTTACTAATGAGTGACCTAAATATGTCACGGCTTGTTTGAGTATTGTTATGCCTCTATTCAAATCTGAAACATGCATGCCTCGTTCATTAAACATTATCTTTTTTTTTATGCCACTTTGTTGGCAGACAAGCACACGGCCCACCTGATGGGAAGCGGTTACCGTGGCCTATGGACGTATGCAACACCAGGTGTCACACTCGCGCTGCCGATCTACAGTTGTCTTTAGAAGACTTTCCGACCTATATAGGACAACACGTGTAGGGCTGAGGTGTCAAAGTCATGCGGTGCTAACAATTTCATCAAGAACCAAGCGATGCGGTACCTCTTATCCCTGGCGCAGCACAAAGAATTGGAATTCTTAACCAGCGCAGGCGTTTCCGAGTTCCTGGAGTCCCGGGTTCGCTAAGGGGGGCCACACACCAAAGCAGCATTTACTGCGCACACCATAAATTACCAAGCTTGGTTGCTTTGAAGATTGGTTGTAAAGCACCGGATTAACGTTGGATGGATGAAATGGCGTCAGGTTACAGCAACGACATGTGACTTGCGAATGCTCCTTCGATTGAAGGGCAAAACTTATAAGAGCATGATCTGGCCTACCGTCCTGCATGGATCGGATAGCAAGTAGCCGAGGTGCGAATGTTGAGATGGATGTATGGTGTGTCAAGAATGGATAAGATTAGGAATCAATATATTAGAGGAAGTTTGAGAGTAACACCAATCACGAAAAAACTATAAGGGAATCGTCTGTCCTGGTTCGGACATGTAATGCGTAGGGATGATAGTAATGTCTACGGAGGCACTACGGAGAGATAGGCCTAAAATGAGGTGGATGGACTGTGTGAATGACGATATGACTGCAACTAGAGATGAATGAAAAAAAAAACACATGTTGCGCCGACCTCAAATAAACTTGGGATGAGAATAGGAGGATGATGATGGTTGCTGTGATGTGTGGACGTGAAAAAGGATCTGATGAAGTTATTAAGATGAGGGTCACTGACTATTCTAGCATTAAATTTTGGTATCTGTAATGGTGACTCTCAATCCTGAGACTTTATCGAGAGAGATGACCCTGGGTCGGCCGAGGTGCGAGGGATATGCCTGTTAACCTCACCTTCGGCAACCAAAAAACGACCCACAGGCGGCGTGCGTTTTGGTCGGTTCGAGTTTGATATAACCTCTTCCCCCGGCTCCGGTGGGAAATTTGCACACGTAAAAAGAAACCCTGAGACTTTTTGTTGACCTATCATTTTAGATTGGAATGAAAATGGATGCTTACTCATAACATACTCGTACTAGGCAATTGTTTCAAAAATTAGTAAAATTTTTGGCGGGGCAAAGTGAAGCCATAAGTTAGAACTTTGCATTTGTCCTTTCATATGTTAATATCGTTGTATCTGTATCCTTTGGCTTTTGTCATACTATTCTTCAAATTGAAATACTTATATCTATCTATTTAGAGACACACCTATAATATCTATTTAGAGACACACATATAATCACGCCATAGGGTGGAGGGTTAGGCAGAGGTGAATTCACCCATTGAGTTCGGTGCCAAGTAATAGAGGGTGCTGTTACTATTTGCCTCGAGTCATGCATCTGAGGCGAAGTCTGGGCTGTGTTTAAATATCTGCCTGATGTTAAACAGCCCTATTCCTTCCGTTAAATTGCTATTTGGTACTGTAGTACCAAAAACACGCTCTACGGCAATTGCTACTTGGTACTGTACGTCAACAAGTTTTTTTGTTTATACGAGCTCTGTCGTCACTCAGCGGGCGGCGCCATTAACTGACGTCATCTGAGTGCAATTTGCAATTCACGTGACGACCCTTTTTTTTCAGGAAAGCGGTTTAATTCTAATATATTTAGGTACATATCAGATAAAACAGGCACGTTCATACTATGGTGAGCATCTAAGAGGTTAGTCACCTTGTACGACACCGCATAGGAAGAGATGGAGTGGTCCAAATTCTACTCTGCCGGAAGCCACGCGGTATCTATTCATACGGGATAAGAAAAGTTGGGATTGGTGTAAATAAGAAAACACCATAAAATAAATAGTGATAGAAAACGTTAAAAGTAGTTTCGTTTTAATGTAAAGTAACTCCATATAAACTGTAAACGCCAAATTTTTGCTTTTGGATTATTTTTAAAAAAAATTTACACCTTAGGTGGCAGACAAGCACACGGCCCACCTGACAGAAAGTGGTTACCGTGACCTATGAACGTGTGCAACACTAGAAGAGTCTGTAGGAACGGAAAGTTTCTGTGCCATCAGTGCAGAAGACACAATCAGGACAAGCCTTTAGTCTTCCCTCTGATAGCACAAAATTTTCCAGTTAGCTCTCTCCGGCTACACTACTCACCGCCGGGAACACAACACAAGTTTATTATAGCCGTGATATTTTGTAGGGTGGAGGTACTTCCTCAGTCGGTCTACTCAATTGGGACGGGACTTTTTTAGGGAAAAAACACCAATATTTTAGGCAATAGGCTATTACGTGGGACCGAATACAATTATTAGTGAAATGTGGGTGTTAATTCACCTCTGCTTAACCTTCCAGGGATATAGGCCTGATTATATGCAGGTATGTATGTATGTTACACGTATAACCGAAGCCTGCCAAATTCGTGGTGAAGATAGAAATTATGCGACGAAGTGCGGGGTACACTTACGCAGGAATTAGAACAAATATACGAGACACTTGAACACACATGAAACCACACGAACACAGGGATGTACTCGTCGTTACATTCATTTTTATTAATTAAAATATAACTAAATATTATTAAAACAATTACGGTTAAAATTATGTTGCAAAAACAAAAAGGTTGAACATTTTCATAAGGGAAACCAGTGGAAGAATTTCTAAATCTCCGTCTGGTTAATCCCACAACATGCGATCCTATGCGATTCATTGGTTCGTACCTACCACAGATAATATAATATAATTCTTATACTACCACAATTAATATAATATAATTCTGTACCTATCTACCTGCAAAGATAAGCCAGCAGGAATCGTGTAATAGGGACCCCTCATTACTATTATGTTATGCTAATGATCCTTGATATATAAAAATTAAGTAATAATTAGTACTAACTTATAAGTGGAGAAACAATGCTATTGGAATTATTTTAAGTATTACTCAATACCTTTCAAATTTTGTTCAAGGCGATGAGAGGTATGACTTTATCTATTCAAACGAGGTTTAACCCTCCCACGACAACGCAAACATAATTATATTGTTTCTAGTATATTGCATCTGGAACGAACACGCATTCCAGGATGTATCTGTAGAATTAACAATTTACTTTAGATCCAACAAAGATTTTAAAAGCTCAGATACGTCGTCTTCTAGTCGATGTATTTCAATTTCTTATTTTCTGTCTACGTTTGGTCAAAAGGACACCCTAGGAGTATAATTTCCGATAGTCAATAAATGCTTGAATATTTTAAATGTTATATTTAATCTCTAAATGCAGCCCTGTGAAATGAAGGCTGTATGGTATCGTTCACGAGACCTACATTGTCGAACCGCAGCAGATATAGAACTCAGTCCACGTTCGATCACCTTCTGAAACAGATCTCAAATAATTATCATAACGATTAAATACATGATTATTGTGAAAATGTTTACAAAGCTATTGATTGAGGTAAGAGCTGAAATTCATTTCAATTTCTTTTTAATATTGTTCATCACCGCGGTAGCCTAGTGGTACCTATGAGTAATGGACTGCTGAGACGAGGTCTCGGGTTCGATCCCAGGTTTTACCATGGCACACACCAATGACTTTTCGTTGCTTTTCGAAGTTATGTGTGTATTTATCGCAGGTTTATAAGTGTCCGGGTAATGACAATAGGCTCGCCACCTATTACATTGGGACCTAAACATAAACTGGCGAAATTTGGGTACTAGTACTTTCGGGGATATAGGCGTGAGTTTATGTTATCATTTAAATATACATTTTGGGATTCTAACCATCTTTGTGATAAATGAAAAAGTAAAAAAGAATTTCGTGTATTTAAGTAGATTTATAATAAACAGTATAGATAATTTTTGTTTCTAAATACATAGGTACTTACATATTATACATAGAAACACCCAGACCAATACAATTATACATATTCATGTATACAAATATTTGCACTGAGCGAAAATCGAACCTGCATCACCTGCGTTGCAGTCAAATGCCATCTACTCTAATCACTCAAAGTACCTACAGATTAATTGAGCTTTTGCAGCAGGACAGACTCGAGTGCGACTTCGATCGTATTTGTATACAACGGGGTCCTGCCTTTTCGCCAAAAATCGTTTACTCGGTTACTTATCACTTGCCAACCAACGTTACGCCAATTTTTCACTTTGACGACTAACGATAGTCAAATGTTTGTATGACAACGTTTCATTTGGTAGAATTATTGTTAAGCTGATTATTGTAATGACAAAATACGTTTTTGGCATTTATCTTTTGCCAATTTATTTATTAGGCCAGACAACTTTTAGACGAATAACGTTTTGTCTGTGTAACAGTTCCCTTTCGTACATTGATATAATGTTTAAAAAAAGGTTAAATTTGCAAAAATCCAAAGTGTGGAGCGAAGTTCAGGTGAAATCGAAAAGAATCGGTTAGGTTAGGTTAGGTTAGTATTATGATAAACAATGCACGAGCCGAGCGAGCGAAGCGAGCGTGCCGCGGCAGCGGCCGGCGAAGTGCCGTAACCAAATCGCTTTTATTTCACTACACAGGGCTTTAAATATGCTACATCGGTTAGCTTCGAACTGCGACAAAAATGCACGAGCGTAAAAAAAAATCAATAATAATAACTACCTGTATATAATTTGCCCCAAATGAAAATGGCATCCTTGTAAATAGACTTCTTCAAAATTTAATCGAAGACTCAGTATTGCAGCTTTTTTTCTTCAGGATTTTCGAAATCTTATGCCAACTAAAACATTCGCTACTTGAAAGTTGGCATTTTGAAAAGTGTCATTCTAAAATGTTGACCAAACGTTAAATTGGCAACTGAGAAGTAGGGTAATAAAAACAAAATGAAATCACAAGTTGGCAAATGATTATTCTGCGAAATATAATTCTGGGAAACGTTAGTTGGCAAGTGATAATCGGGCAAACGATTTTTGGCGAAAAAGCAGAGATCCGTATACAACACATGCTCAGGATGACACCATTTTTTTTACGTGCGCAAAATCCCCACGGATACCCCCCACCGGAGCCGGTGGAAGAGGTTATGTCGGACTCGAACCGACCAAAACGCACGCCGCCTGTGGGTCGTTTTGTTTGCCGAAGGTGAGGTTCACAGGCATATCCCTCGCACCCCGGCCGACCCAGGGCCATCTCTAACGATCTGGCCCTCTTCTCGGGTGTGGGGACTACAGAGTCCCCAACTCGTCCCCGGAAACGGGGAGGCGCGCCAGGTGCGCCACCGCCGCGGGAACTTATAACCAGTGACAATATATGAGAGCATATTTGAATAAAAAATAACTTTAAAACTAAAACTCGGCTACTGAAAAATCACGCTCTAAAAATATTAAACAAGAAGATATCAAGGATACCCGTGGTCGTATGCCGCTTAGTCTAACCAAACAATACATTCTAGGGAAAAGTGGTATATGCCCACGGCTATCCTTGATATTTCTTGTTAAATTTGACTAATTTTTTGACTTAATTTGATTAGTGGCGTGGTGAAGGCGACTGTTACGCAGGAGACGCGGGTTCGATCCCCGTTCAGTGCGAATATTTGTATGCATGAATATGGGTATTTGGGTTGGCCTGGGTGTTTCTATGTATAATATGTATGTATTTTCAAAAATAAACAAGTATTTAAGTATGTTTATCCGTATTCTAGATTCCATAACACAAACTAGTTAAACTATGCTTACCATGGGTCTAGATAGCGTTGTGTAGAATGTTGTAGAATATTTATTATTACTATTTATTTACAATATTTTTTAGTAGTCGGGTTTTAGTTCAAAACTTATTTTTTTATTTATATTATTTTGGCGCAAGCAATAGGTATAATTTATACATATTTGAAATGTGCAAAGTAAGTCCTTTCAGTTGATACCAAACACAACATATTTATCTCGAATTATTTTTTTGACACAGGACTTTATGAGCACTAGAGGGCGCCACTATAGATTCAGTGACCTATCATATAGCCTATAACCAGCGGGCGACTAAGACGGTTCTAACGATACCTCATTTGTTCATTTCTAATAAGTGGTTGAGGAGCTATGAGGGAACAGATGAACCTACATACACACATACATAGCCTGTCAAAATCATAACCCTCCTTTTGCTACGCCGTAGTCGGGTAAAAAAGAATAGCAGTCAAAGTTGAGTCGTAAAATTTTTATCCGATTTTCAATGTAGGTACATATTATGAAACTATAATATCAAATATGAACAGCGAGCCAAACCTAAAGGCAAGTATTATTTGCTCAGTTGTTCCAAGTGCCTTTGTGTTCGTAACCTCGTCTGGTGATTGTGTACCCAGTCGGAGATGTCTGAATAAGGTTATATTTTAAAATTTCCACTCTTAGTCAAATTAATGTATGGACGTTTAATGTGAATGGGTTTTAATGAAATTGATATAAATTATTCTGTTTTGTTTCATTCATGGACAATGGAGCATAATATATTTGAAATTATGTTGAGTTGGGGCGTATTTTAAAAGTATTTTAGCAACAAAGATTACGAGTGGTTCCCGGCAGAGTAGAATTAGGGCCACAAGGCGTAGAAGGCGACTAAGGGATAGGGCTGTTTAACATCAGACAGATATATACAGCCCAGACTCAGCCGAGCTTCAGCGAGACTTGAGTCAACAATAGTGCCCGGAATACGGCAATAGGCTCACCACCTATTACGTGGGACCGAATGCAATTATTGGTGAAATGTGGGTGTTAATTCACCTCTGCCTAAACCTCCAGGGATAAAGGCGTGATTAAATGTATGTACGATGACGAGCATTCTCGTTAACCCTTCTAGTTAAGCAAAACTTGTTACAGGATTTGTTTCACGTCACATCGACATTGTTATAGCCGGAACTCGAACCGGAAACTTCTCGATTACGAGACTAACGAGCCTTAACCGCTAGGCTATTAGTACTACTACCGGTTCTATACCTATGGGAGGGATTTTTTTAAATGTTACAGTGATAAAAACGCACATATGAATTGGTGCTTTGTATTCCACACACGGTACAGAAACTCAGTCAATCAGGTGGGCCGTGTGCTTGTCTGGCACCTAAGTGGTATATAAATAATACTTATACACCTTCTTTCCTATTTCTTCGTCTTTACTGACCAAATCTTGCACCATAAACTCGTTAATAAACCGATATTAAAAATCATGTCTTCAAAATTAATTTATTTCATTTTTAAACTATTGCGGTGTAAACACATAGTTTTATAATGTTTCGGGACTTACCGTGATTGAATTATTAGAACTTACTTTTGCCGACGTTTCGGATGCGTTGCAGCACTCGTGGTCACGACTTGGCATTCGAAACGACGTAAGCACAAGGAAAGTACCATAATTTAATAGCGATATCAAACATTATAAAACTATAATTTATTTCTATTTTTGACAACGCCGTGATCCTATACAAGTTACTTTTTTTTTCTTTTGAGCCCTAAAAAACACGCTAATTTTGAGCAAATGAAGATTATCTGAACAGTATACGTAGTATTTAAAAAGAAAATATATATTTGAGCAATACTAAATCATTACTTGTTTACTTTTCAGATGCGTTCAACTATAATAAAGGACTTTACAAAGGAATATTCCAGAGTGGCAATTTGACAAGTTAAGTTGATATCAGAGTAAGCTGCTCTTAGAGTTCAATTGCATGTGATTGATGTGAATTGCATATGATACAGGAAACTCATATTATTGTATCTCCGCAATCGTAATTCGCCGAGACTCAATACGGAAACGCGATGAAAGCAGATTCCCGTGCCAATTGAGCAGTCCGACTGAGGAAGTACCTCCGCCCTACAGAGTAGGGTAGCCAGAGCTCACTGGAGAGTTTTTGTGCTATCTGTGGGAACACCAAAGGTTTGTCCTGCTTTGTCTTTTACACTGGCGGCATAGAAACTCTCTATTCTTACAAGGTCGGCAGCACGAGTGTGACCCCTCTGGTGTTGCACACGTCCATATGATAGGCCACGGTAACCATCAGGTGGGCCATGTGCTTGTCTGTCACCTAAGTTGTATAAAAAAATATTGATCAATTTAGAACTCACATTTATTTACTGACAGACTACTGTACTTGGTATAAAATTTTCTTTTTTATATTTTAATTGTCATAGGTCAAACATACCTAGTAATATAAACATACAAAAACAACATATCGAAGATTGAAAATTTTTACCTGCAGCTTGACGCCATGACGTCGCTTAACAGTGGAAGTAAAAATTATAGTTGCTGAAATTTAAGTGTTAATAAAACTCTGCCTACCGCTTCGAGGATTTACAGGCGTGAATATATGTACGTATGGTTTATTTTTTTTAGGGTTATGTAACTCAAATTAAAAGAAACAGAACCCTTATAGGATTAGGTACTTCGTTGTACGTCTGTCCGTCTGGCTGTCTGTCAAGACCTTTTTCTCAGGCTTGCGTGGAGGTATCAAGTTGAAATTCATACCACATACTCAGGTATGTAACGTCTTGAAAATGTGCAAAAATCTAACTTCTTAGTAAACGCATTCAAAATATATGTATCGGAACCTTTTGTGCGTGAGTCTTGATCGTTTTTTTTTTGCAGTATAACGAAAATTAGCACTTCAAAGCAGTCTTTTCACTTTTTAAATCTTAAACTTTAAAATATAATTACGTAATAATAACTTTAACATTGACATAAGACAGTTTGTAAAATGAGTCAGTCAGTTAACATATAAGTTAGCAAATGACCTAACAAGTACATTTTAACTCGAAATTTTCACAGCTGTTTCCGAAGCAAAACGAATAACACGAACAACGAATATACAATGATAACATAAATGAAGCGGATTGTAATCGAATTAAATTATTTGATCGTGAATAAGTAAGTTGAAGTTGCAATGGGTTGGCAACATCCGTTGAAGGAGCGATGACCGTTGGAGCAAACGAGTTCTAGAGGGGAGACCATGAATTGGCAATCGAAAGATAAATAGACGGATAAGCTGAGAAGGTATTACTAGGGACATTTTTTTTGTAATACAACTTAGGTGGCAGACAAGCACATATCCCACCTGATGGATGGAGTGGTTACCATGACCTATGAACATGTATAACACCAGTGGAGTCACATCCGTGCTGCCGACCCTGTAAGAACAGAGATTTTGTGCCGTCCGTGTAGAGGACAAAGCAGGACAAGCCTTTGGTCGTCCCACTGACAGCACAAAAACTCTCCAGTGAGCTCTGGCTACCCAACTCACCGCCGGGAACACAACACGAAGTTATTATAACCGCGGTATTCTATAGGGCGGAGGTTCCTCCCCAGTCGGACTGCTCAATTGGGCGGAAATACCGCCGTGACCTACCTCTTCATATACATATTATATCTTGGATCTAAATGTGCTCTGTACACGCAGCACGTGTTTCTTGGGTGTTTTTTGAGGAAGGGACAGGGTGCTACTGCGGTGGACGAGCTCAAATTTATCAAACAGATTATTATAAATCCATTTGCGCACGCCAGGGTGTCGTTCCTCTCGCGATTTAGGTCCAAATATGAGTGCCACGTTATAACAAGTATCTATAGACTGGCTATGGAAGGTGGTGTACCGGGTACTATGGCGTACATTGCAGTTGATTGTAATAAGTTTCTCTTCTAATATTGAATGCCTAATTCGCAATGCTAATACTCTAAGGTCGCAATACAAAAGTACAGGTAGGTACTACATATACCTTAATAACACAAACCGAGTAAACGGGCGAGAGAGTGCTCTCGGCCGAGTTAACGGTTCGTGTGAACATATCACGTCGCATACATTTGCTCACGTCGATTAAGCCGCCAAGTTCGCCTGAATCCATCCAAATTATATCTGTCTTACGGCGACGGGATATGAATCCCATCTGAACCGATTCAATTTTTTCTATCTTAATCGATTTAATCAGTTATCATACTAAATGCTTTAAAATTTCATTCAATTTGCTCACTTATTTTAAGATATTTACGTTAGGTAACGACATGAAACGGGTATTGTACTTTATTTTTTTACGTGCGCAAAATTCCCACGGATACCTCCTCACCGGAGCCGGTGGAAGAGGTTAAGTCGGACTCGAACCGACTAAAACGCACGCCGCCTGTGGGTCGTTTTAGTTGCCTAAGGTGAGGTTGACAGGCATATCTCTCGCACCCCGGCCGACCGAGGGCCATCTCTCACGACCTGGCCCTCTTCTCGGGTGTGGGGACTACTCAGAGTCCCCAACGAACGGGTATTGTACTACGTAAATAAGGGTGCATGTAGGTATGTGTTTGCATTTATGTGTGTACATTATTTGGATATATTAAACAACAAATTTATCATAATATAGTCATTATCATTAGTTAAACATCTAATTAGTAATTTTGTTTACTGTATCTGTTATTTATTATTGTACTTTGTTATTCATTTATTTCATTATATTATTTTCAAATTATAAGCACAAAACACGAGATTAACAAGTTGTTTGTATAGCTATCATTAGTAAACAATAAACCTAAATCACTTTTTGTTTATTTAAGTAGATACTTAAGAAAGTAATGGTTACTTAGTGCTTAACAATTAAGCTACCCACGCTACTAAAAGCTACTAGACGTTACTAGAAGCTACTCAATGAGGTTAGGCAGAGGTGAATTAATTACTAACGTTAGCCCACTCTTAACACAAGCACTATTTGTATAATCACGCCTTTATCCCCGTAGGGTTAGGTAGAGGTAAATTAACATCCATATTTAAAAAAATATTATATTCGGTACCACGATCCTATTGCCGTTTGCCGGGCACTATTGTTGCCTCGAGCCATGCATCTGAGGCGAAGTCTGGGCTGCATATATCTGTCTTATGTTAAACAGCCTTATCTCTTAGTCGCCTTGTATGGAACACTGCATGGGAAGAGACAAGTAATTTGGTAATTAATTTCAGTTATTAGTATTCTCTGAATAATAATGTTCTTATGAAGCTGTATGTATGTATTGCTTGTGTTAAGTTCATAAATTTTGTATTGTTAATAGATTACAGCCGGAATTGCTTGGCTAGCCAGTAATACGTTCCAATGGGTTGCGAGAACGAGATCAAAATTCCACGCCAGCAAAGCTGCTAGCTAGTCAATCAATCAATTGGCCTATTACAGTCCGCTGCTTGACATAGGTTTCTCCCAAAGTTGAGAACCTTTGGCCTACTGTTTCCACGCTAGCCAGTCGGGTTAGTACAGGGTTTTTATTTCAAGTTTTTCTTATCTAATTAAAAATGTTAGCTAGTACTCTTAATCAAATACTAGATCACTCTGCGGATTCCACTGGTTCACAAAGAAGAAGAAGAATAAAGAAGAGAAGAAGCAGACAGAAGAGCACATGACATTGTTAAGCGAAGTTGGTTTGTGACCGTCACTAACGGGCAGTATTGAAACTATTTGCTCGTTTTGACGATCGCAAAATGAACTCGCTTGACTATATTCTTCGGTTGATACTCCGGATTGTGCAGCCAAGTTCGAGAAGGATCGATGTAGCTCCAACACCATTCTGAAGATGATGACTGAGAGGTTCGATTATCACTACATTAACCATTCAATCAATCAATTACGAGTCATTTATTTATTAAATATCGTCATTTATTATTTTATGTCTTATATCTTAATTTAATACATACAAAATAATTAAAACACAAATACGCAAAACAAATTCGTGATTATGTCGCGTCAAACAACCCACTCCGCATCGTTCCTGGCCCAAAGGTGCCCATGATGCTGGCCGCGTTGCCCCGCTGAATCGCAATAGCCAACCTATGCCCCAGGAACGAGCCGGATCGGAAGTCATCGTGGATGCGGCGGCCAATTTCCGCGATCAACCTCATCGTATCCGACCCCCAACTGCTATATATACTTATAACTCGCTCTGAAAATTTTAAATGGTATATATAGCATAGAGCGTGGATATCTTTTGTTGTTCATTGGCGGAATTTAAGCGGGGGACACTCTAATGTTTAGAGCTGTGAAACTATTAATGTTGCTATAAGTTAATAAATTTCACATGTATTATAAGGAATAATTTTGTACTATATTGTTATCTTGGATAAAATCTGTAAAGACAATGTGTGATTTTATTAAATAAATAAATAAAATTAGCCCATCGCAGTCCACCGCTGGATATATGCATCTTCCAATATTGGGCGGCTTTGGCCTACTGTTTCCACGCTGGCAAGACGGGTTGGTACAGGGTTTTATTTCGAGTTTTCATTCTCTCGCAGTGATATAGTCTGCGTATTTTTCCGTTAGTCGCCTCTTACAACACCCGTCAATTGAGAGAGGGACTTGTATTCCTTCTCAGTCACCACAGGGATGTATTAACCATTGCTGTATGTTTTATTTAGTAACAGTAAAATAAAATACTAAATGACCATATTTGAATTTAATTTATTGATACTAACAATAGGTACATTGTTACTTATGCTAACACGATGGACTAAAACTATAGTCTGAAATAAATGGTTACATATTTATTTAATTGAGTAATGTTTATATTAATTAAGATAAAATAAGTTAGTGAATGAATAAAATTGTAAAAATTTGCGAATTTTTAATTTAAAAGTGTTCTACGGTTCGTAGCAAAACTACGTAGCGCGTAGCACTTTAGAGAAAATTTTACTTACGATTTTAAAAAGTAATAAAATCATTTGACGACTTCTTTCATTATTTTTGTGTCTTCCTCATACTATAGATGCTCAAAAGCAACTGAAACGTCGGGAATAGTGTAGATTATATTAATAAAATGACAGAATAAAATATGATAAAATTCGTTGGAAAGAACAATAAGGAAGTATACCTAATATAGTCATAATTATCTCAACACTATTCCCAGTTCACTCGAAGATCGGGGCCTGTTTACTCTTTTTTGTTTGGCTTATAAAGGTTTCATGGGAGCGACTACAGTCTGACCTCCTAAACCGGACAGGAAAGCCTGCAATAGAACCTCATTCGCCAATTGGCAGGGCATCATCTTACAGGTGAGCTTAACTTGGACGCCGAAGACCTAGATGGGACTCTTATATACTCTTGCGCATAGATCCTTAAGGTTGCATCTTCTGACTGATTAAATTGCTCCTCGGGTACCAACAGTATTTCTTCAGAGCATTCTTTCAACATTTCATATATGTACCTGCTTCTGGTTAGAAATAAATGTAAAAATATATCGAGGATTAGACAGCCTCTGTGGCGTGGTGGTGGTGAATGCGGCCGCTACGTAGGAGGCGGGGTTCGATCCCCACTCATTGCAAAATATTTGTATGCATGAATATGGGTATTTGCATTGGTCTGGCTGTGCGTCGGAGAGCTTGTTAAGTCAGCGGTTCTAGTTGACATACGGATATCTACTGCACTTGTGATAGGTAGTTGGAGCTCTTAAAAAAAATTCAACATCTGGTCTAACTGCAATGCTTCTATATCGCCTTTGGATTGTGAAGATCAGATGACAGTCACTTTACGGAAAATATCCAAGTTCAGCCAAATTCATATTTAAACTTTTTTTTTTTTTTTTTTACGTGCGCAAAATCCCCACGGATACCTCCCCACCGGAGCCGGTGGAGGAGGTTATGTCGGACACGAACCGACTAAAACGCACGCCGCCTGTGGGTCGTTTTGGTTGCCGAAGGTGAGGTTGACAGGCATATCCCTCGCACCCCGGGCGACCCAGGGCCATCTCTCACGATCTGGCCCTCTTCTCGGGTGTGGGGACTACAGAGTCCCCAACTCGTCCCCGGAAACGGGAAGGCGCGCCACGCGCGCCACTGCCGCGGCCTGCTTCTGCCAGGGTGACAGGCGGCTTCACCTGTCACCCCCAGGCCGGCGCTCATGGGGGGCGGAGGTCGTTCATCGACCTCCGACGCCCGAGTTGCCTTCGTACGCGGGCAGCTTAATTCATATTTATACTGGTATAGCGGATCCATATTCCGAGGTGAAAACTTCAAATGCCACTGGGATTAACGCTAAGATGAAGAAAAAAGTTTCTCAACGTTCAGTCTTGGTTCCCAGTGGAGTAGAATAGAGCTAATCTGTTCTTGTGGGTATCGTAGAAGACAACAAAGAGATAGGGCTGTTCTCTGGAGATACGACTTGGGCGACCAGGCGCAGGGCACGCCGTAGTAGCGGCGGTAAGACCCATCATGGGGGAGTGGCTAGAGAGGTCACACGGCAGCCTCTCGTACCGTCTGACGCAGATGATCACCGAGCACGGATGCTTCGGAAAGTATCTGCGTCGGATGCAGAAAGAGCCAACGTCCGTCCAACGTGCCATCACTGCGACGCGAGCGAGGACTCAGGTCCGCACACGCTCACCGAGTGTCCGGCGTGGGATACGCCGAGGCGGGAGCTTGTGGCGGCCCTGGGAGTGAGGGTTCTCACGCTCTCCACCTTGCTCGCGGCGATGGTTCACTGCGCGGATGCGTGGGCGGCCGGCGCCTCCTTCTGCGAGCAAGTAATGCTCGTGAAGGAGGAGGCGGGGCGGGAGCGGCAGCGGGAGCGACGAAGGATCGCAAGACAAGCTGCCCGCGTACGAAGGCAACTCGGGCGTCGGAGGTCGACGAACGACCTCCGCCCCCCATGAGCGCCGGCCTGGGGGTGACAGGTGGATCGCCTGTCACCCTGGCAGAAGCAGGCCGCGGCGGTGGCGCGCGTGGCGCGCCTCCCCGTTTCAGGGGACGAGTTGGGGACTCTGTAGTCCCCACACCCGAGAAGAGGGCCAGATCGTGAGAGATGGCCCTAGGTCGGCCGGGGTGCGAGGGATATGCCTGTCAACCTCACCTTCGGCAACCAAAGCGACCCACAGGCGGCGTGCGTTTTAGTCGGTTCGAGTCCGACATAACCTCCTCCACCGGCACCGGTGGGGGGGTATCCGTGGGGATTTTGCGCACATAAAAAAAAAAAAAAAAGGGCTGTTCTCTATTCGACAATCAACATACAGTCCATGACAAAGTGACGCTTGAAGATAGGGGGCTCGCTCCGTATTACGTGGAACCGCAAAATCATAGTTGGCGACATGTGGACTTAGGAGGTAGGACACAGCGGTATTTCCGCCCAATTGAGGAGGTACCTCCGCCCTACAAAATGCCGCGGTTATAATAACTTCGTGTTGTGTTCCCAGCGGTGAGTAGGGTAGCCAGAGCTCACTGTATAAATCGTGCTGTCAGTGGGATGACTAAAGGCTTGTCCTCTACACTCATGGCACAGAAACTCTGTGCTTACAGGGTCGGCAGCGCGACGTTACACACGTCCATAGGGCACGGTAACCACTTTCCATCAGGTGGGCCGTGCGCTTGTCTGCCTCCTAAGTGGTATAAAAAGAAATGTGGCGTTATTACACCTCTGCCTACCTCTTCGGAGAGTTACATGCGTGATTATAAGTATGCAAGTATCACTTAAAAAAAGCGGATGAGTTAGGAGTTAAATGTTGACATCAGTGGATCTTCACATTTTTCAAATTAACATTCGAAGTCGAGACTGACCGCTAGTGTTAGATATTAATGCTATGGTAGCCAAATATCTGAATGCCGGCCATAAAACCATCGCGTGGTTCCCTGGCAAAGTAGAATTTGGACCACCCCATGCGGTGTCGTATAAGACAACTAAGGAATAGGGCTGTTTAACATCAGACAGATATATACAGCCCAGACTAAGCCTCATATGCATAGCTTGAGTCAACAATCTGGCTCACCCCCTGTTATGTGGGACCGAATTCAATGATTAGTGATATGTAGGTGTTAATACACCTCTGACTAACCCTCCGGGGATATAATTATATGTATGTATGTAAAATTGTCGTCATCAGCTACTGTACTTAACACGAAGAAACGAATACTTTCTAGGTTTGGTAGTCCCAGCCCGGCTTCCAACCTGGGTAGACTTTATATATTTGTGTTTAAAGTCCAAAATGAAATGAAAAATGTTCATTACACTTTTCATTCAATGTACTAGATGCCATTTAGTTTAACAACATGAATGCCACATGAACAACTCTAATATTAAATATAATTTTTTACAGTGTTCTGTGCCATGACAGAGGTTTTGCCACGACATAAAAATTGCGGAATGGGGACCCTGAAGTGTGTGTGAAGATTATGATTAGCTTCGAGCTTGTTGCTCCGGATCAGCCAATCAACTACTGCATTGTGGCTGCTGCGCTATTATTATGACTGCAATATTTTTAGTTGCTAAGTAGATATTGCTTTGTATACCTAATAAGTTTGTCAGTGACTGTCAGGCGAGCTCAGTCCTTGCCTGTGTTCAAAAGACTCGTCAATGAATACTACCTGTCTCTATGAAAGAGTGGAACAATAAGGTAGAATGAAGTATATTTATGTTTGTGTTAATGTATTGTGACTTTTTCTAAGAATTAAAAATATAGTGTGTATGCTTATATATGTATAATTGTATTTACCTATGGCTATTGTGTTTTGTTTTTCATTATTATTATTTCATTTTCTTTATATATTCTCTATGTACACATAACTGCCCTAAAATATTCTTCTACTATTTTCTTATCTCCATCCTATGGTTGGTCCTACGTGCCACGGAACTTGTATCACATATTCTAGTGTAATGTGTTATTGGTGTACAATAAAGACGTCATTATTATTACAACCTGTGTTTGCATGCCAACTTTATTACGAAATGTGCTTGATTACTATATTTTTTATTTCCATCGTTTGTTGTACCACATTACAAACATATAAATAAATAATTTGAATTGCTCTTTATTCTGGTATTAACACTAGGGACAACAATTTGGCAGAAAGTAGACCTTTCACGTCCATAATGCAATAATGACCTACGGACCTTAACATGTAATAAAGTCTATTGCATATTGCGTTGCCTTTTGCATATGCACACATGCGGACCCCTGTTACATGCATGAAATGGTAGGTAGTGTCAGCGCCTGCATGCGTAGGTACGCACGTGTAAGGCAGACGGCCTAAAGTGATAAGTATCACAAGGCACTTTCCCGACACTTGAAAGAAAAAAAAAATTACATATCAGATATACAATACTTAAGAAACTAGATGAATTTGACAATTAATAATGAATCAATTAAGATAGGAAAAAAAATGTATCAATTTAGGCGGGATTCGAACCCGCGAACTTTTCCTCATAGTTGGAATGCTCTGACCACTAAGCCACCGAATCAAATCTTCCTATAAATATATTCGTCTTACAGCGACGGTGGGAATAGTTAGCATACTAAATGCTTTAAAATTTCATTCAATATTAGTAAATTTGAGTTCTGTAGTTAGATGAGATCATTGCAGTGTGTACCTAGAAAAAGGAGCAAACCAAATGCACGCTAACATGCATGAAAGATTTAGTAGAGGGAGCTCATCAAGTGTACAAGGAGTGATCGATTCAAATAGTAGGTTATTGACTATACCCTCCACAGAGAGGAAAAATTCATCAATGTGCATGTTTATGATGTATGTAGTTAGTAACGTGGTTCCCGGCAGAGTAGAATTTGGGCCAACCCATCTATTCCCGTGCGGTGTCATACAAGGCGACTAAGGGATAGGGCTGTTTAACATCAAACAGATATATACAGCCCAGACTCAGCCTCAGATGCATGGCATAAACATAAACTCACGCCTATATCCCCGAAGGGTTAGGCAGAGATGTCAGCAACCACGTTTCGCCAGTTTATGTTTAGGTCCCAATGTAATAGGTGGCGAGCCTATTGCCATTAACCGGGCACTTATAAACCTGCGATAAATACACACATAACTTCGAAAAGCATCGAAAAGTCATTGATGTGTGCCATGGTAAAACCTGGGATCGAAACCGAGGCCTCGTTTCAGCAGTCCATTACCCATACCACTAGGCTACCGCGGCGGATAACATTTGAACTGCGTGGAAATCGATTCTGGGCCCCCTGCTTATGGTTAAGTACAGATTTTTGGTATTTGGTTCCTTAGTTACAAACAATGAATATATTTGCGTAAGCAACTGACAAGTAGGAGGTAGGACACGGCGGTATTTCCGCCCGATTGAGCAGTCCGACTGGGGAAGTACCTCCGTCCTACAGAATATCACGGCTATAATAACTTCGTGTTGTGTTCCCAGCGGTGAGTAGGGTCACTGCTCACTGGAGAATTTGTGCTGTCAGAGGGAAGACTAAAGGCTTGTCCTGCTTTGTCTTCTACTGACGACACAAAAACCCTGTACTTACAGGGTTGGCAGCGCGACTGTGACTCCTCTGGTGTTGCAGACGTCCAGAGGTCACGGTAACCACTTTCCATCAGGTGGGCCGTGTGCTTGTCTGCCAACTAAGTGGTATAAAAAAAAAATTGTAAACTAAATCAAACAGATGCAATATGGGTATTTAAACAGATGCAGTTAATACAAAAAAACATAGGTGATGAAAAGTTACAGCATTCATAGTCAAAGAAGAATAATGACAAACATCCCCTTGCGCGAGCGCAGGGATGAATTAGTAAACAGTAAACAAAGTAATTACATAATTAAGTACCTTTATAATGAATAATTATTCATCGTTATCTCAGCAACTAATTACTTAAGATAAAAGTTCTATGCCCATTTAGTAATAGAGATCCTATTACCCTACCACATTAGGATATTTACAATACATATTTGCTTACTAATTACATTTACTAAGTACATTTGTTTACGCTATAAATACAGGATTTTTTGGAGATATCACAACAGTATCAGATTCATTACAGTGACGATCGGAACTAGAGTTATCTTACCTGCATGGATTCGATTGTATTTGTGATCAGTTCCATCATCATTTGAACACCAGTCCCGGTGACATCCAAAGCTTGCACTTTGGAGCAGTTTTATATTTGTGTAATATTCGCGTGAACTATCGTCATTGTCAAGTGGATTTTCATCGTGATTCTTGGTCAAGATATCCATCAGCTGTACGTAGATTGCTGGACGGATTTTGGCAGTTTTATCAGGATTTAAAGTAAGTAAAACAATCTCTTGTGCATTTTTTTCTGGACTTCGTACCCATTCTTATGTATAGCTATCGGCGGTCTGTCGTCACGAGGAATCTTTTATATATCTTTAAGTAGGTTTTTTCCGACTTTTTACCAATTTAAGTCGAAATTTACCTACTTATAGTTATGTAGAATGCGTCGTCCCTACGTGTGAATAATCATTTTTGACATGAATTGAAGTAGGTTTTGTCCGGCTTTGTTTCAAAGTTAAGCCCCACAATTCCTACTTATATTTAAGTCAAATTAACCCTACTGCAAGTGAAGATGGAATTCAAAGGATACTCCAATCTTAAATTTAAGTAGGTTTTGTCCGGCTTTGTTACGAGTCAAGTCGATCAATTCCTACTTATGTTTAAGTTAAACTAACACCGTGGAAATGGAATTCGAAGCATACTTAGATTTTAAATGTAAGTAGATTTTATCTGGCTTTTTTCTTATCAAAGCCTTATAATTTCTGCTTATGTTTAGGATCGATAAAAACATCGCTAGTTTGAAACGAAGAATACGAGGATCAAGATAACTCAAGGTACAACGGATAGACCACGAACTAAACAAGTGAATATAGACTTAAACAAAAATTCATGTCACAAATCGTTTTCTAACCTCCTTTCAATGGAATAATTTGATTTTCTTTCTTTTTGTAACTTTGTTACACTTTAAACCTACTCGTCCGTGGGTCTATTGTTACAGGTAGTAGATTCGTCGACGTGACAAAAGCATCGGATAATATTTTTTACTTGAATTTAAGTAGGTTTTGTCTGACTTAGTTTCAAGTCAAGTCGTTCAATTCCTACTTTTATTTAAGTCAAATAAACTCCACCACTGCATTTGAAGTCAGAAATTAACAGACTTTGAACTTGAGTACCTATATAAGTAGATTTTTCTTATCAAAACCAATCAATTTCTGCTTATGTTATGGATTGATAAAGCATCACTCAAGATACAAACACCGAAACATGGATTAAACAGGTTAATCGACCTTAAATAATTTTTGTTTTTGGTTTATTTGTGAGTTTTCAGTGGTACGGTGGCAGGTCGTGGTCATTATAGTTTAGACATAAATTTAAGTAGGTTTCGATCGGCTTCGTTTTGTAGTCAAGTCGCTCAATTCCTGCTTATATTTAAGTCAAATACACCCAACGTGAAGACCTTACAATTACTACGTATGTTTAGAAACGATAAAAACATCACTAGATTAATACTCGGAGCTAGATCACTGAAAATATTTCTATGATGGACCTTGGACTGAACAGATGAACATTAAACAAATTTGTTGATTTATTTATGAGATTTTATGCATAAAATTATCAGAAATATAATGTGCGTCAGTGATATTTTGTATCTTTGTTCCACGCATAGGACATCGAGTTAATAAATCTAAAACATCATGTAATATTTTTACTTTGATTTAAGTAGGTTTCGCCCGGCTTGTTTCGAAGTCAAGTCGCACAATTCTTACTTATAATTAAGTTAAAAAGCTGCATGTGAAGAAGAAAATCTCAAGATAAATTTGGTCTTGCATAAGTAGAGTGTCTTTTCTTATCAAACCATTCATTTTCTACTTGTGTTTAGGATCAATAAAAGCATCGCTCAAGATATAAACCAGACATGAAACACTTGAAAATAGACTTAATATACATACTCGTATTTCGATAGCTTCTTTTTCTTATCATTTGTTATAAATATCTGTTGATTTACGTTTCACCATATCAGTGTTTTTTTAATTTTGTTATAGGTGAAAAATATAGAGATTATTCTATGTCATCCAAATAATTTGTACGAGAACGAAAAATATGCTTCGGCGATTTTTTATAACATAAGTTACGTAAAATATTTTCCTATCTTTATCTAGGAGTCCACGAATGAGCCAAGTAGTACAGACAGCAAGACATCGAGGGGAGAAACCAAGAGCACCACATGATAAATGTTGACATGAATTTAAGTAGGTTTTGTCCGACTTTGTTCCAAAATCAAGTCGCACATTTCCTACTTACATTTAAGTCAAATTAACCGCACAGCATGTGAAAATGGAAGTCGGAGAATACTTTGGTCTTGAGCTTTATTGTTATAAAAACCATTCAATTTCTGCTTATGTCAAGGATCGATAAGAACACCAACTTTAAACTTATAACGAAGGCGAAGGTTATGGTAAGCAAAGTTCAGAAGAGAGGGTCACCATAACTTACACATACCATGTCTCAATGGTGACACTCAGCTTAACGGCCTCATCATATGCTTCATAACGTCCCGCTTAAAGGACCCGGGAATGTAGGAAGAAGGAAACACGTGAGCTGGTAATGAAATGAATTCCACGTTTTTTTTTTTATTGATCGGATATTCTGCACCGTGTGCGGATGACATCTAAGACCCGCACGTGTTGTCCTGTGTAACATATGCAAAAAAGTGTACGCGAATGATATAGTTATCATTTTCATTTTAATTATATTTTGTGATATAAATGTAAATATATTTCTATAAATTGTTTTACAGTGAATCAGTACTCATGGGCCCAGTGCAGTAAGGTACGGATGAATCAAAAGCATCTGAAAAAAATATTTGACATAAAATTAAGTAGATATTGTCTGACTTTGTTTTAAAATCAAGTCACATAATTCCTGCTTATATTTAAGTCAAATAAACTCCATCGCATATGAAGATAGAAATCAAACTACTATATATAACTATTTTAGTCTTGAATTTTGTCTGGCTATCTCACCTTCTGCTTATTTTACGATCAAGTGAAACTTTGAAGCAGGTGAGTTCAATGCTGATAAAACGATACTCAAAACTGATAAAAGATTGTTATACTTATCTATGACGACCTCCGTGGCGTAGCGGTAGAGCATTCGACTGCTATACAGGGGGCGCGGGTTCGATTCCCGCTCAGTGTAAATATTTGTATGCATGATTAAGTATATTTGCGTTGGTCTGGGTGTTTCTATGCATAATATGTATGTATTTACAAAAAAAAGTGTCTAAGTATGTTTATCCGCATTCTAGATCCCATAAAACAAACAAGTTAAGCTATGCTTACCATAGGTCTAGATAGCGTTGTGTAGAATATCGTGGAATATTTATTTATTTATTTATCTATAAAAATAACAACTAGGTACTAATTTTAGCACATTTCTATATGAAGAAAAAATAAATTTACTAGGAAACTAGTATATGTCCGGGTGTTTCTTACCCAGTATGACCCACGTCTCACTGAAGCACATTGAAATCGCCATTTCACTGTTCCTGTATTATGTAATCAAGCAATACTGGAAACCTCATCAGAAAACTTTTTGCTCTGAATTTAAGTAGGTCTTGTCTGACTTTGTTCCTTTTAAGTCATTCAATTCCTATTTATATTTAAGGCAAATACCTCTCATCGGAAGCTTCGACATCAAATTAAAGAGCGATAAAACTCTGTGTGCTTTAGTTCTTCTAATCAAAACATGAAGGATCTTAAATTTTGCTAATGACATGCTAATGAAACCTGCAGAGCAGCGTGCGGATAGAAAGAAGATGATAAATCAAACAAGTGCATTCCAGGCGATTATATTAGCAAAACCATTCTCATGCCACAGATACTGCAAAAAGTGACATTAAATTTTAGACTTTAATTCTTTATAAGGAGGTAGGACACGGCGCTATTTCCGACTGGGGAAGCACCTCCGCCCTACAGAATACCGCGGTTATAATAACATCGTGATGTGTTCCCAGCGCTGAGTAGGGCAGCCAGAGCTCACTGGAGAATTTGCGCTGTCAGTGCGAAGACTAAAGGCTTGTCCTGTTTTGTCTTATACACTGACGGCACAGAAACTCTGTACTTACAGGGTTGGCAGCTCGACTGTGACTCCTCTGGTGTTACAAACGTCCATAGGCCACGGTTACCACTTTCTATCAGGTGGTCTGCCACCTAAGTGGTATAAAAAAAATATTCTCAGGTCTAAAATTAAATGTAAAATTTCATTACAATTTTACATTCACTTTACAAAAAGTGTTTTAATTTTGAACTTAAGGAGTATTGTTTTAAAGTCTAAAATAAATGGATTTTTTAGCAGTGTACGTGGTATGACAGTGAATCAAGGGCCACATCGTACACTATATTTTGGTTATTTTTTTCAACATCAACCTATTTCTTCCCACCTTCAAGATTGCTGTTAGCTATAATTTTAAGTACGTTTCGATCGGCTATGTGTTCGATAGTAGCCCTTCGATTCATACTTTAATTGATGGCTATAGAGCAGCTAATTTATTCTATTTAGGGTTAATTTTTTTTATGTTTATTGTATTCTTTTTGCTTATCAATGCGTGGTTCCCGGCAGAATTTGGGCCACGCCATTTGTTCCTTTTCGATGTCGTACAAGGCGACTGGCAGGTAACAAGGCTGTTTAACATCAGACAGATATATACAGCCCAGACTCAGCCTCAGATGCATGGCTCGATTTAACAATGGTGTCCGGAATTCGGCAATAAGCTCACCCCCTGTTAAGTGGGGAATACAACGATTGGTGAATTGTGGGTGTTATTTCACCCTTGCCTAACCCTCCGGGGATAAAGGCGTGATTATATATTTGTATGTATGTCAATATTGTAAAAATATTTTAAATATCAATGTTGTAATAAATTTTACTAGCAGTATTTAATATCAGTTTTACTAACTATATTGTTACGTGCACGGGGTACAATTAAATGCCGTTTACTCAACGAAGAGATTTATTAGCTCACCACAAACTAGACAATTAGATCACTAGTACACACAGTACTTCTTCAACAGTTCCAGTCGCTCAGTAGTTCACAGTAGTCCACAGTCGTTGCTCAGGTCGCAGGTAGAATCTTCTTCGGTCGCTTAAGTTCGCTGTGTTCGTTATCGATCTCAAAGACTGAGTGAATCGTGTCGCTATGCGAGCGTGTTTTTATACCTCTCAATTAGGAGGATCGAATTATCTAGAAAGCTCGCGAGCGACAAATACCTATTCTTTGATCTTGCCGCCGTCGCTGACCTTCGAGTACATTCTCGATATTTACCTATTGTTTATTTTTATTCAACAAAGTCTGTAGGTACTCGTAGGTAGGTTGTGATTTTTTGTTGACGATTCCAGATTTTTCTATGCCATTCGGTAGAGTACCTCGTCACTAACAATGCGTTTTTATTTCTTGAAGATTCGATTATTAGTTTTCGAGATATCGACGGCGGTCGTAACATTACCCCCCTCTTAGTCATGCTCGTCCCGAGCATCATTTGTTCCATGATGACGCGTCAACCTATCCACATGGACTACCTTTGGTTTTCCCCTAACCCCCTTCCTAATGCGGTAGGTAATGTCATTGATTCTCGTGATAACCGTATAGGGCCCTTCCCAGCGAGCTTGGAGTTTTGGAGATTTCCCCTTCTTGCGTAGCGGATTATGAAACCATACCAGTGTTCCTTCTTCGAAACCGTGGGTGTTTGCATTTCTATCGTACCGGGTTTTCATCCTTTCACCTGCCTTCAAATTGTTTTCCCGTACTATTCTGTGCACCTCGTCCAGTCGGTTTCGAAGTTCACTCACGTAATCCGTCACGGGCTTAGGACTATCAGGTGGCGTACCGGTTATTGCATCCACTGGTAGCCTAATCTCTCGACCAAAGTTCACTTTCGCTGGGGTGTGTCCCATACTGTCATGTACCGCAGATCGATAGGACATCAGGAATAGTGGGATATACTGGTCCCAATCTCTTTGGTGTTCATCGACAACTTTAGCCAAGTGATTTTCCAACGTCTGGTTAAACCTCTCGACCATTCCGTCTGACTGCGGATGCGCTGGAGTCGTACGGGTCTTGTTCATTCCAAGGAGCTTGCACATTTCTTGAAATAGAGCAGACTCGAAGTTCCGTCCTTGGTCAGAGTGAATCTCCATAGGTGCGCCGTACCGGCAGACCACTTCCTGAACCAGTTTCCTTGCCACAGTGACTGCTTCCTGGTTGGGTGTCGCAAATACTTCCGGCCACTTAGTGAAGTAATCTTGCACTACTATGATGTATTTGTTACCTTCTTCCGTCGTTGGAAAAGGTCCAGCAACATCAATGGCGATACGTTCCCATGGTGCTCCGACGTTATACAGTTTCAATTTTCCTTTGCTTCTTGTCGGCGGTCCTTTAACTGAAGCACATGCAGTGCATTTACGGCACCAATCCTCGACATCTTCCCGACAATGAAGCCAGTAAAACCGCTGTCGTACTTTAACTAGGGTTTTCTTGACTCCGAGATGCCCGCCAGAGACACCATCGTGACTGTGCCGTAAGAGTGTAGCCACCTTGCTTCGTGGTACCACTACTTGTAGAGTCACCTCTTTGCCGTCGTTGGATTCCCATTTCCTATACAGCACGTCATCTATCAGAGTTAAACTGTCCCACTGGGCCCAATAACTTTTGGTAGTGGAACTGTAAGCAGATATATCACTCCATTGGGGTTTGTTTCCAAGCTGCTTCCAGTGCAGTATAGGTTGTAGATCATCATCATCCTCTTGCGCCTGCTTCATACTGCTTCCGGTCCATTCGTCGTCAAGTCCATTCACCTTTATGACTTTAATATTTTCACGGGCTTCGTTCTTCTGACAATGCTTGCAATCTTCGGCACACGGCCTACGAGACAAAGCATCGGCATTGCCGTGCCCTTTTCCACTTCGGTGTTCTATCACAAAGGGAAATTCCTGTAGTTGCTCGATCCACCTTGCTACTTGACCTTCCGGATTCTTGAATTGTAGCAACCATTGTAGTGCAGCATGATCTGTCCTTAGTGTAAACTCTCGTCCTATAAGGTACTTATTAAAATGCTGTAAGGACTTCACCACGGCGAGAAGTTCACGACGAGTGACACAGTAATTTCTTTCCGGCTTGGATAGCGATTTACTGAAGTATGCTATTACAACATGGCGATCTCCTTGCACTTGTGACAACACTCCACCTATACCGGTATTGCTGGCATCCGTATCCACAATGAATCTTCCTTCCCTGGTAGGATAACCCAATATAGGAGCTTCGCACAAGCGTTCTTTAAGTGTACTAAAAGCTTGCTCGCAGTCTAAGTCCCACACGAAGTCTCGTTTATCTTCCGTTAGTCTGTGTAGTGGTTTAGCAATATCCGAGAAATGCTTAATAAAGCGTCTGTAATACGCGCATAGTCCCAGAAACGCGCGAATCTCCGTTTTGTTCTTTGGAACAGGCCATTCCTGAACAGCTCTAATCTTCTCGGGGTCGGTTTTAACTCCTTCTGTGGAGATCACATGTCCAAGATAGCTGACCTCCCTTTTAAATAAAGCGCACTTCTTTGGACTCAGTTTAAGGTTAGCCTCACGGATTCGAGTAAAAACTTTTTCCAGGTTCTTCAGGTTTTCTTTGAAGCTGCGTCCCATAACTATGACATCGTCCAGGTAAACCAGACAGACATCTCCGAGTAGACCCACCATTACTCTTTCCATGAGGCGCTCAAACGTGGCCGGGGCATTACATAACCCAAATGGCATAACATTAAAATGCCATAATCTGTTTCCAACTCCTGTACTAAAGGCTGTCTTCTCTTTATCTTCAGGACTGATCTCCACCTGCCAGTAGCCACTTTTTAAATCGATGGTTGAAAACCATTTCATACCACTAAGCATGTCCAGGGTATCATCGATTCTAGGCAAAGGATAACTGTCTTTCTTAGTGACATTATTTAACATTCGGTAATCCACACAAAACCTTGTGCTACCGTCCTTCTTTTTTACTAGTACCACAGGTGATGACCATGGACTCGTAGAAGGTTCGATCACTTTGCTCTCAGCCATGTCTTTAATCATTTCTGCTACCTCCCCTTCTCTGGCCCACGGTAAACGTCGAGGTCTCTGTTTTATGGGCCTGGAGTCACCTGTGTCAATCCGGTGTTTCACGAGCCCAGTCCTTCCACAGTCATTCCCGGTTGCAAAGATGTCTCTGAATTGTAGCAGCAGGTCTCTGGCTTGGTGCAATTCTGATGCTGTTAAATTTTCCTTCGAATTCTCAAGAAGTTGTTCGATGTGATCTTCGGAGACTTGTGTACCACCTTGTTGAGTCGAAGTGTTGTTCAACCGCCTCAGGCACTTTACTTCCTCACATCTTCCGACCACACTATTCTTCTTCAGGAGAACTATTTCATCACTGAGGTTAAGAATTCTCACTCTAGCGATTCCGTTCGGTATCAGTAAGGTTCTTGCTGTTATTAAATTTTGATGACTGCCGGCATCTTCCACAATAAGACATCTTCTTTGTTCAGTCTTCGCGGGAAACTTCACTTTGACTAATGTTTCCGATTTAGGAGCTAACGTTGTATCCGTAAAACAGTAAAGAGAGCACGGGTGCGATCCTTGTAAACAAACTTCCTGATCAGGGAATCTCAGCACTCCTCTAGGTATATCCAAGACACATCTGTGGTTCCTCAAGAAATCCAGTCCCAAAATGCAGTCATCAGTAATATTAGCAATGAGCACTGACTGCTGGTATATTTGGTCGCCAATTCTTACCTCCACGTCTGTTTCACCGAGGACGGTCACTGGCTGGCCAGTAGCGGTCTGAAGCTGGCACCTTGGAAATCGTTTTTCCCACCTTATGGTGCGTTTCAGCAATTCTGGTCTAATAACTGTACGTGAAGCTCCAGTATCCACTGTTAAACTGCAAGGTTGATTGTTTAAGGTGGCTTCGATGATCAAACTATTTCCATTGCAAACTTGAGTTATAGTGATGGTTGGGGCCTCATGTCGACCAGCCAGCGCCCGCCCCGCGGCCCTGGCGGCATTTAGTTTAACGGAACCTCTTGATCCACTTGGGTCCCGGAGTCCGTGACCCTCCTCCGTTTTCGCGAAGGACACTCTGATTGAATATGGCCCCTTCCTCTACAGGAATAACACGTTGGGACATACCGTGGCTTCCTCTCTTCTGCAACCACCTCTTTGACCTCCCTGACCTTACTTATTCCAGCATTCTGCCGTACAGTTTCCACCTCGAGAGCATAAGCCAGTGCTTCTTTCAAGGTCTGATGGTGACGCAACTGTACACTAGTTTTCACTTCTGCGTCTCGTATGCCGTTTAGGAAGGCCTCCAGCAGAGTGGTTTCGATCATAATGGGTGTCGATGAGTAGGCCCGACGAACGAGTCTTTCAACTTCTACAGCCCATTCCTGGAGGCTTTGACTAGACTTTTGCTTCTTCTCCCGGAGCTGCGCTCGGTAGACATTCTCCAGGTGTTTGTCACCGTAACGTGTGTCTAAAGCTTCCATCAAAGACCCCAGAGTCCTTCCTTCAGGCGGCAGGTTTTCCAGTATTATTAAGGCATCTCCTCGTAATGCAAGTGTCAAGGCCATAAATGACTCCTCGTTGCTCCAGGCTTTAGTTTTTGCCAATATCTCGAATTGGTACTTAAAGGCTGTCCACGAGGAAGTTCCATCAAAGTGTGGTAGGTCGAACTTTGCTGATGATGGTGAGGTCACGGTAACAGGTCCGCAGGTTTCCAGCCTGACGATCTTCTTTTCGAGAACTTGCAAGCGGTCGTCCACGGTCCCAGACTTCAAAGCCACTTCCTTACTCAGCATTTGCAAGCCATCTTCGAGGTTCCTCACTTTATCACCCAGTGCATGGATGCCTGCATCGATTTTACACATGACGGCTTCCTGGTTGGCCTGCAGCATCTGCTGCATAGAAGCCTGCGTCTCTTGTCTGGAAGCCTGCATCATCTGCTGCATAGAAGTCTGCATCTCTTGCCTGGAGACCTGCATCTCTTCCCGTGAGGCCTGTATCTCTTGCCTGGAGGCCTGCATCATCTGCTGCATAGAAGCCTGCATCATCTGCTGCATAGAAGCCTGCATTTCTTCCTTGGAGGCCTGCATCTCTTCCTTGGAGGCCTGCATCTCTTGCCTGGAGGCCTGCATCTCTTGCCTGGAGGCCTGCATCTCTTGCCTGGACGCCTGCGTCATCTGCTGCATAGAAACCAGTAGCGCCATCATGTTGGTATCTGACGAGGTTCCTTCTGGTGCTGCCGTAGTTCCCGCCGAGAGAGCAGCATCGGCCTGACTCCCTTCCTCTTCGAGGGTTCGTTGACGTGCGGCATCCATTTCCACTTGACGTCTGGTCCGTGGAGTACGCCCTTCGTCTTCACGTGGTAATAACGGCATTCCGCTTCTGACACCAATTGTTACGTGCACGGGGTACAATTAAATGCCGTTTACTCAACGAAGAGATTTATTAGCTCACCACAAACTAGACAATTAGATCACTAGTACACACAGTACTTCTTCAACAGTTCCAGTCGCTCAGTAGTTCACAGTAGTCCACAGTCGTTGCTCAGGTCGCAGGTAGAATCTTCTTCGGTCGCTTAAGTTCGCTGTGTTCGTTATCGATCTCAAAGACTGAGTGAATCGTGTCGCTATGCGAGCGTGTTTTTATACCTCTCAATTAGGAGGATCGAATTATCTAGAAAGCTCGCGAGCGACAAATACCTATTCTTTGATCTTGCCGCCGTCGCTGACCTTCGAGTACATTCTCGATATTTACCTATTGTTTATTTTTATTCAACAAAGTCTGTAGGTACTCGTAGGTAGGTTGTGATTTTTTTGTTGACGATTCCAGATTTTTCTATGCCATTCGGTAGAGTACCTCGTCACTAACAATGCGTTTTTATTTCTTGAAGATTCGATTATTAGTTTTCGAGATATCGACGGCGGTCGTAACAATATTCATATTAAAAAAATTTGAGTGGAGTGACTGTCGTTTGCCAATCACTCGAAGAGGCTTGACTTGATCCTCTAAAGTTTGATGAGGCACCATACACGTGGAGTTGTATATCTTTTTCATCTTAGCGTTAATACCAGTCGCATCCAAAGATTTCCCTTCGGAGTTTGGGGTCCGCTTTTTTTTTTTTTTATACCACTTAGTTGGCAGACAAGCACAAGGCCCACCTGATGGGAAGTAGTTACCGTGGCCTATGGCGCGCCTCCCCGTTTTCCGGGAACGAGTTGTGGACTCTGTAGTCCCTACACCCGAGAAGAGGGCCAGATCGTGAGAGATGGCCCTGGGTCGGCCGGGGTGCGAGGGATATGCCTGTCAACCTCACCTTCGGCAACCAAAACGACCCACAGGCGGCGTGCGTTTTAGTCGGTT
Organism: Eilema griseolum; assembly: GCA_963662185.1. Classification (NCBI taxonomy): domain Eukaryota; kingdom Metazoa; phylum Arthropoda; class Insecta; order Lepidoptera; family Erebidae; genus Eilema; species Eilema griseolum. Next base: position 12,037,283 of record OY759252.1, read on the forward strand.
CGAGTCCGACATAACCTCTCCCACCGGCTCCGGTGAGGAGGTATCCGTGGGGATTTTGTGCACGTAAAAAAAAAGCCACAGAGACTGTGGAGTTGTATATCTATACTTCAGTCAAATTTATATAACACGATATCCCGCGATACCGCCCAGAACGTTCCACTGTGTGACTGCATCAAATCACAAAGGCAGCGACTAGCTCCAATAAGGAAGTTGTCACTTAGCGTGCAGCAACCCTAATGGCTTCAAATCGCCGGGTGTGACTTGTTTGGCTCGTATTGTACTTTATTTATCCTATTTTTGTCCTGTTATGAATTGATTATGTGATTTTATTGGCAGTAATTCGCATCTCTTTATGTTAGGATTCCGTATCTCGAAGGGAAGGGCACCCTTATAGGATTATTTCGCTTTCTGTCTGTTTGTAAAAACCTTTTCTAAGGTGTTGGTGCCTTGAGCATCTAATCTATCCCAGTCTTACTGGGATAGATTAGATGCTCAAGGCGTAGGACACAGTGCAGATTGAGACGCTGTAACTGTGACGTAGAACGTCTGAGGTTCGATTCCTGCACAGTACATATTATTTGTACTATTGTCATGATTGTCTACTTCCATTATAACATCAGTGAATAATAAAAGTTTATCATGTTGTGCTTAATTTGAGTTTGATCATTATTTTTCCATTACAATTGAAATTAGATCGTACTGTGAAAATATTTGTTTATTAATCAAGAAGGTCAAAAGTCACCATGTCAAACTTAAGGCCGGTTTCACACGGGCACCTTGAAGCAGTAAGTATCGACTGCTTAAAGCTGTGACCGCAGAGCAAACAACAATCTCCAATATAAACACATATAACTGCTCCAGCAGATGCGACTGCTTCGGGCAGTTGGCAGCACAGTGAAATTTCAACGTGCAGCTAAGCATTCGCCGGGCATACACTGTCCGCTCGAGTTATCGACTGCTCTCGCATACATCATATTATATTATCTGTGCGTGTACCTAGTTACCTGATCAAATTTGAATGAAATTGATATTGTGACTGGTAGAGCAGCTGATTTGGTTGCTTCAAATTAAGATTTTTTTATACAACTTAGGTGGCAGACAAGCACACAGCCCACCTAATAGAAAGTGGTTACCGCGACTTATGAACGTATGCAACACCAGAGAGTCACATCCGTGCTTCAGGTGAGGCTCGTTGGCTCAGTGGTCAGGGCATTCCCCCTGTAAGGGAAAGAGCGCGGGTTCGAATCTCGCCTGAACCAATTTATTAATGACCACGGGTGCTGCAACGCATCTGAAACGTCGGCAGAAATAGTAAGTTCCAAGATGTAATTCGCGAGAAGTCCCGATATTTTGTATAATTATGAATTCACACCGCGAGAGTTTAAAAATAACTATTTAATTCATTCTATCTTAATCGATTTGGTAGAGCTGTTGATAGGAACTGGAGCATAGGAAATGGAGCTCTAGGCTGCTGTTAACAACAGCAGCCTAGAGCTGTTGACTTTGACTGCGACAGCAAGAACGGTTCGTGTATGGCAAGCCTTACTATAACTAATTCTAATTGAAAAACATTTTACTCACAAAGAGTTATGAATCATAATGAATAAAGTATCTGATTTAGATTCTATACAGAGTATGACTGCTGATAGAGATTAGTCATAGACCCTTCCTTGGTCACGACTCTGGAGGATAGTTAGAATTTCAAAGACAAAGGTTGACTGGGCAAAGGCAAATAAATAAAATTTCTTAATTATCTGTTTGTCTATTTATGGCCTCAGTGCATAAATATTATTTTTATTAGTATATTAGTATTCTATATAATAATATCAGACAAATATACACAGCCCAGTCCACAATAGTGCCCGGGAGACGGTAATAGGCTCAATCCCTATTACGTGGGACTGGTGAAATGTGTTTGTTAATTCACATCTGCTTAACCCTCTGGGGATAAAGGCGTAATAATATGTATGTATGTTAGTATTCTGTAATAAAATGATAAGAAAAACACTCAACCATTTTGGTAAGCTTTAGGTGAGTCCTATAATGGGAAACAAGACAATTTTCACGAAACCAGTGTCTTCTATATCCATTAGATAAAACTAGAAATGATAGATGGTTCTGTAAGATTGTTAAATAAAGGATATTATTATTATAAACTGTGGTAAAAGTAATTGAGAAGGCAAACAACTCTACTATGGTGAGCGTTTTGATAATCTTTTCCAATTAGTCCCACCCTCTCCCTTTCTACACGGGATAACACGTGCAGGGCTTAGATGTCCATGAAGGTGACGGTACAGGTATTCAATCAAGAAACAGGCGGTTCTGAGCCTCTTTCCTTTGCCGCACCACTAAGACTTGGAACTCTTTACCAGCTCACGAGTTTCCTTCATACTGCAGTATGGGGTCCTTTAAGCGAGGCGTGAAAAAGGAGCTGAAGAGGCCGCCAAGCTGAGTGCCAACATTGTAACATGTGTCAATAATGGTGACCCGCTTACCTGAGAATTTGCCTTTAGCTTACAATCAGGCGAGATGAATTCAAATAGCGAGTCCTATTTTAAAAAAACTCTATTTTATTATTGTCTAGAAAAAGATTAGTAACCTAAATTAATAATATTCCCTGTAACCCCCCCCCCCCTCTTCAGGTGCTTGTCTGCCACCTAAGTTGTATAATATAATATACATTTTGGTATTCTGCATGATTTGTGGAAACAAAACTGACCTTTTACTAAACGTCCAGAATCACTGATAGTTTGATTCGTTTTCAAATAGATTTTGAAATTTTAACTAGGTATACAACTTTTATTAAGTTTTAAAATCACACGTTATTTTACTGACTTTAACTAACTGGTCTTGGTGCAAGTATCATTAAAGCCGTCACACTAATAGAGTCTAAATCGCACGAGTTGTATACAGTGTGCCGGCTAATTGAATCAAATCCAATTATGTAAGAATAACCGACAATGTTTCCGCCGGAAACGACATTTTAAAAAGGATGTGTCATTTTAACCAAAATTTGAAAATTCATCCCATCGATATCCTATCAGTAGGATCTTATAAACTAGCCGACCAGCCCCGACTTCCTCTTGCATAATTCGATTCCTCTCTCCTCTGATTGACTATGGTGATGTGTGCTATCTTGACCTGAATGCAGACCTTCTCAACAAACTTGACCGTCTTCTCAATAACTGCATTCGATTCATCTTCAATCTTCGTAAATATGACCACGTGTCTTCTTTCCGCTCGCAGCTTAATTGGTTAACTATTCGTCCTCGCCGTAAGTTACGCACACTTACTACTCTCTACAATATTCTCAACTCTCCCTCTATCCCTACTTATTTAACGTCTTATTTTCAACTATTATCTTCCAGGAATGACAGAAGTCTTCGTTCTACAGACAATCGGCTCCTTGCATTCCCAACTCATAGAACTAACTTTTTAGGCTCTTCGTTCTTTGTTGAGGCCGTTCGTCTGTGGAATGCACTTCCTCAGGAGATCAGGAAGAGCACAAGCCGCGATGTGTTTAAGTCCAGGGTGCGGCAGTTGATCATCGCGGAATTGGCAGAGTTATCGGCTCAACAATGATGTTTTTACCACTCTTGTATATTTATATATATTTATTATATCTTTATATTGTATTTATGTTATATTTGTATATTAATCAGATATGTATGATTTATGGTATGTAAATATATGTACTGTTTATGTAAGTGTATGTAATTAATCTATAGTATCACCTATCGAACAATCAAATCCCTCATTAATATGCGCCTACCACGTACTAGCTCTGCACCACCCAATGGTAGACTGGTAGAGAATGCCTACGGCATTAAGTCCGCCAATGTACATCGTGCATAAAGAATAAATAAATAAATAAAAATAAATAAATAAATTCGAAACCCGCAATCTATAGAAGTCTATCGGATGTGTTGATATTTTTGATTACTGCTCCGGTCCCTTGAGTAGTAGCGTGATGATATATGAACAGGATCTTTCGTCGATAAACAGACTATTGAAATGGAATGGAAAATGACTCCCTTGTCCGCACTTAGCCTCCCTTTTGGGCCATTGTGCGTGCAGAGTACTGGCTAGTGTAGCCAGCCTAGCTCCGCCCAGAAGCGCAGAAGCTTACTAGGGGCTTCACAGGCTTCGCGGAGCGACCTCACTGTACCGAGGATTTGTGAACGTTGATAGGCTACTGCATTACAGTATTACGTGGGCGGCCGTTTCCTTGGCAGCAAAACATCCCCTGCGAAGGGGACTGTCCGATGGCATAACCACTTTTGACTGCCTGCGGTCGGCGGATCTCTCGCGTGTCCAAGTGCGGAGTTGCGAGAAAGGGATTGGTAGCAATAGTAGCGGGCCATCAACGCTCATATCAGAGCCTCTCTTAAATATATAAGATAAACAGACTATCCAACATCAAAATAAGTTCCAATTCGAAAGTACCTAGTTCCTGAGATTAGCGTGTTCAACTAAACAAACAACCAAACAAACTCTTCAGTTTTATAATTTTGTTTGCTCACTGGAGAGTTTTTGTGCTGTCAGTGGGAAAACCAAAATCTTGTCCTATCATTTACACTGACGGCACAGAAACTCTCTGTGCTTACAGGGTTGGCAGCGCGAGCGTGACTCCTTTGATTGTGCACACGTCCATAGGCCACGGTAACCACTTTCCATCAGGTGGACCGTGTGTTTATCTGCCACTTAAGGGGTATAAAAAATATAAATTGCAATAGACCATAACTAATATAACACACTAGCATTATCAGTCAACCGCACGAGTCAAATTCGGTCATTAATAGAGTTATAATGTATTAAAAGTACGCGGAACACTATAATATCGGTTCACATAAATTAATAGATCACGAAACGAATACGATGTGAAGCTACTGTATTTCAAACTTTGATATGGATCTTCAGATAATATCATCATTCTATCAATAGTTTGCATGTTTAACTATAAGTTTATCACTTCACAATGAGCGCTCAGACCATATTTATTTTCAACTAGCTGATGCCCGCAGCTCTGCATGCGTGAATATCGTTTATTGTGATTTTTGGTCATATCTCTGGTTTTACTTAACCGATTGCGATCCAACTTAGAAAAAAAATCAACCAAGAACCAAGACCTCTCTAACAAAAAAGTCGTATCAAAATCCGTCCATTTAACATTTTTTCGTTCATCGCGAACAAATATTTTTTGTGTGCAGAATCGTTAAGATCAATTAGCCCACCGCAGTCCACTGCTGGATATAAGCCTCTCCCAATGTACACCATTTTATCCGATCCTCTGCCTTCCGCATCCAGTCTGTCCTAGTCACTTTTTCAGGTCATCCGTCCATCTGGCCTGTGTCCTACCTTCCGTTTGCCTTCTCGCGGTATCCACTCTAGGACTCGTTTGCTTTTTTATATCTACTTTTTGTGTGTTTTTAAGATAAGCAAGTGTAATACACTCGCACTGCCAACCCTGTAAGCACAGAGTTTCTGTGCCGTCAGTGTAGAAGACAAAACAGGACAAACCTTTAGTCTTCCCACTGACAGCACGAATTCTCCAGTGAGGTCTTCATAATTTACAGTTTTTTTTTAATTAATTGGGTAACTATATCACTCTCTTCCACTCTCTTCGCATCAATTGTGTATTATTTAAGACATAGTAACACAGATATATATAAATATAAAGAAATCTGTAACTGTTTCAAATTATATCCCTCGAGAAAAATTTGTTAGTAAATAATTACAAAAATTTCTCAAAGTTGTTTCCGTCGAAAAATGAATTAAATAAATAAATACATATTCCACAACGTTCCACATAACGCTATCTAGACCCATGGTAAGCATAGCTTGTGTTATGGGATCTAGAATGCGGATAAACATACTTAGATACTTTTTTTTTGTAAATACATACATATTATACATAGAAACACCCAGACCAATGCAAATATACATATTCATGCATAAAAATATTTGCACTGAGCAGGAATCGAACCCGCACCCCCTGCATAGCAGTCAAATGCTCTACCGCTACGCCACGGAGGTCGTCATTGATAGACCCATGCATACACAATATTTGCAATTCACTCGACTTAGAAACAATAATTACAGTTGAAAATTATTGTGATAAGAAGTATAGTATAGGTACCATAAGAATTAATACTATTGGTAAAATGCAAACGTGCCAATATGAAACTATAATGTAAGATTCAAAATATGAATGAAGAGGACTTTAGGAACAGAGGTAAGCACAAGAAACGATGGATAGATTGTGTGAAAGAGAATATAGCAAAGAAGTTAGTGACTGAAGAAATGACATCTGACAGGAATGTATGGAGGAGGACGTATGCCCTTGTCCCAATTATGACCCCAAATAATTGGGACAAGGGCTACCTGCCGATGATGATGATGAGGTGCAGTTTTGTAAAATATATTGCTGTGATTATTATATGCGTTAAGAGGGAAGACTACACTCTATTATAGTCATTTTCCGGTAACACAAAAAATATCAGTTTAATAAATTAATTCATGCGAACTCAATTACTAATTACTACTCAAAACTATAATATTGTTTCCTTAACAATAATATAACTCTACTTTCCTGGAAATCTATGGCTCATAAACAAATCATACCTAAGAGTGTTCCCATTTGAGTAGTCAACTTGCACGGTTATTCTACAGACATTCAAATAAAGGGAGTCCCACACCTCCCCTCAGCTCTTCAATGGAATAAGTAGATAATGTGGGCATCACTATTTAAAGCTAATCAAACTTAGTTAAGAAGTAGTCAGCACAGATGCGCGGGCGACTCGTGTCGTCTGCGCACCGCCATATTGGTTTTTAAAAACAGTTTTATTTAAATTCTCAAACGTGGCGGTCGTTCTAAATTCAAGTGCTCAGTTTGACATTCAGCAGTGACAGTTCGATATGGATAACTTTTGTTTTCTTTTTGGTGAGTGTTCACGAATTACGAAGTCGCGTTGTCTCGTTGCAAGTATAAGGATACCGTATATACCTACTATTAATTAACAAGATGAACAGACATTCGAACAGTTCTTATTGCTTCACGAAAATGATAAGTTTTGACTTCTGAGTAATGATTTATATACGGTTTAGGGTAAGATACATCTGTTTACTGTGAGTATTTACAATAATAATAATTATTTTCTTAACTTTGAAGTGGAATTTTCCTACATGTTTATATTCTGGGTTCATAATAATGAATGGTTATCTAAGGGTATCATAATAATTATATTTCTGTCTGGAGAACTTTCTTTTGTAGACATAACAGCTACATTGTACTGTTTCAATCAATGATAAGTAGATATACCTACACTAGCAGAGGTCAATAGATACATTTCCTCCACTACGTTTGGTTTCACGCATATTCTATTCACCATGGTATCACAGTACAGGGAGCGAGCCTGTAAGACTGTTTGCCACCATCAGTTGTACATAACTATAATATAACTAAGAGAAAAACATGGGCTACAGCAGTATTCATAACTTCAACATATTATCATCGTCTTTGCTTTCAAGAGTCATCTGTTATCCAATCAGCCCACAACTCTTAGTTCTCCAACAAACATTTACATGCTAGCAGGTCAGTGTGGAATTGATCTTATTTTGGGTTATTTTGTATTCCTATTGTTCAAATGAAAATATCTAAATGATAATCCAAGGCTTTTCCTCTGGTTCCAGGGTCCGCTTATCAATTCTGACTCCTCTTCTTCATGCATGTCATCTTTTACAATGCCGATCCTGCATTTTTGCGGCTGTACCTATGCCTATGTTGCTCTATTCAAATATCTCGCCCGGAGAGTTTATCAATAGTTTTTCGATCTTCTGAACTCTTTAACTTAAAATACTAATTTCTTCTCTAAAACTAGTCAGTGGAATTTTATCAATTAAATTAATAAAATTACTTTCAATGCGAACTAAAAAAAATAAATATGAAAAGCTACATTTTTTTAAAATAGATCGTAGCTTTTAGTCTTATTTTTGATGAACGTTCTTTAAACGTAGCTGGCCGTTAACATCGCCACTTAACATCTGACCTCATAAACGAACATTAAAACATAATGACGTCATGAAATGCATTCGCCAAACCGCCAAATGTTCTTAATTTGAATTATCATTGAACAAAAAAAGAATTTTAAGACAAAGACAGTACACGGTCCATTCAATTTCAGTCTTCACTGTTGATTGTATGACGCGATCGAACTATTTAGAACTTTATGACGATGAATATGGTGAATCATGTGTCAGTCATTATTTAGGTGTCCGCACGGTCAATTTAATATACAGTAGGAACATATTGAAATTTGCTGTGTTATATGCACGTTTTGGCATTTTATAGCTAGCCATAGTATAGGGGGCACGGGAAAAATGAATTCAACTTGCCTTGAGTTAATGAAGTCATAGAGTTGATTCGATCGTGCTCCGATTTCATTTCTTTGATTCAATTATGTTTTATCAGCCTTCAAAAAACCATAAAATCTTGAAAATTTGTGAAAGAGTCAGGTTTATCAATTGCCGCATTGGATAAATTATTTGTACATTATTTCATTTGTGAATCTTAAAAAATATTGAGACTCAAACGGTCAACATATGGATACTTTTTAATGTCTAAATATACAAATATAATTTCTTAATATACAAAAGTGTTTTTAGCAATGTCATATTGTCAATACCTTTCTTCATTCAATCGCTTGTGATAATAGGTACTTACTTGTCATGCGTATTTAGTCATGACAATACAATATTATGGTAATGTCAGCCTTCGACCTTCGAATCTTGATGGGATAGTGTATGATACCTTTCTTTAGAATATAAGTACATGGTTTTAAAGTAAAACTGTGTCTTTGTTTTGACATTTAACCTTACGATCGAAAGGTCCTGGGTTCAAATCCTAATTATTACACTATCTACGTAAACCTACTTTCTCATCGATTAGAAATTTAGCTTAACTGAATAGGTTAACAAGAATACCAAAACTCTTTTTTATATTGTACCAAAATTCAAATTCTTAACGTTACCTACCTTAAAATTACCCTTCGTTATCAACATCTTGACGTTAGTCCCAGTCGCATCAGATATTCAGCTCGAAGTCCAGGGTCTGCTGAACCTAACCTTACCTACGTTGTACCTTTATTTCGATCCACGGTAGTTATTCTCTTCCATACTTTCCTTCCCTCATATCACCTACGCAGTTATCCCTTTCCATATGAAAACCCTCTGCATTTATTTATGCCTGCAATGGTACGAACATATTCTATCTATAAGTTTTAAGATAGTTTCTTTGAAATCTATAGGGACTATACATTCCAAAGAATATTAGTAGTGAAAGACAGAATCTATCAGTTTTCACAGTTAGGTAACAAAAAGATGTCACAGTTTGTAATATATGAGCTATCAAAGTCAGACTATGAGAGTTTCTTATCTCCATGTGCATACTTCTTTGTTAAACTTTTTTAGTGCCTATCTCAACAATTAAAGATAAAATAGGTACATATGTTTTATTACTGCTCAAAGTATTTACTGCTGGTTACTAACAATAAAGTTCTTTGCTCAATTCGCTCAAGCTTCTTTACTTCAGTCATGAGCCACACAACATTATTTGTTTTTTTTTTGTGATCATGTATCCTTTATTAAAATTAAAGCTATTCCTAGGAAGTCCGTTAATTTTCACAGTCTAAAATAAGTACTGATGACAAATTAAAAAATTCTAGCTCTGGAACATTTTTGTTTCCAAATAGCACTAAAAACTGTCTTTTAGTAGCTGTGCATTTTTTTCCGAAAGGTACAGAACTTATTTATAATTACTCTATATATACCTATATAAGAATGATATATATAATTAGTTAGCTACAATAAGCGCATAAGTCATAATGAATGCACAGAGGTAGATGTTACTAGATAACGACGCGAGAAACTTAACTCTTAACAACGAATTTATTTACAAGTATGTCACATCTTCAATAGACCACTATTGCAAGCATAAAAAAAACATGAATGGGTCCGTGTTCTATTGCCATCAAATTGGACCATTGTAAAGAACTGTCAATGAACAAATATATTGAAGACTGTTTGTAGGGTGTTGATTGATAAAGCGGGGTGGCAACTCGGCCAACAGATAGTAGAGGGCAAATGTTAAAGATGAGCGTTATGCTGATATCGGTAACGCGACAGTGTGATGAACTTGCCAGTAAACAACAGTTTTATTATTTATTTATAATTCAATTACTATCAATACGTCGTAACCGTTACTCGACAAGTTGAATTCTAGAACTGTAGAATAGATACGATATTTATTGGAAATGTTCTCACTATCATAGAAATAGTATCCTCGTTATCTATAACGAGTGAGTTGGAGGAGGAACAGCTGGAAGGTGGACCACTCGGCACCATCTTGGTGTCGGGCGCAAGAAGGAAAATATGTCTCCATGATGTGATGATTATAACTATTTTTTGGAAGGCAGACCCTTAGCTCCGATTTCACCCCGACCTCGGATGCAATTAGGAAAATTGTCTCAATGATGATGATGAATAATGATAATTTGGTGGTTTAAGATTGAAGTCAAAGTTATGCTCACAATAGAATTTAGTCTCTGCTAGGTATTAGCTTAGACTCATTAAACCGAAATTTTGATTGCTCTTGCTTCAAAGTAAGTAAATATCAAGTAATTCGTGTTCCTAATTGTTTCAGAATTTGTCTTTCAGAAGTGTAAACGTTTAGATAAAATTACTATTAACCCATATATAACTATTGTAATCTTTTCCTTCACAAAACATTCAGGATGTCCCATTTCTAAACATTTACCAAGCAAGGACTTACGTAAATATGTCACCGAGTTACTAATCACTCAGTAAATCAATCGTAAAGTTAATTTAAAAAAAAAAAATTAAACATAAACAAAAACCGTCGTTCGAAGTTCAAAACATGAAACATTTTTACCATAAACAACTTTCAACCGACCTCATTTAACGCATTTAACATTACCGCGGCAATTAAAACTTTTTTAATTGCGATCAGTTGGCGAGCTCCCGAACTCTGGTCATTCATCCCGCAAGCATATGGGCGCGCACGCATGGCGGGAAATGGTTTAAGAGCAACCACGTGCACTATTTGCATAATAAGTACTTATATTAGATATGAATAAGTGGATATAAACACCTCAACAAAGTCTAGGGAACAAGATGACCCCAATTTTTTTATTCGTGTAAATCTTGTTTTGCAAATAACTGGCAGCAAATAAATAAAAATAGAAGAAAGTAGATTACAGAGCTGTTCGAAATTTAAAAATAAATTTAAATAAGTAATGATTTTCGAATATGGAGGGAACACTTTTAAAAGTGTTTGATTGTGCAGTTTCTCTGAGGCAAAATAAAAATGATTTTTTTTTTTTGTAAATAACGTTTATTATCAATAATACGTCTTTTACGTATGGTTTGTGCATTTTTGTGACTGTAGTCATCATGTCACGTCGTCATTTAAGTCGCGAAGAGATGTTAAGGGCTGTTGGTATGCTGCAAGCTGGACGAACTCAACGCGACGTAGCGGATGCTGTCAACACCCAACCAAGCGTAATTTGCAGATTATGGGCACGCTACAGGTCTACAGGGAATGTTGCCGAACGTCACAAGGGACGAAATAGGGTTACTACCCCGCGACAAGATCGTTTCTTGCAAAATTCCGCAAGGCGGCAACCCACGATTACTGCTCGTCAGTTGGTCGCAGGCCTCCAGTCTCAGCATCAAGTGGTTATTAGCGATCAAACTGTCAGAAGAAGACTACACGAAGCCAATCTTTATGCTCGCAGACCGCTTAGGGTTCCAGCTCTTCGACGTGGAAATCGAGGTCGTCGCTTATTGTGGGCTAACGCACATTTACAGTGGACCGACCATCAATGGGCACGGGTTCTGTTTTCCGACGAATCTTGCTTCGGTTTTCATCCTGATTCGAGAAGAGTGCGTATATGGCGAGTTCCTGGACGTCGGAGTCGTCTCCAGAATCCGCAAGAAGTTCATCCTTACCAAGGTGGAACAATCATGGTATGGGCTGGAATTCGCCTTGGTGGAAGGACCGACCTCGTTTGGATACGGGGCAATTTGAATGCAAACCAATACATTCAGGAGGTTATACACCCCATGGTAATCCCTCATCGACAGCAGTTCGGTCAAGATTTTATGTTCATGCAAGATAATGCACGGTCACACACCGCGAGGGTAGTGGTCAATGCGTTAAGCGAGCACAATATGACGACGTTGGAATGGCCTGCTCAGTCTGCCGACCTCAATCCCATAGAGCATGCCTGGGATTTGCTTGGGAGAAGAGCTTTCAGTGATTCTTTGGAAAATCTGAACACTGAAGAACAACTTTTTTTACACCTTCGCAGTGTATGGAGCCATATTCCACAGACGATGATTGACAATCTCATACTAAGTATGCCACGCCGTTGTCGAGCTGTTGCTAATGCTTTAGGAGGTCCTACAGATTATTTAAAACGTTTAAAGTACGGTTAATTACTGTATTTCTTACTACCTCGTTATTTTTGTGCCTAATCATAGAAGGTTGTAATACTCAATATTGGCACTATTCAATTCTTTCTTAAAAAAAAAAAATTTGGTATGAAAATGTTTTTATTAAAATTAAAATTAAAAACGGTATAAAAATACCCTTCTATTGATATAAAACACTCACTATTACAAGAAAGGGTTTTTAAATAAAAACTAGAAATGTCCTTGTTCCCTAGACTTTGTTGATATGTGTATATCTAAGATCGAATACTAACGAACTGATTTAGACTGAGTAGTTACACAACACTATTTTACATTTCTGTTTGTATCGATGCCATGTTTATAAAGGGAATCAGGCTTGTACTCCAGATACTCTACAGATCATTTGGAAGGAGGTTGGACACGGCGGTATTTCCGCCCAATTGAGCAGTCCGACTGGGGACGTACCTCCGCCCTACAGAATACCGCGGCTATAATAACTTCGTGTTGTGTTCCCAGCGGTGAGTACCCAAGGCTCACTGGAGAATTTGTGCTGTCTGTGGGAAGACTAAAGGCTTGTCCTGCTTTTTCTTCTACACTGACGGCACCGAAAGTCTGCACTTACAGGGTTGGCAGCGCGACTGTGACTCCTCTGGTGTTACAAACGTCCATAAGCCACGGTAACCACTTTCCATCAGGTGGGCTGTGTGCTTGTCTGCCAACCAAGTGGTATAAAAAAAAATACTCACTCCTGAATCTATATTTATCATTAGTGGTGAAGATCTCTAGAAAAGTGGATATATAGAATAGAATGATAAATTCGATTTGACGTATATGACAGTCGTCAACGTTTGACGTATATGACGGACGTCAATAAACATCAAATCCCATACATTTGTCATTCTAGTGTATAATACGCCGGCCAACGAATTGCCACTTGTGTAGAGGAGCAGATGCAGGTAAGAAGAGACTTTAGACATCATCCTACCCTTATTCCATATTTATTTGAAATCAGAAGCGCCGATATGTGCTTATCCATTTATTTCTGGTCCTGGTTCTTTTGGTTTATATTATATCATCTTTCACACAATACATTCATCTCCAATTAGATCTTCCTCTCTTCTTATAATTGTCCACCTCCAAATTTAATGTGTATCTGATCCAGCATTCAGATAGACATCAAATTACTACTAAGTTTTTTTTAAATAGCACTTAGGTGGTGGACAAGCACACGGTCCACTTGATGGGAAGTGGTTACCGTGACCTAAGGACGTGTGCAAATGCCCATCTTGAAGAACCCCATATTGTAGGTGCATAGGAAAACCCCAGCAGGGAATTCATTGCACTGCTTGAGTGTGCGTGGGATGAAGTTTCTTTCATACCGCACAGTGAGCACCGTCTCATGTTGCAATGTGTGGAATTCCCTGTCGAGCAGTGCGAGCGGAGGTCATAACAAAACCACTGTCATATTACTGCCACTGCAAAAATGTCATTAAGTGTTAAACTATATTGAAATACAAATGAAGTCCACAATAAAAAAGTTCATTACATTTTTCATTCACTTCACAAGACTTTAACATCATGCAGGTAAACTTTAAAATTAAATGTCATTTTTTACAGTGTGTGTCTGTGACTTGACAGTGCCTTTTACATGACATAAAATTAGCATAATCGGAGACTTCTCTATGATTGCTGCTATTGTCAAACTTCCTATGATGTGTGCATGGAACTAATAAGTACTACGTACAACTGGAATGTGCACTCACTATAAGCGTGTACACAATATAAGACTCTAATGAAATGGGTGAAAATTGTATTTAAAACGAACGGGGAAGCGAGCCGATAGAGACAGCAAGCACGAGGTCAATGTGTCCCTTTCTATTATTGCCAGTACACATGAAAATACTTTTTAGTAGTTTATGATATTTGTGAAACTATTATTGACTCGTTTCAGTCATGAAGTAGAAATAAAAACGTAACATTTTATGGTCATTAATACATCGCAAGGTTCTAAACTGTAAACATATAATTCTTTTGGTAGTACAATGGTAGGATTTTGAACATTAACGTCGCAATCAGCTATCCTTAATGGCATAGGTTTTTTTTTTTTTTTTTTTTTTTTACGTGCGCAAAATCCCCACGGATACCTCCCCACCGGAGCCGGTGGAGGAGGTTATGTCGGACTCGAACCGACTAAAACGCACGCCGCCTGTGGGTCGTTTCGGTTGCCGAAGGTGAGGTTGACAGGCATATCCCTCGCACCCCGGCCGACCCAGGGCCATCTCTCACGATCTGGCCCTCTTCTCGGGTGTGGGGACCACAGAGTCCCCAACTCGTCCCCGGAAACGGGGAGGCGCGCCACGCGCGCCGCCGCCGCGGCCTGCTTCTGCAAGGGTGACAGGCGGCTTCACCTGTCACCCCCAGGCCGGCGCTCATGGGGGGCGGAGGTCGTTCATCGACCTCCGACGCCCGAGTTGCCTTCGTGCGCGGGCAGCTTGTCTAGCGATCCTTCGTCGCTCCCGCTGCCGCTCCCGCCCCGCCTCCTCCTTCACGAGCATTACTTGCTCGCAGAAGGAGGCGCCGGCCGCCCACGCATCCGCGCAGCGAACCATCGCCGCGAGCAAGGTGGAGAGCGTGAGAACCCTCACTCCCAGGGCCGCCACAAGCTCCCGCCTCGGCAATGGCATAGGTTGTATGCGCTGACTTGTTCGTAGTCTCAAAGTAATTTTATTACCAATTTGTATTGCTATCATGGTGAAAAGGTGTATTAAAGGTTGCAGCAGTGAAACATTTGCAGGATGTAATATATTGTTACGATGGACGTATCGCCATTGATGTTGCTGAACCTTTTCCAATGACTGAAGAAGGTAACAAATACATCATAGTAATGCAAGATTACTTCACTAAGTGGTCTGAAGTATTTGCGATACCCAACCAGGAAGAAGTCACTGTGGCAAGGAAACTGGTTCAGGAAGTGGTCTGCCGGTACGGCGCACCTATGGAGATCCACTATGAGCAAGGACAGAACTTCGAGTCTGCTCTATTTCAAGAAATGTGCAAACTCCTTGGAATGAACAAGACCCGTACGACTCCAGCGCATCCGCAGTCAGACGGAATGGTCGAGAGGTTTAACCAGACGTTGGAAAATCACTTGGCTAAAGTTGTCGATGAACACCAAAGAGATTGGGATCAGTAAAATCCCACTGTTCCTGATGTCCTATCGATTTGCGGTACATGACAGTATGGGACACACCCCAGCGAAAGTGAATTTTGGTCGCGAGATTAGGCTAGCAGTGGATGCAATAATCGGTACGCCACCTGATAGTCCTAAGCCCGTGACGGATTACGTGAGTGAACTTCGAAACCGACTGGACGAGGTGCACAGAATGGTCCGGGAAATCAATCTGTAGACACACAAGAAAGGATGAAAACCCGGTACGATAGAAATGCAAAAACCAACGGTTTTTAAGAAGGAACACTGGTATGGTTTCACAATCCGCTACGCAGGAAGGGGAAATCTCCAAAACTCCAAGCTTGTTGGGAAGGGCCCTATACGGTTATAACAAGAATCAATGACATTGCCTACCGCATTAGGAAGGGGATTAGGGGAAAACCAAAGGTAGTCCATGTGGATAGGTTGACGCGTCATCATGAAACAAATGATGCACGGGACGAGCATGACTAAAAGGGGGGTAATGTTACGACTGACGTCGATATCTCGAAAACTAGTAATCGAATCTTCAAGAAATAAAAACGCAAATTAAGAGAGATGTCAATTCCTATTTCTTGCTAAATATTTGGTCACCCTAGCAGAGTGAGATACAAGCACCTCCTAGTTGCTATCTTTTTCGGACCGTTTTCCTAGATCAGTGCACATTCCGGTTGTACGTAGTACTTATTAGTTCCATGGATGTGTGTAATGATTTTATACTGGAAAGATAAAAAATGGAGGTTTTCATGGTCAACCTCTATTCTACTGCGAGTTTACTTACTTAAAAAATAAGTAGGAATAGTTTATGGGTAGAAGATTGTTGTTGAAAGACTAAAAATAGAGAAATATCATAGGATACAATAAAATTGAATTGATAAGATTTAATAAATCAATAAGGTAACATAATGTATATGTAAGTAAACAAATAAGAGAGAAGGTAAAGTAAGATAATTATATAATAAGAATTATAATTATTGTCAGCGGTTGTAGTCTAGATGGAAATACACTGTAGTTGTGATGGAGCACACAGGTTTTATTACTATGTCTAATTGGTATTGAGGATTCTTCACATGTGCGTACTCATTCTTGATGTTATCAATTCTTTTAACCATCTCAAAATTGCATTCAACTGTCTTTCATCCATCATCAACTCTCCGATTCATACAGAAACGTAGGGCGGATAATATTCTTGTCAACGTTCTGTAATAAGATTAGGGGATTATGCGAGTCATACGCAGTTGTCATAATCTGCTATCATTTCATCCAACCAACGATAACCCAATGCTTTACAGCTCTCGTCCCATTGGCATAAATTTCTTCAGTAATGTTCCACAGAAACAGGCATTATGTCGTGAAACCTTGACCTGCGACCTCTTGCTACTACTTTGCAATTTCGATCTTGGAACCCACTCTTGGTCTACTATACACATATCCTACTATAAAATCCCTGGCATAAGTTTCCATGGGTTCCAAGAGATCAAAATACTACGCGGGTTTTTATTTTATACCACTTGGGTGACAGACAAGCATACGGCCCACCTGATGAGGGTTACCGTGGCCTATGGACGTATGCAACACCAGGGGTGTTACTGGTAGGGCCAGCCGTGAAGAGTTTGTTTGTTTATTAGAACGCGTTAATATTTTTGTATTGAATAGATCGTTTATCGAGGAAGGTTGAAGGTTATAAATCATCACACTACACTTTAAGGGAGCGGAGTAGAAATTATAAATGTCAACAAATTTGACTGACTCCCATATATTATTTAATAAATAATAAATTGCAGGTATAGGCTACGGGGTTTCGAAATTTGCGACGGGTGAAGCCGGGCAGGTTAGCTAGTAAACTATACACATACAGTTAGGACGAAATCAATTACAAAGTAAACTTAAGTGATAGCCAATAGAACTATTGCGGTGACCATTTAAATCTCGTATCGAACAATTGATTGAATTAGTCGAATTAACACAAGTTAAATGTCGAAGTGATTGATTGCGGCTTACCGGGCCGGTTGTATGAGATTCGTTGGTCTACGTTGCAGATGCGACCAATTGACCAATTAAAAGATGTGCCAACTCAGTAGCAGCTACGAGAACATACTTTACTTAATTAATATGGTAGTAGGCAGTGCTCTCGTACTGTGCTTTCTGGCATATGTTCGATTGATTAATCTTTCTTTTTTTTTAAATTTGAAATTAAGAATACATAATGTAATAGGTAGTAGTAGGTAATAAAGCGTCGGTAGCTTAATGGTTAAAGAGTTGGCCTTATGATCTAGAAGTACCGGGATCGAATCCTGACCATTTCACTACCGGCGTGAACCCACTCCTAGCACAAGCAATTTAGCTTAGTTAGGGTTAGAAGGAATATTAGTAATTGCGGTTGCTAATATTCTTTAAAAAAAAATAGGTACATAATATGTTCTCATATTAATTTCATTTTCTTCTAATACCTATCTTTAGTCATTCATACTATCGATAAATATTGTTGATTGAAAATTTGAAGCAATACTTGTGTTATATTTTCTTAATTTAAATCGGAAAAAGTGAAAACGCAAGACGGAATGATTGTAACATCGATAAATAATTGTGTTAGTTCGTAGACAGGTTAGTTTAGTAGGTAGGCGTAGGACAGGTTTAGGTATCTCCGTTGTTCAGAGTATTCCCCCTAGAAAGAGATTAGTTATGAGTTCTATATGACTTGTTGATATATCCTTTAAAAACTGAGAAATATTCATAGTACTGCAAACCATTACCTACGGTTATCCAACAAGAGGTTGTCTGTTGCTGTATCAACAGACAGAAGCGGGTATATTGCTCTGAATACGGCAATACGCTCACTCCTTAAAGCTTATATTGCTAAGAATGAATGAATGAATAAATAAATAAATAAAAACCCCCTATTACGTGGGACCAAATACAGCTAATGGTGAAATGTGGGTGTTAATTCACCGCTGCGTAACCCTCTATGGATAAAGGCGTGATTATATTTATGTATGAAGGTACTATCCGGCACATATACCAGCCAGTAATTAAAGAATCTTGATGACTTCACATTCCTTCTTGTGCATCGCGCTACTATTTTTATGAACCATGCACAGACTATGTAGTGTGATATGGCTATTGCGGTCAATGAATGAGTCATGCTGCTTCAGATGAGTGTAATAATTATAACCATAGGCGTTTATGGCTTAATTGTCATAATTATTATGGTATTTGCAGACAAGTATACAAGGCCTGCAAGGGCACGAATCTAACGTTATTATATGTTTTTACCTTTATAAGCATTACTCTTAACTTTCTAATTATTAATATATGTGTAGTTTTTTGCAGTTTCGATCCGTGGTATACCGCGATTCATAGCAAATGATTTCTAGGATGAGAGCTTGTGTGCATATCACATACTTAGTATAATCTAACTCAGCGCCAAATTGTATCCAGAGGACCAATTCTCGTACTGTTTTTTTTATATACAACTTAGGTGCCAGACAAGCACATGGCCCTCGCGATATAAAGTGGTTTCCGTGTCCTGTCGGCGTGTGCAACATCAGGATGTCACACAGAAGACAAAGTAGAAAAAGTCTTTGATCTTATCTCAATCTCCCAAATGTCCAAAACGATTACGATGTCTATAAAAATTATGCTAAGAGAATACCGTTACCGAAAAAAGATAGCGTCTTTTATTTGCCCTTTATCGTACGCTGATGTTTCTTTATAAAATTGTAAATTGAATTTTGGAAGTGACGGTATAAAAATATCTATTGAGTATGTTTCTATTATTTCCTAATATGTATTGTGAATTGTAATTGTCTTAAAACTAATATCAAGTTGTACATATCTATTGTCATTTGTAGTTTTCTTTGAAAACCTTTATTATAGCAGATAGTGAGCATGATGCAATGTGCTACAGAAAGAACTTACGTAATTGACTGTTGAATCAAAAAAAGACAAAAGTGGCTTCATTTGTTGTAAAAAATCTACTGTAAGCGCCTAGTGTAAGATATTAAAAATGTCGTTGGTTTAAGATTCTTTTTCCATGAAAACTTGATGTCATTTAAGGCGTTTTAGCTGTTTACTGAAGAATTATAATCGTAGAAAAAAGAAGACAAAATAAGAAGAGAAGAATTCAAACTAAATCTTGTTCCTAAGTACTAGTGCCGCAGGAGTGTTTTGTGTATTCTCCTGCTGCTTCAGTGCTTATCAATGAGTATTTAGTAGTACACTACGCTGCTGCATCCACCAAGATTTAAAATTCAAGCCTTCTTGTATTGTCATCAATTACGATTGTACGATTTGATCTGTGAATTATTTGTCCTATTGTTTGTGTATTATGTACATGTTTGTGGTGTGATGTGTATTATGTTTTATTGTATTTGTGTATTACAATTTTGACTGTTGCCTGTGTAATATTGTTCAAGTTTATAATGTACCTATAGGCAATAGTAACAATACTTATCAATAGCGATCTCCTAAAGGTAACGGGTGACATCAGGGATGGTATGGAAAAGACTATGGTTACTGTGATGGTCTTAGTAGATTTTTCCAACGCATTCAATTGTGTGAACCATGACATTCTTTTGTCGATCCTTGCCCATATTAAAATCTCATCTGATGAACTGGATTGGTTCTCTTCATATCTTCAGGGCTGCCAGCAGTCAGTTTGTACCGATGAGGAGTCATCGAGTTGGTGCAATCTTGACTCTGGGGTCCCTCAAGGCGGTATACTTTCTCCTCTTCTTTTCTCCTTATTTATTAACTTCATAACCTCCGATCTTCAGTGTGCATATCACTTGTATGCAGATGACCTGCAGTTGTATAGCCAAGCCCCGGTGGATAACATTTCGGAGGCTATCGATAAAGTAAACGCAGACTTATCCTTTATACGTCGTTGGTGTGACGGGTTTGGACTGGCCGTTAACCCTGACAAATGCCAGAGTATGATAGTGGGCAGCGTGTACATGATGCGAAGGTTGAAGGACGTGATCATGCCAGCTATTATATTCGATTGCAAAATAATTCCTGTCACACTTAGTGTTAAGAACTTGGGCCTAAATCTTGACTCAACCTTCAGTTGGCGGGTTCAAGTCACTAACGTCTGCCAGAGAGTGATGGGGACACTAAGAGCTCTTTATCACCTTAAAAACTTTCTTCCTGTTAAAACCAAGACAATGCTTATGCAGACTAATCTTTCCTATAATAATATATATATTTAATATATATATATATATATATATAATAATAATAATGGTGATGTATGCTATTTCAACCTGAATGCAGATCTGCTCAATAAACTTGACCGACTTCTCAACAATTGCATTCGATTCGTCTACAATCTTAAGAAGTATGACCACGTTTCGGCTTGTCGTACTGAGCTGGGTTGGTTGCCTATACGAAGGCGACGTAGTCTGAGAGCTGTCACTTTGATATATACCCTACTAAACTCTCCCAATGCCCCAGCTTATTTAAAGTGTCAGCTCCACTTACTCGGCTCTAACCATAACAAAAAAATTACGCTCGTCTAACAACTTACTCCCACTCTTTGTTCTTAGTCCAGTCTATTCTTTTATGGAACGCGCTTCCCCTGGAAATCAGAATGTCTACAAACCGTTTCATATTTAAGACCAGAGTACACCAGCTCTACAGCAACCGTAATTGGCAAACAAATCATTTCACATCGCATCTGTATGTATTTGAAATGTGTTCGTGTAGGTATATTTGTATCAATATATACCTATATATATATGTTCTTTTTATTTTTATGCATATATTTATGTATTTATTGGTCTATATGTGTATGTAGTTTATGATAATAATAATAATAATAAATTCTACAACATTCTACACAACGCTATCTAGACCCATGGTAAGCATAGTTTAACTAGCTTGTGTTATGGAATGTAGAATACGGATAAACATACTTAAATACTTTTTTTTTGTAAATATGTACATACATATTATACATAGAAACACCCAGACCAATGCAAATACCCATATTCATGCATACAAATATTTGCACTGAGCGGGGATCGAACCCGCGCCTCCTGCGTAGCAGTCGCGTTCACTACCGCCACGCCACAGAGGCTGTATGATGTTTGTGTATATTTATATATGGATATATTATTATTTATTTATTTTTAATTATTTAATTAAATTTTTATTATATAAAATCATTATTTAGTACCTAACTGAGAAAACTATCACTACAACACTTCGAGCACCTACTTTTAATATCTCTGCATCACCCTAAGGTTGACTGGTAGAAAATGCCTGTGGCATTAAGTCCGCCTTTGTACATTCGGTCTGTTTGTGCAAAAAGCTTAAATAAATAAATAAATAAACTCATAAATTATATAAAACTATAATTTTCATCTGTAATATATAAATCTAAGGTTAGATGAATACAAAACATAAGCTTCGTATTCATCTAACCTATTTCCTTAGTTATTTAGGGATTAGAGGGCTCCCCCAATAAATAACTTATCTAACCCTGAGCCCTAATTTAGATCTATATTCACATACCTACTTATTATTATATGTTATTACAAATACTTGTAATGTCCTTTTTGAGTGATAAAGATAAGCTCAAATTACCAAGTCACTTCCACATACATACCTACAGACCTCTATAAACGATTAAACCTACTTTCCACCTTGAGGTTGGCAGAATCATCAGTAGCTAAGTATATAAATGATGCAAGGAGCCATTTGAGTAAAATAAAAATAAGAAGACCGGTGTACCCAAGGGTAAAATAATATATTTTAAATGGTAACACCAATTTGATTTTATCTCGCCTCGATAGTAAGCTGGAAAAGGTAATATCTCAAGAAATATGTCTATAATGGCTAATGTGAATGGCAATAGTAACCCTCTTTATTCCCAGTGAAGACACCAACACTGTTAAAAATTACTGTTCTGATCTGATTTCTTCTTTTTTTAATACAACTTAGGTGCCAGACAAGCACACGGCCCATCGTGACCTATGAACGTGTGTAACACCAGGGGAGTCACACCCGTGCTGCCGACCTTGTAAGAACAGAGCAGAACACAAAATCACCTTTGGTCTTCCAATGACAGCACAAAAACTCTCTAGTGAGCTCTGGCTACCCTACTCACCGCTGGGAACACAACACGAGGTTGTTATTATAGCCGTGATGTTCTGTAGGGTGGAGGTACTTCCCCAATCGGACTACTCAGTTGGGACGAAAATACCGTCGTGTCCTACCTCCTATATTTCTATCTGAAATCACATGTCGACCTCCGTGGCGTAGCGGTAGAGCATTCGCTGCTATGCAGGGGGCGCGGGTTCGATTCCCGCTCAGTGCAAATATTTGTATGCATGAATATGTATATTTGCATTGGTCTAGGTGTTTCTATGTATAATATGTGTATTTACAAAAAAAAGGATCTAAGTATGTTTATCCGCATTCTAGATCCCATAACACAAGCTAGTTAAGCTATGCTTACCATGGGTCTAGATAGCGTTGTGTATAATGTCGTGGAATATTTATTTATTATTATTATTTATTACATTAAATTATTATTTGTATTGTAAATCGTCACACAACTACAGGTATAGTGGTAAATCACGTGTAATTTATAATATTAATTAGAAAATAAGGAAAATGTTGGTCCCCTATCAGCAAAACTTGTACCGGCTGAGACAAACAGCCATTAAAACTATATTTGTTCACGATATTCGTTCATATGTCTGAGTTATTATAATAATATTATTATCAGTGTGTAGGTAATCTATCTCACTACTTATATGTTTCTAATTATATTTGTATAATAAATATGTATGAACAATAAATTACACGAATCCAATTATATTTGTCAGCATTCTAGACATCATATTATGGCTCTTCCTAGATTTTTTAATTATTACATACATACATACAATCCCTCCTTTATCCCCGGAGGGTTAGACAGAGGTGAATTAACACCCACATTTCACCAATTTTTGAATTTGGTCCCACTTATTACTTATATTGGCCAGTTTTTTAAGATATTCTAGATAGCCAAGGGGCTATCTAGAATATTGGGAAAAAGGCGTGACTCTATGTATGTATGTATGAATTTAGAAGTGAAAACTCAATGGGTAATCATAGGCGAGTTTGCATCCTATTAGTTCTGAAGTAGCGCACATTTTGAATGATTAGTCTCCTACCTAATTAAAATTTTATCCTCCATGACCAGAGTAAGCAAGAAAAGTGGGGAAAAACCCATGAAAAATGTTGCTATACTGGTGGAGAGGCAATATGTAAGTACAGTAAGGCATTTATCGGTGGAATGCAAGGCAAAAAGTCAATTGCTCACATCACCACGACAAAGAACTTACCATAAGGCTACTTTTTATCAGGTGGGCCGTGTGCCTATCTGCCACCTAAGTGGTATTAAAAAGCCTTACAGTAGCTATAGCCCAAAAATCATTACGACAGACAAAAGACAAATACATTTAGTACCTTTATAAAAGATTATTTAACTTTAAAATCCAAGAACAAGTCTTACTCAATCCTGGGTACAGACCTACTGCACCCAAGATTGAGTAAAGCTTGTTCAAAAAGAAAAGAATGACACTTTTTTTATACAACTTAGGTGGCAGACAAGCACACGGCCCACCTGACGGAAAGTGGTTACCATGACCTATGAACGTGTGTAACACGAGTGGAGTCACATCCGTACTGCCGGCCCTGTGAGAACAGAGATTTTGTGGCTCTAGTGCAGAACAAAATCAGTACAAGCCTTTGGTCTTCCCACTGACAGCACAAAAATTCTCCAATAACTCATCATTTCTAAGCCTTTTCTCAACTCAGTTGGGGTCGGCCTTGTATTCTAACTGTGATACAATTGAACTATATTGTTTTCTGTGAAACGTCTGTCATCTGACCTCCATAACCAATTGGAAATATCGAAGGTCTGTAGTTAGACTAGTCAGACTTTTAGTTAGAAGACTACCCGTAACCATTGGTCTATATAAACAAAAATAGCTATGGATTTAATCTACTGTGGAAGTAGAAGCTACAGGTATATCAGCAAAATCTGTTTCAGAGTTATAAACAGATCAACAAGCGCTTCACAATTGTGTCTTAGAGGACTTACCCAGAATTGTTTGACATGATGCCCACAGCTACATTCTATCATCGCACCTCTCGCCATAGGTAGGGAATTCATCATCACACATTGCGACCTGAGCACTTGCGGTATGAAAGAAACTTCATCCCACGCACACTCAAGCTGTGGAATGATCTCCCTGCTGCGGTTTTCCCAAGCACTCACAATATGGGGTTCTTCAAGAGGGGCATCAGAAGGTTTGTACGTGGTCGGCAGCGCGAGTGTAACATCCACTGCAGGCCATGATAATCAGTTCCCATCAGATGGGCCGTATGCTTGTCTGCCACCTAAGTGGTATAAAGTAGAATATGTCCAGAAGTGCAGTAAATTCTATGCTAGAGCGAGTTTCTAAAGTGGAATTAGCAGGTTCGTATCAGCCCCTCAAGATAAGTAGCCGGCGCGGTGTATTGAATAATAGAATGAAAAATGTATGGGATTTTTTTTATACAAATTAGGTGGCAGACAAGCACACGGCCCACCTGATGGAAAGTGGTTACCATGACCTATGAACGTGTGTAACACCAGTGGAGTCACATCCGTGCTGCCGACCCTGTAAGAACAGAGATTTTGTGCCGTCAGTGTAGAAGACAAAGCAGGACAAGCCTTTGGTCGTCCCACTGACAGCACAAAAACTCTCCAGTGAGCTCTGGCTACCCTACTCACCGCCGGGAATACAACACGAAGTTATTATAACCGCGGTATTCTGTAGGGTGGAGGTACTTCCCCAGTCGGACTGCTCAATTGGGCGGAAATACCGTCGTGTCCTACCTCGTCTGGTTTGACGTTTATGATATGAGTTGCGGACTGTCAAATAGGTATGTCAAATCCCATACATATGTCATTCTATTTTACAATACGCCGATCATCGAATTGCTGCTTGCCTAGAGGGATAGATCTGGATGGGTAGCGAGAGAAACACGAGTAGTGAAGGTGAGTGTTGATATTTACGTCAGAAAGAGGCCTCATAAACCCAGACCCGGGTTACAATTCTCGAGATCTGCTTGAGATTTCTATTTCTACCACACAATAGACCTGGTCTCCTAATTTCGTCTCCTATGAATAAATCGTGTGTGTTTAATAAATATATATGTCTTTCATTTTCAAAACTCACTGTCAATTTCTAAAGTTACCGTACTAACATTTCTATAATTATTAATTACGCTAGTCGTTACATCAATATGCACGATGTTCACTTATCGATACAAGTCTTAAATTAGAGTAATGATAACCTTAAGACTCATTATCAGTACACTAGACTCCGTTTCCTACTTATATTTTCACTCGATATGAAAACTAGTAGATATTTTGTACCCGACTATGGCGAAGTAAAAGGAGGGTTATGATTTTGACAGGCTATGTAACATACATACTGTATGTAGGTTCACCTGTTCCCTCATAACTCCTAAACCACTAATTAGAACTGGACAAATGAGGTATCGTTAGAAGCGTCTTAGTCGTCCGCTAGTTTATAGCCTATGTAATGTGTCACTGAATCCATAGTGGCGCCCTCTAGTGGTCATAAAGTAATGTGTTAAAAAGATAAAACTAATATAAATAAAAAATTAAGTTTAAAGATAAAACCCGACTACAGAAAATTCAAGCTATAAAAAATATTAAACAAGAAAATATCAAGGATAGCCGTGGTCGTATGCCACTCAGTCAAATAAAAGAATACATTCTAGGGAAAAGTGGCATACGATCACGGCTATCCCTGATATTTCTTGTTTAATACTTTTAGTATTCGGGTTTTAGTTTTAAACTTAGTTTTTTGGTAAATGACATGAAATTTCATAAATCAATTTTACAAAGGTTCACACCAGCAATCTATGGAGACAGAAAAATGTCCTTGTTTGTCTTCAACTTCATTGGTCGAAGAGAAAACATTGATATACATCCATATCATATATATGCTAAATGCTGCTGAAGAGTTGTGCTCTGTATTCTCATCAATCATAGTGGGTTACACATCAAGGTACGAGTTATGTTTTGACTAGGTACGCACTAACCACTCAGCCCTTGAAAGTTATAGGTTTAAAAAGTGAGTACGGGTATTTTTCACCCCTAGCGATGATTCGTGCTCGTGCTGTATAATGTTTTAGCTTCACTGATGTCGCGTCAAAGAGAGAGAGATATTTGATTCCAATATAAAAAAGATACGTCCCTGTACAATTAGACGATAGGCGTTGTTCCAAAACAGGATTTTGAAGAGTTTAGTGAACATGACTCGCACTCTAAACAAGAAAGCGAGATTTTTCAACAAAACTGCATGACTATATCATCCAGTTTATGTGCAATCAACGTTGCTATCACGGCCTGAATATTTGGAGGACGTTCCTGTAAATAATAGCCTGCAACAATAACCTCGTGTTGTGTTCCCGGTGGTGAGTAGGGTAGCCAGAGCTCACTGGAGAGTTTT
This sequence comes from Eilema griseolum, assembly GCA_963662185.1. Classification (NCBI taxonomy): domain Eukaryota; kingdom Metazoa; phylum Arthropoda; class Insecta; order Lepidoptera; family Erebidae; genus Eilema; species Eilema griseolum. The sequence continues at coordinate 12,064,508 of OY759252.1, forward strand.
TGTGCTGTCAGTGGGAAGACCAAAGGCTTGTTCTGATTTTGTGTTCTGCTCTGAGGGCACATAAAATCTCTGTTCTCACAGGGTCAGCAGCACGGATGTGACTCCACTGTTGTCGCACACGTTCATAGGTCACGGTAACCAATTCTCAAACTCTGCCCTACAGAATACCGCGGTTATAATAACTTCGTGTTGTGTTCCCAGCGGTGAGTAGGGTAGCCAGAGCTCAATGGAGAATTTGTGCTGTCAGTGGGATGACTAAAGGCTTGGCTGCTTTGTTCTCTACACTGACGGCACAAAAACTCTTGTGCTTACAGGGTCGGCAGCGCAAGTGTGGCTCCTCTGGTGTTACACACGTCCATAGGCCACGGTAACCACTTTCCATAAGGTGGGCCGTGTGCTTGTCTGCCACCTAAGTTGCATATAAAAAAACAATGATATTATTTAGGAAAGGATGGTAGGTATTAAACAGGTTGCTGTTGATGAACGTCAACGTGTTGAAAATCATACCCACAAAATTTTGTTTGAAACATCAGGGCAAAATGAACAGCGATTCCATTTGGATCCCCTAAGGAATAGAATTAACGGATCCAAATAGAACACTTGGATGACGTCAACATAGAGATGTGCGACGACCTTAAGACAAATTCTTGATCCCAAAGTTGTGACAAAATGTTATATTGAGAGCATGCATTGCCCGTTTGTTTTGATTACGTACAAAAAAAATAGGTACAAAACTACGAAATACTCAAGTTTCTACATAAATAAGGCTGATTAGAAGTGTTTCAATAATGATTTATCAAAAAAAATATCTATAAAAATTTCTCAATGGTTGTAATTGAGAAAAGAGTAATAGGTTTTGTTTTGAAAGGAAATTAACGGATACTGACTTACTTTATAATTGAATATTAAATGTTTTTTTTTTCTGTAATTCATTGCTATTAAGGCTGTAGTCTTCGAGGACTTTAGGTTTTTTAGGCATAGTAAAGTTGCCACTTTACGCCGCAGCGATGCGCTGATCGTCCGTGTTCTGTTTTGTACGTCACAGTGATAAGAAGTAAGAGGTTCATTTGATTATGAAATTATTTTGTATTATTGTAGTACCAATAAAAATAATTAAATAAGTATTATTTACATAGTATATCATCTAATAGTACAATTTACATATTTACTTTTATGATTTTGATATCCGCCTTCGTTCAATCGAATAGTTGCGTGCATTCATTATCTATTATTTCAAAAATAGAATGTATTGTATTACAATCATATATACTCATACTGTATGATTATTAATAAAGGTATCAAATAATCTAAATATATAAAAGCGAAATACCACTAACTGATCATGGTTCATCACCAAAGAACAAAGGCCAAATTCCCTAAGTTAAATATTTCGACCAAATGTTTGACCACTCTGAATGCTTACAACTATTTGAACTCTGTGATTGCTAATATAAAATTTAAGTTTTGATATTACTTTGCTAGTAAATATTAATCTGATGCCGACTGTACACCTAAGCGACTCAATACATTGCAAATTGCAATGATTCTTTTGTTACTTTTTCATTCGCGATTATGTACATAGTGTCTACGCCAAATACTGCTACTTACCGTAAATATTATGATATACTATAATAATTTATTTTCCGATTCTGAGTAACTGTGTCGTCGCCTTGTACGACACCGTTAAGAGATAGGGCTGTGTAACATCAGGCAGAAATATACAGCCGAGACTCGTCCTCAGATGTATGGCGCGAGTCAACAATAGTGCCTGGAATACGGCAATAGGCTCACCGCCTATTACATGGGACCGAATACAGTTATTGGTGATATGTGGGTGTTACTTCACCTCTGCCTAACCCTCCAGGGATAAAGGCGTAATTGTATGTACCTATGTATGTATTTTATTATCCTACGTTCTTTTGAGAAAAGCACTACATATCGCTCGGAAATAGCAATTGCCTGTCTCGTATTAGTGAAGTCCTTATTTACAGCTCAGTCTTCAAGCCCATACTCAACTTGAAACCTTTGAAACCTTGAATTTTTACCTATTTCACAGTCGTTGCAATAATGTAGATAGGTACTATTACACTACACAATTTATATCGGAAAATATCGAAGTTCAGCCAAATCCGCAGTTAGACTGGAAAAAGTGAATCCCAGACTCCGAGGTGGAAGTTTCGGACGCTAGGATGAAGAAGACACAATATGATATTTTACCATTTCTACCATCATGAGTGTTCTGATGAGCTTTTCCAACTAATCCCACCCTCTCCTTATCTACACAGGACAACACGTGCAGGGCTTAGATGTCACCCTCACACTGTGCAGAATACACGAGCAAGAACCAAGCGGTTCGGAGCCTCTTTTCTTTGCCGCACCACCATACCTGGAATTCATTACCAGCTCACGTGTTTCCTTCTTCCTACAGTCCCAGGTCGTTTAAGCGGGGCGTGAAAAGTCATCTGATGAGGCTGCTTAACTAATTGCCACCATTGTAACATTACTTAATGTCTGTAATGGTGACCTTTTTTCCTGAGACTTTACCTTTAGCTTACTACCAGGGGAGGTGAAGTCAAATTGGTGTATCCTAGATAATAAAAAAACATAACGATACACTTTAAGTATATTATATATATGCATGTAAAGTTCGAATCTCAACTAAAAGTTCTCTAAAATCAATGTAATAGTATAACTGACATATTTTCTGTGCGTGGCATTTATGCTACGTAATTACATTTCAAAAACAGTCACCGAGCCGCGGAGCGAAATTTTTCGTTTATACCACTTGGTTGGCAGACAAGCACACGGCCCACCTGATGGAAAGCGGTTACCGTGGCCTATGGACGTGTGCTACGCCAAGAGAGTCACACTCGCGCAGCCAACCCTGTAAACAAGAGTTTCTGTGCACTGTAAATACGTCCTGTCTCGAACAGGGTCCGCTAGGGACTGACTGACTCTCTAAATGCTTCATATCAGTCGAACACAGCGATATTTTGATTTATCGTTAAAAAAAATTTAATATATGGGAATTTCGATAACCGCATCCATTTCTTCTATCTACAACCCTCACTGTGGTATAATTTTTATTTGTCTGACTTGAACACAACTCAAATAAAACTGTAGATCGATTTCGGTTAGACCTATCTTTGAGAGCAAATTCTATCGAGGCAAGTAAAAGTAATCGTGTATAGAAAAACCGGAAATACTAGATCAAATGCCACTGAATAACATAATATAAATTTCAGAAGTCAGGGACGAGGCATTTTTGAGATATCTTGCTTTAAAAAAAACCATTCTCAGAAACTCCGCCCTTAAGTTAAAAAAGTACTTTTTGATAAACCTTTTGTATTTTTTATTAAATACATACATACATTTCTCACGTCTTTTAATCCCTGAAGGGGCAGGCAGAGGTGCATTCAAACCCACATTTTACCATCTATGAGTTTCGGTATCACGGAATAGGGAGCGAGCCTATTACCGTCAAGCGGGCACTTAGTCTTGGGCTGTATGTTTACTGTATGGTGGAGAACAGCCCTATCCCTTAGTCGCCTTCTACGACACCCACAGGAAGAGATGGAGTGGCCCTATTTTACTCCATGTATAATATGTATGTATTTACAAAAAAAAGTATCAAAGTATGTTTATCCGCATTCTAGATCCCATAACACAAGCTAATTAAGCTATGCTTACCATGGGCCTAGATAGCGTTGTGTAGAATGTCGTGAAATACTGTCGTGGAATAATTTATTTATTTATTACTCCACCGGGAACCAACACGGCATACCTATTTAAATAAGATTTCTTAGTTTTATTGAGATCCTTTCTATATTCTTTACCTACATCTAATAGTTAAAATACATATTACCTTATTGCAGTCTTGCATAGTCTCTCCATAAGTCCTGAAATACATTCATTGACGTCTCTCCATTCTTCGATCACTAAAACTCTCAGTGGTGTATGCTAGGATCGTACAAAGTGGAAACTTGTGATCTACAGCTTTGGGCAAGAGGCGTGATTGTAACGACAAACCTTCATTCACAGATCACAAATGTATAATCACTCACACGGTGTAATATGGTCTTTTTTGAAACAGCGGAAGTCCACTCGGGTATAGACCCCCCTCTTGCACTCGTGCTGGCGACTCAGAAGAAACCTAACGCCCTTTTTGAATAGCCCCTTATTGTAGTCGCTTGGGCAAACCACAGCAGGGAGTTCATTCCACAGCTTGAGTGTACGTGGGATACTTTAACACCGCACAGTGCACACCGTTTCCAGTCGCAATGTGTGAGGATTAATTTCCTGGCTATGGCGAGCGATGCGATAATGGATTCAATTCAATTCAATACATTTTATTGCGAAATAAGGGTATAAATATAAAGGTGTTACAATTATTACATCTATATATAGCTGTTTTTTATATATAGGACACGTCAATTAGGCTGCGCCTCGCCTGATGGTTGTAGCTGTGGGCATCATGTTAAATAATTCATCTGAGTACAAATTAATGAATTATTTTGAAATAAAATGAATTATTTGTCATTATTTTATTTATTTATTTTTCTCTACATCCTCCCTATGATGCCCACAGCGACATTCTATCATCGCACCTCTCGCCATAGGCAGAGAGTTCATCCTCACACATTGAGACCTGAGACGGTGCGCACTGTGCGGTATGAAAGAAACTTCATCCCACGCACACTCGAGCTGTGGAATGACCTCCCTGCTGCGGTTTTCCCAAGCACCTACAATATGGGGTTCTTCAAGAGGGGCAGCAGAAGGTTTCTTCATGGTTGGCAGCGCGAGTATAACACCCCTGGTGTTGCATACCTACGTTCATAGGCTACGGTACCACTTCCCATCAGGTGGGCCGTGTGTTTGTCTGCCACCTAAGTGGTATAAAAAAAAAGAATTCACACAGCGAGCAAAGTCCCTCCTGAGGTCCTGAGGATGATAGGTTCGACATGTGAGTATATGGAATTATCGACGAGTTTCAACGCCCGTCCTTGCACCAAGTCGAAGGGTTTAAGCTGGTATGCAGGCACTGCATCAAAAACGTGACATCAGTACAGAAATATTTTTCTAAGTTCGAAAATAACCCTAAGGCCACAGTGGCCGTTCAAGTATTACGTAAGCACTACAGGGGGAAGGGGTCTTAGCATTGCTTATTTTTGAAGACATGTTGGGGGGGGGGTGTCTAGATAATGCTTACGTAAGTAGTTATTGACTTTTTCATACATAATATAACATACATTACCTACCCATACATTACCCAAAAAAGAAGTATGCAAATAGGTACCAATGTTTACATAAGCATGGGGGGGGGGGAGGTGTAAGAAATTTGCTTACTTTTGCTGATACGGGGGTGGGTGGTCCCACATGGGATGTGACTACATAAAAAATAAAGTTTAAAAAACCCGACTACTGAAAAATTACGCTCTAAGAAGCACCAAACTAGAAAATATCAAGGATATGGATATGGTGAGGCCGTGGTCGTATACCACTTAATCTAACAGAACAATACATTTAGAGAAAAGTATCAAATCAACATCATCTAACAACTGTGATTGCTTGATAAACAGCAAAAGTGAATAGCACCAAGTAAGATAGGTCTGTCTAATTACGCCTAAACGCTAATTACGCCTAAGCTAAATAACTAAGGATACGTATAGATGGAATTAAACTAGTGATCAATGTTAAAATATCCCGAAATATATCTGAGTATCGTCCGGGTCTCTCCTCCCTCCGTGAACTAAAGATAGACTAAAGTTTGGTAGAAGTACTATAGTCAACGTGACATTTCCGGGGACGAGTTGGGGCCTCTGTAGTCCCCACACCCGAGAAGAAGGCCAGATCGTGAGAGATGGCTCTGGGTCGGCCGGGGTGCGAGGGATATGCCTGTCAACCTCACCTTCGGCAACCAAAACGACCCACAGGCGGCGTGCGTTTTAGTCGGTTCGAGTCCGACATAACCTCTCTCACCGGCTCCGGTGGAGAGGTATCCGTGGGGATTTTGCGCACGTAAAAAAAAAAAAGTGACATTTATAAGTTTAGTAATAAGCCATGGATCATATTTATTAATATGTGAAAGAGTATATGATGAGGCCGTCAAGCTGAGTGTCACCATTGTCACATTTTTTTTATATTTTTATACCATTTAGTAGGCAGACAAGCACACGGCCCACCTGATGGGAAGCGGTTACCGTGGCCTATGGACGTATGCAACACCAGGGGTGTCACACTCGCGCTGCCGACCATGAAGAAACCTTCTGATGCCCCTCTTGAAGAACCCCATATTGTAGGCGCTTGGGAAAACCGCAGCAGGGAGGTCATTCCACATGGTATGTGTAAGTAATGGTGACCCTCTTTTCTGAGACTTTGTCTTCAGCTTACCATCAGGCAAGGCGAAGTCTAATTGACGTGTTCTATATAAAAAAAATGTATATTCTACTGTTCAAAATCAATTTTTCTATACTATTAAGCAGTTGATTAACCATTATATACTTAAAACATCTAAAGTGTATCCTCGAAGTTAATTACGCCTAGGCACTACTATCCATACCAAATTCTGCCATAGTCGGTTTTAGCCATTATTGAACTTGCCATAATATAAAATTAAGTCTTTGTATTTTAATTATGTAGTCATTAGCAAATATTAATTTAGTCAAGATTTAGTTAGTTAATTTGAACAGACGTATACCTGAGCCATACCTGAGCTGAGATATTTTTATTTTAATAATTCAATTTTAATGGATTTTCTGTTTAGGTACAAATTATTATTACAGATTATGTTTAAACTAAGTACCATTAGAAAAATAATATAGCTATGATATTATCTTAGTTACTTCAGTTTGTCTAACGTATTGTTTAACTATGAAAATATGTCATAAAACTTAGCAAAACTGCTTATTTAGATACACTTGCCTAACATAATTATTTATAGAAAGCCGTGATAACGGAAACCGCGTGCTTCCCAACAGAGTAGAATTTAGGCCACCCTATCTTTTCCTATCCTTTAGTCGTACAAGGCGACTAAAGGATGGGGCTGTTTAACATTAGACAGATATATACAGGCCAGACTCAGCCTCATGCATGGCTCGAGTCAACAATAGTGCCCAGAATACGGCAATACCCCCTATTACGTGAGACCGAATACAATGATTGGTGAATTGTGGGTGTTAATTCACCTCTGCCTAACTTTCCGGGGATATAGGCGTGATTATATGTAGGTATATGATAATTCAATACATACATATATGAAGTAATTTGAAAAACACTAAGGTAGGCGGAATTTTACGCCCGTATTATAATTCCGTCAAAATTAGTGTGTCCATAATGTGATTTTTTAATTATTCTATTCTAACGGACAGACTTCATAATATAAGACAGGCTTCCCATGAACACATTTTGATCTTCCGTTTTATGTACTAAATACGAGAAATTAACAATTTCTCATGGGTAGACACATAGGTGGAAAATCTCTCTGGTAAGATTCATGACCTTTTAAAATTCGTCTGATAAACACCTTAAAAATTGTATACAACCAGATAAGTTCAATTGCTATAAAATACTCAGGATTACAATCCGGGACCTGTCGATTACGCCCAAGAACTGGACCTTAAATAGAAAAAGAAATATATGCCTGCCCCTGGATAGAAATCATCCTTGCGTGAGTCCGGCCACATCCGAGGCTTTAACCTGAAGTCCAGGTTCACTCAAATATGATGTTGCTTATTTTTTCAGTATATATTGGGAACGACTGCCGTTTGAGCCCCCCGCCTGAGTTGTGTTTAATGGCCAACCATTGACAGAGTTGTTCAGGTTGTTCATATAGGCCTCCGCCTGGACCTAACGACTTTTGACAGCCAGGACCAACTCTTAACGTACCCTTCGAAGCACAGAAGCGCTCAGAAAAAATACTATTAAGCGGTCACCCATCCAAATAATAACCGCGCCTAAGTAGCTTAACCTACTAATCTTTTATGATCAGTGAGCGCACCAAGTCACGTGAGTTTTGAAAGTGATTGATGGATAATAATTTATGTAGGTAAGTATAAAATCTTAAATTATGTCAATTTAAGTTATAATGTGAAATTGGAATACCTTCTTCTCCTTCATCTAGGAATCCCAGTTGCATCCGAAGCTCAGAGTCTGGGGTGGGATTTTGATATTGGAATACCTTAAAATAGTCTAGGAACAATAATGGGGACAATAACGGGCCACTGTCCCCTCCTCAAGCACCTACACACCATCGGTGTTACGGACAGTCCCCTTTGCAGGGTGTGTTTTGTTGCCAAGCAAACGGCTGCCCACGTAATACGTGAGGCGCACTATAAGTTTCTGGAATGAATATGAAAAAATACTATTAAAGGTACAAAATTAATTTATTGTTTTTAAAATAATCTCCCTTGGCGTCTATGCACTTTTTCATTCGATCAAACCAGTTTTAAAAAATTTGTGCCACTCCTCTGTGGTGACCTCTGAAACGTGTTTTTCATACTCCTCGACAGCCTCTTCTGGTGATGAAAATCGTTGGCCGCGTAATTGGTTCTTAATTTTTGGGAACAGATAAAAGTCACAAGGTGCCAGGTCGGGACTGTATGCAGGATGACTCATGAGTTCTACATTTTTCGCCTTCAAAAAGTCGTTTGTCTGCCTGGCCGTATGAGAACTAGCATTGTCGTGGTGCAGGATGATACGGCGTTTACGGTTATTTTTACGGAGTTCGTCAATAACTTCCGGCAAACAAATGGTCGTGTACCAGTCACTATTCACAGTACGACAATTTTCTAAAGCAACAGTAGCCACGTGTCCAGTTTTATTAAAAAAAGAAGCAATCATCCGCTTAGATGCACTTTTCACGCGCGCCACTTTGGTTGGTTTCGGCTCATCTTGAAAGACCCATACGCTCGATTGCTGCTTTGTTTTGGGATCGTAGCAATAAATCCATGTTTCGTCACCTGTTACTATGTCCCACACCAAATTTGACGCACCTTCGTTGAATCTGGTAAGCATGGCACTGCACCAAGTGACGCGGTCCGTTTTTTGATCCTCGGTCAAGTTATGTGGGATCCACCGCGAGCACAGCTTTCTCACACCCAAATGTTTGTGTAGGATTGATTGTATTTGACTCATGCCTATTTCTAAGGATGCGCGAATTTCATGGTAGGTCACATGCCTGTCTGTTTCAATCATACGGCGCACAGCATCGATGTTTTTGTTGGTCACAGCGGTGGACGGCCGACCATCGCGAGATTCGTCACTGAGATTGATACGACCACGCTTGAATTCTGCAAACCAGCTATAAACAGTCGTCTTGCATGGAGCTTCATCGCCAAAAGCTGTTTCAAGCCGAGCGATGCTCTGTTGAGCCGTAAAATTACACTTAAAATCGTAGAAAATCATACTACGAAAATTTTCCCGAGTTAAATCCATGTTGATGCAGACACACAATTTTTTAAATGGCGCCACAAGGTAAAAACAAAAGACAGTCAGATGAAATAAACTGTATCCTACAGCCAAAGAGTTCTATTTTCAAATGTTGTAATAAATTTTTAAATATTGTTTATGTAAGTGGCCAGTTCCGGAAACTTTTAGTGTAACCTATGTACTGGAATGTGAGGCAGTAGCCCATCAACGATCACAAATCCTCGGTACAGTGAGGTCGCTTCGCGAAGCCTATGAGCCCCCAGTAAGCTTCTGCCTAGTAGGTAGGCATGGTGTTTATCGGTAACCTAAGTGGCATAATAAATAGGAAAAGTAAGTTGTCGTGTTGGTCTCCGATGGTGTAGAACAGTCACCCCATCTCCTTCCGTGGGTACCGTAGAAAGCCACTAGGGGAGAGGGCTGTTCCCCATCCGATAGTCAACATACAGACCATGATAAAGTAATCGCTTGATAGCCATAGGAATGCCCGGGGTATAACGAGGGACCGAAAATCATAACCTAATATAAACTCACGCCTATTTCCCCGAAGGGGTAGGTAGGGGTGCTAGCAATCACATTTCGTCAGTTTATGTTTAGGTCCCAATGTAATAGGTGTCGAGCCTATTGCCATTAACCGAACTCTTATAAACCTGCGATAAATACACACATAACTTCGAAAAGCATCGAAAAGTCATTGGTGTGCGCCATGGTAAAACCTGGGAACGAACCCGAGACATCGTCTCAGCAGTCCATTACCCATACCACTAGGCTACCGCGGTTCCTGCGAAATGCGGGTGTGATACACCTCTGCCTACCCCTTCGAAGATTTACAGGCGTGAATATTGTGTGAAACTACGGCTGTATTATTCCATTTATATCAACACACTCGACACAAATCACAAGTCATTGAACAGATTTATTTCTCTTCCGTATCAAATCCCGTTTATTCAATTACTGCAGTAGGTAGGTCTGGTACTTAATACATATCAGTGCATAAACGAATCTAAATTGCATAACGAACAAATTGCATACTCCAACAACCAATAAGTACAAAATAACCCTCAATAACAAAATTGCTCGAAATAATATCCATAACGATGAATATCCGTCGCAAATAGACTCGCTTAGAATCTGCGGGCGTCAAAATATATAACTCCACTTTATTTAGATCTGCAGATAATAGCGCAGTTAAAACTTTTGTTGATAGTTTAGAGGCCTCGTTACATTGGACGTTCCGCCCGTATAGCCCACTTAACTCAATAAAAGTCCCCTTGGCTGACATTAAATTTAATAGTCTATGAAAAGGAACGGAGCGCGCGCAAACGGTCCTTCCTGTGACCGAACGGAAGACGGCGATTGGCTCAATTGCGCGGCCCATTCACCAATCAGCGTTCTGATACGTTTGCAGGTCAGCTTGTCCAATTTGAAATTCGAATTTGCTGTCAGTGGCGAATATTCTTATATAATATAATAGGTTGTACTATCGAAGTGGTTTAGGTAGAACACCTAAATCACGACCAAAGTTAGCCCTTGTTTGCAGCTTGTGGTGTGTGGACCCCTATCTATACCTTTGACAACCAACCTCACCTGCTAGTCAGTGCATTTCCTGAACTATAGACCAGGATCTAGGGTTATGTTTTCAGACAGCAGTAGCTTCTAGAAAAGCCGACATACCAATCACAAAGCGGTTCCCATGCTCCAAAGTGCAATCTATGGAATCTGGGAAAGCGTTGTAAGTGACAATGTGCAACTGTTTTTAACTATCATACAGTTGACATCACAAACAGGCGCACTGTGAAAAATCTGAACACTTATTTGTGCAGGCTTTTTAGGTGTCTACGCTACGTTTTGACTACTCATATAGGTAGTTAGTTAACATACATACCTACATATTATCACGCCTTTATCCCCGGAGGGTTAGGCAGAGGTGAATTAACACCCACATTTCACCAATCATTGAATTCAGTCCCACGTAATAGGGGGTGAGCCTATTGCCATCTTCCGCGCACTATTGTTGACTCGAGCAATGCATCTAAAGCTGAGTCTGGACTGTATATATCTGTCTGGTGTTAAAGAGCCCTATCCCTTAGTCGTCTTGTACGACACCGCATGGGAATTGATGGGGTGGCCCAAATTCTACTGTGCCGGGAACCACGCGGCTAAGCTGAATATTATTCTAAGATATATGTACCTAAGTACCTAAGTACTTTCATAACATCTGCAGGAACCGTATTATTGAGAAGAGAACTATCAATCAAATAGTCGAAAATTACTTTTGTGTCGATGTACAAAATTTATACAAGTGGTAGATATGGGTAATGGACTGCTGAAACAAAGTCTCGGGTTCGATCCCAGATTTTACCATGACACACACCAATGACTTTAAGATGATTTTCGAAGTTATGTGTGTATTTATCGCAGGTTTATAAGTGCCCGGTTAATGGCAATAGGCTCGCCACCTATTACATACATTGGGACCTAAACATAAACTGCTCTAGCACCTACGCCTACCCCTTCGGGGATGTAGGCGTGAGTTTAAGTTAGTGTTAATGTTAATGTACAGAATTGAAATTTTTGTATGCCGGCCACAATACGTAACGAGAGTTCAGTTCCAGGGAAATTATAATGACACATGAACAGACTCTGGCTTGATTAATTTTACCACTTACCCTTAATGACTTTGATTAAAGACGACTTGGAATTAACCGAATAAAATCATGTCTAAATTCTTTGAAGAGGACCATCGAGTATAGTAAAATAAAACGACGATTATATTTATAACAACTTCACAGATTAAATGCAGGATTCGCTGAAGCGGGGCCTGGCCTTCGAAGTGATAGCCTCGGGTGCGACCAGGATTAACAAAGATGATAAAGATGACCTTCGCTGAATTGGCTCGGATTTTCCGCAACCGCCTAGTAACATGGGAAACAAACGTCTGGCTATGAGGCTTTCTAAGGGCTCCGGTAAGAGAAATAGACCGAAGTGCTGGCACGATGTATTAGAAGATGACATGCGTACCAATGGTTTCAATGCCCTACGCTAAAGATCTTGCGAACTGGACGGGTAAAAGTCGAAATGCTGATCCCAGCCTCCTGAGATTCGCCGTTCAGATGCTAAGGATCGGATTATTATGTCTTACAATGCAAAGTCTATTGCTTACCAGTCTTTCTTTTACTTTTCTTTTCAACCGAACTGTGGTGAAGTCAAAAAAATTAATGCTAATAGCACTGAATGTTACAAGACTGAATTCTTGCTGTTGCCTGGCCTGTAAGAAATTGCCGCAGAGCGATAATGCTACCATCTGTACGTGCCACGGAACTTGTATCGCATATTCTAGTGTAATGTGTAATTGGTGTACAATAAAGACGTTATTATTAATATTATTATTAAGGGATACATAAACTTAACGTTGCTTTTGGCAATATAACTCGCAGCAAACTGCCCTGTTCAGTTTGCTGCGAGTTAAATGGTCAAAAGCAACGTTAACGCAGCAAACTGAATTGGGCAAACGAGTTGAGGCCGCAAATCGGTAAACTGATGATAGGACGCCCCACAGTCAGTTAAACTGTCTACCTGAAAAAGGTAGCTAACTTTAGCTGAATCCTGAATGTGGAAGACCGGGTGCTATGGCGCAGTCCAGTTGTAAATTTGATAGGCTATAATGATTATTATTGCGTAAATTTTTAATTGCGTAATTAATTGTTATACTCAGTACTAAGTATTATCACCTAAAACCACTTCCAGTTACTTCGGAACTAAAGATAAGTGTAACCCAAACCGGCATTACTTCATCGCGCAACACCTACACACAAACCAACTCAATTTACTGCAATAATTGACCCCAATTTATGTCGCGCTTGGGTCACGTAAGACCTCTGTGATTCACCATGAATTTTTGACCTCTCCTACTTGGTATAGAGTCTTGATATGTAGGTGTATTTACATGTGGAGTTCGATGAACTTTCGTAGTTAGTTAAACGGAATAGAAAAGTCATAGAAGAGCTTTAGTTCAGGGGTTTTCATAGTACCTGAGGAGGGCCAGATCGAGAGAAATGGTCCTTAGTTGGCCGGGGTGTGAGGGATAGTCGCCTGCGTCAGCCGCCACTATCCCTCTCTCCCCATACTAAATTAAACTAATAGGTATACTTATATAAAATATTTTATTTTACAGACAATTATAAAAATATAGGTAAATAACAAAACAAAACCGTGACTCACATAATTGTGACAAATACACCAAAGTTATTTAAACTATCATGGTCACTCACATCAGTATCAAAATAAACGGGTTATTTACCATGTTTCATTGTTTTGAGTTTCCGATATTTCGGCGCTGTTGCAAGCACCTTGATCACGGAGGAACTGGAGTAGTGGCGGTGAACAGAGAAAAGTTTTTTCCTAGGAGTATTTATATCGATCTACCCTCTTTCGAGTTCTTTTACTACGCGTATCTACACTACTATTGGTTTCACTCTCACTACAAACTCGAACCGATCTCGATCACGTTCACGACACACGATGTTTACGATTTTGTTTTGGTTTGTTACAAACATGGTAAATATCCCGTTTATTTTGATACTGATACACCAAAGTTATTGATATATATTCTGCTAGAGGTGACTAGACGATGACCACATTAAGATAACTATTTTTAATATTTGAAAATGTAATCTAATATATTTAAAAGTATATGTTAAATTCATTTGAAGTGTATCCAGTAGTTCCATCCAACTAATTGGACATTTATTATTTTTTAGATTCAATGTATTGGTTAGGAATAATAAAATTGAGGTCGCTAACGATAAAATTTATCAAAAAAGTTAATCAGGTGGCCTGTACGGGCCACGTACAGTATAAGAATGCTACATTTGTGATCTATGATTACATTTTCGAATTAAAAACTATTTTTTTATTTGTCGGGAGTCGAATCCACCTACTACGCATACTGAGGCTACTCAAGCGTCGGAGTTCGATGAATGACCTCCGTCACCCATGAGTGGGGGTGACGGTTGGAGCCGCCTGTCTCCCTGGCAGAAGCAGGCCGCGGCGTCTCGCGCCTCCCCGTTTCCGGGACGAGTCGGGGACAACCAATAACGTACCTCTCCCACCTGCTCCAGCGAGGGAAGGTGGGGGGTTTTGCACCTTTGGGGATTTTTCACACGTAAAAAAAGACTTGCTTTAGACTTTGATTTCGTCATTATTTTTATACCACTTAGTTAGCTGACAAGCACACGGCCCACCTGATGGGAAGCGGTTACCGTGGCCTATGGACGTATGCAACACCAGGGGTGTCACACTCGCGCTGCCGACCATGAAGAAACCTTCTGATGCTCCTCTTGTACGCGCTTGGGAAAACCGTCATTTCTAATATAATCATTCTGTACTTGAGGTTATCGTGTATAACAATTTCTATAAATCCTTTAACTTACGGGCATTATATACCTGCCCAGGTAATTAACTTCTTAAACATTATATTATCATAGACATAATATACCAATTCACGTTTAAAACTGCTCCACCTTAACGTCGAAGGCACCAATGTTCTTAACCTCGCTCCGCAACACATCTCCGGGCTTCAAGAACCGTGGGGGATTGCGGTGAGCCCCCACACCCCCGGGAGTGCCGGTGAGTACAATGTCACCGGGTAGAAGAGTCATCAACCTGAAATAAGGTTAAGTTAAAAAGTACTGTCAGAAGTTGAAGCGAATATCAATCATTGAAATTAACCCGCATAGAAATAAAGTAGCCGCAGTAGCCTAGTGGTATGGGTAATGGACTGCTGAGACGAGGTCTCGGATTCGATCCCAGGTTTTACCATGGCACACATCAATGACTTTTCGATGCTTTTCGAAGTCATGTGTGTATTTATCGCAGGTTTATAAGTGCCCGGTTAATGGCAATAGGCTCGCCACATATTACATTGGAACCTAAACATAAACTGGCAAAATGTGGGTGCTAGCACCTCTGCCTACCTCTTCGGGGATATAGGCGTGAGTTTTTGTTATGTTATGAAATAAACCCAAGGGATTCTATCGCGATTTCTTTATATATAGAAGCGGTACAGGCCTCGCGGTCGGTATATTTTACTAAATACTTACGAAGTTAATCTCTCAATGACATCAGGAATCTTGTGTATCAAGTTGTCAGTGTTACTGTCCTGCATCACTTCACCATTCAGGCTACACTTAATATCCAACTTCTGGGGATCATCGATCTCGTCCTTTGTGACGATCCACGGTCCTATGGGGCAAAAGCCGTCTTGGGCCTGTTGAGTTAAAGGAAATACAAAAGTATAGTATTATATAGAATCGTCCGAACTCGGTTAGCATGTTCAGCTGCCGGTCCTGGTTTTTATACGAACATCTATCTAGTCATTACTGGTAATTGGAGCCCTAAAAAGTTCAACAACTTTTTTTTTTATATAGGACACGCCAACTTGACCTCACCTCGCCTGATGGTAAGCTAAAGGCAAAGTCTTAGGAAAGAGGGTCACTATTACAGACACTAAGTGTTACAATGGTGGCACTCGGGGGCCTCATCATATGCTTTTTCACGCCCCGCTTAAAGGCCCCGGGACTGTAGGAAGAAGGAAACACAACTTGTCTAACTGTAATACTTCGATGTCGAATGTAATTAAAAGACGTATGGTTGACGAGTTCTTTGGGGAAGGTGTTAGGCACCGTCACAGAGCTCATTCAGTGTAGTGACTCCTACTGCAGACTATTCTTGTGCTATTGTATTTTGTATCTTCTTATATATTTTCTTTCCTTTTGTTGCAATATGTATCGTATTGTACAAGCAAACGTAATAAATAAACATATGTGTAGGCTTGTAATTAGCAATATATTTAGCACAGTGTAAGCTATATATTATTGTTATTAGTCTGTAAGCCTTCCTAAAAGTAATAAATAAATAAAAATGTTGTCAATGGGTTGTGAAGGTCAGAAAGCAGTCGCTTTACGGAAAATATCGAAGGAAAATACCGGATGACCGCGATTAACGCAAGGATGATGATGATGATAACGTAAGGGTGATTATATAGAAACAAGTATATTGATAGTAAGTAAATTGATGGCCCAGGCAGCAAATAAAAAGGATTGGACAGGACACTGGACAGCCTCTGTGGCGTGGCGGTAGTGAACACGACTGCTATGCAGGAGGCGCGGGTTCGATCCCCGCTCAGTGCAAATATTTGTTTCTATGTTTAATATGTAAGTATTTACAAAAAAAAAAAAAGTATTTAAGTATGTTTATCCGTATTCTAGATTCCATAACACAAGCTAGTTAAACTATGCTTACTATGGGTCTAGATAGCGTTGTGTAGAATGTTGTAGAATATTTATTATTATTATTATTATTTTGAAGGGAAATTGGGTATTTTCATGTAATTGGGTAATTATTTATGTAGCCTAGTGTTATGGGTAATAGACCGTTGGGACGAGGTCTCAGGTTCGATCCCAGGTTTTACCATAGCACACACCAATGACTTTTCGATGCTTTTCGAAGTTATATGTGTTTTATCGCAGGTTTATAAGTGCCCGGTTAATGACAATAGGCTCGCCACCTATTACATTGGGACCTAAATATAAACTGGCGAAATGTGGGTGCTAGCACCTCTGCCTACCCCATCGGGGATATAGATGTGAGTTTATATTATGTTATGCAAATTATTTATTTAACTGACCTTATCACAAAGACAATCCAACCGAACCTGCAACTCGATGACCTGCTGACTCATGGACGAGGGTCTTCCTTCTTCTTCTTCTTAATCATCTTAGCGTTAATCCCAGTTCCGTCCAAGGCTTTCACCTTGAAGTCTTGGGGTCCGCTTTACCAGTCTAACTGCGGATTTGGCTGAACTCCGATATTTTCCGTAAAGCGACTGCCATCGACTTTCACAACCCAAAGTCTATAGTGAAGCGTTGAAATTAGACCAGTTGTTGGATATTTTAGGGCTCCAATTACCCGTAACGAATACCATAGATGTTCGTATGACAAGCGGGACCAACGGCTTAACGTGCTTTCCGAGGCACGACCAAACCAATGCAAATATTTATGAATACAAATATTTGCACTGAGCGGGAATCGAACCCGCGCCTCCTACCTAGCGGCCGCGTTCACTAGTACCGCCACGTCAGAGAGACCGAGGCTCTGACACGGGCTTACTTCTCGGGGTTAAGGGTGAGACGAGAGCAGTAGGTGATAATGAGTACATAAAACAATAATGGTAATAATAATTTATTAATCATCTCACCTTGCCAAGTAAGAACTGCCCACCATTTAACTCCTTCTGCCAGTCCCTACTACTGATGTCCTGGGCCACGGTGTACCCAAATACGTACTTGTAGGCGTCGGCTGCTTGTACATTCGTACATTTTTCACCCATTATAAATGCCAGTTCTACTTCCCAATCAACTTTCTGAAAAATAAAAAACCGGGGTTGAAAGTCCGCCCGAGATAGCGTGCGATGTGTTCTGAGTAAGACTTTCAGAAAGGAGGGTTTTTTTTTGTAAGGTTGCCTAGAAGATATCCCTTGCACCCCACCTGCCCCTGGGCCATCAGCGTTTTTAAGATAGCCCCCTTGGGTGTTGGAAGCACGGTCCCCACTTAACCCGGGAAAAGAAGGGAGGTTGCGCCCAAATATCATAGTTCACCTGGTCAAAGTCAAAAATGTAACATGGAATCGCCATGGAAGCTGACAGGTTCAAATAATTGTAGGCCAAATTATCATCATACGTTAAGGTCAGTCATGGTTGGTCTTGGTCCTCTGAAGGTTCCTCTGTAGGATCTTTTATAACTTTAACAGGTACTGTCTTAGTTCTATGCGTTAGTAGTTTCTTAGTAAACTACTTTTTGAACTGTATACAAATATAGGTGCGAAAATCCTAAACCCATATATATGCCATGAGTACCTTAGCACACTGGCGGCGTAGGTCGTTGAGCAACCTCAGTCATTGACGCTATTATTATTAAGTTCACGTAGGTATGTGAACTTAATAATAATAGCGTTTATAAGTATAAAAGATTATTACTGCAAAATATTTTAATCTCTCACCTTAGCAATGTTTGTCCTCAGCCTGAGAGGCTCACTCGGTCCAATCACACAACTACTAAATTTACTGAATATCATAGCTATTTTCGGCTTTTCAATTTTCTGTTCGGTGCAATGGTCTGCGTAATTCAGTGCGACGCACAAAATTTTGTCCATGCCGGTGATAGGGGCCACCAAAGATACGCTGGATATTGGCACTGTAGGCGGGTTCGAGTCCTTTAAACTGGAAGAAAAATCTAAATAAATCAAAATGAAACTCTCCAAATGTTCGCATGCACATGCTTTCCGAACGATTGCACCGAATTGGATAATTCTTTATGATATGTTTAAAAGAAATTAATTGAAGGTGGAGCGGGAACGGTATCAGAATTAATTATTATTTATGTAAAACACACTAACAGCTATTGAGCTGATGCTTGTGTGTCCTGTGATGTCCTTTGGGTGCCAAAACAATGTCTGCCGGTAGTCTCTCGTATATTTTATAATATTGAATTAATGGTGCAGTGGGGAATGGTATCTGAGTACAGCGGAAAAAAATGGCGGTACGAACTGCGCCAGCTAGTAGCTCAACAAAAACTACAACATTTTTATGAAGGGCGCGGTACTTTATCAGTACCTATTACTTTACCTCGCCTGGCGCTTAAATGAGTCCCAGGGATTGAGAGAGAAAGAGAGAGAGAGAGAGAGAGAGAGAGAGAGAGAGAGAGAGAGAGAGAGAGAGAGAGAGAGAGAGAGAGAGAGAGAGAGAGAAAAAATGCTTCAATGATGGCCCTCAGGTTGTCTGTCTCATCAGATGCATTTTCGCGCCTCGCTAAAGGATTAAGTTTAGGAAGAAGGAAAAACGTGTTGGTAAGAATTCTTTACGTTTACGTTCGAAATGAAGATGGCTTTTTTCCCAACTCAGTTGGGGTCGGCTTTGTAGTCTAAGATGCGGCTGAACTCAGACATTTTCCGTGAAGCGACTGCAATCTGACATCCACATCCAATTGGCGATATCTAAGTTCTGTAGTAAGACTTGTCAGACTTTTTAGGGTTCCAACTACCCTTCTCGATTGCCATAGAAGTTCGTATGGGAACCGAGACCTACAGCTTATCGTGTTCTCCGAGGCACGGCCAGACCAGTGCAAATGTCTTCATGGATAGGCACAAATCAGAATCGAAGAATCAATTTCATTTATTCAGTTTAGGCACACAAAGAGCACATATGAATGATTGATTCTTTCGCTGGTTCGGTAGGTTAGTTCTACTGAGAAGATACCAGCAAGAAACTCAGCGAACTATATTAGAACTAGATTATTTTTCTTTTTTTAAATTTGCTTTAGTTTACAATTTATTTTGTGCGAGCAAGCAAGAGACTTACGTTGACCACGCATTAACATCATTAAATATTTGCACTGAGCGGGAATCGAATCCGCGCCTCCTGCGTAGCGGCCGCGTTCACCATTGTCACACCACAATACTTGATATAATATTTATCGAGCGATTAGAAACGTTGAAATAATTTTATCCAAAAATACAAGAGTGAGAGATACAATCGTATCAAATTGTAATAGTCCTTGGATAAAAATTGGATATGACTTGAAAACTTCTCAGCCTATAGGTGAAGAGAGCAGATAAATTGTAATTCATATTGATTTATGATCACAAAACAACTACATACAACGCCGACGATTGTGTTATCTTGAACATTTTGTTGTTATCAATTTGTAAATTGGTTATACGAATTTACAAATTGATAACAAAAAAATATATATTCAGCTTCTTAGTCAAAACAATCTAAATATGTTTTATGGTAGGATAGTTGAGTAATGCAATACCTACACATGAACATAAAAAAGTCAACTGGAAAGTCAGTATAACAAAAAGAGTGATCATAGCATTTTTGCATGGAATTTTGCTCAATTTTAGATACACACACACACATAAACCCACGCCTATATCCCCGAAGGGGTAGGCAGAGGTGCTAGCACCCACATTTCGCCAGTTTATGTTTAGGTCCCAATGTAATAGGTGGCGAGCCTATTGCCATTAACCGGGCACTTATAACCCTGCGATATTTTAGATACAGAACTTCAGATACTTTCAATTTTAGATAATGCATTATGTTTATTATTTATTACATCATAAATTGAAACATCTTTACCATGGCTTCCGTTTTGCAGAGCAAGCTGACAGGAATCGGGTTATTTTGATCCCTCTCCATTGCTGCTATATAGATCAGTAATCACTCAGGGTACGACAGTACCTAATTATATGTGCTGTGATTAGCAAAGCACAATTAAACCCTTACTTAGACTACAGAGTCTGCAGAAGCCTACCACCAACTGAATATGCACTATCTTGTACTACAGAGCTGGATACGGAATAGTTTGGTACTCTCTGCTACATTATTCTGCCTGCCATACCATAGCATAGTACACTGACAAGTCAGTATGGCTCAGATCCAGTCTCTTGATCTTGACTTTCCATATGAAAGACAACAATTGACTTTCCGTATGAAAGACAACATTGTGCCTAACAACTGTGCAGCAGGGGCAATATTAGTTCATAGTGGAACAGCTATTCAACTTCTATCAAGCACAACAACTTATTTCATAAATCTCTGTGATCAGAGGATGATGAGTGTGAGAAGGTGGCAATATGGTGTTAAGATTATGACTTTGACATAGATAATGCACTTCAGGAAGCGTGTACTTGGGTTGCATGATCAGATTCCTCTAAGCCCCTCCCATCATCAAATGATAACACGAATGGTAAAGCACATATTGGACATGGTGGATACTTCACACACACTCTAAACAAAACATTTTAGCAATTAATATGATAATTATTCACAGACTCGGGAATGCAATCTAAATATCAGCTACTATCCCTACTTGGTTGACGATGGCCTGTCTTGATCCCTAGTACGATTTAAAAGCTCCTATATAAATATATAATATTCATGAAGAACAAACTGCCCTGTCAGATGAGTTTAAAATTTATGAATCTATTACTTACTGGCAGTCTCAGAATTATACCACAAGTACAAACGTACATAATTCCAACTTACCTACGAACTTGTTCTAAGCTGCCTTTTTGCAAAATTCCGATCATTGTAGATGGTATTTCAGGTTTACATTTATTTATATCAACCACATTTTCGCCTTCCACGTAACCCACGCGGATTTCGTTTGGATTATTGTTATATTTAAATTGTACATATTTCATATTTACAGTACTTGTTACTGTGAAAGTTCTGTTAATTTGTAAATTGCCACTGAATGTGTCACCGCTTCGTAGTTTGGAAAACAAGTGAGGTCTATTAAAAAATGACGTCGCAAACGTGCGTAAACGTAAACCACTCATATTGAATAAGAAATAGATAATAGATTACGTAATTTATACTTTTGAAATGTTTACGTATAAAATCAAGGTTATCATTGGGTTATATTTGTTTGTTTTGTTCGGGAAAATACTTATAATTTATGTTAAAGGCTTGTACTGTAATGCATTTCTGAAAGTATAAGTTTATGAAATAAGTGGCCTAAAAATTGGTAATACTTATTTGCCCTCTTGTAGACTTTAAACATACAAATACAAAGTTTACTTAATAAACTTTTAAATAAAAACAATACGAAAAACTGACCGTCATCTGTCAACCATAGAGCTGTCAACAGTGTCAAGTGTCAGTGTCACCACCGTCACCGGCCACTGTGTTAACGAGGAAGAAATAAAAACTACCCAAATCGAGGATTTTTCTTCTGATTAAATAAAGTATATTGTGTGAGAAATTCTCAACAGTTTGAATATAATATATGAAAATAGGTGTAACGCATACTGATGTACAAAAATAAATATATCTCAACATATACCAAACGTATCGCGAATGAAGTCACTGGCAAAAACTAATAGATAATATATTAATAAATTGAATTGAAAATTTTCATAAGGAGGCAAATCAGTGGATCTTCCAATAAATCAGGAACTCTTTTAAGGCTGGTCAACAGCACAGAGTAAGTAATATAATAAGTAAGGGCCAACAGCAGACTGTGCAGAATGTGTTCGAAGAGATTGTTTTACGCCTTGGTAACAACTGCTACAACTGGCTTTTTAGAATTAAGCATAGGTTTTTGCAGTGAGCGCAACTGTACCTATTGGCATCAATTACTCCAATGTTTGCTTATTTACTTCATCACAAATATAAGTTTTTTATTTTTTTACTTCCTCTGGCGATTTCAATAATAATATAATAATAATAAATATTCCACGACATTCTACACAACGCTATCTAGACCCATGGTAAGCTTAGCTTAACTAGCTTGTGTTGAATCTAGAATGCGGATAAACATACTTAGATACTTTTTTTTTTTGTAAATACATACATATTATACATAGAAACACCCAGACCAATGCAAATATACATATTCATGCATACAAATATTTGCACTGAGCGGGAATCGAACCCGCACCCCCTGCATAGCAGTCGAATGCTCTACCGCTACGCCACAGAGGTCGTCAATGTTTCCGTTAATGACTTAACCCGGGATTTGATTCATAGTTTCGACCAAAGAGTATATACATTTCGACCATGAACCTATAGATAAGTTTCAACCTCTTATATACTCTTTGGCAAATATAAGTTTTATTTCTTCAGTTTAGGTACATAAAATATGCTATTATAATATCCAATTACCTACAAATTTATATAAAACTATGCTAACTATACAATATTTACAAAAATGGAATAGAGAAAAAGAGGGAGACTGTCATTTTAGGCATCGAAAAATTCCTCTACATCGATCTCTACCGGTACCGTGCCCAAGAGGCTCGCGGCATTACCACGCTGAATGGCGATGCCAATTCTTTGAGCGAGGTAAAGGCCAGCCTTATGGTCACGGGAAGCGACGATTAGTCGCTTCGCTATTTCTTTGAATGGAGCGCGTGCGCTTGGACCCCACGGATCCAACGTTTCGACTCCAAACGGCTCAAAAATATAATTACCAGTTAAATTGGTATTTTTGCGCCGTTTGAGAGTCTTCGCTGATGCAGCAGCAGCGCATGCGCAGTCCATCGTACTTGGAAGATGGGAAGGCGCCAGGGTGTCTACGCAAGTTGCATCCCACACCAAAGGCCTACCCATCTTCCAAGGCATCAACGACATACCGTCCGGTCTCTTACCATCGTTGCGAGCCAAGCTAATAGGTTCAAGTACAGCTGGCACGCCGGCGGTGACAAGAACTCGACGGATAATGTCGTTAATGTTTGCATGTCGGGACATGCGGCCTGCGCTCCTGTTGCAAGACAATCCGTGATGTCCAAGGCTATCGACAGCTTCTCCACAGAGACACCGATGCGGAGAAACACACGGTGCACCCAAACGTAGGCAAGTCGCAATGCGGAAGGTCGTGTCGTCCAACATTGGAACAATGTTGGGCGAAGGAAGTGCCTGGAGCCATACACCAGATTCCCATTCACCCACAGCCAATAGGTTTTTTTATTTTTTATTTATTTAATCAGAAAAACATACATTGGGTCTAATGCCTTAGTAGTGTAACAAAAACCAAAAAAGTTTGTCCGTACACTACGTTCGTCGTCGAGTCTATATAATACTAATTCTGTACATCAGGTAGGCAAGTACTAAATCTAGGTATAACAATATCAGAAGATGAGCGCGCTCAGCAGCGCCTGGTAACTGTACTGATTAAATGTTTTTTAACACCAATACTGAGCGGCTCATCCCATTGCCTTTGGGAAGATGGGTTGGCGGGCATGGCGGCAGTTGGACAAGACATTTTCCAAGGATTTACAGCTTAGGCCTTACCTGACACATCCGAATTAATCAGTGAAGGAGATAGAATTTTCCTGACAAATTCTTCAGTGCCATAGACCGACGACAAAAATGCTGGCATACTTACATCTGCAATTCTGCGAACGCTGAGGCCCCCGAGACGAACTGGAAGGGACGCCTGAAGCCACACTCTATGCAATATTTAAAATTTAAAATTTATTTAAAATTTTGCATAGAGTGTGGAACTTTCAGGTCAAGCGGATAAAGTGCTTTTATCCGCTTGACCGGAAAGTTCCAAAAATTTAAAAAGTTGAGTTGAACGCAGAGCATGTGTAAATTTTGTTACGAAAAGACAATGCCGAATAATAGTGAAAGCTGAATGTATATTAATTTGGTACAATCGCTCCGAAACATCACAAAGAAAAAAAATTTTCTCTTCCACAAAAGACTCGTAAGCATTTTCAAGAATTGGCGAGAGAGAACTTTTTTGTAAAACTTTTAAATTTGGAGCCAAGTCATTGAATTTTGAGAGTACCGAAAGATTGTCAATTTGATCACTGAGAAAAGTTTCACATTTGTGGGATTTAGTTGTAGGCCGATTGAACTAAATTATTCTTATAGAAACGCCAAATCTTTTAATAACTGTTCCTATGTCGCCTCCGAGAGTACGATCATCTAGATACCAAACGTTAAATTTGGAATTTAGTCGTCAAATATAAGTATTGTCATTATTATCAATAATGTCAACGGTGACATTAGTGACACACTGAAACAGTCATGCGTGCATGACAGATGACACAGTAATTAAATTTAATTGAGTCCGGCTACGAAGAAAACGTTTAATTTAAGAGATATCTAATTAGAATTGTTTTCTAAATTCTGTTAACAGAACTCAATTATTTATTCGCATTTGTAGCTGCTGTAAGAATGTCCTTCTTTATGAAACAAGTTGCTCGCAGGGTATGCAATTTGTTACTACAATAGCTGTATTTATAATTTTTAATACCTATATACTACTAATCAGCAAGAATTACCTATATTTCTTTGTCTCTTAGGTTCTGTCTCCAGCAGTATCCTCGGTGAAGAGCTTAAACTTCTCTACTAGTGAGTATTGTTATTGTTACATAACCTAAAAATACAGCTAAAAGTGAATTCTAATAAGATTAGTAAAATTCAGTAAATAAGGAGCACAGAAGAGAAAAACTATTATTCAGGTGCTCGAATACCGCCACTTACATACCCCTGGGAATCTATTCAAAGGATAAAAGCAGTCCATGTTATCTAACATAAGTGTTAAATATTGTAACAACAATGATTAAATAAAATAAAAAAAACAAAATAAAGCCAGTAAAGTGCGATACGGAATCGCTCACCTAGGGTTCCGTAACTTAAGCTATATAAACTGTAACATATTTTGAATGTGTTAGCTTAGTAGTTTGATTTTGGTATATATCTAAAGCAGTTTGGTCAAAAATAGTCTTACTCACACTATTCTATTCTTTTTTTTGTAAATGGTTTATTTTTCCAATATTTTAGCTAGTGCTGCTTTCGTGCCAAGAGTTCAAAAACAAGCGCCCAACTTTGAAGCAACTGCTGTAGTGAATGGCGAGTTCAATCAGCTGAAATTAGCAGATTTTCACGGCAAATATGTTGTTCTTTTGTTCTACCCATTGGATTTGTAAGTCGCTCCCAGTTTCCATTTACTTTCTTTTTATTGTCATTAATATTCAAGGCCTTTCACCTCACAAGTCCAAAGTCCACTTTTCATGTAATTTTGATGTTTGGCTTATTTGACTGTCACGGTAGCAACTGTATCTCCTATCTAATAACTCCCTATCCTGTTATCCTCACCTGCTGTAGTGCAGGTATATAAGGTGGCTACCAGGGCACACATTTCTGGTTGCCTTTTAAAGCTTGAAAAACCCAACCCCATTGTACGGTAAGCTTCAGAGAAAAGGAACCCCCGCGGCGATATTCTTTAAGTATTGAGGGAGTCTGTTTTCTCTGACGCTGTGTGTACACTTGTTATATAATAATGAAGCTGTAGTAGCTTCTGTGTTTTTAGTACTCTCCTTTTTGTATGGAAAACACTTGGCCATCGATTCTGCTAAAACAAAACCACCACAGAAACTGCAATAGATGCCAACATTCAACATGTAGAGCCCATTGTGTTATCCCAATTTAATATGTCAGATATAGAACAACTATATTGTTATTTTGTTTCATGCTAGCTCTATTATAAGTAGACCATTTAAATTCTGTCATTTAATTAATTTGTTATTCAAAATGTTGTTTTTTATTTTACTTAGAGCAAACCTTTCTTTTTTCAGCACATTTGTCTGCCCAACGGAATTAATCGCATTTAGTGATAGAGCACAGGATTTTGCTGGCATTGACTGCCAGGTTCTTGGTGTCTCCACAGATTCGGAGTTCAGCCATCTTGCTTGGATCAACACTCCAAGAAAGGTATGTAAATGTAAAAAGTTTTGTAATGTAATTTATTCCCACCGATCAATTCATAAACTTATATGTATTTTAAAATACTTAACAAGATGGGAAAATTTAAATTATAGGTTTTTAAACTATCATGGTCACTCACATCAGTATAAAAATAATAGGGGGCAACATGGTAAATGTCCCGATTATTTTGATACTGAAATTGAAATTAGTGTAAGTTCTGATAAGTTTATTAATTATTCTCGGTTGCTTGAGTCCAAGCTTGTGGAGTTCAAGGTTTATTTTATTTTTATATTATTTTTAAGTATTATTCCTTGTTTTAAATTCATAATGCATTGTTACACATATTGAAATACACTTGTACTTTTTCCACAGTATTTATTATTACAACTATATAATAAATAGTCATAATGCATTTTATTTTTTTAAATGCTGTTTGATATTTAAAAAATTAGCTGTATTGTTTTGTGAGCTCATGGTAATTGACACTGACATACACACTGTTTTTATATTCCAGGATGGTGGTTTGGGTAAATTAGATATTCCTCTTCTTGCAGACTACAAAAAGAATATTTCACAGGATTATGATGTTCTTCTTGATGAAGGCTTTGCACTTCGTGGTAATTATACTTTTATTATTCGTTTGTTTAACATTTTAAAGTTTCACATAATTTATTTATTACAACTTTCTTAAATTTTTAAATTTTATTAATTAACAAATCAAGAAATAATTTATAAATATTAAATACAATAAAAATAAAATAACTATTATACAACTTATAGCTAAGAACAATTAAAATGCGTCGTAGAATTCCTCCACATCGCATGCCTCTTGTGGTATTATTATATTTGTAGGATCTTTGTACCTAGATTCCCGCCTGAACCGATTAATTTTTTTCTATATCTTAATCAATTTGAATAGTTGCAAACTAAATACTTTAAAATTTCATTCAATTAAAGAGAATTCTATTAATTGATTCTAATTATTTAATATACACCTCAACAAAGTCTAGGGAACAAGATGACCCCAATTTTTTTTTTCGTGTAAATCTTGTTTTGCAAATAACTGGCAGCAAATAAATAAAAATAGAATAAAGTAGATTACACAGTTGTTCGAAATTTAAAAATTAAATTTAAATAAGTAATGATTTTCGAATATGGAGGGAAAACTTTTAAAAGTGTTTGATTGTGTAGTTTCTCTGAGGCAAAATAAAAATTATTTTTTTTGATTGGAAATAACGTTTATTATCTAATACGTCTTTTACGTATGGTTTGTGCATTTTTGTGACTGTAGTCATCATGTCACGTCGTCATTTAAGTCGCGAAGAGATGTTAAGGGCTGTTGGTATGCTGCAAGCTGGACGAACTCCACGCGGCGTAGCGGATGCTGTCAACACCCAACCAAGCGTAATTTGCAGATTGTGGGCACGCTACAGGTCTACAGGGGATGTTGCCGAACGTCACAGGGGACGAAATAGGGTTACTACCCCGCGACAAGATCGTTTCTTGCAAAATTCCGCAAGGCGGCAACCCACGATTACTGCTCGTCAGTTGTTCGCAGGCCTCCAGTCTCAGCATCAAGTGGTTATTAGCGATCAAACTGTCAGGAGAAGACTACACGAAGCCAATCTTCATGCTCGCAGACCACTTAGGGTTCCAGCCCTTCGACGTGGAAATCGAGGTCGTCGCTTATTGTGGGCTAACGCACATTTACAGTGGACCGACCATCAATGGGCACGGGTTCTGTTTTCCGACGAATCTCGCTTCGGTTTTCATCCTGATTCGAGAAGAGTGCGTATATGGCGAGTTCCTGGACGTCGGAGTCGTCTCCAGAATCCGCAAGAAGTTCATCCTTACCGAGGTGGAACAATCATGGTATGGGCTGGAATTCGCCTTGGTGGAAGGACCGACCTCGTTTGGATACGGGGCAATTTAAATGCAAACCAATACATTCAGGAGGTTATACACTCCATGGTAATCCCTCATCGACAGCAGTTCAGTCAAGATTTTATGTTCATACAAGATAATGCACGGTCACACACCGCGAGGGTAGTGGTCAATGCGTTAAGCGAGCACAATATTACGACGTTGGAATGGCCTGCTCAGTCTGCCGACCTCAATCCCATAGAGCATGCCTGGGATTTGCTTGGGAGAAGAGCTTTCAGTGATTCTTTGGAAAATCTGAACACTGAAGAACAACTTTTTTTACACCTTCGCAGTGTATGGAGCCATATTCCACAGACGATGATTGACAATCTCATACTAAGTATGCCACGCCGTTGTCGAACTGTTGCTAATGCTTTAGGAGGTCCTACAGATTATTAAAAACGTTTAAAGTACGGTTAATTACTGTATTTCTTACAACCTCGTTATTTTTGTGCCTAATCATAGAAGGTTGTAATACTCAATATTGGCACTATTCAATTCTTTCTTAAAAAAAAAAAAAATTATAAAATAATGTTTTTATTAAAATTAAAATTAAAAACGGTATAAAAATACCCTTCTATTGATATAAAACACTCACTATTACAAGAAAGGGTTTTTAAATAAAAACTAGAAATGTCCTTGTTCCCTAGACTTTGTTGATGTGTGTAGTTCCGTGTTTGTATGTAAAGTACCTAGGGGCTGTTCAAGTATTATGCAAGCAGATTTATTACAATTATTTGTCAGCAAAAGTAAGCAAAACTTTTACCCCACACCCCCATGTTTACGTAAACCCGTACCCATATTATGTATATTTCATTTCTTGTTTGTTTTTTTTTAGAATTACCCTGTGGGTAATGCATGCTATATTATGTGTGAAAAAGTAAATAACTACTGCTTAAAGCAAATAACTACAGCTATCAAGACCCCCCCCACTCCCACGTCATCAAAAATAAGCAATGCAAAGACTCCCCTCCCCCTTTAGTTCTTACGTAATACTTGAGCAGTCCCCTATTTGAGCATTATAAAATGTCAGATTAATTCAGAATATTGAAATTTACTTACCAAGAATCAATGAGAATACAGGAATTTAAAAGGGATTTAATAGTTTTTTTTACTAAACCTTTAAGAATGTAAAAAGAAAGAGAAAATTAAAAAGATAAAATATTACATTTATATCAATAAAATAATAATGATCTTA
The DNA here is from genome assembly GCA_963662185.1 of Eilema griseolum. Taxonomy (NCBI): domain Eukaryota; kingdom Metazoa; phylum Arthropoda; class Insecta; order Lepidoptera; family Erebidae; genus Eilema; species Eilema griseolum. The sequence goes on from OY759252.1 coordinate 12,094,337, forward strand.
TATCAGGCGAGGTGAAGTCAAGTTGGCGTGTCCAAAATAATTTAAAAAAAGTAGGTATTGAGGTTGGGATTAGATAGTAGAGAGAGAAGAGAGAAAGAGTTTGTTACTTACATCTTTTTTTCTGTTAATTTGTAATGTTATTCTGGATGTACTAATGTTGCAAACTTATTGTTTACAGGTCTGTTCGTCATAGACAGAAATGGTATCTTAAGGCACATGGCTATCAACGACCTTCCAGTCGGCAGATCTGTGGATGAGACCCTCAGGATAGTGAAAGCTTTCCAGTTTGCTGATAAGCATGGTGAAGGTATGTTTTCTTATTCAATACAAAAATAACTTTTTTATATGTTCAACTTTAATAGTTATGTACGACTAAGTGAGACTTAGGGAGAAGTGGTCAAAGGCAATAATGAACTGGTTCACGAGTTATAACAAGAGGAAAAGGGGAAACCACTCAGGAGATGGGTGCACGACATTAAAGCCGTAGGAGGTAGTACATGTATGAGGACGGAATGGAATAGGTTGGAAGAGACCTTTGTCAATTGTGGCACATGGATAGAATCAGAAGTACATATTGTTTAGCAGAGAAAATTTTAAATGTTACACTGTCCGAAAATAAAGGCTATTATTATTATTATTATGACTTAGTGCTGGATATGCTGTATCCATTACTCAATGACGCTCTACCTAGCTATATTGACAATTTATACTGTTGATTGATGGCACTTGGTAGAATTTGTTGATACACTGAAACAATAGAATTTTAACAATTATTTTTCAAATTAAGAACGTGGCGAATTTCAACAAAGTGAATCTTATTAGAAAATGTTAACTCACCAGAAATAAACTATAATTCCACATGAGGATCGTTGTGAAGACACAAACTATTATCAAGACAAAAATACTCTCATCTTGATGAGATTTGTTAAAATTTAAGTTACGAAGCCTTAAAATCGACCGTCCAGCCGGATCGTTAGGAAAAAAGGTGCCTTGACCGCGTACGTCAAAATGTCATTCACTCCGCGTTTCGAAACTTTTCGTTCAAAAATTAGAATTAAAACCGGTGTGACGACGTTCGAAAAGTGCGTCGTTACAACACATATTGAGAAACTCACTGTACTTTGCTACATTATTTTTAATATAGAATAGACCTGACCGGGACTACTAATCTGCAGCGCCGGTTTTCAACTGAAGCCCAGGTATGTAAAGGTATATTTTTCGAAGAATGTTGTGTAGCAAAATATTTTTTTTGTTTCAGTATGTCCCGCTAACTGGAATCCTGACACCAATGCCAAAACAATCAAGCCTAGCCCTAGAGAAAGCAAGGAATACTTCAGAGAATCCCATTAACTCTTCCACAGTATTAAATTATTTTGAACCTTAGGGCATTTATATTATAAAGTGTTTTTTTGTGTTGCAATACAAGAATTAAATGTATGTATTGAAGTTTATCAATGTTACAGTATGATTAAAAGCACTTTAGAACTCGTTTTGTAATACATATAGCATAAAGCCTTGAAAAAATTACATTGTAGAAAATAATGCAGGCACCACTGTACTGTTAATATGGCAACCCTTTAGAAAGAACCATATTTCTTTTGCATGTAAAACATGTAGTAAAAATTGAGAACATACAATAATTTATTATCTAAATGTCACATAAGTGACATTTTTGACAGCATTTTGACAATGTTGCCAACATGATTTTTAGTTTCTAGACTTTCTTCTATTATGATAAATATTTTTAAGGCGTATGGCAACCCTTAAGAAAGAACCATATTATTTTTACGGTAAAATGTGTTGTAAACATTGAGTAAATACTTTATTTATTAACTGTATATCTTTAGTTTACATTTTCGACAGCATTTTGAGAATTTTGCCAACATGTAAAACATCACTTCAGTTACTAGACTTGTATTACTATAAATATTTTTAAGGTTTAGGTAACAAGTGGTACCATAATTCGGCTGTCACATTTCAAAACTTTGTTAGAACTACAAAAAGAATTGGACAGAGACCTAAAATAGGCCATGAGCCTTTGGTTTTAAGTAATATGTTATGATCAAGTAGTCAAAGTAACTTCGAACTACATTGAATTGTTCAAATCCTATACTAGGATTTGAACAATTCAATGTAGTTACGAGATATACAGGGACCTGCTAACATATAGCAGGACGCTAATAAGGTAACTTTGAACTTAATAGTGCAAACTTCGAACACAACTGAGAAGTCACTAGGAGAACGGTGATGCTGGATGCTTGCTTACTAGATATGGAAGCTTGTAAACCTGTTTCGAGTGGCGACTTATCATATTAATAATGTGTAATAGTATTACATTCCTTATAAAATTAATGTTTTTTTTTAATAAATGCCTCATACTGTTTCAAAATGTGACAGCCCATATTCAAATCACGGAATAGTTTTCTTTCTTTTCTGTCATTAAATGGGAGATACTATCAGCATAATTTTACAATTTTATAATAAAGACAAAGCATCTGTTTTTGTGGTGTATTATGGTAACGTATGTGGGCATATTTTTACTAATCATAAGAAATATTGCGGGTTGTAGTCTAACATTGAAAATATAGACTCAATTTATACCGAGATGATAGTGGCCTTCTTGACGTCAAGTGGACAGAAGAAGCAGCCTGCCGACCAGTGCCATCTCAGTATAAAATATGAATCAAATTAGTTATTTTTATTTAGTTTGTTAGATGAAAATAAAGATTTTTCTGTTGAGTTTCTGTTTTATTACATTCAAACGTTCATGGTGTGGAACATATGGTACTTCTTTTTCGTGCGGAAGACTCCATGGACACCACAATGAGATTGGACAATGAGAAGGACAATATGGGGTTCTTCAAGAGGGGCATCAGAAGGTTTCTTCATGGTCGGTAGCGCGAGTGTAACACCCAGTGGTGGGACGTGTGCTTTTCTGCCAACTAAGTGGTATAAAAAAAATAGGAATCATTCCCTGGATTCGTAGCAAAAACACTGTTATAACATACCCCTGACACTACAAAAGCGACATTAAATTTTAGACTTTACCTTCATTGGCTTAAAGTCCAAAATTAAATAGCAGTGACGTCAGTGTAAAAGATAAAGCAGGACAAGCTTTTGGTGTTCCCACTGACAGCACAAAAACTCTCCAGTAAGTTCTGGCTGCCCTACTCACCACCGGGAACACAAGACGAGGATATTATGACCGCGGTATTCAGTAGGACGGAGGTACTTCCCCGGTCGGGCGGACGGAAATACCGTTGTGTCCTACCTCCTAATGTACAGTTTACGATAGTAAAAAAAAATGACAACCGTATTCAACACAGCGATGATTATTTAGCACAATAAAATCAGCCTTCGCTCGGGGATCATGTACCTACTTAGTGAACGCAAATTTTGTGTGTCTGACATTGGCATTGCTCTCATTCAAACTTGTTTAAAATGTAGACTAGCAGGTATCTTCTACTTATACCTATACCTCTGGTCACCTCTATCTTGGATCTAAGTCGCGAGACAAACGAGGCCATGGCGCGCTCGGATTATCTTGCAATAATCTATGCTTGGTGAATTCCGGCTCGTCCACCATCATGGCACCCCATGCAATCCTCAAAGGCGCGTAGGTATATAATACACTTTGAGCACATTTTAGGCCCAAGATAAATGTCTCGAGGTATACCTACACATAGGTTACACTAAAAGTTTCCGGAACTGGCCACTTACATAAACAATATTTAAAAATTTATTACAACATTTGAAAATAGAACTCTTTGGCTGTAGAATACAGTTTGTTTCATCTGACTGTCTTTTGTTTTTACCTTGTGGCGCCATTTAAAAAATTGTGTGTCTGCATCAACATGGATTTAACTCGGGAAAATTTTCGTAGTATGATTTTCTACGATTTTAAGTGTAATTTGACGGCTCAACAGAGCATCGCTCGGCTTGAAACAGCTTTTGGCGATGAAGCTCCATGCAAAACGACTGTTTATAGCTGGTTTGCAGAATTCAAGCGTGGTCGTATCAATCTCAGTGACGAATCTCGCGATGGTCGGCCGTCCACCGCTGTGACCAACAAAAACATCGATGCTGTGCGCCGTATGATTGAAACAGACAGGCATGTGACCTACCATGAAATTCGCGCATCCTTAGAAATAGGCATGAGTCAAATACAATCAATCCTACACAAACATTTGGGTGTGAGAAAGCTGTGCTCGCGGTGGATCCCACATAACTTGACCGAGGATCAAAAAACGGACCGCGTCACTTGGTGCAGTGCCATGCTTACCAGATTCAACGAAGGTGCGTCAAATTTGGTGTGGGACATAGTGACGAAACATGGATTTATTGCTACGATCCCAAAACAAAGCAGCAATCGAGCGTATGGGTCTTTCAAGATGAGCCGAAACCAACCAAAGTGGCGCGCGTGAAAAGTGCATCTAAGCGGATGATTGCTTCTTTTTTTAATAAAACTGGACACGTGACTACTGTTGCTTTAGAAAATCGTCGTACTGTGAATAGTGACTGGTACACGACCATTTGTTTGCCGGAAGTTAATGACGAACTCCGTAAAAATAACCGTAAACGCCGTATCATCCTGCACCACGACAATGCTAGTTCTCACACGGCCAGACAGACAAACGACTTTTTGAAGGCGAAAAATGTAGAACTCATGAGTCATCCTGCATACAGTCCCGACCTGGCACCTTGTGACTTTTATCTGTTCCCAAAAATTATGAACCAATTACGCGGCCAACGATTTTCATCACCAGAAGAGGCTATCGAGGAGTATGAAAAACACGTTTCAGAGGTCACCACAGAGGAGTGGCACAAAAGTTTTCAAAACTGGTTTGATCGAATGAAAAAGTGCATAGACGCCAAGGGAGATTATTTTGAAAAACAATAAATTAATTTTGTACCTTTAATAGTATTTTTTCATATTCATTCCGGAAACTTATAGTGCGCCCCACGTATAAGCGTGAGTTGAGGTTGCCGCGTGGTTCCCGGCAGAGTAAAATTTGGACCACCCCATCTCTTTCCATGCGGTGTCGTACAAGGCGACTAAGGGATAGAGCTGTTTAACATCAGACATATATACAGCCCAGACTCAGCCTTAGATGCATGGCTCTAGTCAACAGTACCTACCTAGTGCCCGGAATACGGCAATAGGCTCACCCCCTATTACATGGGACCGAATACAAGTATTGGTGAAATTTGGGTGTTAATTCACCTCTGCCTAACTCTCCGGGAATAAAGGCGTGATTATATATATGTATGTATGTATGTTAGTTGAGGTTCGATTTACAAAATATTTCATGGCTTATACTGAAATGGTCAACGAGCTATTTAATTATTGTTTGAATTTTTTTTTTGCTTGTTTTTGCGCATAGGTACACAAGACAAAAACGATAGCCTGTCTAGTGATATAAGTATTATACATATCTTTATATTGATTTTGGCAAGCAGAAAAGGTCACCAGTATGTTCTACATATATGTGTGTGTAACAATAATTCGTTTCCTCATTCACACACACTTACACACTTGCAAATTACAATTGATTCAAAACCATTCGTATTTATTTATCATCCATCAGTTAAACTTTCTTTAGTAATAAGAATAACTCATAAAATTCTTATTACTAGGATATGAACGTAATTTTTGATAGAATCTTAGTAAGTCTCCGTGACCTCGGGGTTTACAGTTTCGTTTTAAAAGATTTAAAATATCGCAAAGTTTTGAGTTCGATTCACGGTCAAATTTTACTTTTTGAACTTTTAAATATTTGTATATCTTCATGTTAATTACTTACCTATTAAGGGAATGTTGAGGTAACATCACAAAAGTATCTTGATATTTTAGTTATAATTTTATAGCAACTTAAATCAGTAATATTTTTATTATTACTGAGCGAGTATTGTTGCATACACATTGCATGAATGTTTCTCGTATTGGAATTTATGCTACCCTCATTCTCATGATTAAAATAACATGATAATTTTATTTTTATCTGTCAACAATTGGATGCGTTGTGCTTTCCCACACGGTTAATTAACAACTTTTTTATTTATTGTTTTTATTTATAAAAATGAATCAACAACTTACAACTATTATGAGAGCGCATATTATTACTTTGCATGAGCAAAATATTTGAATACATGAAATACCTCGAAAATTGAACATATCGGTAAGTAGTGTTTTCTGCAATTTAATATTATGAAAGTTATTTGATCTTATAATCATCATCATCCTGGAGAATCTATCTATATATCTCCCAATACTAATAATAAACAAAAATATATAAGTAGGCATATAAATTTTACAGAATTGTAACAAGGAATTTTATTACTTTTTTTCCATTACAGAGCAGCGGTGGGTACGCCGATATGGCGATTCAGGCACCAGAGACCGTCTTCGGCCTGGCCCCAAAGCCTTTGCCTACACCGATGCGTGATCTTTGCATAAAGAGGTGGTTGAAACACATATTCAAAACCCCTTCCACCCGTGTTATGGCCACCAAATACCATGTTACATTGCAAACAGTAAGGAACCATCTTCGGGCAGCTGGGATCAGATGTCGCAGACCGGCAAGAAAAATTTTGACGTGGGATCTTCATCGTCGGAGTAGGTTTAGGTTTGCCAGGGGATATTTAAATTTTGACTGGTGCAACAATATAGTAATATTTAGTGATGAAAAATATTTTAAATCAGACAGGGATGGACGCAAAATTTTATGGAGAAAAACAGGTGAGCGATATTGCCAAAAAAAAAATTCTACCGTGCAGGTCTAGTGGTCATATTACTCGAATTATTTCTGTTTAATTATATTGCAAATCTGAATTTTAGTGGTTTCAATTATCGGTAATTATATTTATTCAATTCGGTATAGGTAACTTGAAATAATTAAAACCACTATATACTATCTAATATATAGGCAAATTTAAGCAAATAAATGACTATTATTATCTATAAGTATTATTTTATAATTCATATAAAGTAGGAATTTGTTGCGCCATTTCTTCTCCACTAGTGCTTAGGAACTAAAAGATGTAGGTAATTATGTGGCATCATTTTGAGAAATAAAGAAATTGAATTGAAAATAAGTGAGTGATGTTATTGTTAACGAAATGAGAAGTTATTATATTTGCATATAGTATAATTCTAAACGTTAACATGGTGATTCACTACACTTTAGTTACTGAAAGTTAATTAGTTTACCTGCGTCCATGCTTGTCTGATTTAAACATCCAGAGGGATAATATGATAATATTTATTATATGAAGAATGTGTAATGTATAAACCTAAACCTGTTGCACTCGGCTACGACCACATGGATTTCAATTATCCCGAACAATAGTATATGACTATTCTTAGGTCTACTAAATACTATTTAGCAAAAATGTTTATCAAAATCTGTCTAACTGTTTAGAAGGAGTTTAGTTACAAACATTGTGACATAAATATATATGTATTGTAGTTCTACGACACAACACAATTAAATTATTTATTTACTGAACAATCTTACTTTATTATTATATCGTTGAAACAATGATGTTGTTTTATTTTCCATATTATTTTTGAGACTACGGAACACTAAGTATAAAAGACAACTGTATGGTTCCTTAATATAACAAACAAAATAAAGAACAAAAACAAAACTATTTATTAAATCAAAACTACTACATCAATACAGTTGCGGTTCGAACTCGCTACCTTTATAATGCCATTACGCCTATAATACCACTCAACTGCGTGAGCCTGTGCTAGTTTAATGAAATTTACCTTCTCATTCGATGGCAGGCAAATCACTCACTAACACATATTCAATCGTTCACGATTCATGATCGTGCACACTGGCACACATAAACATAATACACTAATACGCCTGTAACGATGACGCACACATGTAACTTCAAAGCAATGGAGTTATTGTTTTTGACTGTTCACACACATATGTAAAACATACGGGTGTTTCCACTTGACCCAGATGATAAATATATTTTATTAGATAGATAGGCTAACGTTTTTGTCTTGTGTACTCGAAATGCATTCTTCAGGTCCTTTGGTCATGTCAATAAAAATATATAATAGGTTGCCCGAGCCCATTAAAAATCGCTCTGTCCACTTCGATCCATTGAATGAATCCATTGATGGATCCAAGGACACTTTTTCCTCCTCTTGAATCCATCGTACCAGTCAATTCCAAATAATGGATTCTAAGACACTTTAAGGTGCACTTGGATCTTCCAAAGAGTTTTATACGCTAATTTAAATATTATACTTAGTTGATGTTAATAAAATATAAAATGCAGTAAAATCAATTTTTGTTGTTGTAAAAATTTAAACACATAAAACTCGCCTTCGTTTAGCAACATAAACCGTGGAACGTTGTGACCGGGAAAACAAAATAGATAAGATTATCAAACACGTTATTTTTGCAATTTTTAAAAACAAAATTTATTTTTGAATTTTCATGTATGTCGGGGCATACAGTGAAAAACAAAGTAGAGTCTTTATTTATTTTTTTCTAACTAGCTCCATTTGACATTCCTGTATAAAGTTGTCATGAGATATTTACTTCTCAGTCCTTTTGGTCATATGCTTTTTTTAAATATGAATCGCGGTGAGCTGGCATCTTTCAATAAAATATTCAAAACAGATATAAAATTAGGCTTTTTCCTACCCACCCGTTTATTTAATTTACAATTCCATGCTTCGACACAGTTGTTGGTTCTGTGTCGTTCTCCAAATGTTTTCCATATATTAGTCCAAAATTTATTTTTTATGTAATATATCTCCATATATTTACGTAATTTCTGGTACTGCTTGCTATCAGTCATCTGACTACAAATGTAATTCCATGCTTCTTCAATATTAGGTTCAGGGACAAGTGGTAGAACTGCACGCAATGAGACTATACGCTTTGTCACTTTACTTTTCTTTAGGCCAAGTTCACGTCCTTTTTTCCATACATTTTGTTGATAATGATACCAACAGCCTATAATATTAACATTTGGATAAATATTGCGTATAGCTCTAATAGCTGCGATATCGAAATCAATTGAAATTTTGTTTGGTTTTAAATCCGGCACTTGTGACTGTAACACATCTTATACGAGACAATAAAATCTTATATGATTCTATTTTCCGATCTGTCATAAAGACGTAAAATGAGGGTTTTACACCGTTGTGGGTAACGGTGCTCCCAAAATCTCCATGAATCGTATAAATCTGAAGGAAAGGCGTGAGCGTACTTTTGAATGTCCCATCCATGAACAAATGTTTAATGTCGGAAGTGCCATTTAAACTTGCACACCAAATATTAAAATAAGTGAATCCTGATGTCAGTACTCTGCGAGCAAAAAATGTTGTAACACTTCCGGTACTACAACCTTATTAATATCATTTGTGTTTGTTTGTTGTACTTTTATTTCTTCGCTTGAATCCATATCACAAAATTATATAATTATATGCACTTATGTTTATATACTTATGCTTGTCATATAGTTTTATCTATAATCATTAAGTGGCCTCTTAACTGGCCAGTTCTCATCAACTAAGTATAATAATTAAATTACCGTATAAAGCTCTTTGGAGGATCCAAGTGCACCTTAAAGTGTCTTAGAATCCATTATTTGGAATTGACTGGTACGATGGATTCAAGAGGAGGAAAAAGTGTCCTTGGATCCATCAATGGATTCATTCAATGGATCGAAGTGGACAGAGCGTTAAAAATGAGGAAAAATTTAGCATTTTTGTAAACAAGTTAAAAAAATTCCTATCAAGTAAAAACTACTACAGCTTACAGGAATACTTTGATGATAAAAACTAGTCACAACCCTAAAATATACGTAATAAATAAATAGTCAATTCAGAATGACATTGATTACATTAAATATAATATACATCCTAACATAAACATATTATTATTAACATTATTATTAGAACGAAAAATTATTTATTAATATAATATTGACATCGAATAAATTAAAATTTTGTTTGTATACTGAACTTTGAATATGAAATTGACCTAGGTATTGTATGTTGACTTTGCTTATTGACTTTTGTATTTTAATATGATTTTAATGGTATTTTATTTGACATCTGATGTAAACATTTTCAATTTTGTATTGACATCTAAAATTGTTATTTAATTCTGTCATTTTTTATAATCATGTTCACTTTGCATGTGTTCAAAATATAAATATAAAATTGACCTTGGTATTTTATGTTGACATTGCTAATTGACTTTTGTATTTTGATATGATTTTGATGGTATTTTGTTTGACATCTGATATAAACATTTTGTATTTTGTATTGACATCTAAATTGTTATTTAATACTGTCATTTTTTTAAAATCATGTTCACTTTGCATGTGTTCAAAATTGTAAAAACATTATGTATTGAGAGACTAGTAATTTATATTTTTAATGAAACTAAAAAAGTTAATATGACATAGAACTAAATTTATTATTATCAGTTAATATTGCCTATATTTAAATTCCCTTATTGTATATACCTACTCTTGAACAGTGATTAAAACTTCTGCTCACATCATAATCAGTATCATATCATCACTCTTCAAATGACAAGGTATAAAAAACTTAATATATATCTAAAATTAAAATTGTAATGAAACTGTATAATAGTAAATTATCCCTCTCTCCAAACATGGTGCTGTGCCCGACAGGGTCCATAATTGTAACTTCATTTTAATCTGTCATCTGTATCACATTATGGAATGCAATAAATGTATTGAGTATTGAGTACATAGGTTATATTACCTCTTGCGTTAAGGTTATAGAGTTCTTTGGTATAGCTTGGTCCAAGCCGCAGATGCCGCAATAGCAGCCGCTTGGGCCGAGGTTTATTAGGTAGGTACCTACTTTGTAGGTATGTATATATACAACTATATACTTATATAAAGTATGTAAGTAGAATATAATTATTTAATTAAACGTCAACAACGCTCAAATACTCCAAACAACATACATTTCCATCCATAGGTTGCCTGGAAGAAATTGCGTTAAGCGATAAGGTCGCCCTATGTATTGCTCTTGGCTTCTCAATTTCTGTATCATGAATATTCTAATCGGCGTACAATAAAGTATATAATAAATACTACCTACATGTCTTCATTAGGTTTTTTTTTATATCACTTAGGTGACAGACGAGCACACGGCCCACCTGATGGGAAGTGGTTACCGTGGTCTACGGACTCGTGCAACACCAGGAGCGTCACACTCGCGCTGCCGACCCTGAAGAAACCTCCTAATGCCCCTTTTGAAGAACCCCATATTGTAGGCGCATGAGACGACCGCAGCAGGGAGTTCATTCCACAACTTGAGTGTGCGTGGGATGAAGTTTCTTTTATACCGCACAGTGCGTACCGTCTCAGGTTGCAATGTATGGGGATGAACTCCCTGCCTACGGGGCGAGCGGTGCTGTAATATCTAAATATCGGACGCGATCAAAAATCTAGATAATATTTACGTGCACAACTGTTAAGTATCCTATTCTTTGATGTAGGTAGGTACTTACATTGTTAGGCAGGTACGTTTACCTACTTACTTTGAACACAGAATGGGCAATTTACGTTATAACATAAAAGCAATATGTCATTTTAGAATTACACACCAACAAAGTTAATACAAAGTTTGTAAATAATAATAGACACTTAGGTAGGTAAGTACTTCAGTAACTAGAACAGTAGATACTTAACTCTAAAACCTAAGTACTTGTGAAACGTACCAACTACCTATATTGACCACATGAAGTAATATACCGGGTGATTCTAGAATTGTTTCGGATAAAAAGTTTTTGGAAAAATCATCTGGAAGTACTTATTATATAATCTTATATATAAAATTCTCGTGTCACAATGTTCGTTCCCGTATTTTGTGAGCATATTGAGTAGGTCTGAGAATCGGCCAACATCTATTTTTCATCCCCCTAAATGTTAAGGGTTGTCCACCCTTAACATTATATGGCAAAACGACGTTTGCCGGGACAGCTAGTCTTATATATAAAATTCTCGTGTCACGGTGTTCGAACTTGAACTCCTCCGAAACGGCTTGACCGATTCTCATGAAATTTTGTGAGCATATTGAGTAGGTCTGAGAATCGACCAACATCTATTTTTGATCCCCCTAAATGTTAAGGGTTGTCCACCCTTAACATTATATGGCAAAACGACGTTTGCCGGGACAGCTAGTCTTATATATAAAATTCTCGTGTCACGGTGTTCGAACTTGAACTCCTCCGAAACGGCTTGACCGATTCTCATGAAATTTTGTGAGCATATTGAGTAGGTCTGAGAATCGACCAACATCTATTTTTGATCCCCCTAAATGTTAAGGGTTGTCCACCCTTAACATTATATGGCAAAACGACGTTTGCCGGGACTGCTAGTCTTATATATAAAATTCTCGTGTCACGGTGTTCGAACTTGAACTCCTCCGAAACGGCTTGACCGATTCTCATGAAATTTTGTGAGCATATTGAGTAGGTCTGAGAATCGACCAACATCTATTTTTTATCCCCCTAAATGTTAAGGGTTGTCCACCCTTAACATTATATGGCAAAACGACGTTTGCCGGGACAGCTAGTCTTATATATAAAATTCTCGTGTCACGGTGTTCGAACTTGAACTCCTCCGAAATGGCTTGACCGATTCTCATGAAATTTTGTGAGCATATTGAGTAGGTCTGAGAATCGGCCAACATCTATTTTTCATACCCCTTAGTGATAAGGGTTGTCCACCCTGAGAACCGACATCCACGCGTGCGAAGCCGCGGGCAAAAGCTAGTAATAATATAATAATAAATATTTTATTTTATTTCTTTATTATTTCTCATTTTAACTCCGACCCAATGCCTAGCCATCGGACAGTCCACCCTATCCGCTAGCACACTTAGAATGCCCTTGGCGCTGTTTCGGACATGTTGCAGTAGAGAGGCGACTCTTTTTCTCATGATGGCGTGGAAGCCATCAGTGTGCATTTCTGCAAACATGCCCGATGCACTGCAACGCCTCGGCAGCCTCAACAGCATACCTACTAAATATGTTGTTGTATTATTAATTTGGCGATTTTTTTTTCTTTTACAGCCTCATAATTACTTCCACCTGCAGCTTTAAAAAAGCCACTTTATTGGAATCGTATTAGGATAATATTGTGCATTATTCCTACACATTACAAAAATATTATACTTCCAGAGAGTTGAGTTATCGAAAAATTCGAATTTCGAAATAAATCGACGGCGCGGCTTAACGTTCGTCTGTTACGTAGAGGGGATTGATTCCCGCTCAGTGCAAATATTTGTATGTTATGAATATTTGCATTGGCCTGGATGTTTCTATGTATGTATTTACAAAAAAAAAGTATGTAAGTATGTTTATCCGCATTCTAGATTCCAAACACAAGCTAGTTAAGCTATGCTTACCATGGTTCTAGATAGCGTTGTGTAGAATGTTGTAGAAATAACCCACAACATTCTACACAACGCTATCTAGATTTATATTTATGCTGTCCAAAATCTTTGCATCAGAAACGATTAGATTTAAAATCAGTGTGTATATCTGTTGTAATTCTCTATGAGTGTGCAATTAACGTAGATAGGTATAACCTTTCTCGCAGAAGTGTTACAAATTGGTTAAGTCAATTATATTTTATGATGGATGTTAAAGAAATTTTCAACATCAGTGATGATAGGATTAGCGGCAATCGTGTCTGTGATGGTCACTTGAATCATAAAATTAATTTTATAACTAAGATAGGTATTCAGTTAGTTGATTTGGAAAGAATTCAATTTTTCAAGGAAATATGTTTTAGATATTAAAAGGTAGACTGAATTCCACTAGAGGAAGTAGGAGACGACGGTATTCCCGTCCGAATTGAGCAGTAAGACTGGGGAAGTACCTCCACCCTACAGAATACCACGGCTATAATAACTTCGTGTTGTGTTTCCGGTGGAGAGTTTTTGTGCTGTCAGTGGGAAGACCAAAGGCTTGTCCTGATTTTGTGTTCTGCACTAAGGGCACATAAAATCTCTGTTCTTACAGGGTCGGCAGCACGGATGTGATCCACTGGTGTTACACACGTTCATAGGTCACGGTAACCACTTTCCATCAGGTGGGCCGTGTGCATGTCTGCCACCTAAGTTGTTTAAAAAAAAAGAAATGCCGCAACACCAAGGCAGCCCCAATAGTATCCTGAACGCATTATTAGGTACATTGAACGCGCAAGTCACTGTAGTCCGCTCTATAAAATTTAACCAAAGGTTACACGAGTAAAAAGATGTACTAAATGCTTTGAACAGCAGAATTTTTACTGTGTTCGTACATCGTACAAACCTTCGGATCAGCATATTGCAAAGAACAGCCAGCGACCTGCGCTCTCTATCAATATCTTTGTTGTCCTTCAGATCACTGGTGACCCAATGATCCAAGTACCTATTTAAATATGACAACGCAAGTTAGAGGTGTACCCACCTAGAACGACCCCAGTACATTACAGTAGTTCATAGAACATGAGCTCACTCTTGCGTATATATAGTGTAGGTGAGTCCATGAGACATTGCATAGGACTAGCATATCTTCACTAGTGTTCTAAGATCACCTATCAAGGGACTCAGCAACACCATGTCATCCGAGGAACAATTTTTTTTATTTAGGCATTGTCCGTCATCCGGTATGGGCATTGCTGAGTTCCTCGATCAAACCATTTGTATACAAGTTGTAGGAGAGGCGAGCTCAATCCCCCCTGTCTCACACCACTCTATCCTGTACAATGTCATGCTTTGAATATTATAATCCAGACAAAATAAAGAATTGAGCTTGCACAAATTCCTATAGAGCTGAAAAATGGCGGGGTCTTAAATACATCATAAAAGAAGATTTTTGTTTTATACCACTTAGGTGGCAGACAAGCACACTTTCCATCAAGTGTTGATGGAAAGTGGTCACCGTGGCCTATGGACGTGTGCTACACCAAGGTCGTCAAGCACGTATTGCCAAACCTGTAAAAACAGAGTTTCTGGGCCGTCAGTGCAGAAGACATAACAGGACAAGCCTTTAGTCTTCCCATTGACAGCCCAAAACCTCCTCAGCGATCGCTCATCGCCGGGAACACAATACGAGGTTATTATCGCGGCTTTATGGTGGATGTTAGCAATATGAAAAATATCTTCTGCCAAAATATCAAGTGTTCAAGGACTCAAGGACCAGTGGTTCGGGCCCTGTGTTGATGAATCATACTATACCTAGTTAGAAGTAACTTTGTTTATGACTTTATATTTTAAAATCGCGATATCTCCGAAATGGTGATCCATTAAAAAATGAGATCAGTTTTGTAGGTAAATCCATGAATGCTGCTACAACTTTGTCCATAATATTTAAGATTTTCATTAATTATTTTTCCTGTAAAATTATGTTTTGTCGATTGCGGCTTTGAGCGTGTCCAGCACGTTATGTCGTCGGTCCCAGTAAGCTACACGAACATTTATGGCAGTCGTTAAAGATGGTTGGAGTCCTATAAAAAGCCCAAAAACTGGCCCCGATTCTACTAAAGCAAAACCACAGTCACTGCAAAAAAATGGAATTGAATTTAGAATTTATTTCTATAATATTAAACTCCAAAATTAAATGAAAAGAGTTTCAATACCACTTTTTCATTCACTCTGTAAGAAGCTGTTCAATTTTGGACTTTAATAGAATTGTTTCAAAATCTAAAACTGAATGGATATTTTAGCAGTGTCCGTGGTATGACAATGGTCTTGCTTTAGCAGAATCAAGGTCCTGGTCTAACTGCAATGCTTTTATATGGTAAATGGAGGAGGTCAGTGGCAGTCGCTTCAAGGAAAATATCGAAGTTCACCCAGTCCACCCGCAGTTAGACTGGAAAAGTGGATCCCAGACAGCGAGGTGAAATCTTCGGATACGACTGGGATTTACACGAGGATGAAAAAAAGGATAAGTAGCAGGGCATGAGTCCCAATATTGGTAGTTATTGCAGTGTTTAGTTGCACTGCACTGGTAATTACATGACCTACATGACAAGTACCCACGTTTCTTCATGCAAACTGTGCGCTATACATGGTACCTATTACAGAATTATATTATACTATCTGTGCTTATATTATATTATCAATCAATCAATTAGCACACAGTAGTCCACTGCTGGATATAGGCTTCTCCCAATGTGCGCCATTTTCTCCGATCCTCCGCCTTCCGCATCCAGTCTGTTCCAGTCACCTTTTTCAGGTCCTACCTTTCGTTTATCCTCTCGCGGTCTCCACTCTAGTATTCGTATCTGTGCTATTACCTACCTATTAAAAGAAAATATATGCAACTTTTATTTCATACATACCGTCAACATACGATCACGCTTCTTTTTCTCCTGTTTAGTTTATATTTCTCTTGATAAATCACTAAGATAAAGTAAAAGCACAGAATAAACAGATTTTTTTTTCGAAACTGCGGTAAAAGCTAGTAGAAGTGTATTGAGTAAAATGAATTATATCAATCATATTATAATTTTAACCATCACTCAGACTTAAAAACTAAGAACAATAATTAATTTCTTTAATTTTAATATAATCAAAAATAATATATTCAATAAACTTATTAATTTTATAATCATGTCAAGTAATAATATATAAATATTAAATACAATAAAACAAAACGAACTATTCTACAACTTATAGCTAATAACAATTAAAATGCGTCGTGGAATTCCTCCGCATCGCATACCTCTTGTGGTAGCGTTCCCAGAAGACTGGCAGCATTGTCACGTTGTATGGCAATGCTTATTCTCTGACCTAAAAAGAGGCCAGTCTTCTGGTCACGAGAAGCGTCGACCATACGCTTCGCAATCTCACGGAAGAGGTTGCGAGCGCTCGGACCCCATGACCCCAAAGTCTCGACTCCAAACGACATTTCTTTAATTAGGTACCTAATCTCTGTAGGTCATTAGTTGTATTATATTGCCATTCCCAGAATGTAAAACAACAGAATGTAAAATGTACCTAGGTGCGATGGATATGTCTCAGATAATCTCACCTCCGGCAACCTGCGGCTTACACAGTCAGCGTGGGTTTTACTCAGTTCATTCATTTCCCCTCCTTCTTGTTCATACTTCATAGTCAAGATCCTTCTGACGCTGACTGTACGTTTGAACAGGATGATCATACTACGCCTGCACGCTATGTTCATATGACCAATCCAACGTGCGTTTACACAGGATCCGCTGCACAGTTTGTTTGCATTTCCATGTTAAAGCCCAAATCTTTTACACTTTTGAATTTTGTTGCACATAGTAAATATTCCTAAAAAATTCATGAACGTTGACGTTCTATAGGTCAACAATAGGAAACCGTCTTTGGTTATTTAAAAGGTTGCTTTATCACTAAGATAGTAATATCATTGTTTTCTTATGAGGAGTCGTTATATATAGCTTTGTAGTGCTTTGTACTTTCACAGAAAATGTGTCTATCTGGTTAATTTGTCCTAAACTCTCTCTTCTATAGATATTTCATGTCCTGACACCGGCTTCAGTAGAAAGTCAAACCGTAACTGCAGATTTGAGTCGTCTGCTACGATCTTGTAATGACGCAAAAAATATACCAGAGTTGTCTTCATAGATATCATGGCGTACGGTTTACCTAAAATAATATTTTTCATGTTGATATGCAAAGAAAAAAAGTATATGTTTTAGAATACGGATCCAGCTCACTTCCTAACTTACCTAAGCAAGATCTTCTGCCCAAACTGAATCCACCGAATGCGGTCGGATTGGGAGGCTTGTCCGGATCAAGCCATCTCTCGGGTTTGAATAAATTGGCATCTTTACCCCAAACAGGATCACGATTTATGCCACACAAAAGTATCACACATTGGCTGCCCGCTCGCATGGTATAATTCTCTGAAAAAATATTTAGATTATGTACCTGCCAAAGTTATGTCTGTGATCGCGACCGCTGTACCTTACTCTTAGGAGGCGTGGCGGGGGACGAGGTAAAGAAAGAGAAAGAAAGAGCATGAGTCGTGTAAGAGCAAGCGAGATACCACCGCGCACCGTGAGCGTTGTCGGTAGATTGACCAAATCTGTCATCTGTCTGTCGATTGGTTTATACTCTTCTTGTCTCACCACGCCCTCTAAAATCCAACCACACGTCCTGATCGACCACCTGAATCTCGTGGAGGGTGGACACATGGCAACAAATTTACTGGCGTGGCTAACGTGGCTCTGGTGAAATTTCTTGAAAAACTTGACATTGGCGTCTCGCCATTATTAATTTTATAGACATTTACAATTTACTTGACATTGGCAAAATTACAGCGCTTTGCTGAAGAGACCATTAATGAATGAACATTGAACATTGTCTCACCACGCACATGCATAAGGTACAGTACAGTGACTACGGTCGGTCTTAAGTCATATTTTTATTATGACTGAGTCATAGCAATTGTTATAGGTCTTGCAACGAAGAGAAACTTACTTAGTCTAACATCGCTGTCGACGGATCTCAATGTGACTGGACCCGTTGTGAAGATCCGTAAACTTTCTTTTAAAACAGCTTCTATGTAAACCAGTTTTTGTAAATCCTCTTTTTCAACATCTCTGTCTGATTCAAATACTTCATTTATCCTTTATGAAGGGAAAGATACATTAGTTAAATGTCATATTTCAGCAGTTATCTTATTAAAATACTCGCTAACTGAACGTTCAGTTTTTGGGAGTTATTCTCCTTAGAAATGGACTGGCTTAGGTTCAAGTCACGCACTTTTAGCAGAAGAAGTTTTCATAGTAATAACTTAAATGCCCCAAAAATTCAGTTCAACATAACTTTTAATAAACATTTTGGAAAACTTACTCTTTATAGACTTTTTCTTGTACGCTCGGATGTGTTCCTAGCAATATCATTGTGTAACTTAATAAACTGGATGTAGTATCAAAACCGGTTACAATGGCTGTGTCGACTTCTTCTCTTATCTCTTTGTCCGTCAAGGCATTGTCATCGGATAGTTCCAGTAGAAGATCTAAGAATGGTTTGTACTTGTTACCTATAACAATTACATCATAAATTATCATCTTATTGATATTAATAAAATAGGTGTCTTATCTTCGAATTATTTTTATGGAATTTCGACGAGTGGATTTGATGTAGCGAGCACACATTCTTATTTCTCATTCTATGAAAATTTAAGTCATTTAAATGCTGGTGATATACTGGGGGTCCATGATCTATATCAATCCAGACCAGACGGTTAATTATTTAGTCATGGTTACAACCAATACCTATTGCTAACAGTTGTGAGCTAAAAATGATATACACGAACCTGATGTCCCATCGTGGTTGTTGTTTCGGACTTCTTTCTTTTTTTTGATTACCTGTAAAAAGGGGAATATTAACAATATTTTATTAATCTATTACAAGCTTTTATTTAACTAGCACCCTATAAGGAAAGGACTATGTCCAGCAGTGGACTGCGATGGGTTAATATTGATTTAACTAACAGTATAGACATGCTAGATATTCATTCTTGCAATCAAGATTATAATAGAACCACTTCATCCTTCAGACTTAGATTTTCTCGGTAGTCAATACCAATAACTATCGAGAAAATCTAACACTGAAGACGACGTCGGTGGCGTAGCGATAGAGCATTCGACTGCTATGCAGGGGGCGCGGGTTCGATTCCCGCTCAGTGCAAATATTTGTATGCATGAATATGTATATTTGCATTGGTATGTATGTATGTATGTATTTACAAAAAAAAAAGTATCTAAATATGTTTATCCGCATTCAGGATCCCATATCGCTAGCTAGTTAAGCTATGCTTACCATGGGTCTAGATAGCGTTGTGTATAATGTCGTGGAATATTTATTTATTTATTTAATTCAAAATATTTAATGCTGAGCATACCTAAAGGATAAAATTAATATCCAGATTAGCACTAAAGTGAAAGTTTTGAATACCGGGCTTAACGCTGTCGTAAGAATTATGATAAGGACTTGATTACAGAATCATTCATAAAAAAAACTCTTAACGGGTCAAAAAATTTAATTGAAAATTTAAAAAATCCAAGTCAAGAAAACAAACCCCCAGAAAGACAAAAATAAGTTGTGTTAGCCCTATAACTTTGATATACCTATAATAGTAATACATTTATGCATGCAAACCTTGTCATGTCGGGGGATCCTAAGTAGTAGAGCACTCTGTCATATTATCGGAACGATCCAAGGTTCCAAATGTATTTCGCCATTTTATGGTGACGGCTATCTTGGATTTAAAATTTGTCATAGGGAGTTTTTTTTCTTTTTTTACGTGCGCAAAATCCTCACGGATACCTCCCCACCGGAGCTGGTGGAGGAGGTTATGTCGAACTCGAACCGACTAAAACGCACGCCGCCTGTGGGTCGCTTTAGTTGCCCATATTGAGGGAGTTGAGAAAAATATGTATTCCTTCAATTTGTAGCAGCGGCCATGTTGGACCGTTTTCTTTCAAACATAGTTAAGAACACTCCCGACTAATATACCTTTCAAACAAAAAACTAAATCCAACACGGTTCATCCGTTCAAGAGCTACGATGCCACAGACAGACACACACACATACACACATAGACACGTGAAACTTATAACACCGTTTTTGTGTCAGGAGTAGAAAAGGAGTAAATTTAGGTGATTTGGTATAGACCATCAGATTTACCTGATCAGACATATCATTGGCAATTTTTACAAATTTATCCTGTTTCTTCTTTAGTCCCCAAACTTTGAATATAAAATCACTTTGGAGCCAAAAGTTTTGGAATCTTGATGTTATTATTTGTATGATTTCTTCAGTAGCGTGCATATATTTTTTTATAAAGTCTTTGTCTTCAAAACCACTGATACCAAATGCAGTTACTGCAAGAAAACATGCTTTGTTATGTGTATAATAAGATGTTAAATTTGAAAATAAACATTGCTAGCAGATGGAACATAGCTGAAAAGACCTTTATACCTAACCTATATCCACAGAATAAATTTTATGATTATGATGCTAACCTCTTGCTTTTGGTTTAACAAACTCAAAAGTATATGGTTTTCAAAGCTCAAAAGTTTATTAAAATTGCTATTTATTAGCACCCAAATATTACGGAAAATAAAAAGTCATAGTGCATTTTATTTTGCTCTGCGAGGATTTAAACAACTAAAAACATGACGTTTTTTTTTTTTTTTTTTTTTTTTTTTTTTTTTTTTTTTTTATATAGGACACGTCAATTGGACTTCGCCTTGCCTGATGGTAAGCTGAAGGCAAAATCCCAGAAAAGAGGGTCACCATTACTTACACATACCGTGTGACAATGGTGACACTCAGCTTGACGGCCTTATCATATGCTTTTTCACGCCCCGCTTAAAGGACCCGGGACTGTAGGAAGAAGGAAACACGTGAGCTGGTAATGAATTCCAGGCCTTAATGGTGCGACAGAGGAAAGAGTCTCCGAACCGCTTGGTTCTTGATCGGATGTTTTGCACCGTGTGCGGATGACATCTAAGACCTGCACGCGTTGTCCTGTGTAGGAAAGGGGAGGGTGGGACTAATTGGAAGAGCTCATCAGAACACTCCCCATGGTACAGACGGTAAAATACAGCCATGGACGCAACATCTCTACGCAGCTGTAAAGGTTCTAGGGTGTTCGTGATCTCGGGATTCCCAATGATGCGGATCGCACGTCGCTGCAACCTGTCGAGAGCATCTAGTAAGTACTTTGCTGAACCATCCCAGAGATGCGAGCAGTACTCCACACAGGAGCGAATTTGTGTCTTGTATAGAAGACACCGCTGCTCCGGCGTGAAAAATCGTCTCACTCTGTTCAGGACTCCGAGTTTTCGTGAGGCTGTTTTGATGATGCTTTCGATGTAGTTTTTGTTATTTAGGTTGCAGCGAACATCCATACCTAGGATATTGAGATTGTCCTGCAGCGGCAGTGGCGTGCTCTGAAGAGTGGGGAGGGGAAGGAAAGAAGATACTTTTGCTGTAAACGCACATGCCTGCGTCTTCTTGGCATTGAACTCAACCAGGTTCTCAGAGCCCCATTGAGAAATGTGATTCAGGACCCCGTCAAGCTCAGTGACAAGAAGCTGCCTTTTCTCTGCGATATCTGACTGCTTGGCCGCTGGATGTCCATGATAACTCCCATGTAAAGTGCTATCGTCTGCATAACAATGAACATTGCCGGTAGACAGCATGTCGTTGATATGCAGAAGAAAGAGAGTGGGTGATAAGACGGACCCCTGGGGCACGCCAGCATTAACCTGCAGAAACTCTGAAGCTCGTCCGTCACAAAGGACGCGAATACGGCGCCCCTGCAGGAAGCTAGCAACCCAGTTGCACAGCCTAGAAGGCAGACCAAAGGCAGGTAGCTTAGAAAGAAGCGATTTGTGCCAGACTCTATCGAAAGCTTTGGCGATGTCAAGACTAATTGCCAGTGACTCGCCGTGCTTGTCCATAGCCTCACCCCAAAGATGGGTAACGTATGCTAGAAGATCACCCGTTGACCGTTTCGGTCTGAAGCCATATTGCCGGTCATTAATTAAGGAGTGATCCTCTAGGTGCCGCATGAGCTGTTTGTTAATTATGTGCTCAAACACTTTGCACAGCACTGAGGTGACGGCTATGGGTCGATAGTTGGCTGGCTCCGAGCGATCCCCCTTCTTGGGAATCGGCTGAACATTCGCCTCTTTCCAAGGCAAAGGCACTGTACCCGAACTGTAGGATAGCCGGTACAGGCGCGTAAGCATTGGAGACAACTCCGCTGCACATTTTTTCAAAACTACCGCTGGAATACCATCCGGACCACTGGCTTTCCGGACATCGAGTGATTGCAGCACTGCACGGACATCGCGTTGCCTGATATGGATATCAGGCATCGCGTGGTCACTGTCGGGTAGTGTTGGTGGCTGCGTACCACAATCATCGATTCGGGAGTTGGCCGCAAAGAGATTAGCCAGCAGATTTGCCTTCTCTTGCGACTCATGGGCCAGGGATCCATCAGGGTTACGCAGCGGAGGCAGCGAAGGCTGACAGAAGTTGGCTTGCACGGCTTTAGCCAGTCGCCAGTAGCCACGGCTTCCCGTGGGATGCATCACTAGCTCTTGACCAAGCCGCGCTATGCGCAGGGCATCCGCTCTGACATAGGCCCTTCTACAGACCTTTGTGGCTCTGTTGTACGCTGCCTTGAAGTGGCCCAGATTGGGATGGCGCGTGGCGCGCGCCCTTACCCAAGCGCGGTACGCAGACTGTTTTTGTTCAACAGCTTCCGCGCACTCGCGCCCGAACCAAGGGCGCACCCCGCGGTCACCGGTGACATCGGTGTATGAGATATAGTATTCCATACCCAGACCGATCTCACCGGCGACAGCAGTAGCACAATCCGATGGGTTCTTACCTTCAAAGCAGCGCTCAACCCACGGGATGGACGCAAAATAGTCACGAAGTCCATCCCAGTCCGCTGACGAGTAGTGCCAGAGACGCCGCTTCCCCTGCACGGGTCGTGGGGGCGCCGTAATAGGCACCGTGGAACAGACCAGGCAGTGGTCAGAGTTGCCTAACGCGGCTCGCACCGATACACTGTACCGGTCCGGATCACTCGTCAGCAGAAGGTCTAGCAGAGAAGGTGCTTGGCCCGACCTTCTTGGTATCCTAGTGACCTCGTGCACCAATTGGGTCAGGCCGTGCGCCAGAGCAAATGCGTGGGCGGCTCTTCCCGCATGGTCTGTTTTGGAGGAGCCCAACCAGATCTCGTGGTGGGCGTTAAAATCCCCCAAAAATACCATTTCGGCATTCGGAAATCGCTCCTGCGCATCATCTGCCGCCTGACTCAGATATTCAAAGAGTCGAGTTGTCTCAGCATCTCCTGTATGGGAACGGTAGAGGCACACATAGATCTGACTCGTAGGGCCATGGTCTACGTGTACCCAAAGGACGGAGAAGGATGGGTCCTCTAGGCAGCGCAAACGGCGACAGTAAACATCCGCCCTAACAAACACGCACACCCCGGCTTTTGCACGAAAACTTTCCTCAAGAACATAGCCAGGGTAGAGCAAGTAGGTCGTGTCGTCAGGGCGGTGTATTTGCGTCTCCGTTAGAAAAAACATGGCAGGTTTCGCCGTCTCTAGGTGTTGGTGGACGGCGTTGAGGTTTGCATGGAGCCCACAGATGTTAGTGGACTCCACCTCAAATAGCAAGCTTTTGGGAGTGTGACGAGCCGCTGTGTTGCCTTTTTCTATAAATTGCGCTGCCATGAGTTTGGGTGGGAGAAGGCGTGAAAAAAAGAAGTGATTGCCGCCGCAGCACCGTGTGACAAAGCGCGGGATATTGGTTTTATCTATGAATGTGAGGCATGGCGAGAGCCGACGCGCCGAACGGAAGGGCCCCCGTACCCCCCCGAGTATGGTCGCCGGGCTCCCAAATCCGGTCACCAACCGGCACGACGAACCATATCGGGATTATGCGCGGCCTGGTGAGGCAGCCTCCCAAGGTGGTTAACCCCAGTTGGGCCCCTGTACTATACCGCGGGCGGCCAGCGGCACCACCGTTTCTACAGGTCTCCCTGTTCGGCGCATCGCCCCGCGCCATCCCCACTAGACTACGCCAAGACCCACTGATCCCACTAGTGCTGCGACAACCACCACCTCTGCCCGGCTATGCACATGCTGACCCCTGAACACAATCCAACCGAGATTGAATTGCTATGGAGGGTTTTTCGCAATAGTGCACGGTGGTACCTACCCGGTCGAAACTTGAGACAAATTTGTGCCACCAAGTTTCTACCACCATGAAAACGTATACTAAACACGTATACTAAATGCAGCTATAGATTCATTAGAACACAGCATAGCAGCAGCTCTTTACGAATTTGCATTGTTTAAGTATCTATCAAATAGTTTGTAGTAAAACCCTAGGGTCAAGCTCGGTAGATGGCGTTGTACCGTCTATCTGAATCGCGATATGGTTGCGTTACCGTGCATAGTATAAGTAGTACCTAAGTTGTCAATAAACAGAGAGCAGTATTTCCTATTACATCAGTACACAGTGGGTTTATTATATTCCCTAGTGTTCACAATCAGTGCAAAATAGCTCATAAGGTCAAAGTTACCAGCTTGGTAATGAACATTCATACTTACAACAAAAAGTCTCCAAAGCAATATTCCTCAAATGAACGGTATGGTCGAAGCGTTTGCCCACTTCTTGTTTTAAGTTTTTGACGAATGATCGTGACTGCTTATTAAATATGTCCAGGAATCCATATATCACTGGCAGACTGAATGCAGGGGTGAGAAGCTTGCGATGGCGTAACCATTTTTCACCTGATTCGAAATATATTTGAGATATGGTGTTTCGTGAAAGTAAACGATAAGTAATAGTACCCGCAACCGACGAGCATGAAAACAACTATTATAAAGGGGAAGGTTCAACTGAAGTTTACAACTTCTTGGACCTCATCCGCAATCACGTGAGTCCAAAAATCAAGTTGGCGAAATGTGGCTGTTAATACACATCTGCCTACCTTTTGGAGGATTTATTGGCATAAATATATGTCCACAGGTCAACTATTTAAACGAAAACTTCATTATAAAGTTTTGTAAGAAGTATTTCAGCTCATGCATAGCATCTACACGTTGTTGGGGGATAGAAAAGAACATAGAGCTAGACACAGTTAGTAACATAACATAACATAAACTCACGCCTATATCCCCGAAGGGGTAGGCAGAGGTGCTAGCACCCACATTTCGCCAGTTTATGTTTAGGTCCGAATGTAATAGGTGGCGAGCCATTGCACAGTTAGTAAGGTTTGTTTATTATAAATTGTAAAAAGGAAAGAACCTATCCCAGTTCATGCTGCATTTGATGTCTTGTCCACTGTGCCCCTCAACCTGTAGGTACTATCCAGGATTTATGTAAGGTAACTGTGAATGCTGTGGCCTAGTTTTGGGATAGGAAATACTTTAAGAAGAATAGGATGTTCGTAAAAGAACTAACTAAACACTGACCTGAAGCAGTGATCAATCCTTCACCTAGCCAAGGTTTTGCGTAATTGTATGTAAAGTGTTTATGAAGACATGCATTTGATGCTGTCAGCGCATCGTCTGGGTCCGTGATAACTGCAAGAAAGAAAAACATTTTGATTAATTACTTTCTCATCCTATTTGATAGCCAATAAAAATGCAGTATTTTTTGAAGGAACGTCTGCTATTCGTGTATAAAAAAATAATAGTCGTGTAAAATGTAGCCGACTCCGGAGATAAAGGCGTAATTATATGTATTGTTACGACCGCCGTCGATATCTCGAAAACTAATAATCAAATCTTCAAGAAATAAAAACGCATTATTAGTGACGAGGTAAATAAACAATAGGTAAATATCGAGAATGTACTCGAAGGTCAGCGACGGCGGCAAGATCAAAGAATAGGTATTTGTCGCTCGCGAGCTTTCTAGATAATTCGATCCTCCTAATTGAGATGTATAAAAACACGCTCGCATAGCGACACGATTCATTCAGTCTTTGAGATCGATAACGAACACAGCGAACTAAAGCGACCGAAGAAGATTCTACCTGCGACCTGAGCAACAACTGTGGACTACTGTGAACTACTGAGCGACTGGAACTGTTGAAGAAGTACTGTGTGTACTAGTGATCTAATTGTCTAGTTTGTGGTGAGCTAATAAATCTCTTCATTGAGTAAACGGCATTTAATTGTACCCCGTGCACGTACCAGTATATAGGTTTGTTATTATATAGATTGCCTGCTATTCCACCGGCATTGTGTGAAATAAATAAATCTTGGTCTATATTTGTGGCTATTCCATTTCTGGATGGTTATTCAAATAATAACCATCTAACCCAAGTGAAAATGCAAGGTGTAGACACTGCGCGCCGACCTGGATAAATATAGGTTAGAAGGTTAAGGCATCATTACGCATTTCATGCATTAGCCTTCGCGGTTACATTTTTAATAACACTATTCATGTATTTTCATAACATTTCGTGCATTGCCGACTGCTCACTTGGTATTCTATAGGTACATTATCAAGACATAAAGAATATCTCATTATATACATCACCTGTAATATACACATAGAATGCTGAATTCATAGCCATACTACTGCTTTTGGTTTCTTTCAACAAGTCAATCTGGAATCTCTATACTCCTCAATGAGTGCGTGCTTTAGTCTAAATAATAAATTAAGATTTACTTACAATAATAAAGCTCAGATCCTAGGAATA
Organism: Eilema griseolum; assembly: GCA_963662185.1. NCBI lineage: Eukaryota > Metazoa > Arthropoda > Insecta > Lepidoptera > Erebidae > Eilema > Eilema griseolum. The sequence continues at coordinate 12,121,603 of OY759252.1, forward strand.
AACAAATCACACCTCCTTGTTTCATTGTTTCCGCCGTTACGCTTTTAATGGTACGCCATAAGCCTAGGGATAAAACAGTAAAGATGTTAGTTTTTATGCTGTTAACAACGAATAAATGTTCTTAAACCGACAAGTTCATATTAATGTTATTAATTAAAATCAAAATATACCTAATTCTCTAGCGTTAATAAGTATCGGTAGAGTCCCAAGACCGCTTTGCTTCGATTTTGTAGAAAGCTCTCTCTAAAGGTGATGATTCCGAAGGCAAACGAAAACAACAACTGGAGAGGCGGAACGTACCGTGAGAAACACTTGAACATGATAATTTTTAATGAATTGCGGTTTCTTGCTCGAAACAGATAAACGGCCGTTTATCTGTATCTAAGTTTAAGAAGTTTTTACATATAAGAATTTTTTTACATATCTTCTCATGCATTATGTGAAGATATGTAAAAAATGTATAGCTATAGACAAATGAGGGGATTACGGTACTGATATTCTTTTTATACTTTTTTTTTTTTTTTACGTGCGCAAAATCCCCACGGATACTCCCCACCGGAGCCGGTGGAGGAGGTTATGTCGGACTCGAACCGACTAAAACGCACGCCGCCTATGGGTCGTTTTGGTTGCCGAAGGTGAGGTTGACAGGCATATCCCTCGCACCCCGGCCGACCCAGGGGATATTCTTTTTATACTTTTTTTTTTTTTACGTGCGCAAAATCCCCACGGATACCTCCCCACCGGAGCCGGTGGAGGAGGTTATGTCGGACTCGAACCGACTAAAACGCACGCCGCCTGTGGGTCGTTTCGGTTGCCGAAGGTGAGATTGACAGGCATATCCCTCGCACCTCGGCCGACCCAGGGCCATCTCTCACGATCTGGCCCTCTTCTTGGGTGTGGGGACCACAGAGTCCCCAACTCGTCCCCGGAAACGGGGAGGCGCGCCACGCGCGCCGCTGTCGCGGCCTGCTTCCGCCAGGGTGACAGGCGGCTTCACCTGTCACCCCCAGGCCGGCGCTCATGGGGGGCGGAGGTCGTTCATCGACCTCCGACGCCCGAGTTGCCTTCGTACGCGGGCAGCTTGTCTTGCGATCCTAATTCTTTTTATACTATGATGTTTCATGCAGTCAAGTCGTGACCACGGGTGCTGCAACGAAACGTCGGCTGAAATAGTAAGTTCCAAGATATAATTCGCGAGAAGTCCCGATACCTAGTATAATTATGAATTCACACTGCGAAAGTTTAAAAATGATATTCTTTTATTTCTATGCTATATTTTTGTACATGCGGATGATATCACGTGTTGCCTCTTCACATTTATTACTTATATAGGAGGTAGGACACGACGGTATTTCCGCCCAATTGAGTAATCCGACTGGAGAAGTACCTCCGCCCTACAGAATACCGCGGTTATAATAACTTCGTGTTGTGTTCCCAGCGGTGAGTAGTAGCCAGAGCTCAATGGAGAATTTGTGCTGTCAGTGGGATGACTAAAGGCTTGTCCTGCTTTGTTCTCTACACTGACGGCACAAAAACTCTTGTGCTTACAGGGTCGGCAGTGCGAGGGTGGCTCCTCTGGTGTTACATACGTCCATAGGCCACGGTAACCACTTTCCATCAGATGGGCCGTGCGCTTGTCTGCCACCTAAGTGGTATATTAAAATATACTTGTGAAACTTTAACTATTGAGAAGCTGCAATGAATTAAAACTATAAATAAAATTATCATAACAAGCCTATTTCACTGTACGCTCCGCGTCTGCAGTTGTCATAAATGTGGTCTCCTTTGGTATTGACCTTAAAGCTTACGTCCAAATAATGATGATAAAATGATTAAATTCTTAGCATTTGAGTAAAGAAGGGAATATGAAGATCCAAAACGGGGTCATTGCAATAAATTATGCATCTTTAGGATGCAGGAAATGAGCAAATAAAACTTGAAGGTCAAATTCTCTCAATGCATTTGATTAAAGAATTGATCAAGTGTTAATAATACGGATTTGACACCTTTTATAATGGTATGAAAGGTGTTAAATCCGTATTATTAATACTTGGTCTCTCGTCAATAAATTATAAATTTGTAACCAATTAATATTTATTACTTATAAATATAAACCTTGATGTCATTCCAGGCCCTTGAACACAAAGAGTAAACTGCTAAGTCGTGAGTATAACGCTTAAAATGCCGCGTGGTCTTCGGCAGAGTAGAATTTGGGCCACCCCATTTCTTCCCATGCGGTGTCGTACAAGGCAACTAAGGGATAGGGCTGTTTAACATCAGACAGATATAGATATAAAGCCCAGACTCTGGCTTAGATGCATGGCTCAAGTCAACATTAGTGCCCGGAATACCTACTGCAATAAGCTCACCGGGACCGAATACAATGATTAGTCAAATGTGGGTCTTAATTCACCTCGGTCTAACCCATCGGGGATAAAGGCGTGATTATATATATGTATGTATGTATTAATGGGATTGCTATTTCCGAAATCAATCTATATTTCTGTCAAAATATCATTCGAATTTATCCTGGCGTTCTGTGTAACTGTGCAACAAGTATTAAACCTCTCTGACCTCCTAACTGAACCTTAAATGCGGAATATGGTACCTATGTGATAGAGGAATACAAGCACTCACTGCTTATCTCAAAGAGCAATGTGCATTACGGCAGACGTACGGAGTCACGTGGGAGGATGTCGTAAGCCTTTCTTTTCTGTAACATCTTAGAGAAACTGCAGGAGAGACAGCCTTCGGTGGTGCAGTCACATTTAGCGATAAGCCGATAGGAGGTAGGACACGACGGTATTTACTATCAATTGAGCACTCCGACTGGGGAAGTACGAGTACCTCCGCTCTACAGAATACCGCGCCCATAATAACTTAGTGTTGTGTTCCCAGCGGTGAGTAGGGTAGCCAGAGGTCACTGGAGAGTTGGTGCTGTCATCTGATGTTACACACGTCCATAGGCCACGGTAACCACTTTCCATTAGGTGGGCCGTACGTTTGTCTGCCACCTAAGTGGTATAAAAAAAGATCTCCCTGGTCCGCGATATATAAATATACAATATTTACAAATAGTATAATACAATCAATTAAAGCAAAAGTAGAAAAAATACATTAAACACAAATATGATGATAAACTTTAAAACAATATTGTCTCACAATTAACATAACATAACACAACATAAGCTCACGCCTATATCTCCGAAGGGGTAGGCAGAGGTGGTAGCACCCACATTTCGCCAATTTATGTTTAGGTCCCAATGTAATAGGTGGCGAGCCTATTGCCATTAACCGGGCACTTATAAACCTGCGATAAATATGTACACACATTACTTCGAAAAGTCATTGGTGTGTGCCATGGTAAAACCTGGGATCGAACCCGAAACCTCTTCTCAGCAGTCCATTACCTATACCACTAGGCTACCGCGGTTATCTCACAATTAAATAGCATGTAATTCATTGAATTTATTATTTTATCCAGTACCTAGTCATAGATTTAAGTATTATTAAATTTTGCTGTCGACAAGTCTCTAAATCTATAATAGATGATAGCACCTTCACCTTTTTGATGAACATGGCGTAACAATTTTTGTTAAACAGCGTTTGTAGTGTAGAGTGTGTGTAGTTCTAGGCACGAAATCTAAAACCAATCTCTCACTGTCAAGAGTGTTGCGTGGATACACTTCTCACAATCCTTGGCAGTTTTTGAATAAATTAGGGTACGCAAAATACGATACGCATATTTCAAATATGTAAATGTGGCAGTGGTAATATTTTAACTATTTATACTTAACCGCGGTAGACTAGTGTTATGGGTAATGGACTGCTGAGACGAGGTCTCCGGTTCGATCTTAGGTTTTACCATGGCACACACCAATGACTTTTCGATGCTTTTGGAAGTTATGTGTTTATTTATCGCAGGTTTATAAGTGTCCGGTTAATGGCAATAGGCTCACAACCTATTACATGTTAAATTAAATTAAACTTAAATGTTGGTGCTAGCACCTCTGCCTACCCCTTTGGGGATATAGGCGTGAGTTTATGTTATGTTATGTAATATTTTAAACTAAGGTTTGCTTGATTCATAGGAATGCATATAAGCTAAATAGATTAAAAATATTAGTGAATTTAATTAACCTACGTAAATTTGTTTTTTTTTTACCACTTACGTGGCAGACAAGCACACGGCCCACCTGATGGAAAGTGGTTACCGTGTCCTATGGACGTGTGCAAAACCAAGGGAGTCACACTCGCGCTGCCAACCCTGTAAGCACAAATAGTTTCTGTGCCGTCAGTGTAAAAGACAAACCAGGACAAAGCTTTTTGTCTTCCCACTGACAGCACCAAATCTCTCCAGTGAGCTCTGCCTACCCTACTCACCGCCGCGAACACAACACGAGATTATTATGGCCGCTGTATTCTATAGGGCGGAGATAGGTACTTCACCAGTCGGGGAAAATTTAAGTAGGTATTAAATTCATAAAAAGGATTCAATCAATCAACTACCCTATCGCAGTCCACTGCTGGACTAGGCCTCTCCCAATGTAGGGAGGCTTTGGCCTACTGTTTCCACTCCGGCTAGACGGGTTGGTACAGGGTTTTATTTCGAGTTTTCCTTCTCTCGCAGTGATATGGTTTGCGTTATTACCATTAGTCGCCTCTTACGACACCCTTCGGATGAGATTGGGTGATACTTTTTTTTTTTTTTTTTTACTTGCGCAAAATCCCCACGGATACCTCCCCACCGGAGCCGGTGGAGGAGGTTATGTCGGACACGAACCGACTAAAACGCACGCCGCCTGTGGGTCGTTTCGGTTGCCGAAGGTGAGGTTGACAGGCATATCCCTCGCACCCCGGCCGACCCAGGGCCATCTCTCACGATCTGGCCCTCTTCTCGGGTGTGGGGACCACAGAGTCCCCAACTCGTCCCCGGAAACGGGGAGGCGCGCCATGCGCGCCGCCGCCGCGGCCTGCTTCTGCAAGGGTGACAGGCGGCTTCACCTGTCACCCCCAGGCCGGCGCTCATGGGGGGCGGAGATCGTTCATCGACCTCCGACGCCCGAGTTGCCTTCGTGCGCGGGCAGCTTGTCTAGCGATCCTTCGTCGCTCCCGCTGCCGCTCCCGCCCCGCCTCCTCCTTCACGAGCATTACTTGCTCGCAGAAGGAGGCGCCGGCCGCCCACGCATCCGCGCAGCGAACCATCGCCGCGAGCAAGGTGGAGAGCGTGAGAACCCTCACTCCCAGGGCCGCCACAAGCTCCCGCCTCGGCGTCTCCCACGCCGGACACTCGGTGAGCGTGTGCGGACCTGAGTCCTCGCTCGCGTCGCAGTGATGGCACTCGGACGTTGGCTCTTTCTGCATCCGACGCAGATACTTTCCGAAGCATCCGTGCTCGGTGATCATCTGCGTCAGACGGTACGAGAGGCTGCCGTGTGGCCTCTCTAGCCACTCCCCCATGATGGGTCTTACCGCCGTTACTACGGCGTGCCCTGCGCTTGGTTGCCCAAGTCGTCTCTCCCATTCTGCCACCATTTCCCTGTGGAGCCGGGATCTCACGGCCCGAATTTCTTCGGGCTCGGGATCGTGACCCCGCCCCCGCGCCGCCCTTCGGAACCTGTATAGCGCCGAAAGGCATCTCGCTTCCAGGATCCATGGTGGCGATCCGGCGAGGAGACTCGCCGCGTTGAATGATATCGTGCGGTACCCCCTTATGATGCGGCACGCCAATTTCCGCTGCGGACGCTGCAGCAGAAGCATGTGCCGATCACTCAGGGTGTCCGCCCACACGGGACACCCGTACAGGGCCATGGACCGCACGACACCCGCGTAGAGTCTCCTGCAGGAGTCATCCGGGCCCCTCAGGTTGGGCAGTAGCCGCGCCAGAGCGTTGGCTGTGCCCGCCAATTTGGGGCCCAGACTTCGGAAGTGCTTCCCGAAGTCCCACCGGCCGTCGAGCACGAGCCCCAGATATTTCATCTGGGGCTTGATGCCGATGAGAGTGCCTCCCACTGTGAGACTGGAACCTGGTGGTGGCGTGCGCCGAGGTCCATGAAAGAACATGGCCTCGGATTTATGCAAAGCCACCTCAAGGCCCAGCCGCCGGATCCGTTCCACGACTTGAGCAACCGCGGTCGTGGCCCTCAGGATCGCTTCGCGGTGTGTAGCCCCGCTCGCCGTCACTAGCGTGTCGTCCGCATAGCACGTGACGGCGGCGCCGTCCGCAAGCTCACCGCGAAGCACCCAGTCGTATCCAATGTTCCACAGTAGCGGCCCGAGAACCGATCCCTGTGGAACACCGCACGACATCTCACGCCGACCGACGCCGGTCGCACTTGGGTAGATGACGGCTCTCTCCGTCAGGTACGCCCCAACTATGCGGCGGAGGTAGAGAGGCACACCGTGGTACACGAGTGCCTCCCTGATGCAACTCCAGGGCAAGGTGTTGAACGCGTTGGAGATGTCCAAGGACACCGCCAACGTCACCTCACCCCGGGCAACTGCCTCCTCCGCCAAAGTCCTCACGCGCATGATGGCATCCACGGTGGACCGCCACCGGCGGAAGCCATATTGGGTATCCGCCAGGTCCGGCCCCCTACCAGAGAGGTGCTCGACGAGGCGCTTTGCAATAACTCTTTCAAAGAGCTTGCCCACCTCGTCGAGCAACACAATGGGCCGGTAGCCGGACGGTTCGTCCGCCGGGCGACCCTCCTTTCGGATGAGGACCAGTTTCACCGTCTTCCACATCTTCGGAAACTGGCCCCGCTCCAAGCATGCGCTGAGGAACCCTCTCAGCCGGGGTTCGAGACCGTCTTCTCCCAGAGCTAGCTCTCTGCACGCGCGGCCTGGAATGCCGTCGGGTCCCGGGGCGGTGCTCTTCTTGGCTCTAAGCCTTCGCACCGCCAGCTCCAGTTCTACCCAAGTGACCTCGGGGACTTCGTCGTCAACTACCACACTGGGCGCCACAGGCGACCGAGGTGGCGGAGTCATCTGCGGCGGAACGTGTTGGTCCAGGTCGACCACCCAGGCAGGCCCAAGGGGCCGGTGAGTGTACGGATCGGCGACAGCGGCGACGTGTATGGACCACTGTGCCATGCTCTGGAGCAGAAGACCCTGAGCATCGGCACCGTGGCCCACGTTCGCCTGCAGGATGCGGAGCTGGGGATCCATTATGGAACCATCTCCGCATCCCGCCGCGAACTTTGGGTGGAGCCCCCGCCTTGCGGCTTCGGCTCCCCCCCGGTGCAGGCCTTGCTGCCAACCCTATGATCGGCCGGTTTGCCCCCCGCTGCACACCTGAAACAGTGCAGCGGAGCTTCGCATCCACCGGCCGTATGGCCGGGTTGGCCATAGCGGAAGCAGCGGTCACCGACCGTCACCGCCGCCGTGCACTGCACCCCCACGTGGCCGACCGACAGGCACCTAAAGCACCTGGTCGGTCGAGCCTGCAGGAGCCGGACCTGCACCCGCACCACGCCTCCAACGGCGAGGAACCCTCGGTCGGCGGCCTTTTTGGCTGCTGCGATGGGGCAGCCGACAACTGCCGCCCCCAGTCCACGGCGGCCGAAGCGGATTGCTCCGACCTTCACCGCCTCTAGGGGGCAGCCCCCGGCCTCCGCCACGGTGAGGCGGATTTGCTCCGCCGTGATGGAGTCGTCCAGGTCCGAAATGCGCATTTCTGCGCACTTGTTGGGCCTGGACACCCGGACGTCGGCTGCATCCAGCGTGTCCCGAAGCCTAGCCGCTAGGGCATCGGCCTGGGGCCGCTTGAAGCGCCGGGGATCTCCAGTAGCCGAGCACCCGTCCGAGTGGGTTTCACCCGGATGGGGCCCGGCATATCGAGAGCCCTCATGTCAACGCAGGCTCTGGCCTGCGTGACAATCTGGGCGTACTGCACGCCCCTCTCCGCCGCCTCCGCCGTCATCGTTAGCACGACGGCGGTTGAGCGGGGGACGCGCAGCCTCCCCGGCACTCCCCTCGCAGCAGCCTCAGCCTTCTTGGCATTTTTGGCTGCCTTCCTTTTCGCCTTGTGCCGTTTCTTGGAGGCTCCGGCCACCTCCCAACCTCCCTCCGGCGGGGAACCTGTGGAGGCAATCCCCACCGGGGTCCGGGCTGGCGCTGGGGCTGAGGCTAGGGCCGGGGACTTCTTCCCCTTGCCTTTCCCCTTCCCCTTGCCCTTGGCCCGGGCACCCTGGGAGCTCCCAGCCTCCACGTCGAGAGCGACAGTGGCTAGAGCGACCGGAACGGCAGGAGTGGCAGGCGCAGCGGACGGGCTGCGGGCCGACTCCTGCAGGGCCTCTGCGACCGCCGGACTGGTGAGACCTCTTCTCACCGCTCCGGCATACCCCGTAGGCGGCACCAAGGGCGGGCGGCGGCTGGAGTCCATGACCGCCTCCATGAACCTCCGGGTGCGCTCCTCCTGCGTCACCTGCCACCTCCGCTGCTCAGCCAGCGCCGCCTCCTGCCGCTTTTCCATGGCGGCCATTGCCACCATGCATGCCGCCAGTGGGTCCATGGGCCTAACCGGCTGCAGCACCGGCGACTCCAGCCGAGCGGGCTGCGCCAGTGACACCGGCCGCACCGGTGTCTCCGGCCGCACCGGTCGCACCGGCGGCCCTGACCGCACCGGTGACAGCTGCGGCGCCGGCGGCACCGGCCGCTCCGGCTGCACCGCTAGTCGCCGCCGCGCCGACCGCGTCACGCGCTCCGCGGGCAGCCCGGCGACGACCTGACGGAGGTTCGCCATTTCGGCCGCCATCCTCTCCATCTCTTTACGGTGCTCAGCCGCCGTTCGCTCTACGCTGTTGAGGAGCTCAACTTGCCTCCTGCCAAGTTGAGCTCGCTCATTCCGGGACTCGGCCAGCTCCGCCTTGAGTAGCTCAAACTGCTCAACGAGGCGCGTCGCAGCCAGCCGGACCCGGTCCTCCTCCGGCGTTAGAGCTCCAGAGCGGGCCCCGGCCAGTCTCTCCAGGGCCTCCATCACGTCCCTGGACGTGGAGCCGTCGGTACGAAGCGCGGGCGCCGCCGAGACGGAGGGACTCGGCGGCGCTCTCACATCTTCCCCGGCTGAGGCCCGTGAGGGGGCGGCTTTGGTGCCCCCACCCTGCAGCTTTCGGCGGCTAACCGCAACCTGCTTGGGTGGGGGGGGACGCATCATCTCATCCCCACCAGAACTACTTGAAGATGAGTCGGTCAGAGTCAGGTCGAGATCCGACTCGGTCTTATCTGGGGGGATGATTTTTTTACGGCGGTTGCGCTTCCGCCGTGCAGATTTTCGGGTCTGCGGACCCACCGGGCTGTTTGCCCTGCTCCTCTCAGTGGCGGTGTCGAAGTCTTCCGACACCGTCCCTGCTTGTGACGCGACCTCCGCGTCTTGGTGCTGCGCGACCTCCGCGCAGACTGTTTCACTTGGTGATTGTTTTTTGTTTTTTGTTTTGTTATCCATTCGAATCCCACGAGTAGAGACGATCTAAGATACACTTCCCGGGTGACGCTCATTCCGAGAAGCGGGGTAAATACTGTGGATTTCCCCAGGTGTCCACAGGTTTTAATCGACTTCGCTGTCGGGTTTTTCAGACTTTTCCTTGTCGCGGGCCGGCCAGTTAAGGCAAGCCCCGCGGCCTTCAGGATATCGGCTTCCCAAGTGTGGCTAGCACTCAGGTCGTTGTCGATATCCTGGAGGTTACGCGACGCGGGAGAGCAGCCAACTCTCCCAACAACGACGGTGGCACGAATGCCTGCCAGCCTCTGCGCGAGCAGTAGGCCGGCCCGTCCCTGGATCCCATGGATCCTTGTGTCGCCCCTATGTCCCCTCTGAAAGCAAAGGGATACCGGGAGCAACAGGCTAGCCCTAAAAAGGGCTGTTTGGGATGGAAGGGATTCTACGAATCCCTTCCCGCGGGCCTTGCAGGTCCGCCATACCACGACCCCCTCAGGGTCAGCTAGCCCTAAAAAGGGCTTGTCGGGTTATTGGTCGACGGCTAGCAGAGCTCCTTCTCCTTGGAGTCAGAGTCCACTAACCGTCGTCCAGGGTGCACCAGCCTCCCCGCTTCCGTTCCCCAGGACCACGGTCCAGAGGGAAAAGAAACAGGTAAGCCAACGTGGAGGTTACCCAACCCGCACCACAGATTGGGTGATACTTGTATACACACGGACATAAAAATGATAACAGCTTTGCAATTCTTTACACATACAGCGTCGAGCACAGCGCTGCTAAAGCGCTTGATAAAGATTGTCATTCTTCGATCTCCAGTGATGTCACCCAGTCCGACTAATAACAATTGCAATTAAGACTGTCGCAGCGCTGTGCTCAACTCTGTATTATTAGAGAATTACACAGAAGTTTTAACATATATATCTAGATACTGGAATAAGTTAATATTTATAATTGGGTTCATACTTTGGGGATTTTGTTTCTCCTTTGAGGTAAAATAATTCCGCGGATCTAAATAGCAATTCACATTTTGGAGTCAAAAGTTCTTCAATAGTTCAAGAGGTAGGACATAGGTAGGTAGGAGGTAGGAAACGGCGGTATTTCCGCCCAATTGAGCAATCCGACTGGGGAAGTACCTCCGCCCTACAGAATACCGCGATTATAATAACTTCGTGTTGTGTTTCCAGCGTTGAGCAGGTAGCCAGAGCTCACTGGAGAATTTGTGCTGTCAATAGGATGACTAAAGGCTTGTCCTGCATTGTCCTCTACACTGACGGCACAGAAGCTCTGTGCTTACAGGGTCGGCGGCGCGAGTGTGGCTTCTCTGGTGTTACACACGTCTATAGGCCACGGTAACCACTTTCCATCAGGTGGGCCGTACGCTTGTCTGCCACCTAAGTTAAGTCTATGGTGGATATAATCTCGTATTTGCAGTTAACATGAACAGACGACACGTTGCGATTGCTTTGTATTGACTTACATAATTGTATTGAATACAGCACGTGTATTATACGTTTGCCACAATGGCGCTGACTAGGCCCTTATTCAAGAACGATACTTAGTCGTGAATCTCGATCTGAGAACATAAATTATTATTCTAGTTGTTCTAATGTCTTTGTGAGAGCCGATTCTCAACTGAGCACTGAGAATCTGGAATGCGGGTCTAAAATCTGTGATCTGTGGACATTACTGTGGCGCATGAACTCCTCGCCTTTTTTCAAAACAACTTGTATGTAAAGGACGAATTCTTTTTAGAGCAAATCTGTGCATCCAGCAATGGGTTACTGTAAGCCAAGAAGACACTCAGAGAGACTGCCAAGACTTATGTACGACGGTACACGAACTATAAACGGGCGTGGTAAGACAGACCTACAGAATATCTTTCATATGTTCAAAGAAATCGAGCAAAATTATCCACATTAACGTTCAATTATTATCCTGCTGAAGGTTAAAACATCACCGTAGACTGAAGTGGTATTGCTTACACAAATGACAATCTTCCGAAAAAAGTACGTACAGAACAATATCGGAAAGAAGTAGAAATGTTGCGAAGTGTAAACACCACGCCACTTACAGCGCTGAAGTGCAGCCACAGCTCAGTTTTTAACAGTTAGCAAAAGTGCACCCGCGACAAGCAGTGATCGACCTGCTAAGTGTAATTACCCCGTGGTGTCCTCCGCGACAGGCTGAAAAGTCGCATAAACGAACATAACCACAGGAAAGGTGGGCCGTGTGCTTGTCTGCCAACCAACCGGTATATAAAAAAAAGGAAAACGAGTTACACAGAAAATCGTTTTAGTTCAGAAAATTAAGTATATAGTTCTGGAAAGAAACATGATTAAAATTGCACTGTGAAGTGGAGAATTGAAGAATAAGAAGAATTAGAGAGAAGAATTAGAAGAAGAATCGAGGAAATGTAATGACTATTTCAGTATTATACGCGGATGTAGTTTCTGGCAACAAGTACTTTTTTTTTACGTGCGCAAAATCCCCACCGGAGCCGGTGGAAGAGGTTATGTCGGACTCGAACCGACCAAAACGCACGCCGCCTGTGGGTCGTTTTTGGTTGCCGAAGGTGAGGTTAACAGGCATATCCCTCGCACCCCGGCCGACCCAGGGCCATCTCTCACGATCTGGCCCTTTCCTCGAATGTGGGGATTACAGAGTCCCCAACTCAACCCCGGAAAAGGGGGAGGCGCGCGAGACTCATCGCCGCCGCCGCCTGCTTCTGCCAGGGTGACAGGTGGCTCCACCAGTTACCCCCAGGCCTGTGCTCATGGGGGCGGAGGTCGTTCATCGACTTCCGACGCCTGAGTTGCCTTCGTACGCGGGCAGCTTGGCTTGCGATCCTTCGTCGCTGCCGCTCTCACCCCGCTTTCTCCTTCACGAGCATTACTTGCTCGCAGAAGGAGGCGCCGGCCGCTTACGCGGCAACAATAAGTACTGGCTACTAGTGTTAGTTACTAGTACCTACTAGTACTAGTAGGTAGGTGCGTTATTTATCTACAGTTGGTACTAGTATTAACTTTATAAAAAATACTTACTTAGTCCATCACCAACTAATATATGCAAGTGTCCTACGATAGGCAGCATGCCAGGATACAACGGAGGCAGCTTGTGTCGGCCTGAGAAGTGCACTTTCCACTTCCAAAATGCATATATTATGCATAACAAAACACTTAACAGAACCGCACTGTTCATTGTCGTGTAGGTTGTGCCGCTTTGATCCGAAATTGCTCAGAAAATAATTTATATAAGCTCACCGCAACCTTCATAATACCTTGCTAGCGTTAGCAAGTGAGTCTGTTCGTTTTAATTTCGTAACATACATTATTCGTTGAAACTTTACCATAGTGTGCTATTCTAGACTATAATTCGTCCCCATAGAGCAAAAAGTCACTATATCGAAAAACCTTGTTTAGAGATATGCATTTAAAGTTTTTTTAAATATAAATCGTCATAGTTTTTGTGTCCCTTTTTTGATATGTACATTTTAGTCTTCAATTAAATAAAAAAAAAATACAGTTAGCATTAATAGCATTAATAAACAGAAAACGTTGTAAAATCAAGAGATTAAAAAACTAAATTGATTCATTGTTCCCTGTGAAATCTTTTATCTTGATAAGAGTTAGTTAATTGACGACTGCAGTTGGTGATTTTCCGTTTTGTTTGAATTGAATTTAGAAGATAATAACTAGAGTTATGTAAAGTAGAACTCACTATAGATCTGCTACATATGTAATGTGAATACTACCTAGGTAAATCATAAGGCTTATTATGTGTTGAATGTTGTTTTTAACCCCCGACGCAAAAACGACGGGGTGTTATAAGTTTGACGTGTCTGTGTGTGTCTGTCTGTGGCATCGTAGCTCCTGAACGGATAAACCGATTTGGATTTCGTTTTTTGTTTGAAAGGTATATTAGTCGGGACTGTTTTTAGCTATGTTTGAAAAAAAAATGTTCTATGATGGCCGCCACTACAAAATGACAGAGTACATATGAAAGGGTTTGACTAGTAGAGTACCATACAATATGATAAATTTCAAATCCAAGATGGCCGCCACCACAAAATGGCGAATTACATTTTATTTCACAACTCCCTCAGTATGGGTATCAAATCAAAGAGCTTGACGAGTAGATCAATTTAAAAACTGTAAAATACAAATTAAATTAAAAATTAGAAAATCCCCGTCACGTTGTTTTTTGTGACCACGGGGGTCACAAAAAACAACGTGACGGGGATTTTCACACCGTTCTTTAAATTTTTAATATATTTGGTTAAGTGGGACCTGGATAAGTGAGAAACCTCCAAAACTGGAACTCATGCGTAGGTCCCAACACTTTGGCACTGAATTACCTCTATTAGTGGGAATAATTTTATTAATTCTATTTTTCTTCTTACGTGATTTTATGGTTACTTTTAAAACTGAGACTGTGAGTGAATTTTATATGCATTCACCTCTGTAACAGAACATCATTTTATTTGTTTACTTACCTACTTATCCTTATTCAACCCATCAATTCCACATATTTAACTAATTTGGAGTCTCAATGACCTTCAGTTATAGATTTTTACTATCAGACATATTTTATATAAAAAATGCCATAAAATTGATAACATCGAAAAACAATTGATGGTTGATACTAACTAAAATGACTGATTTTTATAATTGAAATATTCTGTTTATATTTTTGGGCTATTTATTATTATTTTTATTACCCTTATTATTTTTCTTTAGTCCTAACCTAGATTGTACGTATAGCATGAAATAACCTGTATTGTGGCCCCTATTAATGGAACCCTCTGTAAATGAGACAAAAAATATGTATATCTGTAATCTGATATACTGGGTAAGTGAGACAAATTTGCCAGTCCCTTCAGATCTTACTTAATCAAGTTTCATAACATAACATAAACCCACGCCTATATCCCCGAAGGGGTAAGCAGTGGTGCTAGCACCCACATATCGCCAGTTTATGTTTAGGTCCCAATGTAATAGGTGGCGAGCCTATTGCCATTAACCGGGCACTTATAAACCTGCGATAAGTACACACATAACTTCGAAAAGCATCGAAAAGTCATTGGTGTGTGCTATGGTAAAACCTGGGATGGAAGCCGAGACCTCGTCTCATTCATTACCCATACCACTAGGCTACCGCTAGGAAATATAAAAATGAAAGTACTTAATCGTAGAATCGAATAGAAAAAAATGTTATTAAAAATACGAGGATTACTTCTATTTTTTTTTATGTAGGACACGTCAATTGGACTTCGCCTTGCCTGATGGTAAGCTGAAGGCAAAGTCCCAGAAAAGAGGGTCACCATTACTTACACATACCGTATGACAATGGTGACACTCAGCTTGACGGCCTTATCATATGCTTTTTCACGCCCCGCTTAAAGGACCCGGGACTGTAGGAAGAAGGAAACACGTGAGCTGGTAATGAATTCCAGGCCTTAATGGTGCGACAGAGGAAAGAGTCTCCGAACCGCTTGGTTCTTGATCGGATGTTTTGCACCGTGTGCGGATGACATCTAAGACCTGCACGCGTTGTCCTGTGTAGGAAAGGGGAGGGTGGGACTAATTGGAAGAGCTCATCAGAACACTCCCCATGGTACAGACGGTAAAATACAGCCATGGACGCAACATCTCTACGCAGCTGTAAAGGTTCTAGGGTGTTCGTGATCTCGGGATTCCCAATGATGCGGACCGCACGTCGCTGCAACCTGTCGAGAGCATCTAGTAAGTACTTTGCTGAACCATCCCAGAGATGCGAGCAGTACTCCATACAGGAGCGAATTTGTGTCTTGTATAGAAGACAGCGCTGCTCCGGCGTGAAAAATCGTCTCACTCTGTTCGGGACTCCGAGTGAGGCTGTTTTGATGATGCTTTCGATGTAGTTTTTGTTATTCAGGTTGCAGCGAACATCCATACCTAGGATATTGAGATTGTCCTGCAGTGGCAGTGGCGTGCTCTGAAGAGTGGGGAGGGGAAGGAAAGAAGATACTTTTGCTGTAAACGCACATGCCTGCGTCTTCTTGGCATTGAACTCAACCAGGTTCTCAGAGCCCCATTGAGAAATGTGATTCAGGATCCCGTCAAGCTCAGTGACAAGAAGCTGCCTTTTCTCTGCGATATATGACTGCTTGGCCGCAGGATGTCCATGATAACTCTCATGTAAAGTGCTATCGTCTGCATAACAATGAACATTGCCGGTAGACAGCATGTCGTTGATATGCAGAAGAAAGAGAGTGGGTGATAAGATGGACCCCTGGGGCACGCCAGCATTAACCTGCAGAAACTCCAAAGCTCTTCCGTCACAAAGGACGCGAATACGGTGCCCCTGCAGGAAGCTAGCAACCCAGTTGCACAGCCTAGAAGGCAGACCAAAGGCAGGTAGCTTGGAAAGAAGCGATTTGTGCCAGACTCT
The DNA here is from genome assembly GCA_963662185.1 of Eilema griseolum. NCBI lineage: Eukaryota > Metazoa > Arthropoda > Insecta > Lepidoptera > Erebidae > Eilema > Eilema griseolum. Next base: position 12,137,468 of record OY759252.1, read on the forward strand.
ATCGAAAGCTTTGGCGATGTCAAGACTAATTAATTGCCAGTGACTCGCCGTGCTTGTCCATAGTCTCACCCCAAAGATGGGTAACGTATGCTAGAAGATCACCCGTTGACCGTTTCGGTCTGAAGCCATATTGCCGGTCATTAATTAAGGAGTGATCCTCTAGGTGCCGCATGAGCTGTTTGTTAATTATGTGCTCGAACACTTTGCACAGCACTGAGGTGACGGCTATGGGTCGATAGTTGGCTGGATCCGAGCGATCCCCCTTCTTGGGAATCGGCTGAACATTCGCCTATTTCCAAGGCAAAGGCACTGTACCCGAACTGTAGGATAGCCGGTACAGGCGCGTAAGCATTGGAGACAACTCCGCTGCACATTTTTTCAAAACTACCGCTGGAATACCATCCGGATCACTGGCTTTCCGGACATCGAGTGATTGAAGCACTGCACGGACATCGCGTTGCCTGATATGGATATCAGGCAACGCGTGGTCACTGTCGGGTAGTGTTGGTGGCTGCGTACCACAATCATCGATTCGGGAGTTGGCCGCAAAGAGATTAGCCAGCAGATTTGCCTTCTCTTGCGGCTCATGGGCCAGGGATTTTTTTTTTCTTTTTTGTTTACGTGGTGGAATGCATTTACGCACTTCGCTCACCCCCCGCGGGGGCAGGGGGCTCACTTCGTGTGGGACTCCTGGCCTTGGACAAAGGCCAGACTACACACTAAACCACCACGGTGTTCCTCCTTCGCCTAATCCGAGCCGCGGGATAGTCTGCTCACCGCGACTCGGCTAGGGGCGCCCTTGGTAGGCCCGCTACTTAAGACCCCACCATCCCGGCAATCAGGCCGGAATGGTGGGGGTTTTTCACCTCAAGAATGCACCCCAGGAACACACAGGGGCGCATTCCGCCACATCAGCATAGGGGCAGCGGGTCCCCCGACCCACTGCCCGTGGCCACTCTCATTCGGGGACACGGGCGAATTGCGTTCGCCGGCGTCCCCTCGCCGGGGGCCTGCGGGGCGGAAGAGTGAGCCCAGCTCGCTCCCGTTCCCGCACGGCCTCTCTCTTTGCCGCCATCACCTCGCTAGCGAACGAGGCGACGGCGGCCCAACACTGTTCGCTGCCGGCCATAGCTGAAACTACGGCCGACAGCGAGAGGTCCACACCAATGATGTTTGTGAGGGCCGCCCTTTGGCCACCCCACGCGTCACACACGGCCAAAGTGTGGTGTGCCGTGTCGGGGTCGCCGCTGGTGCAGTTTCGGCACCGGGGCTCCGCTTCCACCCCCACCACCTCCCACAGGTACTTGGCGAAGCAGCCATGACCCGTGAGAAGTTGGGTGAGGTGATACGTGGGAGCCCCATGACCCCGTTCCACCCACTCACGCAAGACAGGCCGAACGGTCCCCACAAGCAGCAAGCTACTCCTCGCAGCAGCCAGCCTATCGGACCACTTCCGGAAGAGAACATCGCGAGCCTCCTGTCTCCAGCGATCGATCTCCTCCGGAAGCGGCCGACCTCCTGAAACACGCCGCATCAGGGCGCCCTCCTCGTAGACCCTCTTAAGGACGCCAGCCTCGAGATCCCAGGGGATACTGCCCGCAATCAAACACGCCGCCTCATAAGAGACGGTGTGATACGCCCTTGCGGCCCTCTGCGCGATGGCGCGCTGTGGTCGCCGCAGCAGCACGACATTCGTACGGCAGAGGGCCTCCTCCCAAATGGGCGCTCCATAGAGCGCCTTGGAGCGCACCACACCGTCGTAGAGACGGCGGCAGGCAGACCCCGGACCCCCAGTGTTGGGCAGCAATCGCGAGAGCATTCCGGCAAACGCTAGCAGTTTAGGTGCCAGCCGCCGGAAATGCTCCGCGAAACGCCACCGACTGTCGAGAACGAGCCCGAGGTATTTCAGGCTGCTCCCGACAGCGATGGAGGTGCCACCCACCACGATCGTCTGATCCCGAGGCGGCGGCCGCCGACGCCCATAGAAGAAAAGGGCCTCGGACTTTTCGAGGGCCACCTTCAGTCCCAGCGCCCCGATACGGCGCACGAAAAGGTCGACACCTGCCGTGGCGAGAACGGCGGCATCGCTAAACGTTGGGGCCCGCGCGGTAACTAGGGTATCATCGGCGTAACAAAGTACGCCGACCCCCCGAAGAGTAGCACCGCGCAGGACCCAATCGTACCCGACGTTCCACAGAAGCGGCCCCAGGACCGACCCCTGCGGAACGCCGCACGCCATAGTTCGGCGGACCACCCCGCATTGGGTCGGGTAGATGATAACCCGGTCCACGAAGTAGTCCGCCAGGATGCGCCTGAGGTATCACGGGACATTGTGGTACCTCAGCGCCTCCGCAATTGTCGCCCAGGGGAGGGTGTTGAAGGCGTTGGCTATATCAAGCGATACAGCCAACAACACCTCCCTCCCGGCGACCGCGTCGTCGATGCCGTCGCGCAGCCGGGATATGGCGTCGAGGGTCGACCTCCCGCGACGGAATCCGAACTGGCCGTCACTCAGGTTGGGCCCCGCCCCCTCAAGGTGACCAACGAGACGCGCAGCGAGCACCCGCTCAAACAGCTTGCACATCTCGTCGAGCAAAACGATGGGGCGGTAGGCCGACGGCGACTCGGCTGGGCGCCCGTGCTTCTTGAGAAGCACGAGCTTGCCGGTCTTCCATCGTCACGGGAACCTCCCCGACGCCACACACTCCGACATGAGGGACAGCGTCTCCTCTTCTAGTGCCGGCATAACTTTGCCAATCACCTTCCCCGGGATGCCGTCCGGGCCCGGGGCGCGGTTCCTGGACTTGAGCGCCAGGATCGCGGCCCCTAACTCGGCCTCGGACACGGGAGGTATTGACCCTTTGTCTGCCGGCACTTGGCTTGGTGCTACCATGCAGACCACCACTACCACTCTTCCCTCACCGGGAAGAGGGAGCTGACCACTCGGTCCAGGAGTTTCGGCTCGAGAGTTTGGGTGAGGGGAGGCGCCCAGGGCCGAAGTTTTTGACTCACGACCCTGTACGGGCGCCCCCACGGGTCTCGGTCGAGACTCTCGAGCCACTCCCTCCAGGACTCCTCCTTGGCGGCTTTGATCGCCGAGCTCAGGGCCTCACGGGCGGCCCTGTACGCAGCGTGCAGTCACTCCTCCCGGGCGAGATCTCGGACAGCCCGCCTTCGACTGCGAGTGTACTGCCTCTGGGCCGCGTAACTTGCGGTACGCAGCCCGGCTAGGTAGGGACGCCACCAGTACACCCGCCTCCGAGGCGGGACAGGCCTCGCCCTCTGCATCGCCGCGTTGCAGACGCGAGTCAGCGCTCCGACGAGCCACTCGCACCTCGCGTCCACGTCCAGGCCACCGTCAATAAGGGCCCATCCCTCGACGATAGCCGCTTCTTTGGCCAGCTCTCGGTCCAGAGTGCCGAGGCGCCACCGTGGACCTTGCCCCACCAAGGGGCGGTCAAATTCCACTCGAGTCCCTGAGGCGGCGGGGACGACGTCGAACCGGATGTACCGATGATCCGACGCGGTCTCCACCCCCTCGACGACCCGCCAATTGTTGACGCGTCGGGCCAGGGCAGAACTGGCGAACGACAGGTCAACAATCGAGCTACCCTGCGGCCGCACAAGTGTGTGGACCGCCCCCTGGTTTAGCAGCACCAAGCCTTGAGACACCGCCCACTCTACCATCATCTCCCCCCGGGCATCGGTAGCCGGAGATCCCCACGCCCGTGAATGAGCGTTGAAATCCCCGGCCACGACAGCCGGGGTGGGGTGCACTTCCGCCAGCAGAGCTCCGACCTCTGTGAGCAACTGCTCGAACTTGGCGAGGCTCCTGCTAGGAGGACAGTACACCCCAACCACTGCAGCACCGCCCAGCACAACGAGTACGCACCCACGGCCCCTTCGCACTCTGTCGAAGGGTGGGGTCGCTCGCTGGGCGACGATAGCCACCAAGCCGCTTTGGTCGCCGGCCCAGTTCGGGACGTCGCGAACGTAGTACGGCTCGGCGACTACTGCCACTGTTGTCTGCCACTGCGCCATGGACTGGGCCAGAAGGTCCTGGGCGATGACGCAGTGGTTGACGTTGGCCTGCAGTATGGAGATGGGATGATCCATTATCCTTGGGCGGTGTCCATCTCCTCCTCGCGTTGCTGGGTGGAGGGGGGGACAGGATTCCCACCACCCGCAACTATACTCTTTCGGGGGGCCCCCCTTTTTCGGGAGGTCGCCCTGCAGTCACCGGATCCCAGCCGGTGACTCGACGCCACCCCCTCCGCCGCACAGACGGGGCAATTGGGCTCCGCGGAGCAGGTGGCCGACTTATGGCCCGCCTGCCCACATCGGAAGCACAGCGCACTGCGGTCAACACCCGCAGTGCACTTGGCCTCGACGTGCCCCGGCTCCAGGCAGCGGAAGCACCGCGCCTTCCTCGGCTCTAAGGTGGTCAGCCTGACCGCCGACCATCCAACTGTAATTTGTCGGCCGTCGGTCAGGAGCTTGGCCGCCTCAATCGGGCACCGCAGCCATGCAGTGCCCTGGCGACCAGATGGGCGATGAATGTCGCCCACCTTGATGGCGTCGGCAGAGCAGCCCCCTCCGCTGCCAGCGCTGCCGCCACGCTCTCTTTTGAGGCCGTGTCGCTCAGGCCAGAGATGCGCAGCTCCACGCACCTCTCCGGCCTAGCGACCCGGACCTCCTCCAGTGCCTCCTTGAGCTTGGCAGCGAGGATGTCGGCCTTCTGGACTCTGTCGTCGCCAGCCACCTCCAAGATCCGACCCCCGGTAATCGCGGTGCGAAACCGGAGGCCGTTGATGCCCAAGGCCTTGAGGTCAATGACCCCTTCAGCCTTGGACATCACATCACGATACGTGATGCCCTGCTCCTGCGCGCCCGGCTGCAGAGTTAAGCACACCGCAGCAGTTCGCGGGACTCGCAGTTTTCGAGGCTCATGGGCCAGGGATCCATCAGGGTTACGCAGCGGAGGCAGCGAAGGCTGACAGAAGTTGGCTTGCACGGCTTTAGTCAGTCGCCAGTAGCCACGGCTTCCCGTGGGATGCATCACTAGCTATGCTAGTGCTATGCGCAGGGCATCCGCTCTGACGTAGGCCCTTCTACAGACCTTTGTGGCTCTGTTGTACGCCGCCTTGAAGTGGCCCAGATTGGGATGGCGCGTGGCGCGCGCCCTTACCCAAGCGCGGTACGGAGACTGTTTTTGTTCAACAGCTTCCGTGCACTCGCGCCCGAACCAAGGGCGCACTCCGCGGTCACCGGTGACATCGGTGTATGAGATATAGTATTCCATAGCCAGACCGATCTCACCGGCGACAGCAGTAGCAAAATCCAATGGGTTCTTACCTTCAAAGCAGCGCTCAACCCACGGGATGGACGCAAAATAGTCACGAAGTCCATCCCAGTCCGTTGACGAGTAGTGCCAGAGACGCCGCTTCCCCTGCATAGGTCGTGGGGGCGCTATAATAGGCACCGTGGAACAGACCAGGCAGTGGTCAGAGTTGCCTAAAGCGGCTCGCACCGATACACTGTACCGGTCCGGATCACTCGTCAGCAGAAGGTCTAGCAGAGAAGGTGCTAGGCCCGACCTTCTTGGTATCCTAGTGACCTCGTGCACCAATTGGGTCAGGCCGTGCGCCAGAGCAAATGCGTGGGCGGCTCTTCCCGCATGGTCTGTTTTGGAGGAGCCCAACCAGATCTCGTGGTGGGTGTTAAAATCCCCCAAAAATACCATTTCGGCATTCGGAAATCGCTCCTGCGCATCATCTGCCGCCTGACTCAGATATTCAAAGAGTCGAGTTGTCTCAGCATCTCCTGTATGGGAACGGTAGAGGCACACATAGATCTGACTCGTAGGGCCATGGTCTACGTGTACCCAAAGGACGGAGAAGGATGGGTCCTCTAGGCAGCGCAAGCGGCGACAGCAAACATCCGCCCTAACAAACACGCACACCCCAGCTTTTGCACGAAAACTTTCCTCAAGAACATAGCCAGGGTAGAGCAAGTAGGTCGTATTGTCAGGGCGGTGTATTTGCGTCTCCGTTAGAAAAATGAGTTTGGGTGGGAGAGGGCATGAAAAAAGAGGTGATTGCCGCCGCAGCACCGTGTGACAAAGCGCGGGATATTGGTTTTATCTATGAAAGTGAGGCATGGCGAGAGCCGCGCGCCGAACGGAAGGGCCCCCGTACCCCCTCGAGTATGGTCGCCGGGCTCCCAAATCCGGTCACCAACCGGCACGACGAACCATATCGGGATTATGCGCGGCCTGGTGAGGCAGCCTCCCAAGGTGGTTAACCCCAGTTGGGCCCCTGTACTATACCGCGGGCGACCAGCGGCACCACCGTTTCTACAGGTCTCCCTGTTCGGCGCATCGCCCCGCGCCATCCCCACTAGACTACGCCAAGACCCACTGGTCCCACTAGTGCTGCGACAACTACCACCTCTGCCCGGCTATGCACTTGCTGACCCCTGAACACAATCCAACCGAGATTGAATTGCTATGGAGGGTTTTTCGCAATAGTGCATGGTGGTACCTACCCGGTCGAAACTTGAGACAAATTTGTGCCACCAAGTTTCTACCACCAGTGAAAATTGAGCTATTGGCAACGAGTAGGCTTTTGGTATTATATATTTTTTTTAAATCGTGTTCTATATCTTCTGCCTCTAGGTTTTCACTTTGCACTTCTTGTCCTAAGTTGTTCTTCTTGTCATAAGTATAATTTTTATCTGACATTCAAATTAAGCAATTTCGGGTACGGACCATTATGTGCATATTATCTAAATCTTACTACATACATATTCATACATATAATCACACCTTTATCCCCGGAGGGTTAGGTAGAGGTGAATTATCACCCACATTTCACCAATAATTGTATTCGGTCCCACGTAATAGGCTCACCTATTGCCGTATTTCGGGCACTATTGTGGTCTCGAGTCACGCATCGAGGCTGAGTCTGGGGCTAATTATATCTGTCCCATGTTAAACAGTCCTATCCCTTAGTCGCCTTGTACGACACCACATGGGAAGAGATGGGGTGGTCCAAATTCTACTCTGCCGGGAACCACGCGGCAAAATCTTACTAAACCCGGGTATTTTCTTTCAAATCGAAGACACTTTATTTTTAGCCTCTTAATTTTGTTGCCTTCCTTGTCTGAGCTCTTAATGAAAAAATTGTTAAAAAATATTTATCTTTAATATTTTTTCATTAAGTGTGCACATTCTAACGATGTAATTTAATTCCTTAACAATGTGATATGTAGCAGCTTCTCTATGCCTTTTGGAGCGAGCACGTTCCATGAAAGACTTCCAAAGAGGTCATTCATTGAATATACTGACGGATGCCTTGCCTGTCTTTCTATCACACTATGCATGGAGTCGATTTCCATATGAGAGAGACCACTCTCCAAATAGTTTTGCTCAATAACTTCCAGGTGCACATTATGATCTTTGAATTAAATGAGTTAAGAATGCCGTAATAAATTGGTTTCTATTTTGCCCGGCGTATGTGTCACTATAGATGGTAACTTCCTTGATATTCGATATAATCTGGCTGATCCACTAGTTTATTGCACTGGCGATTTCTACACTACCTCTTTTATCATTGATTTCGTTACAAGTTATACAGAATGCTCCATGAGGCGGTTTGGAGGTATGAATTGTATAATTTTATTTCTTTAGTTTCCTCGTGTAATATAAAATGCTAACACCACTGACTGGTATATGCAAGGTAGACTGCATATCAGCCATTACAACTAGGTAGTTTTCATCAATATTAGATCGCCATTTGTCCAACTCTTTGGCTTGTTGAGCTGCATTATTTCTTGTAACGTGTGAGTCATACTATTCCTTTAAATATTGTGGGCGTCCTGCACTATAATAACGAGTACATGTCATGTATAAATCTTTTTTAGGGGTGAAGAATTAATAAATTAATTATTATTATTAATTTCCTTATAAACATAAAGCGAACATGGTGCTTCATTAGTTGCTGTAAGTTGCTCTTTATATAGCTCGTACATTTTGGCGATTGAAATTTTAGTATCCAGATAATATCTTTTTGATTTTTTTTTTTAGAAGACAAAGCAGGACAAGCCTTTAGTCTTCCCACTGACAGCACAAATTCTCCAGTGAGCTCTGGCTACCCTACTCACCGCTGGGAACACAACACGCCTTTCCTGCAGTAGTGAGTTTCGAGTCGAGGGAAAGAGTTTATGTGATCAATGATTATTTGTTCAGATTCTACACTTGTTTTGTTAATCGGAACTCGAGAACCACGCCCATCCTTCCCTGCATAGTTGCCGAATTCATTTTTGTATCGCATGGCTTCGTTTACCGGCCCATTTGAAATACACAACATTTTTAGAAAGAAATCTTTACAGACTCGTTCTGTGGAATCATTTTTATGAAAATAATATACATAGCTGACAGACCCACCTTTTATAGTATTAATTTTCTTTCTTTTTAAAGACTGAGCTTACACTTTCTCTATTAAAAACTGATTTTTTGATTTGTAATCCGCTATTTTCTTGTAAGTTTCACATATTTTAACTCATTCCTCCTCTGTGACAGAGGAGGAATGAGTTAAAATATGTGAAACTGTTTTAACAATGATACCGACATTTAATAGCATTTTACTGGTATAGGTCCAGCTTTTGGCTTTTTTCTCAAATTTGGCAAACCACTTTGTTTATTAGATTTTGCTATGTTTCTTCCCACTTGCTGGGATCGCTTTTCTTCCAACACGTAGCTTCAACAGCATAACTCGTATCAGCAATTGAACAGCACGATATAGCTACAATAACTGGTTGTTCCGTTGATGTTCGAGATCTACAGCAGTATTATGTGGACAATTTAAATTGGATGATGATGAATGTTCTTCTGGCAAATGACCTCCAGCTTCAAGGTCGTTGTTGACGTCAACATCATTAAAATATTCCTTTGAATGCCCTCGACTGTTTTCTGTCATAGACTTATACTCAGAAACGTTAGTTTTTCCTGTTTTTTTTTACGTGCGCAAAATCCCCACGGATACTCCCCCACCAGAGCCGGTGGAAGACGTTATGTCGGACTCGAACGCCGCACGCCCGCCTGTGGATCGTTTTTGGTTGCCGAAGGTGAGGTTGACAGGCATATCCCTCGCACCCCGGCCGACCCAGGGCCATCTCTTACGATCTGGCCCTCTTCTCGGGTGTGGGGACTACAGAGTCCCCAACTCGTCCTCGGATACGGGGAGGCGCGCGAGGCGCGGCCTGCTTCTGCCAAGGTGACACCCCCAGGCCTGCGCTCATGGGGGCGGAGGTCGTTCATCGAGCTCCGACGCCCGAGTTGCCTTCGTACGCGGGCAGCTTGGCTTGCGATCCTTCGTCGACTTTTGCCTAGGTTGTATCTTTCAAAACATAAAAATTGCTCACTATCGCTAACAGTAGAAGAAACCTTTCACTCAACCTTTCTTTTTCTTTTTTCTTTTTACGATAATTTTTATTACTATCTGGGATTCATGAGATGCTTGAATCTGAGAAACTCACCAACAACTGTGTTCTTTACCCTGACCGCGACATAAAACAATACCTACAGTGTAACGATACGTGTCGAAGTTGTGGGAATAATAATCAAATGTTTTTAATTATTATTCGTAATAAATGTACTGTAACATTCATAAATGGAAAAAAGTCACTAAAATGGTTTAATGTTTTTTGTTATTGCTGTAACCTGGCAAATAGATAAAAAGTAATGTATGAATAGCATTAGTTGATTTTCGCTTACATATTTTGTATGAAACTACAGATTTCGAAATTAACTTATAAAATTTAGTGATTTTAAGACTACTTTTAAGATTAGTCCACCAATGATTTTTCGATGCTTTTCGAAGTTATGTGTGTATTTATCGCAGGTTTATAAGTGCCCGGTTAATGGCAATAGGCTCGCCACCTATTACATTGGGACCTAAACATAAACTGTCGAAATGTGGGTGCTAGCACCTCTGCCTACCCCTTCGGGGATATAGGCGTGAGTTTATGTTATGTTATGTTATTTTGTATGAAACTACAGATTTCGAAATTAACTTTTTAAATTTAGTGATTTTAAGTCTACTTTTAAGATTAGTTATGCATCAATACTTTTTTTTTATACCACTTAGGTGGCAGACAAGCGCACGGCCTACCTGATGGAAAGTGGTTACCGTGGCCTATGGACGTTTGTAACACCAGTGGAGTCACAGTCGCGCTGTCAACCCTGTAAATATATAGAGTTTCTGTGCCGTCAATGTAGAAGACAAAGCAGGAAAAGCCTTACTTCCCAGTGACAGCACAAATTCTCCAGTGAGCTCTGGCTACCCTACTCACCGCTGGGAACACAACACGAAGTTATTATAGCCGCGGTATTCTGTAGGGCGGAGGTACTTCCCCAGTCGGACTGCTCAATTGGGCGGAAAAACCGCCGTGTCCTACCTCCTACTTCATGAGAAAAACTAATTAAGTCGTTTTGACTTCCAATTTCATAGTGTTTAATACAGCGAACATTAATTAACTAAATTAGTGAATTCTCTCATTTATAACCAGGTCCCAAACTATTTTTTACTTTTTTTTAAAACAGACAGTTTTTTAATGTTGATTAGACAGATATTTAGAGAAAAAAAATGTGATTTTAATGAAATTTATAACTCATTTTGCCATAACTCGACTTAGTGACTTTTTGCTTTATGGGGACGAAATACCTGTCTATCTCTTTTATCAAATCCTTTCACCGATTTGATCGCGATTGACTAACCAACTTCTATCCAAACGTAACATGGTATATGTAAGTAATGGTGACCCTCCCGAGGAAGGACAAATCGAGAGAGATGGGCCTGGGTTGGCCGGGGTACTTGGGATATACCCGTCAAACTCACCTTCGGCAAGAACGACCCACAGACGTCATGTGTTTTAGTTGGTTCGAATCCGACATAAACTCTCCCACCGGCTTCGTCGCGGGGAGTGGAGGCGGAATATCAGTGGGGATTTTTCGTACGTAAAAAAAAGTAATGGTGACCCACTTTTTTGAGACTTTGCCTTCAAATTACATAATACATAAATGACGTGTCCTGTTTGAAAAAATAAACAGAACGAGGATCATGATTTTCGGTATTCATTTTGTACCAAAAACAAAACCGCACATAGGCTCCACCCTCTATTACGTGGGACCGAATACAATTATTGGTGAAATGTGGGTGTTAATTCACTTTTGCCTCAGTGGCGTGGCTGTAGTGAAGGCAGCCGCTACCCAAGGGAGCTCTATGGTAGTGCCTTGGAGAGGACGTTAAGCCGACAGTCCCGGTTGCCATACGAATGTCTATTGCAGTCGATACGGGTAAGTTGGAGCCCTAAAATGTCTAAGAAGAAAAATTCACCTCTGCCTAGCCCTCCGGGGATAAAGGCGTGATTATATGTATGTATGTAAGAACGACGTTTGGCATTTAAAATATTTTACAACATCTCAATCATATGAATTATTTTGATGAAATATTTACAATATGCGAATTATTTTGTTCAACATTTCAATGTCAATGTCAAATTATTATCTATGATCGTTGACCTCGTTCTACATTGTGCTAAGGTAGTTCTAAGAGCACCTACCCAGGTGAAAGTTCACCTGGGCAGGTGAGGCGAAGGTAACGCTAGTAGCCCCAATCCAGACTCAGGTTGTGACACAGTCTGCGGTATAGCCTTATCGACCCATAGAACATTCTAATGATGAATTTTAGAGTCGCTTTGCCCCACACTATCTGACGCCTGATGAAGTTTTAATGCTTCAGTGAATCGATCTATTTGACACTTGAGAGAAATGGCATAATTCCCTAAAATTAAGTAAAAGGTTTGCAACCTGCTGCTCTATGCGCATATGGCAAAGAAGTCAGCAAGTCTACAATGCGTGCACTACGTACGCCAGAACGGTTCCTTCGGATTAATAGAGCCATCTGCATCTACTGGGTTTCATCTAGGGAGACATTAGGGGCGGCCTCTGTGGCGTAGCGGTAGAACTTTCGACTGCTACGCATGGGGCGCGGGTTCGATCCCCGCTCAGTGCAAATATTTCTACATGTATATTTGCATTGGTCTGGGTGTTCTTATGTATAATATGTGTTACAAACGTCCATAGGCCTCAGTAACCACTTCCAATCAGGTGGGTCATGTGCTTGTCTGCCACCTAAGTCTTATAAAAAAAAGACAAACATAAAATTTGATAAACACACTGTCGACTTTATAGCGAACTGTTGTAACTTCAGTCAGCGCTGTTTGATAAAAGTATTTTCTCCATGGCTCCTCACTTGTACAACAAATTACCACGAAAAATTTTAGAAGTGGAAAATACAACTGCTTTTAAAAAAAATGTTTTACACTTACTTATAACGAAAGCGTACTACACTATTGACGAATATTTAAAATGACAAATTGTAATGAAAGTGACTATATTGTATTACCACTAATTAAACTTATATACTATTTAATTTAAAATTTCGACATACATAACTAAATCATTTAACATTATTAACTTCGAAATTAATTGCGTTATTAATCACTAGCTACTCCTATAAAATGTATTTTATTTTTAAGCTGATATTGTAAATTTGCATGCCTTTTAGGTGGAATCGGAATGATCAAACTTTTAAACCAATGTACCAACAATTTGTACCTGTGTTCGCAAATAAAGATTAAATTGAAATTGAAAAAGATTTTCTTACACTGTGGATTTACTCCACTCTTTCAACTTTTAATAACGAATCTTTTCTAGATATAAACACAGCCAGTGTTACTTAGCTATAATGAAGCATTCTATTGTGAAAAATAATTTGAAACCCGTCCAGCAGTTTGTGAGTTTATTCATTACACACAAAAATACAAATATTTCCTCCATAAAATAATAAACCTTTTCCTTTGATTACATTACTATAAGCAACATGCTATACTTATTCATCAGGCGTTGTTTTTCGCTAGGTATTTTTAACACATACAATAAGCCCGACAGTAACTTTGTCCATTATCTTCTACAAAAAAGTCGTCAACAATATTTTAAAATGTCAACGAGACTCGATAGATATGATACACAAGCAGGTAGTTTTTAGGAGGTAGGACACGGCGGTATTTACGCCCGATTGAGCAGTCCGACTGGGGAAGTACCTCCGCCCTACAGAATACCGCGGCTATAATATCTTCGTGTTGTATTCCCAGCGGTGAGTAGGGTAGCCAGAGCTCACTGGAGAATTTGTGCTGTCAGTGGGAAGACTAAAGGCTTGTCCTGCTTTGTCTTCTACACTGACAGCATAAAAACTCTGTACTTACAGGGTTGGCAGCGCGACTGTGACTCCTCTGGTGTTACAAACGTCCATAGGCCACGGTAACCACTTTCCATCAGGTGGGCCGTGTGCTTGTCTGCCACTTAACTGGTATAAAAAAATAATTTTTATTGAAGCATAGTACATAAAATATTCTATTATAATATACAATTACTTACAAATTAATATAAAACTATGCTAACTATACAATATATACAAAAATGGAATAGAGAAAAAGAGGGAGACTGTAATTTTAGGCATCGAAAAATTCCTCCCCATCGATCTCTACTGGTACCGTGCCCAAGAGGCTGGCGGCATTACCACGCTGAATGGCGATGCCAATTCTTTGAGCGAGGTAAAGGCCAGCCTTATGGTCACGGGAAGCGTCGATTAGTCGCTTCGCTATTTCTTTGAATAGTGCGCGCGCGCTTGGACCCCACGGACCCAACGTTTCGACTCCAAACGGCTCAAAAATATAATTACCAGTTAAATTGGTATATTTTCGCCGTTTGAGAGTCTCCGCTGATGCAGCAGCAGCGCATGCGCAGTCCATCGTACTTGGAAGATGGGAAAGCGCCAGGGTGTCGACGCAAGTTGCATCCCACACCAAAGGCCTACCCATCTTCCAAGGTATCAACGACATACCGTCCGGTCTCTTACCATCGTCGCGAGCCAAACCAACAGGTTCAAGTATAGCTGGCACGCCGGCGGTGACAAGAGCTCGACGGATAATATCGTTAATGTTTGCATGTCGGGACATGCGGCCTGCGCTCCTGTTGCAAGACAATCCGTGATGTCCAAGGCTATCGACAGCTTCTCCACAGAGACACCGATGCGGAGAAACACACGGTGCACCCAAACGGAGGCAAGTCGCAATGCGGAAGGTCGTGTCGTCCAGCATTGTTCCAATGTTGGGCGAAGGAAGTGCCTGGAGCCATACACCAGATTCCCATTCACCCACAGCCAATAGACGAGCGCGCTCAGCAGCGCTGGTAGCTGTACTGATTAAAAGTTTTTTAACACCAATACTGAGCGGCTCATCCCATTGCCTTTGAGAAGATGGGTTGGCGGGCATGGCGGCAGTTGGACAAGTCATTTTCCAAGCATTTACAGCTTCGGCCTTACCTGGCACATCCGAATTAATCAGTGAAGGAGATAGAATTTTCCTGACTAATTCTTCAGTGCCATGGACCGACGACAAAAATGCTGGCATACTTACATCTGCAATTTTGCGAACGCCGAGGCCCCCGAGACGAACTGGAAGGGACGCCTGAAGCCACACTCGATCGTTCAAATTTATGTTTAAAATTTTGCATAGAGTGTCTTGCAGCACTTTATCCACTTGACCTAAAAGTTTCAAAAAATTTAAAAAGTTGAGTTGAACGCAGAGCATGTGTAAATTTTGGTACGAAAAGACAATGCCGAATAATGGTGAAAGCTGAATGTATATTAATTTGGTACAATCGCTCCGAAACATCACAAAAAAAATTTATTTTCTCTTCCACAAAAGACTCGTAAGCATCTTCAAGAATTGGCGACCCAAGGAGGCGCAGAGAACTTTTTTGTAAAACTTTTAAATTTGGAGCCAAAGCATTGAATTTTGAGAGAACCGAAAGATTGTCAATTTGATCACTGAAAAAAATTTCACATTTGGTGGGATTTAGTTCTAGGCCGATTGAACTAAATTCTTCTTTTAGAAACGCCAAATCTTTTAATACTGTTTCTACATCGCCTCCGAGAGTACCATCATCTAGTTACCAAACGTTAAATTTGGAATTTAGTCGCTGAATTATAGGGTGAATAGCCAGGCTGAAAATGACTGGCCCAAGAGGATCACCTTGTTGACATCCTACTGCTGAATTTAATATATTTTCCTTATAAAGTAATTTAGAAGGATGCCTATAGCACTGCCAGAGAAATTTAAAAATTTTGGGGGTTTCCAATTTGGCCTGTGTCAACAGAGTGTCCCTATTAACAGAGTTAAAGGCATTCCTCAAGTCAACTTTGAGGATAACCTCACCTCCACTGCAGCCAAGGAACGTAGATAAGGCATGTACAGCAGCCTCACAGCCCCCTTTGGAGCCGAAGCCGAGTTGGAGGGGCTGGAATTTAACTGTGAGAGAGTCTCTATATGCTCTACAACACAGCTTGGCTGCTATTCGCCTGTATGTACAGCCTACGGCAA
This sequence comes from Eilema griseolum, assembly GCA_963662185.1. Taxonomy (NCBI): domain Eukaryota; kingdom Metazoa; phylum Arthropoda; class Insecta; order Lepidoptera; family Erebidae; genus Eilema; species Eilema griseolum. The sequence goes on from OY759252.1 coordinate 12,152,972, forward strand.
TGGGACGAATGCCACCATCTTTTTTACGCAAGGCGCAGAGATTAGCGCCGTACAGTAAATCAATGATGCCCTCGTCCACATTGCCGGACAACATAAGGTTAATTAAGGCCGTTAGTTCCTTCAAGAGTGCGTCGCCAGCTTCTCCGACGCTTACGCCGGTAAGGTCCTTGAGGTGCTGAGGGGTAAGGCCATCGAGGCCGCCGGCAGACCCACTCCGGAAAGAGCCAACGGCTGCTATCACGTCCTTGGCTGAAACGCTGAGACAATCAGCGTCTGACTCCAGAGGCTCAGGGAAGGAAAGGTTATCAGCAGGTGATGGGTGCTTGCTTTGCAGATCTGCCAGAGTATCTGGCGAGCATGGCGCTATCACATCACTGCTGAATAAAAGCCTTGCAGCTCCCCTAATGTCACCTTCTCAGGTATATGTAGTGCAGACTCGTGTGCATGCATAGGTAGTAAACGGAGGTATGACCCGACGGTGTTTCCGTCCTAATTGAGCAGTTCGACTGGGGAAGTACCTTCACCCTGCAGATTACCACGGCCATAATAACCTAGTGTTGTGTTCTCGGGAGTAATTAGGGTAGCCAGAGCTCACAGGAGAGTTTTTGTCCTGTCAGTGGGAATACCAATGCCTTGACCTGTATTGTCTTCTGCACTGAGGGCACAGAAACTCTGTTCTTACAGGGTTGGCAGCACGTGTGACCCCTGGTGTTGCACTATCTATCAGGTGCGCCATTTGCATGTCGGCCATAGAGAGTAGGCCATAGAAGGTAAGGACACAGGTATGGGGATAATTCTGACTCAATAAATTAAACCACGCATAGGTAACATCTCGTATATTAATTCATATTAATATTGATCTTCCACACATAAACATACAACTTTCAACTAACGAATGTAATGTTAAAACATCGAATACACAATCGAATATATTTAAGGAACGTTGAGATCTTTAAATCCATTGACTATTTTGATACCCGTTTAAACTATCATAGACACATAGGCAAGTTTTCGTAAAAAACTTTTTTATAATTATAAAATAGTCTGCTAATATCTCAATTAGTTAAGTATATCAACAAGTTATTAATGTGATATGTACCCGTAGCACGAAAAACTGTCGTTATCGTAACGTAAACGTATCGAGAGAACGAAGAATTGCGATTGGCCGGCTTCACACGCACACAGGTTCACAGTAGGCAGACAGCCAATCAAAATGCTCCGTTCTCTCGATGCGTTTACGATAAGATTACGATAGATTTTCGTGCTAGGGGTACTGGTGACCTACTATCATTTCATGAAGGAATATTATTTCCATCTTTTAACTTTTATAGTCTGAATCGGACTTTACCTATCAGAATATTTGAGTGCATGATTTGAGATTGACATGGTCATTTACATTAATAGTAAAATATTCGCCGGGAAAATTTACCATGCTTTTAATTATATCGAGTATTCGATATTTCGGAAGCGTTATGATCACGGATGTACTTACTGATGAGCGCCGAGTGAAGGTATAATTCCGAACTCTGCAGCACGTCGCAGTGCTGTACAGCAGTGTAGCGCTGTTCGTGATGATGTACTGTTGTTTATTCATTATTTTGCATACAGCAGTGCTGCGCATAACTGCTACAGCGACACTATTACGTAGCTCGGAATGTAATGTCATAGAAACTCATAGAGATTATATGGGGACCCGTAGAGCTGCATGATACAGAGTTCGGATCATACCTTTAGTTGTTATTGTGCAGACCGTATCAAATAGCCTCTTTTGCACTCGTTGCTTTTAAAACAAGTGCGAAAGTGATAGTCCTGGTGATCGACGATTGTTTATATCGGTCGTGTAGTAGACATGTTTCGAATCCGTAATCGCTCGATTGTAAGGTTGACTCTTTAACCACTAAACTACCTACGCTTTTACTTTATACTGTGTGTAGGTATACTGATGCTATGTGGTCTAGTACACAGTAGGCCTAGATTGACCATATACCATTTATCTTAAAGGACGCTATTGGCCAATTCACACTATGAAAATTACAGATTGAAAATATATTCTTGGAGATGGTAATAGTCACCCTGAAGATATCTAGAAGGGTTCTGTACACGATAGATTATTGCAGTTGTAGGACAGTTATGAAGTTACACGTCATATTTCAATGTCTAGTGTATACTCAAAGGTACTGTCAGCGTCAAAACGACTACAAAGTTTCAAAATGATCTTAATATCATGATGTTAAAAGCAAATCACTCTGTTTATCCGTGTGTTGACAGAGAAAGAACACACGTATCACCACCCCATCTCATCCGAAGGGTGTCGTAAGAGGCGACAAACAAAGTGAGAGAAGAAAAACTCGAAATAAAACCCTGTACCAACCCGTCTGGCCAGCGTGGATACAGTAGGCCAAAGCCTCCCAATATTGGGAGAGGCTTTTGTCCAACAGTGAACTGCGATAGACTAATTGATTGATTGATTTACTCTGTTTTAATGACTTAAATTGTATTTTTGTCCAAACTAAAGGTCTACCAAATATCAGAACAATTAGTCAACAGAAAGAGGGGAAAACCAAGGTATTAAGATAATTTTGAGTACGTTATGAGTTAAGTACTTCGTTCATCAAGATCGCTCTGATGCTGACAGTACAGTTTACTTATATAAAATCAGGCACTGACAACCACTGATCATTCAAGTACGTTATCACAATACAATTACATAAATATATCGCCTATATCCCCGGCAGAGGTGCCACATTTCGCCAGTTTATGTTTAGGTTCCAATGTAATAGGTGGCGAGTCTATTGCCATTAACCGGGCACTTATAAACCTGCGATAAATACACACATAGCTTCGAAAAACTTTAAAAAGTCATAGGTGTGTGCCATGGTAAAACCTGGGATCGAACCCGAGGCCTCGTCTCAGCAGTCCATTACCCATACCACTAGGCTACCGCGGTATTATTTGTTTGAATTAATTACATATAAACACGGTATTACTCGTCTTCGTTTGCTTGAACTGTGCTTGCAACGCGGAAGTGTGATGTTATGCTAGATTTAACATTAAAACGTATAAAAACGTGGGACCGAAAATCATAAATGGCCATATGGTTGTTCATACACCTTCGGAGAATTACAGTCGTGAACATTTATATGTATGTAATTATAATCTGATAACAACTTGTCACAATAAATACACCTCAATCAGAATTACTAGAGGTCTAGGGATTGGATATAAATTTGCAGGTAAAATTATTTGTAGGTAGTAACGCCATTCAAATAGATATGATTGAAAAGACGCGTGGTTCCCGGCAGAGTAGAATTTTGACCACCCCATCTCTTCACTTGCGGTGTCGTACAAGGTGACTAAGGGATAGGGCTGTTTAACATCAGACAGATATATACAGCCCAGACTCAGCCTCAGATGCATGGCTCGAGTCAACCATAGTACCCGAAATACGGCAAGATGCTCACCCCTATTACCGGAAACAGTTATTGGTGAAATATGGGTCTTAATTCAACTCTGCCTAACCCTTCGAGGATAAAGGCGTGATTATTTAATGTATGTATGATTGAAAAACTTTGAAATTCTAAATGATGATGAATATGATTAATAATGGTGGTTACAAAGTAGTTTTTAAGAAATAATCTTAGCAGGATCTTTCTCGCTCATAATGCAATCGACTGATGACATGAGATTATTTTTTTATACCACTTAGGTGGCAGACAAGCACACGGCCCACCTGATGGAAAGTGGTAACCGTGGCCTATGGACGTTTGTAACACCAGAGGAGTCACAGTCGCGCGGCCAACCCTGTAAGTACAGAGTTTCTGTGCCGTCAGATTTTTTTAACTATTGACCATTCCTTTACTGTGTAAATGTTTGCAGCACTACGAATATCATTATTAGCCTCTGTTAAAAATAAAAGATAATGCTATGACCACAATCAATTCAATTAAAATAATCTCGAAATAACTAAATAAATTTTTTCTTAGGTTTACATGTGACTCAGACGTTTTATTTAAGATTGGAATATAGTCGTATTCAATGGCATATTATGTAAATGATGGTACTTATAGGATACGTCATTGACGCCAACAAACTCTTGAACTGAATGATGACGTCACGGTCCCTCCGATGATGTCAAATCGTGCCAAATCGATCTTGACTAAAGCAAAACCACTATAATAGCATAGACACTGCAAAAAAGGCATTAAATTTTAGACTTCAATTCTTTACGATTAAAGACCAAAATTAAATGAAAGGAGTTTCATTAGATTTTTTCATTCACTATGTATAACGCCTTTTAATTTTGGAGTTAAAGGCTTTGCTTTACAATCTAAAATTAAATGAATTTTTTGGCAGTGTTCGTGGTATGAGAGCTTTAGCAGTATCTAGGCCTTGTATGCATTTGACAGTGACAACACAGTTCCAATTTTGGTCGGCGACGAAGGATCGCAAGCCAAGCTGCCAGCGTACGAAGACAACTCGGGTATCGGAGGTCGATGAACGACCTCCGCCCCCCATGAGCGCAGGCCTGGGGTTGACGGGTGGAGCCGCCTGTCACTCTGGCAGAAGAAGGCCGCGGCGGCGGCGCGCCTTGCGAGCCTCCCCATTTCCGGGGACGAGTTGGGGAGTCTGTGGACCTCACACTCGAGAAGAGGGCCAGATCGAGAGAGATGGCCCTGGGTCGGCCGGGGTCCGAGGGATATGCCTGTCAACCTCACCTTTGGCAACCATAAACGACCCACAGGCGGCGTGTGTTTTGGTCGGTTCGAGTCCGACATAACCTCTTCAACCGGCTCCGGTGGGGGGTTTACGTGGGGATTTTGCACACGTAAAAAAAAAGTTCCAATTTTGGCCATTTAACAGATTCGTTGGTCAGCTGGTCGGTTAGTTAGTTGGTTCTTTGGTTCATAACTTGATTCCATGGTGCAGCGGTCGTGAATGCGGTCGCTACACAGGAGAAGCGGGTTCAATCTGCGCTCGATAGCTGTAGTCGGTCCCGGTTGCCATACCAACATCTATGGCAGTCGTTAATGGCAGTTGGAACCCTAAAAAGTCCAACAACTGGTCTAGCTGCAATGCTTCGATAACGCCTTTGGGTTGTGGAGGTCAGATGGCAGTCGCTTCACGTAAATATCTAAGTTTAGTCAAATCCGCAGTTAGACTGGTAAAGCGGACCCCAGACTACGAGTGAAAACTTCGGATGCGACTGGGATTTACGCTGAAATGACGAAGAAGGTACCATACATAAAATCAAGTTTAAAATATTAGGTTAAACATACAAAGCCAAATAAATAGGACAGAAGGACACATTAATATATACTAAGCTAATTTTCTATGTTTTAGCCGTAAAGGGCTTCTAGCTTAGCTACTTATAGGAAAGGTATCATAGGCTTAGATAATCTAAATATTAATCTTCAGAGTAGTCAAGTTGAAAAGAAAAAATAGGACTACACTTAGTTGCAAGGTTATATAAATTTGGAGGACTTATAGTTGAATGGAAATGTGTACAAAAGTACGTTACGGTAAATGAATAAATTGAAAATTGTTAATAAATGCCGTGTTTTTGTGAAATGTAAATATAACAGTTAAATTCATCATATTTACCGATGATTATTAATAATTCACAACTCTCGTCGACTAGACAAAGTGGTTACGACTATTTGCAGAAATAGTCGTAACTACTTTGTCTAGTCGGCCTATCAAATTGCATTTTCAGTACAAAGAGTACATTTATAAGTTTTCTGCACGAGAGTAGTGAAATTATATTATTCACCGGTGAATGTGATTAACTTCTCAATATTACAACAATATTTTTTATTAATAATTTTCAATTAATCATATTGACAGTAACGTATACAAATGATGTAGCTTATAATTATAACAGAATGTAGGTATATTACACACGTTCCCAATTACATATTATTTACTACTTAGTACCAATTTATATTTCCACAGATTACAACAAATAGGTTTACTAATATTTTTTACAATAGGTATATTAAGTACGACAGTCTTTTCAATAAATAAATTCACCATTATAATAAATATTCACTGAAATACACATTAACATTTCAATAATTCGTAAATATGCCTAGATAGAATATTTTGTTGGATGAAACGATAAAATAACTATGTTATTTATTCGTTACAACAATAACGCCGCATTTTAATTTGTCTGATGTGATGTGTTGTGATGCATCAGAAAGCCATCGGCTTAATGCATTTTGTTTGGTTACGTATACATTTCTCTGACGCAGTGTGTTGTGACCTTGACCTCGATTCTGCTAAAGCAAAACCACTGCCGTCAAATCCATTTAATATTACACTTAAAAGCAATGCCCTTAAAGTTCAAAATTATGTGAATGATAGTAGAATTGAGGGCATTGTGTTGTGTCGCGTCAGAAGCGAGCAGAGCGACAGAGAGACAACACGTCAAAGAAATGTGTTAGACGTTTAACATTTATATATACATTTTAGAAGTAGGTATAAATAATTATAAGATATCGTAACTAAATCCCGTTTTTGTCAACAATACATATCTAAAATTGGTTGCGACTGTCTGATGCTCGTTACTTTTGTAATAGACAGCAACATTCACTAGGCGCATGCGACGGTTGTCTGGAACAATGGATTTTGCCGTCGCATAGCTTGTCGTCACCTGGAATAAAAGAAATGGCATGTAAAGTTTTTTGTACCATTTGGGGGACAGATAACCACTCGACCCATCATCTAATATAATTCTTATTAAATACATACATACATTTCTCCATCCGAAGCGGATACTTTCTGAAGCATCCGTGCTCGGTGATCATCTGCGTCAGACGGTACGAGAGGCTGCCGTGTGGCCTCTCTAGCCACTCCCCCATGATGGGTCTTACCGCCGCTACTACGGCGCGCCCTGCGCCTGGTTGCCCAAGTCGTAACTCCCATTCCGCCACCATTTCCCTGTGGAGCCGGGATCTCACGGCCCGAATTCCTTCGGGCTCGGGATCGTGACCCGGTCCCGCGCCGCCTTTCGGAACCGGTATAGCGCCGAAAGGGATCTCGCTTCCAGGATCCATGGTGGCGATCCGGCGAGGAGACTCGCCGCGTTGAAAGATATCGTGCGGTACCCCCTTATGATGCGGCACGCCAACTTCTGCTGCGGACGCTGCAGCAGGGGCATGTGCCGATCACTCAGTGTGTCCGCCCACACGGGACACCCGTAGGTACAGGGCCATGGACCGCACGACACCCGCGTAGAGTCTCCTGCAGGAGTCCTCCGGGCCCCTCAGGTTAGGCAGTAGCCGCGCCAGAGCGTTGGGCCAATTTGGGGCCCAGACTCCCGAAGTCCCACCGGCCGTCGAGCACGAGCCCCAGATATTTCATCTGGGGCTTGATGCCGATGAGAGTGCCTCCTACTGTGAGACTGGAACCAGGTGGTGGCGTGCGCCGAGGTCCATGAAAGAACGTGGCCTCGGATTTATGCAAAGCCACCTCAAGGCCCAGCCGCCGGATCCGTTCCACGGCTTGAGCAACCGCGGTCGTGGCCCTCAGGGTCGCTTCGCGGTATGTAGCCCCGCTCGCCGTCACTAGCGTGTCGTCCGCATAGCACGTGACGGCGGCGCCGTCTGCAAGCTCACCGCGAAGCACCCAGTCGTAGCTGACGTTCCACAGGAGCGGCCCAAGAACCGATCCCTGTGGAACGCCGCACGACATCTCACGCCGACCGACGCCGGTCGCACTTGGGTAGATGACGGCTCTCTCCGTCAGGTACGCCCCGACTATGCGGCGGAGGTAGAGAGGCACACCGTGGTACACGAGGGCCTCCCTGATGCGACTCCAGGGCAAGGTGTTGAACGCGTTGGAGATGTCCAAGGACACCGCCAACGTCACCTCACCCCGAGCGACTGCCTCCTCCGCCAAGGTCCTCACGCGCATGATGGCATCCACGGTGGACCGCCACCGGCGGAAGCCATATTGGGCATCCGCCAGGTCCGGCCCCCTACCAGAGAGGTGCTCGACGAGGCGCTTCGCAATAACTCTTTCAAAGAGCTTGCCCACCTCGTCGATGTTTATAGTGTAGACGATAGGTATGATGGGTTAATAGGCAGTAATTTATTGAAACAATTACTTGCGAAAATTAATATGGAATATCAAGTTCTACATTTAAAAAATACAGATATTTCCATTATATATGCACCGCCTATGAGAGAGGTAAACCATTTACCTGCTCGTAGCGAATGCAGGGTTAGACTCCCAGTTAATTTGTTAGACGGAGAAGCTATATTAAATTTTAAGCAGTTTAGGGAAGGGATTAGAATGCCCGCCGCATTGATTAGATGTGATAAAGGTTACGCGTCGACAGTCATCCAGAATTATAGTAACAAAACTAGCAGTCTAGTGGTGACAAGACCCCTCACGGTAGAACCTTACTTTCAGAACTCGTCAGCTAGCGTTAATTTTACCGAAAATAATGGGTAAATTGATAGATTACTTACCCAAAATTTAGGGAAATTACAGTTTGATCACATGAATTCGGAAGAACGAAGTGTTATTGAAGGCATTTGTAGGGAATATAAGGATGTGTTTTATTGTGAGAGTATCCCGATAACCTTCACAAATCAGGTTAAACACAGGATTAGGACAAAAAGTGAGGCCCCTATAAATATTAAAGCATACAGGCTTCCTCATATGCAAGCAAAAGAAATTAGGAATCAGGTAGATAAGATGCTAAGAGATAATATTATAGAGGAGTCACACTCTCCCTGGAGTGCTCCCGTACACTTAGTACCTAAAAAGCAGTCTAGCTTTTTCATCAGGTGAGCAAAAATGGAGGATGGTAATCGATTATAGACGACTCAATGAGGTTACTACTGATGATAAATATCCGTTGCCAAATATCAATGATTTATTTGACATGTTAGGGAAGAGTACTTACTTTACAACTCTTGACTTAGCTTGTGGGTACCATCAGATAGAGGTCCAGGAGGAGGATAGAGACAAAACTGCATTTAGTACCCCTTCAGGGCACTACCGCTTTAATAGGATGCCTTTTGGACTAAAGACAGCCCCAGCCACGTTCCAACGGGCAATGGATAACGTCTTAAGAGGTCTACAGGGTATACATTGCCTGGTCTACTTGGACGATGTCATTATATTCTCAAAAAGCTTACCAGAGCATGTAGAGAAGCTTAGGGCTGTTTTCGATCGTTTTCGTAAGACAAACTTAAAGGTACAGCTTGATAAATCACATTTCCTTCGAAAGGAAGTCCTCTACTTAGGACACACTATCACTAATGAGGGCCTAAAGCCAAATAGTGATAAAATAGTTGCTGTATTACGTTACCCTATACCAGAAACAGTTACACAGATTAAGAGCTTTCTAGGACTTATTGGTTATTATAGAAAATTCATAAAAGATTTTGTTAAGATAACTACACCTTTAACAGCTTGTTTAAAGAAGGGTCGCAAAATTATAATAGAGAAAAGAGTACAAAGAATGTTTTGAAACTTGCAAACAGCTTCTTACTAATGCACCCTTATTACAGTTTCCTGATTTCAGTAAAAGTTTCATATTAACTACTGATGCATCCAATTATGCGATCGGGGCTGTATTGTCACAAGGACCAATAGGGTCAGATATGCCAGTAGCATACGCTAGTAGGACGTTAAGTGATACAGAAGCCAAGTATAGTACGATAGAGAAGGAACTCTTAGCTATTATTTGGGTAGTTAAGCATTTCAGGCCATATCTATACGGCAATAAATTTATTATCTTTACGGATCATAGACCATTAGCGTGGTTTTACTCATTAAAAGAACCTAATAGTAAGCTTACGCGATGGTGTTTAAGATTAGAAGATTATGATTACGAAGTTAGGTATAAGAAAGGGCCCCAAAACACAAATGCAGATGCCCTTTCCAGAATTAAAATTAATACAATCGATGAAGATTTAGATTCTATATTTGTAAATGTAGGGGATGGACAGGAGCGAATACAAAAGTTAATTAACAGTGAGATGCAGAAAGATGAACCTCCCATAGAGACGATAGAACTTTCGGACTCTGACGATGGGGTCACAGCCAATTCCGTTTCAAATAGGGAACATGAAGGTATCCCTATTCTAAATGAAGCCATAGACACAAAAGCTAGGCAAATAGTAGTATACTCATGGTTTAAAGACAAATTAGCTGTCAAGGATATTTCTAACAATAAGCAGAAAATCCTCGAAGTTCATATACCAACTAATAGCGATAGGTTAGTTAAAGACTTTTTAAAGGAGTATATAGACCCGGAATACAAATATTTCATTTATTTTGAAAACCCATCTTTTAGACAAACTTTTTCGAATGTAGTAATTAAGCTATTTAAAAAGGGCTTAGTACAGTTAACAGATTGCACGGAAAGAGTTATTAATCTTACTGAGTCAGAGGTAGATCAAAGGGAAGTTATTATGAAATATCATGAAGGAAAAACGTGTCATAGGGGTACTAAGGAAACTCTAGCTAAGCTTAGAAGACATTATTGGTGGGCTAATATGAAGGAAACTGTCACAGCCATTATTAACAGTTGTGAAATATGTAAAAAAATAAAGTATGATAGGAAGCCCTTCAAACCTCAAATACAATTAACACAGACGCAGGATAGCCCTTTCCAAGAAGCCTTTATGGATTTACTGTTTATTGAGGGGAAATATTATTTAACTATAGTAGATGCTTTTAGTAAGTTAGCACAGGCTATTGAGGTACCTAATAGAAGTACACCAACCATAGTTAGGGCCCTTATAAAATATTTTAGTATGTACGGGTTACCTAAGAAAATAAGTTGTGACTCAGGTACAGAGTTCATCAATACATTAATTAAAGAGATGTTAGGTTTATATAAAATAGAACTTCACATAGGGACTGGAAATAACCCAAGTTCAATGGCTGTAGTAGAAAGATTTCACTCTACAATCATAGAAATCTATAGAATTGCGAAGAACGAGAAAACCGACTTAGATGCAGCAGATGTAATGACCTATGCCATCATGGGATACAATAATGGTATACATTCAGCAACAGGCTTAACGCCTTTTGAGTTCGTTTACGGACACACAGATATTAGCAATGTTTTCGATATTGATAGGGAAAAACAGTTAACCCAAAAACTATTATTAGATCATAGGAAACGACTTAAGGTACTATACGAGTATGTAACCGAAAAACTAGAATCCGATAAAATTAAAGTCAGGGACAAGAAAGGGGGTGAGGAAACTCCAGTCCTTAAAACAGGGGACGGCGTTTTTATGAAAAATACCAGGACTAGGAAAGCCAAGGAGAAGCCTCGATATGAAAAGGCAATAGTAACTGGTGACACTCAACGTAACATGGTACCCGTAGCATTAAACAAACGAGCAACTAAAGTGGCAATAAAAAAAAACGTAAAACGTCCTCCACAAGTCGTGCCTAGTGCTTCTAGTGGGGTCAGCCCTCACGCTGGACCTTCAAAACCTCGGTTGGACTCCGGGGATAGCATCTTTGAAGCTGGGAGCAGCAGCGAGAAGGAATAGTTTTTGGACAATATTTAAAACTTTAGATTTAGAATACAGTCATCATATCAGTAGGATTACAAATAGACAGTAATTTTAGGGATTTTAACACATTAAAAACTAAATCAAGAGATCTTAACTTAAGTAATGAAACCATAGGAATTGAAAATCAGAAATAATTCATAATAAAACTAACCAAGGATAGATTAACTAAAATTTTACCTTTCCATTTTAGAAATAAGACAGCCTTATTTAGTCCATTAGGTTCATTAGTTAAAGCAATTACAGGGAACCTAGATGAAAATGATGCTATTAATTACGATAGACAAATACAAATGTTACAAAACAAAGAACATGTAATTGAGCGTAAAGTTTCATCAATGCAAAGAGCTTTCGATAGATTAGTGAACGATTCAGAAATAATTAATTCAAACATCAAAAGCTTGAGTCTACAAACCACCGAAATAGATAGACTTATTTATAACAAATCTAAGTTTAACAATTTATTACATATAATAAATGCTATGTATCAGGTTTTGAGTAACTTTCGAACTTGCTACGAAGACGTACAAGAAATCGAAACAGCCATTGCATTTAGTAAGTTAAATGTATTGCACCAGTCCATCATAAATAGTACGGAACTATATAATACACTAGTAGTCATTAACAACCACGCTAAAACTATTTATCCCGTTAGTAAAAACAACTTGGTTAAAATAGAACGTAATATTGTAGTCAAATCATATTTAAACATTATTAAGTTAGTTTTCATTCTGGAAGTCCCCCTAATAGAGAACGAAACATACAGTTATTACAAGGTTATACCTATCCCTATCTTCCAATCTCCTAATACTTTACGATTATTTCCAAATACCCTTATTTAATGGTAAATAGGTTGAAATACATGCCCGTAGCAAATCCATGTGTAGAAGTCGAGAGCAAGAAATTTCTTTGCGCTGAAGAAAACCTGGTCCAGTACCCAACCGAGACCTGTATTGAACAGATTATGCTGATGAAGAACAATTACAGTAGCTGCACACAAAACCATATCAGGATTGAGAAGACCAAAATACAAAAGATTACCGACAGTCAATGGTTGGTCTACTCTGAAGACAATCTGGTCATTACTGAAAACTGCAATACAGAAAGCCGCAAATACAGTATTATTGCTACTTATTTGGTGACGCCGACTCAACACTGCGATACCCTATTAGGAGAAGTTTATGTTGCCGCCGCTACAAACGCTACAACCACCAGCCTTCAGCAGCTTCCGTTGATTCAGATGCCAGAACTGCAGCACGAGATCCAAACAAGAACTCAGAAGGTGGACCAGAGATGGATGTGAAAGAAATCCTCAGGAGTGCAAAAAACTGTGACTTTGATGAGCCAACTCAACACATAACATTTGAAATCAGTGTTTGGACAATTTTCTTAAAGATTTTAATTGTAATAATAATAATTATAGTAATATTTTGGAAATTAAAATGTACCTTAGCTTTTCGCCGAAATTCCAAGAAGCCATCTGTGATGCCTTCGGATAATTCCTATGGGGAGGGAGGAGTTAAGGAACCCCAAAATACGAACGTTAGCATTGTCAGCAAATAACGTTCTAGAAGATTCGATTTGCATCAGCAAACCAAATCTAGGCCGAGCGTCACTTCCGACAAAGTGCTTAATTAACAATAAGCTAGTATATAAGATCTTTGATTGTTAAATTAATTTAATTACTATTTTTGCTGTTACTCTGAATAAAAGTATATTTTTTACATCTCTTGCGTTGTCAGTCTCTTAATTCGCGCGAGGCGCGCCGCCGTCGCGGTCTGCTTCTGCCAGGGTGACAGGCGGCTTCACCCAGGCCGATCTCCGAAGGGGTAGGCAGAGGTGCTAGCACCCACATTTCGCCAGTTTAGGTCCCAATTTAATAGGTGGCTAGCTTATTGCAATTTATTTTAACTACTGGAAAATACGCAATTATCGAAATGTAAAATAGCAGCTGAAAGAATCGTTACCTGTCTGCAGCAGTCGTAGTAGACATAGTAGTGTGGTTATGAACATCATGTTCCTCTAGCGAGTGGGAGTGAGTCGGCCGATGGTTCTGTCGCCTCGAGCCCTCAGCATCTGACTCCCGACGCGTACCTCCACTCCCACAGAAGCATTTGCAGATAATACGTTTGAATGCAAACCTGAAATGTTGAAAACTTTCCTTTAGCATTTGCTGTTTCAAGAGAAGACTTCATGTTTCCAAAAGTAGACTTTGGAATTCATTTAATAGAATTTGGCCATTTTGAATTCTTGATGCGCTTGTGATGAAAGTACGTTATTGAAAATTTATATTGTTACATTTGTTTAAGTCGTACGTTTTTAAAGTATTTTATTGAAACGACTTAAACAATTCAAGAAAAAAATCGATAATTTAATCTGAGATACTCTGGAATTTAAAAAAAAAATGCTTTTAATGGTTTTTGATTTCATGGGCTATAAAAGAATGACAGTTTACTGTTTTTTTTATAAAAACATAGTTTTATAAATCACCAAAATGAAAGCAGAACTTGTTAAACTTTTACCTGAAATCCTTAGAAAACAGCGCGTAGATGAGTGGGTTGATAGCCGAATTGCAGTAACCGAGCCAGAAAAGAATTGAGAAGATGATAGGAGGAACGCAGTCCCCACAGAACGCCCGTACCACGTACACGCTGAAGAATGGCAGCCAGCAGAATACGAAGCCACCGACAATAATCCCCAGTGTCTTCGCCGCTTTGGTTTCCATACGGAACCGCTTCACCTGCAATAACGGGTACATTTTGCAAAACTTTCATTACAACACATAGGTACTTTGAACCCATTTCTGGTGATTAATCGTTGGTCAGGTAGGAATAAGTTAATAGGCACTGAATATTTCATATCACAGTACTAACACCCTTAAGAAAGATATATATATATATTATAATCATTAGAATCATCTGGAATACTATACTTGAATACATACATATAATCACACCTTTATCCCCGAAGTGTTAGGCAGAGTAGAATTAACCCACGTTTCACCAATCATTGTTTTTGGCCCCATAGGGGGTGAGCCTATTGCCGTATTACGAGCACTATTGTTGATTTCGAGCCTTGTATCTGTGCCTGAGTCTGAGCTGTATATATCTGCCTGATGTTAAACAGTCAAAGGGGGTGGTTCAAATTCTAGTCTGCCGGGAACTACGCGGCTATGTATGTATTTGAATAATACAAAATAAATCACGTTTTATCAGGTATGATGCGGAAGGCAAGAGGAACGGATAAAATTGCGCATATTGGGAGAGGCCTATGTCCAGCATTGGACTGCGGTAGGTTAATTGATTGATTTGTGTTAAAAATAAATAATGTGCAAATATTACCTGTGCCTTTATGTTTCTCTTCCCCATTCTCCTGGTAGTCCGAGGTTTATCATCATATTCGTCATAAAGTGGCCCTGGAGCCAGGTGGTGTGAGGGTCTCACTCTCAGCCTGCTTTCAGTAAGTTCCCGACCATCCCTTTCATAATGTACGGCGTACAAAGAAGGGCTCGGAGACCGACTTGAAGATCTAGAGTTCTCATGAGCTGGACATATCTGTTCTGACGATGGGTATGATACAGAAATCTTGACTTTTTCGTGAGCGCGGCGAGCACTTGAGTGTCTGCAAGATGTTGTCCTGTTGTTATTAAATATGGTCAAAATTTTGTGAGGATAACACAACATATAATATATGGTTACATTTAATAAATACATATAATCACATGCATATGCATGTCACATGTCACATGCATATGTATAATTACGCCCTTATCCCCGAAGGGTTAGGTAGAGGTGAAAAAACACCCACATTTCACCAATCATTGAAATCGGTGCCACGTAATTGGAGCTAAGCATATTGCCGTCTTCCGGGCACCATTGTTGACTTAAGCCATGCATTTGAAGCTGAGTCTGGGTTGAATAAATCTGTCTGATATTAAATAGCCCTATCCCTTAGTTGCCTTGTACGACACCGCTTGTGAAGAGATGGGGTTGTCCAAATTCTACTCTGCCGGGAACCACGCGACTTCTGTCGGGAATTTATTTATATAGGATTGAGCAGTCCGACTGGGGAAGTACCTCCGCCCTACATAATACCGCGGTTATAATAACTTCGTGTTGTGTTCCCAGCGGTGAGTAGGGTAAACAAAGCTCACTGGAGAATGTGTGCTGTCAGTGGGATGACTAAAGGCTTGTCCTGCTTTGTCGTCTATACTGACGGCACAGAAACTCTGTGCTTACAGGATCAGCGGCGCGAGTGTGGCTTCTCTGGTGTTACACACATCCATAGGCCACGGTAACCACTTTCCATCAAGTGGGTCATGCGCTTGTCTGCTACCAAAGTGGTATAAAAACAAATTTTGGAGATTTTGCCAGCTCCATCGTACCCTAAGTTACCTTAGTCAGATTACATATTATAGGCTTTAAATATAGGCAGAAAGGGTATATGTAGCATACTAAGTTATGTAGGTAGGTTACATAACTTAGCATATATATAGCTATCAAGATTTCATAAATCACTTTATAAATTATAATGGCAGTTTCAGAAAGAGGATTGGCCAGAATACCATTGAATTCTTCTAAGAACCAACAATGTTTTATACATTAGATATGTACGAATGAAACTACGAATGATAAAAGTGAGAAAGGGAAAATGTTTGGATGTCAATCATTCACGCTCAAATGGTTGAACGGATCGAATTTGAAACAAGGATAGATTATAAACTGGAATAATACATAGGCAATGTTCTTCTCTACTATAGGTTCCCGTGGGTTACAAGAACGGCGGGTTGAAAAGGCTACATTGAGCGATTCCGCTAAAAACGAGTAACTTATTAAATTTCAATTTCCAGTAGTGTACACATGGCAGTCAAATAACAAACAAACATTTGACAGCAGAAGATTTTGCTATACCAGTATTCGGCATATTTGTCAAATAGGTATAAAAGACCATCATCAGTGTGGTGACGGAAAAAGAATACAAGTATCACCACAGCATCTCAGCCGGGGTTGTTGTAAGAGGTGGCTAACGGAACAATACGCTGTATACGCAGACACTATCACTGAGAGAGAAGGAAACCTCAAAATAAAACCCTGTACCAACCCGTCTAGCCAGCAAGAACACAGTAAGTCAAAGCCTACCAAAATCAATAAATTGCTATAAAATTTGTGAAATGGTCACTCATATGAGCAGAATCACAACTATTCGTTTACTAAGTATATTCTAATTCCGTGTTAATATCGCCCCATGACATTTTATTATCCTAATACGATTTCATTAAAGAGGCCTTTTTAAATCTGCGGGTCCGAATTCCAGAAACATATCGTTTTCAATAATTGAAAAATGGAATTTCTCATTCAAATTCCGTAGTCATCCGGCATTGGGAAAATCCTACATCCTACTACAGGTAAGCATAGATAAACTGCCCTCTCATAGTGTTCGTGGGCCCCTTTGGGGATAAATGTTACTCTTTTTGTAAACAATAGACCTCTGTAATGAGTATCTGGGTTATTAAAGCTATTAGAGTAATACGATGGGTTGGCAAGAGCAAGTAACTGTGGCCTCCCTAAACTCCCTGCTCCCCTCTGTAGTCTCTCTCCCTGCTGTGGTTTTTCCAAGCGTTTGCACAATATGGGGTTCGCAAATTGACAACGAAAGCGTCACAGATGTAATGCTAATACAGTTAATTGTGCTGAAAGCTAAAAGTAGTTCAGTACATGAAACGGTCTATTTAATTTGTAATTCAAACTAGAAACTTGGAGGTTCAAGTGAAGCAAATGTATTCAATGAAATACTATGTATAAAACATGCCAGAGTAAAAGTAAGTGATGGGAAAAACGAAGAAAAGGAAAATTTATCCCTGAAGGGTGTGAAAAAAAATCCAATTAAAATGTTTTATAAAGTCAAAACGACTTTATTCTAGAATACAATTCGTTAAATAAAAAAAATAAACTATACATCCAAAGTGAGAACCTCCTCCTTTATACATAGATACATACAATCACGCTTTCCTCCCCGGAGGGTTAGGCAGAGGTGAATTAACACCCATATTTCACCATCATTGTATTCGGTCCTTTGTAGAACTCGTATAATAATCCTAATTAATGGTATAAATGCGATAGTGACTTTATTTCTTTGTGTACTCAATCATGTAAAACTCGGAAAATTGGATTTAGCTGAAAGGAATATCACACGCACAGTTTTTAATACCACTTTCTTTTTTTTTTTTTACGTGCGCAAACCGGAGCCGGTGGAGGAGGTTATGTCGGACTCGAACCGACTAAAACGCACGCCACCTGTGGGTCGCTTTGGTTGCCGAAGGTGAGGTTGACAGGCATATCCCTCGCACCCCGGCCGACCCAGGGCCATCTCTCACGATCTGGCCCTCTTCTCGGGTGTGGGGACTACAGAGTCCCCAACTCGTCCCCGGAAACGGGGAGGCGCGCCACGCGCGCCACCGCCGCGAGTTTTCAATACCACTTAGGTGGCAGAATAAGGCCCACCTCATCGAAAGTGGTTACCGTAGCCTATGGACGTGTGCAATACCATGCTGCCGACACTGTAGGCACGAGCTTCTAATGCCCTTCTTGAAGAAAGTTAAGTGTATGGTGTGTAATGGCTATATTTACCTCCTCAATCTTTCAGGAGAGGCACTAAGCGAAGTACTGGTAGAATGATTGGAAGCTGTTGATAATGGCGAGCCGTGTGGTCGGTTGGATCCTCGACCGCGGTGGATCCGCAATGTCAGGCGGTTGTCGTCGAAACGGCTGCCTAGACCTTTTCCTGGAAATTTTAAAGTAGTCTGGTTATAAGAATATTGAGATTAAAGAGGGTTGAGATAGCCAGTAGCATATCTCTCGCACCTGGCACCAATCTACTGGGGTGTAAATGTAGGTCTACGGTACCTATATTTACATCCTAGTGGATTGGTGCCGGGTTGAACGTTGCTTCATTGTTGAACATTTTATTTACTTGTAGAATGGACATATCTATTGTTAAAGTCTATTAACAGGCTTCTAAATCTTGAACATGTTGTCCAAATAAGTGTGAGCAGACGTTCCTAGTGGGGCAGGCAGTAGCGAATAATCATCCACATTTCATCATCTTTGTATTCAGTCCCTCGTGCCATTTTCGGACGTTATTCTTGACCCGGTCATGCCAGTGAGGTTGAGTTTAGGCTGCATTATACTCTCGAATGAAGAACAGCCCTGTGCCTTTGTCCCCTAATCTAACTCCAAGGGAACAGAACCTTCGGTTTCTATTGCATTAGGAGTACAAAGTATAGTAAATAGTAAGTAATTCTAGCAATTACTCACCTTTCGTAGTCCTAAAACCTTGGTTGATAGCCTTGGTGGTCCTTACAGCTGCTTTGTAAATCCTCCAGTAAAAGAACAACATCACAAACATGGGGATATAGAAAGATCCGAGTGCGGAATATACCACATAGCCTGCATCGTTGGTGAGCTCACATGTCCAGGGGCAAGGTGGGTTTGGAGACCACCCATCTTTATCAGCTTCATCGGGCTGTAGACAAATGTGTTCTGTTATTAATGTTATTGTGTATTTAACTAACTAGCCCTCTCTGGCGTCGCCTACACTTTGAGCCCCCACTGCACTCCTTTACCTAACTAATATACTCAAACAAACTTCTCAGTTTTATAATACTAGTAGTATCTATACTATATAGCTTGAGATTGCTGTGGCTGAGAAATAACCATCTTTTTCAGGACGTCAGTTGATCCGACTGAAGGGGGTCCCACGTTCCCTTTACTGATTCACAGTCTCTATTCAAGGAATTGTTTCTTTCAACGGCCACCGATCATTTAGCAGATGTGGCCAGCTCAGACTGGACATTAGACGAAGAATTGGGTGCTACAGTGGACACTGAGAGATGGCCTTGTTCCCGTTGCATTTCTGTCTGATCTCCCAACCAAACAAATCTGTGACAGAGCCTCGTCCGTCAACCAGAAGGTGTAAAGGTGGCAAGTATGGTCGGTATGGCCCTAAAAGTCTTACTACCTTATTAGGAAGAACATTTACTTACCTTTTTATCCTTCCAACCGACCAGTGGTGGAAAGCAAATCACGAACGACAGCACCCACAGTCCAGCTATCAACCCCTTTGCTCTCTTTCTGCTCATGATGCTAGGATAGCTCACGGGCCTGGTAACAGCCACATAGCGGTCCAGTGATATGGCACACAGGTTGAGGATAGAGGCTGTACACATCCACACGTCTACTGCCAGCCATACTGAGCACCACACATCGCCAAAAATCCATATCTGGAATGGAAACATAAGTTTTATGGGTAATGGTGGATACATTCATGAAATTAGAGAATTTTCAAGAAATTCTTCGCAGAGTAAATGCTTAAGCACTTCTGAGAACGCTATCTAGATAGCAGCACACTGGGAAAACATAATTTTAGAGTTGAAACTCCATTGAAACGATAGAAGAAGAAGAATTTAGTCTAATTCGATTTAACCAAACTGTGTTAGATAAAGAGAAAAATATTACATCGTTCCTTATACTCGATTAAAATAATAAATTGCTTTTGGAGACAGTTCAGACGCTAGGTATGGCCACCGTGTCTCGTAATTTAATGAGGTTAAATGCTGATTTATTAGCAGCAGCCGTGTCCGGATGCTACCTGCGTCAGCCGGAAGGTAGGTACGGGTCTCGTGTAATTGCCGTACTCACTCATTGAAAATCGGTAGGGCGTACTTGCACCTACTAGAGCATATGGTATCGGTACGATTAGCAAATCCAGTTATTTCGATACTTTTGATAACTGTTTAGCTTTATTTGGTGCAAAAAGCGACAAGAAATTCATCATATCTTTATTTGTTAATTTTTTCTTGCTCGTGGTCAGCCACATTGTAAGGTTAAGCATTAATACCCAGGTTAGTCTTACGATGGGTGACCACTCTTTAAATATTGAGACCTCTCCATGCCTCTGAGAGTACGTTAAGCTGTCAGTTTCGATTATCATGCGAACGTTTGTGGTATTCGTTACTGATAGTGGGAATGGGAGTCGTAATTCTAAGTAGGTACTTAGTTTCAAAAGTACGAACTCTTCAACTTCACATAAATATAGATATGGAAAATATTGATTGACAAAATAAAACAAATATAAAATATTTATGTCCCAACGAAGCGGGTCTAAGTACAAAATAAATAAAAAGCATGGAACTGTCCAGTAAGAAAAGATAATAATGAAAAAGTCTTCTGGAAGCTGTAAATTATATTGAGTTCATTTGTCATTTGTTTTTATAAATTAGTCGAAATTCGAAATGTGCGTGTCCTGCGTCCAAATGAATTTGGCGGGCGAAAATTTTCATTCTGTGATTTATTACGAGTTTCTTTGCGGTCTTAATCAACCACTAAGTCTGACTAATTACAGGAAAAAGCTTCGAGCAAGTTTAGGTAGTTGTTGTATGATATACGTATATTACAACAAAAGCGACTAAGGGATAGGGCTGTTTAACACCAGACTTATATATACAGCCCAGACTTTAGCCTCAGACGCATGACTCGAGTCAACAATAGTGCCTGGAATACGGCTATAGACTCACCCCCTATCACGTGAATATAACATTATTGAAGAGAAAGCCTAGCCTCTTTAGTTTACGTGAATGTTGGTTTTACAGGTTTCCTAAATAGAGTATGTATATGACAGCTACAAAAAGAGGACACTCGATTTTTTTTGCGAATAGCTACCGTAAATATAGAAGTTATAAGTTATGAAATTTAGATGATGATACTTGTATTGAAAACCACGATATGACATTATTGAAGGGAAAAAGGCGGCCTCTTTAGTTCAAGTGAATGTTAGTTTTACAGGTTTTACTGTATAATTGTATGTATAATGTATATGATAATTTCAAAAAGTGGTCAGGTTAGGACACTCGATATTTTTTTTGCCCAACAGCTACTCTAAACATTGAAATCATTGGTTATGCATACTAATGAAATCCAATTTGAGAGGCTTAGAGCATAAGCTGCCTAAACTGAACGGATTTTGCATAAATTGATCAAATCTAACAAACCAGCTGCAGGCCTACTATGAAATATTTATCCGAAGTTGCGGACCAAAGACTCCCAGTCAGAGTAGCATAGAAAAGAAATTATTTTGCTCGAATTCGGAATAAATGCGTAGGTGTCATTTCGTTCGGCGTAAACTTAGCCAAAAGATACTTCCGAGCGGAGATTAAGTGGGCGAAAGCCGCGGCTTATAAGGAGCTCATGGAGACGCTGGAGCGGGACCCATGGGGGCGGCCTTACCTTATGGTAAGAGGAAAGCTGCGCCCCCGGGCCCCGCCGTTGACCCGGGTTCTCCAGCCAGCTCTGCTCGGTGGAGTGGTCGAGTCCCTGTTCCCGGCGCGAGCGGAACACGTTCCGCCGCAGATGACTCCGCCACCTAGGTCGCCTGTGGCGCCCAGTGTGGTAATTGACGACGAAGTCCCCGAGGTCACTTGGGTAGAACTGGAGCTGGCGGTGCGAAGGCTTAGAGCCAAGAAGAGCACCGCCCCGTGTCCCGACGGCATTCCAGGCCGCGCGTGGGTCCCAGCTCTGGGAGAAGACGGTCTCGAACCCCGACTGAGAGGGTTCCTCAGCGCATGCTTGGAGCGGGGCCAGTTTCCGAAGATGTGGAAGACGGGGAAACTGGTCCTCATCCGAAAGGAGGGTCGCCCGGCGGACGAACCGTCCGGCTACCGGCCCATTGTGTTGCTCGACGAGGTGGGCAAGCTCTTTGAAAGAGTTATTGCGAAGCGCCTCGTTGAGCACCTCTCTGGTAGGGGGCCGGACCTGGCGGATGCCCAATATGGCTTCCGCCGGTGGCGGTCCACCGTGGATGCCATCATGCATGTGAGGACTTTGGCGGAGGAGGCAGTTGCCCGGGGTGAGGTGACGTTGGCGGTGTCCTTGGACATCTCCAACGCGTTCAACACCTTGCCCTGGAGTTGCATCAGGGAGGCACTCGTGTACCACGGTGTGCCTCTCTACCTCCGCCGCATAGTCGGGGCGTACCTGACGGAGAGAGCCGTCATCTACCCAAGTGCGACCGGCGTCGGTCGGCGTGAGATGTCGTGCGGTGTTCCACAGGGATCGGTTCTTGGGCCGCTACTGTGGAACATTGGATACGACTGGGTGCTTCGCGGTGAGCTTGCGGACGGCGCCGCCATCACGTGCTATGCGGACGACACGCTAGTGACGGCGAGCGGGGCTACATACCGCGAAGCGATCCTGAGGGCCACGACCGCGGTTGCTCAAGTCGTGGAACGGATCCGGCGGCTGGGCCTTGAGGTGGCTTTGCATAAATCCAAGGCCATGTTCTTTCATGGACCTCGGCGCACGCCACCACCTGGTTCCAGTCTCACAGTGGGAGGCACTCTCATCGGCATCAAGCCCCAGATGAAATATCTGGGGCTCGTGCTCGACGGCCGGTGGGACTTCGGGAAGCACTTCCGAAGTCTGGGCCCCAAATTGGCGGGCACAGCCAACGCTCTGGCGCGGCTACTGCCCAACCTGAGGGGCAAGGAGGACTCCTGCAGGAGACTCTACGCGGGTGTCGTGCGGTCCATGGCCCTGTACGGGTGTCCCGTGTGGGCGGACACCCTGAGTGATCGGCACATGCTCCTGCTGCAGCGTCCGCAGCGGAAGTTGGCGTGCCGCATCATAAGGGGGTACCGCACAATATCATTCAACGCGGCGAGTCTCCTCGCCGGATCGCCACCATGGATCCTGGAAGCGAGATGCCTTTCGGCGCTATACCGGTTCCGAAGGGCAGCGCGGGAGCGGGGTCACGATCCCGAGCCCGAAGAAATTCGGGCCGTGAGATCCCGGCTCCACAGGGAAATGGTGGCGGAATGGGAGATACGACTTGGGCAACCAGGCGCAGGGCACGCCGTAGTAACGGCGGTAAGACCCATCATGGGGGAGTGGCTAGAGAGGCCACACGGCAGCCTCTCGTACCGTCTGACGCAGATGATCACCGAGCACGGATGCTTCGGAAAGTATCTGCGTCGGATGCAGAAAGAGCCAACGTCCGAGTGCCATCACTGCGACGCGAGCGAGGACTCAGGTCCGCACACGCTCACCGAGTGACCGGCGTGGGAGACGCCGAGGCGGGACTTGTGGCGGCCCTGGGAGTGAGGGTTCTCACGCTCTCCACCTTGCTCGCGGCTATGGTTCGCTGCGCGGATGCGTGGGCGGCCGGCGCCTTCTTCTGCGAGCAAGTAATGCTCGTGAAGGAGGAGGCGGGGCGGGAGCGGCAGCGAGAGCGACGAAGGATCGCAAGACAAGCTGCCCGCGTACGAAGGCAACTCGGGCGTCGGAGGTCGATGAACGACCTCCGCCCCCCATGAGCGCCGGCCTGGGGGTGACAGGTGAAGCCGCCTGTCACCCTGGCAGAAGCAGGCCGCGGCGGTGGCGCGCGTGGCGCGCCTCCCCGTTTTCGGGGACGAGTTGGGGACTCTGTAGTCCCCACACCCGAGAAGAGGGCCAGATCGTGAGAGATGGCCCTGGGTCGGCCGGGGTGCGAGGGATATGCCTGTCAACCTCACCTTCGGCAACCAAAGCGACCCACAGGCGGCGTGCGTTTTGGTCGGTTCGAGTCCGACATAACCTCCTCCACCGGCTCCGGTGGGGAGGTATCCGTGGGGATTTTGCGCACGTAAAAAAAAAAAAGCCAAAAGATACTTAAATGGTACGTTTTGCATTCATATTTCGTTGATTCGAAGTTTGGGATATTAGATGTTTGTATCATGATAACCCTTCGTTTATCCGGTAACTACAGATTTTGAAACCGAATTACATTGCAATTGCAGGGCACTAAGCTGCCTTTGTCTGAGAGATGTCTTGTCAATTATACCTGAATGTAATATTACCTACTTATAAAATGAATCGGTAGTTAAAGTAGATGAATATCTGTTACTATATAATCATGCCAATTTAAGCCTTTAGTTAGTTTTCAAATAATGTAAGGGAATTCGGATTTGTTGACATTTAGGATGAGTGCTTCGCTCCCTTAAGTACTAGAGAGATGATTTATAACTTAAAACTTTATCGATAAACGGACTATTCAACACAAAAATATTTTTCCAATTAGAACGAGTAGTTACCGAGATCAGCGCGGTCAAACAAAAAAAAATACAATCATTCTCTTCAGCTCTATAATATTAAGTATAATTATATAGGTATTCTTGTAATTGTAAGTGAAATTGAATATGTTTGTAGAAAATTGAAAGCAGCATAGTAGTTAAGTGATTGAGAGGTTCGCTTTACGGTTGAGACTTGAGAGTTCCTGGGTTCGAATTCTGGCTTTTACTCTACCAACATGTAGCCATTCCTGACCCAGCACTAATAATTTCCCATTTACTTGGGCCTCAAAAATATTTCAATACCTATTTCAGAAAAACGATCCTGCGGAAAACAGCTAGCCTTTAATGTTAAGCATTAATAATATTTGGGACTTACCCAGTCAAATTAGCAGAATATATTGAACAAAGTTCCAACTGTACAAATCTTTTATACTTATTATATGACCGAATCTATCACTCGTATATAAAATAGGAATGGGATGCCCTTCACCTCAAACTACCTGATGAAATGTTGGCGTTAATTACGGTCGCGGATTATCCTGGTTTTACCCATTTTATCTCTTGTTCCACCGGAGGGATGGGTGACCTATTTGTATTAACTTTTTTATCAGGACGGCGCGCGGCGGATCTTATTAGCTTACCGTGTTATCTTTTCTGGAAATGTTCTGTGTGATATGATACGGATGGATTCACGTCTAATGCCTAATTAATGTTTCAAACACGTTAACACCTGCCAGTACTGTCCACTATTAAGTCTTAACTTTAAAGGATAAAAATAGGTTATAAGAACCCCTCACCACTGATTCAAACTATCTTTGCTACCAACATTTTTTTTTATACAATATAGGTGGCAGACAAGCACACGGCATACCTTATGGTAGGCCGTGTTCTGTGTTCTTTACACACGCAGCTGTGTAAAAGACATGGCTGGAAATAAATTCATAGACTTGTCCCTTCAACCAAACCGACATTTTGGAGTCACCAATGACTACTGTTTATTGATTGTTTAATAATTAATTCAATATTAATTACACTAAATTTGAAAGAAAGAAAGAAATAAAGAAACAAACAAACAAACAAACAAAGAAAGTAAGGAAGGAAGAAAGAAAGAAAGTAAGAAACAAAGGAAGAATGATAGAATGAAAAAAGGAAAGAAAAAAGTTGGTTTTATTGTGGATCACAATACACATTATATTCTGAAAAAAAATCAAAAGTAAACATAAATTTAAAATAATAGTCTGACGGATATTTAAAATAACACAAAAAGCATTATCGGTGGTAAGTAAGTATATCCATAGATAGCTACGAGTATTCAGGACGGCGAACACTTGAATTCTGCAGATGTAAAGATACTATCTTGTGGAATTATAGATTGTAACGGTTTTCTGATATTTCTTACAATGAACTAGTCTCCAGCTAGCCACTAAAAACTGTAAATAATACGCCTTGCGCGATGTTTTACTTCGGAACCCTATATAGAAAGATCGTAAAACTTGTAGGTATGTGAAAAATAACTTCATATCAAAGTGTTAAATAAGTTATTTTTATGACTGCAATTACAGTTTTATTACATTTGCTTAATTAAATACCACTTCTACACGCGATCCAAAAGCTAAATAGTATTACGATACCGGTGTCAGTAGATATAGGGTACTCGTGCTGATAAACATGAGTCGTTCCGTTAAATCAATAGTCAATTTACGATATTGGACTTGGGTTAGAACATTACAGTGTATTGCAGTTATAGGGTTCTATTATGGGGAAAAAAAATTGCCGTTTCTTTATGTGATACTAACTGATAGGAGGAGGTACGACACGACGGTATTTCCGTTCAATTGAGCAGTCCGACTGGGGAAGTACCTCCATAACAGAATCCCATGGCCATAAAAACCTCGTTTTAACTTCTAAATCAGCCCTCAGCGTGTCTGTAACCCAGTGGCCTAAGTACTTGAAATACTTTAATCTATAACCTTTCATTAAATTGAAAACTAGTATACAAAAACGGCGGCTAACGAGAATTCTTTTTTCAGTGTAATCCTGTTCAGCCCACTAACTAATATTCCGTTATTGTCAGCGTCGGATCCATTCTATTTTTGTTTATCAAAAAATATCTTGCGATAGATATTTTATTTAAGAGAAAAAAATTTATTTTCGTTTAGGTGAGAGAGGAAAACTCGTTTCAAAACTTGTACAACCTAAAAAGAAGATATCATTTTAACTTTACAGGTTGTGCAAGTAATTATTTTGTTTTTCTTCTGATGTTTAATTATGGCAGCCATTAAACGTCATCTTCATTTTTGCGATATTCCTGGTGGCATGCGAGGCAGTCACTTTAGAGCTTTTACTTCTCCACTTCGCATGATCTTGAGATCCATGGTAGTGAGATCATTGACACGCATATCTTCATCTTGACATGCAAACCAGTCTTTTTTGGGTTTACCTCTTCTACCGGAACGCGGTGGAGGTGGCATGGCCAGGGTTTTTTCGAATGTTAATGTCCTATATAAAAATAAAAAACCACAACCTGTAGGTATCTACCGAAAAACTGCAAAATTTTCACTTAACCAGTTGTTAGAAGTCCATATTTTTACTTTATAGTCTCTATATGAAACTTTTATTCTACTTTTATTATTAAATCACATCATAAACTTCATTTTAAACGCTCGTCTCGTGCAGAATGTGAACGACAGGTTAATGCTTTTTTATTTTTACGAAGGCAACTCCTGCGCTATGAAATTCTCTGTGCACATAAAGTGCTTACGGGTGGCGCACCCTCTACAGGTGCTGGTAAACTTAAGCATTTACTTATAATGAGCATTCTTGCGAATGTTACATTGCAGAAAAATAAATAAGAGCGTTGGTGTGAGCTTTTTATCGAGTGTTCTGGCGAGCTTTCTCTCAAGCATTTTAGGAATAGGACAGTTTTGTCTCGATTAGAGCGTTCGCTAGAAACGTTCGTAGCGACGTACTGCTCTATGCTTTCCTTGGTTCGCTTAAGTAATGGCGAATGTTCGATGTTCTGTTAGAATATAATGTTCATGTCTATCACCACCTTAACAATTTCTTGCAGTGTGTGCGCCACGCATACGCTCAGCCTTCAATTTGTTAATAGACATGGGTTCAATTTCGATGTCACAATTTTGCAGTTTCTTTAGAAATTCAATTAGTAATTCTAAAATTTTGATACATAAGTACATAGTGTGCATGTGGTTCATTATCAAGCAATTGAATGTGTGCAGGCTATAAATATTTATAACATAATTCCTTCGGTATGTTAATAATTATGCTTTAAATTACGGAGACGAGAACAGATTTTCCAAAATTCAACTGAAAACTCAATGGAAATTCTGGGCTCTCATGAATTCTATTTACACGCGTAAGTACTGGTAGCCGTTGAGTAGTGCCTTTCATAACATATCTACCCTACATAAACATATTGTGTCATAGAATAAGGCTCGCATTAGTTAGAACTAAATTCGGTCTGACCTATTTCCGGAGAGCCTGATGGATCATTCAGTAGATCGAATAGGCAGTGGGATTTTTGTAGAATTACGGCTTACTTATATTATTTTTACCTACACGCCGAGCTAAATACGGGTTATGATTTAGACGGGATGATTTTGATGTATGTATGTAGGTTCTTATGTTCCGTCATAGCTCCTCGTATACTTGTTGGAACTAGACAAATGAGGTATTATTAGAATATCAGAATAATACGAAAATGAATCGCTGAATATGTTACTAAGCGCCAATTTTGAGAGCAGCTAAAAAAAATTAAAAAATTACCTAAAATATCTAAAAACAACACTTTTATATACTTTTTTAAATACCACTTAGGTGGCAGACAAACACACGGCCCATCTGATAAAATATTTGTAAAAAGAAATATTTCAAGAATCGTCTGTTAGGCGGTACGAAGTTCGCCGGGACGGCTAGTAAATAATAAAATAAATTTAAAAACTAAAACCCGACGGCTGTAAAATTCTGCTCTAAAAAGTAATAAACAAGAAAATGTGAAGGGTACCATTGAGTCTAACAAAATAATAAACAAAAGAGGAAGAGAGGCATACGACTTTTCTTGTTTAATACTTTATTAAGTGCCCGGTTAATGGTAATAGTCTCACCATCTATTACATTGGGAGCTAAACATAAACTGTCGAAATGTGGGTGCTAAGACCTCTGCCTACCCCTTCGGGGATATAGGCGTGAGTTTATGTTATGTTATGTAATACTTTTTAGAATATAATAATAGTTACCTTACAGTAGTTAAATTTTAATTATTGTTCATCGAAAATATTTTAATATTAGTTCCGTCTGTAGCTTACTCTTTGCAGTATGAGATCCAGTTCACTGTCCTCCTTTTGACACCTCGATTTGTTTTGGCTTTTACTGAAACGATTGCCGTTTGAATCCCAATCCAAGAGAAAATCCTACCTTAGAGACTCGTTGATCGATTAGTACACGAGTTTAACTTACCTGAAGATTTTGGAATGGTCTCATACGTCCTTTTATAATATAATTATTGTAATAAACTTTGTTACATAAGAGCATTCGTGCTTATTTTACTATTCAAGCATCGTAAAACGAGTTTTTCTGCTAGTCGAACTTATAACTACATAACGTAGGAAGCGAAGCCACTACGGCGCCAGAAGCCGCTTGTTTTACCAACTTTTAACAGGTGATTTATTGGAATAATACTGCGAACTTCCTAACCTAGCTTCAAACTTTAAGCACGCGATTTGTACACACTTGGAGACTTTAAATGTTGCAAGTTTAACGTAATTAGGTAGTTTACCAACGTTTAGGTGTACAGAATAAGTTATGTTAGAAGCGATAACAATATCTGTATCATCCGAATACGAATACTGGCCATCGATTTTGCTAAAGCCACAGCTTTATTGAAAGACTTTATAACACTTAAGTACTTACTACTTTACATATTTATAGACTTTTTTGACTTAAAGTTAAAATTTAAATGAAAAGAGTTTCATTACACTTTATTCTTCATTCCTTAAAAAACCATTTAATGTTAGACATAAACATAAACTCACGCCTATATCCCCGAATGGGTAGGCTGAGGTGCTAGCACCAATGCCAGTTTATGTTTTTAGGTCCCAATGTAATAGGTGACGAGTCTATTGCCATTAACCGGGGACTTATAAACCTGCGATAATTACACAAAATAACTTCGAAAAGCATCGAAAAGTCGTTGGTGTGTGCCATGCTAAAAACCTAGGCTCGAACCCGAGACCTCGTCTCAGCAGTCCATAACCCGGCTACCGCGGTTTTTTCATCCAAATTCTTATATACATATCGGAAGCATAAAAAAAACGGCGTTTTTTTGTTTTTTTATTTCGTGCGCAAAATACCCACGGATACCTCCCCACCGGAGCTGGTGGAGGAGGTTATGTCGGACTCGAACCGACTAAAACGCACGCCACCTGTGGGTCGTATTGGTTGCCGAAGGTGAGGTTGACAGGCATATCCCTCGCATCCCGGCCGACCCAGGGCCACCTCTCATGATCTGGCCATTTTCTCGGGTGTGGGGACTACAGAGTCCCCAGATAATAAACGGCTTACGGTGATGGTGGGAGCTATCTACCGATATTCGTACAAACTATCGGAACCAATGAATGATGTTGCAATCATTTTTAAACATGGATTTTTGATGACTCCGCTCAAACTATTGAATAAAATTTTAAAGCATTTAGTATGCTAACTATTCAAATTGATCAAGACATAGAAAAAAATAAAATCTCACCTGAACCGTACCAAATTATTCTATTTCTTAATCGATTTGAATATATAGTAACAACAAAATGTCACTTATTATTATTTTAAATAGTTTATTTCTTTTTAAATAGTACAAGTTTCGTAAAAACACATCCCACAAAACCGTGTGACTGTCTGTGGGTTACAGTCTCTGTTATATTGATGATAACGTACAAAAATTACAATCACAATAAATCAATCACATACGCCAATATAGTTATTTATATATAACTTATAAAAAGGCCGCAATCCTATAACTCCATTCCATGATTTGTTTTGGTTAGCTTTTAGGGGACAGTAGACTTAGAGTCTTTTATGGCCCGTAAATAGAGTGATAGGCTGCCAAGCCTCCCATCATCAGGCATTTGGTTATTATATGTGTAATAAGGTTATTAAATACCACTCCTCGAAATAAAAACTCTGTTGGGTTTCTGCAATAAAAACAGATTCATTTATTTACTTTCCGTTTACAAGACAAAATTACAAAAGACAGCCAGAAATAGTCTTACCTGCAATAAAAACAGAAAACAACATTAAAAGTTTTTACTCCAGGTGATTTGCTTATTATTCCTTATTTAAATTAATAACTCTCAAAACAATTATTTTCAATGTTCGATGTTTTAGGTTAGAATGTCGACCATCGAGCACCCGCGTTCCACCATCGATAACCCAAGTCTATAACCTTGAGCGTATAGCGGCAAATTCAAACTTAAAGTAAATTACGTCTCATATAAATGAGAATCGTTATTTTCTTTATATCTCCCCCCCTCGAAGGAGAACAATCACATAACATATAATGTGATTGTTCGTCAAGTCGTATCGTCAGCCACCGGAATTAATTTTGTTATATGAAAAAGGTTTGATTCTGTTTTCTTGTGTCCGGTATCGACCTCGTAGATTGAATTTGAGATTTTCTTTAGTATTTTGTATGGTCCGATTCTTATTTCGTCCAGCTTTTTCCTATTGAGGCGGTTTCCATTTTCCACATATACCAAGTCTCCGGCATCCAAAGTAACTTTTTTCCTGTGTTTGTTGTATCGTTCTGCATTTTGATCATGGGACTTTTTGGTGTTTTCATATGCCAATTGTCGATCTCTTCCTAGATCTTCCTTTGTACAATTTGTCTTCAATTCGTGGGGCAAAATATTGACACTTTCACCTTCCATTAAGTATTTCGGCGCAAATCCAGTAACTGTGTGTTCCGTTTCATTGTATCTTCTAACACATTCTTGAGCTATTGATGACCATGTGTTTTTATTTTCGTTTTCATTTATTTTGCATCTTATTTTATTTACAAGAGTTTGATTTAATCTTTCATTAAGCCCATTTGAAAATGGGGAGTCTACAGCAGTAAAAATCATTCTTATGTTCTTCTGCTTTAAAAATTTTTTATACTCCTTTGAGTTTATGCCAGGGTATTGATCTGTTAGTATTGTTCCTATATCGTTACTTTCTGTCACTTTCGTTGTTAATTTTATAAAGTCATTGGCGGTTTGGTTTTTCGACGTTAAAATATAAGCGTATCTTGTAAAGTGATCAACCAAAAGGTGTAAATATTTTTTTGTTGATCGCGAACCCCCAAATCCACCAATGGTATCGATGGACATAATTTCGAATGGGTAGGTAGCTGGGCCTAAATGTGATAGGAACCCATATTTTGATTTTTTTCTTGATTTGTTTTTTTGACATATAGAACAATTATCGCAATTTTTTTTTATATTCATTATCATGTTGGTCGCTGAATAAAATGGAGTTATCTTATTGATCATTTGCGATCTTCCTAAATGACAGTAGGTGTCGTGTATTTCTTTTATCAATGTTTTACTGAGGTTTTCTGACAATAGTATTTTGTCTTTTCCTTTTAACTTTTTGTAATAAATGCCATTTTTTAATACAATGTCTTTCTTCTTTTCATTAAAGGACATGTTCTCATTTTGGTCCTTTTTTATGTCTTCGAGACTTATTATATTAGACTTACTTATCAGATTTACGACTTCCAGGATGTCGTCTGTGTTATCATTTGGTTCTAAAACT
This sequence comes from Eilema griseolum, assembly GCA_963662185.1. Lineage (NCBI taxonomy): Eukaryota > Metazoa > Arthropoda > Insecta > Lepidoptera > Erebidae > Eilema > Eilema griseolum. The sequence goes on from OY759252.1 coordinate 12,185,429, forward strand.
GGATTCCTGCTTAGGCAGTCCGCTTCTTGATTTGATTTTCCAGGGTTGTATTTTATCGTGAAATCATATTGAGATAAGTAATATGTTAAGTCTCCTAACTCTTCATCTGTCCTAGATTTTATGTTCAAGTTTTCTAGAGGTTTGTGATCCGTGTATACCGTGAATTGTTTCCCAAGCAGCCAGTGTTGCCAATATTTCACTGCTTCTTTTATGGCTATACATTCTAGGTATATCGCTTTTTTTTTCTTTTGTGCCTCATTCAATTTTTTTGAAAAATAGGCTACAGGTTTATAATTTTTATGTTCATCTTCTTGCTTCAACACAGCTCCAACTCCTTTGATACTTGCATCAGTATAAATTGCAATTGGTGAATTTGGGTCAAAAATTTTTAGAACTGGTTCCGAACAAAGCAATGTTTTAATTTTCTCAAATGAATCTTGACATTCTTTCGACCAAACAAATCTTACATTTTTCCTCAGAAGATTATGTAATGGGTCTGAGATTTGTGCCATGCGTGGGATGAATTTATGGTGGTAATTTATTTTCCCAAGGAATTGTCTTACATTTGTTCTTGTTTCTGGAACTGGGAAGTTTCTCACTGCAATTAAGTAATCTTCTTGTGGTTTTACTGAGTTTTTTTCAATAATATGACCTAAGTATTTTGCATGATTCTTCGCAAATGAGCATTTTGTAAATTTTAATCTAAATCCCTCCTTGTGAATTGCTTCCAATAGTCTTGAAAGATGCTGTATATGCTGTGTAAAATTTTGTGAGAAGATTAATATATCGTCGATGAAAGACACCGCAAAATCTGTAAGTTTGTATTTTCTTATTATATTATTTAATATCCTTTGAAAAATTGCAGATGCTGTTTTCAATCCAAAAGGAAGGCAGGTCCACTGATAGTGTCCTTCCTGTGTTACAAACGCGGTTTTAGGTCTGTCTTGAATCCTTAGGGGAATTGACCAGAATGCAGAATTTATATCCAAAGTTGTAAAATATTCGCAGTTCACACTTTTTACTATCAAATCTTCAATCAGTGGAAATGGCTGTGCTTGAGGCGTTATAATTTTATTTAAATCTCTGAAGTCTATACACATTCTTGATTTTTTATTTTCTTCTTTCTTAAATGCTAGAGTAACTGGAGCAGCAAAAGGGCTGTATGACTCCTCAATAAGGCCTTTTTCCAATAACTTAGCTACTTGACTTTCTATCTCTTTCCTATCTTCGAACGTGCACCTGTAAGGTCGTTTAAAACAGTATTTTTCTTCCATTAGGTCAATATGAGCCTCATAGTCCTTAACAGTACCAATGTCATATTTATCTCTGGCGAATACAGATTTATATTTGTTTAACAATTTGTCGATTTCTGACTGTTCATACATATCCAAGTGATTCACAATTATCTCAAATTCATTAGTATTTAGATGATTGTTGAAGTTTATTTCATATTTTGTTGAAACGTATGTTTTTTCTTTTATGTCACCTGTCAAAACAGGAATATTGACATGTTTGTGATTCTCAGCCTCTTTTTTTAAGTAAATTTCTTTTTCTTGTTTTTGATAGTCTGTGTTCTGAATAATCCTTAGATCTTCAGTCTGGATTAATTTAAAATTTTCAATACTGTCTAAACCAACCAAAAAATCATAACTGAAATTCTCACTGTCCACAATAAACACATTGATCATTTTTTCTATATTATAAATCTTCACTTTTAGGGTTATCATACCTTTTGTTTTTCCTGCACCGTTAATAGTTTTCAAGCTTATTTTTTTTGAATTTTCCATATTTTCTTCTTTAATTTTTAATAATTTTGCATTTATCAATGATACGTTTGAACCTGAGTCGTAAATACCAGAAATTTGTAATGTATCGTTTAGTAATAGCTTGATTTTTATTAACGGTGGTACTTTTAGTTTTTTGGATCTTCTGTATTTAATTCCACCTCCAGTTCTGAATTGTTAACTGATTTAAATGATCCTATTTTTTTATTTTTATCTTCTTTTTCTCTAAACCAGCAAATTGATTCCGAATGAAAACGTTTCCCTTTGTTTGCCTTTTCACATATTTCACATGGATTTTTGTCTTCACTTTTCTTTTGTTTGTTATCCCAGAAAGGTTTTCCTTTTTTTTCATGTATATTTTTCTTCACAAGGTGTTCTAATTTAGATATTTCATTATAAAGATCTGGAGTTTCTTGAAGTGTTTCTCTGTCAATCTTGTCGGATACATAATTTGGTAAACCGATAGCAATAAGATCAATCAATGTTTCAGTATCCATGGATTTTCTGATTTGAAGTAGTAACTTCTCTTTTTTTAGGGCATATTCAAGCAAGGAACCTGATTGATATTTGAAATTAAAAGCATATCTAATAGGAGACCAACCTTTGTTCCCAAAAGTTTCAATAAAAATTTTTTTCCAGTTGTTCCATTCTGATTCTATAGAGTATTTTAAAATCATGCAAGTGTACCAGTCAGCACTACCTTTTTCAAGGAAAAACTTCAAAATCTCTATTTTTTTTCTATCTTCTGCCACTATACAGCGAACACATTCTTTTTCAAATTGATCAATCCATTGGCTGGCATTGGACGTTTTTTCATCAAATTTTTCAATCATGAAATCTTTAGCAATTTTGTTTAAGTTTTTAACTTCAGAAGTTTGTTCTTTGGATTCTAGAACTTTTTCTAGCAACTTCTTTATTGTGTCCTCTGATGTGCTTTTGGTAGGTATTTCAGCAACCTTGTCTGGAATCTCCTCTAAATAAAAATTTTCAAATAATAAGTTACCTTCCTCATCTAAATAAGCTTTTTTTATATTTTCAGTTAAAGTTATCCAAACTTTCCTGAATTGATTTCTTTTTGTCAACGTGTTTTTCACTCTGCCATACACTTGTGACGTTATCAATTCTTTGTGAAAACTTGTTGGTTGGTATTCATCCGGTACTGCAAAAGAACGACCATCTGGTGTGCCGATTGAGGTTAGGCACAGTATTGTAGTTTTTCCATCTGACGCTCCTCGCATTTTAAAGTCGAACCTTAGTTTCTCCATCTTTCACGAAGTATTCACAATAATGTTGTTTTGTAATAAGGTTATTAAATACCACTCCTCGAAATAAAAACTCTGTTGGGTTTCTGCAATAAAAACAGATTCATTTATTTACTTTCCGTTTACAAGACAAAATTACAAAAGACAGCCAGAAATAGTCTTACCTGCAATAAAAACAGAAAACAACATTAAAAGTTTTTACTCCAGGTGATTTGCTTATTATTCCTTATTTAAATTAATAACTCTCAAAACAATTATTTTCAATGTTCGATGTTTTAGGTTAGAATGTCGACCATCGAGCACCCGCGTTCCACCATCGATAACCCAAGTCTATAACCTTGAGCGTATAGCGGCAAATTCAAACTTAAAGTAAATTACGTCTCATATAAATGAGAATCGTTATTTTCTTTATATATGTACAAACATAACACACGGAATGTTAATAATAGACTGTATTCTCTCTGAGTTATCAGATTTGTGGCGTGTTAGCAGACGCATCTGTGTAGACTAAACGGCTTATATGTGCTTAGCTAGCTAGTTTATATATGTGAGATGAGACTGGTAACCGCAAATCTATTTATATCTACATCTGTGATGTGTGAGTAGATAGGTAACAGACAAAAGCCCTTACTATGTGTCAATGGTTGATCTTTCTCCGATTTGCCAGTTTTATCGAAATAATTTCTTACTAAAATATATTGTTTTGATAGTAATAACCTAACATGTTTACAAGTCAGAGTTTCACATATTCCCTAAACCAACTTCATAACTGTAACCGTGTAGGTACATTTTTTAACAATAAAAGTTTTTTTTTAATGTATTTAGCATTTTATTTGTTTAAAAAAAATACATAAGCGTAAATTATTATGCATCAGCCGCGTGGTTCTCGTTAAACTAGAATTAGGGCCACCCCATCTCTACCCATGCGGTGTACTACAAGGCGACTAAGGAATACTTTAACACTGACACGAACTGAATACAATTATTGGTGAAATGTGGGTATTAATTCACCTCTGCCTAACCCTCCCAGGATAAAGGCGTGATTATGCATGTATGCATGTTTTGTCATAACTTTATAATAACATGTATATCAAATATTATTTGTTTATAAAAAAATTACAACAGCGCAAATTATTATGCTATATATTTAAATTCTTAGCTACATTTTTAACCGACTTCAATCAAGGCTCCTATTTATCAATCAGATCGATAGGTATGTCTTTTATTTGACATCTTCATAAATATCTTTCACTATCGGTGAATGCGCGACTACTTCCAGTATACTCACTTTTTAATAAATTGGCAATCGGCGAGTGACGAGTTTCCTGTGACTTAAAATTCACTTTCGAGAATGAAATGAGTTTGTTTATTGCGTAACACGAAGTAGCAAATAGTAAAGGATATCACAACAGCGGAAATGACAGATGTGTGAAGGCTGAACTTAATTGAGTTTAATTTAATTTGTTACTATTGTTATTTTTTTATATACCTACTCGTTCGCATCTCTATAGCGACATAGGAGTGGGCAGAATATATACGAGATTAAAATTTACCTATGATCTGAAGTTTATAAAAATCGATTAAGAGATAGAAAATATTTAATCGAGTTAGGCGGGATTAGAACCCATGACCTTTGCCTTACAGGGACGCTCTGACCGCTAAGCCACAGAACCTTCGCCCGAAACCATTCGAATTCTTCTATACATATATCCGTCTTACGGCGACGGTTAAGAGCCATCTTTTTTTTTTTTTTTATACCACTTAGTTGGCAGACAAGCACACGGCCTACCTGATGGAAAGTGGTTACCGTGACCTATGGACGTCTGTAACACCAGAGGAGTCACAGTCGCGCTGCCAACACTGTAAGTACAGAGTTTCTGTGCCGTCAGTAGAAGACAAAGCAGGACAAGCCTTTAGTCTTCCCACTGACAGCACAAATTCTCCAGTGAGCTCTGGCTACCCTACTCACCGCTGGGAACACAACACGAAGTTATTATAGCCGCGGTATTCTGTAGGGCGGAGGTACTACCCCAGTCGGACTGCTCAATCCCGCGGAAATACCGTGTCCTACCTCCTGACATTCGTACGAATTATCGGAACCAATGAATTATGTTGCAATAATTGATGACTCTGCTCAAACTATTGAATGCAGAGGTTCTGTGGCTTAGAGGTCAGTGCGTTTCCACTGTAAGGGAAAGATCGCGGGTTCAAATCCCGCCTGAAACGATTCAATTTTTTCTATATCTTAATCGATTTGAATAGTTTTGGGTAATTAGGTTTGCATACCAAATACCTTAAGATTTCGTTCATTCGTTTATGAAAATGAAATTCGTTTATGGGTGGCAGACAAGTGCACGACTTGTCTGTCACCCAAGATCCTTGGTTGGAAAATTATTGCTGTGGCCTATGGACGTGTGCAATACCAGGGCCATCACACTCGTTGCCGACCCTGTAGGAACCTTCTAACGCCCTTTTTGAAGAACCCCATATTGTAGTCGCTTCGATATACCATAGCAGGGAGTTAGTAACCTAACCGTAACGACTGCCATAGATGTTAGTATGGCAACCAGGACCGACGGCTTAGTGTGCTCTCCGAGGCACGACCATATCAATGCAAGTACCTATATTCAAGCATGCATGTGGTATGGGTAATGGACTGCTGAGACGAGGTCTCGAACACAGACACAAACAAACGCATATTAAATATAACGTTAAGCAATACCCTATTCTATTATTTGGTACCCATAGGACAGGCATGCCTAGTGTGGGGCCAACGGATAACTTCAATTGTTTTGCTTTTGGTAATAAATGTTTTTTTTTTAATTATATTAAGATCCTATGTTGTCTCTTACTAATATTTCAAATATGAAAGTTTGTACCTTTTGAGTATCGACCGGAATTTCACGTTCAGTGAGTTTGTAATGAAAATGCGCGGTAGCCTAGTCGTATAGGTAATGGACTGCTGAGATGAGATCTCGGGTTTGATCCCAGGTTTTACCATGGCACACACCAATGACTTTGCAACGATCTTCAAAGTTATGTGTGTATTTATCTCAGGTTTATAAGTGTCCGGTGAAATGGAACATAATCGTATATTTAGAATATAGATTATTTTATCATTTTAAAACTCATATTTGAAGCATAACTACACAATACGAAACCATGGTATATTTTTTATGCATGTGGCAAGACACTTGTGTTAATTTTTTCTTTCTCTTAACTAAAATACGTATTATTCTAAAGAGAGGTCGGCCGGTCATAAACTATATTTTTTTGCTAGAGCGTCCACTTCAACGCCATGGGAACGATGGCTAAATCGAATTCTTGGGATATTCTATTTTTAAACACATGTATACAAAAGACTGTTATGATGCTAATATTATATACGTGAACGAGTGCAATATTACATATAACAATATATTGAGAATGTAATCATATTTGATATGGAATAGTATCATGATAAAGATGGTGGATTTTGATTATAATTAAGGCGTCTTGTTACGCCACACATATTTGTAGGTTCATGCGAGTTTGACTCCATGGAATGATTAATCTTCGGATTAATCTAATAATTGGCACAAAGCATTACATAATTACATCACAATAGAATTCTATAAAAAATAAATAAGAGCTCATCTTCACGACGAAAGCGCAAATACAGTATGTTGATACATACGTGCATGACCAGCTGGTTTACTATTGGTTTATGACTCGTTTACTATTGGTTTATTATTGGTTTACTATTTAGTTACTGTATATTTGGTTTACTGTATTTTATATACTATTGTTTTGCATGATTGATATTCTGTAGAATATAATCATAATTGATTATATTGCATGAAGGCATGTTATATCTGAATGTAAACATGAGCTTAAAATTAACTTGCACTGAATTCCTTTGTTGACATTGTAAAAAATCCTATGATAAAAAAAGGACGCAAGCGTCCCCGCTCCCGCGCGGAGTTCACAGTGGTATAAAAGGAAATCGGCTGATTTGCGGGGGACAGAGTTTGGTTCGATTAGTAGAAGCGCACAGACCATGCAACGGTTTCATTAAATTATTCTAGCCGTATTACGCCAGTGTAATTTGTGAGAAAGTGGCAAAAGTTCGGTGTGCGGAAACTGTGTCGGAACAACGCGCTTTCTGAATTATTTCAGAAGGTTCCTAATTATTTATATACCTATTCCAATACACACAAATACCAAACATCCTTGAGACGTAGTGTTGATAAGTTCTTGTAGGTAAAGATTGCTTTAAATTTCGGGGCTGAGACTGGCCTTCGAAAGCGTCTCAATACCTTATCCTGGTCACCTAGGTTTCCGTGGTTTCGTTGTAGGAGAGTCTAAACGAAATCACTTCCCATTACCTTAGCTAGTTCACATTGTTGATTTACACAATTCACAACACACACATACACATAACTTCTAACTCACCTATTAAGGTTGGTAAGTCTTAATAGACCTAAGGTAAACACTAGGGCTCCTAGCTAGGTCTAGTTAGTTTTTCTGTTGCTACAGACATAGATTGTAGGAATTCTATGAGAATTATAGGTGTGCACTGTACCTTAAGTTTGAAGTGAATCTGTTACGTTATCTTTGTATTGATATAATAACTGTTGGGAACATTACACATGGTATTCGTAAATTATATCTTGGTTAGGTATAATACACAACTTGTATAGAGATTGAGTTGGGGTTTGTTATTTCCATATTTGAATGTAGCTGGAAAGAATTTGCAGTGGAATTATTAATGCGAAAGGCTTTATTTAGTGAGATCTTATTTAACAGCATACGTGCTAAAGTGAACTATTTATGTCCTATTAGAATTACATTAGTAATTCATATATTATACTGGATCTCATCATTTATACTATACTGAGGCCTAAAATAGTAAAGTCATACATTTATTTCCAACTGTTCGGATTCAATTTTGTGGCTCCTGGATCATTTTGATACAGTATTAGAGCAACTCTGATTGAAGATATCAATAAAATTCCAATCAGAGCAGTTTGTAAAGTGTAGCGGTCCATAAACCTGCCAAAACTTATCAAATTAATTATATATTCATTAGTAAATGACAGCCATTACAGCCGTGAAGGCATAATATCTCTTTTCATTGTTGAAATAATATTATATCACATTCAATCATTATTCTAAATTGTTTTGGCATCGTTCATGAGATTCGTGAGGCGTTAAAGGGCTACTACATTTTATACTGGAACCAGAAGCCGAAAACTGAAGGATTACAGTATACAGTGGAGTTTAGTGGAGGTTTTACAAACTGAATTAAATTAACTGTGACGAAGTGGAGGAGAGCCTTGATCTTTTGATCAACGCTATCAGTTCTTCGGAATTGATCATAATGTAATCTCGCTCTTCGGGGCTTGAGATTCATATTCTCGCTCTTCGGGGCTTGAGACATTTAATTGATCCGGATCACATATCACAAATCATATATGATATCTTCGACATTAAAGGCCTATATAAAATATACAGCTGAAAAGATGCCACAAAGTTCAAACTATCAAAGACCTATATTGAATCTAATATATATCTCATTTGAATGAAATATAAATCCACAGTCTTATCATCACACTATTCCGAACAGTTAAAAACTAAGTTAGAATAACGATTTAAACTGTAGTGTCAGAATTATTAAAGTAATGAATGATAAATATTGGGTCGGGTTTTAAAGATTAGGTAAATAGACGATCACAGCTATAAGTATCGTGGGATTACCCCGGTAGTTCCCGTTACAGATTTGGTGCCGTGACCAGGATTCCGTTTAATGTATTAAAAATTCTTAATACACCGGAAAGAATCAGGCGATATTACTCTCAGTACCTTATACATATTCAGTTATAATTCATTTATTAAAATTGCAATTCATTACATTTTACCTTAAATATACACAACGTAGATAAAATAGACAAATCTTTGAAATCCAAAACTGTTAGTAAACAATAAGTTCATTCATTATTTTGAAGCCGTCACTACTGTTCGTTCACAAATTTTGTTAAAGTCAGGTAATAAAACTTGGGATATATTGTTTAAAAAGGGTCATCCATAATAGCTACATACAAACTGCAGTCCTAAAAGTTAATTTTTTTTCGCTTACGCAAGTTACGAGATAGGTACACGTGTTGAGTTAGACGATAGCCTTTAACCAATGATATTACATATAAAAAGGAGTATCATTGCCTTTAACAGAAAAAAATTGTTGCGCGTTTCAAAAACTTTCTAATTTAAACAAAAAAAAAAGAAGGGTCAATACTTCGAATGCTAGATAACATAAACACAGAAATCGCATATTCAACAACTTTAGTGTGACACTTCATATTACGTTAACATTAAAAATAATAACAAAGTAACCCAACACACTCAAATAGTCATTCGTTATAACACTTGAGAAATAGGTCGGTACTATCGGGTTTAAAATAACCAATTGGTTAAGTAGACATTTAGGTGATAAAGATTTTGTGAATACTTGACAAATAGATTACGATAAGCATAAGTTATTTAACACTTACATATTTTGATACATTGACACACAGTAATAAGTAACATTTTAGTAGAAGGTTGTTAGTTTAGATTTATTAGCTTGTTATTTAAAGTTTTAAGATGTCTGGAAAGAATAACAAACGCCGTATGCGTAAGTCAAACAAATCAGTTACTTTCGGAGATTTTGAATAGGTTGACGAGATTGGAAAATGATCGCGATAGCGGTAGGGGTTCAGATTCTTTAATAACACCAATTGCTAGTGGGACAGAAATGAGTACTGTTAGTGAGATGGCGCGTGAAACGATTGTAGTTCAGGCAAAACAGAAGTTACCTACGTTCGATGGCAATAAGACGTATAATCCAATGACTTTTCTAAGAGATTTAAAAAACTATTTAGTAGGACAGAATTTTACTGATGAAAGGGCACTTTTATTTGCAATAGAGTCTTTAACTGGGGAAGCTAAATCTCGTATGAATATTTATAGAGATTATTGGAAAACTTTCAGTGATTTTGAAATAGATTTTAAGAACGTATTTTGGAGTTATTCCGAACAAGAAGTAGTGAAAAATAGGTTCATAACTTCTCTATATAATAGACAGACTGGTAGTATGGAGAAATATTTATGTGAACAGTTAGATAAAGTTTATGCATTATCATTACCATTTACGGATGCGGAAAAGGTTAATACTATATTTAGACAATTGCCAGACTATGTGCAGGTGGCGTACTTTAGCCAACAACAGCAGATGACAGTCAAGGAGGCGGTAGAGTTTTAACGACAATTAGAACGTAACATAAACAAAGAAAAATCCGGTAGCTCGCAATCGCAGAGTACAACTGCTAAAATACACGAAAGACCGCGGGGTATTCACGTAAATACAAAGTATAGCTCAGAACGTGTAAATATCACTAGGCATAATCCAACTAGTAACAATAGAGATTATCATAACCGAGGTCAGTCTTATAGGAGTTATAATAGGCGTGGTCGAGGTGAAACACGTGGTAGAACTTATTATAATATGCGAGGAGGCGTGAAACCTATTGAATTCAAACCTGCGACCGAAACTCAGAGTACAAGTAGCGAAAATAGTACTTCGTAATGTACTACTAATATGAGTTCAAAAAGTAAATAAACCGGGTTGCTCTGACGTCACAAATATATAGTTATCTTGAAGTTCAATAGTTTACAAAGTACGAATTAAAATTGGACAAAATCAAATTGTTAAAGTGGAATTGTTAATAGGAATTTCAATGTTTATATTTATTATCTAATGAGACAGAAAATCCAATAAGACTAGCTGGACAAGATGAGGTGACATGTACTAAACGACTTAATACATTCATTAATACATTAACAGAGAGTTATCCATTAGATTATGTAAAGCGTTCAAATAGATATTTGATATTGCCAAGAGATAAGTTTAGGATAGGAGACGTGAGTTAGAAAGGTTTTTTTTGACACTGGGTTAATGTAAACAAACGTAATAATTTAGTTCTAGACACATTCAAGTTGAACAATTTTAAAATACCGAGACAGACAATGACAATCGAACAATAGAACAGCATATGGTTTCAATCGTCAAGTCATGGGGATGTTGTGGATGTTTAAGGCATATAACTAGGTTACAAAGAATTGTTATACTTTGGTGGAACATAGAACCACTAAAATAAGGGTAATTACAATTAATACAATAATCAGTTTAGCGAAGTATTATATATAGAGACGATGAAGATGAGTTCGATATATTTAGAGTTTTACCCTATAGACAGATCTTCGAAAGAAGACTGCTTCTAAGCGAAACAGCTTATTTCAAAGTCTGAGGAGGCGACTGAAATGGAACATAATCGTATATTTAGAATATAGATTATTTTATCATTTTAAAACTCATATTTGAAGCATAACTACACAATACGAAACCATGGTATATTTTTTATGCATGTGGCAAGACACTTGTGTTAATTTTTTCTTTCTCTTAACTAAAATACGTATTATTCTAAAGAGAGGTCGGCCGGTCATAAACTATATTTTTTTGCTAGAGCGTCCACTTCAACGCCATGGGAACGATGGCTAAATCGAATTCTTGGGATATTCTATTTTTAAACACATGTATACAAAAGACTGTTATGATGCTAATATTATATACGTGAACGAGTGCAATATTACATATAACAATATATTGAGAATGTAATCATATTTGATATGGAATAGTATCATGATAAAGATGGTGGATTTTGATTATAATTAAGGCGTCTTGTTACGCCACACATATTTGTAGGTTCATGCGAGTTTGACTCCATGGAATGATTAATCTTCGGATTAATCTAATAATTGGCACAAAGCATTACATAATTACATCACAATAGAATTCTATAAAAAATAAATAAGAGCTCATCTTCACGACGAAAGCGCAAATACAGTATGTTGATACATACGTGCATGACCAGCTGGTTTACTATTGGTTTATGACTCGTTTACTATTGGTTTATTATTGGTTTACTATTTAGTTACTGTATATTTGGTTTACTGTATTTTATATACTATTGTTTTGCATGATTGATATTCTGTAGAATATAATCATAATTGATTATATTGCATGAAGGCATGTTATATCTGAATGTAAACATGAGCTTAAAATTAACTTGCACTGAATTCCTTTGTTGACATTGTAAAAAATCCTATGATAAAAAAAGGACGCAAGCGTCCCCGCTCCCGCGCGGAGTTCACAGTGGTATAAAAGGAAATCGGCTGATTTGCGGGGGACAGAGTTTGGTTCGATTAGTAGAAGCGCACAGACCATGCAACGGTTTCATTAAATTATTCTAGCCGTATTACGCCAGTGTAATTTGTGAGAAAGTGGCAAAAGTTCGGTGTGCGGAAACTGTGTCGGAACAACGCGCTTTCTGAATTATTTCAGAAGGTTCCTAATTATTTATATACCTATTCCAATACACACAAATACCAAACATCCTTGAGACGTAGTGTTGATAAGTTCTTGTAGGTAAAGATTGCTTTAAATTTCGGGGCTGAGACTGGCCTTCGAAAGCGTCTCAATACCTTATCCTGGTCACCTAGGTTTCCGTGGTTTCGTTGTAGGAGAGTCTAAACGAAATCACTTCCCATTACCTTAGCTAGTTCACATTGTTGATTTACACAATTCACAACACACACATACACATAACTTCTAACTCACCTATTAAGGTTGGTAAGTCTTAATAGACCTAAGGTAAACACTAGGGCTCCTAGCTAGGTCTAGTTAGTTTTTCTGTTGCTACAGACATAGATTGTAGGAATTCTATGAGAATTATAGGTGTGCACTGTACCTTAAGTTTGAAGTGAATCTGTTACGTTATCTTTGTATTGATATAATAACTGTTGGGAACATTACACATGGTATTCGTAAATTATATCTTGGTTAGGTATAATACACAACTTGTATAGAGATTGAGTTGGGGTTTGTTATTTCCATATTTGAATGTAGCTGGAAAGAATTTGCAGTGGAATTATTAATGCGAAAGGCTTTATTTAGTGAGATCTTATTTAACAGCATACGTGCTAAAGTGAACTATTTATGTCCTATTAGAATTACATTAGTAATTCATATATTATACTGGATCTCATCATTTATACTATACTGAGGCCTAAAATAGTAAAGTCATACATTTATTTCCAACTGTTCGGATTCAATTTTGTGGCTCCTGGATCATTTTGATACAGTATTAGAGCAACTCTGATTGAAGATATCAATAAAATTCCAATCAGAGCAGTTTGTAAAGTGTAGCGGTCCATAAACCTGCCAAAACTTATCAAATTAATTATATATTCATTAGTAAATGACAGCCATTACAGCCGTGAAGGCATAATATCTCTTTTCATTGTTGAAATAATATTATATCACATTCAATCATTATTCTAAATTGTTTTGGCATCGTTCATGAGATTCGTGAGGCGTTAAAGGGCTACTACATTTTATACTGGAACCAGAAGCCGAAAACTGAAGGATTACAGTATACAGTGGAGTTTAGTGGAGGTTTTACAAACTGAATTAAATTAACTGTGACGAAGTGGAGGAGAGCCTTGATCTTTTGATCAACGCTATCAGTTCTTCGGAATTGATCATAATGTAATCTCGCTCTTCGGGGCTTGAGATTCATATTCTCGCTCTTCGGGGCTTGAGACATTTAATTGATCCGGATCACATATCACAAATCATATATGATATCTTCGACATTAAAGGCCTATATAAAATATACAGCTGAAAAGATGCCACAAAGTTCAAACTATCAAAGACCTATATTGAATCTAATATATATCTCATTTGAATGAAATATAAATCCACAGTCTTATCATCACACTATTCCGAACAGTTAAAAACTAAGTTAGAATAACGATTTAAACTGTAGTGTCAGAATTATTAAAGTAATGAATGATAAATATTGGGTCGGGTTTTAAAGATTAGGTAAATAGACGATCACAGCTATAAGTATCGTGGGATTACCCCGGTAGTTCCCGTTACACCGGTTAATGGCAATAGGCTCGCCACCTATTACATTGGGACCATCCTGCTAGAACATCTGTCTACCCTTTCGGGGATATAGGCGTGAGTTTATGATATGTAATGTTTATGTTAAATATTTGTGGTGATTGAACCCGCGCCTCCTGCTTAGCGGCTGCGTTTACTACTGCTATTCCACGGATGCTATCAACATTAGGTATGTATATTATTATTAATATGCATGAATCACAAGCACGCTAAGGTTACACATAGGTAGTGGTAAAGAGTATCTCAATCATCGTTTACGCATTATTTAAGTAAAGTACAGCTACTTGGCATTGCAAATTTATCTTATCACAAAACGGAAGTGTGAATTTACACTAGGCCGTATATAATTATCATCATCTTCATTAAAACGTACTATCCTAATTGCATCCAAGGCCAAGGAGCCCTCGGAGCTCAAGCTTCTCCACTTTGCACGATCTTGGGCATTCATGGTTGTGAGATCATTTGCACGATTGTTACCCTCCACAGCGTATATTATATCATATTTGAATGCACGCATGAGCTTTGGTGTAGAAAAAAACCTGCGCCAGAGTTTCGTCCGAGTTTACAGGTCGCTTCCGTGAAGGTCAAGATAAACTATAGCAAGATAAATTATAGGAAAGCGGTCACCTGCTTCCAAAGTGGAAGTTTTGGATGCAATTTGGGGTCGGCGTTTAAATTGAAACGTGGTATCCATTTGGCAAGATTACATGTTGAGTTATATAGGTGTGCAACAATATTGTCTGCAATCAACGCAATCATTGAATAAACTACAAACCGTGGTTATTTTGCGATGTTCCGCAATGTCACCAAACTTGTTGAGAAACACGTGTTGTGCGTCAAATGCTACCTAGTCGATATGAAACTTAAGATTGATAAAAATAAGAACATACTTGCAAAAATAAATAATTTTTCATAATTGCCGACTATAGTTTAGAAACTAGCCTAAAACACCACTTTGCATAAGTTAACACGAAATGTCAAATAAACAGATCTAGTGTGTATTAACCCTTGTCATGTAGACACCTTATTTCCTTGTGTTTATGGCTGACATAGTATCAAGTAGGGTCTAAAGGTCCCGCTTTACGATCGACGTGAGAAATACCTTGGCATTTTAGTGTTAATATCCCTATTAAATTGACGGTAATGATGGGTATATAATGCGATAGGATTGTTGTCATAAGGAGTTGACCCACTGAATGTGTGAAATAAAAATATATGGTATGGTTTTCATACAACACTTAATTCACGACTAGCTGTTGCCTTGGATGGAATTCGGATTCCGTTCCAACTTTATTTCGTACGCCACCTCGAGTCTCCAGATGTCGGGGTGTCCATTTACCTGGAACATATCCCGCGTTCCTTTTCTTCTAAGAATTTTTGAAATCGTTCCAGTAGTTTTTGAGTATTTTCGTAATATATAAAAATACAAATCTTTCTTCTTTACAATATTAGGAACTCTATTGGTTTTAGGCTGGAAAAGAGCGGATGGGGAAGGCAGAGGATCGAAAAAAATGGCGCACACTAGGAGAGGCCTATGTCCAGCAGTGGACTACGGTGGGCTAATTGATTGATATTAGTTTTAGGCTTAGATTACACAAAGTACTTTAACCAAAAAACCTCTTTTGCTGTAAGAGAATGCAACATTGCAAAATGGCCACCTTTTTACCCATATAATGTAGGTATTATTTATTTATCTTGTTTTTTATATCGTACATTAAATCTAAAAACCAAATGCCACTCACAAAAATTAATCACGAAATCTCAGAAACTATAACACCTAAAAACTTGAAATTTGAAGTTCCTTATAGGATGCAGACATCCGCTAAGAACAGATTATACGAAATTCTACCCCTAAGGGGGTACAACGGATCTACGCGTACGAAATCGCCTGCCGCTGCTAATAAGATATACCTAATATTACTTTTACTATCTCGTCGTGATCTTAGACTGCCTATTGCACTCCAAAAGTATGACTGTAAAATAAAACAATGGAACAGTACACTTATCTTTAATTAGCGTTACTTTGTAATCTAAATGAAGAAAGTCCTCTAAACTTTGAAACATTTTCATACTGAATTTCATTAAATGCAAATGAAAAGTCTGAAACTCACACATACCTAACCATTTGTCTTGTGACTTAAACATTTTAAATGAAATGCTATTTTTTACTATCCAGTTTGTTCTGCACATAGTAACAGAAACGTGAGGAGACTGACTAAGTTATCGAATCTACACCGCTCAATGTTGGTTTCCCTAAAGGTGGAGTTAAAACAATGTGCTTCAACTCCACCTCGATGGCAACAAATCATTTACGAAAATATGGTGTCAATGTAATACAATACTCTTTATTGTAACACAATAGATAATTGTTACAAAAAAAACTGTTTACAACAATAATAGGACACTACTGTATACCTGTCGGCTCGAAGGACCATCATATGAACGAGTACTTATCTACATATACCATTTGATGCGAGGTTAAATGATAGGCTGGACGTACTTGAGAACCTACGTTTCAGTGAACTAATTTGAGAACTAATTAATTAAATGTATTTCACAGATACAGTATAAGGAAGTGCTTACACGGACATTTTATAAAATTACTGTGACTCGTACAGGTCAATCCGCGGTTTTGTTGCTAGAAGCGGTTTCTTTTAGATATATATATTTATTCATGCCTGATAACGTAACCACTTTCCATCAAGTGGGCGGTATGCTTGTCTGCCACCTAAATGGTATAAAAAAAGCAAAAAATTTTTTTACAGAAATTAAACTAGGGCAAATCGGTTTAACGAAAGTTTTCTCATTTTACTCAATAAAATTCATTGAACAAAACGCTAGGAATATTTATTTATATTATTTTTGAAGAAGTTCTGTGCAATACGTCTGACATTTATACTGAGTGGGACTTAACAAAGTTTTGAGGCCTGTACGATAGAAGTCCTGCGAAGTTGATCAGTGAACATTGCCTTATTTGCGTTTCCACATCGACTTAGTGTAAGTGTTCTAACTATTTCCATCTCAGCAGGGAGCCGAAGGATTATAGGTATGCCTTTGGGACTTGCCACACTGAGTCAAAATTTAATTACTAACACTAACGTGATGTGGTTAAATTATTTGAAGTTCGCTGAATGGGGTAAGTGTTACCCTTTCATATAATATCGATCGTCTACGATCGATACGTCAGTAACAATTTATTGAAATTTTCAAACAATTAATAAGCGTCAAAAGCCCGGTTGTAATCTCTGCCTACCCCTAAGGGAAATAAGCGTGACCATATGTATGTAGCTATAGAATCAAAGAATCAATTTCATTTATTCAGTTTAGGCACACAAAGAGCACATATGAACATCAAAATTGTACAATTGAGTATGTCAAGAAATAATATAAAAATATTAAATAATTTAAAAATAAATCATTGGAAAATGATTCTTTCGCTGGTTCGATAGGTTAGTTCTACTGAGAAGATACCAGCAAGAAATTGAGCGAACTATATTAGAACTAGATTATTTTTCTTTTTTAAATTTGTTAGTTTACAATTTATTTTGTGCGAGCAAGCAAGAGACTTATGTTGACCACACATTAACATCATTAAGATACTCATCCACTTTATAGTAACCTTTACTATGTAGTATATATTACTATGTAATATATATTACTATGTAGTATAATATATAGTATGCGAACTTATTCTATAGATATATTTAGATCGGAAGAAGTCAATATCCGGGATGGAACTAGAAACTAAGCTTTTTCTCCATCTACCGAAATCCTCATGCACTAGCAAACAATGAATGATGTTACAATCTAAATTAATAATTTGCAATAAATTTGAATGCCAAAAATCACTATTTTATTGCATGAACAATACAATAAAATATTATTAAATAGATAATAAGACTGTATATATTTTTAAAGTACGCCTTCATTCTCTGTGAACTTTTCCTGACGAGAAACGTGATGAGTCTATTGTCATGACGTCTTTGTTTATAGTGCAATTCTGCAAGCGACACTGTAATGTATTTATTTTTTATCTAAAGCTAAAGGTAACTTTGAATTTAGAATTGACTTCGGATTTTCTTTGACGTTGAATATAAATACAAGGCACATCTTCAGAAGCCAAGTTGTCGGCCTAGTTCCTGAGGTAAAACGGCATATCAAATTCTTAGAATAGTTTTTTGAATAAAATGTTTCATTAATTTTTCAACGAGTAAATCACAGACTTTTTTTTTTACGTGCGCAAAATCCCCACGGATACCGGAGCCGGTGGAGGAGGTTATGTCGGACTCGAACCGGCTAAAACGCACGCCGCCTGTGGGTCTCTTTGGTTGGCGAAGGCGAGGTTGAGTAAAATCACAGACTAGGCCGTATGTAGCCTAACTAAAGTCAATAAGATGTATAATTCTGTTTTAGGATATTACGATTCAAAAGTAAACATCTTTATTCTTATTTGATATTAGTACATTCACGAGTAACTCTTTTTATTCCTTTATTATTCTGCATACGTAAGTGGAGAAGCCTTTGTCCAGCAGAATGAAAGTTATAGGAACATTTATCATCTTTAATGTCAACTTTCATATTTTAAGATATATTATTGTGTATCCCAATAAATGAAAATAAAAGTTTAATATTATTTTCTTTTGACAATCAGTTTACCACCCACCTTCATATCTGTGCCGTGACAGCGTGGATAAAATGCAATCGATAATTTTCAATAAATAATGTATTTTGTAATAGTGGCCTTCACTGAAGCGACTGCCAGGCTGTGGGTGACAAAAATTTCTGGATGGCCCTGGTAAATGATACAGGATGACATGCGTACAAATGGGGAGACCATGAATGCCAAGACCGTGCAAAATGGAGAAGTTAAAGCCAGAAAGCGGACCCTGGATGTAGTGATGCAAAGATAATGATATCTATTGAAATTGATTAAGATAGGAAAAAAAAAATAAGTTCAAGCGGGATTTGAACCCGCGATTTTACCATTACTTTGATTTTTTTGAATTTTTTGAACCACGCCTCATCATACAAAATCAGCAAAAAAAAATTACAAAACATGCGCTGCCCTATGATAACAAAAGAATGTTTCACAATGAAGCGACCTAATTATGGTGCACAACAAGACTTATTCAAAAATGGAGCCCGAAGGCTCTGCCTCTGATCATGTTTATGTCACATCCACGGAATAGATAATAGCCTTGGTTTTTTATTTACTTACCATTTCAAAAACTTGTGTACAGCAAAAAGAGAAAACAAGTACAGAAAACCTATGCGGTTTATAATCAATGCCTAACGTGTTAAAAAAACAATAAATAACTGATATAGGAAATAAGATTTGAATCTCATTTTGACGCTACGGTGCTAAATGTTATTTAAAGGGCGTAATTCTGGGTGTAGTGCGTTAATTATTCGAGGAACCAGGTAAGCAGTCGTTTGTTCGCCGTAGATATTGTTCGCGACACTCGGCTCACACAACATTCCTCGAGCGGTGCCTCGACTCTTTTCTTTGCCGCCACACCAAAACCTGGAATTCATTACCAGCATACGTGTTTCCTTCTTCCTATAATCCCGGGTCCTTTAAGCGGGGCGTGAAAAAGCATCTGATGGGGCCGCCAAGCTGAGTGCCACCATTGTAACATAGTGTCTGTAATGGTGACCATCTTGCCTGAGCCTTTAGCTTACCATCAGGCGAGGTGAACTCAAGCTGGCGTGTCCTAGATAAAAAAAAACATCCTGTATGCACTCACACAACATTCCTTGTTGCCTCGAGGCACTCAGCTTGGCGGCCCCATCAGATGCTTTTTCACGCCCCGCTTAAAGGACCCGGGATTATAGGAAGAAGGAAACACGTATGCTGGTAATGAATTCCAGGTTTTGGTGGTGCGGCAAAGAAAAGAGTCTTCGAAGTACTTGGTTTTCGTTCGTTTATTCTATTAATTGTTATTTATGGTTATTTTATGTCGAAAATCTTGGTTAAAAAGTTTTCCTTAAGTAATAAATGTTTGACTTGAGTATCTACTGGCAATATCTTGCAATAATAGAACTAATTTTGCTTCGTCAATACTCGAAACAAAGGTGAGTTTAGTTAATAGTCATTGAAGGATATGGTTCTCCTTCTGCATCTCTTACTATACATACAAACATACATACATATAATCACGTCTTTATCCCCGGAGGGTTAGGCAGAGATGAAATTACACCCACATTTCACCAATAATTGAACTCGATCCCACGTAATAGGGGATGAGCCTATTGCCGTCTTCCGGGCACTATTGTTGACTCAAGCTTCAAGATTTGAGGCTGAGTCTGGGCTGTACATATCTGTCTGATGTTAAACAGCCCGATCCCTTAGTCGCCTTGTACGACACCGCATGGGAAGAGATGGGGTGGCCCTAATTCTACTCTGCCGGGAACCACGCGGCGAACTGTCTTACTATACCTGGTTATATAATGTAAGCTACCCTAATCTCACTGAGGAGCAAATTGATAAGCTTGAATATTTTTGAGATTTTTGCTATTAAACTTTTATTTGGCTTACGTACACGTACCTGTATGAATTTTGGTTTGTGATTGCAGAAATGCTCATATTTAGTGATGACGTTGCTAGATCGTTGCGGTTATCCTAGATTTAAATATACCAACTCCTCAGTATACACGAGAGTTCACCGCGAAGATCGGCTATGTTAGCCATCTTCGAGCGCATCAGCGCCGAGCCGACTAGGAGTTGAAGTGGTCAGTGGTGTAGGAGGTAGGACACGACGGTATGCCTGTCCGAATTGAGCAGTCTAACTGGGGAAGTACCTCCACCCTACAGAATACCACGGCTATAATAAGCTCGTGTTGTGTTACCGGTGGTGAGTAGGGTAGCCAGAGCTCACTGGAGAGTTTTTATGCTGTCAGTGGGAAGACCAAAGCCTTGTCCTGATTTTGTGTTCTGCACTGAGGGCACATAAAACCTCTGTTCTTACAGGGTCGGCAGCACGGATGTGACTCCACTGTTGTCACAAACGTTCATAGGCCACGGTAACCACTTTCCATCAGGTGGGCCGTGTGCTTGTCTGCCACCTAAGTTGTATAAAAAAAAGCCATGGCTGAAGTCGGTCGGAAGCATCATCATCACCAATAAAGATACACTTCTGATGCCGTTCGAACACAGACACAAACAAACGCATGTAAATATATTAAATAAAACGTTACGCAATACCATATTCTATTATCCTAAGATCCTATGCTATCTCTTACTAATATTTCAAATGTGAAGGTATGCACCTTTTGAGTATCGATCGGAATTTCACTTTCAGTGAGTTTGCAATGAAAATGCGCGGTAGCCTAGTCGTATAGGTAATGGACTGCTGAGATGAGATCTCGGGTTTGATCCCAGGTTTTACCATGGCACACACCAATGACTTTTCGATGCTTTTCGAAGTTATGTGTGTTTATAAGCGCCCGGTTAATGACAATATGCTCGCCACTTATTACATTGGGACCTAAACATAAACTGGCGAAATGTGGGTGCTAGCACCTCTGCCTACCCCTTCGGGGATATAGGCATGTTATGATATGTTATGTAATGAAAATGACGGTAACTTAACCTACCGACTTCAACTGCGTTACCACATTGTCACGAATATAATATTTAAGTTATTTAAGGTAACTAATAAACATTTGTAAGATCGGTATCGTGCTACAAAATAACCACCATTAACTCTTACCTACCATTAATTTCGTTGACTGTGAGTAAAGAATTATAATTATTCATTCGTATTTTTTTCAGTTGGGCCAACCGTAAATAATGTAAGTGATTTCATTCAGGTTATGCGAGACTTGTAGGTCGATTTTTTCCGTATTGCGGGTAAATTATAATATTTAAGTGTATCGAGCTGAACTGAAGTCAACAGCTAATATTATAAATGGAAAATTTAGTGAAGTTGGATATTTTGAATGTTTGTTATTCAATCACACCCTAAAGACAAGACGAGCACACGGCCCACCTGATGGAAAGTGGTTACTATGACCGTTGAACGTGTGTATGATTTATTACCAGTGGAGTCACATCCGTGCTGCCGACCCTGTGAGAACAGAGATTTTGTGCCGTCAGTGTAGAGGACAAAGTAGGACAAGCCTTTGGTCATCCCACTGACAGCACAAAAACTCTCCAGTGAGCTCTGGCTACCCTACTCACCGCCGGGAACACAACACGAAGTTATTATTACCGCGGTGTACTGTAGGGTGAATGAAAAAGTGTAATGAAACTATTTACATTTTGGACTTTATGCGTTTGTAAATAAAGTCTAAAATTTAATGAATTTCTTTGCTGTGTCTGGTATGACAGTGGTTTTGCTTTAATTGAATTGAGGACCCTGGTTAATTTATTACCGTGATGGATTACAGTCTGGAAGAACGCATAAGCTACTTTTTATCCCGGGAATATATTCCCACGGATAGTGGGAAGGGGATCAAAATCCGCTCTTGAAAATAACTTTTGCTTTCAGTTTGCATTTATATTACAGCCTCTGCAGAAGGAAAATAAATAATAAACAAAGTGTTTTTAACTTTTAATTGACTTTTGTTAGTTGAATGACTTCTGAATTTTGTTATTATAAATACTCTCAACATTTTGTTCTGTCGTGGTAATCGGGATTAGCAGTAAACAAATAAACTGCATTCATTGACTTACAGCACAGCCGTGACAGTATTTAAAAAAGTTCCGTAGACCCTACCAACATCCTCTGTAATCCAAATTCACCTGTAAGTAGGTGCATCTGTTAAATAACGGAAAATATTCTGGCGCAGGTTTTCCTGTCAGGATTGGGAGATCAGACGCTTTATCTAATCATTTTATAAAGAATACTCAACATTATTTATTCAAGTACTATATTAGGAAAGAATTTAATAACGAAACATTCAGTCCAAACACTACATAATCGTACACTTTTTAATTATCATAATGTTGGCGTCACAGATTTAGAGTACACTAGATACTGTAAACTGTTCGTTCCAGTATGAAGCATATCAGGTCGATGAATGACCTCCGCCCCCCCCATGAGCGCCGGCCTGGGGGTGACAGGTGGAGCCGCCTGTCACCCTGGCAGAAGCAGGCCGCGGCGGTGGCGCGCGTGGCGCGCCTCCCCTTTTCCGGGGACGAGTTGGGGACTCTGTAGCCCCCACACCCGCGAAGAAGGCCAGATCGTGAGAGATGGCCCTGGGTCGGCCGGGGTGCGAGGGATATGCCTGTCAACCTCACCTTCGGCAACCAAAGCGACCCACAGGCGGCGTGCGTTTTAGTCGGTTCGAGTCCAACATAATCCGAGGGATATTGCGCACGTAAAAAAAAAAGTATGAAGCATATCAGAAAACTGATGCAGTGCGAGAGCTTACTGCGTCTTCTTTCACTCCGACACTAGCTATCCTACTCTTAACGAATACTCTCAATCAATAATTAGCCTATGCATAGAATTTAGGTATCTCAAAATTTTGGTGTACTGTTTCTACGCTGACCAGACAGGTTGGTACAGGGTTTTATTTCAAGTTCGCCTTCTCTCGCAGTGATATCGTTTGTGTATTTTTCTGTTAGTCGCCTCATACCACATCTTTCAGATGAGATCATCAGATCTCGTCCAAAAGATGTCGTAATAGCAGGTGATGCTAGTTTTCTTTCTCCGTTACCACACAAACAGCTAGACTACTATAGCTAATCTTACATACTCTAAATCTATGACCCACATAAAATGTAAAATGCATACTGCGGTATTAGGGGTTTTATTTTCCGCAAAAACTAAGTACGATAAACTTGGCTCCGGGTGGCGGACGCATGAGATAGCTTTTGTGATATTAGTGCTCGCTACGAGTAATGTAAGTTATTGTGTATAATGATATTTAACGGTTTAGTTCATTTTAAAGGTTTAATGGTTGAAGGAATCTGACTAAAAATCATCAAAATTAATCAAATTGAACAGAAAATATAACTATTAAATCCAAAAATCCTATATGTTCTGATGACTGTATTTCAAAATGGACTAATATTAGGATGTGGTCGTGATAGTATCTTCTTGTCCCCTTAGCTATCCAACGATGTAAGACACTTCTTGACTGGACGGAGTACTAGAATGCCCACCCTCCTTTGTTACAGGGCTAGGCAATAATGTGGAACAACATTGATTACCAAAAAAGTTCACGTAGGCGGAGAAATTATTTCATATTTTTGTGTGATTTAAAAAAGTTTTACAACTGGATCCAGCGTAAAGTTCAATATTTTTATATGTTGATTTCTGTATGAAATAAAACTGGTGACATAAATATTAAGATCCTCTGAAGCTTATAATGTGCTCACGTTTACATATTATATTACCTTTTTCTATTTGCGCGGCTTTGGCCCAATAGGGTATTTAACTGTGCTCATTGAATTAATAATAGTAAAAGAGCGATAAAAGTTACTATTTTATCGTGTTTATTTATTTTTCATCATCCACCGATACTATAATAGTAAATTATTTGACTATTGAATATTATGACGTCACCATAAATTATTTTCTTTCTTTCTTTTATACCACTTAGGTGACAACCAAGCACACGGCCCACCTGATGGAAGGTGGTCACTGTGGCCTATGGACGCGTGCAAAACCAAGAGAGTCACACTCGCGCTGAATTTCTGTCCCGTCAGTGTAAAAGACAAAGCAGGACAAGCTTTTGGTCTTTCCACTGACAGCACAAAATCTCTCCAGTGAGCTCTGGCTACCCTACTCACCGCCGGGAACACAACACGAGGTTATTATGGCCGCGCTATTCTGTAGGGCATAGGTACTTCCCCAGTCGGACTGCTCAAACGGACGGAAATACCAATACTACCTGTTTTTACGTTTACTTCCGTGTACATTATGTAAATATTAATATTAAAATGACAGATTTAGTATTATTATTTACATATAAATTTTACGTTTAGTAAAAAGTAACTAATTTGACTAGTCAGTCAAATACCCAACTATCAACAATATTGAGCCACATCGATATTGAAACGCTACCGCATTTAATCAGATTGACTAAACATTGTCATGTTTGTATACGCGTTATATTGGCAAATCATTTAACTTACCTACAATATATTCCTTGTAATCGGTAATAAATTATCCGAAAATGTTTTACCGTAAAATATATTCTATGCATTATACAGTAACTATGATGAACGATGGTTCTTAATAGCTATACATAAGTTATAAGGGGTACGGCCTGTAGTTTAAGTGGCTCGAGTTTATATTTACGTACACCATATGAGGCTGTCCTTTGGAACTTTGTTAGTAATTTCTAGGGTGTGTAATCCTTAGGACGTTATTTATCTTGTACATTATCTATATGCTGAAGGGTCACAGACGCAGCATAGTTAAGGACTGCGGTCGGACCCATGGATCTGTGGACGATTTCTGTTGTACAGTTATGTTTGTTTAGTATTAGTTAAATGAAGTATAAGCATACAGTATAAATGTGCGTGAATTTATAATGAAACTAACTTCTTTGACTTAATTGCAGAGATAAACGACTTTTTTTAAACATAACATGACATACATAACATATACCGTGAGTATATCACAGAAGGGGTAGGCAGAGGTGCTAGCACCCACGTTTCGCCAGTTTATGTTTAGATCCCAATGTAACAGGTGGCGAGCTTATGGCCATTAACCGGGTACTTATAAACCTGCGATAAATACATACATAACTTCGAAAAGCATCGAAAAGTCATTGGTGTGTGCCATGGTAAAACCTGGGATCGAACTCAAGACCTCGTCTCAGCAGTCCATTACCCATAACACTAGGCTACCGCGGTAACTTTAGGTTAAATTTAGGAATATAATCATAAACTGGTAAGTATTTTACATCTATAAATAATATCGAAGTAAAAGCCGTAGAATAGCATGGGTATGGCACAAATTTCGTCATCATAACAATAGTAGAGTAGAGCTAGAACGCCAGATGAGGACCAGATCGAAAGAGACGGCCCTGAGTCGGCCGGGGTGCGAGGGATATGCTTGTCAACCTCACCTTCGGCAACCAGCAACGGCCCACGGGTGCCGTCCGTCTTAGTCGGTTCGAGTTCGACATAACCTCTCCCACCGGCTCCGGCGGGGGGTCTCCGTGGAGATTTTTTCGGACGTAAAAAAGAGTCGAAAGAAAAAGTTTGCTTTAATTTTAGTTTACTAGTATCCAGAAAAGGCTGCAAAGCTTTTTTATAATTATTCATTGGTGGATTTAAAATTCAGATGGGGTCTCAAATGAATTGGAAATCCGCCGATGAATTCCAGTAAAGCTTTATTTATACATCAATTAATTGATACATTCCAAGTTACAAAAAGGTTTGTAAATATTTTAATGTAAATCTACTTATTTCGTTGACTGTACTTACGCAATGGTTTCGTACCTACTAAAATTGATTTCACAAATCATGGGGGCTACTACTATCTCTAGCAAAAAATCTTACTTTGTAACTTTCATAGCGAGATTTGGATTTGGATATATAGTTAATTTATTAAGTAACATACCATAGCATACCATCAACAGTAGGGTTTGCAAAAAAATTTAAATTTAATACCTAGTTGTTAAGATGTGCATGCAAAAAAACACTTGAATGGATTCTACGATATAAAGAACTTTGATGCCCTCTTTATTCGTAACGAGAATGCACATTTAAGAGGATACCATCTGAAGTTGTGCACTAGCTTCTCCAACAACAATCCTCACAGACATTTCATCAGTAACAGAACGTGGAACAAGCTCCCAGAAAATGTAGTCTCTGCTGACAGTATCAACCAGTTTAAAAGTACTTTACTACTTAGAGTACTTTATTTGTCAAGATTGATCTGATGGTGAGTGTCCAATTGATAATATGAAAGTAAAGTAAGATTGAAATAATATTACTTTTAAGAGATGGTGGTAGGACCCCAGATCTAGTGTCCGACTGAGTCACGAGCAAATAGTTCGACTGTCAGATTACACACTTGAGTGGAGTGAGCTCACGCTGCGGCAGTCGGTGGCGCAATCAGATTGAAATGTTATCTAGGTTGTAAGATATCTTTGTTTCGAATTTCACTTGTTTTCAAGTAGGTAGTTTTATATCCCTCTTTGTAGTGTTTACTTACATGTACCTATATTTGAGATAGATGTAAGGTTGTTATAAGCAACAAACACTTACGGGGATGAGTTAACTGGATTTAGCGTTTGAAATTGGATACTTGTCAATGTGTTATTCGAAAGAGTAGCCTACTAGTAATAATAAATTATCTACTAGTAGATACGCTTTTATTACTATCAAGTAATATCAACCAGTTCAGTCTTTAGAAACAAACATAGAAATTTTATCTCTTTATAATATGGAAAGGCAACAAGTAATGAGATGTAGAAAATTATATATTTTTTTTGGAAATTTTTCTATTCCTGGTAAGTACACTTACGACCAACTGAACAATTGAATTCAAATGAAGAGGTGGCTTGCCAAGCTTGACCAAACAGAACAGTTATCTATTAAATCATTCAAGGTCTTTAGACCACAATGCATAAAAAGCTTCAAATGAAACGCAGAACAACATTCGCCTCTCATTTCAAAACTAAGTTACAAATTATCCGTACCGAAGTACCAGCTCAAACAGCACAGCCTCATAATTGAATAGAAAGCGTAACATAATATCCACTGAGTCGTTTTACAAACTACAACTTGGGGGTAAATGGTAATTCAAGAACGGTTCTAAAGAGCTCCTGAAGCCTTTGTGTAATGTAAAAGCTATCATTGTTTTCAAACATTCACTTCTAAGTTAATAAGTGCCTGGTATATCCATTTAACGGCTTGAAGTGTCAAAGTTTAGATAGATGTTACAATCTTTTAGCGAGCTTGTAACCTCAACAAGTGGCTCGAGATCTGGGAGTGTATTCGTATATTATAATGCGTAAATAAAATTATCAGCTGCATTGCACTCATCATAGCTAGGCCTCCTAACTAGATGGACTGACAACGTGACTGGGACAGACTGGATGGTGGAGGATCGGGTGCAATAGCGCACATTAGGATAACCCTGCACTTTATCCAGCAAAGGATTGTAATGGACTTATGGCGACATGTAACCAGCGCCATCTAGCGACAGCACGCCGAACTAGGACATCACTGTGAATCCTACATCACGCAATTGGAGTTCTCGCGCTGGTGCAATATATGTACATAATTCTTACGACAATCGCTGGGGCGCGGCCCGCCAGACGTGATCACCATGCCTGGTCGGAGGATCCTCCTTTTGTGGCGGAGAAACATCATACCTTGTTCCTCCACAGACTAATTGATTGATTAAGCATACGCACGTACAGATAACATAACATATATGAAAAGTGTACGTGGGAGAACTATGCTCTAGCCAGTACGTGTGGAGGTACGCGAATCAAAGTACCTATAAGTAGATTTTTGAACGGTTTCATAAACCAAAAATAGCAAATATTATCTTATTGTTTGAAGGCTTACAATTGTATATTTATGAATATACCTACAACAAATAGTTTTATTTTAGGAATCACCAACAACCCTCCCTGCAGAGCCTGCATAAGAGAGGAAGAAACAGCGGCACATGTGCTCCTACACTGTTCTGCACCTGCCACATGATCACAGATCACAGTCGCGTGAATACCTTAAAGGACGCTATTTTTCAATGAGTTGGGGTGAATCGAGTTAAATGTCCACCTTCATGCAAAAACTGCTCCATGACGTGGAGTTCTGGATACTAGCCCGTGATACCATACCATACCATCTATAGTTCTGTACTGACAGCCGACAGTGGTTTGGTCAAACTTTGAAAAGGGCCTAATCTGGAAATTAAATGCATGAATGGTTTTTAAAATTTAAGATTATTTCAAGAGTTTTAGGGTAAATACATATAAGAACGAAGAATAGAATTTGGACCACCCCATCTCTTCCCATGCGGTGTCGTACAAGGCGACTAAGGGATAGGGGTGTTTAACGTCAGACAGATATATACAGTCCAGACTCAGACTCAGATGCATGGCTTGAGTCAACAATAGTGCACGGAAGATGGCTATAGGCTCACCCTCTATTACGTGGGACCAAATTTAATGATTGGTTAAATGTGGGATTATATCTATCTATCTACATTTAAGAAAATATTTACATATAAATCAGATAGTTCAAAAAAACTCCTTACTGCTATCAAGAGAAAGGTTAAGACGTATAGGGTGCGGATCATGCCGGAAATTTAAAACGATGGTAAAAGGAAATTGTACTATGACGTGTGAGCATTATATCGTTCGAATTTGACCTTCAATATACTTTTCCATGGGTTTGGCTCAACTTCATAGTTTTTTATATGACGTGGCAAATGATGTTGTTGTCCTAGTGTTAAATTCAGCAAAAATAACACTCCATTTTTAAAACACACAGGAATAGCTTAATTGTTCAACGTGGCAGTTTTCTTTTCTAAATAAACAAAAATGATGACAGACCGCATCCTTTTTTAAGCTCTTGATCCCGAGTGTTCCAAAAATGTCATATTCGTTAAGACTTGTCAGAAGCCTCAATGACAATTTAATGATGATGATGAATATAATTAATGTAAATAAAGTGCGTATTTGTGTTTTGTATTTAATTGTTTTACCAACATAAGTGTGCGCAGGGAGTGAAAGGTATTACTTCCCGCAAGCTCTGGCTGTGGACTGGATTTTCCAAGTGACTACATTATGGTGTTCTTCAAGAAGGGCATTAGAAGTTTCTTATTGGGTGAGCAGCACGAGTGTGACGCCACTGGTATTACACGGTACCCAATTTTCATCAAATGGGCCGTGTGCTCGACTGTCACCTAAGTGTATAAAGAAAGGTTGTCTACTAGGTGGATCTGCTAAGCCACCATTTCACTACTATACACACAAACATGATATTATCTAAATGAGCATGATGAGACGTTGTGACTACAATTGTACTGAATATAACTGATCGTTAGTTCGAGTATTATCATCTATTCTGTTCGATGTTTTCAACGAATGATCTATTTTCACCCCGGTACGAATTATCACATCCAAATATCAAGGCTACTAGTCAATATTCATAGTTCAGTTCATTGTGTTTTACACACGATTCCTGTGAGGACATTTCAGAGTATTAGGTATGCCACCTAAGTTGTTTTACGTTTTCGTTTTCATTCTTACAGTAGTGAAAACGAAGAAGTAAAAACATCGTCTATTGGTCGTGTTGCTGGTTGACCGGAAAGTGGTCTATTGTACGAGCAATCACTGAATTAAAACGTGTGACCTACAACAAAGCAGAAAACACATAGCAAATTGCGATACATTTACGCAGTACATGCGTGCTTGTTGCTTTAATGTGTGGTAAATTAAGTAAAAGGAGTTGCCATAAGTAACAAATCTTGTCACATATTTTGTGAATTTTAATATTAAGATATAAAGAAAGAAAGAAGAAAGAAAAAAGAATGAAAGAAGAGAGAAAGAAGACAGAAAGAAGTAAGAAAGAAAGAAATTCGAGAAACTCACAATGTAAAGTACAGAGGATCTAAAATCAATACACTTATTTATAATTGTAGATATTAATAATAATCAAATTATCTGATCTAAGGTAAAAAAAGTTCGATGAACTGAAAAAATCCAGAAGTCTAGATTTTACTGTCTTTTTTATACCATAATTGTTTTATTTATAAAACAGTATGTCCTTATTGAATGTTGCGTACGTCTATTCTATAATTATTTATGTACCAGAAACTTCTAAAATGTAGTTTGTTTTAGTTTGTATTTATGTGGTTAATTTACCTTTGTGAAACTAAGTTTAAACGTTGTTGGTTTCGTAATTTATGTGTGTCTAGGCAAATGTGGGCAACTTATGTCAGTATTCACTGTTTTGAGGTAGGACTCCAGACTTTTTTTTAACGTGAGTGAGTTTGATCTCCTCAGAAACTACCGCGCCAGAACCGGGCAATTCGACTGACCTAGGGCCATGGAAGATACCCGTCATGTGTGGGACTATGGTGTCCCCATCTTGCCCCAGAAAGGGAAAGGGACGCAATCGGCCTGCTTTTGCTAGGTTAACAGGTGGCTCCACCTATGCCAAGATACTTAATTTCCAAACACCAAACATTGCCCAAAAATAATTCAAGAATGCTAGATTCCATCTCATTACAATATTTCCAAAGACGGACACAAATTATTGTTCCGGAATATCATTTGAAAATAACCCAACTTAAACAAACCTGTACCTTCCAAAAGAAATCCGAAGAATACCCGATAAAATCAATTTTGTTCCAATAATCTTTTATACAATAGATAGAGCGTACTCAGCTAGTCTGCACACATAAAAGTCGCTTTGAAACCAATAAGAAGCTTTTGTACAGACGCAAATTGTGATCTTTGTACGTATAGGGGATTTGAGAATATTGTCATTGCCGTTCAATGTTTGAAATAAAGAATAGGTATGTAGAAATCAATCCGTGGTACGAGCTAGGAAACAATAGTTTTCAGTTGTGATATTTGTAATATCTTGAAATGTATTTATGATAGGCACAGTTCCCTATTGTTTAACAAAAAACATACGACAAAATATCATTTTACAAACACCGTTTGAAAAACTATTCATTCAAAAAACTTTCATTTCGCAAACATATTAATAAAAGCAATCATTTGACATAATACAGTTTTCGCAAATGTATTACTTACGAAATGTTTTAAATGTTAAAATTGTATTTAAAAAAAAAATACTGCATTAACATAAGTTAATGCAGTATTTTTTTTATATATATATATATATATAAATCAGCCCTACAGAATACCGCGGTTATATAACTTCGTGTTGTGTTCCCGGCGGTGAGTAGGGTAGCCAGAGCTCACTGGAGAGTTTTTGTGCTGTCAGTGGGATGACCAAAGGCTTGTCCTGTTTTGTCCTCTACTCTGACGGCACAAAATCTCTGTTCTTACAGGGTCGGCAGCACGAATGTGACTCCACTGGTGTTACACACGTTCATAGGTCATGGTAACCACTTTCCATCAGGTGGACCGTGTGCTTGTCTGCCACCTAAGTTGTATAAAAAAAAAGTTAAATTCGGTTCTGGTGATGTGGTCACAGTTCTAATATAACCTAACATGTCATTTAGTTTTGGTTGAACTTACATAATATATTAACCATCATTTCCTGCTGAAAATAAAATATACAAAGGAAGAAAAAAAATACATTTATTTACAAACACAACGCACATTACATCTTATACTTACATATACACGAATTAAAAACATCCTGTATATGTACTTATCAATTTAAAAAAAATACCAATCGATTTGAGAACTTACTCCTTTTTGGAAATCGGTTAAAAAGTAAAATTGTTCTTCTAACTAACATGTTTAAAAAATAATCAACAGGCATAATGCAATTTTTACATACTTACATACTTATAATCACGCACATATCCCTGGAGCGTTAGGCAGAGGTGAATTACCACCCCATTTCACTAATCATTTAATTCGGTCCCACATAATAGGGGGTTAGCCTATTGCCGTTTTCCGAGCACAATTGTTGACTCAAGTCATGCATCTGAGGCCGATTCTGGGCTATATATATGTGTCTGATGTTTTCCAAGTAAATATTTTATCTAATGAGTAGTTTATTAAACAATAATTTGTAAAATAATAAATTTATCAAGTATAATTTGGTCAACCCAAGTGCGACCGGCGTCGGAACATCGGATACGACTGGGTGCTTCGCGGTGAACTCGCGGACGGCGCCGCCGTCACATGCTATGCGGACGCTAGTGACGGCGAGCGGGGCTACATACCGCGAAGCGACCCTGAGGGCCACGATCGCGGTTGCTCAAGTCGTGGAACGGATCCGGCGGCTGGGCCTGAGGTAGCTCTCCATAAATCCGAGGCCATGTTCTTTCATGGACCTCGGCGCACGCCACCACCTGGTTCCAGTCTCACAGTGGGAGGCACTCTCATCGGCATCAAGCCCCAGATGAAATATCTGGTGCTCGTGCTCGACGGCCGGTGGGTTTGCATTTGTTTGTTGGTGGGGAAGCACTTCCGAAGTCTGGGCCCCAAATTGGTGGGCACAGCCAACGCTATGGCACCATTGCCCGGAGGACTCCTGCAGGAGACTCTACGCGGGTGTCGTGCGGTCCATGGCCCTGTACGGGTGTCCCATGTGAGCGGACACCCTGAATGATCGGCACATGCCCCTGCTGCAGCGTCCGCAGCAGAAGTTGGCGTGCCGCATCATAAGGGGGTACCGCACGATATCATTCAACGCGGCGAGTCTCCTCGCTGGATCGCCACCTTGGATACTGGAAGCGAGGTCCCTTTCGGCGCTATACCGGTTCCGAAAGGCGACGCAGGAGCGGGGTCACGATCCCGAGCCCGAAGAAATTCGGGCTCGGGATCGGGGAAAGAGTTTGACGATTAGATCATTTTAAAAAGTGTAAAATAAAAATTAAATTAATATTTTATAAAACCCTTGTTACTAAAAACAACCCCCAAAAAGTCGAAAGACAACTGGCTAACAATAGCTAGGTATGTCATAGTCAATTAATAACTAAGGTATTATAAGGAAAGTAGTTTTTGTCTATTCTGCACCATTTGGCCAAACATTTCACGATTCTTTCAAAATGTCTCATAACATAAACTCACGCCTATATCCCCGAAGGGGTAAGCAGAGGTGCTAGCACCCATATTTCGCCAGTTAAGTTTAGGTCCCAATGTAAAAGGTGGCGAGCCTATTGCCATTAACCGGGCACTTATAAACCTTCGATAAATACACACATAACTTGAAACGTCATTGGTGTGTGCCATGGTAAAACCTGGGATCGAACCCGACACCTCGTCTCAGCATTGACCATTGCCCATACCACTAGGCTACTGCGGTTAGGTTATAGGTCTCATAACCATTACGATAAATTATCGTAAGTACTCTTCACGTCTTTAATAGCATGTCAATAATATTACATCTTCTAACCACGTATGATATCTACCACAAGTATCGACATAAATCAGTTCGATGCTTGACTCCCCGTGGCGCACCCACGATATTGATTCCTGAAAACCAATACGTTTTCCCTTAGAAAATAGATATACGCGTGGGTTAAGGTATGCACTTCAGGCGGGTAACCATAGACGTGTCATAATTATAATATGAGTTGAAGGCATGGAGACTTATTATACATCTTTATGGCGCTGCCGAATAACAATGAGAACAGCGATATATCTGACTAATATTATTAATGTAAAAGTTTGTGGAGATGATCCAGCAACCGAAGACCCAAAGATGGTGTGCATTTTTGTCGGTGGTGATATAATAAATAAAAAACAAAATAAAACAAATTTTATTTCTCACCAACAACCAAATTACAAAATATAGTGTTTGCACAAATTTAGGTAAACATAGTCTGGTTGTGGATCGCTGGTGCCTGTTGTATGTAATAAATTACCTGTATCACTGGTCACCAGGATTCCACTGTAACACAAATAGTATGTTGTGCTCAAAAAATAAATTACAGAATTTTTTGGTTTTGGTTCAAATTATGCTATCGTTCACAATATATTAAGCATGCTATGTGTGTGTGAGTGTGCGCGCGCGCGCGCGTGTGTGTGTGTGTGTGTATGCATTTATATGATTAATGATAAGATGATTAGAGGTTCACAAACAAGCAGTCACTTTAAGACTTTCAGTAATTCTTCTGTGGTAGAATATGTCTGACAAAGAAGCCATTCGTGGAGTATAGTTTTGCTCTTGTACACATTTAGACCATAAAGACATAAGATTTTATGAAGTTTATTATGAAGGTACGGTCCCAGAAAAATAAAGAATTTTTGGCCAAATGATGTCCTGACCCTCGAGGAGACAGCTACAAGATGATTGCGGCGAGTAGTGT
The DNA here is from genome assembly GCA_963662185.1 of Eilema griseolum. NCBI lineage: Eukaryota > Metazoa > Arthropoda > Insecta > Lepidoptera > Erebidae > Eilema > Eilema griseolum. The sequence continues at coordinate 12,220,413 of OY759252.1, forward strand.
CTGCCCTAAACTCTGTTAAAGAGTGCTGTTTGATTACAGTAGCCAGAACAAAGAGCTGTCTGACGGCTAGTACTTGGCAGTATTCATAAAGCTCAGTTGTAGGACACAGGCGAGGCTTAAAACAAAAAACCTTCAAAACAGCCCTCTGAGCACGCTCCAATACCAGGAACGGAGTCTTATCAGCGCCACCCCATGTTGTAATGCAGTAACTTAAAATAGATTGGCATATCGCGAGATAGACCAGCTTCATCATGTTCGGGTCAGCTGAGTAACGTAATTGCCGAAAGATGTAAATAAGTTTGCGCACCCGACCCGTTAAGTAGTCAATATGTGGTTTGAAGGTTAAATTTTGGTTAAGCACAATTCCTAAATATTTAATGGATGAAACTCTATCAATGATGCAGCGGGCAAAAGCCAAGAGCCGGCCGTCAACTGGTAAAGCAGTGATTTGTAACGAGTTATCTGGGGGCTCGTCAAAGTTGCGAATTGTAAAATGGATAACCTTAGTTTTAGTCACGTTTAAAGTTAGTAGGTTTTTTTCTTAAGCCATTGGGTAACGATATTAAATCCGTTTTAAGCCAAATCGTACGTCCCAGTCAAGGTATCGGAAGAAAACACCAGTGCTGTGTCATCAGCATAAGAAAATATTTGTCCATTGGCAAGTACAAGATTACATAGGTCGTTTACGCAAATTAAAAACAGGCTTGGGCCTAGAACACTCCCCTGAGGAACGTCATACTCAATGGAAGTTTCAGAACTTGCATAAAGACCAATCTTAACATACTGGGATCTACCAGTAAGATAACTCTGGAACAAAGATAGTTGATTTCCTCTCACACCCAATGATTCAAGCTTAGACAGCAAGATAGGAATCGAAACCGTATCGAATGCTTTCGCAACATCCAGGAAGAGTGCGACACATTTCTGCTTATTATCTAGTTTCTTAACTATGTGATCCACTAAGTTGTACACAATAAAATAACGCATAGGCTATTTCTTATCTAGGAATTGAGTTACCACGTGTTGCGGAAACGGGATTAAAATTCCACGTGGCTCCGAGGCCCTGTGTGTTAGCTAAGAAATAATATATAACTTTTATCAAACTGAAATGTGAACATTAAATAAAAGAATAAAAACTTTATTGACGGTATTTACGCACAGAATATCTAAATGAATTTAAAGAAAAAAGGATAATACAGCTCTTCTTCTATGGCCAACTGTATCATAATGTAAGTTTTTTCCATTACGATACAACTTTAGCTACATTTTTTCTACATAGTCTGTGGACATAGCGCTACATACATGCATTTTGGGCGCTCAACGTTTCTGTCATTATGCGCAAATTATGTTAATTATTTAATGAGATTAGATAAAGAAATATGAGCAACTGTACATAATTCGGTCTTAAAGAACCCCTATAATGCAACAGTTTCATTAACTACTATGTAATGATTTTTTGCCTGGCCCAAAGTGATTTAACCAAATATAATCTGCTGAAGTACCTACGGCATATAGCAACCCTTGTTTTTAAAAACTTATTTGTTAAACTGAGGTTTTTCGTAAAGTAAAGGTGTCCCCATCAGACGGACTAAAGACTAAATTCGAAAGGGAAACCCGTTAAGCCCCTATCTCTCCGAAAAACCGTGTAATAGGGTCGCTATACCATAGATAATGTACTCAGTACTTATCCTGTTTAGATAAGAAAATAATATTCCATAACATTTTTTGGTGTTGTCGATCGAAGTCCGATGCTATTTTGACATATTATGATAGGATAGGTAACTGAAAATTGACAAAAAGAAAATAATATCCGACAGGGATAATATAATAACGGACTGGTTGTGGTTTTACAGAATGTACTACTTCTTATCCTTCTTTGTACAAAGAAAGAGAAATCTTTGGATAAAACCTGCCCCCACCATGACTGTAGCTGTAGCTGACTATAGCTGCACGATGTCTAGGGACTTTAGTTTGAGGTGTAAGATTTCTTAAGACATATCTTTCGTACCCTGACTTTTTTTTTATTTATACCACTTAGGTGGCAGACAAGCACACGGCCCACCTGATGGGAAGTGGTTACCGTGGCCTATTGACGTATACAACAGCAGGGGTGTTACACTCGCGTTGCCGACCACGAAGAAACCTTCTTATGCCTCTCTTGAAGAACCCCATATTGTAGGCTACCCCAGTACCTTGTAAAAGAATAATAATTTTGACAGCTCGTTCCTACAAAGTATCGTTAGTATTATGATCTATTCTGTGGTATCATATATTTTCAGTAAAATATGGTAGATACAGATAAAAGTTATTAAAATGTTTATACATATTATCACGCCTTTATCCCCGGAGGGTTAGGCAGAGGTGAATTAACACCTCATGTCACCAATCATTAAATTCGGATAAAAATGAACCGATAATTCGTACAAATGTCGGTAGATGGCTCTTAACCGTCACTGTATAGAAGAATTTGGATGGTTTCGGGTGAAAGTTCTTTGGCTTAGTGGTCAGTTCATTCCCCTGTAAGGCAAATCCGATGAATCGATTCATTTTTTTCTATATCGCAATCGATTTGAATAGTTATCATACTAAATGCTTTAAAATATCATTTTATAAGTATATTTTAGAGAAAAGAAAAGTATTGTCAATTCAATAAATCATTACTTACCTAATTTATATCGAGATTAACAAGTTAGTACGGTGTTTGATTATTTGGACTAAAATTAATTTGGAGTACTATTTCTTTTTATTTTTTATAAATCTAATAAATTCCTTTAATGAAGCCTTGGGCCGAAGTAAGACGCGAGAAACTAGAAACCTTTTCAATACAGGGTCGGAGATTGTTCCAGCGATCAAACAATGGAACAGAACATCCGCCATTTATATTTCAGTAGTGGACGACCTTGAGTGATAATGAAGACATTACTAATGCCTAGTAATTATTATAATTGGGTATTGTGTGACTAGTCAAATTAGTTACTTTTTTTTAAACGTCAAAACGGTAAGTTATAAGGAAGCTTGTATGAAATAAATGATTGTGACGTCATAATATTAAAAAATCTAATTTACTATAGGTTAGGTTGGGTGGATGATCAAAAATAAATAAACACGATATATCACGATATACCTATATAGTAACTTTTGTTTTTTTTTTAACTAACCTAACATGTCATTTAGTTTTGGTTGAACTTACATAATATATTAACCATCATTTCCTGCTGAAAATAAAATATACAAAGAAAGAAAAAAAATACATTTATTTACAAACACAACGCACATTACATCTTATACTTACATATACACGAATTAAAAACATCCTGTATATGTACTTACCAATTTAAAAAAAATACCAATCGATTTGAGAACTTACTCCTTTTTGGAAATCGGTTAAAAAGTAAAATTGTTCTTCTAACTAACATGTTTAAAAAATAATCAACAGGCATAATGCAATTTTTACATACTTACATACTTATAATCACGCACATATCCCTGGAGCGTTAGGCAGAGGTGAATTACCACCCCATTTCACTAATCATTTAATTCGGTCCCACATAATAGGGGGTTAGCCTATTGCCGTTTTCCGAGCACAATTGTTGACTCAAGTCATGCATCTGAGGCCGATTCTGGGCTATATATATGTGTCTGATGTTTTCCAAGTAAATATTTTATCTAATGAGTAGTTTATTAAACAATAATTTGTAAAATAATAAATTTATCAAGTATAATTTGGTCAACCCAAGTGCGACCGGCGTCGGAACATCGGATACGACTGGGTGCTTCGCGGTGAACTCGCGGACGGCGCCGCCGTCACATGCTATGCGGACGCTAGTGACGGCGAGCGGGGCTACATATCGCGAAGCGACCCTGAGGGCCACGACCGCGGTTGCTCAAGTCGTGGAACGGATCCGGCGGCTGGGCCTGAGGTAGCTCTCCATAAATCCGAGGCCATGTTCTTTCATGGACCTCGGCGCACGCCACCACCTGGTTCCAGTCTCACAGTGGGAGGCACTCTCATCGGCATCAAGCCCCAGATGAAATATCTGGTGCTCGTGCTCGACGGCCAGTGGGTTTGCATTTGTTTGTTGGTGGGGAAGCACTTCCGAAGTCTGGGCCCCAAATTGGTGGGCACAGCCAACGCTATGGCGCCATTGCCCGGAGGACTCCTGCAGGAGACTCTACGCGGGTGTCGTGCGGTCCATGGCCCTGTACGGGTGTCCCATGTGAGCGGACACCCTGAATGATCGGCACATGCCCCTGCTGCAGCGTCCGCAGCAGAAGTTGGCGTGCCGCATCATAAGGGGGTACCGCACGATATCATTCAACGCGGCGAGTCTCCTCGCTGGATCGCCACCTTGGATACTGGAAGCGAGGTCCCTTTCGGCGCTATACCGGTTCCGAAAGGCGACGCAGGAGCGGGGTCACGATCCCGAGCCCGAAGAAATTCGCTCGGCTCGGGATCGGGGAAAGAGTTTGACGATTAGATCATTTTAAAAAGTGTAAAATAAAAATTAAATTAATATTTTATAAAACCCTTGTTACTAAAAACAACCCCCAAAAAGTCGAAAGACAACTGGCTAACAATAGCTAGGTATGTCATAGTCAATTAATAACTAAGGTATTATAAGGAAAGTAGTTTTTGTCTATTCTGCACCATTTGGCCAAACATTTCACGATTCTTTCAAAATGTCTCATAACATAAACTCACGCCTATATCCCCGAAGGGGTAAGCAGAGGTGCTAGCACCCATATTTCGCCAGTTAAGTTTAGGTCCCAATGTAAAAGGTGGCGAGCCTATTGCCATTAACCGGGCACTTATAAACCTTCGATAAATACACACATAACTTGAAACGTCATTGGTGTGTGCCATGGTAAAACCTGGGATCGAACCCGACACCTCGTCTCAGCATTGACCATTGCCCATACCACTAGGCTACTGCGGTTAGGTTATAGGTCTCATAACCATTACGATAAATTATCGTAAGTACTCTTCACGTCTTTAATAGCATGTCAATAATATTACATCTTCTAACCACGTATGATATCTACCACAAGTATCGACATAAATCAGTTCGATGCTTGACTCCCCGTGGCGCACCCACGATATTGACTCCTGAAAACCAATACGTTTTCCCTTAGAAAATAGATATACGCGTGGGTTAAGGTATGCACTTCAGGCGGGTAACCATAGACGTGTCATAATTATAATATGAGTTGAAGGCATGGAGACTTATTATACATCTTTATGGCGCTGCCGAATAACAATGAGAACAGCGATATATCTGACTAATATTATTAATGTAAAAGTTTGTGGAGATGATCCAGCAACCGAAGACCCAAAGATGGTGTGCATTTTTGTCGGTGGTGATATAATAAATAAAAAACAAAATAAAACAAATTTTATTTCTCACCAACAACCAAATTACAAAATATAGTGTTTGCACAAATTTAGGTAAACATAGTCTGGTTGTGGATCGCTGGTGCCTGTTGTATGTAATAAATTACCTGTATCACTGGTCACCAGGATTCCACTGTAACACAAATAGTATGTTGTGCTCAAAAAATAAATTACAGAATTTTTTGGTTTTGGTTCAAATTATGCTATCGTTCACAATATATTAATCATGCTATGTGTGTGTGAGTGTGCGCGCGCGCGCGCGTGTGTGTGTGTGTGTGTATGCATTTATATGATTAATGATAAGATGATTAGAGGTTCACAAACAAGCAGTCACTTTAAGACTTTCAGTAATTCTTCTGTGGTAGAATATGTCTGACAAAGAAGCCATTCGTGGAGTATAGTTTTGCTCTTGTACACATTTAGACCATAAAGACATAAGATTTTATGAAGTTTATTATGAAGGTACGGTCCCAGAAAAATAAAGAATTTTTGGCCAAATGATGTCCTGACCCTCGAGGAGACAGCTACAAGATGATTGCGGCGAGTAGTGTCTGCCCTAAACTCTGTTAAAGAGTGCTGTTTGATTACAGTAGCCAGAACAAAGAGCTGTCTGACGGCTAGTACTTGGCAGTATTCATAAAGCTCAGTTGTAGGACACAGGCGAGGCTTAAAACAAAAAACCTTCAAAACAGCCCTCTGAGCACGCTCCAATACCAGGAACGGAGTCTTATCAGCGCCACCCCATGTTGTAATGCAGTAACTTAAAATAGATTGGCATATCGCGAGATAGACCAGCTTCATCATGTTCGGGTCAGCTGAGTAACGTAATTGCCGAAAGATGTAAATAAGTTTGCGCACCCGACCCGTTAAGTAGTCAATATGTGGTTTGAAGGTTAAATTTTGGTTAAGCACAATTCCTAAATATTTAATGGATGAAACTCTATCAATGATGCAGCGGGCAAAAGCCAAGAGCCGGCCGTCAACTGGTAAAGCAGTGATTTGTAACGAGTTATCTGGGGGCTCGTCAAAGTTGCGAATTGTAAAATGGATAACCTTAGTTTTAGTCACGTTTAAAGTTAGTAGGTTTTTTTCTTAAGCCATTGGGTAACGATATTAAATCCGTTTTAAGCCAAATCGTACGTCCCAGTCAAGGTATCGGAAGAAAACACCAGTGCTGTGTCATCAGCATAAGAAAATATTTGTCCATTGGCAAGTACAAGATTACATAGGTCGTTTACGCAAATTAAAAACAGGCTTGGGCCTAGAACACTCCCCTGAGGAACGTCATACTCAATGGAAGTTTCAGAACTTGCATAAAGACCAATCTTAACATACTGGGATCTACCAGTAAGATAACTCTGGAACAAAGATAGTTGATTTCCTCTCACACCCAATGATTCAAGCTTAGACAGCAAGATAGGAATCGAAACCGTATCGAATGCTTTCGCAACATCCAGGAAGAGTGCGACACATTTCTGCTTATTATCTAGTTTCTTAACTATGTGATCCACTAAGTTGTACACAATAAAATAACGCATAGGCTATTTCTTATCTAGGAATTGAGTTACCACGTGTTGCGGAAACGGGATTAAAATTCCACGTGGCTCCGAGGCCCTGTGTGTTAGCTAAGAAATAATATATAACTTTTATCAAACTGAAATGTGAACATTAAATAAAAGAATAAAAACTTTATTGACGGTATTTACGCACAGAATATCTAAATGAATTTAAAGAAAAAAGGATAATACAGCTCTTCTTCTATGGCCAACTGTATCATAATGTAAGTTTTTTCCATTACGATACAACTTTAGCTACATTTTTTCTACATAGTCTGTGGACATAGCGCTACATACATGCATTTTGGGCGCTCAACGTTTCTGTCATTATGCGCAAATTATGTTAATTATTTAATGAGATTAGATAAAGAAATATGAGCAACTGTACATAATTCGGTCTTAAAGAACCCCTATAATGCAACAGTTTCATTAACTACTATGTAATGATTTTTTGCCTGGCCCAAAGTGATTTAACCAAATATAATCTGCTGAAGTACCTACGGCATATAGCAACCCTTGTTTTTAAAAACTTATTTGTTAAACTGAGGTTTTTCGTAAAGTAAAGGTGTCCCCATCAGACGGACTAAAGACTAAATTCGAAAGGGAAACCCGTTAAGCCCCTATCTCTCCGAAAAACCGTGTAATAGGGTCGCTATACCATAGATAATGTACTCAGTACTTATCCTGTTTAGATAAGAAAATAATATTCCATAACATTTTTTGGTGTTGTCGATCGAAGTCCGATGCTATTTTGACATATTATGATAGGATAGGTAACTGAAAATGGACAAAAAGAAAATAATATCCGACAGGGATAATATAATAACGGACTGGTTGTGGTTTTACAGAATGTACTACTTCTTATCCTTCTTTGTACAAAGAAAGAGAAATCTTTGGATAAAACCTGCCCCCACCATGACTGTAGCTGTAGCTGACTATAGCTGCACGATGTCTAGGGACTTTAGTTTGAGGTGTAAGATTTCTTAAGACATATCTTTCGTACCCTGACTTTTTTTTTATTTATACCACTTAGGTGGCAGACAAGCACACGGCCCACCTGATGGGAAGTGGTTACCGTGGCCTATTGACGTATACAACAGCAGGGGTGTTACACTCGCGTTGCCGACCACGAAGAAACCTTCTTATGCCTCTCTTGAAGAACCCCATATTGTAGGCTACCCCAGTACCTTGTAAAAGAATAATAATTTTGACAGCTCGTTCCTACAAAGTATCGTTAGTATTATGATCTATTCTGTGGTATCATATATTTTCAGTAAAATATGGTAGATACAGATAAAAGTTATTAAAATGTTTATACATATTATCACGCCTTTATCCCCGGAGGGTTAGGCAGAGGTGAATTAACACCTCATGTCACCAATCATTAAATTCGGATAAAAATGAACCGATAATTCGTACAAATGTCGGTAGATGGCTCTTAACCGTCACTGTATAGAAGAATTTGGATGGTTTCGGGTGAAAGTTCTTTGGCTTAGTGGTCAGTTCATTCCCCTGTAAGGCAAATCCGATGAATCGATTCATTTTTTTCTATATCGCAATCGATTTGAATAGTTATCATACTAAATGCTTTAAAATATCATTTTATAAGTATATTTTAGAGAAAAGAAAAGTATTGTCAATTCAATAAATCATTACTTACCTAATTTATATCGAGATTAACAAGTTAGTACGGTGTTTGATTATTTGGACTAAAATTAATTTGGAGTACTATTTCTTTTTATTTTTTATAAATCTAATAAATTCCTTTAATGAAGCCTTGGGCCGAAGTAAGACGCGAGAAACTAGAAACCTTTTCAATACAGGGTCGGAGATTGTTCCAGCGATCAAACAATGGAACAGAACATCCGCCATTTATATTTCAGTAGTGGACGACCTTGAGTGATAATGAAGACATTACTAATGCCTAGTAATTATTATAATTGGGTATTGTGTGACTAGTCAAATTAGTTACTTTTTTTTAAACGTCAAAACGGTAAGTTATAAGGAAGCTTGTATGAAATAAATGATTGTGACGTCATAATATTAAAAAATCTAATTTACTATAGGTTAGGTTGGGTGGATGATCAAAAATAAATAAACACGATATATCACGATATACCTATATAGTAACTTTTGTTTTTTTTTTAACTAACCTAACATGTCATTTAGTTTTGGTTGAACTTACATAATATATTAACCATCATTTCCTGCTGAAAATAAAATATACAAAGAAAGAAAAAAAATACATTTATTTACAAACACAACGCACATTACATCTTATACTTACATATACACGAATTAAAAACATCCTGTATATGTACTTACCAATTTAAAAAAAATACCAATCGATTTGAGAACTTACTCCTTTTTGGAAATCGGTTAAAAAGTAAAATTGTTCTTCTAACTAACATGTTTAAAAAATAATCAACAGGCATAATGCAATTTTTACATACTTACATACTTATAATCACGCACATATCCCTGGAGCGTTAGGCAGAGGTGAATTACCACCCCATTTCACTAATCATTTAATTCGGTCCCACATAATAGGGGGTTAGCCTATTGCCGTTTTCCGAGCACAATTGTTGACTCAAGTCATGCATCTGAGGCCGATTCTGGGCTATATATATGTGTCTGATGTTTTCCAAGTAAATATTTTATCTAATGAGTAGTTTATTAAACAATAATTTGTAAAATAATAAATTTATCAAGTATAATTTGGTCAACCCAAGTGCGACCGGCGTCGGAACATCGGATACGACTGGGTGCTTCGCGGTGAACTCGCGGACGGCGCCGCCGTCACATGCTATGCGGACGCTAGTGACGGCGAGCGGGGCTACATATCGCGAAGCGACCCTGAGGGCCACGACCGCGGTTGCTCAAGTCGTGGAACGGATCCGGCGGCTGGGCCTGAGGTAGCTCTCCATAAATCCGAGGCCATGTTCTTTCATGGACCTCGGCGCACGCCACCACCTGGTTCCAGTCTCACAGTGGGAGGCACTCTCATCGGCATCAAGCCCCAGATGAAATATCTGGTGCTCGTGCTCGACGGCCGGTGGGTTTGCATTTGTTTGTTGGTGGGGAAGCACTTCCGAAGTCTGGGCCCCAAATTGGTGGGCACAGCCAACGCTATGGCGCCATTGCCCGGAGGACTCCTGCAGGAGACTCTACGCGGGTGTCGTGCGGTCCATGGCCCTGTACGGGTGTCCCATGTGAGCGGACACCCTGAATGATCGGCACATGCCCCTGCTGCAGCGTCCGCAGCAGAAGTTGGCGTGCCGCATCATAAGGGGGTACCGCACGATATCATTCAACGCGGCGAGTCTCCTCGCTGGATCGCCACCTTGGATACTGGAAGCGAGGTCCCTTTCGGCGCTATACCGGTTCCGAAAGGCGACGCAGGAGCGGGGTCACGATCCCGAGCCCGAAGAAATTCGCTCGGCTCGGGATCGGGGAAAGAGTTTGACGATTAGATCATTTTAAAAAGTGTAAAATAAAAATTAAATTAATATTTTATAAAACCCTTGTTACTAAAAACAACCCCCAAAAAGTCGAAAGACAACTGGCTAACAATAGCTAGGTATGTCATAGTCAATTAATAACTAAGGTATTATAAGGAAAGTAGTTTTTGTCTATTCTGCACCATTTGGCCAAACATTTCACGATTCTTTCAAAATGTCTCATAACATAAACTCACGCCTATATCCCCGAAGGGGTAAGCAGAGGTGCTAGCACCCATATTTCGCCAGTTAAGTTTAGGTCCCAATGTAAAAGGTGGCGAGCCTATTGCCATTAACCGGGCACTTATAAACCTTCGATAAATACACACATAACTTGAAACGTCATTGGTGTGTGCAATGGTAAAACCTGGGATCGAACCCGACACCTCGTCTCAGCATTGACCATTGCCCATACCACTAGGCTACTGCGGTTAGGTTATAGGTCTCATAACCATTACGATAAATTATCGTAAGTACTCTTCACGTCTTTAATAGCATGTCAATAATATTACATCTTCTAACCACGTATGATATCTACCACAAGTATCGACATAAATCAGTTCGATGCTTGACTCCCCGTGGCGCACCCAAGATATTGATTCCTGAAAACCAATACGTTTTCCCTTAGAAAATAGATATACGCGTGGGTTAAGGTATGCACTTCAGGCGGGTAACCATAGACGTGTCATAATTATAATATGAGTTGAAGGCATGGAGACTTATTATACATCTTTATGGCGCTGCCGAATAACAATGAGAACAGCGATATATCTGACTAATATTATTAATGTAAAAGTTTGTGGAGATGATCCAGCAACCGAAGACCCAAAGATGGTGTGCATTTTTGTCGGTGGTGATATAATAAATAAAAAACAAAATAAAACAAATTTTATTTCTCACCAACAACCAAATTACAAAATATAGTGTTTGCACAAATTTAGGTAAACATAGTCTGGTTGTGGATCGCTGGTGCCTGTTGTATGTAATAAATTACCTGTATCACTGGTCACCAGGATTCCACTGTAACACAAATAAACACCTCAACAAAGTCTAGGGAACAAGATGACCCCAATTATTTTTTTTCGTGTAAATCTTGTTTTGCAAATAACTGGCAGAAAATAAATAAAAATAGAATAAAGTAGATTACAGATGTGTTCGAAATTTAAAAATAAATTTAAATAAGTAATGATTTTCGAATACGGAGGGAAAACTTTTAAAAGTGTTTGATTGTGCAGTTTCTCTGAGGCAAAATAAATATTATTTTTTTTTATTGTAAATAACGTTTATTATCAATAATACGTCTTTTACGTATGGTTTGTGCATTTTTGTGACTGTAGTCATCATGTCACGTCGTCATTTAAGTCGCGAAGAGATGTTAAGGGCTGTTGGTATGCTGCAAGCTGGACGAACTCAACGCGACGTAGCGGATGCTGTCAACACCCAACCAAGCGTAATTTGCAGATTATGGGCACGCTACAGGTCTACAGGGGATGTTGCCGAACGTCACAGGGGACGAAATAGGGTTACTACCCCGCGACAAGATCGTTTCTTGCAAAATTCCGCAAGGCGGCAACCCACGATTACTGCTCGTCAGTTGGTCGCAGGCCTCCAGTCTCAGCATCAAGTGGTTATTAGCGATCAAACTGTCAGAAGAAGACTACACGAAGCCAATCTTTATGCTCGCAGTTCGCTTAGGGTTCCAGCTCTTCGACGTGGAAATCGAGGTCGTCGCTTATTGTGGGCTAACGCACATTTACAGTGGACCGACCATCAATGGGCACGGGTTCTGTTTTCCGACGAATCTTGCTTCGGTTTTCATCCTGATTCGAGAAGAGTGCGTATATGGCGAGTTCCTGGACGTCGGAGTCGTCTCCAGAATCCGCAAGAAGTTCATCCTTACCAAGGTGGAACAATCATGGTATGGGCTGGAATTCGCCTTGGTGGAAGGACCGACCTCGTTTGGATACGGGGCAATTTGAATGCAAACCAATACATTCAGGAGGTTATACACCCCATGGTAATCCCTCATCGACAGCAGTTCGGTCAAGATTTTATGTTCATGCAAGATAATGCACGGTCACACACCGCGAGGGTAGTGGTCAATGCGTTAAGCGAGCACAATATGACGACGTTGGAATGGCCTGCTCAGTCTGCCGACCTCAATTCCATAGAGCATGCCTGGGATTTGCTTGGGAGAAGAGCTTTCAGTGATTCTTTGGAAAATCTGAACACTGAAGAACAACTTTTTTTACACCTTCGCAGTGTATGGAGCCATATTCCACAGACGATGTTTGACAATCTCATACTAAGTATGCCACGCCGTTGTCGAGCTGTTGCTAATGCTTTAGGAGGTCCTACAGATTATTAAAAACGTTTAAAGTACGGTTAATTACTGTATTTCTTACTACCTCGTTATTTTTGTGCTTAGTCATAGAAGGTTGTAATACTCAATATTGGCACTATTCAATTCTTTCTTAAAAAAAAAAAATTGGTATGAAAATGTTTTTATTAAAATTAAAATTAAAAACGGTATAAAAATACCCTTCTATTGATATAAAACACTCACTATTACAAGAAAGGGTTTTTAAATAAAAACTAGAAATGTCCTTGTTCCCTAGACTTTGTTGATGTGTGTAGTATGTTGTGCTCAAAAAATAAATTACAGAATAATCGGTTTTGGTTCAAATTATGCTATCGTTCACAATATATTAAGCATGCTATGTGTGTGTGAGTGTGCGCGCGCGCGCGCGTGTGTGTGTGTGTATGCATTTATATGATTAATGATAAGATGATTAGAGGTTCACAAACAAGCAGTCACTTTAAGACTTTCAGTAATTCTTCTGTGGTAGAATATGTCTGACAAAGAAGCCATTCGTGGAGTATAGTTTTGCTCTTGTACACATTTAGACCATAAAGACATAAGATTTTATGAAGTTTATTATAAAGGTACGGTCCCAGAAAAATAAAGAATTTTTGGCCAAATGATGTCCTGACCCTCGAGGAGACAGCTACAAGATGATTGCGGCGAGTAGTGTCTGCCCTAAACTCTGTTAAAGAGTGCTGTTTGATTACAGTAGCCAGAACAAAGAGCTGTATGACGGCTAGTACTTGGCAGTATTCATAAAGCTCAGTTGTAGGACACAGGCGAGGCTTAAAACAAAAAACCTTCAAAACAGCCCTCTGAGCACGCTCCAATACCAGGAACGGAGTCTTATCAGCGCCACCCCATGTTGTAATGCAGTAACTTAAAATAGATTGGCATATCGCGAGATAGACCAGCTTCATCACGTTCGGGTCAGCTGAGTAACGTAATTGCCGAAAGATGTAAATAAGTTTGCGCACCTGACCCGTTAAGTAGTCAATATGTGGTTTGAAGGTTAAATTTTGGTCAAGCACAATTCCTAAATATTTAATGGATGAAACTCTATCAATGATGCAGCGGGCAAAAGCCAAGAGCCGGCCGTCTACTGGTAAAGCAGGGATTTGTAACGAGTTATCTGGGGGCACGTCAAAGTTGCGAATTGTAAAATGGATAACCTTAGTTTTAGTCACGTTTAAAGTTAGTAGGTTTTTTTCTTAAGCCATTGGGTAACGATATTAAATAAGTTTTAAGCCAAATCGTACGTCCCAGTCAAGGTATCGGAAGAAAACACCAGTGCTGTGTCATCAGCATAAGAAAATATTTGTCCATTGGCAAGTACAAGATTACATAGGTCGTTTACGCAAATTAAAAACAGGCTTGGGCCTAGAACACTCCCCTGAAGAACGTCATACTCAATGGAAGTTTCAGAACTTGCATAAAGACCAATCTTAACATACTGGGATCTACCAGTAAGATAACTCTGGAACAAAGATAGTTGATTTCCTCTCACACCCAATGATTCAAGCTTAGACAGCAAGATAGGAATCGAAACCGTATCGAATGCTTTCGCAACATCCAGGAAGAGTGCGACACATTTCTGCTTATTGTCTAGTTTCTTAACTATGTGATCCACTAAGTTGTACACAATAAAATAACGCATAGGCTATTTCTTATCTAGGAATTGAGTTACCACGTGTTGCGGAAACGGGATTAAAATTCCACGTGGCTCCGAGTACCTGTGTGTTAGCTAAGAAATAATATATAACTTTTATCAAACTGAAATGTGAACATTAAATACATACATACATACATAAAATCACGCCTGTCTCCCATAGGGGTAGGCAGAGATCACGGATCTCCACTTGCTACGATCCTGACATATTACTCTCGCTTCATTCACTCTCATTACATTCTTCATGCATGCTCGTCGGTTTAGAGTACTTCTGACCTGCCCCTTTTCTAAAACTTCCCCGATTTGGTCCAGGTATGTGCGCCTAGGTCTTCCCCTTCCGACGGTACCATCCACACTCGCCTCATACACCTGTTTCGTTAGTCTTCTTTCATTCATTCTCTCAACATGACCAAACCATCTCAACATTCCTCTCTCAATTCTCATCACTACATCTTCTATCACTCCACATCGTTCTCTTATCACGCTATTTCTCACTCTATCTTTCAAGGTCAAGCCACACATACTTCGCAACGCACGCATTTCTACTGCATTTACTCTACTCTGATGCTTTTTCTGCCACACCCAACTTTCACTACCATACATAAGAGTCGGCACCAATACTCCTCCATGTACAGCCAGTCGTGCCTTTTCGGACACTTTCCGGCTGCTCATAAAGTTGTGTAGTGCCCCATTCACTCTATTTCCAGCCATCACTCTCCTTTCAACATCTTCTTCATGCTTTCCATCTCTCGTAAACAATGTTCCCAAATATATGAACTCATTCACTTGTTCCACTTTTTCTCCATCTATACAAATCCTACACTCTGTCACACATTCATCTCTTTCAAAAACCATAACTTTTGTCTTACTAACATTCACTTTCATTCCTTTCCTCTCAAAAGCTTCATGCATAGTTGTTACCATCTCCTGCAACTCATCTGCCGATGACGCCAGTAAAACCTGATCATCAGCATAAAGAAGACATTTGACGAGTAAATTCTTCATTCTTAAACCACATTCTTTATCTTTCAAATCTTGCAAACAACTGTCCATGAATAAGTTAAACAGCCATGGTGACGCTACACATCCCTGTCTAACCCCTTTTTGGATACTAAACCATTCAGTGTATGACCCATGTATCCTCACGCAAGCTCTGGAGTCCTCATAGAGAGACTTCACAGCTCGAATAAGGTTGCTGCTCACCCCATACATAGACAGTACCGACCAAAGTTCATTCCTCACCACTTTGTCATAGGCCTTTTCCAAATCCACAAATGCGCAATAGACCTTTTGACTCTTGGCCAAAAATTTCTCGGCTATGCTTCGCAATGAAAAGACCTGATCCGTACATCCCATTCCCTTTCTAAAACCCGCTTGTGCATCCCATATTTTCTCATCGGTTTCTTTCATAACTCTCTCAATCAACACTTTCGCATACAGTTTGCCGACGACGCTGAGTAGGCTAATGCCCCTGTAGTTTTTGCAGTCTTGATGCGAGCCCTTTCCTTTGTAAAGTGGAACTATAACGGCCTTACACCAATCACTTGGTACACGACCGCTAACCCAACATATGTTGAAAAGGCGGCACAACTGACTTGCTACAAGGCCCTGTCCAGCCTTCAGCATCTCGACTGTCACCTTATCATATCCCGCTGCTTTACCAGCTTTCATACTTCTTAATGCACTCACAACTTCATTCATACTAATACCACTTTTATCAGCATCAACATAGTCATTCATCACCGAGGTTAGTGCATGTACACCATCCTCTCTTTCAAACAAGCTTTCAAAATAGTCCTGCCATCTTTTTAACACACATTCCTCACCTTTTACAATACTTCCATTCTGGTCTCTAATAGCGTTCAGCTCGGAGCTCTGTGTTTCTCCTCTGGCTAAACGAATGGACTTCCAAAAGAACTTAATGTTCGTCTGGAAATCCTCAGATAACCTTTCATCAAACACGTCTTTTTGTTCCTTTTTCTTTCTAGCAATCACTCCTTTCACTATCCCTTTCAGTCTTCTATATTTATCTTTCGCTTCATCCACATTCTCAATTGTAGCTTGCTGCATTCTCTCATTAGCTCTGACTGAGAGCCAATCAAGCCACGCTTTCTTTTTCTCACATACCAACTTTTGCACTTCTTTATCCCACCATGCATGCTTCACCTTTTGCACTTTACTTCTTTTACTTATACCACATACTTGGGAAGCCACACTCACAATCTCATCTTTGAATACCTTCCATAACTCCTCAATCTCACAAATACTATCAAGATCATGAAACCTTTCAGTTAATTTGCTTCCATACTCCTCTCTCACTTTATCTTCTTGCAAGTTTTCTACTTTTATTCTTTCTAGAACACTTATGGGCTCACGCCTTCTACGTCTCCATCCTTTAAAGAGATCTGTATTGTATGTACCCACACCGCGATATACCCTAGCGTCTAGAATATTTTTTCTCAATCCATCCACTATTACAAAATCAATCATACTTTTACTGACATTCTTCGCTTCTCTTGTATACATATGAATCCTTTTGTGTCGAAACATCGTGTTTGACACACAAAGGTTCCATTCCAAACATACTTCAAGCAAACCTTTACCATTTTCGTTCACTCGTTCATCTCCGTACTTGCCAAGAACCCTTTCAAATCCATCTCGTTTCAGTCCTACCCATCCATTAAAATCACCTAGCATTATGATTCTTTCATTATCCTTACATTCTCTTAATACATCTCTTAAACTCTCCCAAAACTGTTCTCTTTCTTCTTGTACTTCCTGGGACGTATTCGTACCGGAGTCTACAGGAGCATAAACCCCTACGACAAAAATACGAGTGAGTCCCACTTTCATTCTCATCCACATCAGTCTAGCATTCACACATTCGAATATATTCACACACTCAGCCATTCTAGCAGATAGGATGACACCAACTCCCTGGCAAGCTCTGTCGGTATTGGGTACTCCCGACCAGTACGCGGTGTAGGGTCCGTGCTTGGTGGTGTCACATCCTTTCCTCTTCGTCTCATTCACACAAAGCACATCAATCCTTCTTTCATCCATCATCTTACAAACATCATTCATTTTTTCTTCCATTCCTCCTCCAACATTCAACGTAGCAAAACGGCTCTCCGTGAGCCACTTTTCGCCCCCACTGGAAACGAGACGTGACGGGTGGCGTACCGCGTCGCCGCCATGCGGATGATTAATTTTTTGGAATCATTGCGTTCCCACGAGTCATAGGGAAAATATGGTCCACCCCCGCAGAGCCCTTTACGGAGGTAAGGCGGAATCTCAAGTGTGTCCTGTGACCGCCAACACAGACACCCTCCGTTACACCAGCTTGCCCTCTGGTCACGAATCCTTGGCACGGGTCGGCTAACACCTTGGATCGGGGTTTTTTCTCGGGTATGCTCCCTGAGAGTTGGTTTTATTTCGGAGTGACCTTCTCCTAGATGGTTGCAGACCAATACTGACGAGGCCCATCTCCCCGGTTTTGATTTCAGAGTTTTCCTTCTCTTAGACGGGTTGCAGCCCAATGTTGACGAGGCCCATCTCCCCGACCGAACATTAAATAAAAGAATAAAAACTTTATTGACGGTATTTACGCACAGAATTTCAAAATGAATTTAAAGAAAAAAGGATAATACAGCTCTTCTTCTATGGCCAACTGTATCATAATGTAAGTTTTTTCCATTACGATACAACTTTAGCTACATTTTTTCTACATAGTCTGTGGACATAGCGCAACATACACGCATTTTGGGCGCTCAACGTTTCTGTCATTATGCGCAAATTATGTTAATTATTTAATGAGATTAGATAAAGAAATATGAGCAACTGTACATAATTCGGTCTTAAAGAACCCCTATAATGCAACAGTTTCATTAACTACTATGTAATGATTTTTTGCCTGGCCCAAAGTGATTTAACCAAATATAATCTGCTGAAGTACCTACGGCATATAGCAACCCTTGTTTTTAAAAACTTATTTGTTAAACTGAGGTTTTTCGTAAAGTAAAGGTGTCCTCATCAGACGGACTAAAGACTAAATTCGAAAGGGAAACCCGTTAAGCCCCTATCTCTCCGAAAAACCGTGTAATAGGGTCGCTATACCATAGATAATGTACTCAGTACTTATCCTGTTTAGATAAGAAAATAATATTCCATAACATTTTTTGGTGTTGTCGATCGAAGTCCGATGCTATTTTGACATTATTATGATAGGATAGGTAACTGAAAATTGACAAAAAGAAAATAATATCCGACAGGGATATTATAATAACGGGCTGGTTGTGCTTTTACAGAATTTACTACTTCTTATCCTTCTTTGTACAGAAATATCTTTGGATAAAACCTGCCCCCACCATGACTGTAGCTGTAGCTGACTATAGCTGCACGATGTCTAGGGACTTTAGTTTGAGGTGTAAGATTTCTTAAGACATATCTTTCGTACCCTGGCTTTTATTTTATTTATACCACTTAGGTGGCAGACAAGCACACGGCCCACCTGATGGGAAGTGGTTACCGTGGCCTATTGACGTATACAACAGCAGGGGTGTTACACTCGCGTTGCCGACCACGAAGAAACCTTGTTATGCCTCTCTTGAAGAACCCCATATTGTAGGCTAACCCAGTACCTTGTAAAAGAATAATAATTTTGACAGCTCGTTCCTACAAAGTAACGTTAGTATTATGATCTATTCTGTGGTATCATATATTTTCAGTAAAATATGGTAGATACAGATAAAAGTTATACATATTATCACGCCTTTATCCCCGGAGGGTTAGGCAGAGGTGAATTAACACCTCATGTCACCAATCATTAAATTCGGATAAAAATGAACCGATAATTCGTACGAATGTCGGTAGATGGCTCTTAACCGTCACTGTATAGAAGAATTTGGATGGTTTCGGGTGAAAGTTCTTTGGCTTAGTGGTCAGTTCATTCCCCTGTAAGGCAAATCCGATGAACCGATTCATTTTTTTCTATATCGCAATCGATTTGAATAGTTATCATACTAAATGCTTTAAAATATCATTTTATAAGTATATTTTAGAGAAAAGAAAAGTATTGTCAATTCAATAAATCATTACTTACCTAATTTATATCGAGATTAACAAGTTAGTACGGTGTTTGATTATTTGGACTAAAATTAATTTGGAGTACTATTTCTTTTTATTTTTTATAAATCTAATAAATTCCTTTAATGAAGCCTTGGGCCGAAGTAAGACGCGAGAAACTAGAAACCTTTTCAATACAGGGTCGGAGATTGTTCCAGCGATCAAACAATGGAACAGAACATCCGCCATTTATATTTCAGTAGTGGACGACCTTGAGTGATAATGAAGACATTACTAATGCCTAGTAATTATTATAATTGGGTATTGTGTGACTAGTCAAATTAGTTACTTTTTTTTAAACGTCAAAACGGTAAGTTATAAGGAAGCTTGTATGAAATAAATGATTGTGACGTCATAATATTAAAAAATCTAATTTACTATAGGTTAGGTTGGGTGGATGATCAAAAATAAATAAACACGATATATCACGATATACCTATATAGTAACTTTTACCGCTCTGTTACTATTCTTAATTTAATAAGGTCAGTTAAATAATAATAATATTTTATTTTACCATTTAGGTGGCAGACACGCACACGTACAGGAAAGTACCCAATTATCTTGTTTATCATTCATAATCGTCCACTATATCATTAATATAGAGTAGACTTAACGATTATAAAAAATTACATAATTACTTGTGTAAGAAAACCCATTGGTATCAGTCAATCAGGATTATCTTTCTGCCTAGCCCAGAGGGAGAAAAGCGTGATATATGATCAATCATAATGTAGGCATGTATGAATTACTACAGAAATATTTTTGTATTTAACAAATTTCAGGTATGACCTAATCGAATGAGATTATTCAGGAGAGTTTGAGTTTCCACTTACTCTCATCAATTATTGTAATACATGGCAACATTGTGTGTTCACTAGTTGTATAGTCATACATGATATTTATCGGATATTTAGTAATTCTATGAATTGAGAGTTACTAAACTAAACTAATAGTGATCACTAGATTTGAGGACCTCGTGGTTATAATACCTGATGATTTAAAACATTGCAACGATTACCAATAAAAGCTAGGTCCATCTTTAGCCTCAAATTCACTAGAAAATATTTACATACATATATAAATAGAATCACGCATTTATGGATGGTGAGGCAGAGGTGAATAAACACCCACATTCCACCAAAAATTATATTTGGTCTCCCGTAAGAGGGGGTAAACCTATTGCCGTATTCAATGACAATATTTAACACTTAACATATGTTGCTCAACAAGTTCAAAAACGTCGCACATCATGCAATTATGTCAGCTGACGCGCAACACGTTGCTGGTTGTTCTGGGCGATTAATAATGCGCGGACAAACAATAATGTAGCGCGTTGTTACAGGTTTTTATTGTGCAACATGGCTTTAGGACGGCAAAATTATTAAACACAACTTCAAATTCATGTAAACTTTCGACTGTATTCAAATATTTAATCCCATTTCAATAGCTTTAGTATGAGTTCCAAGCACACAAGTTCACATTAATAAAAGATCAGGTTTGCATGTTCACGTGTTGCACTAAAGGTCATTCGAAAAACCAACAATGTTCATTGTGAATTTTGCCGACTTTTATTTATAACCCACATCTAAAAATAGCGCCGCAAACTGATGGAGCTGGAGGCATACAGAATTCTCCACGAACACATGATTGATATTATTAAGGTCAAGTTGGAGTGGCCGCTCTGCTGACAAGTACTTAGGCCTTCGTTATGAATGCGAGAGTGTTGACGTCACACTATCGATCTCTCGAGAATATAAAATGGGATACACAGTTTTGTTGGATATAGGGTTTTTAAACTTCGGTGATAAACAGTAAACAGCAATTTTCTTCCTCAATTGAAAATTTGCGCAACTGTTCATGTAAAATAATCAAAGTTTCCGATAAGTAAGCTCAAACACATGAAAGATTTTCAATACAAGTTAGTATCTGATAGATGCTTTTGGAACTCTGTTCCTGCTCCATGCATCCTCTGTTGAATTATATGAAAGTTCTTAGGCTAACTAATTTTTTTAAGTAAACAGTTCAGAACATATAATTTTACTAACCAATAATCTTTAAATGTTTTCAGCTTAAATTAATGCTACTGAGAGCTTCTTAATTGTCTTCAATAAAATTTGCTCTTCCTTTGAATACAGTGTATATTTTTTGTGTTCAGAATCCATTATCATAAATTTCTAATTATAAGCTGGCTACGTTAAAAATATTTACCCTCTTTAAACTTCAACAAATGTCTTAAAATAGCCATTTTTACTCTAATAACGCTATTGAAAACACAGTCTAGACAGATTCCACTTACATTTTAAAGTGAACCTTATCCTTGAAAACTTAAATTTCAAATTTTCTTGCCAAGAATATACAATTTAGTTTATTGCACAGAAAAGGAGTGTCTATATCTTTGAGAACAAAGTTTAAAATCAGTTAAAATTATAGCAAGCAACAAGTTATTTGAAATTCATCTTTATTTGTATGTGAAAAGGGTTTAAATTCAAAGTTGGTGATCTATGAAGGCCTTATGTTTGTAGCATCTGGTGCAGCTCTTAAGGCTTCTAATTACTGAAAATGATGATACCTTGAAGATGTTTCATGGCGCTTATGGTGTTCATTTGTTATATTGTACGCAGATATTAAATGGAAGAAAATATCTAATGCATATGAGGGGTTATAATTTGATTTTAATGAGTTTAGAATATTAACATAATGTGCTTTTAGAAAGTTCTTCTTTTAATAATTTGTATATACTTCATATTATGATATGAATGAGTGATTGAATGAATGAATGAATGATTGATTGATTGAATGAATGAATGAATATAACTTTATTGTACGCCGATAATCAACACACAATAAATATCAACAAAGTTCACAATAGTAGATACATGATATTTGTTTTGTTGGCAGAAAGAGTATATTTTTTATTCATTTCATTTTTGCGGAATACTTCTTTTTTTTGTCTATGTTTCTCATCCTAATTACGTCACTTCACCTAGAATAAAACCTATTTTTGTCCCTAACACTCTGTGGTATATATATCGGACTCCAACTAACTTAAAACCGCATGCTGTGTTCATCCACCAGGGCATAAGATTGTTTAAAGTAAATCTCTCACCTTGAAAAGAGGGGACTTATAATAGCAGAACATACGTGAACTTACCTCAAAAACCTCCCTCGTAGCAGAAAAAGGCAGTACCGCAACACCGACCAGCAAGTCAGCGACCGCCAGAGACACGATGAACAGGTTCGTTACACTCCTCAACTTCGAAGAGCAGAGTACTGCTGCTATCACTAAGCAGTTACCTGGTAACAAAATGAACTGGGTGATAAATGTATTCAAAGAAGAAAAAGGGTTAACATGAGTGTCCTTGATTTTTGCAACTTTTTTTTATACCACTTAG
Source organism: Eilema griseolum (assembly GCA_963662185.1). NCBI lineage: Eukaryota > Metazoa > Arthropoda > Insecta > Lepidoptera > Erebidae > Eilema > Eilema griseolum. The sequence goes on from OY759252.1 coordinate 12,243,412, forward strand.
GAGGCAGACAAACACACGGTCAACCTGATGGAAAGTGGTTACCGTGGCCTATAGACGTGTGCAAAACCAAGGGAGTCACACTCGCACTGCCATCCCTGTAAGCACAGAGAGTTTCTGTACCGTCAGTGTAAAAGACAAAGCAGGACAAGCTTTTGATCTTCTCACCGACAGCACAAAATCTCTCCAGTGACTTCTGGCTATCCTACTCACCGCCGGGAACGCAACACGAGGTTGTTATGGCCGCGGTATTCTTTAGGGCGGAGATACTTCCCCAGTCAGACTGCTCAATTGGACGGAAATTTCGCTCATATAAATGATCATATGGCAGACGGTTAATGAACTCAGGTGCCGGTGAGTATATGGAAGTAGAATCAAACCTTTGCGAGTGTTTGCAGCCCAGCATATAGTCTATATGTATCTATCTTTTCTCTTCAATCAAAAACCAATCTAGGCTGTATCACTGCTTGCATATCGTAATAAACCCATCCCTTAGTTGTTTTGTATCTATGGCATCCACGCAATCATATGGAGTGGCTATTGTAGTCTAGCGCTGCGCTATAAAAAGTGCATTTTTATCCTACTTCCATACTTCTATTTTAAATTTGTGAAGATTTTTAGCTGTGTGCAAGTTTGTTACACAATCACGTTGAAAGGATCTTGCTGAAAAGTGGCACAGGATTAGATAGTTTCTATAGGTCATTTTTAACCTTACAATAAGTTTCAATGCATTGCGGGAACTGGCACAGAATTCTACACGGGCGAAGTCACGAACAGCAGCTTGTTAAAATATAAGTACTGTGTATTTAAGGCCTCTCTGGCGTAGCGGTAGAACTTTCGACTGCTACGTAGAGGGCGAGGGTTCGATTCCCGCTAAGTGCAAATATTTATATGCATGAATATTTACATTAGCATTGACCTGGGTGCTTCTATGTATAATATGTATTTAGTAAAAAGTATCTAAGGATGTTTATCCGCATTCTAGATTCCATAACAAAAGCTAGTTAAGCTATGCTTACCATGGATCTAGATAGCTTTGTGTAGAATATTGTACAATTTTTTTTTTTACATTTATTTAAATGGGCAAATATGAAACGGCAGATTGAAACCCGAGCGCTGTACCATCAAAGACCTTTTGGTTACCATTAAGAGTAATTACATTAAAATATTGTGAGTTTTATAGAACCTCAAATAAAAATATTCTCGGACTTTCGTTTCATGGCTGTCGTCTCGTTAGCGTTCAACGTGATATTTTATATTTCTGAAAGATTTTGTACTACATTTTTTTTATGTATCTTTAGTTTTTGAGAGTTTCAGTCAGTTTTAAGCGGGGCGTGAAAAACATATGATGAGGCCGTCAAGCTGAGTGTCACCATTATCACACGGTATGTGTAGGTAATGGTGACCCTCTTTTCTGGGACTTTGCCTTCAGCTTACCATCAGGCAAGGTGAAGTCCAATTGACGTGTCCTATATAAAAAAAAAAAACTGCGTATTTTATATTTTTTTAATATAACTTAGGTGGCAGACATGCATACGGTCCACCTGATGAAAAGGGGTTACCGTGACCTTTGAACGTGTGTAACACCAGGGGAGTCACACCCGTGCTGCCGACCCTGTGTTTTGCACTGCCGTTATTATACTTCAACAGAGTAATAGTAAACGATATTACTATTTATCATTACCCATCCAACTAAGCCGAATTACTTGTGTTAGGAGTGGATTTGTATCGGTAGTGGCCAGAATTTGAAGCTTGTATCTCTCTATCGCAGGACTGACTTGTTTTTAGAGAACATCGTAATGATGTGATGTAATGTTTGGTTCCGGACTCAGTTTTTTTTTATACCGCTTAGGTGGCAGAAAAGCACACGGCCCACCTGATGGAAAGTGGTTACCGTGGCCTATGGACGTTTGTAACACCAGAGGAGCCACAGTCGCGCTGTCAACCCTGTAAGTACAGAGGTTCTGTGCGGTCAGTAGAAGACAAAGCAGGACAAGCCCCTAGCCTTCCACTGACAGCGAAAATTCTCCAGTGAGCTCTGGCTACCCTACTCACCGCTGGGAACACAACACGAAGTGGTTATTATAGTCGCGGTATTCTGTAGGGCGGAGGTACTTCCCCAGTCGGACTGCTCAATTGGGCGGAAATACCGCCGTGTCCTACCTCCTCATCAGATGGTAAAGTATTATAGGTGAGGGTTCATGGAGTTCCACCAAGGTCTTCAGGGTTCAAGTCAACCTCACTCACAAGTCGGTATAACTATTTTATTACCACAATTACCCACTCACCGGAGCTGGTGAGGGAGGTTATGTCGCACTTGAACCGACTAAAACGCACGCCTCCTCAAGTCGTAGGTTACCGGAGGTGAAGTTGCCGGATCCCTTGTACCCCGGTCGACTAAGGGCCATCTCTTTCGACCTGGTCTTCTTCGGGTGGAAACCCAAGGACTACCGGGTCAGTCCCCACGGCTACTCAAGGGAGTCGGTGGGAGAGGTTATGTTGGACTCGTATTTTTTTAGTATTTCTATTAACATTACCCATCTGTACTACGGTGAATGTTTTAATGAGCTCTTCCAATTTGCCCCACACAACACGTCCTGGTCTTAGATGTCACCCGTATACGGTGCAGAATATCCGATCAAGAACCAAGCGGTTCGGAGACTCTTTCCTATGTCGCACCATTAAGGCCTGGAATTCATTACCAGCTCACATGTTTCCTTCTTCCTACAATCCCATGGCCTTTAAGCGAGGCGTGAAAAAGCATATGATGAGGCCGTCAAGCTGAGATTTTTTAATTTATATTTATACTACTTAGGTAGAGTGACACCATTGTAACATGGCAAGTCTCTGTTCTGAAACTTTGCCTTTAGCTCACCATCAGGCGAGGTAAAGTCTAATTGATGTGTCCTATATAAAAATAAAAGTATAAATAAAACTTAAACAATAAATTACAACCCTAGAACAGACTGTTCCAAACAATTAGATGTATGAGTACGTCTCTACAAAGTTATTTATTCTTATGAATTCAAGTAACGTAGCAGCGTATGCTAATTCATTACGACAGAAAGTCAAAGGAGGGTAGAAGAAATTCAGTTCAATTACGCCAATGATACAGGATGGTGCGAGGAGGGTAACCACACGTGTGGGGAAATAAGACGTTTTCATTTTGAAGAATTTGGAAACGAATTACACGCACGTTCTTCATGCTTCTATATTACTTGGGGATTATAGAGCTCGTGACTTACTACTCCTACCTATTATAACCTATAAAGTATTTGGATTTACGATTAGTGACCTCCACCCCGTTATAATTTTATAGCTATAGTAAAATTATGAGGCAATTAGGAGGTAGGACACGACTGTATTTCCATCCAATTGAGTAATCCGACTAGGGAAGTACAGCCCTACAGAATACCGCGGCCATAATAACCTTGTGTTGTGTTCCCGGCGGTGAGTAGAGTAGCCAGAGCTCACTGGAGAAAGTGGGAAGTCCAAAAGCTTGTCCTGCTTTGTCTTTTACACTGACGGCATAGAAACTCTTGTGCTTACAGGGTTGACAGCGCAAGTGTGACTCCCTTGGTGTTGCACACGTCCATACGCCACGGTAACCACTTTTCATTCGGTGGCCGTGTGCTTGTCTGCCAGCCAAGTGGTATAAAAAATGATTTTAATTACAATTTTGAAGATTGACTGAAGAAGTAAATAGATAGCTCACAATTATTCTAATTTAAGAAAACTCGTAGAAACTTCAATTTATGATGAATGATATTCATTTGACTTCAAAATGATGATGAATTCACAGGAATTTTTTATCTATATCTATATTTTATCTATATTTATATTTTCTCTTCCCCTCGGACCGCCTTACGGTGCAGACGTTTATTGATTGTTATTTAAATTAATTTCTATAAAATAAACTAAAATATTAAAATTAAAATCAACCACATACTAGGAGTGCATAAAACGTGAAGAGAGAAATAACCAGTGTCTTCATATTTGCTGTCACTACAACAACACAGCCACGGAACTTCTGTCCTCCTGGTACTTTACACAAGCATCCGGCCACTTATGAGGTACCGTAAGATTATTTTGTAATAAAAGCACGAATCCGGCGCACGCGCGGGCGTTGACGTTTCCTTTAAGACCACCCTAGAAACGCCCACTGACACTATTGGACTCTCAAGACCCCGCCTTTCTAATCCTTTAGTCCTAATTGGATTATTGACATCTTTTGTTCATAACGGTTGCTCGGGCGGAAAATAAATAAATATGGCAAATACGTTGAACCTATCATCCTCAGACTCTAATATCAACATGGCTTGCCAGCGTGTGAAAAGAAGGCGAGATGATGACCTTGATGCGACGTTACAGTCTTTTAAGGAGGAAATGAAGGCTATGATAAAGTCAATGATGACTGTGCAGGAGAATGAATTAAAGAAAATTACCCCCACCCTAATGGAGATCAAACAAACAAATTGCAACATAGAAAACTCCATAGCTTTCTTAATGGCACAAAATGAGGAGCTTAAAAATAGATTACAACAGCTTGAAACTCAAAATAAAAAAGACAAAGAGTACATCACCCTCCTGGAGGACAAAGTCGAAGATATGCAGCGTACAAGTCGAAAGACCAATTTGGAAATTAAAAATGTGCCGAAATTGAACAAAGAAACTAAGAATGACCTTATCAAAATGGTGGTGCGTTTATCAGAAGCTATAGATTGCAAAATACAAGAATCTGACATCGGAGACATTTACAGAATACAGGGAAAAAAGAAGACAAGCTCCACGAATGCTCCAATAGTTGTTGAGACTTCATCCACTATCCAAAAAACGAATTTTCTAAAGATGTGTAAGAGTTTTAACATTAAGCATAAAGATAAGTTATGTGCGAAGCACCTTGGCTTTACTACAAACGAGGATACCCCTATCTTTGTTTCGGAACAATTAACGGCAAAGGGAGCTCGTTTATATTTTGTTGCTCGTGATCTCGCCAAAGCAAAACTTTATAAATACTGTTGGACTGCATATGGAAGGATCTACGTGAGGAAGGCCGATGACTCGCCTATTATCGCTATTAAAAGTGAATCTCAAGTACACACTCTGATGCAGAGTATATGACTAGATGGTGATGGAAAAACCTCAATCTCATTTTTTTTGGCTAACTATGGCCCTTTTGTTTCTCACTGCTTTATGTCTGATGATTTCATTGTTTTATGAAACTTTTGTCACTTCTGTATACATAATTGAAACATTTACACATTCCTATATTCTAGTACTATTAACACACACAAAATACAATCAAAATACTACACTTATTACTTATAATCATGTAATTAAAACCATTAACAAAAACAAGTTTTATCCACAAGATTTAAAAAAACAAACATTATTAACAAAGACTATATTTACAACCAAAATATACTTTACATACGCGTACTTAACAACAATATCACTTACATTTGTAAACAAACCTAGAATAAAAGTTTCACACATCCACACATGCACTTGCACACATCTAGGAATATCTACTAACCTACACACATGTACATGCACACACATACATTCACACATATACACTTACATACATACATGCATATTATACTCTTGCATACACCTCTCAACAGACACAACACACACCTTTCACATTCACTTGTATCACACATACATTCATAAAATATATACAGTCGACTTACTATTTATAAAAATAAAGCCTATAAATTGTATTTATATCACATGCAGATTAGCACTAACCAGTAATACATATCGTACTTATTTAAAAGCAAAAGCCAGTAATATCTTAATACTACTTTATGGATAGTAATCTTAAGACTTTGCAGGAAATAGATAAAATAGAAATTGCAGAATCCATAAAATGTTCTATAGAGGACTTTAGCAAAGTGGCTTATATAAGAAACACCGATTTAACCATAATATCGCAGAATATCAGGAGTATATATAGTAATTTACATGATTTAGTTTTGACATGTCAGTTGTCACGTCAAGGTCGGCTCCGTATATATTTTCTAAAATAAAATACATAAAGTATCAATTACTTACTTTGATAGTTAATAAGTTTGCACAAAACTAAAAAATAAACACGCGCAATCATTATCTCCGAGCGAAGTGGCAATTATTAAATAAATAAAAATCCAAGATCTGAATGAGTGTCACATTGTATATAAGTAACGCAATAATTGTGAAGAAAACTGAGTCATATTCGGTGTAGAGGAGTGTGAAAAATCCTATCATGAACTAGAAGACATAATAATCAACATAATAGCCACCTATTTCAAACTGCCATGCGAGAAAAACTATGTTGAAGCTGTCAGAAGAGTTGGGAAGAAGGGTGAAAAGATCAGGCCAGTTATAATATCGTTTACCACACTAGGATTTAAAATAAACATTCAGAAAAAGAAATCTTGTCTAGAAAAATCTCCTTACTACATAAAAGATGACTATCCAATAGAGGTACTGAATAAGCGCAAGGAGCTTCAGACACAGTTACTGAACGAAAGGGAGTCAGGTAATACTGCCTTCATAAAATACGACAAACTCATAGTGAAGAGTAACAACAAACGCATGCCTCGCAGTCAACTTAGTAAGAGGAACCTATCGGAATCCCCAGAAACGTTGCAGCCTAGCGGTCAAAAAACTCAACATGAGAACAAACAACCACCCAAGAGAAATAAAGTAACGAATTTGAAAGACTATATACTGCAAAAACCAAAACTAAAGAGTAACGCCACGGTGCAAAACATCCGATCAAGAACCAAGCGGTTCGGAGACTCTTTCCTCTGTCGCACCATTAAGGCCTGGAATTCATTACCAGCTCACGTGTTTCCTTCTTCCTACAGTCCCGGGTCCTTTAAGCGGGGCGTGAAAAAGCATATGATAAGGCCGTCAAGCTGAGTGTCACCATTGTCACACGGTATGTGTAAGTAATGGTGACCCTCTTTTCTGGGATTTTGCCTTCAGCTTACCATCAGGCAAGGCGAAGTCCAATTGACGTGTCCTATATAAAAAAAAAAAAAAAACCAGACAGAAACCTCTCAGAGTCCAACGATATAGCAACCACATATGGACCCTCTTCCCACTCCCCATCTCCCAATACGGCCGGTCACCGCGGGAGAGGTCGACCAAAACCCTCCAAATAAAAATATCAAAAAAATTAACGAAAAGAAAAGTATTATTAACATTTGTACCTATAACGTAAGAACACTCTCTTCAGAACCTAGGCTTATCGAGCTAAAGGCAGCGCTACAAACAATCAATCATGATATAGTGGGATTATGCGAAGTTCGCCGGCTGGGAGAGAATATAATCGAAGACGAAGATTATATTATGTACTATCTAGGCCAAACTAAAGGTCTTTATGGTGTTGGTTTTCTAGTCAAGAAAAAATATAAAGAAAATATTAAGAAATTCACAGGCATATCAGAAAGGATTTGTATACTGGAAATTGAATTAGAAAACACACATTTCGCAATAATTCAAGCGTATGCGCCCACTGAAAATTCATCCCAAGAAGCAATTGACCAGTTCTATGAAGACTTGGAGAAAGCCCATAATTCTGTCTCTACAAGATGTATTATCTCTATGGGAGATTTCAACGCACTAATAGGAATACCCAAGGATCACGAACAATCTGTTGCTGGCAAATATGGCTACGGGAAAAGGAGCGATCGCGGCGAAAGACTGATCCAGTATGCATATGAGCATAATTTAAAAATTGTTAATACACTGTTCAAGTCAAAACCAAAGAACAGGTGGACATGGATCTCTCCAGACAAAAACATACGGAACGAGATCGATTATATTATGACCACAGAACCCCACTTATTTTCTAACTTCAAAGTACTAATATCATTCCCATTCAAATCAGACCACAGACTTCTGAGAGCTACTATCCATCTGAAACCGAAAGGAAAGAGTAGACGCAACTTTTTAAACATACCAAGAAAGCTGAAAACCCTAAAAGAGCAAGAAACTTACCTTGAAAAACTAAATTTTCATATATCCAAACTTATGACATCACACAACATGTATAATGCTGAAGAATATTGTCATGAAATCGTAAACTCTATAAAAGAAAGCTTAAAAGGTATTACAGAGACAGCTACGTGGAATATCTTATCACAGAAGGCGATGGAGCTTATGAAAGAAAGAAGTAAACTACAAAGCAAGCCTAAACTGAGCAAAATGGATAAAGAAAAGCTAAAAGCACTATACAAAACTACCAACAAAGAAATAAGGAAATGCTACCATGCCTACAGAATGAGCACTATACAAAGATACCTTGAAAAATCTAGATCAGCCAAAAAAGCTTTCAAAGAACTGAACAACACAAAGTCTTGGATACCATCTCTGCAGCCCGGCTCCAACAAGAGTACTTCCCGAATGGAGGTAATCAATGCAGCTACGCAGTTTTACAGACAACTGTACAGCCAACGAGATCCCCAAAAACAAAGCAATACCGATAATCAATATCTGGTAACCGCACCTACTCCGGAGTTCACAGAGCCTGAAATCATAAAGCAAATATTGAAGCTTAAACCAGAGAAAAGCCCGGGACCAGATGGTATTACAAACGAACATATAAAGTTTGCAAAGACTTTACTACTGACTCCGATTACTCTTCTATTCAACAAAATATTAGTAGAAGAAGCTGTGCCGCCCATATGGTCTGAATCTGAAATAATATTGCTGTACAAAAAAGGCGACCCAACCGATATAGGGAATTACCGCCCTATAAGCCTCATGCCCAGCCTCTACAAACTGTTTGCCTGTTGCTTGCTGGAAAGAATATCACCAGACATAGATGCACACCAACCGATAGAGCAAGCCGGTTTCAGAAGTGGTTTCAGCACTGCAGATCATATCCATGTGGTCGACCAGGTAATCGAAAAATATCTGGAATTTCTATTGCAGGCCTTTGTATGTGGCGTTCATTGATTATAAAAAGGCTTTTGATTCTATATCTCACGACAGCATCTGGGAGGCATTAAGATCTCAAAATATAAAAGAAAAATACATAAACATTCTCAAAAACATCTATGCCAGCAGCACAAGTAGAGTAAAGCTAGATCGAGTAGGGGAAAAAATCGATATAAATAGAGGTGTGAGACAGGGTGACCCGATCTCACCTAAACTTTTCATAGCCGTTCTACAATATATAATGAAGGACTTACCGTGGTCTGCAGAGGGCATCTACATTAATGGAAACTTTTTGAGTCATCTCAGATTCGCCGACGACATCATTCTGTTTTCAGAATCTGCACAAAAACTGGAGAGAATGATAAACGACCTGTTCCAGGCTAGTACACGAGTTGGATTAGAACTGAACGCTGAAAAAACGAAAGCTATGACCAACCACCATAAATCACCCATCTATGTGAATAACACCCCCCTAGAATTCGTAGAAAGTTACGTTTATCTCGGCAAACAGATTTCTTTTAGTAGAGATAGAGGTTACGAAGAAGTAGAAAGGAGAGTAGCTATCACCTGGAAGAAATACTGGGCTCGCAAAGAGATATTTAAATCACAGCTCCCGCTACCTATGAAGAAAATAGTTATGGATTCGGAAATTCTACCTTGCCTCACGTACGGCTGCGAAACCTGGACATTCGATCTAAAAACCAGAAACAGAATTCAGACTACTTAAAGACGAATGGAACGAAGTTGCCTAGGTTTGAAAATAAGGGACAAAGTGAGAAACGCAGATATCCGAATGAAAACAAAAATTTCAGATGCACTTACTTTCTCCCTCCAAAGAAAATAGAAATGGGCAGGACACGTGGCTAGGTACACTGACCACAGATGGTCAAAAGAGGTCGTAAAATGGTCAGGACCGCAAGGCACTAGAGCGAGAGGCCGACCCTATGCCAGATGGGCAGACGAAATAGTGAAAGTGGCAGGTCGAGGATGGATTGAAACAGCACAAGATAGGAAAGAATGGAATTCCTTGGAGGAGGCTTTTACCCGAACGGGGTCCATACAAACAGAATAGATAGCAATATTATTTTTATTATTATTATATATTATTACAATGACATTATTTTAATTATCATTATTCCATTTACATCACACTTTTTCAATTTATTGTCTAAAAACATTTGTTTCTTTTAATATTGCCAATTTAATGCATGAATTATGTAATTGTAATATGTTTGCATGGAATTAAATAAAGCTTATTATTATTATTATTATTATTATTATACATGATTTACAAATTACGTTAACTAGCTTGCACTCCGAGATTGATCTATTGGTTCTAAGTGAATGTAGAATAAACTCAGATAAACCTATTCCACAAATCCAAAACTATATATCTTATTCTACTTCTAATCACGTTAACCATTGTGATGGAGTGGTCCTTTATGTTAAAGATTGTCACAGTGTAAAAGTACAAGAAATAAAATTAATCCAAGCGTCATGTCTACAAATTTCTATATATGATACAATAATTTTGGGTATATACCGTTCTCCTTCAAACAGTAATGCTGTTAATTTTATAAATTCACTCAACTCTCACTTAGAAACTATAAAATCGTGCTCTTATATTGTTATAACCGGTGACATAAACATAAATATTATACAGAATTTAACTGAAAAGAGTTATGAACGCATAAATAGACTTAGCTATTTAGGTATGTTAGCTTTGCATGGTTTGCTACCTGGTCATATAATACCTACTCGCGAACAAAACTGCTTGGATCATTCCATGTTAAAAATAAACGGTAATAGAATAGGTGCGGTTGTAATAGTTATATCTACCACTATCACAGACCATTTGACAATTTTTCTAAAACTATCAAAAGTAAAAAATCAAACCCCATCTTCAAAAACTAAAACCACAATTCATTTTGACAAAGCCTTAAATTGTATTGACAAAGATTTATTGTTAAAATTGCTGTCATATAGTGATCCTTGCATGTTATCTGAAATTCTATTAAAACACTTAACGGATTGTTTACTACGAAAAACAGTAATATCACTAGTTCCGAGTAACCAACGCAAAATTAAGCCTTGGATTACTCCTGGCATACTAAAATGTATTAAAAATAGAAACCACATGCAAATAAAACTGCGAAAGGATCCTCAAAATGAAATATTAAAAATTACATTTAGAAGGTACCGGAATCTTTGTAACAACTTAATTAAAAACCTAAAACGTAAATATGACAGTGATCAATTAAATAGTACCTATAAAAACCCTAAGAAATTATGGCGCACAATAAATAACTTAACACACAATAACACAAATAAAACCCAAAGTACGGATCTATTGTATATTGAGAAATCTCCTGAAAAGTCCATAAATGTCGTTAATCAATACTTTGCCAATATTGGTAAAACTTTAGCTGATGAAATTATCTTAAACACTTCCCCACAACACATGGAAACTGTTTCACAAAATAGTCAATTATCATCCTTTGCTCTTTTGGAAGCAGATAATAATGAAGTATTTTCTATACTAACTCAGTTAAAGTCAGATAGTGCGCCTGGTTGGGATTATATCCCCACTAAATTTCTAAAACAAGCTAGTGGAATAGTTGTGCCCGTAATAACGCATTTGGCTAATTTATGTTTTAAAAAGGGTAAGTTCCCTACACCTCTTAAGGAAGCTGTCGTCACACCTGTATACAAAGGTGGGGATAGAGATAATCCTTGTAATTATAGGCCTATTTCTGTTTTACCATCAATATCTAAAGTCTTAGAAAAATTAATTAACAATCGCCTATTGAAATATCTTGACAATTTTAGTATACTTTCAAAATCACAATTTGGCTTTAGGCGCAAAATTTCTACCGAAGACGCGGTGATAGCACTCACATCACATATCGTCAAACAAGTTGATGCCAATAAAAAATGTCTGGCAGTCTTTCTAGATATAAAAAAGGCATTCGATACCGTTTCTACCACTATCCTAATAAAACGACTTGAAGAAGTCGGTGTGAGAGGTTTACCTCTAGAATTGCTTACAGACTACCTCAAAGATCGTAAGCAGCGCGTAAAAATTGGCAAATACTCTAGTGAGAAGGCTTCTGTCACCTGCAGTGTGCCACAGGGCAGTGTTCTTGGTCCGAAGCTGTTCTTAGTATATATTAACGGTCTCTGCAATAGGAGAGATCTGGGTGGGCATATATTTTCTTACGCTGATGACACGGCAGTAGTTTTCACTGGGGATACCTGGGCTGCTGTTCAGCAAAATGCAGAAAAAGGACTTTGTGAAATTGCCAAATGGTTAAATGCTAATCTTCTCACCTTAAATGTCTCAAAAACTAACTACATAACTTTCACTAAATACAATATCAATCAACCAAAAAACGACCCGGTTTTAAAAATTCACACTTGTGGCATTAAAAGTAACTGTCTATGTAATAAAATAGCTAAAGTTGGTCAAACTAAGTACTTGGGGATCATGATAGATCAGCGTTTAACCTGGCATAGTCACATGGAAATGATGATGTCCAGAAATAGAAAACTAGTATGGACTTTTAAGACATTAAGACACGTCGCTTCAAATAACCTTTTAAATAAAATCTACATTTCATTAGCGCAATCAGTTTTAGCCTATTGTATACCTATATGGGGAGGGGCTACTAAAACTAAAACCTTAGAACTAGAACGAGCACAACGACTATTAATAAAAGTTATGTACTGCAAACCATATAGATTCCCTACAAGTGAACTTTACTCAATTAGTGATATCCTTTCTATTAGAAAATTATACATCCTACACGCTGTCTTAAAATTACATAAATCACTAAGTTATAATAGCGACATAGTCAATAGAAGGCGCCAACATACTGTAGCTCCGGTTATAGCAGTAAAAAGATCTCGGGATTCCCAATGATGCGGACCGCACGTCGCTGCAACCTGTCGAGAGCATCTAGTAAGTACTTTGCTGAACCATCCCAGAGATGCGAGCAGTACTCCACACAGGAGCGAATTTGTGTCTTGTATAGAAGACACCGCTGCTCCGGCGTGAAAAATCGTCTCACTCTGTTCAGGACTCCGAGTTTTCGTGAGGCTGTTTTGATTATGCTTTCGATGTAGTTTTTGTTATTCAGGTTGCAGCGAACATCCATACCTAGGATATTGAGATTGTCCTGCAGTGGCAGTGGCGTGCTCTGAAGAGTGGGGAGGGGAAGGAAAGAAGATACTTTTGCTGTAAACGCACATGCCTGCGTCTTCTTGGCATTGAACTCAACCAGGTTCTCAGAGCCCCATTGAGAAATGTGATTCAGGATCCCGTCAAGCTCAGTGACAAGAAGCTGCCTTTTCTCTGCGATATCTGACTGCTTGGCCGCAGGATGTCCATGATAACTCCCATGTAATGTGCTATCGTCTGCATAACAATGAACATTGCCGGTAGACAGCATGTCGTTGATATGCAGAAGAAAGAGAGTGGGTGATAAGACGGACCCCTGGGGCACGCCAGCATTAACCTGCAGAAACTCCGAAGCTCGTCCGTCACAAAGGACGCGAATACGGCGCCCCTGCAGGAAGCTAGCAACCCAGTTGCACAGCCTAGAAGGCAGACCAAAGGCAGGTAGCTTGGAAAGAAGCGATTTGTGCCAGACTCTATCGAAAGCTTTGGCGATGTCAAGACTAATTGCCAGTGACTCGCCGTGCTTGTCCATAGCCTCACCCCAAAGATGGGTAACGTATGCTAAAAGATCACCCGTTGACCGTTTCGGTCTGAAGCCATATTGCCGGTCATTAATTAAGGAGTGATCCTCTAGGTGCCGCATGAGCTGTTTGTTAATTATGTGCTCGAACACTTTGCACAGCACTGAGGTGACGGCTATGGGTCGATAGTTGGCTGGCTCCGAGCGATTCCCCTTCTTGGGAATCGGCTGAACATTCGCCTCTTTCCAAGGCAAAGGCACTGTACCCGAACTGTAGGATAGCCGGTACAGGCGCGTAAGCATTGGAGACAACTCCGCCGCACATTTTTTCAAAACTACCGCTGGAATACCATCCGGACCACTGGCTTTCCGGACATCGAGTGATTGCAGCACTGCACGGACATCGCGTTGCCTGATATGGATATCAGGCATCGCGTGGTCACTGTCGGGTAGTGTTGGTGGCTGCGTACCACAATCATCGATTCGGGAGTTGGCCGCAAAGAGATTAGCCAGCAGATTTGCCTTCTCTTGCGGCTCATGGGCCAGGGATCCATCAGGGTTACGCAGCGGAGGCAGCGAAGGCTGACAGAAGTTGGCTTGCACGGCTTTAGCCAGTCGCCAGTAGCCACGGCTTCCCGTGGGATGCATCACTAGCTCTTGACCAAGCCGCGCTATGCGCAGGGCATCCGCTCTGACGTAGGCCCTTCTACAGACCTTTGTGGCTCTGTTGTACGCCGCCTTGAAGTGGCCCAGATTGGGATGGCGCGTGGCGCGCGCCCTTACCCAAGCGCGGTACGCAGACTGTTTTTGTTCAACAGCTTCCGCGCACTCGCGCCCGAACCAAGGGCGCACCCCGCGGTCACCGGTGACATCGGTGTATGAGATATAGTATTCCATACCCAGACCGATCTCACCGGCGACAGCAGTAGCACAATCCGATGGGTTCTTACCTTCAAAGCAGCGCTCAACCCACGGGATGGACGCAAAATAGTCACGAAGTCCATCCCAGTCCGCTGACGAGTAGTGCCAGAGACGCCGCTTCCCCTGCACGGGTCGTGGGGGCGCTTTAATAGGAACTGTGGAACAGACCAGGCAGTGGTCGGAGTTGCCTAAAGCGGCTCGCACCGATACACTGTACTGGTCCGGATCACTCGTCAGCAGAAGGTCTAGCAGAGAAGGTGCTAGGCCCGACCTTCTTGGTATCCTAGTGACCTCGTGCACCAATTGGGTCAGGCCGTGCGCCAGAGCAAATGCGTGGGCGGCTCTTCCCGCATGGTCTGTTTTGGAGGAGCCCAACCAGATCTCGTGGTGGGCGTTAAAATCCCCCAAAAATACCATTTCGGCATTCGGAAATCGCTCCTGCGCATCATCTGCCGCCTGACTCAGATATTCAAAGAGTCGAGTTGTCTCAGCATCTCCTGTATGGGAACGGTAGAGGCACACATAGATCTGACTCGTAGGGCCATGGTCTACGTGTACCCAAAGGACGGAGAAGGATGGGTCCTCTAGGCAGCGCAAACGGCGACAGCAAACATCCGCCCTAACAAACACGCACACCCCGGCTTTTGCACGAAAATTTTCCTCAAGAACATAGCCAGGGTAGAGCAAGTAGGTCGTGTCGTCAGGGCGGTGTATTTGCGTCTCCGTTAGAAAAAACATGGCAGGTTTCGCCGTCTCTAGGTGTTGGTGGACGGCGTTGAGGTTTGCATGGAGCCCACAGATGTTAGTGGACTCCACCTCAAATAGCAAGCTTTTGGGAGTGTGACGAGCCGCTGTGTTGCCTATTTCTCTTAATTGCGCTGCCATGAGTTTGGGTGGGAGAAGGCGTGAAAAAAGAGGTGATTGCCGCCGCAGCACCGTGTGACAAAGCGCGGGATATTGGTTTTATCTATGAATGTGAGGCATGGCGAGAGCCGACGCGCCGAACGGAAGGGCCCCTGTACCCCCCCGAGTATGGTCGCCGGGCTCCCAAATCCGGTCACCAACCGGCACGACGAACCATATCGGGATTATGCGCGGCCTGGTGAGGCAGCCTCCCAAGGTGGTTAACCCCAGTTGGGCCCCTGTACTATACCGCGGGCGGCCAGCGGCACCACCGTTTCTACAGGTCTCCCTGTTCGGCGCATCGCCCCGCGCCATCCCCACTAGACTACGCCAAGACCCACTGGTCCCACTAGTGCTGCGACAACCACCACCTCTGCCCGGCTATGCACTTGCTGACCCCTGAACACAATCCAACCGAGATTGAATTGCTATGGAGGGTTTTTCGCAATAGTGCACGGTGGTACCTACCCGGTCGAAACTTGAGACAAATTTGTGCCACCAAGTTTCTACCACCAGTCAAGACCTTAATATCTATCATATGAATTACCGCGAATGTAAAAAGGCGCTACTGGAATGGCTAAGACGGAAAAGTTATAATGAAACTGAGATCCTTTTGAACACAATTCTATAAATATAAAGTCACACACACACCACACATACACTTATACTCACACACATATACACACACACACACACGCACACACACACACACACACACACACACGCACACACACACACACACACACACACACACACACACACACACACACACACACACACACACACACACACACACACACACACACACACACACACACACACACACACACACACACACTTAAGGTAAATTTGTACTAGTAACCGAAATAAACAATTTTTAATTTAATTTTTAATTTTAATTTATCTTAATAGTATTAGGGAGAAAACTTCAAACAATGTCCAAAACATTAATTTACAACTCATTGCCAGCGTCGATTATAGACCAACCTCATAAAAAAATTGTGTTGCATTACATAAATGGTTGGTGGACGAGACTTTTATACAGTAGAAGACTTTATAAAGACATAATATGTATGTTATTCGTACCACTGCAGATATGCGTTGTAACGGCTGCGCCATTATTGTGGTTGCAATATTTTTTTAGTTGTTAAATAGATATTGTATTGTATACATTATAATCTGTGTTTGCATGCCATCTTTATGGCAAAATGTGCTTGATTACTATATTTTTTAATTCCATCTTTTGTTGTACTTGTACCACATTACAAGCAAATAAATAAATAATTTGTGTTTCCTTCTTCCTATAGTCCTGGGTCCTTTAAGCGGGGCGTGAAAAAGCATATGATGAGGCCGTCAAGCCGAGTGTCACCATTGTCACACGGTATGTTTAAGTAATGGTGACCCTCTTTTCTGAGACTGGCAGGCAAGGCGAAGTCTAATTGACGTGTTCTATATAAAAAAAATATTGAAAAAATGAATGGAATTAATTTTAATTTTCAGAATATTTTAGAAAGTTTACCATGAATGAAACAGGTTTAAATTTTTGATTAGCTTAAATACTGTATCTAAACCTAACTAACAAAAATTTCAAAGTAAAACGATAAAGTGATATTTATAAATAAGTCGATATAATATATATCGATGATTAGGTTGATTGCCTTTTCACCGCTTCCACCCTGTATTATTGAGTACCAAAACTTTTACAGATGAAGTTACTCAGAAGATTCTAGCGGGTGATTTTAATCGATTCTTTCCAAAGAAAATTGTTTTTCTCGATATATCGTTACGAAAGTTAGATCAACTCAGCAGTTTCGATGATATCAATTACTGAAATGGATTGGATGCTGTAATACTGTTGGATTTGAGTTACAAGACTTCGTAGGTATCTTCTTTTTCGTTATTCTGAGAATGACGGATCCGATATATTACTGAATGTCATCTAATATTAACTTTCATAATTTGTTACTGTACATAATTAATCTTATAATATTTTTATCTTACTTGTTGTTGTGCATGATATTGGCCTTGTTTGGAATACTGACCCAGTTCTTGTAACACAGGTATTCCCAGGATCAAAAGTTACCTATATCTTATGTCTGATCGCACTATAACTGTGTTTTAGCCATAGTTAAATCTCTCTGGTCGTTGTGAAAGAGCAATAACTAAACTCATTCTAGCAATCATAATATCAATTAAGATAATTCTTGCAGGTTTACATTCACTATTCACATAATGAAGAAGAAGAATTATCTAAATTAAAATATAGAAGAAATACATAAAATAATAACATAATACGGCAGCTTAAGTCTAAATTTATGCATTTATGGTATATAGACAATGAGACCCTAGGATAAAACGTTAATACAGTTTTAATAGACTTGACTTTTTGTAAAGATATTATATAATATGATGAT
This sequence comes from Eilema griseolum, assembly GCA_963662185.1. Taxonomy (NCBI): domain Eukaryota; kingdom Metazoa; phylum Arthropoda; class Insecta; order Lepidoptera; family Erebidae; genus Eilema; species Eilema griseolum. Next base: position 12,261,284 of record OY759252.1, read on the forward strand.
ATTATATTATATAAAGAATTTACAATTAAATCCTACAAAATATGCAATATTTAGTCTACCAGCATTTCTTTACTCAGTGCATGGCACAGATGAATTAGTTAAAACCTTAACGTAATTACATATTTGAGCTCTGGGATCATGAGGTCTCTTTTGTTTAAGAGACACTACCTGTGACCAGGGGGCTGGTTTATTCCTTGGACAAAAGATTGCTATTGTCATTCAACGTGGCAATACCGCCAGCCTTTTGGCTTCTCTCCCAGTTGACATCGATGGGAGGAATTCTTCAATGCCTGAACCTGCAGGTTTGTATAGGTATATAATATCAATTATATTTCTATAGCTGTTGCCCGCTATTCCGCCCGCGTGGATGACGGATATCGCAACCAAAGAAAGCCTATGTCCTTTCTCAAATTCTAATCTACCCCTGTACCATATTTCATCGTAATCGGTTCAGTGATTTAGGCGTGAAAGTGTGACATAAAGACAGACATATAGTTATTTTTGCATTTATAATATTAGTATAGATATGGATAATATAAATTAGTCAATTAGTTTTATACTCCCCTACTGTTCGTGGCCTATGTGCGTACACACGCACATAGTATTTGAGTACTTTGCCGTCGAAAAATAATAAGCTGCGTGGTTTGGGTCAATCCTTTCATGGTGTGATACAACGTGACTAAGGGATAAAGCTGTTTATTATCAGACGGATAAATACAGCCCAGACTCAGCTTCAGATGCGTCAACAAATGGTATCCGAAATCAGGCTCACCTCCTTTTACGTGGGACCGAATACAATGATTGATGAAATGTGGGTGTTAATTCACTTCTGCCTAAACCTCCGAGGATCTTTATCCTCGGAGGTTTAGGCAGAAGTGAATGCCTTTACATTATTGTATGTATGTTTGTATGTATGTATAACTATCCCTCTATATTTTTGTATAGGTCAAAAACAACACGCGGCATTCATTTGAATGTATGACAACAAGTAAAACTTTTCCGCACTATAAATAGATAGGCTGTCACCATCATTTAGTATATAACGAAAGAATTATATGGACATTCCTCAAAATACGGGATTTCAATACGTAGTAAAAACCATTCGCACGTACAGACTCGTGTCCTATTCCCCTTGACAAGAATAAAAATATTGTAAAATAGAATGACGAATGTATGAGATTTGATGTATATGACAGTTGTCAACGTATGTCCTAAACGCCAAATTCTATACATTCGTAATTTTATTCTACCTAACGGCGGCCAACGAATTGCCTCTTGTCCAAGAAGTTCTTAGCCAGACTCTTTCTATGCTTCCCGATGTACCAACCCAAATACCGGGTACTGTTCGTCTTAGATGATAGTGCATAAGAATATCTGTAGATTTAATAAATGAATACATAAATATAAATAAATATTTTAGGACATTCTATACAACGCTACCTAGACCCATAGTAAGCATAGCTTAACTAGCTTGTATTATGAGTTCTAGAATGCAGTTAAACATAGTTAGATACATTTTTTTGGACATACATATATATTATACATAGAACCACCCAGACCAATGTAAATATATTCATGGATACAAACATTTGCAATGAGCAGGAATCGAACCCGCGCCCCCTGCGATCGAACGTTATACGTTACGTACGAACGTTGTACGCCATAGAGGCTATAACGAAGGCTTCAGCATCCCTGGAAGATGGTTGTATGTGAGAATTTCGAATGTCCGAGGCATGTCCATATTCCGAGCATTCCCCCTGTAAAAGACTGGTCATTGGTTTTTTTATAGACAAGCACACGAACCACCTGATGGATAGTGGTTACTTTGACCAATGAACCTGTGCAATACCAGGGGAGTCACACCTGTGCTGCCGACTCTGCAAGAACAGAGAGTAACGACTTTCCGCCTTTGGACATTCAGTTTTAGAAATTTAAATTGAACTAAATTACTTTTAAATTTCAATTATACTGTACATCTTATTTTAGAGTTCCGTACCTCAAAAGGTAAATAGGAACCCTTATAGGATCACTTCGATGTCCGTCTGTCTGTCTATCTGTCAGTCAAGACCGTTTTTTTCAGGAATGCGTGTAGGTATCAAGCTAAAATTCATATCACATATTCAGGGCTACATCGTCTTGAAACTGTGCTAAAATCAGAACTTTTAAGTCAATTCAATCAAAATATATTGGAGTTTATGTAGCGTAAATTCGTCCCCTAATACAATTTTGTACGGAACCCTTGGACTGAGAGTCCGAATCACACTTGACCGGCTTTATTTTGTGTAGGTTCAATAAAGAATTCAGAATTCTTTATTCATATTTTATCCACTTTAAGTTCCTAAAACGCCGTGAATTGCAAACAAACACGCAGAGTTTGGCACGTTTCCAGTCGGTAACTTGTAAATTGTGCTTTTCTATAGTTCTGTTTTGATTTATAACTATGGGCGTTCGCCTTGGGCTAGGCAAATACATATGAGCAATAAATTAGATTAAATTAGAAAAAATATTTTTTCTTACCATATTCGTGAGTAAAGCGTATGAGCCTACATACCGTATAAGTGAACAATGTTTGAGTTAAGAAAAAATATTGGGCTTGTATAAACCAAATCATTAATAAGCATAATAGTTTATTTATCTTCAGTACAAACTTACATGTAAGTTACATGAAGGTTACAATTAGGTTACAAGTAAGTTACAAGTGAGTTACAACTGAGTTACAAGTAAGTTACAATTGAGTTACAAGTGAATTACAAGTGAATTAGAAGTGAGTTACAAGTGAGATACAAGTGAGTTACAAGTGAGTTACAAGTGAGTTACAAGTGAGTTACAAGTGAGTTACGAGTGAGATACAAGTGACTTACGATTGAGTTACAAGTGAGTTACAAGTGAGTTACAAGTGAGTTACAAGTGAGTTACAAGTGAATTAGAGGTGAGTTACAAGTGAGTTACAAGTTGGTTACAAGTGAGTTACAAGTGAGTTACAAGTGAGTTACAAGTGAGTTACATGTGAGTTACAAGTGAGTTACATGTGAGTTACAAGTAAGTTACAAGTGTGTTACAAGTTACAAAGTAGTTATAAGTATACGAAAAAAAAAAACGAAAAAGCTTTTTCCAGTCAAAATCTAATTTCATTTTCCTAAACATAACATTTTAATAATCACTAACCGTATAATAGTATCCTATTTCTAAACACCAATAACGATAACCGATCCCACTAAATATGTGGGAATACGTTTTTAGAATAGAATAAATTGATCTATGTAAGGGATTGACATACGTTGATGACCGTCATAAACGTCAACATATAATTCCACATATTCACGATTAGAAATTTTATAAAAAGATACACACCGAGTTCCACAAAGGACCGACGACATTACCTATATGCCTAATGAATTGGACTACAGCGGTGAGTAGGGTAGCCAGAGCTCACTGGAGAGTTTTGTCAGTGAGAAGACCAAAGGCTTGTCCTGATTTTGTTCTGCACTGACAGCACAGAAAATCTCTGTTCTTACAGGGTCGGCAGCACGAGTGTGACTCCCCTTGTGTTACACACGTTCATAATTCACGGTAACCACATTCCATCAGGTGGGCCGTGTGTTTCTCTGCCACCTAAATGGTATAAAAAAACTTATTATTTCAAATATTTATTAAGGTTTTAATACAACTTCTTTGTTTAATTAAAATAAATAGGTAGCTTGGTTTTATTTACATTTCAATTTATCAAACCGCAACTAAAAATGTGTTATACTGATACCTCATTTTGACGTGCGATAAACCCTCAAAGATTTCCCCCCTCCAGAGCTGCTGGGAGAGTTTATTTTGGCCTTGAACCGACTAAAGTCATTCTGATAATTGAGAAAAATGCAACTTATTTTATGTCAAAAAGTCTTTTCAACTTTTGTGCTCCATAATTTACAATATTGTGTAAGGAAATATACGCGTCATACAGTTCAAATATACACTGTTAAACAAATTTACATGAAAATATATTATGTTTTAATGTATTATGTCAATTTTTTCAAAAGTTTTATTTGATAAGATAATAAAAGTATTACATAATAACAATTTAGTTACATATAATGCACAATGAGCGACTTTATCGCTAATAGCGATTTCTGCCTCGCCCCCCATGAGCGCCGGCCTGGGGGTGACAGGTGGAGCCACCTGTCTCCCTGGCAGAAGCAGGCCGCGGCGGTGGCGCGCCTGGCGCGCCTCTCCGTTTCCGGGGTCGAGTTGGGGACTCTGTAGTCCCCACACCCGAGAAGAGGGCCAGATCGTGAGAGATGGCCCTGGGTCGGCCGGGGTGCGAGGGATATGCCTGTCAACCTCACCTTCGGCAACCAAAACGACCCACAGGCGGCGTGCGTTTTAGTCGGTTCGAGTCCGACATAACCTCCTCCACCGGCTCCGGTGGGGAGGTATCCGTGGGGATTTTGCGCACGTAAAAAAAAATAATAAAAAAATAGCGATTTCTGCCAGACTATCTTTGGATGGATAGAAGCAAAAGAGATGATAGGGTATCGCACAATTATCTTTTAATGAAGAAGGATCAATGATAAATTAATTAGACATTACAAACAAGTAATATATCAGTCAAATTTAACAATTATTCATTGAACTACCCATTCAAGTAGACGGAGTTAAAGTTGCTTATTCTTTGCTATGATCCTGATGTAAATCTCCGGATCGTAGCAAACAACATTCTAAACAACCCTTGGTAAGCATAGCTTAACTAGCTTGTGCTATGGAATCTAGATTGCGGATAAACATATTTAAATACTTCTTTTTGTGAATACACATTATACATAGAAACGCCGGGACCAATGCAAATATACATTTTCAAACATACAAATATATGCACTGAGCTGGAATCGAAACCGTTCCTCCTGCGTAACAGTCCAACGTTCTACCGCTACGCCACAGAGGCTGTCATTTGGATGCTTGGATATTTGTTACTCAATCATGCTTTAACGGCTGAACGGATATTGCTGAAATTTGGTACAAGAATAGTTTAACACATGGGCTACTCTTATCCTTCTAAAATGTTCCTATGAGTTGTGGGAACGGGATCAAAAGTCTTAGCGAGCGAAGTCGCGGCATCATCTAGTATATAAAGAGGTGAAGTGTTACATTTGATTTGAAAAATATAAGTAAGTAGACCAATTAACGTTTCACTGAACCGCGAGGTTAATATATCAAGAATTTTCTTCATACTCTGTTAAACTAACTGAATAGCTGGCATTTTTCCTTCGCACGAATGAGGAGCTTACGATCTTACTTCCAAAATATGATGTATGCGAAAAATCGACGAACCAGGAGCAGACAATTTATTCAAGCTTACACGCGTGTTCCTAAAATATGACCTACTTTAGCTTTAGGCAAAATTATTGCTGCTTATCGTTTGCCAATCGATTGTAAAGAATTGGTATCGTGGCCTTACAATAATATTTATGTTAGGATATTTGATTGATTATTTAATAGCAAATGAAGATTTTGATCTGGTTCTATGAAAGCGGTGTATATGTGAACAGTAGTCCTCGCGATCACCCTATGCCACATTTTTCTGGTACCTTTATTCAAATCTACGTATCTTCTTATTTTAAATAGCCCTGGATATTTCACCAAAAATAATGGTGATACTTTCTTAAAAGAAACTTTTATTGGAGGAAGGACATGACGGTATCTCCCGTCCAAAATTGAGCAGTCTGTCTGGGTAAGTACCTCCGCCCTACAGAATACCCCGGTTATAATAACCTTGTGTTGTGTTCCCGGCGGTGAGTAGGGTAGCCAGAGCTCACTGGAGAGGTTCTGTGCTGTCAGTAGGAAGACCAAAGGCTTAAATTGACCCCACTGACTGGTGGGGGCGTGAAATGTTGGCGTGGTGGTCAGGGAGACCCGGTGAAACGGTTATCCGCTGGCCGCCCGCAGGCTGTACGGTTCCCGAACCTGGGGATTACTTAATCTCCACCCCAGGAGGCTGAACCAGCAGCCTGTGTAAAGTTCCCGGTGCTGTAGCCATGCTGGAGGAGGAGACCGGAGTGGACCTGGCTTCAGTATCTGGGAGGGGACCGGGGGCCCTTCCGCCCATCGCGCCAGCTAGTCACACAACCCCAACTTGTCTGTGGGGGTAGGACGCCTTGCTTTGTCTTCTACACTGGAGGCACAGAATCTCTTTTTACCTTCTCCCCCATCTCAAACATGAAAACCAAAAAAGGCAAGAGAAACGTTACAACAGCGGCACCATCATCCACAGTGAATGTGGATTTCTGCAACATCAGGGGCCTACACTCCAACCTTAACGCGGTCCATCTCCACTTAGAGACCGCGCAGCCTACCTTGCTTTTTCTGACGGAGACGCAAATATCATGCCCGGCCGATACAGCCTACCTAATGTACCCCGGGTACAAACTCGAGCATAGCTTTATGAGTCGCGCCGGGGTATGCTTGTACGTCCGGGATGATATTTGCTGCCACCGTCTCCATGGTCTTGAGGATAGGGACCTGTCAACTTTATGGGTACGCATAGATCACGGTGGCCACACCCGTATCTATGCGTGCCTTTACAGGTCCCATAGCGGTGACCTGGGCACGGCTCAACTGTTTCAGCATCTGCAGCGGTCGGCGGACAGCGTAATTGAGCAGTACCCCACTGCGGAATTAGTATTCTTGGGGGACTTCAACGCCCACCACGTGGAGTGGCTGCGGTCTCCTAGGACTGATTTTGCGGGAAGGGCTGCTCACGATTTCGCTCTAACTTATGGGTTCTCTCAACTGGTGCATTCTATCACTAGAACACCAGAAATTGAGACCCACAGAAGCTCTATACTGGACCTTCTGCTGACTACGCGCCCAGATGAATACTCCATAAGGGTGGAAGCACCTCTCGGTAATTCGGACCACAGCCTCGTCCGGGCGCAAGTGACACTCGCGCGGCCTGAACCACCGCGGCCACCTCAGTGGCGGCATGTGTGGCACTACAAGTCGGCAGACTGGGATGGACTGCGAGAATTCTTCGCGTCGTACCCGTGGAGGCAGCTTTGCTTCTCTTCTGATGATCCAAGCTCCTGTGCAACAGCAGTCGCTGACGCGATTCTAGTGGGTATGGAATGTTACATCCCCAACCGCTGGGTCGCGACAGGAGTGAGCAAACGCCCGTGGTTTAATAGGCCTTGCAGGGAAGCTAGAGACCGCAAGCAATCTGCATACAAGGCTTGGACCACGGCTCTTGCCAATAAGGATCCGAACATCGCTGAAGTGAAGCGGAAGTTGAATGCTGCTTCAAGGTCCAGTAAAAAGGCAACGTCTAGTGCGAAGTTTGAGTTCATCGGCAGAATTGGCGAGCGGCTTGCGCGGTAACCCATCTGGCAGTCGTGCATTTTGGTCGCTCGCTAAAGCTGCTGAGGGAAACTTCTGCCAGTCTTGCCTTCCGCCGCTGCAAAAATCCGACGGTAGTCTGGCCCATGGCGCTAAGGAGAAGGCCGATCTTTTGGGTAATCTCTTTGCGTCAAACTCGACTATGAACGACGGGAACGCCGAACCACCCATCATCCCCAGCTGTGGTGCTTCGATGACCGAAATTAAAATCACACAACGGGTGGTCCGGCGCGAGCTTAAGTACCTAGATGTTCCGAAGTCGAGTGGGCCGGACGGTATACCGGCGATGGTGCTTAAGCACTGTGCCCCCGAGCTGTGCCCTGTACTTACACGCCTTTTCGCACTCTCATACTCCGCGAGGCAGGTCCCGGCCTCGTGGAAGACTGCATTCGTGCACCCTGTACCTAAAAAAGGTGACAGGACAGATCCGACCAATTACAGGCCTATCACTATAACCTCCCTTCTCTCGAAGGTTATGGAGCGTGTTATTAATACACAACTCCTGAGGTACCTTGAAGGAAACGATCTACTGAGCGACCGACAGTACGGTTTTCGCCACCGTCGCTCTACCGGTGACCTTCTTGTGTATCTCACAAACCGGTGGGCGCAAGCCATCGAGAGTCGCGGTGAGGCACTAGCGGTCAGCCTCGATGTAGCAAAGGCCTTCGATCGGGTCTGGCACAAAGGTCTTCTTACGAAGTTGCCATATTATGGACTCCCCGAGGGATTGTGCGAATGGATCTCCAGCTTTTTGTCCAACAGAAGCATCCAAGCCGTCGTCGACGGCAGCTGCTCGGACCGCATGAACATAAACGCTGGTGTCCCACAAGGCTCCGTGTTGTCTCCGACGCTGTTTCTGCTGCATATCAATGACATGCTGTCTGATGGCTCCATTCATTGTTATGCGGACGACAGTACCGGGGACACGTGTTACACGGGCCGTGAAAATATCCCTCAGTCCGAGGTGGAGAAGAGTCGCGAACAACTTGTGTCTGAAATTGAGACTACTCTCTCTGGAGTGTCCGATTGGGGTCGACTAAACCTAGTTCAATTCAACCCCACTAAGACACAAGTATGTGTATTCACCGCTAAGAAAACCCCATTCATTGTAGCGCCGCAATTCCTGGGCACACCGCTTACCATCTCCCCGAGTATCGGGATCCTTGGTGTCGATATCTCCAGTGACGTCCAATACCGAAGTCATTTGCAGGACAAGGTTAAGTTGGCATCAAGAAAGCTCGGAGTGCTCAACAGGGCGAAGCAGTATTTCACTGCGGGGCAGCAACTCCTTCTTTATAAAGCACAGGTCCGGCCTCACATGGAGTACTGCTGTCACCTTTTTGCTGGAGCATCTGCATACCAGCTTGACCCCTTCGACTCGTTGCAAAGACGGGCATTGAGGCTGGTTGACAATCCCATACTCACAGGTAGAGTGGAACCTCTTAGCCTTAGGAGGGATTTTGCCTCACTGTGTGTGTTCTACCGCCTATACAATGGTTTGTGCTCAGATGAATTGTTTGACATGATGCCCGTAGCTACATTCTATCATCGCACCTCTCGCCATAGGCAGGGAATTCATCCCCACACATTGCGACCTGAGACGGTACGCACTGTGCGGTATGAAAGAAACTTCATCCCACGCACACTCAAGCTGTGGAATGACCTCCCTGCTGCGGTTTTCCCAAGCGCCTACAATATGGGGTTCTTCAAGAGGGGCATCAGAAGGTTTCTTCATGGTCGGCAGCGCGAGTGTGACACCCCTGGTGTTGCATACGTCCATAGGCCACGGTAACCGCTTCCCATCAGGTGGGCCGTGTGCTTGTCTGCCAACTAAGTGGTATAAAAAAGAAACTTCCCCGTTCTTTTTCTAATTTTTCACATTTAAAAACAAGAATTTCACCACAACCTGTGAGAAATTTTATCCTTGATGTTTCAGCAAAAAATCATCTAGATCAGTTCATAAATAATATAGCAGCAAACATCCCCCCTTTTCTCCCCATTTTCCCTCTAGACCGAGATAGCAAGCACCTACAATATGGGGTTCTTCAAGAGGGGCATCAGAAGGTTTCTTCATGGTCGGCAGCGCGAGTGTGACACCCCTGGTGTTGCATACGTCCATAGGCCACGGTAACCGCTTCCCATCAGGTGGGCCGTGTGCTTGTCTGCCAACTAAGTGGTATAAAAAAAAAATAGAAATACGCCCTCTAGACCGGTACTGACAAACAAACTGCCAAAGATACAGACAAAAGCAAAATCGGCTATCTTGTAAATTAAAATCTGCAGGAACACATTTTTATCGATAAACAAAATTATATACTCTCAATGTAAATATCAATGACATGATTGACAAGCACCTATGAGGTAAGAAATATAGCATTATAGACTATAAGATAGGCACCAGCGAGGATGACGTCATCTGAGATTAGTTTTGCATGTACCTCCCCATTTGTAGTCCACTTTTTGGAGAAGGTTATCAGCTATATATCACAGAAAGGCCCTTAGGAGTCGAGTAAGAAGAAAAAAAAATCAGTCAAGTGTGAGTTGGACTTGTACGTATGTTGAGAATATTCACGAGAATAACCTGTTATTTTATACATAAATATGACGACAGCAGAATTGTTACGCCGCTAACACAAATAAATTTCTTTCAACATTTTTCATTTTCATTATAAGAATGTTTAAAGCTTTGTAATTCAAAATGTATTGTTCTCATAAATCAGTCCTACTTTTCAGTATTCTCATCATAATATTTCAATGTGTAGTTTAATGAACGAAGAACATTTTTCTAAAATATTTTTGAATACACAATTACGGAATTATGATCTAATTTTTTTTCAAACCTACTCTGGTCAACCCTTTTCAAGAATCATCATCTTATCTCTGTTCCTGGTTGCTTCCGAGGCTTACACCTTTGTCCCAAAGATCTTGATAAGCTATACCCTATAAACACCACCCTTTCAAAAATATTAATTTAAAAAACATCACTTAAAAAACGTTAAATGGTCGCTACCCTTGACCAAATGGCTGGTTTATTCCTTGCGCAAAGGAACCAATCCTTTGCGCAAGGAATAACCTTTCAACGTAACAATGCCTCCATTCAACGTGACAATGCCTCCAACCTTCTGGCCACCCTCCCAGTTGACATCGAAGGGGAGGAATTCTTTGATGTCTGAACCGGCAGGTTTGTATAGGTATATTCTGTATTGTTTTTATATTTTATTTTACGTAATTCTCATGTTCATTATGTAAATAAATTACTTAAAAAATAAGTGAAGTTTATTGTATGAATGTATGCATGTTGCAAAGATAAACTCGCGATCTCTACTACTCTACTACTCTTGACTATCCAATACAACAAACAAAAATACGACTCTCAAAGCAACCCATATTTACTCTGCGGGTATGTTTAAACACACGACTGTCCCGCATTGATCATTTTTATCTTACGTATTCAAGCTTTTCGTCATAAAAATTCAGACACCCAACTCTGTACAATCTGTTGTTTTTTCATGAAGTAATCGAAACGACAGATGCCGACGACAAGTAAAAGGAAATATTAGAAAACTTCTGAATAAATAAACATTGGATCGAAGCTCGGCCGTATAGGACCCTTGTTACCTATGAAAAGGTTTTATTGCATGCTTTTTTTTTGTTCTGACCTATAGATGGGACTTTTAAATTATGAATGACACCGGCTTTTAGTGGCCATTTGATCTGTAATATGTGATATAGCAGCAAGGGTCGCCTTTGATTGTTTAGAGTGCTCCCCTATTAGGTTCGATCTTGTACCAATATTCGAAGTTTACCTTAGCTGTCCCGACTTGAGAGGGCTGCTAAAAATAGATTGTTCCATTACACGGTTGTGAAGACATGTTTATTTTATTTTGCCGTGTTGTTATTTTGGCTTCTTCAATGTTCGTTATCTCAATAAATAAATATTTGGTTCTACTTTACATGGTTCTGTGGCTGTAAATGTTGATACTGAACTCGAGTTCGGGATATTGAAAATTTTGTGTTCAATTTATTTGTTATGCCGCTCTGAAACGGGTTCGGAATTGATAAATACTATTCTAAATTACTAGATTATTAAAAATTAAAGATTTTTGATTGTAATTTATAGAAAAGGTTAAGATAACGATTTTCGGACAGTTGAATTGATGGCTTTTAATTTACCTGAAAACCTATTTGCCGATTTCTATAATGACTCTCATAGAAATGTAAAAAGAAAATCGCATGTTTGAGTAAAAATGGGAAATTTCAGGTATGTGGAGCAAAAAAGTGAGGCTAATACGAAATAAACTTTTCCATCAAATTCAAGGCCCTGTAATAATAAAAAGACAAATAAAATATTACAATTACCTACTTCAATACCATTTGGACATAAGCTCGAATTCCAATTTTCCTTTATTTGACTTTCTCTTTCCGTCCTGTAGTCACGCAAGACAAATAAGTTGATATTTCAATTTAGTAAGCACCCACATAAAGATAAGAACAATTTTTAATGAATATTATATGCCTTAATTGTATAACATTAATCATCTGGTTGCTTTCGAAGATAACTTTGGAGCACGGAGTCCCTTTTTAACCGACTATGGTGAAGCCAAAGGAGGGTTATTTGTTTTTACTGTACGCCTCAGAGGAGGAACTCTTTCCTCGTATCATTTTGTATAACAACATCGTCAGTTAACGTGTATCAACTATCGATTTGAATATCGAAGATGTTATTATATTCAATGAGGTTTTTTTTATTCTGGGTATATGAGATATATTTTTAAAAGAAATAAAATATATTACAAACAAAACGCACATTAAAACTTATACTTATAAATACAAAAATTAAAAATATCGTATATATAAATGTATGTACTAAAGTAAAATTATTTTTTAAACTTGTGCTTGTCTGCCTCCTTAGTGGTATAAAAAAAACTTCAAATGATTTGTACAAATTTTAATTTAAAAATAATCGTTTTGAAGTAAGTATAGGTTAGAACAACTTGTGGTTAAATCCTGGGCAATGTTAGTAGTAGTATTTCGATTTTTTACTTCTGATTCGTTCCATCCTCATGGAACCGAGGGACCACAGACCACAGTGCATAAGATAATTTCGCCAAATGGAAAGGTAAACGTTTTAATCATCCTTATTCTTTAAAAAATCAGTAACAGCGCACCCATTCGATCTAAAATCGAACTTTGAATATTCAATACTATCTTAAAACTACTTTAAAAATCATCTCAGAACAGTATCTAGGAGTAGAATTCATATAATTACCAAAAATATTTTGTTACTTTTTGAAAGAGCTCCTTTTCGAATATTGTTTCCATGTGTTTCCTGAAATATTTTCCATCATTGATGCCGACAGTTATGCTCTATCACCACACGGTGCGTAAAATTACATTAGAAAGTACTATACTCACATATAAACATCTCCCCTTACTTGTACAGTCAACTACATGAGTTGATTAACGCTAAAATATTTACTAATCTATTTAAAAATTGGAATACCAATAATTCATTCACAAGTAGTTTTTTTTCATTCTCAGAGGACGAAGTTAATATATTTAACTAAATAATAGATTTTTTTGACAATAATCTTGAGTAATTGTGTTCTCGACGTTTCAGCCAAAAATCATCAAGATTTATACACAAGTACGCGACAGCAGATTTGCCTTTTTTCTTCCTCATTTTATCTCCTATCAGAAAAAACTCGCGACGAAGTTTTAGCTCGAAGAATATGTGTGTTTGGTGAAAATCAGTTAAAAAATGTGCCCTCTAGACCGGAACTGGCATACAAACAGACATACGGACAAAAAGAAAATTAGTCACCTTATCGAAACGGAGACCCTTGCTCGCTTTGCTCGCTCGGTCAGTTACCGCTAATCCCTCCAGTTAAGCTAAATAGCATGTGTTAAGAGTGGGGTCCAGTGGGGGGCAGTTTAATGGCCAGGATTCGAATCTGAGAACTATCGATCGTAAGGCTCCATAACCTTTAAGCTACCAACGCTTAATACTTTATGAGAGGTTTAAGGGGACAGTGATCAATACATTAGAATTTGTTAACCTACTTATGTCGTAGACTGTACCTGCGTAAGAGGAAATGTGTGCGGGGACGGAATTAACGTCGATTTAATTTAGCTGGCGTCTGCTGCAGAATATGCCATTGCGTGGGCTTTTTAATTACCTACATCAATATATTTAAATCAAACGCAATCAAATAGAAAATATTGGTTACCTATATATATTTAAATAATCTCTGTTTACATTAAATATTTCTGGCAAAAGTTATTGAAAGCTATTCAGGCTCAATACGGTATACTACATGATTTTACCATTTGTTACCATAATTTCATTTTCTTCAACTATTTTAACGTTTAACTAAGGTAAAATTTTTATAATAAGATTTTTTTTATATACCGTTAATTATCTTGAAACGAGACAAAAATATACATTCGTCCATATTTAGTCTTAAGAAATTACTATATACAAGATAATATCTCCAAAATGTCACAGTGGAGTTCTTTGCGCCGTTTATTTTCCACTAGCGCCTAGGAATCGGTAAACTTAGTTTTAGGCAAAATACAAAGACAAATTTTACCTCAAAAATATGTAATTACATTGCATTATTTCGGGAAATAAAGAATTTGATTTCATTTAATTGATTTCTACGATTTATTTGTACAACTTTTATAGGCAGTGATACTAAAGCCGGCTATAAATTTTCTATAACCTACATTTATGTGAAACGCAAAGATCGTTTTATTTATTGAAAGGTTTTGTGTAATTTATGTGCTGAAGACATTTATTGGACTTACGAGTATAATAACAATATGTTCTAAAACTAATTCGGATGAGGAATTTTAGTGCACAATGGTTTTTCTGTTTGATTTTAGATTGACATACACATATACTACTATGAAAAAAGTCGACTGAAAAAGTTAATTCGAATGAACATGGTAAATATCCCGTTGATAATTATAATTATATTTTTTATGTTATATAATTTGGAACATTAGTAGTTTTGTACTTCAAGAGTCTCCGGTTCTAGTCCTGAGTATTCTTTAGCGACCATTAGTTAAACCACTTCATACCCAGGCAATTTACCTGGAGGGGTTAACGATAGCACTAGTTTTTCGATTACTAATATCCATGTGTAAATACATATTGATAACACGCTTGTATATAGCCACGATATTTATTATTGAAACTGACCGTATAGTAATATGTATCGTGGAAAAGTACAGGTGTATCATCAATATGTGTAACAATAAGTTTCAATCTCCACCACTAGTATATGTAGACTCTTTTGAAAAATTATAAAGAAATACCTAAAAAGACCATTAAAACATGCAGTCTTTTAGTAGCACACAACGTGTTCCGTCCCCTATAATCTCCGAAAGTAGGTCTAAACGTTATCAAACTGAAATATCTAAAATTACCATTAAAACATGCAGTCGTTTAGTGGTTCATAACCTGTTCTGTCCCCTATAATCTCCGAAAGCAGGTCTCCAGGTTATCAAACTGAAATCGCGGTGTCCTCAGTTCAGTATTATTGATATTTGGAATGGTAGAAATTCCTGGGAACGCTCCGTATGTTCATGGCTCAATTACAGAAAATTGTATACTACATATGCTACTAACCGAAACATACCTCATAATATATTTACTCAGAGATATCACACGACCATTTTAACAAGGTAACCACTGTTTATTCAATGATTGAAACGTATAGTCCCCAATGTAATCGCCTAATGGAGTCTCGCCGTCCATTCAGTGCCTCTCACCTCTCGAATAAATGAATACACAAGGACGGTAAAGAGGTTCTGTGCTTTTATTTCAAGATAGACGGATACGAATCACGTACTTGTTGTGAATTGAATACGTATGTTTCATAGTAAATATGTACAGACAACTACTAAAGTTGATTAACATGAAATTGTTAACAATCGTTACAACTTTTAAACTTTCTCCACATATTTATACAATAATGTTAAACGAATGAAAGATATGTATATACCTATAAGTTACATTGGTACAGGTGTCTTCATTCGACATTTTATGTATTTATGCTTTAAAACTATATTATATTATATTGGCGTACTCTAATTTCTAAATTATTGTAAATCTAATTTTAAGTGAACTTTGTGTATTTAAAACTGTAATAATATATACCACGGCTATAATAACCTCGTGTTGTGTTCCAGGCGGTAAGTAGAGTAGCCCGAGCTCACTGGAGAGATTTTGTGCTGTCAGTGGGAAGACCAAAGGCTTGTCCTAATTTTGTGTTCTGCACTGAAGGCACAGAAAATCTATTTTCTTACAGGGTCGGCAGCACAGGAATGACTCCACCGGTGTAGCACACATTCATAGGTCACGGTAACCACTTCACAGGTGGGCTGTGTGCTTGTCTGCCACCTAAGTCGTATAAAAAGTACTACATTATCTATTCGAACAAGTATTTCTGAGATTAGTGCGTTCAAGCATATAAACAATGAAACAAACTCTTTAGCTTTATAATATAACATAGATTTGAAATAAAACAGTTGATTGAACATGCGTCAGTGACTACCGTTTTGATTTAAAGCTCTTCCTGGAATCGTTTGTTTTGCTGGAAATTTGTGCTTTTATGTCAGGTTGTTGTTACATGGGCATTTGCATTGGTGTGGTAGTGCCTCGGAGAGCACGTTACGTATATAAAAGAATAATAATAATAATAAATATCTATGGCAGTCGTTACAGGCAATTGGAGCCCTAAAAAGCCCAACAACTGTTCTAACTGCAAAGCTTCGAAATCCCTTTTGAGTTGTGGAGGTCAAATGGCAGTCGCTTCATGGAAAATATCGAAGTTCAGCCAAATCCGCAGTTAGATTGGTAAAGCGGTACCCAGCCTTTCAAGTGAAAGCTTTGGATGCGACTGGGATTGACGCTTAGATGTAGAAGAAGATTTCATTATGTTAATCAATCAATTAGCTTATTGCAGTCCTCTGCTGGACACAGGCCTCTCCCAATGTGCGCCATTGTTCCTGATTCTCTGCTTCCGCATCTCTGTTGCCGTTTGCCTTTTGACATTTTTCACTTTAGAACCCGTTTGCTTTAATGGTAATCGGTTCTTATATTGCGTAACATATATTATGTATTAGTAGTTTTAATCAATCAATCAATCAGCCCACTGCAGAAATCACAAAGGTCTTTGAACAGTGCGTCCTACCTGTTATGACTTACGGTGCCGAAACGTGGACACTTACAGTGGGGCTGGTCCATAGCTTAAAAGTCGCGCAGCGGGCTATGGAGCGAGCTATGCTTGGAGTTTCTCTGCAGGATAAAATTCGGAACGAGGTTATCCGACAGAGAATCAAAGTTACTGTGTTCTGTGTGTCAGTGTGTATTCTGTGGCCTTTTTTTTTTTTTTTTTTACGTGCGCAAAATCCCCTCGGGTACCTCCCCACCGGAGCCGGTGGAGGAGGTTATGTCGGACTCGAACCGACTAAAACGCACGCCGCCTGTGGGTCGCTGTGGTTGCCGAAGGTGAGGTTGACAGGCATATCCCTCGCACCCCGGCCGATCCAGGGCCATCTCTCACGATCTGGCCCTCTTCTCGGGTGTGGGGACTACAGAGTCCCCAACTCGTCCCCGGAAACGGGGAGGCGCGCCACGCGCGCCGCCGCTGCGGCCTGCTTCTGCCAGGGTGACAGGCGGCTTCACCTGTCACCCCCAGGCCGGTGTATTCTGTGGCCTATGTAGTACCGACATAGGCCACAGAATAAGCAAGTTGAAGTGGCAGTGGGCTGGCCACGTTTGCCGAAGGACCGATGGCCGTTGCAGCAAAAGAGTCCTAGAGTGGAGACCGCGAGAAGGTAAACGAAAGGTAGGACGCCCCCTAGCCAGATGGACGGACGACCTGAAAAAGGTGGCTGGGACAGACTGGATGCGGAAGGCGGAAGATCGGAGAAAATGGCGCACATTAGGAGAGGTCTATGTCCAGCAGTAGTTTTAAATAGTAATATATTCTGTTTTTAGGGTTCCGTACCTCAAAAGTAAAAAAAGACGGCATCCCTATAGGATCACTTCGTTGTCCGTTTGTCTGTCTGACTGTGTTTCAGTAAAGACCATTTTCTCAGGAATGCGTGGAGATATCACGTTGAAATTCATACCACATACTCAAATCTTGTAACTGTGCAAATATCAAAGTTCTAAGTCAACGCATTCAAATTATAATACGGTTTGTGTAGCTTAAGCTACGGAACCCTCTATGCGCAAGTCCGACTCACATTTGACCGGCTTTTTTTACTGGGATTTACAGGCGTGAGTACTTATGTATGTTTATAATGTAATCTATATCCAGATCTCTAGATCTTAGTTTGCAAGCCGGTATATCTACTGATTGACGGACGAGGGTCTGGCGCAGGCTTTCCCCTTGGGCTTCCTCTTAACTTAATTTGGGATTATTTTATTTTTCGTTCAAATCGTACCAAGGTACGTAATGGTGTCTAGTCCATCAACAAAATACATTTTCAATGTAATTTATACTGTATTGTCAGTAATTACGGTCGAATTTCCAATGACAACATTTTGCTCTCTGTACTGCCTGATTAGTGACCAAAAATAGACTTTTGTAAAGGCTTCCCTTTCAAATCCAAGTTTAATCAAGGTAGACCCTGATTTTAGTTACAATCAATACATAAAAACCTGCATGCTGATAGAGTATTTGACTGCTTAGTGTGAGGCTGGTTCAATTCCTACTTAGAGCAATTAAAGCATTGGTTTGAGTGATTTGAATAAAACAAGCAGTTTAAATTAAATTTTAATGTTATTAGTATGCTAACTATTCAAGTCGATTAAGATAGGAAAAAGTAGAAGTGTCTCAGGCGGGACTTGAACTCCACTGTCGTACCAAGATTATTGTTTAGGAGAATTTGGCGCACTGAAGCCGTGACTCGGCAGCTCAGTAGTCAAAGCATCATCCCTGTATGGGACTGGTCTCGGATTGCAGTCCTGCCAGAGTCATCTCACTTTTTCTATTGTAATCGATTTAAACGAGTAAGTTTGGTGCCGTAAATTTTGGATCAGTCACGTTCTCTCTAAAGGTGGATTTAGTAAATGGATGAAGTGACTCATTGGTTTCGCTGGTGAATCGTCAGTCCGACGGTCGGTGTCAATAAAAACAGTTGAGTATTTCACCTAACCATCTAATATTATATTAAAAAGTTTGTGAAAATATTTGGATGTTTGTTTTTCAATCACACACAAGCAATTAACGGATCTTACTCATAGTTGGTACAGGGATAGATTATAGATTATAGTAGATGGCCTCTATGGTGTAGCGGTTGCGCGTTCGACTGCTACGCAAGAGGCGTGGGTTTGATTTCTGCTCAGTGCTAATATTTGTATGCTTGATTAAAACATTTAGTGCTAATATTTATATTTTCAATATCCTTGCCTTCCATGCGACATTATTCACTTGATATTTGTGTTGTATAGGACATATTTTATTTTTATTGAATGATTGTTTACCTGATTACGATTATTTGACGAACTATGAGAATGAACGAAGTACTTTTAATTTTAATGTAATCTAGTGTAATGCCTAATGTAATCTATAGCATATAAGCACTAAACATAAATTGCTAATGACTAATAAATAAATAAACAAATCAATGTATTTTTGAGTGCAAAAATACATTGATTGTGTGTGTGACCAGTGGGTCTTTGTGTTTCTATAATATGTATGTATTTACAAAAAAGTATTAAAGTATGTTTATTCGTATTCTAGATCCCATAACATAAGTCGGTATAAGTCGGCTGTAACCTAAGAGGGTCACAGGGACCAGAAGAATAATTAAAAAATGAAATATGATATCGAGGCTATTATTTATTGCCTGGCCCATAATTAGTCTCAGGAATGAGTCCTAACTTGCGAAGACGTCAGTGCCTAAGTCTGTGGCCGCCAGAAAGCAATTGTGGGGTGAGTCCTGAATTACAACCCACTTACGTAGTGAATCTTCCACCCTAGCTCTGGCAGTTCCGGTAATCGCTCACAGATGGCGTTGGATCTTGTATAGTAATATAACATGTAACAAGGCATCTATGTCTACAGGGAAGGAGATCAAAATTTCACGCGGGAGGAACCACGGACAACAGCCAGTAGACAAATTATGCTAAAGCATCCCAGTTTTTCGGTAAACTGTGTGATAAAAAAGTGTGGTCAATGAAGAGAAACTTCATCGCAAAGCAAGGCGATTTTTTTGTATACGATATCAAAATAGAGGGATAAATCCTTTGAGGAATCAAGTGATTTAAAGTAGGGTATGTGAAACAAATGCGAACAAGAATGAATTCAAATGTGTATTGAAGGTATATCGTGAAACGAAAAAATAAGAGTGGGGAAAATAATCTTTTGAAATTACAAGGAAAATTGAAAACAGATTGTAAATGTAAATGGGTTCCGAGTTTGCAGGCTGATACCCAGTTGTTTTTCTATGTATAATAATTAAGCGCATTTTTAAAATAAAATGTATCAGAATACGTTTGTTTGCGTTCCAAAACTCATATTACAAGCTAGTTAAGTTATATTAATTTTGAGTCTAGGTAGAATGTCCTAGAATATAAAAAAATATTGTGTTAAAACTGTTCTTTCTTTTATTAAAGTCAAATGAAAAATAAAATTAAACACCTAATACTACTACTGTTTAAATAGGGTAGGAGCAGATTTTTCATTAAAACATTATTCGTTGCATTAGTTATTAGTTTGGTCTAAATTCTATACATAAAGGTTATTAATATATTCTCCTTATCATTTAATTGCAAGCTAACACAAAAAGGAAACCTTTATTTTGATTCAGAATTCAACTAAAATGTTCACAACATAAATTACGTAGCTTCCCGTAGCTTCGTAGCACATGCTACGATTTGCACAGCTACGCCGTAGTGACGTAGATATAAAAGCGGTAGGGATTAACCGGCAAATGTACAAATGTATTGTATAAGATGAAAGGATTTCGAGTGGGTTAAAATGAAAACGCCGGTAGAGCAAGAATTTTGGAGGCGTAATGATTAAAGCATTTAATTTGCAAGCTTGTAAGCGTGGAGTTTCAATTATAATTAAGCCAACGTATTGCTTTGTATATTGCCCTTTATCTGTTCAAGATAAACGATATGTTAAAGGTGCTTTGAAACATAATATGGATAGAGAAAATATGTTCAAATGTTAAATTAATTTCTAAGGTTATGATAATAAGCACTGTTTTCATTTTATTTCTAACCATCGACACAAAAATTACGGGGTCTTATAAGATTGACGTGTCTCTGTGTGTGTGTATGTGTCTGTCTATGGCATCATAGCTCCTAAACACATTAACCGATTTCAATTTAATTGTTTTTGTTTGAAAGGTATGTTAGTCGGGAGTGTTCTTGGCTGTGTTTAAAAAAATCGGTCCAAGAAGGCCACTGCCACAAAATGAGGAAGTACAATTTTTTTCACATTTCCAAAATATGGGTATTAAATGAAAAATGCTAGTAGAAATATTTAAATACGAAAAATAAAATTATAAAATGTAAGTCACAAAAATACAATTACCAAAAAGTTGAAAATAAATTGTGTTGCCCTTTGAAATTATACCTATTAATATTTTGATCCAAGCGTGACATGTCGGGGGAATCTTGGATCGTTCCGATAAACTGACAGAGTGCTTTACCAGTTAGTGTTCCCCAACATGAAAATGCTTGAATCAATATGGTATAACATCAAAGGGCTAACCAACGCAATTTATTTCAACTCGATTACAATAGAAAAAAAAGAATCAGTCCAGACAGGATTCGAACCCGCAATCTTTCCCTTGATTTGAATAGTTAGCACACAATTTTTTTTTTTATTATTGGAAATCGTATTTTTGTGAAGGGGGTTTTGTATACAGGTTATTTATAAGATATACCCACACTAGATGAGTGAGGATTACTACATATGAGGACCTGGGTTCGATTTCTGATAGAAATTCCTACACAAAGGTGTCAAAATGAAAAAAGAAAGCGTGTTCTCACCAGCGATGACCAGTACATCGATGAGCGCGAGCACGGCCAGGCTCACGAGGCTAGTCGGCTCGTCCCAGCGTACGTCGTCGAGCAGCGCCGCGCACGCTGTCACGTTCAGCGAGCGCATATTACGCGCGTCGCCCGGCGCAGCGCGCTTCTGCCCGCGCGGCGCATCGCCCGCGAGCCTTTAGGTGCTCACAGACATTGTGGTTGCCTGCAATAGATAGATAGTATAAATAAATATTCTAGGACATACTAGACAGAGACTCAAACTGACAAGGGATCTAGAATAAAATCTGTATTTTAGATTCCATTTTAGTTCACACACTTAGATTTTACATTAACCGTGGTAGCCTAGTGGTATGGGTAATGGACTGCTGAGACAAGGTCTCACGTTCGATCCCAGGTTTTACTATGGTACACACCCATGACTTTTCGATGCTTTTCGAAGTTATGTGTGTATTTATCGCAGGTTTATAAGTGCCCGGTTAATGACGATAGGCTCGCCACCTATTACATTGGGGCCTAAACATAAACTGGCGAAACCGGCGAAACTCACGGCTATATCCCTGAAGGGGTAGGCAGAGGTACCGGCACCTCTGCCTACCCCTTCAGGGATATAGCCGTGAGTTTATGTTATGTTATGTTATTTTACATTAAACTGTATATACATGCAACCTATATAGACCAACGTAAATGTAAAATTGGGGTACAATAAAGTATTATCATCATCATCATTATTACATTTATACAGTACTTATACAGTTTTTATGTACCCAAGTCAAGGTGGAAGTTTTTAAGGGAGTTGGGAGGTCATATGGTAGTCGCTACCGGTAGAGCGGAATAGAAGCAGACGACAGATTGTTGCCTCTGTCTACACTGAAGGACTCAAAGCTGACTCAAGCAGCTGTAGGCATACTACTAAATAATAATCAACAGGGAAACTGGAATCACAACTTTTAATATCAAGCTATCAAATTATATCAATACAGATTCAATATTTATTTAAAATATAAAAAGCGACCTAAAGGATCTACATTTTGTTCGTCTTTGAATAAACAAAGTACTACTCGAATAGTCCTTGGGCTAAAATAAGTATCGAATGCTACAAAGCCTACATCGGAATCAAATGTTTTTCAACGACGCTGTTTCTCTCGAGGAGTCTACAAAAGATGAATACAAATATGTTACCTGTGGCTGTGATATTTAACGAATTATAGCTTCCAATAGCTTCGATAAGAGTCACATTAAAAACACCTTTTAAGAATCCTAAAAAAAAAGTTCAGCTTCGTACTTTGTATTAATCGTACTAATATAAGAAGTGTAGAAGTTTGTAACAATAATTAGATAGATAGGTAGATAAATAGATATTATATATTACACGCAAAAATGACTGAATATGGCCATATATCCACAGAATAGGCCACGGTAACCACTTTCCATCAAATTGACCGTATGCTTGTCTACTACTTAAGTTACATAAAAAAGAACAGATCTGAAATTTTCAGATCGATAATTTGTTTTCAATAAGTACCTGTGGGGTTGCGGGCGCATGATCAGTATATAAGATTTATATAAGATTGAAGATTGAGATGAGATAATATAAATACTCTTTGTTGTACATCAAACGTACATGATTGAGATATCCTATGTATGGAATGCCAAATGACAGATGGACCGAGAATATCATAGAGTGGATCCCCAGAGACGGGACAAGATCTCGAGGACGCCAGAGGAAAAGATGGGCAGACCTATTCATATCAAGGGTTGGGGCGCACTGGATGAACATAGCCAGAGATAGGACTTGCTGGAAGTCAATGGGGGAGGCCTACGCCTGTGAGGCGACTGCTACCTAAAGGGAACCTGAATTACAAATTACTACTGAATGAAATTAAGCTTCAAATACAACTAAAAAATATTACATTATAAATAACAAAATGACTGTGAAATGACACTGAAATTGATGACTTAATTATATAATTAATTATAGAAGCAAATTGTAATATGAATGGTAGTAGAATAAATGACTTTTTTATTTATTATTATTTATTTATGTATGGAACCACAGCTAACAGCTCGTAAAAAATATTTTTAGGGATGTAGTGATAAACTAAAACTTCCCGTTCAAGATGATGATAATATCAAGATGGGTCTATACTCTGTACTCTGTAGTTCGAAATATCCCTCTGGTCTCCTTTTTCGTATATCCGGCGTATCGGATTGATATTAATCTTGGAGTTTCCATTAGGGAAGAAAAGTTTCGCAAGGGAGATATTTGTTCAGAACGCAGTAAAATGGGCTAACAAACTGCTCAGTGAACAGATGCAAGATTGGTGCGATAGAGTCTGGGTCTCGCTCTTTGTTGATGTTTTATAATTTGATGGAACCTGGAGTATCAATAGGCCTACCATGGAACAACGACAGTTGATAATAGAAAATTCGGACACTCAGTTCCTTGGAAAACATTTATCATGAAATCGTACCGTGAAATACCTGAAATAACTTTATGACTAAATGAATGTATTCCCATTCAGTAACACCTAAATGAGTAACGCTGTTACTGGTTACGAAAAATCATCCCATCCTATTATAGGTGTGGATTACTAGATTACTGTATGCGGCATTTTCACCATACCGCTAAGAGGTCAACTCGCACGGATAGTTGGTGTAATGCTACGGCTTTCCTTCGCATTGAAGGCAAAATTTTCGGATGTTTCATGGTATCCCCCTTGTTTTAGAATAAATGTAACGAGATAAAAGTGATTTTGGGAAATGGATTCATTTTTCTATCGTCGTTTTTCTTACTGTAATGGTATTGTAGTAAACCAAAATAAATGATGTGACCAGAGGGCTGATGTGTTCCTTGCGCAAAGGATTGGTATTGCCATTTAACGTGGCAATACCGTCAGCCTTCTGGCCACCCGCCCGGTTGACTTAGATGGGGAGGAATTCTTTGATGCCTGAACCTGCAGGTTTGTATAGGTATATTCTGTACTGTTTTGTTTACTATAAAGTAGACGAGTATCTTAATGAAAATGCGTGGTCAACATAAGGCTCTTGCTAGCTCGCACAAAATAAATTGTAAAGTTAAACAAATTTAAAAAAGAAAGATAATCTAGTTTTAATACAGTTTTTCTAATACAGTACAGATTTTTGCTGTTATTTTCTCAGTAGAACTAACCTATCGAGCCAGCGAAAGAACCATTTTCCAATGGTTTATTTTTAAATTTTGACATTTATATGTGCTCTTTATAAGCCTAAACTGAATAAATAAAATTGATTCTTTGAGTCTTTCTTTGTTTTATATTTTAATTTAAATAATTCCCATGTATAATGTACATGGGAATTATATAAAAATTACCGAAATGTTTTGTTGAAATTAACTTACAAGTTACAATTGGCTAATATCATTCATACAAAAAATCGATTGAATAACCCCCTACTTAAGAAGTCAACTGAAAATAGAAACGTATATGGTGTTGTTTGTTTTGCAATATATAGAGTATCATATGTATATTTATATCTGAGCTAAAAATAAACTGGCACAACAAGCGGCCCATATACATATTAAGATCTGTGAAGTAGGTATATGTCTCGGTTTGAAAATTCTATACAAGATACAAATTTGCTCCTTTGTGGAATACTGCTCGCATCTCTGGGATGGTTCAGCAAAGTACTTATTAGATGCTCTCGACAGGTTACAGCGACATGCGGTCCGCATCATTGGGAATCCCGAAGTCACGAACACCCTAGAACCTTTACAGATGCGTAAAGATGTTGCGTCCATGGCTGTATTTTACCGTCTGTACCATGGTGTTCTGATGAGCTCTTCCAATTAGTCCCACCCTCTCCTTTCCTACACAGGACAACACGTGCAGGTCTTAGATGTCACCCGCACACGGTGCAGAACATCCGATCAAGAACCAAGCGGTTCGGTGACTCTTTCCTCTGTCGCATCATCAGAGGCGGGCATTTTATTAATAATAATTTAATTGAAGTTGTATTTATATTATTTAATTTAATTTTATTTGAATTATGTATTTAATTGTAATTTATATTATTTAAAATTCAATTTATAAGTATGTATAATTATCATTGGACATTCAATTTTATTTAATAATAATATTTTTGTAATGCTTTATGATGAAAATTAATTTAAATTTGTTTTCATGACATTTGTGTACTTTATCTTAGGTGTATTGTATTATAATAATGATAATAGATGAAATATGGACTTCAATATGTAATGAGTCTCTGATATTTGAAATAAATGAGCTTTGATTTGATTTGATTTGATTAAGGACTGGAATTCAACCTTTAAGCGGGGCATGAAAAAGCATATGATGAGGCCGTCGAGCTGAGTGACACCATTGTCACACGGTATGTGTAAGTAATGGTGACCCTCTTTTCGAGACTTTGCTTTGAAGTCGAATTGACGTGTTCTAAATAAAAAAAATAAAAAAAATAATGTTGAATTTATCTATGCGTAATATAAAATTGTTTGTAAGTAAGCATTGATGAGATTCAACTTCAACTTCCTAATTTAGATATATAGATATTTCTTTACGATTAGAAAATGCTCATTTGATTAGATAGTGTCTATAAGAGTAGTAATCGACTTTAGCCCGTAGTGTCAGCTAATTTTCATCAGCCATGGTTACGAGGTGTGAAGTTAAAGTGGTTTTATTTCAATGACTGACATTCTTGTAAATTTCCGATAATATTATACATACATGTTGTAAACACGCCTTTATCCCCGGAGGGTTTGGCAGAGTCCCACGTAATAGAAGACGAGCTTATTGCCATGTTCGCGGTACTATTGTTGACTCAAGCCTGCTCTGAGGGTGTCTGGGTTGTATTTATCTGTCTGATGTTAAACAGCCCTATCCCTTAGTCGCCTTGTACGACACCGCATGGGAAGAGATGGGATGGCCCAAATTTTACTCTGCCGGAAACCACGTGGCTTTTAATAAATTGTAATATATAATAAAATAATGATCAATTATAAATCATGGTTGAATAACTTGATGAATAAAATATACTAGATACATGACCGAATTACTCTATGTCAATCTTAAAATAAAATACGGCTATCGAATAGTTGATGTTACAATCTATAACATTCTATAGCCGGCAGGTTAATGTCATGAAATGATTTGATATAAGAACTTCATCGAAATTAGATTTCGACCTTATCCGAAGGATTCCACGTAATTGGATCGTGCGCTAGATAGTAAAATAAAACTAAATTTGCACGTTCTTAATTCAAGATTGATCGAGGGTACGCGTTTACCCTCAATAACATAATAAACATGTCAGTTTTGTGATTGCGCAATCACAAAATTGACATGTTTGTAAAATTATAAGATGTATTATCATCGACAAAAAGTGGCTTAACATATTTTAGCTTATTATTCACCTAATTTTTTTTTAGTTAAGTCGTTCTTCTTTTTCTTCTTCTTTGAGTTAATGCCCAGTATATGATTTTTATATTTTTTCGGCTCAGAACTTGACTACAGCAACAGCGTTTTCTGTTGCTATACAAAAGTCATCGGTAGTAATAAACAAAACATGAAAATAGTAACTTATTCTTCCTGGGATTACAAAATTTATATTCGTACATCAAAAGCGTTGCGATGTAAAAAAGGTTTGTGAATATTTTAAAACTGAGCAACTTTTAACGTTCACTGTACTGCAGCGGATTTTCCAGATTACTGAATTAGTCAGAAGCATGCGAGCGTGCTTTCTATTCAGGGGTAAAATGGGCATACCGTGGTTTCCACACATGAGGCCATCTCGAAACCGGTGACAACACTTGGTCAGCTGGGTGCGAGAGATATGTCAACGGCTATCTCATCTTCAGCAAGTACTGAATTAGTTAACTAATCTACACTCTACGGTCTAGGACTAGTTACCACAAATATAAAACGCTCGACTAATATTATGATAATCAGTTTTTAAACGTTTGATATTGCCGATAACTAATTAATTGAACTAACATATAAACTAACTAGCAAAACTCATTAACATAACGCCAAATACAAACACTGTTAAGCTTCTCAATAGATACTTATTGTACGTGACTGTACGGCTTCAAACACCTACACAAGTAAATATATGAAAACGGATACAGTTTCTCAATTAAACTAAACTTAGATCAGCAAATAAGTAGTCAAACTATATATTACAGTCAATTGTTTGGGTGTGGTATAAAGATAAAGAATATTATATCGGATATTTTTTTTGTTGAATTTTAAACATACATACACATTCATATAATCACGCCTTTATTCCCGGAGGGTTAGGTAGATTTAAAAATAATTTAATAAGATTAGTAAAGACGAAATGATTATCCCAATTATCAACTATTATCATACCCTAATACTAAAAAAATGGCTTTTAAATTTAGACATTGCTGTTATGCTGTTAAAGTTTAAAAGTAAATGGCCTCTTACAGAGTGAATGAAAAATGCAATACCCAAATTCGAAATTCGAAAATGTACACCTTATGCCACTTCTACTTTAATAATTATTTTCATTCATGCTCGCCGGTTGCACGTATTCTTGCCTTGGTTTCTGTTACATATTTCTTGATATGATTGACATACTTACGCCGAGGCCGACCCTCACTGGGCAACCCATTCATCCTTGTCTCATAAATCTGTTGGGTCAATCTTCTTTTGTCCATCCTCTCTGCGTGTGTTCGGACACAAAATGACCGCGTTTCCATCTCGGTCTGTTATCGTCTCATCTGAACGAACAATAAAGATACCATATTGAAGTACAATATAAAAAGTAAATAAAGTATGTATATTATTATCATCAATACGTTAATTCCGGTTGCAAATTCATACTTTATATTATAAAAGTGTGTGTTACACTTCCACGCTTAAACCAGTGGACTGATTTTCATGAAATTCGGTACAGAGATAGTTTAGAGCTTGAGATAGGACGTAGGCTATGTTTGATCCCCATAACCGACAGCCACAGGGACGGAGCTGTGAGCATAACATAACATACATGGGTAGACAGAGGCAGTATTTTTCCGCTTGCTACTATCCTTGCATATCCCTATAAACTTCATAACAATAACTTTCATAAAAAAATACATTAATCGAAAAAATATTGAAAGCGCATTGACCTGAATCAGACCGTCGACCCATCAAGTGTTCGGGTTCAATGGTATACGAGTGGCCTTAACCGTTTAAAATTGACCTCTTTTTGCTTTGAACAAAACATTGCACTTAAGTACAACATCACAAAGAAAATACGAATGGTGAAATAAATTATTTTATTCTCTTGCTAGTAGGGGTAAAATTGCTCACAGGAAACTTCTTTTATAGTCTGATTTAGAATAATGTTATATATTAGAGTGCTAAAGGTATGATTCCCATGGCAGTAGTAGCAGCTCAGCAGCCGTGGCTTTGTCGCACCGCACCGCTTTTTAGGGATTGTACGAGTGTAATAGTTTTCGACACAAGCGACCATGCAGCGCGGCCATGCGGCTCGATCTTAGCAGGGCCGCCGCCGCCGAGTTGCTCCGGGAGCAGTATGGCAGTGCTACCCGCTGTGCCTGCTCACGCAACATGACAAAATGGCGACGTTTTCTAGTAGAGTAGGTTGGCAGTCGCCGCTCGGGTCACGGCTATCCGAAAACTTCAGGCAGCGTCGCCGTCGCACAGTTGTGTTGACGGCTCGCAGTAGCCGTTCGCAACAGCTGAGTTGCGAGCCTGCCGAGATACGAATGGGACCTTAGCTTAGTGATTATACTATTACTACAATAGAAAAAAATAAATGTACCGACTAGATTTCGATAAAATGGAAAGGGAGGCGAGGCGGTTATAAATAATTTATTTTTGGTTTTGGAAAAATGCAATCGTCCCGCTTTTTGCCCCATGTAAAATTCTCTTATTTGACGGATGCTTTGCAGCATGGTTCCCGGCAGAGTAGAATTAGGGCCACCCCATCTCTTCCCTTTTTTTATACCACTTAGGTGGTAGACAAGCACATGGCCCACCTGAAGGAAGGATGGTTACCGTGGCCTATGGACGTATACAACACCAGGGGTGTTACACTCACGCTGCCGACTATGAAGAAACCTTCTGATGTCATACAAGCGGACTAAAGGATAGGGCTGTTAAACATCAGGCAGATATATTGAGTCAATAATAGTGGCCGGCATACGGCAATAGGGTCACCCCTATTACGTGGGACCGAATACAATTATTGGTGAAATGTGGGTGTTAATTCACCTCTAACCTCCCTAACCCTAATCTAACCCTCCAGGGATAAAGGCGAGATAATATGTATGTATGTACACTGTAGTATTTGGAGTACTTCACAGTATTGTGTAAAATATACTCGTAATTTTAGTACGAGTCTAGACAGCATGTTCTTGTACCACACTAGAGGGGGTCAAGTGCGCTACTCCACTAATTAACCCTCCTAGAGTTAGAGGCTTTTGTTTGACTTTCTAATCGCTCTACAGAACTATGTTTTTGGTCAGGGTGTCGCTTCGGATTAGCCCCCTAATTGTAGGGTTAACCTTTGAATTAAGTGTTCAAATATTTTGATTAACGATAAGGTACAATTAGTGTAGTTTGTTTGCTATAACTTTGTTCTTTGTTAGTAAAATAATTGGGGCAATTGATCTCGAGGGACACTCTGGGAACGAATGAGTTGAATGACTCAATTTTGATGAGGTTATAGTCTTATTTATATGACTTTAAATTAAATTCAACGACAAATTATTTCATTTTAGAGGATGCCCTTAATTCCACCTGCGTGAAAAAATACATCACATAACATATTATAAAATTATTCCTATCGTATTTCAACGATATACTGTCTATTTATCGAGTCTATTTTTTTTTCTTTTATACTATAGGTACAGAAATAGACTCTGCTTACATCTGCACACAGCATTTTCACACCTTTTTATTCTTTCAGGGCCGAGATAACAGCCCACCATTTGCTTCTGTCTTTACCCAATTCATGATTCTACTGTCATTAAACCTTTCCTTCAACAATATGGTCTTTCAACTAGTTCCGAGTGCTTTTTTCAATAGTATCAATTAATGTGTGGATGAATGTACCACAAACATGCACTACGTATTGTGTTGTAATACTTTGGTCGTTATCCTAGCGTTAAATTAAAAGAGCTTCCACTTCGAAGTCCTGAGTCCGCTTTTATTTTGCTTCGACGTGTTCTTTGACCTAAAGATCTTGGTACAATCCTAATACCTTTCATAGTCTCTTTGTAATCAGTAACTTCGTATAACGTCACATTATGAAACAAAAAATAAATTATGTAGCGCTTATTTCAGGCAATTAGCCCATAGTTACTTTACATTGAATAATGCAATATGTCAACTCATATAAAATACAATAAAAATAAAATAAAATATCCGATCAAGAAACAAGCGCCTCACAGACTCTTTCCTTTGTCGCACCATTAAGACCTGGAATTCATTACCTACCAGCTCACGTTTTTCCTTCTTCATACAGTCCCGGGTCCTTTAAGCGGGGCGTGCAAAAGCATATGATGAGGCCGTCAAACCGAGTGTCACTATTGTAATGTGGAATATGTAAGTAATGGTGATCCTCTTTTCTGAGACCTTACCTTCACCTTACCATCGGGCGAGGCGAAGTCTAATTGACGTGTCCTATATAAAAATATATTTAAAGCAAAAATCATATTCTAAGTATGGTCAAACACCGTGTGAAACTATTTCGTTGCTAGAGAAGTAGAAACGTTTGTGAAAAGTTGTTCAGCCCTTTCAGTTCCACCATATTTTTAATTCTGTACTCGTCAAAATAACAAACTGCAAAAGTTTAACAAGCAATAAAATTTATTTGTTATAGATAACACATTGAATTGTAAACATATTACGTTTCATTTCATTTTCCCAGGCTTTCATTTTAGAAAATGGCCTAGAAAATTATAGATGCGCATGCTAATGCTATCAAAAGAGTAATACAGAAAGCGTTTATACCAAGCGTGGGTGCAGGTATATTCAATAGTAAATGAGCCTGAACTCTTGACATTTCGCTCCTCCATTTAAGTAACTACTGTATAATATACAACTGTATTGTGTGAATGTATAATACAGAAGCTGTTGCTAATGAGTGGTGAATAAATAAGGATTGAAACAGAAACCAAGGCCTTGTTTATGGACGCATAATTTTATGTGAGCCACGCGGTAAGCTTCGCGGGAAATAAAACGTACCATGATAGAATAAAATATAGATAATATATACCAAAGTTGATCAGAGAGTTAGAAAAGAGATTTCAGTATCAAAATAATCGGGATATTTACCATGTTGCATTGTTTCGAGTTTCCGATATTTCGGCGCTGTTGCAAGCACCATGATCATGGAGGAACTGGAGAACAGTGAAAAGAGAAAAAGTTTTTTAGGAGTAATTATATCGATCTATCCTCTTTCGAGTACTTTTACTACGCGTATCTGCACTACCACTGGTTTCACCCGCACTACAAACTCGAACCGATCTCGATCACGTTCACGACACACGATGCTTACTGTATCCATTCGCGATTTTGTTTTGGCTTGTTCCCGGTTGTTTTTTCTATTCACCGCCAATACTCCAGTTCCTCCGTGATCATGGTGCTTGCAACAGCGCCGAAATATAGATAACTCGAAACAATGCAACATGGGAAATATCCCGATTATTTTAATACTAATGTGAGTGACCATAATAGTTTAAATAGATAAAAGATTTATGAAAAACGTCATAGGTTGTCTCTTTTATTTTTCGCCTGCTAAGGAGGTAAGTGGATTTTTCAAATTTTGTAATTCCTGACATAATCGTTATTATAGTGATATATACCAATGGTTTTATGAAGGCAGAAATGGATGGTGGAAATATGATGAGCGTAGTAACACTGAATTAGAAACTGCTTATGCTGCTGGTGACCCAGTTTGTACGTTACTCCTTGCTGGCACATTATATAATATAGATTTCCATAGTATGACACAAGTCAGACGAAGCGATCAAACAAGACGACGTCGTGTGTGTCGTGAGACACCACAGTTCCCGTCCAAAGGAATAGCAGGAATAAATACTGATAATGCCAATACAAGGCAGACAAAGAGTGATGATGATGAATCTGATGATGTAGAAATTATTGAAGTTGAAAACGAGGTCATAGATATTAGTGATAGCGAAGATAATGTACTTATTGAACCTGGACCTGTTGAGGCTGATGAGGTCAGTCACATAATTGATGGCATCAGTGCAGTTAATATAGAGGATCCAAGTATTTCTTAGCATTATGAAGACATCAAATTACTTTATTGGAACGAAATTTGTTTACATAGTATTTATTGTATGCTTTTCTATGTTCATTAGTATTACATATTATAATTAAAAACTGTTAACAAAAACTGTTACTTAAAAATTTCACATTGAAAACGGATTCTATTTTTGATTTTTGTGTAACAAGCTGTTAACTTACCAGCATAGTCGGGTAGATCAAATGCCTTTGCCATAGCAAAGGTGACTTACTGAGAGTCAAGGATATTTACATATATAAATCCTTGACTCTCAGTAAGTCACCTAACGGTTTATACACACAAGAAGGTCGTAAGTTGAGCGACCATAGTAGGAGTCGTATCGATAGGTCAGTTAATCGTGACCTTCAAGATGTGTCGGAGCTTCATGGTAATTACGCGCTCTATTACCTTTTAGAGATGGGGGGGTTATAGTGTAATATCGATAGTTATAATGGGCAAGACATAATCCTTGTGGAAGAAACTGAACTTGTCTTATGGAATACGAAAATATGAAAAGTAGTAGTCAAATTTACCTCAAATTTAAGTATACCACGTCTGGTAAGCTTTTTAACTTTCTCCATTTATTTTTCATTTTCGATTAAAGAATTTTAATTCTTATTGTGTATCATACTACTATTTGGTCTATAGTCACACACTGGTAAGTACTAATGATACACCAATACATAGTGATGCCTATAAATCAATTAACCCACCGTAGGTTATTTCCAATGTTGGGAGGCTTTGGCCTACTGTTTCTACACTGGCCAGACGGGTTGGTACAGGGTTTTATTTCGATTCGCAGTGATATCGTCTGCGTATTTGTCAGTTAGTCGCCTCTTACGACCCATTTCGGATGAGATGGGGTGGTGATACTTGTATTCTTTCTCCATCACCACACGAATGTCTTTGACTGTGCTTAATGACAAAAGTGATACAGAATCCGAGCAACCTCCTCCAGAAATGGCCATTATAGTTTTAGTTACCTGCTTAGCTGCAGTTTCTTAAATATCACCAATACATTGTAATGTATGTTATGTTATGTTAATATCAACTATAATGACAACGATATGTAGGAAAAAGAAAGAGTCGATAAGGAGTACTTAAACCAACCTATATTATTATTATTATAGTAATAAACTTCTTGGAAACCATTTTTTATTATTTTATTTACTAAAGAAAATTGTATAAATAGTTCCCGAGTTATTATATAATAAGCTCGTTAAAATATCCATGATAAATAAGCTGAAGAGCATATCGTTACCCAAAGATCAAAATTAGCCTAAACTTACAAAATTTAGGATAGTACCGATCCATAAATGTGTTGATAATCGTTATTTCATTTTATTCACGACCTATTTAAACGTTGACAGGTGATTTTCTTCGCGTTTACTTTGCGCTAAAACGCCATCAGGCCTCCATTAGCTTTCATTGTTTAGATACTCATTTTCGTTTTGTTATCTTGGGCTTCAATGACAGACGGCGAGTTCGTGCCGTTTAAATGTAAAACTCATATAGATGGAAAAGTTTTTCTGGGCTACGTAATGTTTGTGGATGTTAAAATATTGTTTAGATCTATAATGGAGTGTCCTACAAAGATATTCGGGGTTCAAGTCAACCGAACCTGTAAGCTGGCATTTAGTGATTGCCGGACGAGGCGCATGGTTTATATTCAGAGATAAATTGCCAACTGACCTAAGGGCATTCTAAACAATAAGCCAAACTCATCATCTACCTGCCATTGTCTTAATTACTCGGAGTCGGTTCAATATATCATTCTCCTCCATACCTTCCTGTCAGATATCATTTCCTCAATCACTCCTTCCTTTGCCATATCCTCTTTCACACAATCTATTCATGTTTTCTTGAACCTACCTCTGCTCCTAAAGCCCTCTACTACTAAAGCCCTCGACTATCAGTCAGCCCGACATTCACTGATGTCACTTTCAAACATCCTGTCCAGTCTTCTGGGAACGCTACCCAAGAGGCACGCGATGCGGAGGAATTCCACGACGCATTTTAATTAATATTAGCTATAAGTTGTATAATAGTTATTTTAGTTTTATTTTATCTAATTTATGAATATCTTACTAGGCTAAATAAATCCAAGAATAACTGCCTATATTATACTCATTCCTTATTCGGTCCATTGTCGTCATACCATATATTCATCTTAACATTCGCATCTCCGCTACATGCAGTTGTCTTTCATTTGTCACTTTCAAAGGCAAATATGACGATTCATAAAATACGGCCATATTAGTTGCACTGAGAGGAGAAAAAGCATCAAGCGGCCCCCAGGCTCTGAGGTAAGAGACTTGAATGCAACTGGAAACCATGCTAGGAGGGAAATCTCAATGGATTTAAAATTCAAACATCTTAGCCTAAGCTATGCCATTAAAGCTAAAAGCCTAATTAAAGAAATCGGACAGAGGCTCATCGAGGCGTCCGGTGACACTCGTTCCGGGTCGTTCCTGGTCCAAAGGCTGTGCATCGCCATCCAACGTGGCAATACAGTAAGTGTTATGGGCACTTTTGCACCGGGAGCGATCAGGGGCGGGTTATTTGATTAGTACATGGACTAAGCATTGTTTGTCGAACCATATTGATAATTGTTGTAATATTATTTAATAAATCTTTTTATATTAAAAACTAAAATTATAATTTATCAGACTTACAGTAGCAGCTACTTCCAATATTCCGTTATTATTAGTGACAACACTACCGAATAAGATAGAAAATGTAACACAACTTAATTTTGTACGAATACCCTCAGGAAATACTGTACAAGTATTTATTTTAGGCCAAGATCACAAGACAGATGCCTTCGGGAGTATTCCAATATCGGTGGGTATTTTTAACTTTATGAATAACCATGAAAACTGTCATTTGTGAACATTGCCTACTGCGTGGGTATAAAGTGAAAGTATAAATTGAAAGTGTGGGCGGTGATAGAAATGGGGATATTGTTGGCCAACAAGTTGGAATATTTGATGCCAATCGTGAATTGGCATTATTTATTTGAATATTTCTCGTTTGTCACGTGCTCGTTTAAGTGTGCGATCGTGAGCAGATTTGTAAATAGCTTCAATTGTAAAAAATCTGCAAGTTTTTTTACAAATTCTATCGACACGGTGTAAGTGTCAGGTTTGATTCCCTGTGTAATGACGTCATTGAATATACTTAAATTAAAGGATCACTGTACCAACATATATTTAGATAGTAGTAGTCGTATAAATAGATACGTGCGTACGTCGGAGTGCTCAACAGGGCGAAGCAGTATTTCACTGCGGGGCAGCAACTCCTTCTTTATAAAGCACAGGTCCGGCCTCACATGGAGTACTGCTGTCACCTTTTTGCTGGAGCACCTGCATACCAGCTTGACCCCTTCGACTCGTTGCAAAGACGGGCATTGAGGCTGGTTGACAATCCCATACTCACAGGTAGAGTGGAACCTCTTAGCCTTAGGAGGGATTTTGCCTCACTGTGTGTGTTCTACCGCCTATACAATGGTTTGTGCTCAGATGAATTGTTTGACATGATGCCCGTAGCTACATTCTATCATCGCACCTCTCGCCATAGGCAGGGAATTCATCCCCACACATTGCGACCTGAGACGGTGCGCACTGTGCGGTATGAAAGAAACTTCATCCCACGCACACTCAAGCTGTGGAATGACCTCCCTGCTGCGGTTTTCCCAAGCGCCTACAATATCGGGTTCTTCAAGAGGGGCATCAGAAGGTTTCTTCATGGTCGGCAGCGCGAGTGTGACACCCCTGGTGTTGCATACGTCCATAGGCCACGGTAACCGTTTCCCATCAGGTGGGCCGTGTGCTTGTCTGCCAACTAAGTGGTATAAAAAAAAATAAAAAAAACGTATAGTCACGTATGATTTTTCATTGAGATAGGCAAAGCCAAATAGTTCCACTTACTGATTCGTACATACGCAGATAACTATTCTTAAATAGTTTTATTGCGCATGTATTTTTTTTATACATCTTAGGTGGCAGACAAGCTAACGGCCCACCTGATGGAAAGTGGTTACCGTGACCTATGAACGTGTGTAACACCAGTCACACCCGTGCTGCCGACCCTGTAAGAACAGAGATTTTATGTGCCTTCAGTGCAGAACACCAAAATCAGGACAGTCTCCAGTGAGCTCTGGCTACCCTACTCACCGCCGGTAACACAACACGAGGTTATTATAGCCGGCTATTATATTCTGTAGGGTGGAAGTACTTTCCCAGTTGGACTGCTCAATTCAGACGGGAATACCGTCGTGTCCTACCTCCTAATAAGTGTATATTAAATACTGGTGCACCCTGAGTGCAGTGAAAATAAGTATTCATGCTTACAAGTATTGCTTGATCGTAAAGTCATGATTTCGATTTCCACACTAGGCGGGAATTTAACCTGTGACCTTTGACTTAGTACACGAACGCTCTACCGCTATGTAAAAAATAAAATATGGAAAGGAATAGAACATCGATTGAAATAATATTTCGAAAGCTAGCAACACTGATGTTCTGCGTTATTCGAGTTGGTTTGAGTGGTTCTTTTCTTAAGTACTTGTTCATTGAAGCTTTGACATAAAGCGCTCGTACGTACCTACTCATGAATACTTACCATGTATTTTTTGTTATTGTGAAATTTCTAACTTTATCAGTATGAGTATAGTAGGCTTTTTTATTTTGTTGCTTTTACAGTTAAGAGTGGGTTATATAAATGGTGTTTAAAATATGGATTTTTGTGAAATCCTCGTCAAGATATACCTCAACCTGAGTCAACAAGTCATCAGGTATGTCGAATTCAAGCCGACTAAAAACGCATGGTGTACCGTTTCATCAGCGTACGTGACCGGGGAATGTGGTGTACCGTACACATATTATTATCCATAGAAACACTTACAAATATGTACATAATATCTACGTGTTCATACATATAAATATATGCACAGAGCGAACATTGAACCTGCCACCATGACTGAGCAGTCAACCGCTATATCGCTACACCACAGCACTCGATTGTTTTTAGCACACCATACTCGTATCTCCCAAAATATATTTTTTAGTATATCTCCTTGCGGATTAAATATTAGAATCGACAAACGTAGAGAAAGCGAAGTTTCTTCAGAATTTAATCTAAATCTCTAAAACATGGCTACCTGAATTTTATTACAGAAATTTTAGTACGCAGACGTAAACCCTAATAAAATTTACCATTTGCCGGATACAGCATTGTCTTATTGAGTTTATACGAGAAACAATGAAATTCTATAACATCTAAATAGAACCGGTATCGATACTCGATATCGAATGACAATATAAAAAATGTTTTGTAAGACAACGGCCGTTGAAAGAGAATCGAAAATCGAATTGGAAGTATCGTCTATGAATATCTGGAATCGTAATTAGATCTTGTTATTGAGAAATATAGATGTTCTATCAAATTTTATTGCAATCTTATTGTACTTATTTAACCCTTTGTATTATACATGTCTGTATGTCTGTGTATGTTTAATGTAACATGGTCACCTTCGGCACAGATAACATAATACTAAAGTACCTTCGGCAACCAAAAACGACCCACAGGCACCGTGCGTTTTAGTCAGTTTGAGTCCGACATAACCTGTCTGGGGTATCCGTAGGGATATTTCTCACGTAACAAAAAAGTAACATGGTAGGTAAGTGTGACCCTCTTTCTCAGTAGCATCAAGCGAGGTGAAATATAATTGACGTGTCATATATAAAAAAATTATTCAACGAAGAATTGATGAATTAAAGTGAGTTTCTTTTACAAAGTGCAAAGGGCCAAATCAAGAATGCTTGGTTCCAAACCAACCGACATACAGCCTGCTAGACTCTGGTAAGGTTGGCACCTCACCTATATGGTGGTACACCCGCCATAAAGGTGAGGTGAACTTGGACTTTGAAGATCTTCATGCAATATGAAATTTCAGTTGATAGTTTACTTGCTAGAGTTTCTTAGGAAGGTATCAGTAACCAGTGACAATTCTAGTACTGACCTCCTAGACAAGTGGCAATTACAATACAATGTCAAATGTAAGGGATTAGATAGGACACGACGGTATTCCCGTCCCAATTGAGCAGTCTGACTGGGGAAGTACCTCCACCCTACAAAATACCACGGCTATAATATCCTCGAGTAGTGTTCCCGGCAGTGAGTAGAGTAGCCAGGGCTCTCTGGAGAGTCTTTGTGCTGCCAGTGGAAAGACCAAAGGCTTGGTCTGATTGTGTCTTCGCATGTCATGAACGTCAACGTCAAATACCAACGAATTGCCTCTTGTGTAGAGGGTTTGGTTAAGGTTGGAATATGTCAATACTGAAATTGAGTTTTTCCGATCTTGATCTACAAAAAAAGTAAAATATGTTTATTCGCATGAAACACAGTGTACTTATAACATTTTCCAGTCTAACCGCGAGTTTTGCTGATTTTCGATATTTTCCGTGAAACTATATCGAAGTATTGCAGTTAAACCAGTTGTTGGACATTTTAGGGCTCCAACTATCCATTAAGACTGCTATAGATGTTTGTATGGTAACTGGGACCGGCGGATTAACGTGCTCTTCGAGGCACGACCAGACCTAGCCAAATAGACATATTCATACATACAATATTATGCACTGAACGGCAACCAAACTCGCGCCCTCTACGTAGCAGCCGCGTTTACTACTGCTCTTTACATCTACTACTACTCTTTCTTGACTTATTTGTCAACTAAACAAAAAACGTTTAACAGTTCCTAAAACAAACTTTTCACAATGATTGCAAACTTTACACCATTATATAAACAGTAAAAAGGGCCATTAAAGCGTGACGTAGCGTTTGTATTCAGCCTTTCATGCCTTTTCATTCGATTCCGTTCAGTTAATAGATGAAAAGCACTTAATACGAATACATCTGACGGCAATAATAGTGTTATTTAACTACTTCAGTCATTCATTTTAGATAACAACTTCAATAAAGAACAACGCACGCTTAAACTGTGGAACGAACTCCCTGCTGTGATTTTCTCAAGCGACTAAAATATGAGTTTTTTTATATACAACTTAGATGGTAGCCAAGCACACGGCTCACCTGATGAAAAGTGGTTACCGCGACCTATGAACGTGTGC
This sequence comes from Eilema griseolum, assembly GCA_963662185.1. Classification (NCBI taxonomy): domain Eukaryota; kingdom Metazoa; phylum Arthropoda; class Insecta; order Lepidoptera; family Erebidae; genus Eilema; species Eilema griseolum. The sequence continues at coordinate 12,301,109 of OY759252.1, forward strand.
AACACCAGAAGAGTCACACCCGTGCTACCGACCCTGTAAGAACGGAAAGTTTATGTGCCGTCAGTGCAGAAGACAAAATCAGGACAAGCTTTTAGTCTTCCCACTGACAGCACAAAAACTCTTCAGTGTGATCTGGCTACCCTTCTCATCGCCGGGAACACAAAATGAGGTTATTATAACTGCGGTATTCTGTAAGGTGGAGAGCATTAGAACGTTTCTTCTGGGTCGACAGCGCAAGTGTAACGGCCCCTGGTGTTGCATACGTCCATTGGCCACGGTAACCACTTCTCATCAGGTGGACTGTGTGCTTGTCTGCCTCTTAAGTGGTATTAAAAAAAAACTCAAGTGCAGATATGATAAAGTAGTACGCAAGGTTCTTACTCAAGCTTTCCTCTTAGAGTAGTGAGGTCAGACAATCGGGAGGTGTACCAGGTTACAGGTGAAGTTGGCTTGGATCCAAAGGCCATAGTGGGACTTCGGACATCCCTTTCAATTTGCAAGCAAAACTTTAAATAATGATATAATCTTTGTAGATATCAATGAGAGATCTCTTGGTATTTTTATGTTCGAAGATAGGTTACCTAATTGAGTAGTTCATTATCTCCAAGGATTTGTTGTTTTTATTAAAAGCAAAAGAAAATCTAGGAATTTAGATTAGCTATAAGCTTTCTATTACTAGCGCTGTAGAAAAAATTCAAAACATTTAATAGGCATGATTAACTCTAGATAAATGCCGTTAGTGCTTTAAGGTTTAATACATGCCAGATGTAGAAGATAATGTATATAACAGTCTCTGTTTTATCTAAAAATTACGACGCGACGGACGGCTGGGCTGAGCTGATATTTTTTATATGAAAGAATAAAAATGTTCATGCTTGGATAAAATAAAACTAACGAGGGATTTGTGACGCAGCCGACTGCGTACGTCTACGGGCTTAAGTCTCTGTCTAGGAGGGCAATATAAAGTTATTCGAACACACCGTGTGTGTTATTTGCATATTGCCTATTGTGTTGTCATCATTGAGTACATATAAATTACATAATTTATAATATAAAAATGAATCGCTGAATGTGTTGCTATGCGCAAATCACGAGAGCAGCTGAACCAATTTCTCTATTTATTTTTATAGTATATTCCTTGAAGTACGAGGATGATTCTTACGGAGAGAAAAATTTAAATAATGTCTAAAAAAGTCTAAAAACAACACTCCCATACAAAAGATTCGTAATAATACTAAAAAGTGAATTTGAAACTTAATACTATACCATGAAGTTTTAAGTGTTAGTGGACAGGTTCCGGGAAGGAAAAACAACAACAAAGTCTGTCTGTCTGTGTTACACTTTAACGCCTAAACTGCGAAACCGATTTTGATGAAATTTAGAATAAGGGTAGATTAGACCTTGAGAAAGGACAAGGTATGTTTTGTCGCGATAACCAACATCCACGCGTGCGGAGCCGCGGGCAACAGTTAGTATATTACATATTTAACATATACGTAATAGGAGATGAGCCTATTGCCATCTTCCGGGCACTATTATTGACTCGAGCCTTGTCTGCCTGAGTCTGAGTTGTACACATATATCTGTCTGATGTTAAACAGCCCTATCCCTTAGTCACCTAATCACCTTCTACGATACCACATGGGAAGAGATGGGGTGGCTCAAATTCTTTTCAGCCGTGAACCACGCGTCTAAATTGATAAAGAAATTATAAGGAAATAGGTAAGGCAGTGACCTGTTACAAGGTAATTAGCCTTCGACCGCTTACAAAAAATGTGCAGACTGTCGTAGGTTTCAATAACTGTCTGTCTGTCCGCTGGTGGTCATAAAAAGTTTACGCCAGCAATGGAGGAGCGGCCCGGATTATAATACTCCAGATTTATAACGATAGGTAGGCCTCTCAAGGGAATATATAATATTAAAGTCGTACCCAGTGTAAGTCCTTCATTTTATTTCCTTTTTTCTTATTTTTGAAGTACAATAATTTGGTAATATATATGAAAACTGGCTTACTTAAGTAAAAATTGAATATCTGTAGGTATGTACCGACAGCCTCTGTGGTGTAGCGGTAGTGAACGCGACTGCTACGCAGGAGGCGCGGATTCGATTCCCGCTCAGTGCAAATATTTGTTCGCACTAATATGTATATTTGCATTGGTCTGGGTGTTTCTATGTATTATATGTATGTATTTACAAAAAAAAGTATTTAAGTATCAGTATCAACCTATAGTATTTAAGTATATTTATCTGCATTCTAGATTCCATAACACAAGCTAGCATAGCTAATGCTTACGATGTGTCTAGATAGCGTTGTGTAGAATGTTGTAGAATATTTATTTATTTAATTTATTTATCATTGTAAATCGCAGTGGTTGGCGATCGTGGGGGGGTGCTAGGGGATATGTAAAATTATTGTCCTTTGATAATTGATTCCCCCTTTTGGTTCCGATCGGTTGCAAGAATAGGAACAGATTTATTTTTTATACCACTTAGGTGGCAGACAAGCGCACGGCCCACCTGATGAAAAGTGGTTACCGTGGGCTTTAGACGTGTCTAACACCAAAGAAGCCACACTCGCACTGCCGACCCAAGGACAAAGCAGGACAAGCCTTTAGTCATCCCACTGACAGCACAAATTCTCCAGTGAGCTCTGGCTACCCTACTCACCACTGGGAACACAACACGAAGTTATTATAACCGCGGTATAGATATATTCCCCAGACAGAACCACAGACAGTAACTAGTTCAGTAATAAAAAGCTTTTCGTGACAAATTTATTTATTCATTAGTAATTAATCGTTACAGTGATTAATGTCTAATAAAGAAGTCTGTTTGTAGTCAAACATATAAAGGTAATGTTTTTACTTCCTATACATACATAATTGTTGTATACATTGGCCTCGTGTCACTCCTGTCCTCCCACGAGACCCGTGTAACCCTAAGAAGGTATCTAAGAGCTATTTGTGTTGTTTCCTTTCTTTAGTAGCTGTCCATTTAGATATCCGGGCACTATTTGCTGTGCTAAAAGAACTTTTACGAAAACATTTGTTTGAGCGGAACAGATTTACTACACAATAATAAGAAATTCTTGGATAACGAATTTTTAGGTACAGTTGGCAAAGGAAATAAGCATAAAATTTTACATATTCGTCGACTGTATTGAAATTTTGTAAGTGTTCTTCTATAAATGATTCTCATATTTAACTGTTGTGGTAGGGGTTTGTGGGGTTTCATCAAGAGTCCCCTGTAAGCCGGTAGACCTACTGATAGATGGAAGATACTCTTACTTTGCGTTTTCTCATTCGACGTACTATGTTTGGGATGTTATTGACCAATCTTATACCATTGCAATGTGTGGGAAAATAAGAACACTTTAATACTCAATGAAATTAATTATATTAAATGTGAAGATCGAATCGAATTAAGTAAATCGGTATCCTTATCTAATCACGTTTTTGGATGATAAAAGTGAAATTAGTGTAAACAGAACTATGTGACCGTTTTAAAAATAGAATTTAATTCCAAATTTATCGTAGAACATTGAACAGCGCTATTACTGCGACAAGGCGAAGAGAAAACAAAGATACGAATCGATTTAAATTGCTTTAATCTATCTGGCGTATGCCGTGAAAATTTGAACACTTCGATATTAATGAACTCGATTATTTCGTTAACTTTAAAAATCGAATCCAAAACACGATTGTAATAAATAGGTCCGCACCTCGACGGGCGATGTCGATAAGAAAGTTTAATTCGATAAGTTGTGACCGCGCAAGTTGAGGGTTCGAAATTTGAATTAATGTGTATACGTTCGATAAGAGCCGCCATTTTAATTGACGCCATAAATCTAAAGTTTACCTGTGAATCGACTGTTGATTAGACGAATTCGGTTCCTGATTGAGTTAATTAACTTAATGTTATACTAACGGTATTTGTACGTCTATGAACATGAATTCAGTGATGAATGTTCCCAACTTTAGCTTATTTAATAAGACTTACTGATCCCCCCCCCCCCCAGGCATTAGGAAATTCAATGACAGGCGTATTGTAGAATAGAATGACAAAATGTATGGGATTTGACGTATATGACAATCGTCAACGCATGTCAAAACATTCATCAACGGCCAACGAATTGTCAAGACGGGCTGTTCTGCAGGTTAAGTCAATACGCATTAAACTTCTAATTATTAACAAATTAAATAAACAGAAATAAACCGGAGAATTTAGGAAAACGCTGACTGTCTCCCGATAACGTTAGAAGATAATACGTAAAAAAAAATGTACGAGAAAATATACCTTTTTATTAGTATTAGATTTCAATCGTATATTATAGGTATTTGATACTGATTCAATAGTATATTTTATACTTTTGCATGAGAATTCACTAAATTAAAATACTCATTAGTCTATTTCCTTAACGTAATTTTATTATTGATATATCTTCTCAAATTCACAAAACACCTTCCTGATTGTACATTGCGTACCTCATACATAACTTTTATTTTGTCGTTATATTTTCGTTTGTAAAAAATACAATCGGACAAGTCTCGGTGGATGAACGTCGGCTTTTCAATTAACTCGACTGTTAATGGAAGAAACGGTTCGGCGGATCCGACCCGTTGGCCTGACGTATCATCGATGTCGACATTTCTAATGTACATATACCTAGTACAACACTAAATTGTATGCAGATTCCCTTAAAGTAGGTAAAATCCGTACTGTGATTTTTTCGTCATAAATTATAATTATAAGATAACTAATATAGGTATTTAAACTATCATGGTCACTCACATCAGTATCAAAATTAGATCAGATTTACCATGTTGCATTGTTTTGAGTTTCCTTCTAAACATTAGCACTCCATGTTTTACAATTATTTTTACAAGAATTTGGTCAATAAGAGTATACCAATACCTTTGAAATATCTCTATTTTTATACCACTTAGGTGGCAGACAATCATACGCCCCACATGATGGAAAGTGGTTACCGTAGCCTATGGACGTTTGTAACACCATAGGAGTCAGATACTTACAAGCCTTTAGTCTTCCCACTGACAGCACAAATTCTCCAGTGAGCTCTGGCTACCCTACCCACCGCTGTGAACACAACACGAAGTTATTATAGCCGCGGTATTCTGTAGGGCGGAGGGAGTTCCCCAGTCAGACTGCTCAATTGGGCGGAAAAACCGCCGTGTCCTACCTCCGCCTATCCCCGGAAGGTTAGGCGGAGGTGAATTAACACAAACATTTCACCAATCATTGAATTTTGTCCCACATAATAGGGGGTGAGCCTATTGCCGTATTCTGAGCAGTATTGTTGACTCAAGCCATGTATCTAAGGCTGAGTCTAGACTGTATATATCTGTCTGATACTAAACCGCCCTATCCCTTAGCTGCGTTGCACGACACCGCATGGGAAGGATGAGATGGTCCATATTCTACTCTGCTGGGAAATTAATCAGCACTAAAGTAAAGAGGTAAGCCATAATATGTGGCTACTCATGATATAGGTGTAGTTATCGGCGTATATGAAGACCCTATCATGTTACAACAAGAAGTACTCTATATATGCAATACGCGTGTTTTGGGTCTCTTTTGAGGAAAGACAGCCGAGGCGCGCTAATTCACCAATCCACTCGCGCCATGGTCTCGTTCCTTGCGCAAATCAGGGTCATCATATGTACCTACTGATAAATATGATGTGTTCATACTTTTACTGTCTAAGTTTCAAATAGGTGAAACACAAGCTGACTAGTTTAGATACCTCTTTTTTCCAAGTTTTACCATAATCATGTAATTTACTATACCTAACCTTAAAATTGAATATCATGATAAACATGTGAAGCTGGGATGGGTCACTTGGTAATATTGAATTGTAAAGTAAAACTCCAAATATTTAGAGGTAGAGAGAATATTTGTTTCTTAATTGCTGTAAAATACAGTCTAAAGACGACATAAAATTAGTAATGGAATTTGGAATCCAATTTATTTGATATTGTTCTGTAATACATTAAGTATTCTTAGTATTACAAAGTACGTAAACACAGCTATTTAACCTTGGAATAATAACAGGGTTGTGACAACTTGTACACAAGAAGTAGTAATATTCTTAACATTTAATTATATCTAAGGGTCGACTTTGAGATTATGACTTCATATTTTATTTAATAAGGTAAGCACACCTGCGCAATAAGGAGGTATAGTTATCAACTTCAAATTGCTTTGGAAAACACTTCATGTTTAAAAAAACATATGTAAAGATGGGAAAAGAATTGAGCATAAAAAATCAATACGTAAAAAATAATAAACTATAAATGTTGAGTTCTTTTGTAATCATATAATTAAATTTTAAAGCATTTAGTATGCCAACTATTCAAATCGATTACGGTAGGATAAAAATTGAATCAGTTCAGGAGCATTCTAACCCGCGATCGTTCCCTTACAGCGGGAACGCTCTGACCACTGAGTTACCGAACCTTCCCTGAAATCATCCAAATCTTCCTATATGCATATATCCGTATCGTTCGTATTTCAATCTTTCTACAGACCTTACTTACATATTACTATCAGACAGACTCCAGTCACGCATCTGAGTCTGAGTCTGGGCTGTATATATCTATCTGATGTTAAACAGCCCTATCCCTTAGTCGACCTGTACGACATCGCATGGGAAGAGACGGGGTGGTCCAAATTCTACTCTGCTGGGAACCAAGTTAGAGCTGTATAAAATATAGTAGTTTACGCGTATTTTGACCAGTTTATATATATACACATAATATGTATGTGGTCTATGATGGCTTTGTATGTACGTATATTTAATGTCTTTTATCAGGGGTATACCTTTTGTATAACTACGCACATTATTGTATCTTGACGTTAATGTACACAAGACTGCCTCTCATTAGATTGCAATTCCTCTGTGCACTCCCGGGTTTGCTGGAAGAGAACTCAACCTTGAGTTAAGCTCGCCTTTGTACAAATTATTTCACTTATTTATAATATATATAATATATAAACACTATATAGATCCATACTAAGCATAGTTTAACTGGCTTGTTTTATGGAATCTAAACTGCGGATAAACATACATGGATACTTTTTTTGATAAATACCAGACCAATGCAAATATATATATTCATAAATACGAATATTTGCACTGAACGGAAATCGAACTTAATATGTAAGTGTATAAGTTCGGGGTTTCGTCGTAAGTATCATAAAGTACCTTCACTTTTTACATAGAAGGATCATTTGGAATAGGAAATCAAAGACATTTGCCTTTTTTATAGATGAAAGCTCGGTGCAAATGTTGGATAAGAAAAATACTATAAATGAATGAGAAACCACAAAAAGGAACATGAGGTTTTGTATGTATGAGTTGACTTCTTTCTTATAAATCATTTGTGTTACGCAACGGGAATGTCCTCGAAGAAGGATGTCGGCGGTTTTTTACCACTATATGCATAAACGGGAACTCGGTACCAAGTACAGTGGGGAGCAGTGACTACAGTCTTCTGTACAGGGTAATCAAAATCTTTACGTAACTAAATACCCGAATCGGAGTGCTCAACAGGACGAAGCAGTACTTCACTGCGGGGCAACAACTTCTTCTTTATAAAGCACAGGTCCGGCCTCACATGGAGTACTGCTGTCACCTTTTTGCTGGAGCACCTGCATACCAGCTTGACCCCTTCGACTCAGTGCAAAGACGGGCATTGAGGCTGGTTGACAATACATACACATAGGTAGTGTGGAACCTCTTAGCCTTAGGAGGGATTTTGCCTCACTGTGTGTATTCTACCGCCTATACTATGGTTTGTGCTCAGATGAATTGTTTGACATGATGCCCGTAGCTACATTCTACCTCTCGCCATAGGCAGGGAATTCATCCTCACACATTGCGACCTGAGACGGTACGCACTGTGCGGTATGAAAGAAACTTCATTCCACGCACACTCAAGCTGTGGAATGACCTCCCTACTGCGGTTTTCCCAAGCGCCTACAATATGGGGTTCTTCAAGAGGGGCATCAGAAGGTTTCTTTATGGTCGGCAGCGCGAGTGTGACACCCCTGGTGTTGCATACGTCCATAGGCCATGGTAACCGCTTCCCATTAGGTGGGCCGTGTGCTTGTCTGCCAAGTGGTATAAAAAAAAATAACCCGAATAGATTTATCGCGGAGGCAAGACACGATCTTATTTCTGCCCAATTGAGCCGTCCGACTGGGGAAGTACCTACGCCCTATAGAATACCGCGGCCATAATAACCTCGTGTTGTGTTCCCGGCGTTGAGTAGGGTAGCCAGAGTTAACTACAGACTTTTTGTACTGTCAGTGGGAAGACCAAAAGCTTGTCCTGTTTTGTCTTTTACGCTGACGGAACAGAAGCTCTTTGTGTTTACAGGGTTGGCAGCGCGAGTGTGACTCCCTTGGTTTTGCACACGTCCATAGGCCACGGTAACCACTTTCTATCAGGCGGACCGTGTGCTGCTCTGCCACCTAAGTGGTATAAAAAAAATACAAAAAAAATCTTTCAGGTTATTGAAGAACCTTTCATACGTCTTTACATAGCCGTCAATGTTTACTTGGTTATGTCTATAGGATAACTGGCAGTTAGCAAGGTGAAAACCACCGGAACAAATAACCTTAATTGCGGATTCTTTGGGGCGGTGTGGCGCCCGACAAAATGTCAACCGTCTTTAGAACAAATTTGTAAAAACACGAGATAAAGTCGTCCTTTTGCGTAGGGTTGTCAGGTACGTCAGTTGTTATTATTGTGAACTTTGAGGTATTATTCTTATCATCCTTTGTTATGCTACTAATCTTTTTTACACTACTTAGATGGCAAACAAGCACACGGTAACTGCTGGTTTACTATAAAGAGGGTGTTTATGCTCAAATTTTACTGAGCAGATAAATATTCTACAACATTTTACACAACGCTGTCTAGACCCATGTTAAGCATAGCTTAACTAGCTTGTATTATGGAATCTAGAATGCAGATAACCAGATACTCTTTCTTTTATAAATATATATATATGTTATACATAGAAATACCCAGACCTATGCAAAAATACATATTCGTGCATACAAATATTTGAACGTTCTACCGCTACGCCACAGAGGACGTCAAATATATTTAAAGATGTAACATTAGACTCCACTAAATCTTTGTTCTGCATTCAAACTTACATGCGAGCAGACTTTTCTATTGTTTGCGCTATATATGGCCAAAATAAACCTGTTATTGGAAAGGAGAAGTAAAAGAAGCAAGCCAGTCAAGTCGTGACCACAGGTGCTGCAACGCATCTGAAACGTCGGCAGAAATAGTAAGTTCCATGATTTAATCGCAAAAGTTCCGAATCGTTGTATAATTATAAAAGAGCAGACCCCGACTAACAAAGTACAAGTTTTGAATGCAACCAGGATTAGCGCTCGAATGATGACTTATATGTAATGTAAGTTATCATACATTTTTATATGCTTAAGTTTAAATACTTAACGATGTATTATAAAAAATGTAGGAAACGATGTATTATAAAAAAAGTGTTTTCATTTGAAAAATGTTGTAATGTAAATGACTGTTTGTTTGTTAGTGAATAAAATTAAAAAAAACTAAATACCAAACTTGTATGACACTCACACATACCTAATATTCTTGTACATACATATAATCACGCCTTTATCCCCGGAGGTTAGGCAGAGTTGAATATAAACCACATTTCTCCAATCATTGTATTTGGTCCCTCGTAATAGGGGGTGAGCCTCTTACTGTTTGCCCGGCACTATTGCTGACTCGAATTATGCATCTGAGGCTGAGTCTAGGCTGTATATATGTCTGATGTTAAACAGCCCTATCCCTTAGTCGCCTTGTACGACACCGCATGGGAAGATAAAAGGTGGTCCAAACTCTTTTCTGCCGGGTACCACGCGGCTTGTAAGCCATGATATTCCATCATATGGTGAATAGGAAAACAAAACACACGTAAGTACCTAATATGTCTATATATATCATTCACTTGATATACGTATCGATTACCAACGGCCTTGACATGCCACTACTTCAGTAATTTATATGGATAAAGTAGACATAATTATAGTAATTTTATGTCGAAGTCGTATTGTTTTTAAAACAGGTGTTTGTTAGAAGACAGTGAATTTATTATTTTAGCACTACAAATATTAACATATATAATAATCATCTATTCATACGCAGAGGTGAATTAACATCCACAATTCACCAATGATTAAATTCGGTCCCACGTAATAGGGGGTGAACCTATTGCCGTCTTCCAGGCACTATTGTTGACAAAAGCTGAGGTTGAGTCTGGACTGTATATATCTGTCTGCTGTTAAACAGCCCTATCCCTTAGTCGCCTCGTATGGCACCGCATGGGGAAGGATGGGGTGGTCTAAATTCTACTCTGCCGGGAATCCATAATATGACAAATTATTGTCATATTGTGGACAAGTCCTTTTAATCGGATTGGAATCATAAAAAGCAACATTTTTCGTATTGTAATTGTTGCCGTACCGTATCCACTATTCATCCAATTGCAATTTTCATAATTTACTGATTACAATTGCGAAATTATCCGCGTGGTTTCCGGCAGAGTAGAATTTGGACCACCCCATCTCTTCCCATGCGGTGTCGTACAAGGCGACTAAAGGATAGGGCTGTTTACATCAGACAGATATAAACAGTCCAGACTCTGCCTCAAATGCATAGCTCGAGTCAATAATAGTGCCTGGGAATCGGCAATAGGCTCACCCCCTATTACGTGGGACCGAATACAATAATAGGTGAAATGTGGGTGTTAATTTACCTCTGCCTAACCCTTTGGAGATGGAGGCGTGATTGTATGTATGTACAAATGCGAAATTATTAGAACCAGTGAAAAACATTGAACAAAATTTAGCCTTTCTAAGCCGAGACGGATTAACCAGTAATTTATGAAACAAAATACAATATAGGTAAAAAAGCAAATCATCAACGTAGACATTTTAAACTAAAGAACCCTTATCCGGATTAAATCATATTCCGCCATAACTCAGTTACAGTCGGGCACAGCAAAAACGTCCCGGCTATCCGGGTGTACACGGATAACAGGGATAACCCGTCTCCCGTCGGTAATTAACTTAAGAATTTCCTCGAGGCGCGGATCAAGATTTCACAGGCGGCTGCTACCCTCTTTGAAGAATGACAATGAAATTGTGACACACGGATAGTCATAATGGGTAACAACAACTTTTTGATTAATTTATGAAGTTATTAATTTAAAAAACCTCCTTTAATCTTAATAGCATAAAAATGTTATCAGTATCATCAGCATCTTCATATCGATTTACCAGTTACGTTAAAAGTTTTCACTTTGCAGCCTTAGGTCAATTTATTGTTTTTGATTGTTTGTCGCTTATATGTCCCTCCTTCGGTTTCAAAAGACTTTTTTTTTAATATAGGACAATTAGATTTCGCCTTGCCTGATGGTAAGCTGAAGGCAAAGTCCCACAAAAGAGGGTCACCATTACTTACACATACTGTGTGACAATGGTGACACTCAGCTTGACGGCCTCATCATATGCTTTTTCACGCCCCGGTCATGGGATTGTAGGAAGAAGGAAACACGTGAGCTGGTAATGAATTCCAGGCCTTAATGGTGCGACAGAGGAAAGAGTCTCCGAACCGCTTGGTTCTTGATCGGATATTCTGCACCGTGGGCGGATGACATCTAAGACCTACACGTGTTGTCCTGTGTAGGAAAGGGGAGGGTGGGACTAATTGGAAGAGCTCATCAGAACTCTCCCCATGGTACAGACGGTAAAATACAGTCATGGACGCAACATCTCTACGCATCTGTTAAGGTTCTAGGGTGTTCGTGACCTCAAGATTCCCAATGATGTGGACCGCACGTCGGTGCAACCTGCCGAGAGCATCTAGTAAGTACTTTGCTGAACCATCCCAGAGATGCGAGCAGCATTCCACACAGGAGCGAATTTGTGTCTTGTATAGAAGACACCGCTGCTCCGGCGTCAAAAATCATCTCACTCTGTTCAAGACTCCGAGGTTTCGTGAGGCTGTTTTGATGATACTTTCGATGTACCTTATTTTTGTTATTCAGGTTGCAGCGAATTATGATATTTTTCATCGCAGATAAGAATCATGATTTGGTTTGCAATATTTTGCCTTAAAAAACCGCTGCCAACTGCTGCTCTTTCAGTGTGAATTGAACCTAAGAAGAAAGCTGCAATAGAGCCTCGTCAGTTGTTTTGTAGATGCACCGACTTGCAGGTAAGGTTAGCTTGGGCATCGAAAATGTGGGGTCCTATATGCCAGTTTGTAAATCTAGTTTTAACATTTAAATATTTCCAAATGTAAAAGTTCTGGTGAACTTTAGATGGCAAAATGTAGAAGTAATGAGGTTGAATAGGATATCGCACATTTATTTTTGAGTTCCAGCCCCTTTGAGGGATACTACTCTGTTGGCAGAGTATTACCGCCCAAAGGGGATTTTAAAAATCATGGTATAGGGGGTCTTGGTATAGGTCCAGCCAGCTAGGTTAGGATACCCAGGCCAGGTTCTATTCTACGTTGCTAAATAAAAAAAAAAATTCAACCTTTCGCTTCACCTGGGGCAAAGGTTGACCATTGCTATCCAGGGAGGCAATGCCGCCAGTGTGATGGGCACCTTTGCAGCGGGTACGTTGAGGGGCGGGTTAATAGAATAAATGTAATGTGACTTTGTGATAATTTGAGGCTTGAAAATATTGTTATGACGTTTATTTAAACCTTTGAAATATATGTGTGACATTTCTAAACGTTACAATGCCGCCAGCCTTCTGGCCACCCTTCCGGTTGACATCGATGGGGAGGAATTCTTTGATGCCTGAACCAGCAGGATTATTAAGGTATATTATATTTTTATTTTAATTTAGATAACTCCCATGTACATTTAGAAATGTATAAAATATAATTAATCTATATCATATCAAAATCGTCGATAAGGTGACAAGAATCAGCTCACAGATGAAAAATGTCAAATTACTAATAACTTACATATACTGGAGTTTACCCAAATATCACTCATTAGAATAAAACCACTTTTTAATGACGTCTATCGTAATTTGTTTGGTATTATTTATATACAGGATGGAATTTTGTAATGCCACCTGAAGGAGAAGTACTCTTAATACTGTAGATAGAAAATTTTACTCAAAGAAAACATTCCTTCATTTTTGAAAAGAATGAAAACTGCATTCGATGATTTTTTTAAATTCGCTTGCCGCACCCGGTAATTGAACCGACTAAAATCTGTAAAAGTTGCACCCTGTACTTTTATTGCATCGATCGTTAGGGTCAATTTGAAATCTCTCTGACAAACTTCATAAATTAACTATAATTGCGAAAGTAACTCTGTCTGTCTGCCGAATTGTTACGCTTTCATATTATCTATCTATCTATTAATTTTCCTATTTTTATTATTATGACTATATTAGTGGGTATAGGGGTAGATTAGATCTTGAGAAAGAACATAATATGCTGTTCTGTCACGATACTACGAACTACCGATAACATGGGCGGAGTAGCGGGCAACAGCTAGTACCTAATTTATCAGTTAAAATTTGGTTTTATTTCAACTTAGATATAATTTTACTTGTTCGATAATTCAAGCGACAGTGTGTTCAAAAAGGTACATGTCCCTCCTTGGCTTGTTGTTTGAATCTGAAGATTATGCCAATATTATTTTTTTCTCTCTCACTCCCGTGTTCTGTTGAATTGTATTTCTGATTTAGTAAAATAATATTTGTAATTGTTAGGTTATTTATACTTGTATAAATATGCTGATTTTATGTAAAGTGCGTTGGCTGAAAGTGATATTTGAATTGGATTAATTCAATGATTCGTATAAAATTATTAGTTGTATCTTTGCTTAAATATACGATTACTAATTTTAAAGTCAAATTTGTGACTCATCAATATTTGAGTTCCTTTTATTTGTTGAGCAATAATTGAATTATATCTTTAATTTTAAGAGTATTGTGTAGAATAAAACACAGGTAAGGGTCGTATAGAAAGAATCAAAGGTACAAATAAATGTATTTGTAATTGTATACTTACAATAGAATATAATCATTTTATTAATATTCATGATGATCTAGAAATGGTTCCTTAAGCAGTAATATACATGCTCAAATACCTAAAACAAATACAAAATAATATTAATACAAACACATTTATAATTACACTTGCTGATGCATGCAGCAACGCCTGCGTGAATATCAATTTTTGTAATTTTTGGTGATATTATAATGTGGTTCTACTCAACTAATTGTGATTTAACTTGCATTTGATTTTAAATCTAATTAAGAGCTCTCAAATAAAAACTCAAAGTCTATTGGGAACAAACAGATAAGAATAAAAACAAATACATAATCCAAGTATTATTAAATATCTCCAAAGAGCTTTCTTCTTCTTACAGACTCAACTAATTTTCCATTTTTACCCGACTGCGGTGAAGCCAAAGGAGGGTTATGATATGATAAAAGAGTTATTTATTTCATTTCTCAATTTTCGTACATGTAATTTCTGCAATAATTTTTCTGTAAGCTATTTAGATATCGATATGATATGGTCTAACTGACTTATTATGGATTCTAGAGTTACAAAGTAGTAGGTCTACCTATCCGAAGGTACATACCAACAATGTGTAACATCATGATATGTTAACATTAATCATTATCAATGGGAATGTCTCAATGAGTCCAGTCACGGAGGTCCTAAATAATTCACTATCCACTATATGATACGTTAGTCACAATATCTCAGATAGATAGACAGATAATTATTTATTGTACACCAACAGATTTACAGTAGGAGAAGTAGGTGTATACAGTTCAATGCACAATTAGTGGCCTTATCATTGAAGCGATTTCTTCTAGGCAACCTTGGGATGGACAGTAATGTTATAATAACAAAAGATGGTGTCGTTATCCGCTAACTAAATAGAATGTGTATTAAAAAGAAGAAAGAGAGAAAGTCGTATGTTTTATAAGATTTTATTGTCCTGCCCCCCCAAGACGAAGTGACGATTCGTTGGCCAGCGTGTTGTAGAATAGAATAATGAACACGTACCATAACGTGTACCATAAGTATAATAATAATAATCCTTGTTACAACTTCTGCATGGCTGCCAAGCTGGATACAGTTTCAGAAATACATCAACAGAAATAAAAATCTCACATCTTATATACATGGACGATATTAAGTTATATGCAAAAACAAATAATAAAATGAAAAAACTCGTGGACACAAACAGCAGCATTTAGTAAAGACATAAATATGGTTTAGAAAAATGCAAGACTGTACATATAGTAAAAGGCAAAAAACGACCCAGCAACTATGCAGTAGACGATATTAATTATATAACGGCCATGGAGTCATCGGATTTGTATAAGCATTTAGGATATAAGCAATTAAAATGACTAGATCATGGAGGCAATTAAAGAGACATCACTAACAAGCAGACAACGAGGACTCAGACCGTTCATCAGGCATCAAAACAGAATAACCATTAAAAACATTCTTACTGGTCTGACAATAAGGGTTCTGTGCAAAAATAATTAACCGAAAACCGTTTTTCTAAAATAAGCGTAGCCTAATTTAGGTTTCCCAACATCTGCTATCTATAGCAAAAATCCGTCAAAATTTCGTTTTTGTTAAAGGTAGGTATTACATACATCCGTAGGCTGTAATTTAAAAAAATATATTGTATATTAACGTTACAAACAGATACTTCAATTTTATTTATTTGTATATATTACGATTGTATAAGTGGAGATTAGCTTGCAACAAGATAGTTATAAATAAGACTTAAAGGTAAGCCCTCCGATAGAATGCCGATGTATTCGCTAAACTAAGCCAATACTTTATGTACAACCATAGATTACACAGTTATTGCTGCAAGTATCAAAATTTATTTAGTAGGATAAACCTCGTCATAGTTTTAACCGAAGTTTGTTTACGTGAAAATGTTTAATGAAATTGTACTTGGTGCTCATAATAATAGCTGCAGGTAAAAATAATGCATTGCAATGCAACACATAATAATTACAATTAAAATGCAATCTTGCTGATCTGCTACGTGGCATGATGGTACACAGCTGATATACTTTAATAAAAAAATCTAATAAAAGTAATTCCGTTTTTTTTCTTAGTACTATATGCACTGTTGTATTGCTTATTTGATTGTGATAAATAATCCTATCGCAGTCCACTGCCAGACATAGGCCTCTCCCAAGGTCGAGAGGCTAAAATAATAATACACACATAACTTCGAAAATCATCAAAAAGTCATTGGTGTGTGCCATGATAACCTGGGATCGAACCCGAGACCTCGTCTCAGCAGTCCATTACCCATACCACTAGTTATTTTAGTTTTTTTTTAGTTCAGTTTATTTTAGTTAAATATAGTGTTTGTGTTAGTTATACGTACATACATACCTATATATATAATCACGCCTTTATCTCTGGAGGGTTAGGCAGAAGTGAATTAACATCTACATTTCACCAATAATTGTATTAGCTCCCACGTAACAGGGGGTGAGCCTAATGCCGTATTCCGGGCACTATTGCTGACTCTAGCCATGCATCTGAGGCTGAGTCTGGGCTGTATAAATCTGTCTGATTTTAAACAGCCCTATCCTTTAGTCGCCTTGTACGACACCGCATGGGAATAGATGGGATGCCCTTAATTTTACTCTGCCGGAAATCACGTGGCTTTTAGTTATAACTACAATTCGAAATAGAACTATCGATAGACAGCCATCACTTCCACAAAGGTACTTTTATAACATTGTTCCTTCTAGGTCACAATCAGACACAACAATAATAAAAAGTATCGTATAATAAAACGGAATAGCCGCTGATATTATAAGGTAGTAATATTTTATCTACCGCAGTCTACCCGTAATTTAATTTTATTGAGGAGATTTGTATTCAATTTTTATTATTTTTAGCTATTGCCCTTTGCATTTGTGCTATGGATAACTTTTTGGTTCTACTATAGACAGTAGCTGTTATGAATGCTGTTTTCTTTTAAAATAGATAAGATAAGATAATATTTATCGATTTAAACATAGTTATTTAATTAACATATCATTAAATGTCCGTGTGGTGACGGAGAAAGAATACAAATATCAACACTCCATCTCATCCGAAGGGTGTCGTATGAGGCGACTAATAGAAACATAAATCAAATCAAATCAAATCAAATCAAATCAATTTATTGCGATATATGGGTACACAGGTTACAAGTAAAAACATTTAGGTTCCACCATATTTCAGCCAGATTGGCATGCAATAACGTCACACATATTATGACGATATTTGTTTATAAAATTAGAAGCTAAGAATTTGCAATTTAATATAGACAAATTTCATAACATTGGATATCAAACGGTCGACGGGTGATCTTCTAGCATACGTTACCCATCTTTGGGGTGAGGCTATGGACAAGCACGGCGAGTCACTGGCAATTAGTCTTGACATCGCCAAAGCTTTCGATAGAGTCTGGCACAAATCGCTTCTTTCCAAGCTACCTGCCTTTGGTCTGCCTTCTAGGCTGTGCAACTGGGTTGCTAGCTTCCTGCAGGGGCGCCGTATTCGCGTCCTTTGTGACGGACGCGCTTCGGAGTTTCTGCAGGTTAATGCTGGCGTGCCCCAGGGGTCCGTCTTATCACCCACTCTCTTTCTTCTGCATATCAATGACATGCTGTCTACCGGCAATGTTCATTGTTATGCAGACGATAGCACTTTACATGGAAGTTATCATGGACATCCTGCGGCCAAGCAGTCAGATATCGCAGAGAAAAGGCAGCTTCTTGTCACTGAGCTTGACGGGATCCTGAATCACATTTCTCAATGGGGCTCTGAGAACCTGATTGAGTTCAATGCCAAGAAGACGCAGGCATGTGCGTTTACAGCAAAAGTATCTTCTTTCCTTCCCCTCCCCACTCTTCAGAGCACGCCACTGCCACTGCAGGACAATCTCAATATCCTAGGTATGGATGTTCGCTGCAACCTGAATAACAAAAACTACATCGAAAGCATCATCAAAACAGCCTCACGAAAACTCGGAGTCCTGAACAGAGTGAGACGATTTTTCACGCCGGAGCAGCGGTGTCTTCTATACAAGACACAAATTCGCTCCTGTGTGGAGTACTGCTCGCATCTCTGGGATGGTTCAGCAAAGTACTTACTAGATGCTCTCGACAGGTTGCAGCGACGTGCGGTCCGCATCATTGGGAATCCCGAGATCACGAACACCCTAGAACCTTTACAGCTGCGTAGAGATGTTGCGTCCATGGCTGTATTTTACCGTCTGTATCATGGGGAGTGTTCTGATGAGCTCTTCCAATTAGTCCCACCCTCCCCTTTCCTACACAGGACAACACGTGCAGGTCTTAGATGTCATCCGCACACGGTGCAAAACATCCGATCAAGAACCAAGCGGTTCGGAGACTCTTTCCTCTGTCGCACCATTAAGGCCTGGAATTCATTACCAGCTCACGTGTTTCTTTCTTCCTACAGTCCCGGGTCCTTTAAGCGGGGCGTGAAAAAGCATATGCTAAGGCCGTCAAGCTGAGTGTCACCATTGTCACACGGTATGTGTAAGTAATGGTGACCCTCTTTTCTGGGACTTTGCCTTCAGCTTACCATCAGGCAAGGCGAAGTCCAATTGACGTGTCCTATATAAAAAAAAAAAAAAATATCAATATTTCCGTGCTAAATATAATAAACACCTCCATGCAAAATAATCATTAAATTAGTCAAATACAATTTATATACCTAATAAGAAATGTCAAAGTTATGATTGAATTTAATTATTTACCTAGCATCTAGTGTTTTGTCATTTAAATATTCATTTAATAGTGTATGGTCATAAATTAAGATGTCAAAATAAATAATTATATTAAGCGGTCATTTAGGTAGTCTGTAATATTATAATAACATTTTTCTGCGAGAAAATTTTTCATTTTTTTCTTAAAAAGAATTAAGTTTAGTTCCTTCAATTCTTTGGGCAATTTATTATATAGCACTGCAGCCATATGGAATACGCTTTTGTGCATTAACGCTGTATTGGTCTTACGTATGCACAATCGATACGTATCTCGCTGCGATCTGTTACTATTTTGTGAGGCTAGCTCAAATAAGTTTAGATTTAGTCTAACAAATAGTGTGACCTCGTATATATACAGACTTGCAACAGTTAAAATTGTATGTTTAACAAATAGAGGTCTACAGCTTTCAATCGTCTGCAGCCCGAACATAGCGCTGATACACCGTTTCTGTGCCTTAAATATAAGATCTACATCAGTGGAGTTTCCCCAATAAATTACACCATACATCAGCACTGAGACTACTAGGCCGTGATATGCCGTCAGCAACGTACCTGTACTTACCACCTGGGCCAATTCATGAAGAGCATAGACCGATTTTTTTTTTTTTTGCATATTTGTTGTATGTGCGGTTTCCATGATAATTTATTATCTATATGGATACCAAGGAGGAGGAGGATACGCAAACCATATCACTGCGAGAGAAGGAAAACTCGAAATAAAACCCCAAAGCCTCCCAACATTGGGAGAGGCCTAGTCCAGCAGTGGACTGCGATGGGCTGGTTGATTGTTGATTGATCATTAAATTAATACAGACAATGTGGGTACTGATTTATGCATTACAAAACTAGATTTGATATGTCGAATGTTGACAGCTGTACCAGTTAAAACTGTGTGACAGCTGTCAGCGTCTTGAAGATTAGTACAATAACTTAGGTATTCAAATCATTTTTATGGAACGGATTGCTTGCTTAGAAACTTAAATGAGTAAAAAACTTAAATAAAGTAAAAAAAAACATTCATTAACAACGTAAATAAAATAAATTAAACATTTATATTCAACATTCGTAACCACATAATTTAATTGACTGTATATTAGACATACCAAATTTCTATGATACCTAATAGCATGTAAGATGTGTAGAGAGATACTTTTCTCAGTACGAGAACATTTTTAAAACCTATATTCCTTTCACTTCTAATTCCACCTTCATTTTTACAGCAGCATTAGTATGGGGGAGGAGACTTGCGTCTCTTGAGAATCTTTTATATATATAATGAAAATAGCAGAAAAAGAAACTCAGGGCCCAAATCAACCAAGTTGGTAAATCTACTGACTTACGGATGAGCCTCTGGCACGGGTTTTCATCTCAGAATAGGGGGTTGCACAGTAGTCACTTCCATAACAACCAAGATAAACCAATTATAGAGGACAGTTTCGACATAACAGTACCGACTTCGGGCTTCAAAGCGATCGCAACCAAGGCTCGGATTGGTGCTCGGATGATGAGTCGGGAGATAAGAGTCAACAGTATCAAACTTAATCATCTCTAGTTAGGCAGAGGTGAATTAACGCCTACATATCGCCAGTAATTGTATTCGGTCCCACGTAATAGGGGGTAAGCTTATTGGCGTATTCCGAGCACTATTGTTGACTCAAGCCATGCATCCGAGGCTCAGTCTGGGCTGTATATATCTGTCTGATGTTAAACAGCCCTATCCCGTATGTACGACACCGCATGGGAAGAGGTGTGATGCGGTGGCCCTAATGCTACTCTGCTGGAAACCACGCGGTATACGTTTATGAGGTAAATTTTGATTACCATCAGTTCAGAAGTTTACTTCAGCGTTCATTTCATTATTTTATCATTCATCAAAAGTAGGATCAAACTAACAAAATTACATAAAAGGTGAATCTTAATTAAACAGAGGCGGGCATTTAAACACTAATTAATATTCACAAGAAATACAACATTACTGAACTATTAATTTTCCCAACCTACCACTATATTTTAAGGGCAGCAAAATTAAATTTACTTCAAAAATATTATCATTGTAATTTGATGTAAATGAAGAATAAATTATTTAAATCACAGAACCGCAAAGTACGTTGAATAATTAAGACTGTGGCACAGTGGGAGCGACAATGGTAGCTTGAGTGTCGCTTGAGAGCGCTTGGGACACAAAGCTTGGCACTTATGATGGTACTTCGCTGTGGCAGTATAATATGTGCACAGCGTACCTTAGATTGTCTTGAGATGTTCTGATATGAATAGTTTTAAAGGTTGAAAAGCTTTTTCGCTAGTTTATGTTTAGGTCCCTGCGGAAGTGTGGAAATGTGGGTGCTAGCATCTCTGCCTACACCTTCAGTGATATAGGCGTAAGTTTATGTTATGTTATGAAAAGTTTTTAGTTATCGAATGGTTATACAGGTTTTTATTTTTTGAATAATATTCTCATTTTATTCAAAATTTTAACAAAAAATTTAAATCAACTTTATGAAACAAAAAGAGGCACTGTGAAAAGCGAAAAATATCCGTACATAATTGGCTTTAAAATCGCGTTATAAACATAAAAGAAATAAATATACGAAAATGCGAGAATCCAATATATTTGAACTTTGACCTTGAATACAAAAATCCACTAGTCTTATCGATGGGGACTTTTGATATTTCTTTTATTATGGTGTATATGAGACCCCATCAATTTTCAGCTCTATGTGAATTTATGCAAGCTTGCCATTTCATTTTGTCTATTTTGACTGGATAGCCTTTGAGAAAAGAATCTGGTATTAAAAACTAACAGCCACTCTTTTCTAACGCTTACTTTTCAAGTTTATTAAAATTGTAAGAATATGTAAAATGCTGCAACTAACAAGTGAAAGAATTGAATGTAGTTAATACATACATACATATAATCACGCCTTTATCTCCAAAAAGTTAGGCAGAGGTGAATTAACACCCACATTTCACCTATCATTGTATTCGGTCCCACGTAATAGAGGGTGAGCCTATTGCCGTTTTCATCTCATTAGCATGGTATAGGTTACTATGCTAATGCAGTATGTTAGGTTAGGTAACGTACAGTAGCGTCCTAGTAAATTCTTTCCATCTCACAGGTATTAGAAATATACATCATAAATATTTTTTGAATCCTCTTTCTATTTGAGTCACAGAACAGAAAAAAACAAGTAGAAGTGTGATATCTATACTAATATATAATATATATATTTATATATATATATATATCTATACTAGTCTATACTATAATATAATATTATAAAGAGGAAAGATTTGTATTTTTGTATGTAACGAATAAACTCAAAAAGTACTGGACCGATTTTAGTAATTCTTTTTTCATTTGAAAGCTACATTCTTCGTGAGTAACATAGGCTACTTTTTATCCCGATATTCCCATGGGATCAGGATTTACGCGGGTGAAACCGCGGCGCGGTGCTAGTCACAGATAGTAGCAGTACCACTGTCGCCTATAATAATAAGACACAAATCACACTTCCACCTACTTCTCTGATTCGTGGTTTGATTCATTTCGTATGAAGTATTTTGAATACCGCGGTTACCGCGGTAGCCTAGTGGTATGGGTAATGGACTGCTGAGACGAGGTCTCGGGTTCGATCACAGATTATATAATGGCACACACCAATGACTTTTCGATGTTTTTCGAAGTTATGTGTGTATTTATCGCAGGTTTATAAGTGCCCGGTTAATAGCAATAGGCTCGCCACCTATTACATTGGGACCTAAACAAAAACTGGCGAAATGTGGGTGCTAGCACCTCTGCATACCCCTTCAGGGATATAGGCGTGAGTTTATGTTATATCGAATACCATGAACAAAGTTAAAAAAAAAAATTAAGTAAAAATTGTAAATCAAGAAAACGGATACGTGCCTGTCGTACATCACGCTTAAAACCAACGTAAGGTCAACATAGGCCTGTTCAAATTCAAATTGGAGCCGCCGGCCTCAGAAGCCTACAGATGATCGCGTTCGCGATAACCCTGTTTGTGTTTCTCCGTTGAGTAGGGTCGCCAAAGTTGTTTAACTATACTCACGGCTATTGCATTATATTTTTTTCTTTACACTACCAATCTACCTTCTATGTAATGTTTGATTTTTTAGGGTTGACATCACGCAGTGACCTTTGGCGCTGAGAATTAAACATAACACATCATAACATAAACTCACGCCTATATCTCCGAAGGCGTAGGAAGAGGTGCTAGCACCCACATTTCGCCAGTTTATGTTTAGGTCCCAATGTAATAGGTGGCGAGCCTATTGCCATTAACCAGGCTCTTATAAACCTGCGATAAATACACTTCGAAAAGCGTCGAAAAGTCATTGGTGTGTGCCATAGTTAAACCAGGGATCGAACCCGAGATCTCGTCTCAGCAGTCCATTACCCATACCACTAGGCTACCGCGGATTTTTTAGCAGAGAATTAAGCAATGGATTTTTTTAGCAGACAATTACTTTATCAAGGTAGGAGTCACAATTAACACTAATATTTTGAATTTAATTCCGCGGACGCTCAAGATTTGGAATGCTTGCTCCTTGCTTTTTCCAAGCAACTACACTATGAAGTCCTTTAAGGCTTTGGAGGGTAGGTACTTACAGGTTCGGCAACACGGGTGTGATGGCATTGGTATTGTCATGTCCATAGGCCATGGTAACCACTTTCCATCAGATGGGCCGTCTGTTTGCTTGCCACCCAAGTGTATGTCCTACCCGTATTCCATCCTCAATAAAATAATTCTGGTGTAGTAAAGCTCGTATTCATAGCTCGAATGATGATAAATATTTGTCTCGATTTCTAGCGTTCAGCCTTGCAAAATAAACTAAAAGTAATACTAACGTACATTTGATTAATGTTAACCCATTGAACAGTCTGATAATATTTTCCGCCTAACGTAAAATATATTCTTATTCGAACCAAATACACTCTCTTTTACAAACACATTTGATATATTCAAGCTTCTGTAGACTCGCGGTGGCACAAACAAAAAAGGCAAGATTTTCCGAGCCAATACATAATCCATAGACAAATGTAGGGATGAATTCATCTTATCGCCATCTTGTGTAGGTGTATAAAATATTCATGTGGTATTCGTTACATATCCTGACAGCCTTGATTGAACGAGAGCTCTCATACATGCAGTATGTGTTGGTTATCGTTTTAATAAAATTTCTGTTTATTAATTTGAGACGCTAGGATGAGGTGACATTAATTTTTGGGTAAAAAGCAATTAATTTTGTTCACAGAAAGTGAGCTTGCTTACCGGTTTGATTACATTTTCTAATCTTTAAATTTGGCCCCAAGCTGAAATTCCCTTATAGATAAACATTAAAATTTGAAATTTATAGAAACACATTTTTCAACTTACTAAAGTATATATACTTACATATAGGTATTGACACTATTATGAAAAAGCGAAAAATAAATATAAAATATAAGTAATTCTAATTCAAATAATAATAATGATTTATTAATCAAGAATTGAATTGAAGTATATCAACTGAGTTGGTTTATAAACAAATAAGTGTACGACTTTTACAATTTACTTGAGGTAAAATTGCGGCGATTCGCTGCATAAGCCATTAATAAAAGAACGAAAAAGTGTACTCAGGATAATTCAGCCTTAAAAGGATAGGACAATACCGATTTACATTTTTGGATTCCTATTCAGTTTTGAGAAACCAAGAAACAGAATAAGCAACAGTACTAGTGCAACGCGGGGGCGCCGCTTCGGTCCCTCGCGTTGCTAGGATGCGAAGACGCAAGCGCCGGCACTGTCAATTTTGTTTATAGCTTATTTTTCAGTTTTTATAATTTTATCGTGTATATTGTGTAGTTTTTAAGTTTTTAAGTGCTATAGTGTGTATTTTAATGCAAAGAGACTGTAATAGCGAAGCGGAAATATGTGCAAGTCAACTTGTACAATGCCCAGATTGTTCTCAAGCCCGTTTTTTTAAAGGTAAGCGAGGTTTAAAAGTGCATTTTGGGAAAGTACACAAATCCCAAAATGCACCTTCAATCCAAACAACCCCTACCTCTGTCACCCAAATTCCCTTTTGGCAAACATTATCCAAATTTAAAAATTCGGTTCCAATTTTAAAGAGAGTTCCTCGTGGTGCTAGGCCATCCGTCGCACTGAACCTTACCCGGTGTATAGCCGTAGTAGTCCGGGAGAACTCTCAAAGCGCTTGGGAACAATTACTCACCTTCCCTTATAGGATTCTACATGTTGCGAAAGACCAGGCCACCAAAAAATCGCTAACTACACAAATAAAAGAGAACTGCTCTCTATCTCATACTTTTGATCCAAAATTCACCACCTTCCATAAAAATTCTATTTACCACTATGTAGAGTCCAAGTTAAGAGAAGGTGACATTAGGGGAGCTGCAAGGCTTTTATTCAGCAGTGATGTGATAGCGCCATGCTCGCCAGATACTCTGGCAGATTTGCAAAGCAAGCACCCATCACCTGCTGATAACCTTTCCTTCCCTGAGCCTCTGGAGTCAGACGCTGATTGTCTCAGCGTTTCAGCCAAGGACGTGATAGCAGCCGTTGGCTCTTTCCGGAGTGGGTCTGCCGGCGGCCTCGATGGCCTTACCCCTCAGCACCTCAAGGACCTTACCGGCGTAAGCGTCGGAGAAGCTGGCGACGCACTCTTGAAAGAACTAACGGCCTTAATTAACCTTATGTTGTCCGGCAATGTGGACGAGGGCATCATTGATTTACTGTACGGCGCTAATCTCTGCGCCTTGCGTAAAAAAGATGGTGGCATTCGTCCCATTGCCGTAGGCTGTACATACAGGCGAATAGCAGCCAAGCTGTGTTGTAGAGCATATAGAGACTCTCTCACAGATAAATTCCAGCCCCTCCAACTCGGCTTCGGCTCTAAAGGGGGCTGTGAGGCTGCTGTACATGCCTTATCTACGTTCCTTGGCTGCAGTGGAGGTGAGGTTATCCTCAAAGTTGACTTGAGGAATGCCTTTAACTCTGTTAATAGGGACACTCTGTTGACACAGGCCAAATTGGAAACCCCCAAAATTTTTAAATTTCTCTGGCAATGCTATAGGCATCCTTCTAAATTACTTTATAAGGAAAATATTTTAAATTCAGCAGTAGGATGTCAACAAGGTGATCCTCTTGGGCCAGTCATTTTCAGCCTGGCTATTCACCCTATAATTCAGCGACTAAATTCTAAATTTAACGTTTGGTATCTGGATGATGGTACTCTCGGAGGCGATGTAGAAACAGTATTAAAAGATTTGGCGTTTCTAAAAGAAGAATTTAGTTCAATCGGCCTAGAACTAAATCCCACCAAATGTGAAATTTTTTTCAGTGATCAAATTGACAATCTTTCGGTTCTCTCAAAATTCAATGCTTTGGCTCCAAATTTAAAAGTTTTACAAAAAAGTTCTCTCCGCCTCCTTGGGTCGCCAATTCTTGAAGATGCTTACGAGTCTTTTGTGGAAGAGAAAATAAATTATTTTTGTGATGTTTCGGAGCGATTGTACCAAATTAATATACATTCAGCTTTCACCATTATTCGGCATTGTCTTTTCGTACCAAAATTTACACATGCTCTGCGTTCAACTCAACTTTTTAAATTTTTGGAACTTTTAGGTCAAGTGGATAAAGTGCTGCAAGACACTCTATGCAAAATTTTAAATATAAATTTGAACGATCGAGTGTGGCTTCAGGCGTCCCTTCCAGTTCGTCTCGGGGGCCTCGGCGTTCGCAAAATTGCAGATGTAAGTATGCCAGCATTTTTGTCGTCGGTCCATGGCACTGAAGAATTAGTCAGGAAAATTCTATCTCCTTCACTGATTAATTCGGATGTGCCAGGTAAGGCCGAAGCTGTAAATGCTTGGAAAATGACTTGTCCAACTGCCGCCATGCCCGCCAACCCATCTTCCCAAAGGCAATGGGATGAGCCGCTCAGCATTGGTGTTAAAAAACATTTAATCAGTACAGCTACCAGCGCTGCTGAGCGCGCTCGTCTATTGGCTGTGGGTGAATGGGAATCTGGTGTATGGCTCCAGGCACTTCCTTCGCCCAACATTGGAACAATGTTGGACGACACGACCTTCCGCGTGGCGACTTGCCTCCGTTTGGGTGCACCGTGTGTTTCTCCGCATCGGTGTCTCTGTGGAGAAGCTGTCGATAGCCTTGGACATCACGGATTGTCTTGCAGCAGGAGCGCAGGCCGCATGTCCCGACATGCAAACATTAACGACATTATCCGTCGAGCTCTTGTCATCGCCGGCGTGCCAGCTATACTTGAACCTGTTGGTTTGGCTCGCGACGATGGTAAGAGACCGGACGGTATGTCGTTGATACCTTGGAAGATGGGTAGGCCTTTGGTGTGGGATGCAACTTGCGTCGACACCCTGGCGCCTTCCCATCTTCCAAGTACGATGGACTGCGCATGCGCTGCTGCTGCATCAGCGGAGACTCTCAAACGGCGCAAATATACCAATTTAACTGGTAATTATATTTTTGAGCCGTTTGGAGTCGAAACGTTGGGTCCGTGGGGTCCAAGCGCGCGCGCACTTTTCAAAGAAATAGCGAAGCGACTAATCGACGCTTCCCGTGACCATAAGGCTGGCCTTTACCTCGCTCAAAGAATTGGCATCGCCATTCAGCGTGGTAATGCCGCCAGCCTCTTGGGCACGGTACCAGTAGAGATCGATGGGGAGGAATTTTTCGATGCCTAAAATTACAGTCTCCCTCTTTTTCTCTATTCCATTTTTGTATATATTGTATAGTTAGCATAGTTTTATATTAATTTGTAAGTAATTGTATATTTTATTGCGACAATAAAAAGTTACCTATACTAAAGTATTAGGCAGATTTTAAACAATAGTAGGTACCATACAGCAAAATATTTGAGGAATAAATATTTCACTTATGATTATAATGCATTGAGTTACATACCTTTTCCTTTTACTAATATTATAAAGTTGAAGAGTTTGTTTGTTTGTTTGAACGCGTTAATCTCAGGAATACAGAATCAGATCAGATATCTCTTTATTGTATGGTACGCAAAGAAAGAACACATTACATAATATGGAGCAATTTCGCAGTAAACATACAATATGCGACCTTATCGCACACGGCAATCTCTTCCAGGCAACCATGGAATGGAGTGAGTCAAAGAGAATATAACCACTATGTTTTGAGTCATATAGGACAAAATGAAAGGGGCAGTTTCTAATAATGATTTTTCATTTTATTTTTTAATGCTTTTTTGTATCTTTTTATGTTGAATAGTCCTTTGATCGACGAAGGTTTTAGGCTATATATCATCACGCTACTGCTTAAGGTAGTGGAGCAGTAATCGTAAATGTTAACAAATCTGGCAGAGTATCATACATTATTTCAAGACCAAAAAAATTACGGGATTAAACTGATGATATTAGGTAAAAATATGCCATGGGTGAAGACGAAGCAGGTCATCTAGTTTAGAATATAACTAATTAACATGATTCATATCCAATATTGTTTAGGAGGTAGGTACATATTTAGGAAGTAGGACACAGCGGTATTTTCGCCCAATCGAGCAGTCCGAATGGGGAAGTACCTCTGCCGTACAGAATACCGCGGCCATAATAACTTCGTGTTGTATTCTCATCAGTGAGTAGGGTAGCCAGAGCTTACTGGAGTATTTGTGCTGTCAGTGGGAAGACTAAAGGCTTGTCCTGCTTTGCCTTCTACACTGACGGCAAAGAAATCTGTGCTTGTAGGGTCGGCAGCGCGAGTGTGGCTCCTATGGTGTTACACACGTCTATAGGCCACGGTAACCACTTTCCATCAGCTGGCCCGTGTGCTTTTCTGTCACCTAATTGGAATAAAAACAATCTATTATTAAATTGTACCCGCTTCTTGTTGACTGTTTGACCTAATATTTGGGCATACCTTATTATTTTCATATGCTTAGTAAATGAATTTTATTTACATAATGTACATGGAAATTATCTAAATTAAAAATAAAAACAATATAGTGCCCGGTTAATGGCAATAGGCTCGCCAACATTGGGTCCTAAACATAAACTGGCGAAATGTTAGCTGTGTTAGTGTTAGTTGTTAGTAGGTAGTAGTGGTAGTTAGTACCTCTGCCTACCCATTCGGGGACATAGTCGTGATTTTATGTTAAGTTATGTTGTATAGAACATACCTATACAAACTTTATTCTTTGGTCCATTTGATTTGACTTCGTTCAATTGAGTATTAAAATAAATAAAAATCATTTATTTCGGACCAGGGTCCATAGCGTGTTAGTAACAATATAATACTATTAATAGGTACCTAACAAATATTATGGATAATATTTTCGCGTTCAGTAAAAATACTGATTGTGCATCTAATTAAGTTCAGAATGATCACCACCCACCCCGAAATGGATAGGTTAGGTTAATAATTGGTTGGTTGGTTGGTTGGTTGCTAACTAACTACTTACTTGCAGTAGTTTGTTGGTGCTCAATCAGTATTTTTGATGTGAATTTGGATTATTTTGTCGTACAAAATGTACTCTTTTTGATATACGTTTAATTACCATCCAAATATTATTGGTAGTTTGAGTTTAATTTACTTGTTCTAGCAAAATTATTTATTTTTTTCTAAGACAATAGATAAGAAACTATTCACATGCTTGTCCGCTTTGGCGGTTTTATTATTTTCCAGCTCCATTGTAGCATAGTTATTCCGATCTACCGACAAAATTGGCAATCATACTTTTTTACCACTACATTCTTTTTCAGTTTCGTGGACGAGTCTTCTAACGGTCGATCGATTTGATTCATACATTGGATTTAAGTGGGGCGTGAAATAATAAATAAATAAATAATAAATATTCTACAACATTCTACACAACGCTATCTAGACCCATGGTAAGCATAGTTTAACTAGCTTGTGTTATGGAATCTAGAATGCGGATAAACATACTTAAATACAATTTTTTTTTTGTAAATTCAAACATATTATACATAGAAACACCCAGACCAATGCAAATACCCATATTCATGTATACAAATATTTGCACTGAGCGGGGATCGAACCCGCGCCTCCTGCGTAGCACAGAAACCTGAAAAAGCATATGATGAGGCCGTCAAGTTGAATGTCACTAGTGTAACGTGGTATGTGTAAGTAATGGTGACACTCTTTTCTGAGACTTTGCCTTCAGCTTACCACCAGGCGAGGCGAAGTCAAATTGACGTGTCTTATATATATATATTATATGTATATATATATATATATATATATAAATCTTGAAGGACATGTTGCGTCCTACATGGCGTTATTTACCGATGATGCTGCGTCCGACTGACTTTGTGCGTCCGAAATACGGACGCAAGATTAACCGACCCTCATTTTTAGCCCAAATGTTCCTTATGATCAATAGAATGCTAGGGCGAAAAATTGGCATGGACGTAATTCCATCACTACAATGCCATTTAGCGTATAATATAGTTCGGCCGTCGCCCGACTGAAATTTGGAGGGCACTAGTGTTCAGCGTATACTTTACCACGTATACTTTGAGTTCAGTTCACCGATCTTATCGTGTCCATTGAATATCGTACTTAATTTGTAAAGTTTTATCATGTTTTCGTGACAACTATCTTGCGTCTCTTAAATATCCTTAATCGGGCACTAGGTACGGTGTCTGAGGGGCCTATTCGGGGTTCACGAGGGACGGCGGGGCGGGCGGCGGGCTTCAGCGCGCTCGCGTGCCGAAGTTTTTAAACAAACAGACATGTGCGGGCCGTGATGTAAGTTTGTCACCAAAGTGAAAGCTTTAAAAATGGTTATTTATTTGATCTATTATTACCTATAGATAGTTTTTTTTGAATCTTCAGTTGTTATTGAGGATTGAGGTCTTAGTCATAGCGTGACTATGTCGCCCTCATTGGAATTGTTGAATACATGGTGTTCAATCAATGATCTATACAGCAAATCTTAGCTAAGGAATACAATTTTTTCGGCTCCTCAGAAGTTGGACTAGCGAGGATACTGTTACATAGGCCCATATTGTTATTACCGTTACCATATTGTTACGACAGACGTCGATATCTCGAAAACTAATAACCGGATCTTCAAGAAATAAAAACGCATTGTTAGTGACGAGGTACTCTACCGATTGGCATAGAAAAATCTAGAATTGTCAACACAAAGTCACAACCTACCTACGAGTACCTACTCTTTTGAATAAATGAAAACAATAGGTGAATATCGAGAATGAACTCGAAAGTTCAGTGACGGCGGCAAACTTCAAAAGAGAGTGGATAGTTATCGCTCGCGTATTTTCTAGATGATTCGACCCTCCTAATTGAGAGGTATATGAACACGCTCGCATAGCGACACCATTCATTCTGTCTTTGAGATCGCTAACAAACACAGCGAGCTTAAGCAACCGAAGAAGATTATACCTGTGACCTCAGCAACGACTGTGGACTACTGTGAACTACTGAGCGACTGGAACTATTGAAGAGTACTGTGTGCACTAGTGATTTGATTGTGTAGTTTGTGGTGAGCTAATAAATTCCTTCGTTGAGTACACGGCATTTATTTGTACCCTGTGCACGTAACAATATAATTGCTTTCTTTGAGCCTCATTCCGGACACACTTCATCAAAATGTAATTGATTGACGTTACATAAGCTACAGTTAGGCGAGCCCAACTTACCCTTTAAAGATAGAATGTAGGCACTTGAGGTGGAAACGATCCAGAGTACGTTTGTGGTGCCGATACACACACCACATCTCAGAGGAATATAAGAGGTTTGACAGCACAACTGCCATGTAAACAGATATTTTGGTGGCCAGCTTAAGGTCATTTGAGCAGAAAACCTTGGAATGCAGCTTCCCAAATATCACAGCTGCGGCATAGATCCTGCTGCCGATCTCATCATCAAGGTCACACTTGGATGTTATAGTGCTCCCCAGATAGCAAAACTGGTCAACCTGCTTGAGCATGTCCTGACCTAGCTGTATAGACAGTGTCTCGTGACCATGTGTGTCCAGAGACATCACCTCCGTCTTCTTGACACTGATTTTAAGGCCGAACTTGCAGCAAGCTTGGTGACAACTGGACATTAGCTGTTGCAGGCCATCAGGGGATTCTGCCACAAAGCATAAGCATACATGATTTCTGTAATCATTGTATGGGGAGACCTTAGTGCGCGCCTTAAGTCTGGCCAAATTGAAAAGACCATCCTCCGCCATCTGTGCGGAAGCGGATGCGTACTCCCTCAGAAAGAGTTCGTAAAACATCACTGACTACTACTGCAAAGTACTTGGCGAACAGTGTGGGCGCTAGAACACACCCTTGTTTCACTCCACAGGTAACGAGTAAGAAATTTGATTGTTCGCCATCGACACCGACGCAGCATTGCATGTCGTTATGCAGGAGTCTAAGAAGTCTCACAAACTTCTCCGTGCACCCTAGCTTCCCAAGCATCATCCAGAGAGCTTCCCGAGGCACACTGTCGAATGCCTTCTCCAGGTCAACAAAGCGGAGATAAAGCGGACGACCCTGTTCTCTGCTATTTTCTTGCAGTTGACGCACAGAAAAGATTGCTTCAGGGGTGGTTCCTTCAGGTCGGAAGCCAAACTGGGTTTCTGGCAGTATCTTTTCAGACAGAGCTTTTAAGCGGTTTAAAAGGACTCTGGCCAAGGCCTTTCCCAGGGCTGACAAAAGCGAAATACCGCGGTAAGAGTTGCAGTCGGAACGGTCACCCTTGTTTTTGTAGAGGGTTTTTTTTTTTTTATACCACTTAGTTGGCAGACAAGCACACGGCCCACCTGATGGGAAGCGGTTACCGTGGCCTATGGACGTATGCAACACCAGGGGTGTCACACTCGCGCAGCCGACCATAGGGAAACCTTCTGATGCCCCTCTTGAAGAACCCCATATTGTAGGCACTTGGGAAAACCGCAGCAGGGAGGTCATTCCACAGCTTGAGTGTGCGTGGGATGAAGTTTCTTTCATACCGCACAGTGCGCACCGTCTCAGGTCGCAATGTGTGGGGATGAATTCCCTGCCTATGGCGAGAGGTGCGATGATAGAATGTAGCTACGGGCATCATGTCTAACAATTCATCTGAGCACAAACCATTGTATAGGCGGTAGAACACACACAATGAGGCAAAATCCCTCCTAAGGCTAAGAGGTTCCACTCTACCTGTGAGTATGGGATTGTCAACCAGCCTCAATGCCCGTCTTTGCAACGAGTCGAAGGGGTCAAGTTGGTATGCAAGTGCTCCAGCAAAAAGGTGACAGCAGTACTCCATGTGAGGCCGGACCTGTGCTTTATAAAGAAGGAGTTGCTGCCCCGCAGTGAAATACTGCTTCGCCCTGTTGAGCACTCCGAGCTTTCTTGATGCCAAGTTAACCTTGTCCTGCAAATGACTTCGGTATTGGACGTCACTGGAGATATCGACACCAATTATCCCTATACTCAGGGAGATGGTAAGCGGTGTGCCCAGGAATTGCGGCGCTACAATTAATGGGGTTTTCTTGGCGGTGAATACACATACTTGTGTCTTAGTGGGGTTGACTTGGACTAGGTTTAGTCGTCCCCAATCGGATATTCCAGAGAGAGTAGTCTCGATTTCAGACACAAGTTGTTCGCGACTCTTCTCCACCTCGGACTGAGGGATATTTGCACGGCTCGTGTAACACGTGTCCCCGGTACTGTCGCCCGCATAACAATGAATGGAGCCATCAGACAGCATGTCATTGATATGCAGCAGAAACAGCGTCGGAGACAACACGGAGCCTTGTGGGACACCAGCGTTTATGTTCATGAGGTTCGAGCAGCTGCCGTCGACGACGGCTTGGATGCTTCTGTTGGACAAAAAGCTGGAGATCCATTCGCACAATCCTTCGGGGAGTCCATAATATGGCAACTTCGTAAGAAGACCTTTGTGCCAGACCCGATCGAAGGCCTTCGCTACATCGAGGCTGACCGCTAGTGCCTCACCTCGACTTTCGATGGCTTGCGCCCACCGGTTTGTGAGATACACAAGAAGGTCACCGGTAGAGCGACGGTGGCGAAAACCGTACTGTCGGTCGCTCAGTAGATCGTTTCCTTCAAGGTACCTCAGGAGTTGTGTATTAATAACACGCTCCATAACCTTCGAGAGAAGGGAGGTTATAGCGATAGGCCTGTAATTGGTCGGATCTGTCCTGTCACCTTTCCTAAGAAAGGTGACAGGAGAGATCCGTACCTAAGTACAGGGTGCACGAATGCAGTCTTCCACGAGGCCGGGACCTGCCTTGCGGAGTATGAGAGTGCGAAAAGGCGTGTAAGTACAGGGCACAGCTCGGGTGCACAGTGCTTAAGCACCATCGCCGGTATGCCGTCCGGCCTACTCGACTTCCGAACATCTAGGGACTTAAGCTCGTGCCGGACCACCCGTTGTGTGATTTTAATTTAGGTCATCGAAGCACCACAGCTGGGGATGATGGGTGGTTCGGCGTTCCCGTCGTTCATAGTCGAGTTTGACGCAAAGAGATTACCCAAAAGATCGGCCTTCTCCTTAGCGCCATGGGCCAGACTACCGTCGGATTTTTGCAGCGGCGGAAGGCAAGCCTGGCAGAAGTTTCCCTCAGCAGCTTTAGCGAGCGACCAAAATGCACGACTGCCAGATGGGTAGCGCGCAAGCCGCTCGCCAATTCTGCCGATGAACTCAAACTTTGCTCTAGACGTTGCCTTTTTACTGGACCTTGAAGCAGCATTCAACTTCCGCTTCACCTCAGCGATGTTCGGATCCTTATTGGCAAGAGCCGTGGTCCAAGCCTTGTATGTCCAAGCCTTGTATGCAGATTGCTTGCGGTCTCTAGCTTCCCTGCAAGGCCTATTAAACCACGGGCGTTTGCTCGCACCTGTCGCGACCCAGTGGTTGGGGACGTTACATTCCATACCCACTAGAATCGCGTCAGCGACTGCTGTTGCACAGGAGCTTGGATCATCAGAAGAGAAGTAAAGCTGCCTCCACGGGTACGACGCGAAGAATTCTCGCAGTCCGTCCCAGTCTGCCGACTTGTAGTGCCACACATGCCGCCACTGAGGTGGCCGCGGTGGTTCAGGCCGCGCGAGTGACACTTGCGCCCGGACGAGGCTGTGGTCCGAATTACCGACAGGTGCTTCCACCCTTAAGGGTATTCATCCGGGCGCGTAGTCTGCAGAAGGTCCAGTATAGAGCTTCTGTGGGCCTCAATTTCTGGTGTTCTAGTGATAGAATGCACCAGTTGAGAGAGCCCATAAGTTAGAACGAAGTCGTGAGCAGCCCTTCCCGCAAAATCAGTCCTAGGAGACCCCAGCCACTCCACGTGGTGGGCGTTGAAGTCCCCAAAGAATACTAATTCCGCAGTGGGGTACTGCTCAATTACGCTGTCCGCCGACCGCTGCAGATGCTGAAATATGAGACCTGTAAAGGCACGCATAGATACGGGTGTGGCCACCGTGATCTATGCGTACCCATAAAGTTGACAGGTCCCTATCCTCAAGACCATGGAGACGGCGGCAGCAAATATCATCCCGGACGTACAAGCATACCCCGGCGCGACTCATAAAGCTATGCTCGAGTTTGTACCCTGGGTACATTAGGTAGGCTGTATCGGCCGGGCATGATATTTGCGTCTCCGTCAGAAAAAGCAAGGTAGGCTGCGCGGTCTCTAAGTGGAGATGGACCGCGTTAAGGTTGGAGTGTAGGCCCCTGATGTTACAGAAATCCACATTCACTGTGGATGATGGTGCCGCTGTGGTAACGTTTCTCTTGCCTTTTTTTGTTTTCATGTTTGAGATGGGGGGAGGGGGGGAGAAGGTAAAAAGAGATTCTGTGCCTCCAGTATTGAAGACAAAGCAAGGCGTCCCACCCCCACAGACAAGTTGGGGTTGTGTGACTGGCTGGCGCGATGGGCGGAAGGGCCCCCGGTCCCCTCTCAGATACTGAAGCCAGGTCCACTCCGGTCTCCTCCTCCGGCATGGCTACAGCACCGGGAACTTTACACAGGCTGCTGGTTCAGCCTCCTGAGGCGGAGATTAAGTAATCCCCAGGTTCGGAAACCGTACAGCCTGCGGGCGGCCAGCGGATAACCGTTTCACCGAGTCTCCCTGACCACCGCGCCAACATTTCACGCCCCCACCAGTCAGTGGGGTCAATTTAAGCCTTTGGTCTTCCTACTGACAGCACAGAACCTCTCCAGTGGGCTCTGGCTACCCTAATCACCGCCGGGAACACAACACAAGGTTATTATAACCGGGGTATTCTGTAGGGCGGAGGTACTTACCCAGACGGACTGCTCAATTTTGGACGGGAGATACCGTCATGTCCTTCCTCCAAATAAAAATACAAATAAAGGTACAAATGCGAGACACTTTAAAGTCATCCGGGACTCGCTCTTCCTCCCACATACGAGCAAAAAGTTTCCAAACCAACATCTACAACTCCCCGCCGCCGTATTATAACAGCTCTCCCGGTATAAGGTCAATACCAACCACTGGCTTCTGTTGCTGCCTGATAGCAGAGACAACCTCATCATATGACAGGGGCTCATCCAGCTCAATGGAAAGAGGGAGTTGAGGTATTAGACTCACATTTTGTAAATCAGATGATCGATCTACGTTGGACTTGGACTTGACCAGTATCTCTCTGCCTGACAAGTATAATCAATCAAGTGCCAGTGTTTCGGATCGAGGATGCATCCACGTTGTCTTGTGCTTAGCGGCAAGTCTGAACATAGTGTTCGATATTGCAAGCTCAAAATGAGCACAAAGACTGAGTAGCAACTGACCATTGCTGTTCATGTTGCCGACTCCGTGTCTACCCAAGACTCCAGGCCAAGCCTCATTGTCCCGTCCAACTCTGGCATTGAAATTGCCTAGCAACATAACCTGCTCTCTGGCGTTTATGCTGTCAAGGCATTGAGATAGTTCCTCGTAGAATTTCTCTTTGATGTCATCAGCCTTGTCTAGCGTAGGGGCATAGACACTGATGACATTAAGGTAATTGTCTTTGTCCGTGAAGGCGCAGTGTGGTAACGCGGTCTGAAGAATGCATAGGGTGCTACTCAAGTCGCTTAGCTATGTGATTCTTGATGGCAAACCCTACGCCTGAACGTCGCGGTTCGGAGGCTGTGGTACCTTTCCAAAAGAAAGTATAGCCGCTACTTTCTTCTACCAGCTCTCCTTCATCGGCAAGGCAATCCACGTTATATCGATGAAGTTCCCGAGTTACTATGGCAGTTTTGCGTTCAGGGCAGGCGTTGCCATCGCGATCAACAAGCGTTCTCACGTTTCACGCGCCGAATGTCATTATAGGTATTGTCATTTTTGTATGCTAACTATTAATTATTTAATATCTGTGCCTGGAGTCTGTATAAGCCCTTATATAGATGGAAGCCTCTTGGCTGATAAGCTGGATACAATAATTCAAAAACAGTATTCGGAACCAATCTGAATTCAATAGTAGATAGATGTCATTTAGTTATTATAATCATTATGATATATGCAGAGCATTATACGGAATTGATTTCAACATGCAGTTGGATGGAGGCGGGAATGTGCATGCAGTGTTTTGAACGTATACGGAGATATTCAGTGTGCAAGAAAGATTTAAGAGTGAACGGACGAACTAATTCAGTTATACGGAATCAATCTCAATTCAATAGTAGATGGATGTAATTTAGTTATTATAATCATTATGATATATGCGGAGCATTATACGGAATTGATTTAAACATACATTCGGATGGAGGCAGGAATGTGCATGCAGTGTTTAGTAGGTATACGCAGGTATTCAGTGTGCAAGAAAGATTGAAGAGTGAACGGACGCACAAATTCAGCTAGAAATATTTAATTTGAATATCACCATTTAACGTTTAAATGAAATTTGACGTCGACTACTGATATGATACTGATTAAAACATCTTACATACGCATTGAAAACATTAAAAATCATTTTCATATATATATTTATATATATATATATATATAAATCGCGAAGGACTTCTTGCGTCTTTACAAACTACCACCCGGCGGCGTCCACTGAATGTAGTGAGATTTTTAATGTTTTCAATGCGTATGTAAGATGTTTTAATCAGTATCATATCAGTAGTCGACGTCAAATTTCATTTAAACGTTAAATGGTGATATTCAAATTAAATATTTCTAGCTGAATTTGTGCGTCCGTTCACTCTTCAATCTTTCTTGCACACTGAATACCTGCGTATACCTACTAAACACTGCATGCACATTCCTGCCTCCATCCGAATGTATGTTTAAATCAATTCCGTATAATGCTCTGCATATATCATAATGATTATAATAACTAAATTACATCCATCTACTATTGAATTGAGATTGGTTCCGTATAACTGAATTAGTTCGTCCGTTCACTCTTAAATCTTTCTTGCACACTGAATATCTCCGTATACGTTCAAAACACTGCATGCACATTCCCGCCTCCATCCAACTGCATGTTGAAATCAATTCCGTATAATGCTCTGCATATATCATAATGATTTAATAACTACATGACATCTATCTACTATTGAATTCAGATTGGTTCCGAATACTGTTTTTGAATTATTGTATCCAGCTTATCAGCCAAGAGGCTTCCATCTATATAAGGGCTTATAAAGACTCCAGGCACAGATATTAAATAACTAATAGTTAGCATACAAAAATAACAATACCTATAATGACATTCGGCGCGTGGAACGTGAGAACGCTTGTTGATCGCGATGGCAACGCCTGCCCTGAACGCAAAACTGCCATAGTAGCTCGGGAACTTCATCGATATAACGTGGATTGCCTTGCCGATGAAGGAGAGCTGATAGAAGAAGGTGGCGGCTATACTTTCTTTTGGAAAGGTACCACAGCTTCCGAACCGCGACGTTCAGGCGTAGGGTTTGCCATCAAGAATCACATAGCTAAGCGACTTGAGGAGCACCCTATGCATTCTTCAGACCGCGTTACCACACTGCGCCTTCACGGACAAAGACAATTACCTTAATGTCATCAGTGTCTATGCCCCTACGCTAGACAAGGCTGATGACATCAAAGATAAATTCTACGAGGAACTATCTCAATGCTTTGACAGCATAAACGCCAGAGAGCAGGTTATATTGCTAGGCAATTTCAATGCCAGAGTTGGACGGGACAATGAGGCTTGGCCTGGAGTCTTGGGTAGACACGGAGTCGGCAACATGAACAGCAATGGTCAGTTGCTACTCAGTCTTTGTGCTCATTTTGAGCTTGCAATATCGAACACTATGTTCAGACTTGCCACTAAGCACAAGACAACGTGGATGCATCCTCGATCCGAAACACTGGCACTTGATTGATTATACTTGTCAGGCAGAGAGATACTGGTCAAGTCCAAGTCCAACGTAGATCGATCATCTGATTTACAAAATGTGAGTCTAATACCTCAACTCCCTCTTTCCATTGAGCTGGATGAGCCCCTGTCATATGATGAGGTTGTCTCTGCTATCAGGCAGCAACAGAAGCGAGCGGTTGGTATTGACCTTATACCGGGAGAGCTGTTATAATACGGCGGCGGGGAGTTGTAGATGTTGGTTTGGAAACTTTTTGCTCGTATGTGGGAGGAAGAGCGAGTCCCGGATGACTTTAAAGTGTCTCGCATTTGTACCTTTATTTGTATTTTTATTTGGAGGAAGGACATGACGGTATCTCCCGTCCAAAATTGAGCAGTCCGTCTGGGTAAGTACCTCCGCCCTACAGAATACCCCGGTTATAATAACCTTGTGTTGTGTTCCCGGCGGTGAGTAGGGTAGCCAGAGCCCACTGGAGAGGTTCTGTGCTGTCAGTAGGAAGACCAAAGGCTTAAATTGACCCCACTGACTGGTGGGGGCGTGAAATGTTGGCGCGGTGGTCAGGGAGACTCGGTGAAACGGTTATCCGCTGGCCGCCCGCAGGCTGTACGGTTTCCGAACCTGGGGATTACTTAATCTCCGCCTCAGGAGGCTGAACCAGCAGCCTGTGTAAAGTTCCCGGTGCTGTAGCCATGCCGGAGGAGGAGACCGGAGTGGACCTGGCTTCAGTATCTGAGAGGGGACCGGGGGCCCTTCCGCCCATCGCGCCAGCCAGTCACACAACCCCAACTTGTCTGTGGGCTCTGGTTGTATGTGGCTGGGGTCTCCTAGGACTGATTTTGCGGGAAGGGCTGCTCACGACTTCGCTCTAACTTATGGGCTCTCTCAACTGGTGCATTCTATCACTAGAACACCAGAAATTGAGACCCACAGAAGCTCTATACTGGACCTTCTGCTGACTACGCGCCCGGATGAATACCCTTAAGGGTGGAAGCACCTCTCGGTAATTCGGACCACAGCCTCGTCCGGGCGCAAGTGTCACTCGCGCGGCCTGAACCACCGCGGCCACCTCAGTGGCGGCATGTGTGGCACTACAAGTCGGCAGACTGGGACGGACTGCGAGAATTCTTCGCGTCGTACCCGTGGAGGCAGCTTTACTTCTCTTCTGATGATCCAAGCTCCTGTGCAACAGCAGTCGCTGACGCGATTCTAGTGGGTATGGAATGTTACGTCCCCAACCGCTGGGTCGCGACAGGAGCGAGCAAACGCCCGTGGTTTAATAGGCCTTGCAGGGAAGCTAGAGACCGCAAGCAATCTGCATACAAGGCTTGGACCACGGCTCTTGCCAATAAGGATCCGAACATCGCTGAGGTGAAGCGGAAGTTGAATGCTGCTTCAAGGTCCAGTAATAAGGCAACATCTAGAGCAAAGTTTGAGTTTTGCTTGCGCGCTACCCATCTGGCAGTCGTGCATTTTGGTCGCTCGCTAAAGCTGCTGAGGGAAACTTCTGCCAGGCTTGCCTTCCGCCGCTGCAAAAATCCGACGGTAGTCTGGCCCATGGCGCTAAGGAGAAGGCCGATCTTTTGGGTAATCTCTTTGCGTCAAACTCGACTATGAACGACGGGAACGCCGAACCACCCATCATCCCCAGCTGTGGTGCTTCGATGACCTAAATTAAAATCACACAACGGGTGGTCCGGCACGAATTCATCCCCATTCATTGTAGCGCCGCAATTCCTGGGCACACCGCTTACCATCTCCCTGAGTATAGGGATAATTGGTGTCGATATCTCCAGTGACGTCCAATACCGAAGTCATTTGCAGGACAAGGTTAACTTGGCATCAAGAAAGCTCGGAGTGCTCAACAGGGCGAAGCAGTATTTCACTGCGGGGCAGCAACTCCTTCTTTATAAAGCACAGGTCCGGCCTCACATGGAGTACTGCTGTCACCTTTTTGCTGGAGCACCTGCATACCAACTTGACCCCTTCGACTCGTTGCAAAGACGGGTATTGAGGCTGGTTGACAATCCCATACTCACAGGTAGAGTGGAACCTCTTAGCCTTAGGAGGGATTTTGCCTCATTGTGTGTGTTCTGCCGCCTATACAATGGTTTGTGCTCAGATGAATTGTTAGACATGATGCCCGTAGCTACATTGTATCATCGCACCTCTCGCCATAGGCAGGGTGGTGGCGCGTGGCCACGTGCGGTAGTGGACTGTATTACGGTGATGTAGCTAACTGTTCCATTGACGCTTTACACACAAAAGACAGGTGATCGGGTTGCCGCGGGCGTGATCCAAGCAATGAATGCAACCCGAGAAATTAGGAGAGGATGCACTAACCTTCACGACACACGTGTTTCATCGCAGCCGGTACACGGATCTTCTCTTCCTTGCTCAGGAGCTGCCGTCAGCATCACTAGATCACTTGAGGAACACACGAGAGGCACAATCCGATCGGTATAAGTCTATGAAGCGGTAAAAATGTAACAAATATTAATCATTTTTGAGAGACGCGAGCGCGGTCCGTCCTTACGCTGGCTAGTTCGAAGCGAGACTGAGTGTCTATATATCACAAATGGCGGACGGAAGCTATATCTACTACTATTCTATGGTTAGTGCGGAAGGGGAGCTGGGTATAGAAGGAGTGTGTTTCCGCGTCAAGAAATACAGCTTCTACATCGGCGCAACCATTCCCCCCGGCTTGAAGGGTTACCTTCGAAACGACAAATGCGAAACAAATCTAAAGTCTAATCTAAATCTAGGTTTGGGAAATAACAACTAAAATATAAACCTAGATTGGAGCTCGTGCCTACTGCTGGCTAGGCAGCGGGCAGAGGCGAACAAACAACACAACGCAACAGTCTCGACCAAGACGAGACGCGATTAGCCAACAACAAAATAAGGGTCTCTTCACGTGGGACCGATACAACAAGCGAGTGCTTCTTCTCCTCGGGTGGTTCGGAAACCGTAGTGGGATTGAATTGACTAACTGGCCACCCATCTAACGCGGCATGAATCCAGGACGGTCCACCAAACCACAACGGGTGATCCAAAATTTGCGAAGGAAGCAATCCACGAGAGAGACAATCGGCTGGGTTGTCGGTGCCAGCAACGTGAAAGAGATTATGTGGCGCCAATTCAGATTGAATTTTGCCACTCTATTAGCGACGAATGTGTCCCAACGATGGGGCGAAGAGTGGGCCCAACACAAAGCGACTGTTGAGTCCTAAAAGCTAAAAATCACTAATATTAATGCGAAAATTTACAATTATGTCATTAAGCGACACGGAAGTGCTAGT
The DNA here is from genome assembly GCA_963662185.1 of Eilema griseolum. Lineage (NCBI taxonomy): Eukaryota > Metazoa > Arthropoda > Insecta > Lepidoptera > Erebidae > Eilema > Eilema griseolum. The sequence continues at coordinate 12,343,671 of OY759252.1, forward strand.
CTTAGCACTGCCATCCAAAACTACACGGAGTTTTAGTAGTAAGCTTATCTTCTCTAATAACTCCGCGGTGCGGGATAATGTACGAAGGCTGGGTCCCGCCAGTGTCCGCAGGCGCAGGTGAGATGTAACCTTTATCTAAATATTCGTTAACAACCTCATCATAGGCCCGCTTCGACTTTGGGGACGCCTGCATCTTTCGTTCCAAACAAAGAAAGCGTTTTTCAGCGGATACACGGGAGCCACCGAGCGAAAACTTGCGGATGGTAGACTCCAGTGGCGGCTCGACGGTGCAACAGAACGAAGCAGTCGAGTGACTAAAACTATCTATAGAAGCGGGTGCGGAACCAATTATAACAAAACCAAGAACTGTTTCCAGTGCGTGCGGAGCGGGGTACGTCGGTCCCCCTTGAACCTTACGTGATAACTGGAGGTGCGGGAGAATCGAAGCGCCGATCAATATATCGACGACTCCAGGAACAGCGTAAGTCTCATCTGCTAAAGGCAAGTCTTTAAATTTCGTTAATAAAGACGTGTCAACCGGGACGGTAGGCAACTGTTCAGCTATTCTATCTATAACGAGCGAATCCATGTCAAACCAAATATTATTATTAAAACGAGATCTAAACCTTGTTTTAACGGTGCCACGAACAGCTGACTGTAAGCTTCCAAAACCCTTCACCACTGAGCGGGTTGAACGCTTATCAACATTGAAACCAAGACGCCGACAACAATCTTGAGTAATAAAATTACTTTGCGAAGCGCCATCTAACAGCGCTCGAACAATGCGCGGCTTACCTAATGCATCAACAATAACAACGCGAGCGGTCGCAAGACACACAGTAGTGAGTGCAGCACTAGCGGAGAACGAACACAAGGTGACGTCATCCGCGGCGGTCACCGGGCGGGCCGGAGCGCGCGCGAGCGCGGGCTGCGGCTGCGGCGCAGGCTGCCGTGTGTCACCGCTCGACGAGCCAACCGTGCTCACATTGGATGCGGCATTACTATTCTCAAAATGAAGCAAAGTGTGGTGTCTCGCTTGACATTTGCGACAACTATTTCTACTATTACATAAAACAACGCGGTGTTTAGTACCGAGACAATTAAAACAAAAATTATTAGCGCGAACAAATTTATAACGATCACTAGGCGACAATTTTAGAAAACCAGGACACCTGTACAGTTGCGAATGATGAGTGCTACACAAAGAGCAAACAGGCGATTGTACATGTGCTGGTGCGGTACTAACATAAGTATGAGTTGACCTCAGTGACTTCGATGACACATCTACTTTGCGTGCAGAATCAACAACTATCTTCGCGCCTTCATGTTTCGATGAAGAGCGTTGCAATACTTTTATATGCTCGCGAACAAAACTTTCTAAGTCTTCGAACTTAGGAATTTTATTGCCGCGATGATCCGACTCAAACAAACGAATGGTTTCGGAATCTAATTTCCTTAAACCCATATACAAAAATACGAAGTCGCAGAGGTCATCGATCTTTAGGTTCTTTACGGCGCGAACAGCTGACGCGAAAGTATCTAGAAATTTCTCTAAGTTTTGATCGTTACATGCCGTAATAGATTTCAAATCAAACATCTGATCTAAATAGGCGTTAGCTACCGATCTTTTATCCTCATACCTAGCTTTCAAAGTATTTAAAATTAAATTATAATTCTCGGCACTAAACGTAATTCCAGCGCAAACGGTTATAGCTTTACCAGTCAATTTTTCAACGAGATAATGCAATTTTTCGTGATCTGTCAACGAGTCGTTCTTATCTATTGTATTCTCAAAACTATCTATAAATAGACACCAATTGCGAATGTTACCATCAAATTCGGGTATTTGAATTGGTGGCAACTTAGGTCGGTCGCGAGTGGGGTTGGGTAGGTCAGCCGGTTTCTCCAAACTCCTAGCGACGCGTTTGATACGACAATACAAATCGTCAAACGACGACAAGGCTTGATAACTCACTGAGTAATCGGGATTCAAATTCAACTCTAAAACGTTGATGTCATGTACTAAGGTTTCGAAATCCGCGCGTAGACTATCTAAGTTTTCTATAGAACACAAGAACGAATCTCTGATGACCAAATCAGAGGTTTTAAGTGCATTATCATAAATCGATTGTACGCGAGAGTAAATCATTTCTTTTTTAGCGTATAAAAGTTTCAATTGAATCTTACCGGTCTTATCAACCTTTGGGGACATGTTTACAATTAAATCTCAAACTAAAGTGCGGTAAACAACAAATATGAAATGACTTAATCTTAGCGGTACAGAGCAGCGAGGCGGCGCGAGCGATACTCGGCAGGTAGGTATTTACAACTGTGAATGCACGCTTGAACAAACGCGCATAGCAACAAGGTCGTACCTACGCGATGGTCGCTGTCTAGGTTCAACTATTATTTCAGAGATTAAGTATTGCGTAATATCTATTCAAATTAAAATACTTTCGTATGAATTGGAATGAGATGCGAGCGAGGTAGGTACAACCACGTGTCTACCCACGCAGGTATTAGGCAAATACGACGTAATTGAAAAAAACAAAACAAAGCCAAATGCGTTAGGTATTACACTGTGCCTATGCACTAGGGTGTCTAGTATACCTAAGATCTAAGCCTAAACGCCTAGATGCGGGGTTTTCTACTAAAATAACTAGGTATTTAGGCGCGGTGCGAAAATTGCGAACTACGATTAAGTGTTGATATGATACCTAACCTATGTATGTACCAGGTAGGTACTATGCGAGCCAGCGGCGAACGGACAACAAATCTAATCCTAAGTGTCTGGATGCGGGGTTTTCTACTAAAATAACCAGGCACTTAGGTGCGGCGCGCTTATTCCCATTAGAATAATAACAAAACTACGAACTACGGCTAAAATCCGGTTCGATTAGGACCAAAAAATGGTGGCGCGTGGCCACGTGCGGTAGTGGACTGTATTACGGGGATGTAGCTAACTGTTCCATTGACGCTTTACACACAAAAGACAGGTGATCGGGTTGCCGCGGGCGTGATCCAAGCAATGAATGCAACCCGAGAAATTAGGAGAGGATGCACTAACCTTCACGACACACGTGTTTCATCGCAGCCGGTACACGGATCTTCTCTTCCTTGCTCAGGAGCTGCCGTCAGCATCACTAGATCACTTGAGGAACACACGAGAGGCACAATCCGATCGGTATAAGTCTATGAAGCGGTAAAAATGTAACAAATATTAATCATTTTTGAGAGACGCGAGCGCGGTCCGTCCTTACTGGTGGCGCTTGGCAGCGTGCGGTAATGGACTGTATTGCGGGAAGTAGCTAACTGTTCTATTGACGCTTTACACACAAAACAAGACAGGTGGCCGGGCTGCCGCGGATTCGATCCAGGCAGTGAATGCAGCCCGAGAAATTAGGAGAGGATGCACTAACCTTCACGACACACGTGTTTTCATCGCAGCCGGTACACGGATCTTCTCTTCCTTGCTCAGGAGCTGCCGTCAGCATCACTAGATCGCTTGAGGAACACACGAGAGGCACAATCCGATCGGTAAAGGTCTATGAAGCGGTAAAAATGTAACAAATATTATACATTTCTGAGAGACGCGAGCGCGGTCCGTCCGTCTTTACGCTGGCTAGTTCAAAGCGAGACTGCGTGTCTATATCACAAAATGGCGGATGGACGAACTACACTATGGTTAGTGCGGGCGGGGAGATGGGTATAGAAAGGGTGTGTTTCCGCGTCAAGAAATACAGCTTCTACATCGGCGCAACCATTCCCCCCGGCTTGAAGGGTTACCTTCGAAACGACAAATGCGAAACAAATCTAAAGTCTAATCTAAATCTAGGTTTGGGGAATAACAACTAAAATATAAACCTAGATTGGAACTCGTGCCTACTGCTGGCTAGGCAGAGGGCAGAGGCGAACAACCGGGCGCAGATACGATCCGGTTGCAGTTTTAACCCGTACAACACGAGTTACCCCGCGGGAATCGGGAAAAACTTCCTCTACTACTCCTCGGTGCGGGATAATGTACGAAGGCTGGGTCCCGCCAGTGTCCGCAGGCGCAGGTGAGATGTAACCTTTATCTAAATATTCGTTAACAACCTCATCATAGGCCCGCTTCGACTTTGGGGACGCCTGCATCTTTCGTTCCAAACAAAGACGTTTTTCAGCGGATACACGGGAGCCACCGAGCGAAAACTTGCGGATGGTAGACTCCAGTGGCGGCTCGACGGTGCAACAGAACGAAGCAGTCGAGTGACTAAAACTATCTATAGAAGCGGGTGCGGAACCAATTATAACAAAACCCAGAACTGTTTCCAGGGCGTGCGGAGCGGGGTACGTCGGTCCCCCTTGAACCTTACGTGATAGCTGGAGGTGCGGGAGAATCGAAGCGCCGATCAATATATCGACGACTCCAGGAACAGCGTAAGTCTCATCTGCTAAAGGCAAATCTTTAAATTTCGTTAATAAAGACGTGTCAACCGGGACGGTAGGCAACTGTTCAGCTATTCTATCTATAACGAGCGAATCCATGTCAAACCAAATATTATTATTAAAACGAGATCTAAACCTTGTTTTAACGGTGCCACGAACAGCTGACCGTAAGCTTCCAAAACCCTTCACCACTGAGCGGGTTGAACGCTTATCAACATTGAAACCAAGACGCCGACAACAATCTTGAGTAATAAAATTACTTTGCGAAGCGCCATCTAACAGCGCTCGAACAATGCGCGGCTTACCTAATGCATCAACAATAACAACGCGAGCGGTCGCAAGACACACAGTAGTGAGTGCAGCACTAGCGGAGAACGAACACAAGGTGACGTCATCCGCGGCGGTCACCGGGCGGGCCGGAGCGCGCGCGAGCGCGGGCTGCGGCTGCGGCGCAGGCTGCCGTGTGTCACCGCTCGACGAGCCAACCGTGCTCACATTGGATGCGGCACCACTATTCCCAAAATGAAGCAAAGTGTGGTGTCTCGCTTGACATTTGCGACAACTATTTCTACTATTACACAAAACAACGCGGTGTTTAGTACCGAGACAATTAAAACAAAAATTATTAGCGCGAACAAATTTATAACGATCACTAGGCGACAATTTTAGGAAACCAGGACACTTGTACAGTTGCGAATGATGAGTACTACACAAAGAGCAAACAGATGATTGTACACGTGCTGGTGCGGTATTAACATAAGTATGGGTTGACCTCGGTGACCTCGATGAGGCATCTATTTTGCGTTCAGAAGTAACAACCTTCTTCGCGCCTTCATGTTTCGATGAAGAGCGTTGCAATACCTTTATATGCTCGCGAACAAAACTTTCTAAGTCTTCGAACTTAGGAATTTTACTGCCGCGATGATCCGACTCAAACAAACGAATGGTTTCGGAATCTAATTTCTTTAAACCCATATACAAAAATACGAAGTCGCAGAGGTCATCGATCTTCAAGTTCTTTACGGCGCGAACAGCTGACGCGAAAGTATCTAGAAATTTCTCTAAGTTTTGATCGTTACATGCCGTAATAGATTTCAAATCAGACATCTGATCTAAATAGGCGTTAGCTACCGATCTTTTATCCTCATACTTAGCTTTCAAAGTATTTAAAATTAAATTATAATTCCCGGCACTAAACGTAATTCCAGCGCAAGCGGTTATAGCTTTACCAGTCAATTTTTCAACGAGATAATGCAATTTTTCGTGATCTGTCAACGAATCGTTCTTATCTATCGTATTCTCAAAACTATCTATAAATAGACACCAATTGCGAATGTTACCATCAAATTCGGGTATTTGAATTGGTGGCAACTTAGGTCGGTCGCGAGTGGGGTTGGGTAGGTCAGCCGGTTTCTCCAAACTCCTAGCGACGCGTTTGATACGACAATACAAATCGTCAAACGACGACAAGGCCTGATAACTCACTGAGTAATCGGGATTCAAATTCAACTCTAAAACGTTGATGTCATGTACTAAGGTTTCGAAATCCGCGCGTAGACTATCTAAGTTTTCTATAGAACACAAGAACGAATCTCTGATGACCAAATCAGAGGTTTTAAGTGCATTATCATAAATCGATTGTACGCGAGAGTAAATCATTTCTTTTTTAGCGTTTAAAAGTTTCAATTGAACCTTACCGGTCCTATCAACCTTTGGGGACATGTTTACAATTAAATCTCAAACTAAAGTGAGGTAAACAACAAATATGAAATGACTTAATCTTAGCGGTACAGAGCAGCGAGGCGGCGCGAGCGATAACCGTAGGTAGGTAGGTACTTATGACTGCCAGTGCAAGCTTGAACTAACGCGCATAGCAACAAGGTCGTACCTACGCGATGGTCGCTGTCTAGGTTCAACTATTATTTCAGAGATTAAGTATTGCGTAATATCTATTCAAATTAAAATACTTTCGTATGAATTGGGATGAGATGCGAGCGAGGTAGGTACAGCCACGTGTCTACCCACGCAGGTACTAGGCAAATACGACGCGAGCCGAGAACAACGTAATTGAAAAAAACAAAACAAAGCCAAATGCGTTAGGTATTACACTGTGCCTATGCACTAGGGTGTCTAAGTATACCTAAGATCTAAGCCTAAATGTCTGGATGCGGGGTTTTCTACTAAAATAACCAGGCACTTAGGTGCGATGCGAAAATTGCGAACTACGATTAAGTGTTGATATGATACCTAACCTATTTATGTATTAGGTAGGTACAATGCGAGCCAGCGGCGAACGGACAACAAATCTAATCCTAAGTGTCTGGATGCGGGGTTTTCTACTAAAATAACCAGGCACTTAGGTGCGGTGCGCTCATTCCCATTAGAATAATAACAAAATACGAACTACGGCTAAGAATCCGGCTCGATCCGGACCAAAAATGGTGGCGCTTGGCAGCGTGCGGTAATGGACTGTATTGCGGGAAGTAGCTAACTGTTCTATTGACGCTTTACACACAAAACAAGACAGGTGGCCGGGCTGCCGCGGATTCGATCCAGGCAGTGAATGCAGCCCGAGAAATTAGGAGAGGATGCACTAACCTTCACGACACACGTGTTTTCATCGCAGCCGGTACACGGATCTTCTCTTCCTTGCTCAGGAGCTGCCGTCAGCGTCACTAGATCGCTTGAGGAACACACGAGAGGCACAATCCGATCGGTAAAGGTCTATGAAGCGGTAAAAATGTAACAAATATTATACATTTCTGAGAGACGCGAGCGCGGTCCGTCCGTCTTTACGCTGGCTAGTTCAAAGCGAGACTGCGTGTCTATATCACAAAATGGCGGATGGACGAACTACACTATGGTTAGTGCGGGCGGGGAGATGGGTATAGAAAGGGTGTGTTTCCGCGTCAAGAAATACAGCTTCTACATCGGCGCAACCACTTACGCTGGCTAGTTCAAAGCGAGACTGAGTGTCTATATATCACAAATGGCGGACGGAAGCTATATCTACTACTATTCTATGGTAAGTGCGGAAGGGGAGCTGGGTATAGAAGGAGTGTGTTTCCGCGTCAAGAAATACAGCTTCTACATCGGCGCAACCACAGGGAATTCATCCCCACACATTGCGACCTGAGACGGTGCGCACTGTGCGGTATGAAAGAAACTTCATCCGACGCACACTCAAGCTGTGGAATGACCTCCCTGCTGCGGTTTTCCCAAGTGCCTACAATATGGAGTTCTTCAAGAGGGGCATCAGAAGGTTTCCCTATGGTCGGCAGCGCGAGTGTGACACCCCTGGTGTTGCATACGTCCATAGGCCACGGTAACCGCTTCCCATCAGGTGGGCCGGGTGCTTGTCTGCCAACTAAGTGGTATAAAAAATTAAAAAAAAACCCTCTACAAAAACAAGGGTGACCGTTCCGACTGCAACTCTAACCGCGGTATTTCGCTTTTGTCAGCCCTGGGAAAGGCCTTGGCCAGAGTCCTTTTAAACCGCTTAAAAGCTCTGTCTGAAAAGATACTGCCAGAAACCCAGTTTGGCTTCCGACCTGAACGAACCACCTCTGAAGCAATCTTTTCTGTGCGTCAACTGCAAGAAAATAGCAGAGAACAGGGTCGTCCGCTTTATCTCCGCTGTGTTGACCTGGAGAAGGCATTCGACAGTGTGCCTCGGGAAGCTCTCTGGATGATGCTTGGGAAGCTAGGGTGCACGGAGAAGTTTGTGAGACTTCTTAGACTCCTGCATAACGACATGCAATGCTGCGTCGGTGTCGATGGTGAACAATCAAATTTCTTACTCGTTACCTGTGGGGTGAAACAAGGGTGTGTTCTAGCGCCCACACTGTTCGCCAAGTACTTTGCAGTAATAGTCAGTGATGTTTTACGAACTCTTTCTGAGGGAGTACGCATCCGCTTCCGCACAGATGGCGGAGGATGGTCTTTTCAATTTGGCCAGACTTAAGGCGCGCACTAAGGTCTCCCCATACAATGATTACAGAAATCATGTATGCTTATGCTTTGTGGCAGAATCCCCTGATGGCCTGCAACAGCTAATGTCCAGTTGTCACCAAGCTTGCTGCAAGTTCGGCCTTAAAATCAGTGTCAAGAAGACGGAGGTGATGTCTCTGGACACACATGGTCACGAGACACTGTCTATACAGCTAGGTCAGGACATGCTCAAGCAGGTTGACCAGTTTTGCTATCTGGGGAGCACTATAACATCCAAGTGTGACCTTGATGATGAGATCGGCAGCAGGATCTATGCCGCAGCTGCGATATTTGGGAAGCTGCATTCCAAGGTTTTCTGCTCAAATGACCTTAAGCTGGCCACCAAAATATCTGTTTACATGGCAGTTGTGCTGTCAAACCTCTTATATTCCTCTGAGATGTGGTGTGTGTATCGGCACCACAAACGTACTCTGGATCGTTTCCACCTCAAGTGCCTACAGTCTATCTTTAAAGGATAAGTTGGGCTCGCCTAACTGTAGCTTATGTAACGTCAATCAATTACATTTTGATGAAGTGTGTCCGGAATGAGGCTCAAAGAAAGCAATTATATTGTTACGTGCACAGGGTACAAATAAATGCCGTGTACGCAACGAAGGAATTTATTAGCTCACCACAAACTACACAATCAAATCACTAGTGCACACAGTACTCTTCAATAGTTCCAGTCGCTCAGTAGTTCACAGTAGTCCACAGTCGTTGCTGAGGTCACAGGTATAATCTTCTTCGGTTGCTTAAGCTCGCTGTGTTTGTTAGCGATCTCAAAGACAGAATGAATGGTGTCGCTATGCGAGCGTGTTCATATACCTCTCAATTAGGAGGGTCGAATCATCTAGAAAATACGCGAGCGATAACTATCCACTCTCTTTTGAAGTTTGCCGCCGTCACTGAACTTTCGAGTTCATTCTCGATATTCACCTATTGTTTTCATTTATTCAAAAGAGTAGGTACTCGTAGGTAGGTTGTGACTTTGTGTTGACAATTCTAGATTTTTCTATGCCAATCGGTAGAGTACCTCGTCACTAACAATGCGTTTTTATTTCTTGAAGATCCGGTTATTAGTTTTCGAGATATCGACGTCTGTCGTAACAATATGGTAACGGTAATAACAATATGGGCCTATGTAACAGTATCCTCGCTAGTCCAACTTCTGAGGAGCCGAAAAAATTGTATTCCTTAGCTAAGATTTGCTGTATAGATCATTGATTGAACACCACGTATTCAACAATTCCAATGAGGGCGACATAGTCACGCTATGACTAAGACCTCAATCCTCAATAACAACTGAAGATTTAAAAAAAAATATCTATAGATCAAATAAATAACCATTTTTAAAGCTTTCACTTTTTTTTTCTTTTTTTATACTTTGGTGACAAACTTACATCACGGCCCGCACATGTCTGTTTGTTTAAAAACTTCGGCACGCGAGCGCGCTGAAGCCCGCCGACCGCCCCGCCGTCCCTCGTGAACCCCGAATAGACCCCTCAGACACCGTACCTAGTACCCGTTTAAGGATATTTAAGAGACGCAAGATTGTTGTCACGAAAACATGATAAAAACTTTAGAAATTAAGTACGATATTCAATGGACACATTAAGATCGGTGAACTGAACTCAAAGTATAATTTACAATTTATATTAATTTTTTTAATTTTTTCGATTTAATTTTTTCTACATCTTAATCGAATTACCATTTTTTATTAACACCATTAATAGTCATTATTGGTATTTTGGATTTAAATGAACTCCGATATTTTCTATGAAGCGACTGCCACCTCACCTCTACAACCCGAAGGCGATATCGAACCATTGCAATTAGACCAGGTTTTGGACTTTTTATTATCCCAACTACCCGTAACGATTGCCATTGATGTTCGTATGACAATTGGGACCTCTCTTAATGTGCTCTCCGAGGTACGACCAGACCAATGCAAATTTCCATATTCATGTACACAAATATTTGCACTGAGCAGGGATCGAACCCACTCCTCCTGCGTAGCGGCCGCGGTCACTGATGCCACGCCACGGAGGTGGTCACCTATCTGTCCTTCTATCTATAAAGTTTTGTTTCCTAGCCAGCAGAGTCAGCTAGCCTCCAGGTTTTACCGCTTCAGGCCACACACCACAACAAAGATGTCGAAGACACTTGTCGCCCAACCTTGTTCGAACACACGGTCAGTATTTAGCTCCGGCATTCTCCCATCATGACCTGATCTACATCTCCTACATTATTAAGACTCCTAAAGTCAAACCTAAGGTGTTGTACAGACGTTGCTTTGGACGTATGGATGTCGACAAGTTGTGCAATGAAGCTGCAAAAGTCAGTTGGGAGCATTTAGCAGAGGCAAGCACCATTGACGACAAAGTACCTACGTGCATTTAATGAAAAAGTTATTGACCTCTATAACATTCATGCACCCGTTAGGAGGGTGAAGTTGAAACATAGACCTGCTCCTTGGATAACGAGTGATGTTCGAACTGCTATGAAAAGGAGAGATCGGGCTTTTCGTAGGTTTAAAAAGAATCGATTGGATACTAACTGGGAATCTTATAAAACCGCCAGGAATCGGTGTAATCAGGTGATACGCAACGCTAAACACCGACATATTCTCGATAACATATCCTCCTTGACAACTGTTGATGTCTGGAGGTTTCTGGGGACACTGGGCATTGGTAAACCAAGACAGCCGGAGTTACCCAAGACAATTTAGTTGGATGCCATTAACCATCATTTCTCTACCTTGCACACAATTGATGGCCCAACCAAGTGTCAAACGGTTGACTATATAGCCGGACTGCCCAATCAAAATCACGTACCTTTTTAATTCACTCCAGTCACGTCAGAGGAGATCAAAAAGACTATTGTTGCAATTAAATCAAAGGCAGTTGGCAGTGATGACATCAGTCGCATTCTAATGCATTCAATTGTGTGAATCATGACATCCTTCTAGCAATACTGGCCCATATTGGAATCTCAGCTGACGAGTTGGAGTGGTTCTCTTCATATCTTCGTGGACGTCAGCAGTCGGTTTGCGCAGACGAGAATTCATCTGGTTGGCGTAATCTTGGTTCTGGCATTCCACAAGGCGGTATTCTTTCTCCTCTTTTATTTTCTATATTTATTAACCTCATTACATCTGAACTTCAGTGTGCGTATCATTTGTATGCCGATGACCTGCAGGTGTACAGCCAAGCTCGTGCGAAGAATCTTTCGGAGGCTATCGATAGGGTTAACGCTGATTTGCAATCAATAGGCGGTTGGTGTGACAGGTTTGGTCTTTCTGTCAACCCTGATAAATGCCAGGGTATCTTAATTGGCAGTAGCCATATGATGAATAGGGTAGACAATGCAACTCTGCCATCAGTAACTTTCAACGGAAGATTGATTCCTGTCACGCTGAACGTTAAAAACCTGGGATTGAATATTGACTCCACCCTGAACTGGCAAACTCAAGTTACAAAGGTCTGTCAAAGGGTTACAGGGATGCTGCGTAGTCTCTATCGCCTCAAAAACTTCCTACCAGCTAAAACCAAGGCAATACTTATGCAGACCCTGATATTTCCAGTAGTGGACTATGGTGATGTTTGCTACCTGGACCTGAATGCAGATCTACTCAATAAACTTGACCGCTTTCTCAACAATTGCATTCGATTCACCTTCAACCTTAGGAAATATGATCATGTCTCAGCTCATCGTTCGGAGTTGGGATGGTTGCAGATACGTCAGCGCCGCAGCTTGCGGGCGGTAATGATGATCCATACTATTTTAAGATCCCCTAATATTCCCACTTACTTATCAACTCATGTTCAGTTACTTGGCTCTCATCACAACAAAAATCTCCGATCAGCTAACAACCTTCTTCTGCACTGTCCCACTCATAGTTCTGGTCTAGTTCATTCTTCTTTCCTCGTGCAAGCTGTCCTCCTCTGGAATGCGCTTCCTCTTGAAATCAGGATGACCACCAACCGTGCTACGTTCAAGTACAAGGTACGTCAGCTCTATAGTGGCTCCTAGTCGTCATAATGGAAATAAATGGATCATTATATTTTATGATTGTGTATTTATGCTTGCGTATATGTAAGTACATACTATGTATAATATGAGTATATAAGTAGTTTATGTAAATGTGTATGGTTTATGTAAATGTTTATGTAAATGTATTATGGTTGTGTATGAATAGTATATGTATATATATTTATATGTATATATCATTTTTGTGAACAAATTTGAGTATTTCCTTATCGTTGATAGTTCATGGTTAATTTTTTGCCTGCACCTACCTCAACGCATCTCTGCATCACCCTAAGGTAGACTGTCAGATAATGCCTTTGGCATTAAGTCCGCCTTTGTACAATAAACTGTGCATAAAGTTAAAAAAAAAAATTAAAAAAAATGAGTTTTACACCACTAAAATGCTTTTGAGCTCAAGTCAAATATCATATAAATTCTCAATCTAATATTATATAGCTGATAACTAACTCAAAGAACTAAAACCTCTGACAGGTGATGTGTGGTGTTTCCACTATTTTTAAACAACAATTAGCTCCAAGGTTACCCGGCTTTAGTCACAGGTGGGAGCGATTAATTTATTTAAGTGCTTTAAGGGTTGAAGTGTTTTTAAAATGAGACTACTAATTAAAGTGAAGCACACATTTTTACTAGTTTCGTTAATTTCTTTTTTTTATACCACTTAGGTGGCAGACAAGCACACTGTGGGCAGTGTGCTTGTCTGCCACCTAAAGAGTATGATGGAAAGTGGTTACCGTGGCATATGGACGTATGTAACACCAGAGAAGCCACACTCGCGTTGCCGAGCCTGTAAGTATAGACCTTCTGTGCCGTCAGTGTAGAAGACAAAGCAGGACAAGCCCTTAGTCTTCCCACTGACAGCACAAATTCTCCAGTGAGCTCTGGCTACCCTACTCACCGCTGGGAACACAACAGGAAGTTATTATGACCGCGGTATTCTGTAGGGCGGAGGTACTTTCCTAGACGGACTGCTCAATTGGGCGGAAATGCCGCCGTGTCCTACCTCCTACTTCAAGGAAGGTCAATTAGAACATATATTAATTTACGATGAAGGGCTGTAGTTAAATGAAAATATCCATCATTGCAAATATTTATAAACATTCTATATCATTATCATCATCATCATCATCATGTCAGCCACACATACTCCACTGCTGAACATAGGCCTCTCCCACAGACTTTCAGAATGACCGATCTAAAGCAGGCCGATGGAGCAAAAAAGTTCTGGAATGGCGACCGCGTACGGGCAGACGTAGCGTAGGACGCTCAACGGCCAGGTGGAAGGACGACTGAAACATTTTATATACGAGTAAAATAATAAGTATTTCCAATAAAAATCTAAGTATGTTTATCCGCATTCTAGATTCCAGAACACAAGCCAGATAAGCTATGCTTACCATGTGTCTGCTAGATAGCGTTGTGTGGAATGTTTCTACTGTTATTTATTATGTTTAATCATTAGTAACTCAATGTTTTGTGTACTTGTGTGTTTAATAAACGTTTTTCCTTCTTTCTTTCTTTTATTATGTTCACCAATAATTCTTATTTCATTTGGCATTCATTTGCCGACTGTACCACTCCAGTTCACTCGTACCGTTTTAGCTAAACTCAAGTGGCGTGCAAACTCGTTGATTGGCTGTCAATAACCAGTAATGAACCGGATCAGTAATTTCAGCATATATGCTGGGATTCAATATAACAAATTAGTGTCGGGTAATTAATTGTAGATGAGTATCTAATTCAATCCATATCTATACTACTTGTAATATTATAAAGCTGAAGAGTTTATTTATTTGTTTGAACTTGCTAATCTCAAGAATGCTTGTCCTGCTTTGTCTTTTACACTGACTGCACAGAAACTCTTGTGCTTACAAGGTTGGCAGCGCGATTTTTACTCCCTTGGTGTTGCACACGCCCATAGGCCACGGTAACCACTTTCCATCAGGTGGGCCGTGTGCTTGTCTGCTAACCAAGTGGTATAAAATAAAATAAAATGACTGGTTCGAATTGAAAAAAAATTTTTGTTGCTCACTGGAGAGTTTTTGTGCTGTCAGTGGGATGACCAAAGGCTTGTCCTGCTTTGTCCTCTACACTGACGACACAAAATCTCTGTTCTTACAGATGAGCTCGATGAGATATACCTTAAAACCTTTGTCGATAAACGGACTATTTAATATTATTTATTTAATACAACTTAGGTGGCAGACAAGCACATGGCCCACCTAATGGAAAGTGGTTACCATGACCTATGATCGTGTGTAACACCAGTGGAGTCACATCCGTGCTGCCAACTCTGTAAGAACAGAGAGATAGAGTTTCTGTGCCGTTAGTGCAGAAGACACAAAGAGCCTTTGGTCTTCCCACTGATAGCACAAAAACTCTCCAGTGAGCTCGGGTTACCCTACTCACCGCCGGGAACACAACATGGGGTTCTTATTGCCTTTGTATTCTGTAGGACGGAGGTACTTCTTACCTGCTTCGTCGTATTATGTGTGCAGTGCACCAACATCTTTAAGGCCTAACCCAATTTCACCTGCAAGTCGATGTACCTGCTGAACAATGAACGAGTCCGTGATGTATGTGTGCTTCCCTTTTAGGTTTAGGAGGTGAGATGGCAGTCGCTGCAAGTAAAACTGATATATTAAACAAAATCAATAAGTTGATCTCAGGCTCCGAAGTAAAATTTTGGAATGTAACTTAAATATCTCTAAGTGGATGATAACACGAGTAGGTATGTACTAGCGGTCCGTACGAATTTCAACTGTATATACCTAATACAACATACATTTTTCTTTTTAGTCTTAATTACATTAGTAAATTAAAGTCTAAGCCAAACGCAATTTATTCTTAATAGACAATTAAAACTTACGAAACGTCAAAATTAAAAATATATTAGACTAGTATAACAAATGGACCACCGATTCGCGACTCGGCCCCGACTTAAGAAGACAAATGGTGTCAAAAGGTTATTTGTACGAACAAAAATATCAATTACTTATTACGTTATTGTGAATTTATTTATTTATACTTTATTGTACACATAAATTACATTTATATAAAAAGTACAAAGGCGAGCTTGAATTCGTTAGACTTATAAATATTCTTTGTGAAGATTAATTGATTAGATACCAATTTAAAAATTTCCTGTAATTATTCGTTCCTATGCAATCTGATGACCCAAGATGAACTAACTCCTTTATGATTTTAAAAAAATATCATTATTATTTCATGAAACATTTTAGAAGTAAACAAGTAAGCTGGTCAGTAACTGAAAGTGTTTAGCAACCATAACTAAAGTTTTTAAAAAAGTAAAGAGGGTGTAAAACCACTATACCCCAATTGATAAAGAAACCTACATTTTTGATGTACATTCAAGATTTCGCAAAACGTAACAAATCCAGCTCGAACCCAGTTATACATGTAAATTTATACTGACCCGAGTTGAATTTGAATTCCAGTTAATGTATTACCCATTTATCTATTCAGTTCACATTTAACCAAAAAGGGATTCGGTTAATTTTTTACCTTTGTAATAAAATCGTACATATGTACCTATCTGAAAAATCATTGGCAAAATACAAATTTGATATAAAGGCTAACAATACATACATACATATATAATCACGCCTCTATCCCCGGAGGATTAGACAGAGGTGAATTAACACCCACATTTCACCAATCATTGCATTCGGTCCCACGTAATAGGGGGTGAGCCTATATTGCCGTCTTCCGGGCACTATTGTTGACTCGAACTGTATCTGAGGCTGAGTCTGGGCTGTATATATCTGTCTGATGTTAAACAGCCCTATCCCTTAGTCGCCTTGTACGACACCGCATGGGAAGAGATGGGGTGGTCCAAATTCTACTCTACCGGGAACCACGCGGCATATATATATATAAGTTTTAAATGCTTTACGATGCCTACGTTTAACACTTTATTAGCTGACTCCTCCCAGCTTCGCCTCACCTCCTCATAATCATCTATTTGAGCATGTATTTCTTTAGTTTTCATATAATATATGGGAATCGGCCGCATTTGTTAACATTTATGACTACTGCTTCGTTCTCATAAGTAGTAGCGTGAATATATATAGCCAAAAACCTTCGTCAATAAACGGACTATTGACCACAAAAATATTTTGTTATTTTGGATCTGTAGTTCCTGAGATTAGCGCGTCCAAACAAACAAACAAACACACAAACAAACAAACAAAGTCTTTGGCTTTACAATATTAGTATATTGAATAGACTGATATATGTATAGAAGAGTTTGGATGGTTTCGGGCGAAGGTTCTGTGGCTTAGTGGTAGGAAATTTTCCCCTGTAAGGGAAAGATCGCGGGTTCAAATCTCGCCTGAACCGATTAAATTTTTTCTATATCTTAATCGATTTTAATATTAGTATAGATTCAAGATACGTATTTGTTTTAACGTATCTATTGACCTCAGTTTTATTCTTATTTTGTTATTCGGGTCGCATGGTTGTAATTGCAGGGTACTAGATTGCAAGTTTCACCTGAAAGCGGGTACACGCCTTTTAATTATCGCATGAGAGTCTCTGGCCTACACTTATAGTTGTGTATAATTGTTGTATTGATGCACTCATGGCTGGCATGGAAGGGTTTCTCAGTAGGTTAAGCTCGTGAAGTGTGTAAAGATAAAATCAAATGGCGGACTGTTGTCTCTGCCTACCCCGGAGGGAAATATGCGTGAGTTTATGTATGTACTTAATTGTTACAAATAAATAAAAAAGGTCGATATATATTTTTATCTGATTTGTACAAATTAATTGCACCGAAGTGGTCTGGTGCACTATATTAGATATGTTAGTTTGAATTTAAGAAATTGTCTCTGTTTATTTTGAATACTTACAAAAAATGGCTTATATCTTTTCTAAAGTCCATGTTAAACCTATGCTTTGCTTAGTCTGAATGGCGCTGTATAAAATCAGTATCTTAAAATACTTGAAGGAGGTATTTTCATCCCAATCGAGCGGTCTGACTGGGGAAGTACCTCCGCCCTACAGAATACCACGGCTATAATATTCTCGTGTTGTGTTCCCGGTGGTAAGTAGGACAGCCAGAGCTCACTGGAGAGTTATTGTGCTGTCATTCCGAAGACCAAAGGCTTGCCCTGATTGCGTCTTCTGAACTGACGGCACAGGATCTTTCTGTTCCTACAGGGTCGGCAGCATGGGTGTGACTCCCTTGGTGTTGCACATGTCCATAGGCCATTTGCTTGTCTACCACTTAAGTGGCAAAAAAAAGTGAACATTTAATATTGCAATAAAGTAACAGTATTTATAGTATATTTTGATAAACAAGTATACATACAAAAGATAGGAAAGAGAGTGGCACAATGTGGGTTAGTGGTATTGATAAATAATGGCTTTGGTAAACTATCAATGAAAGTTTTAAATAGAAATCCCGTGGGTGATATACTGATACCGTGATTAAAGTTACAGGAAAACAATAGTCTCTGACATACGACCGGTGAAAGGGGCAATACAGAGAGGAGGCGTGATACTATCTATCTATACTATTATATTTTTGTAAATTGGTCGTGTCTGTACATTCGAAATACTTAAAAAGATTTTTTTTATTCCACTTGGGTGGCAGACACACGGCCCACCTGATGGGAAGCGGTTACCGTGGCCTATGGACGTATGCAACACCAGGGGTGTTACACTCGCGCTGCCGACCATGAAGAAACTTTCTGATACCCCTCTTGAAGAACCCGAAATTGTAGGTGCTTTGGAAAACCGCAGTAGGGAGATCATTCCACAGCTTAAGTGTGCGTGGGATGAAGTTTCTTTCATACCGCATAGTGCGCATCGTCTCAGGTCGCAATGTGTGAGGATGAATTCCCTGCCTATGGTGAGAGGTGCGATAATAGAATGTAGCTGCGGGCATCATGTCAAACAATGTGCATAATTGTACAACGGTTCAGTACTTTTCGCAATAAAATCATAGAACTTACTATTTTTGCCGACGTTTCGGGAGCGCAGCCACTCGTGGACACGTCTTAAATAGAAACTTCCATGCGAAAATTCCCAAACTGTTGTAAAAAAATATGAATTTACATAACGATACTTTAATAATAACTTAGAAACGAATCCGTCAGTTATGTTATATTAACGATACTGAACACAAAAATATATTTATTCGATTTTTTTTTCTTTTGTCTGTTTGTTCGTGATAAGTGCGAAAACTACTGAACTGATTTTGATGAGGTTTTTTCGTTAGAAAGATCTTGGTCAAATTTAAAATCTAAAGGTTGTTTGATCACAATCGATTGAGTAAAACGGGAGATACGACCATATGTTGCGAGAACCAAAATCTAATCGTAGAAAGCTAGTACCGAATATGTTCATGTTTGTTCAGTTGGTGGCTTAGTGATTAAGGAGTCGGCTTTACGATCGAGAGGTACTGGTCGAACCCAGGACCTTGGCCTTACAATACTAACGTGAACCCACTCTTAGCACAAGCAATTTAGCTTAGTTGGAGGGGATAGAGGGAATATTAGTAATAGTGGTTTTTTTTATACCACTTAGGTGGCAGACAAGCACACGGCCCACCTGATGGAAAGTGGTTACCGTGGCCTATGGACGTTTGTAACACCAGAGGAGTCACAGTCGCGCTGCCAACCCTGTGAGTACAGAGTTTCTGTGCCGTCAGTGTAGAAGACAAAGCAGGACAAGCCTTTAATCTTCCCACTGAAAGCACAAATTCATCAGTGAGCTAACGTTCTTTAAAAACAAAGAAATTCAACTACTTCTACGCAATATTAACTACTCAAACAAGTTTACAAGCATATCACGTTATCTAAATACCCACAACATTGTAACCCGCACTGTTATTACTATAGCAGACATGCTAATAAAAGAGGCTCAGATTAAATAGCTGATAATCACATTGGGGTTACAGGCCCAGCTCGTAATTACGTTACCTTGTCATTGACTAGAGACTGTCACGCTCAAAACTTGCTGAATACTTAAATGTTAACAATTGATAAATCACACAAATGTGGTAGAATGTATTAGGAAAAAATATTTTAATTATAAGACCACACCTTGTTATACCTTTTTTTTTGTACCACTTAATTGGCAGACACGGCCCACCTGATGGGAAGCGGTTACCGTGGCCTATTAACGTATGCAACACCAAAAATACATAAATATCGAATAGAAGAAAATACCTGCATTCTGTAAATAAATAAATGAATATGAATATGGATAACAAACAAATATTTTACATTTTATAAATTGAGCAGTCCGACTGAGGAAGTACCTCCGCCCTACAGAATACCGCGGCTTTAATAACTTCGTGTTGTGTTCCCAGCGGTGAGTAGGGTAGCCAGAGCTCACTGGAGTAATTCGTGCTGTCAGTGGGAAGACTAAAGGCTTGTCCTGCTTTGTCTTTTACACTGGCGGCGCAGAAACTCTGTACTTAGAGGGTTGGCAGCGCGACTGTGACTCCTCTTGTGTTACAAACGTCCATAGACCACGGTAACCACTTTCCATCGGGTGGGCCGTGTGCTTGTCTGCCGCCTAAGTGGTATAAAAAAAAATCCAATTTCAAGATATTTTCGTTCAAGAAAACTCTAATATCTTCTTCATTAAAATATTCAAATTAAAAGTACAAAATAAGAAATTCCCGTTAACATTATTGTATATCATGGAATGCGATAGTTTAAAAGTTATAAAAAAATCCACTGTCGTATTATCTAAATAATAGAATAGGTATGTGATACAGAAACCTATGTAGCGTAGCAGCAACTTAGGGTTTCAATAAAGGATCAGTTTCCTCAGAAGATACAGGACAATGAGTAATTAATTAAGGTTCTTAATAATAACGCACCATAATAAACGTTAGACTTGAGAGGCTCGGATAAATTACAGAAAATTCTCGTAGCTAGTTACACTGCTACCCTAGGGCGGTGTCTAGTGTATTTTCTTTGTATATGGTGGGTATAGTTCTGGTCCTTTAAGTCAATAGGCCTAGAGCTTATTGCTTAAAGGTGTATGGACCCTATTTACCTTCATCTATGGGGTTAAAGCAAACCACATCTGCAAAAAAAAAACCGATGTTGCGCGTCTTTAAACACGATTGTGGCAGATATCTAATTCTGTCGGTTTAAATAGTAACATATATAGTAGATTATATTACGAGCTAGCGAAATAGTATTTTTTACGGCGAGCGCGGTACGTTGAACCACGAGTGAAGCGAAGGATTCTAGAATATAATCCCAATCGTTGAGGGGTATTAAAACGTAGAATCCTAAGCGCAGCGATGGATTCAAATTACATCGACAGGAAAAACAATTTGCTTTCGAGTTCACTACTAAACATTCCCTTTCTATGAGAGAATTTGTACTGATTAGAAGAACAGACAGAGGCTTAATTATTGAATATGGCACTTGTACTTTTCCACAGATTATTATTTTTGAAAATAAAGTGATAATTTAAAAAAAGACTGGAAAAGTACAAAGGCCATACTCAATATAGTGTACCAAGTTTCACCTAGCGCCATCAATCGCCAGTATATAAACACAGACACGTAATTCGCGCGCTTTTGTTTTTTTTTAGTTAGCGCGGGTCCCCGCGCCTTTGTACCCGTACGTACTTACCAGCCAGTAATTCATACATTTGCGTTCGATTTCTATGAATGATATAGGTATTATGTTCCAAATTCAAATCACTTTCCTACCCGCTAGAAAGTTCTTAACAGAAAATAGCTATTTTGTTCCCTAAGTGGTGTAAAATAATTTGCTTTCGAGTCATATACTTTACTTTTATCTCCTTTCAATGAAAAAATAATACAATAGCAGATACGTAATTCGCGCGCTAGTATTTTTTAGTTAGCATGGGTCCCCGCCCCGTGTGATCGACGTACCAGACAGTTAATACAATTTGCGTTCGATTTCTGTAAATGATATTTATGTTCCCAATTCAACTCACTTTTTACCCACTAAAAGTCTTTAATACAAAATAGCTATTTTCCTACTACTTGTACAGGAACAAAGTGACACTTTTCGAATAGAAGAAAAGACTATTTATTATTCTTCAACTATGATCAAATTTAATGGTATATAAGAAAAGAAAATGGACATTATTTGTTAGTAAATACTTCCTCAATTATGATAAATGGGGTGTAGTCAGATTCGTATCGGTCACGAAATGGCTTATATAACATGGGGTTGGTAATTTTTCATAGCCCACTTTTAGTTTGTTCCAATAATCATGGCAGCATTTATTTATTGTCCATTAACTACTGACCTGTAAAAGTATTCTAAGTTTCTTGATGAGTTTTGGCGACCTAATATTCTAATAAATAAATTGCTTCACAGTCGGACGAAGCTGCCTTCATGAAAAATAACAAAGTTTGGTCGTTTCTTAGTTAGACTAAAAAAAAAACTTCAGCTGAGTTGGGAAAAGGCCACTACCAGAACCAATCTTTTTTGACATAAACTCACTGAGCTGCTAAACTTCGTATGCTATAACTTGGCAATACTTTTACATGTACATGCAGCTTTATTATGCTTGATCTATCCATGATTGCTTAATTGTGCCGCTGTGTATACGTACGTATGCTCAAACAACGTCGTCCATAATTGTAAAGACAATACCTTTAGTTTCTCCGAAGAGATTACCAAACCGCAGCCAAAATACGAGCACTTTTTAGTCTATAGCTGACGCATTCAAGGTAGGTAAACCGTCGATGGAGCTCTGACAAAACAGCTCCACTCTTGTCTCGCATATAAATCTTTCCTGTAGTTGGATAGGTATGTGTACATATGTGTGTATCAATAATACACATGTTGTAACATTTTAAGGAACATTGAAATTATTTCAGAAGCTTTTAATAAAGTTAAAAGAGGCAGAGAAACTTTGAAACATTTGTTCAGCAATAAATTCTTTACACAAAGTTTTAACTTTGAGCAGATATTCGAAACTTTCTGCAGTATGTTTATCTTTGAAAGTCTCATTAATCATCGTGCTGAATAGATGGAAAACGTTTTAGTCTTTGTCCTGCAAATCGCTCTTAATAAACCTCTTAACGAATAGTTTTAATTGACTGAATGATTTGGTAAAAATAATTCATGCATACACATATTTACACTCAGCGGAAATCGAACCAACAATCTCTGATTTAGTAGTCGAACGCTTCGTTACTAAGCTACCAAGAGTTTCCATTTAATTTAATCAATTTATTTTAAGCCTCACTTAATTACATTCTGTGTTCAAAGTTGCAATATTTGTGTATAAAATAAACGTAAGAAAAGGTAAGCTTTCCGCTGATAAAATAATTACATCAGAAAAGCCTTTGTTCTGATCAAGTCATATTATAAACTAATAATAATAATTGTATGGAAGTCGAATTCCAAAGAACTTGGTATGGTAAGGTATATATAAATTTAGTTGCCTTTGAATCGATAAATAAATACTTTAAAGGTCCATTTAGACGGCGACTGATTTTCGCACGTTTCGGTTCGATAAATCGTACGCTACTATTACCAGCAATAATCACCATATAATTATCATACCAAAATGTTTCATACAGACGTAAAATTAATTCTCGTCTACCATTATATCATAAAACATTCGAAACGATTACTGTATGTCGTTACAAGATGCTTCAGAATTTTAAATTTCACTATCAATATTTAATTGCAATGTTCTGGTTACGGGGAGTTGTACCTAAAAATACTAAAAACGAATAGTGTTTAGTTTTAAATTTCATTCTAGTATTATAATTTATGTATTGTATAAATCGTTTGAATATATATGAATTCGTCATTAAGTAGATTCCAAGATAATTGTCATCAAAGTGAAAGAGCGAGTGGGTATTGTGTGTGCAAATGTTTAGACGAAGTAACTTTTTTATTCTTTCGGTAATCGTATCTTGGAGGCGAGGAACTCTCTCCGTCCAAATGTTCCTTTAAGGTAGTTTGCAAAGGTTTTGTTAGTTCAATGAAATAATAAGTTAGTACACAGTAAGATAGTACACGAATTCAACAGATAATTTATTACTTTATTTAGAGTACAAGTCTTACATTTTTACAGTGATTGGAAAACTGATATAGTCATGATTTTCAGCGAAAATTTAAAGACTTGAAAATGCGTTTCAAAAGGAAAAGAAATTTGGGGGAATCAAGAATGAAGGATAAGTGAGTAATCCGAAAAGTTCACTATTTCACAATCGCTGGGCACATTTCACTGATTTCCACTTAACACTAGCAATTTCGGAGGAAATTGGATCCAATGGAAACCTGTGCAAATCGCTACAGATCGATTCTTGAATTTGATCATTTTGGTACTGATTTTTTCTTAAAGATATAGGATCTGTAGTATTGGCAATAGTAAATAAATTCCCTACGAGTCATCATCATTACTTCAGACTTCACCTCAGTCTGGGCCCAGGTTCCGCTTGTGCCTACTGACGTTACAAGTGAGAAGTACCTTTAAGTTGAGCCTAAATGTAAAAGTGCCCTAATTGAGGAATTTGAATTATTTCAATCAATGTACACAATGTGCGGTTTATTTGAGGCATCTTTTAGGAAATAATTTACATACTTACATGAAATATTTTGATAGTGGGAGAAAATATTTTAGAGGCGAGAGAGCATTAACTGGCTTTTTCGAGATTGGAGAATCAAACGGTAATCGGATCCGTGAGAATCAAGATAAACCAATAATAAAAAGGTTTGGGAAGAACCTGGGACCCGTAAAGATTGGATGTAATCTGAGATTGGTGCCTGATTATTGAATGATACCTTTATTGATTGTAGTAGTAACCGTAAAAGTAACCGTCTGTTGAGCCTGTTTATTCTG
Organism: Eilema griseolum; assembly: GCA_963662185.1. Classification (NCBI taxonomy): domain Eukaryota; kingdom Metazoa; phylum Arthropoda; class Insecta; order Lepidoptera; family Erebidae; genus Eilema; species Eilema griseolum. The sequence continues at coordinate 12,367,968 of OY759252.1, forward strand.
ATAGTGTCAAACTCGCCGTGATATTTATTATATTTATTATTTTTCTTAAGCAATCGATATTTCGGCACTATCATGATCATGGCGCTTGTAACAACAAGCGCCATGATCACGATGTATTACACTCTCTCTCTACTGTCAGTCACGATACTGTAAGTACAAGGTCAGTACAAAATACAGAGTAGATTATACTTTTTTAATTACTTTTTTAATATTTTGTTTAACCCGAATACCCCTCTCAATCTAAAAAAACGATTTCGATTTCTGTGCGAGAACGATTCTAGACACCTAAGATCCACAGAAAATTTGACCCTGGCAATTGTGACGCATTCTACAAGCTTCACAATACAAGCTGCACGATTGTGGAATGCATTGCCTGTAAAATATAAGACGAGTACATTCACTGCCTACGTTTCAGAGAATGGTAAGGGAAGCACTACATTACGTTACAAGTTTTTATAAATGTTTACTCTTTGTTCTTTTTTTTTTCTTTTTTTATTGTATTTCTAGTAATTGTATATTATGTAAGTAGTGTCTATTTGCATGCAGTATTTTTATATAATATATATTTAACATGAGTATGTACTATATATAGCTATGGTATATATATGTTCATAAATAGTATATATTTTATGTATGTATTTATGTATGTGTATATGCATTCCTATATAACAATATAATCTCTTATTCTTCTTCACTTCTGTTTTCTAAATGCGATACTATATAGAAATATTAAATGATTATAAATATGGTGGGGATTTATTATATAAATGCACGCCGCTTGTGGGTCGTTTTGGTTGCCGAAGGTAAGGTTGACAGGCATATCTCTCGCAAAGATTATAACTTAGTGTACACCGCAAACTACCCTGATTACTGGCAGTATAGTCCATACACTGGTTGTCTGGAAGAGATCGCAGACCGCGATAAGACCACCCATTATATAACTATCTAACATGCATGTATCCATCGTATGTATCCTTTGTTTGGTGTGGAATAAATAATTTTATCTTATCTTATACCGGTCTGTTCAGCCTGTTTATTCTGGTGAAGTATTAGTGATTTGACCACGCTTACAGAAATTCATGTATTTTATTATTTTGGTGGTCGAAGATGTTTGTCATTCAATCACGGTCTAACCTTTAGAAAGATCTAGCTGAAATATGGTACAGGAGTAAATTATAATTGAGATTTTTTATAGGTTTTTTTCCTCCTAAAATAGGTTCGTACGGGTTGCTCGAACGGGATCAAACTTCCATGCGAGCAAAACCGCAGGCTGTTGCTTTAGCAATTAAATGTAATAAAATTGTGAATTTCAATTTTTTTTTATACCACTTAGGTGGCAGACCGGCACACGGCCCTCCTGATGGAAAGTGGTTACTGTGGCTTGTCGTGGACGTGTCCAAAACCAAGGGAGTCACACTCGCGCTGCCAACCCTGTAAACACAGAGAGTTTCTGTGCCATCAATGTAAAAGATGAAGTAGGACAAGCTTTTGGTCTTCCCACTGACAGCACAAAAATTCTCCAGTGAGCTCTGGCTACCCAACTCACCGCCTGTACTTAAATGATACAAAATTAAAGATATATAAATATTATGGATTGTTTGTATACAAATAACTCGTAAATACGAATACCTAGACAGCAGTGTTCAGAGCACTCAAAACCCAAGATCCATCTCGCACTTGAAGACTTTCTTGTAATGGCCGATGTAGACGATGGACAGTTTACGACACAACTTTTTGTTCGCAGTACCGAATTTATTGAAAGGAATTTCTTGAAGAGGTTTTCTTTTCAACTTTATTATTCTCAAGTATAATTCGGGCTTCGAGTCAAACCAAATTTGACTAAATATGAGGTTATCCTCGAGCGTCTTCGAACCTGAACAAATCAATATTCTGAGATTAAAACAGTGCTACAAATATTTGGGAGTATTGACTGCTGATTACCGCAGTTCCGTTGTTATTGACAGTATCTTTTGTAGTTATTCTTTACTAAATACATAAACTGAGACTTGAAAAAAGAAAGGAAGAAAGAAAAGTAATATATCTCTATTCTAGTCAGACATTTCAGATACACAGTACAGAGACAAATACGTCAAACAAAACAATGCAATTTAGTTCTTTGTGTAAGTAGGTATCTCACGCGGCTTGATGGTGTTAAAATAAAAACGGAAGACTTTGCACAGAATTCTCTAAAGATCTCTAAAGATCTCTAAAGATCTCTAAAGATCTCTAAAGATCTCTAAAGATCTCTAAAGATCTCTAAAGATTATACAACACATAGTAACATTTTTAACTGTTTTTTAAGGTTCTGTACCCAAAGGGTAAGAACTGAACCCTATGATTGGAAGAGGTAAGACACGACGGTATTACCGTCCAATTAAGTAGTCCAACTGGGGAAGTAACTCCACCCTGTAGAATACCGCGTCCATAATAACCTCGTGTTGTGTTCCTGGCGGTGAGTAGGGTAGCCAGAGCTCACTGGAGAGTTTTGGTGCTATCAGTGGGAAGACCAAAAGCTTGTCTTGCTTTGTCTTTTAGACTGACGGCACAGAAACTCTGTGTGCTTACGGTAGCGCGATTGTGACTCCCTTGGTTTTGCACACGTCCATAAGCTACAGCAACCACTTTCCATCAGGTGGGCCGTGTGCTTGTGTCTGCCACCTAAGAGGTATATAAAACAAAATTACCAATTTACACAAAATAACGGTATAAATTATTTATGCTCTTCCACTCTGATTCTGTCGTTTCTATATATTTCATGAAAATAATTATTTCGCTAATAAAATAATAAATATGAAACAACAAATAGAAAATTAAAGAAACAGTTATAAAACATAAACACGAAATCGAAAAGTAGAAACTTCCAATTATATGATAAATAAAAAATGATTTTATACATAACTTATACGAACGAGGTCAAGTACTTTCATACTGAGGGCTTAGGTATGCCCTTACATTTATTTATATAGTGACTAGATTATTGTATTCTGATTTTTTTTATACCACTTAGGTGGCAGATAATCACATGACCCACCTGATGGGAAGTGGTTACCGTGGCACATAGACGTATGCAACCAGGGGCGTTACACTCGTGCTGCTGACCCTGAAGAAACCTTCTAATGCCCTTCTTGAAGAACCCTGTAGTCGCTTGGGAAAACCACAGCAGGGAGTTTATTCCACAGCTCGAGCGTGCGTGGGATGAAGTTCCTTTCACACCGCAAAAAGGAAATAATTTGTTCATGAGTTCAAGTAACACTCGCTAGAATTGTAATTTCATTATATGGTGTTTGGGGCCGTTTTTCTGTGATTTGGCGTCGAATCGATTCAGTATTTGGGCATAGTACAGCTCTGTGACCGTTTTGCCCTACTCCAGATAGTCGACGCTGAAAGCAACTTACGAATTCCAAAAAACAGTAACCTTCTGACTCATAGGATAGTCTTCACTGTGCTCGGAGCAGATTCGCCAGGTGAAAACCACTATTTAGACCATTGATTGGTCTCTGCTGTATACCACTAGATCCATGATTCGTCGACAGTCACGAAATAACTCAGGAACGGCGTCAAACACTGCTCTGAAGTGGTCTCACGGTAGCGCTTGTTGACTGGAGTAAGAAAATGCGGCACCCATTGCGCCAATCGGTTTCTCATAACCAAAATTTCATACTGCTTTTACCTAAAAATTTATACTGTTTTGATGATATGTTGTAGCGGGATCGTATGATTTAGTTTATGTTAAAATCCGTACCTATTGCTATTATAAACAGCAAAATAACTCAATCTTCGTCTGATACGCTTTCACATTTAGATCATTGAACTGATTTTGATGACCGTTGCAGTCTTTTGAGATGCTTACTGTCTCACCTATCTGGCGCATCTTCAGCCAACGGCGACGGTCCACCAATACGAAATCGTGGGTTTTTGCAATGTTATCCTCCGTGGTAGCTCTTTTCGGGGTACCTGGGCGTGGCTGGGCAAAACCAACATGCGACCACGTCGAAATTTGTTAAACTAATTGTTGACGGTTGTTATCGAAGGAGAAGAGTGACTGTACACAGCACACAAGCGCACTTTGATTTTCCTACGTGATTTCCTATCTACGAAAATGTACTACACGACAGTAAATTTATCCTGCGATAGTGGCGCCATCAACCGATGAGGCTAAGTGCTTATAGAACCGCCCGTGTATAAAATAATGACAGCTTTTGTTCAATATGTTTAACACGTTCAAAAGTATTCATTAAAGAAAATGACAAAAAATATTCTTCAACAAAAAATATATTTTATTATGTGAAAATTCCAACGTAAAAATGGAAGGCCCTTTTTTCTTTTCATTGAAATAACACCGCAAGTACCTCCTTATATTAATTTTATACATTCTATCACCACGACACACCTGACCCTTTTTGAAGGGTCTCACAGATTCGGTCCGTAAATATATGTATGGCTTTAAGAACCTACGGGTTACGGTACTTACTGTATAAAAGAGTATTCTATTGCTATCATATTATATCTACAATAGTCAAAAGGGAGCAGTAACTGAAATAATACTATTTTGATGAGACTATTAGTGTGCTATCTGTGAGTGATTGTTCGTGATATTAGTTGGAACGTGCTCGTGGTTGAATGGTAACTGACTAGTTTATTGTAAATAATAAATAGGTATGCTTAATGTGGATCGCGATGACGATGCCATTATGTCTGAAAAATTATTTGTAACTAGCTGTATCTAAGGAAGTCTATACGATATAGGTACCGATGCTATGACGATCAAAAAATAACGTATTGTAGTCGGGATGGAGCCAATAAGGAGCCAGGTGTAGTTGTCACATTCCTTTTAATGATTAATTTCACAATTTTAGGAACAAATAAACTTAATTATTAAGACAACGATTATGCATCGTGTAGTACGTTGGCGTTCGTTTCTCCGACTCCCCGAGCCGGTCGCGCGGGCCTGTGATTGGCTAGCGCTATGGGCGCGTTCGTAAATTAGTAGACGGAGAATAACGTCTCGGCGCCCTACCGCGTGTATTACGGAGAGGGAGTTTAGGATTATCCGCTACAGTATATCCTTTTTCAACGTCTAATCTATCTTTGTATCAAACTTCATCAATATCGGTTCAATGTTTTAAGTGCGAAAGCGTAACAGACGGAGACAGTTATTTTGGCATTTATAATATAAGTACGGATTCGAAAATAAATTAAATCATACTATCCCGCTACAACATATCATCAAAACAGTTATGAAAAAATAAACTAAAGGCCCGGCTCCGGTCAGGATAGCTCCGATGAGGTTAAGCCCATGAAGAATTCAGCACGCAAAAAATAAAGATTTTAGCAACTAGAAATATGTGGGTCTTGCCTACCCCAATCGGAAAAAAGCGTGACTATAATTTATAAACTTAAACATCAAAAAATATTAAATCACTGTTTTCTAGAGGACGCTTAAAAAGAACAACTCTTAAAATAAAGTTAAACAGAATTAAGTCTTCATAAAGTTTTGGAAGAAGATAAAGTTTTTAACAAAGTCCTTATATGTCGTATACATGGCAAACACTTAACGTCTGATCCCCGTGTGTTCAGGCTCTGAGCCGGAGCTTGTCACGTTTATATTAAGGAACTGCCGAGACAGCTTTAAAAAACTTTTATATCAAAATTCTTGAGGAAGGACTGATATGATCATTCATGTCGTCGCAAGTTAACGAGGAATTGTTATTTTTTTATTTGAAAATAAAATTGTTTTGAAATAAAAAATGATGATACTGTTAGGAGTTTCAATGAAAATTTAATTTAATGAGTGATTCAAATGAAAATTACTCATTAAAGTAAAGCTATTTGTATCGCGATTTGTTTGGTATTATTTTTTGAATTACACAGAGTCTGACGTTTCGGTTAGATTTGGTTGCAATGATGTATTGTTGTTTTTGTATATTATACAAATTAGTGAAACTGAACATTAAGTTAAGGTCGCTTTTGTACATAACAAAAGTGACCTTAACTCAATGTTCAGTTATACTTCTATTAGTACAAATAGGCAGCAAAAATATTTGTGCTATTTTCAGGGTTAAAACCATCCCGAAGAAATAGGGGCCGTGAGATCCCGGCTCCACAGGGAAATGGTGGCGGAATGGGAGCTACGACTTGGGCGACCAGGCACAGGGCGCGCCGTAGTAGCGGCGGTAAGACCCATCATGGGGGAGTGGCTAGAGAGGCCACACGGCAGCCTCTCGTACCGTCTGACGCAGATGACGGGAGCTTGTGGCGGCCCTGGGAGTGAGAGTTCTCACGCTCTCCACCTTGCTCGCGGCGATGGTCCGCTGCGCGGATGCGTGGGCGGCCGGCGCCTCCTTCTGCGAGCAAGTAATGCTCGTGAAGGAGGAGGCGGGGCGGGAGCGGCAGCGGGAGCGACGAAGGATCGCAAGCCAAACTGCCCGCGTACGAAGGCAACTCGGGCGTCTGAGGTCGATGAACGACCTCCGCCCCCCATGAGCGCCGACCTGGGGGTGACAGGTGGAGCCGCCTGTCACCCTGGCAGAAGCAGGCCGCGGTGGTGGTGCGCCTGGCGCGCCTCCCCGTTTCCGGGGTCGAGTTGGGGACTCTGTAGTCCCCACGCCCGAAACGAGGACCAGATCGTGAGAGATGGCCCTGGGTCGGCCGGGGTGCGAGGGCGATGCCTGTCAACCTCACCTTCGGCAACCAAAACGACCCATAGGCGGCGTGCTTTTTAATTGGTTCGAGTCCGACATAACCTCCTCCTTCTCCTCTTCCTCCTTCCTCCTCCGGGATTTTGCGCACGTAAAAAAAAAGGAGTTAAAACCATATCCAACTCTAACATAATGTAGCTCCCGAGGTGTAAGTAGTATTGAGGACATCAATGACTGGTTTATGTGACATTTTCGGAAAGACACAAATACACACTGCAATACATACAGACATTTAGTCACCACAAAGAGCACCTATTTGTAATTGTGAATTGATTTAGATCTTACTCTCAAAAATAATATTAGAATAATTTCTGCCGTCCATAAGTATTACTTTTTAAAGTAAATAAATATAAAAGTAGTACACGACTTTTCAATACATATAGGTTATGTATAAATTAAATTAATAATTTACCAGATGGTATTAAATATTGTAAGAATATTTTTGGATTTAAATCAAAGCTTCTAAAATTACTATGTATCAAATCATGTCATTTAGTAAATGAGTACCTAAACGATCAATTTTAATGAGGGTCACCATTACGTATATTACCATTGTAACATGGTATACATATAACATGTTACAATGGTGACAAGCAGCTTGACGGTCTCATCATATGCTTTTTTACACCCCGTTTAAAGGACCCGGGACTGTAGGTGTAGGTAAGTTGACTCAAGTTACGTAAACACTTGACATGCCTAATAGATTGACATTTTATTTTTTCAATTGACATGATTATTCCGTCAATTCCGTTAATATTATTCTGCATGTACATATTTATCTATTTTATGAATTATAATTTCATTTCAATTTTTTGTATGCCTTTAACGGAACATAACTGGCGGGTATATACTATTATTTTTCTAACATCTATTCTGTAATGTGTGCTTCACGAAATAAATGAATTTAAACTGGACGAACTTTACTTATCTACTCCAACATAAAAAAAAAACAAATAAAGAGTTTGATTAAGTTCTATATCATTATTTTTTGAACTTTTACAATAGAACGTAAAATGAAAAAAATTTACATTGAATACGTCACAAGATGACTAACTTGTTTTCTTTAAGTAAACTATTTCTTAGTAATCTCAATTTTTTTTTACTAAAAATCAAAATAAATTTGTGTTAAAAAAAAACATTTGTAAAGAAACCATTTAGACTTACAAAAAATGTAATATAGCGCTTTATGAAAATAATTCTCACCCTCAAAAAAATTGACTATAGAATGATTTAATAAAAAGTGGTCGCGTCACAGACTGCTACTAAAAGGGCTTAACACGCTTGTAATCTTACAATCGACGTTTGCAACTTTGTAATCATAAAACTTTGGGTTGCAAATCATCTTCAGGACGGTCATGCGTAAACGAAGACCTTTTTCATCCCCAATTTTAACCCGTGACTTGCTCCACGTTGGGCCAAATACTGGGTCTGGATTACCGATTGGTGTAAAGTATCAGCTATGAGCGGATTCTCGATATCCGAAAAGATTATAATTGATAATAATTTAAAGTTGCTTTAGGTGTCATTAAAGTTCAAATTGATCAATTTATTACAACTATAATTTTCGTTGTGTTTTAACATTTCAAAGAGCATTGTTAGAGTTTGAAACCAATCTAATGCAAGTAAGTATAACATGATATTGTACGATTTTGTAAAATGAAAGTCATAAATGCGACATCAGAACACATGTACGATACGATTTTATGTAATTCATAAATGTGAATTAATCCCATTGCTGTAACTCGTACCACATAGCAAAGGTATACGTTGGCGTATTACGGTAGCACGGAAATAAGCAACGTCCCCGTATCTCGGCCGGGGTCGTGCTTGACCCCATTCCCGATTATGTCACTTCGTTAACCAAGATACAGCTGGTGTTCTCCTTAATGAATTAATATCCAACATTTATTTAATTAATTAATTTTCTGTTTGTAGAAAATACAATGTTTTCACCTCGTTTTTACCTTTCCGGCTTTTCGCCAAAAAGGGTAACGGAAGGGTGAAATCATAAAACATTTTTATACTGCTATGGGTGGTTAGGGTGCACGTCTAAAATATTTGAGGTAAAATTGAATTGAGATAATGAAATGTTTTTGGATTTGCTGTTTACTATCTCTGGTATTATTTTATATCATTCTACCTCCTACCTAATATTTTAAGTTTGGTACAGGGCGATACATTATAGTTTAGAACACATATAACCTAATTATTATTCCTCGAATAAGTTCTCATTGGTTGTGAAAACGGTTCTCCATCATACTGTCTGAAGTTTACCATATCACTCATTGAAATAAAACCACTTTTTAACTGATTCTATCGCAATTTATTTGGTATTATTTACATTTAAAATATTTTGTCCATAACATGTTGTAACATAATTGAACCATTAAAGATGTTATAAAACGTTAAAGACAAAAAAGAAATTGCGTTGTGGTGGAAGAATATGTTTCTTAAATTCATAAACGTTTTACATTATTTGATAATTCTTGAACATCTTCGTACTTCATTTTATTCGTATTCAATACGTTTATTTTACTTGATGACAATGTGAATTAAAGCACACCTGATTAGAGTTTATAAGAAATTATCTTATCTTAATATTTAAAAGGCTCTGTTACTTTTGGTACTTTCAAGCTGCAAAGATACTGAAGTGCAAATGTATGAAAAACACAACAATACATACCTAAAAAACCATTCGGAATTCAGGTTGGTGAAAACAGCTAAATCTAACTAGGCCTATGAGACAGTATTACACATTTTTTCCGTACAAATATCTATTTCTATTTAACACCTCGCAGTAGATGAATGAATCTGTTATTTGATAGAGAAACGGTATATCGATAGAGATATAGATGCAATGAAAGCATAAACGCATTTTCTGTCTCTCTATAGTGCCTATTGCTATTCAAAGAGACATGTGGAGAAACTGGGTAACCAAAAGCGAATTTACTCCTACCTCAGCAGATTTAAACAGTATCTAATAAAAGGGAAGATAGAGAGGCTTTACGTACAACCCAACTCTTCTAACACTGTTGTGCTCGAAAGTACTCGTGCATAACGGTAACAGAGTTTAAAAACAGGACTGATCTTATTATTATAATCCTATTGTCAAAAAACTCACGAATCTTTTTATATTTATTTCATTGTGGTTAAAAAAAGATACTAATTGCGAAACCTGTCGCATTTAAACTTTGTTAAAGCGTGTTCGCAGAAAAGGGTTAGACCACTTTTGTCATATTTTATGCCTACGTAGCGTTTTAAGTGTTGGGTTTTTGAAACATTGAATTGTAGCCACTTGTGGGATCGTTAAAAATGACAGTTCCTAATATTTATTACCATACAAATTAATTGCGTTTATTTTGTGTGTAAATATGTTGAATTAAAACTTGTTTAATATTTTGAGCATGCGGGTAGTTTAATACAGTTTATTTCATGGCAAAAATAATTTACCAAACCAGAATCATGTTTTTTTGGCAAATCATTGGGTATAATTTGATAAGTTTGTTCTTTTCAAATTTTCAATATTTTTTATTTTATTCTATTTTCACTTCTCATGCTTTAAATTTGAATCATGTGTACGCATTCAGTTTTCTTTAATTAATAGCCGGTAATTCAAGTTGTAACTTAAGTCTTGTGATAACCCTAAAGGAATAACTCAAATTTGTACAGTTAAATTAGCTGTAACTCTCCACGGGGTCTCAAAATCACGTCTAAAATTATCACTCTAAAAACATTGACATTGAAAAGTTTTGTGAAACTCATTAGTGAAATAATGGATTAAAATGATGTCACTCGAAATTTATCGCAACACGGCTCAGTTATCTTCTTGGCAGTATTTTTCCTTTTAAATTGACATATAGACGTCTATATTATTACGATTTTTATAGCTCATAAAGGTATTGTTGTATGTTGCGCCGACCCCAAATGATTGGGATGACAGATGATGATGATAAATATTGTCATAAAATTGTATCTATTTATTTTACGTGCGTAAAATCCCCCACAAACCCCCAAAAATCGCGGTAGCCTAGTGGTATGGGTAATGGACTGCTGAGACGAGGTCTCGGGTTCAATCCCAGGTTTTACCATGGCACACACCAATGACTTTTCGATGTTTTTCGAAGTTATGTGCGTATTTATTGCAGGTTTATAGGTGCCCGGTTAATGGCAATACGCTTACATTGGGACCTAAACATAAACTGGCGAAATGTGGGTGCTAGCACCTCAGCCAACCCCTTCGTGGATATAGGCGTGACTTTATGTTATGTTACGTCATCACATTAGTGCAATGGTGGCAAATCATATAATCATCATCCGAATACCATACACACACTTACAGAATGTTAAATCAATACTTTAATTACAAGTTAGTCCAAGGTTGAAAGTCAAAAGTTCCAGGGATAGAAAGTAACCTATACATTACTCCAGATAACAGTCTCTCTCTGTACCTCATAAAGATCCGTTGAGCCGTTAAAGCGTGATTGAATAACCTGCACCCGAACACCTTCGCAAACTTTCCAATTTAAATTGTAATATTGCTTGATGTGTTTCCATCTGACTTTTTTCACTACACAGTTCTAAAATTTTAAAGCTTGTTCATAAACGATGAAGGACTTTCTTGTCAGTTAATCACAGCTCGTAAATAGCTTCTATTAAAACGTTCATATCTCGACAATAGCTCGATTAAGCGGTTAGCGATCGCGATCGTCAAAGGCGCAATATCTGCTGTAGTTGAGTTGAGTTGATTTTTTTCTTAGAGCCGTTAACTACTTATAACGTAACAATACATATGGTTTTGACAAGCATTTAATTTTTTATCTTGAAAAATGTTAAACGAGAAAAAAAAATAGAAAACGAGAACGGAATTAATGTACTCAGCGTAATTAAAATACTATGTATTTTTTGCAATGCATACAGTATTTATATTAAAATGTAAACTCGAATTATCTGATATTAAATTAAGTGAACTTGACAATATTTCGTGAAAAGTAATATCATCCAAAGATATATCTAGACTAAATTAAAGCTAGAAGTAACTAAGTAGGTAACAAAACACTACCCTCCTTAAATTTCATAAGGCTGATCGGAAGACAAAAGGGTGCAAGTGACTTCGACTTATCAAAGAATAGAGGTCCTTAATAACATCATAAATATTTTATAGCTCAGTGTTTTTCCTATGAACTGTTGTTGTTGTTGTTGTTTGCGTCTGTTTACCTTTTATCAGTTGATTATTATCTTCATTCCACGTTAGGGAAGCTTAGAAATTTAAGTTACTTAGTCAAGTTACTGCGATCATAAATAAGCTATTTTTGGTTATTATTTTATCGGTTTTTATCTTTTGGTGTTTATTTATTTGGTATTTTTGATCAGGCAGGAAAAAGTCACGTGGGTGTGTGGGGCTCACACCACGTCAAAAAAAAACTACCTTGCCATGTGCCGTTCACCTCGACTTATTGAGTGATTCTAAGCACAAACCCGCAAGATGTCAAGCAGGCCCCTTTTTCTGGTGGAGCGATATCCAGGCACACCAGTACATAACTGGATTACTGTGGTTTGAGGGTTAACCCCGTCCCATCCACCCACAGTCACACTTTGGACAGCATAAGGCGCAAGACTGATTTTACGCAATGAAATATCAAAATTAATAAATCACCCATGTCAATACAATCTAGCTTGTGAACAAATATCCAGTGATTAATAAACTGCCATGGCTCGATTTGAACCCAGAGCGGCCGAAGCAACACGTATTAATCGCACTGTATCAACGCGTCAAGGGTATTAGCAACCCCATCGGTCAGTGGCACAGCCAATTAATTGGACTAATTCGTGGCCACTTACACGGATTGGATTTCAAATTATTTCCTAAGGGTTTGTTTATACAAAGGAGAGATTAAAACAACAAAACGATAAATAAATTAGATTAAGAATCGTTGGAAATGGAATGAACTTTAGTTTGAATTATTTATGCTATCGATCTTGAGGGTCTTAGTCAATTTTATCTGTAATACAGTACACATGGCGATTCTGCTAATCCTATGTCATAAGCCACTGTTATACCACTCTATTCCTCTTAGCGTTTATTCCAGTCGCAAAGCTTTCACCTCAGATTCTGGGGTCCACTTTACCAGTCTATCTGCGGATTAGTCTAAACTTCCTTATAAGTGAAGCAACCGCCACCTGACCTTCACAACCTAAAGGCGCTATTGAAGTATTGCAGGTAGACCAGTTGTTGGACTTTTTAAGGCTACAACTTCCCGTAACGATTGCCCGGCCGCCCGGCTTAACGTGTTTTCTGAGGTACGACCAGACCAATGCAAATACTTATATTTGCACTGAGCGCGAATCGAACCCGCGCAACTCCTGCATAGCTTCGCGTTCATTATTGCCACGACATGGTGGCTTTCGCTATTATACTACTGACACCGCAAAAAATTACTTTATTATTTTGACTTACTCTTAAAGTTCAATATTAAATAAGAGTTCATTACATCTTTCCATCCACTTAATAAGATGACATTTAATTTAGGACTCGAACCGCATAACGGTAAAGTCTAAAATTAAATAGCATTATTTGCAGTGTCAGTGATATAACAATGGTTTTATTATGACGTTAAATTCGCAGAACCTGGGCCCTGGTGGTTTTCAGACGAGGCTCTGAGGCAATCAACTTCAAAAAGAAAGCTATCATTACAGCTGAGATGAGCGCTATCAGATGAAGAAAGTGTAAGACAGGGCGTGAATTGCTACTCCGATATAAAGAGAGGATCCTCAGATCAGGCAGCCCAACTTTGATGTTGGAATGTTGTAAGTGTACCTATATAGCGCAAGAATATTCTTTGTGCGATGTAGAATCGTTAGCTCCTTAAAACCTTGCTATCGCTAGGTTGCGATCACTCTACAAAACAATGATCATCATCCTCGTGATGATTTCCGAGTTGCGTCTAAAGTTTGTGCCGTAAACACGTATGGTTTTTGACTGGGCCGGTCCGGAAAGGCCAACACATTTCCGGGCGCCATTGCCGTTCCACGGGTAAACTTTTGTCAGTACCTGATTCGAATAGCTAATGCACAGAATATTTTTTTTATACCACTTAGGTAGTAGAGAAGCACACTGCCTATGGACGTATGGAACACTAGGAGAGTCACACTCGCGGCGTTAACCTTGTAAGCACAGAGAGTTTCTGTGCCATCAGTGTAGAAAACAGGTTAAATCACAACAATACACGCATGATGTCCTCATACAATAAAATAAGTAACGACTTGGATCTTTTTGACACAACGTCAGCAACTATAGAGAAATTCTTTTATAACCAGATCTACAGCAACTGAAGCTCACATGTTAGGTACTCGATGCCGCACCCGATCATCCTGTCAAGGCAGCTTGACTGGGTGATCGTGAATAGGATCATGGCAATCATTCCTGTTTTGTGACTTTTGTCTCCACTTTGTATCTACTTTTCTTTGTATGTTTGAAAAATGCATGTAGTGTTCACGTCTAGAAGGACTTTACATCGCTTTCTGATGGATTGATTGTGTAATAAATATGCCAAATGTAACGTCCAGTTTCGTGAGCCATTAAAAAACAACATACACCTAATAATAATGCCCTTCGTTCATGTGATCCCACCCTTAACACGCAGATTGCAGCTTATCTCCATTATGAATTGTTTAACACTAATGCGTTTGATTATTTCGGTGAATGACCTTGTTGCTAAGGTGAATCACCGTTATCGATGACCTAATATTCGACACCAATACAAGTGAAGTGGGGTTTTATCAACCACTTGAAATGAGAAACGTAGCCTTATATCTAACACTGGTTGTTGCCCGCGGCTCCGCCCGCGTGGAATTTAGATCATGTAAACTTTTTTATCGTACGGAAATTCCTTCAGATATCTACCCCGACGTCTCACGGGGCTGATGTGATGCACTCAAACCCAATAAAATTGCACATCGTCTCAAATCTTCAGATGCCGGGTTATTAAATTACCTTAAGTTTATCCCGAGCTCCCGGCTAGCCCTGGGCTACCTAAGGTTTTAAGATGGCCCCCTCCGGTGACCCCATCGAACCGCGGAAAGGGAGGATGGCAAACATCGTGCCACTGTGTCTGCGGAGGTGAAGTGGTGACAGACGGCCGCACCTATAGCCCTTACGCCTGTGCTCAGCAACCTGGCCCTTGCCTGATTTCCACTGTGCCCTCTGGTAGTCAGATGGACATGTGGGAATCCTTCGAACAGCCCTCTATAGCGCCGATCAAGTCGCATCCAGTATTTACTGTAGGCGGTAGCTTCTCCCCTACTAGAGAGGTGTTACCGTTTCTGTAGACCAAGGTGTACCGCACCGCATGGAGGTTCAGCACCACGCAACCCGATCCCGTTCCCGCTACACCTTCTATTCAGCTGACCCTCCCACCCGGTTTTGGTCGTGACATTCTTCGAACTCCCGTTGCACCCATGGCGGTAGGTATGGAAATCTACCTCCTTTATTGACATTTATAATTTCGTAATATATTTTGAGTGTGTCCGATTTCGATAACTTAAAAAATCTGGAACAGTTTTGATATAAAAAAAATATTTGGATAAGAATTAATAAAATGATAAAGATAATAAGTTCTGATTTTGATCGGTATTTTGAATCAGCTATGCTTGAATTTATTACGTTCACGCGTTTTTTTTTCTCGCGATTTCTTTTAAGCTGTTCATTGTAATTATGTAGTTCGAATGGCAATTATGCTTTACATTAAATACACAACGTATCTAGCATAATTTATTGGATAAAGAGTAACAAATGTATGGTTTTAAATAGCTTCGAAAATGACACATTATTTTTTTGCAATTTGTAAATGATAAAAATGGTTAATGAAGGTTATTCTTTAGAGATAGATAATGCTATTGCGAGCTTCACCGTAGACATTTTTAAGCCACAATTTTTTATTGTACATTATGTTATTGTATCATTAATAGCTGTCACAGTATACGCGATATAAAAACTCTTTAAGGTTATTTTTTACACAGTTGCAGTTAGTGGTTAGGAGTTTGATTCCAACTTATTGCAAATAAGTATGTTGGTAATGTTATGGGCAGGGATGTTTCCATGTATCAGCATTGAAGTATGTTTATCCGCCTTCTAGTACCTATTTGATGAGTTCTGTTTAGTTTGGGTTTAGATGGCGCTATGTATGTCCTTAAATATGTACTTATAGTTATATAATGCGGCTTTATTTCTAAACTCAAGAAGAAACTCCATTATATTGAAGTAAACGTAAATTCAAATATACTCACGACATTCCCCTCCAGGCTCGACAGAAACAACAACTAGGTTTGTTTTTCTGTGTGTTGGAAACCGTAGCCTCGTGATTATATATCATAAGTATACAACCTCTTTGTTGAATCTTTTAATGGTCCAACTATTGTAACAGCAGTGAAAAGCACAATGTCAAATATTGAATAAAAGTAGCCCTTTCCATTCATAACGTTCTCAATGGAACCCGCATCGTTATATTTTAGAAATGATAAAATACTGTATTATTGTCAATATTATGTATTAGGTTATCGTCAATTGTCATCAATAATAGTCTTTTGTTAAAAATATAATATATTGAACTAAGCGGTGTGGTGGTAGCGTTTGATTAGTACGTCAAAAGTTACAGGTTTGACATTCATTGAGTGCAAATATATTTATACTTATACTAGTTTTGCACCCGCGTGGATCTCTTATCTCCGGTTCTATTAAACCGCATCAAAATCCGTTCATTAGTTTTTGCGTCTATCGCGAATAAACATTTTCAGTGCACAACAATGTATACAACGGTATGTATCTCCTGTCCCAAATTGAGCAGTCCGACTGGAGAAGTACCTCCGCCCTATAGAATACCACGGCTATAATAACCTCGTGTTGTGTTCACGGCGATGAGTAGGGTAGCCAGAGCTCACTGGCGGCGTTTTGTGCTGTCAGTGAGAAGACCGAAGTGGGGGCATGAAATATTAACGCGGTGGTCAGGGAGACCTGGTGAAACTCTTATCCGCTGGCTGTTAAGCACAGAATCTCTCTTCCCCCCCCCCCTCATTTATAGCGAAAACTCGTCACAATACAACATGGTAAATATCCCGATTGCTTTAATACTTTTTATCTATTACTCTTTTTCAATAGAATAAAATACATTAACCGCCTTCTCGTGCCATACCTATTTATAGATTCTGAAACAACTCATTTGAATTTCCACAACAAAAGTGATAATTGTGCTTATTCTAGGAAGTTGGTTCAGCAATATGAGTTCATTGGTTTGTGCAAATTGTATTTGAAACTTAATTCAATATGATTTTAATATTGTAACGCTGTCAGTCACTTTCCTAAGAAAACAGTCCAAATGCCTTATCTTTTGTAAATTTATGCTTTATGAGTGATGCTTTCATGTCAGTATCAATTTTCCTATTAATTTCAGCACGGATATCAGATAGATGGCGAAGGAAGGCAAGTACGACTCGCATTTGACCGGCTTTTAATTTATAATCCATCAATTGACTGCAACCAGCTGGATAGTAGAAAGCTAAGGTGAAATACAGACGATACGAGCCATCATTACAGATGTTGATGATCCTAAAATGATGGGCCCTACCCCTTTAAGAACACAGTATTGTACGCAATGAGCACATGTACAGGCATAGCTTGTAGTTGATTCATTTTATTTCAGTTCTCAACAGAAACATCTGTATAAATATAATTCTAAACTGCAAATGTTGGTTCGCAATGGACACAAAAATTAGTGAACGGATTTTGATGCGGTTTGTTTGTTAGAAAGGTCGTGGTCAGACTTGAGTAGAACAGGAGATAAGTGATCCATACGGGCAGAACCGCGGGCAAAGGGCTAGTTCTTTAATAAAATCGAAACGTATATGTGTACGCAATATTGGATCTCGTTACGAATAAAAGAAACCAGAAGGCACCTCGCATAATTTAATATACTAAGTAATACCTTTTACATTTTTTGCGTCGGTACTTGTAATGAATATTTCATAATATTTATGCATATTATGTAATGCTCTAAAGAAAAGTAGTAGAAGATATAACATACTAACATCGATGGTTCCCCCCAAATGGTAGGATAGGATACTAATCTTATTCCGTATCATCATCATTTTGGAGACGTATTTTCTTGTTTGCATCCGAGGTCGCAGTGAACTTGGAGCTCCGGGCCTGCCTTCCGGCTTTTCCACATCCACTTCACCTGAGACTATTCTTATTTCGTATGACCTCTTCTTAATACTTGTTGCATCCAAAACATGCTTTCTGGACCTTGAATTCATACTCTTATTCGTTTATAGTTTACTTTGCATTTAGGCAGAAGCGGCTACTTTGATCCCCGACGATTCCGAAATAGAATCCCACATCAGAGCAATATCCGTCAATTAGCAGGTGCAAGTTTGGTTTCGGTATTTTGAATCAGTTATGCTTGTTTGGTTAGCTTAGGTCCACTTTGTAGTATAAACAATATAACAAAATCACCCTCACGATTTCGTTCAACATTTCTATGCGAGCTTTGACTACATACTTGCCTATACACAGTATTTCTAACAAAATCCATCACGAAAACTGCTTGAATTATGCATAATGTGGAAACTAATTTCTATATTGTTCTTCAAACTGTCAATGTGTGCATGTAATGAGATGTAAGCATAATATACAATTCTGTTAAATTGTACCAAAATAACTTATTACGCCGCTTTGTCGTACCATTAACTGTATCTATAGAGTTTATATATAATCTAAGACGGCGAGACTATCCGTAACATCACTCTATAACCCTTATCAGATTGTTACTCCCTGCAGTAATTCACTACTGAAGCACATGTTGAAATATGAGCATTTTCCGACCTCACACAGCAAACTTTCTGTAACCTAGATAACGCGATTTTGTATGCACGATTTTATATGCAGGAATAAGTTATTCTAGTCTACAACGCACTAAACATTTATGTGTGCTAACTGTTGCCTGTGGCTGAAATCCGTTTGGAATTGGGATCCGATTCCTGTTACCCATAGGAACCTATTCTAGGCATAAGACATTATCCGTTTCGATCTCGGTGTTGGACGACGATAGCCGATATCCGATGGCTGTTTTCACACAAATCCGATAAAATCGATCCGATACGGATATTTTTGACCGATAGAACAGACTAGTGGATGAAAAAACCTAGCAAAAACCTGCAAGCAATTTTCGACCTTATTGATAAGACGTAGTATCGAGTTTTTTTCTTATATTCTTGATCAACGTCTTATATTAACGTGAAAAGACACGTAATTAAGAAAGCGCCAATAAGGTCGGAAGACGCTAGCAAGTCGCTGTTTTAGTTATTGTCAAAGTTGTAGTCAGTTCGAGTCATATACAAATAGACAGAACATATTTCATACATTTTAATAACTATCGGTTATCTAATGTTGGCTATTGTCGTCCAACATCGATATCGGATCAGATAATGTCAAAAAGCTTTAAAAGTAACCTATTCAGAGTATAACCTATCTCTGGCTTTTAAACTATTGCGTTCCATGACAGCATTACTTCCCGTAAACATTATTGTGTAATCTATCTCTGTAGTCAATTCAGCGTTCATTCAGCCGTAAAGCGTGATTGAATAACAAACATCTAAACATTATCAAATTTAAAATTTCAAATAATAGGGTTGTGTCCTATTTGTTTATTATTATCGTAAACTGTACATTTTACAATAATATAATGTGCAAGAGAATATCGCATTTATCTCAGTCTACGTTGCGTTTACATGTATACTTACAGTGCTAAATAAGATTGATTTGAAATTTATTATGGAATCTAAAAAGTTGTAAATTTTACTTTATTTCGATTGTTTATATTTTGACCTATTTTGGTAATTAAAAATAATTAAAAGTCTCATTGTTTCAGTTTAGTTATGCAATATCTTAGTTTCCTATGCGTATTTTTAGATAAAATACTAAGACATTAAGTAGTATTGGTAAGAATTCGATGACTCAGGACTCTACGCTATTGGGTCATCCAATAATTTCTTTCAAATATACATATAATTACGCCTTTATCCCGGGAGGGTTAGGCAGAGGTGAATTAACATCCATATTTAACAAATCATTGTATTCGTTCCCACGTAATCGGGGCTGAGCCTATTGCCGTTTTTCGGGCGCTATTGTTGACTCGTGCCATGCATTTGAGGTGGAGTCTGGGCTGTTTATATCTGCCTGATGTTAAACAGCCCTATCCCTTAGTCGCCTTGTACGACACTGCATGAAAAGTAATGGGGTGGTTCAAATTCTACTCTGCCGAAAACCACACTGTGGCATAGTTGTAGTAGTGGAATTACAATGCGCCAACCAATAATTTCTTACATATATACCATTTCAAAATTCATTTAAAGATAAAACCTGTATAGGAAATAACGAGAAAGTAAGAGAGGATGCCTGCGGCGTGCCCGAGGGACCGTATTAACTATCCAGTGACTATTCAAGCGACTAGTTGCAATTCAGACGCGCTTTCGAAGCGTATGCTATATTTCTGTAGTTCTGTAAGTATGTAGGATACGTCGTACTGTATATAACATAGCATATATAACATAAATTGGTTTATAAAAAGGTCAAGCTTTGAACGCAACTGGTCATCGCTATGATTATGATGAAGATGAAGTTGTGTACTTCTCTAATAGGTATGCATATTGGAATATTACACGGATGCAAACTATTATAGAAAATATATTATATGTGTGCTGTTGATGTACCTTGATAAATAAATAGATAAGATAAGCGAAAAAAGAGCTTAAAAGCAAGCTCTTAAAATTGAATTTAAGATAAAAACAAATTCCGATAGGTCTCATCGGAATTTGTTTTTATCTGGAGCTAATCCTATATTCCATTCGGTCAGGTACTTCACTTAACGTAAACAATCTTGATGTGTCTTTTTAAAATGTTTTATTTAAAAACTCAGGTTATTAATATTTTTCTGTATAAAAACTTATTTTAAAGACTAAAAACCAAAATTGATCCACTAGTTAGTCAGTTAGCTATCCTAGTTTATTTGTTGAATATGTGTTTTTAATAAAAAAGTCGCTACAAGATTGCTTACCATCAGTTCAGTACCTGATCGAATGGAGTATGATCTACAAATGCATTGCCATTGGAACTGAAGGTAAATTCTTCTAAAAAAAGTCTACTCAAAATTCAGTCTCGAGCTAATTTCAATCTCCTATAATGTCAAATACCATCGCGATGTCAATATAAGATCTCCAACTTGGAAATGTCCAACTTCACATCAAAATATTCGTCAAAAACATGTATCAATCTTCTGCAATCTCTTTTCTCTCACAATTGTAAGGTCCTGCTGTAAAATTCTGTCTTTACTAACTTGGACTGGGGGCGGCAGTTGTCGGCTGCCCCATCGCAGCAGCCAAAAAGGCTGCCGACCGGGGGTTCCTCGCCGTTGGAGGCGTGGTGCGGGTGCAGGTCCGGCTCCTGCAGGCTCGACCGACTAGGTGCTATAGGTGCCTGTCGGTCGGCCACGTGGGGGTGCAGTGCACGGCGGCGGTGACGGTCGGTGACCGCTGCTTCCGCTGTGGCCAACCCGGTCATACGGCCGGTGGTTGCGAAGCTCCGCTGCACTGCTTCAGGTGTGCAGCGGGGGGCAAACCGGCCGACCATAGGGTTGGTAGCAAGGCCTGCACCGGGGGGAAGCCGAAGCCGCAAGGCGGGAGCTCCACCCAGAGTTCGCGGCGGGACGCGGAGATGGTTCCATAATGGATCCCCAGCTCCGCGTCCTGCAGGCGAACGTGGGCCACGGTGCCGATGCTCAGGGTCTTCTGCTCCAGAGCATGGCACAGTGGTCCGTACACGTCGCCGCTGTCGCCGATCCGTACACCCACCGGCACCTGGGGCCTGCCTGGGTGGTCGACCTGGACGGGTCGGCGGCACTGGTGTACAACGCCGCTATGGGTGCCCCCCCCCCCTGTTGTCGTGGCAAGGGAGCATGGCATCGTAGCGGCGCGTGTGGGGGAGATTGCGGTCGTGGCCGTCTATTTCACGCCGAGCCTACACCGACGCATAGGGGAGTACCGGCAGTCGCTGGAGCGACTGACCGACGTCGTCAACGCCTGTCATCCTCATCCGGTTCTTGTGCTCGGGGACTTCAACGCCTGGTCAGTGACCTGGGGGTCCCGGCACACGAACCCACGAGGTAGGGCTCTGGAGAGCTGGGCCGCTAATCACGGTCTAGTTCTCCAGAATCGCGGGGCCGAAGCCACGTTCGTGACCGCGGAGCGCAGTTCGATTATCGACCTATCGTTCGCAGGCGCTTCGCTGTCGCACCGTGTGCGGGACTGGCGTGTTGTTGTGGGGGTGGAGACACTGGCGGATCACCGATACGTTCGGTTTGATGTCTCCCCCCCCGCGGGTGATGCGCCGGTCATACCAGCCCCACGCGAGCCACGCTGGGTGCTTGGGAGACTGAATCGGGAGGTCCTCCTGGAGGCCGCCATCGTACAGGCCTGGGCCATTGCGCCGGACAGGCCTGTCGATATCGACGATGAGGCGGTGTGGTTCCGGGAGGCCATGACTCGTGTCTGCGATGCGGGTATGCCTAGGGCACCACCCTACAGTCCGAGGCGTCGGGTCTACTGGTGGTCTGCGGAGATCGCGAGGCTACGGCAAGCCTGCGTGATCGCGCACCGCCGGTGGACCAGACTCCGTAGGAGGCGTAGCCGAACCGCAGATACGGAGCCCCGAGTGGCGGAGCTTCACGTGGGATACAGGGAGGCCAGAGATGCCCTCCGAGCGGAGATTAAGCGGGCGAAAGCCGCGGCTTATAAGGAGCTCATGGAGACGCTGGAGCGGGACCCATGGGGGCGGCCTTACCTTATGGTAAGAGGAAAGCTGCGCCCCCGGGCCCCGCCGTTGACCCGGGTTCTCCAGCCAGCTCTGCTCGGTGGAGTGGTCGAGTCCCTGTTCCCGGCGCGAGCGGAACACGTTCCGCCGCAGATGACTCCGCCACCTCGGTTGCCTGTGGCGCCCAGTGTGGTAGTTGACGACGAAGTCCCCGAGGTCACTTGGGTAGAACTGGAGCTGGCGGTGCGAAGGCTTAGAGCCAAGAAGAGCACCGCCCCGGGACCCGACGGCATTCCAGGCCGCGCGTGGGTCCTAGCTCTGGGAGAAGACGGTCTCGAACCCCGGCTGAGAGGGTTCCTTAGCGCATGCTTGGAGCGGGGCCAGTTTCCGAAGATGTGGACGACGGGGAAACTGGTCCTCATCCGAAAGGAGGGTCGCCCGGCGGACGAACCGTCCGGCTACCGGCCCATTGTGTTGCTCGACGAGGTGGGCAAGCTCTTTGAAAGAGTTATTGCGAAGCGCCTCGTCGAGCACCTCTCTGGTAGGGGGCCGGACCTGGCGGATGCCCAATATGGCTTCCGCCGGTGGCGGTCCACCGTGGATGCCATCATGCGCGTGAGGACTTTGGCGGAGGAGGCAGTTGCCCGGGGTGAGGTGACGTTGGCGGTGTCCTTGGACATCTCCAACGCGTTCAACACCTTGCCCTGGAGTTGCATCAGGGAGGCACTCGTGTACCACGGTGTGCCTCTCTACCTCCGCCGCATAGTCGGGGCGTACCTGACGGAGAGAGCCGTCATCTACCCAAGTGCGACCGGCGTCGGTCGGCGTGAGATGTCGTGCGGTGTTCCACAGGGATCGGTTCTCGGGCCGCTACTGTGGAACATTGGATACGACTGGGTGCTTCGCGGTGAGCTTGCGGACGGCGCCGCCGTCACGTGCTATGCGGACGACACGCTAGTGACGGCGAGCGGAGCTACACACCGCGAAGCGATCCTGAGGGCCACGACCGCGGTTGCTCAAGTCGTGGAACGGATACGGCGGCTGGGCCTTGAGGTGGCTTTGCATAAATCCGAGGCCATGTTCTTTCATGGACCTCGGCGCACGCCACCACCTGGTTCCAGTCTCACAGTGGGAGGCACTCTCATCGGCATCAAGCCCCAGATGAAATATCTGGGGCTCGTGCTCGACGGCCGGTGGGACTTCGGGAAGCACTTCCGAAGTCTGGGCCCCAAATTGGCGGGCACAGCCAACGCTCTGGCGCGGCTACTGCCCAACCTGAGGGGCCCGGATGACTCCTGCAGGAGACTCTACGCGGGTGTCGTGCGGTCCATGGCCCTGTACGGGTG
This sequence comes from Eilema griseolum, assembly GCA_963662185.1. NCBI lineage: Eukaryota > Metazoa > Arthropoda > Insecta > Lepidoptera > Erebidae > Eilema > Eilema griseolum. The sequence goes on from OY759252.1 coordinate 12,391,865, forward strand.
TCCCGTGTGGGCGGACACCCTGAGTGATCGGCACATGCTTCTGCTGCAGCGTCCGCAGCGGAAGTTGGCGTGCCGCATCATAAGGGGGTACCGCACGATATCATTCAACGCGGCGAGTCTCCTCGCCGGATCGCCACCATGGATCCTGGAAGCGAGATGCCTTTCGGCGCTATACAGGTTCCGAAGGGCGGCGCGGGAGCGGGGTCACGATCCCGAGCCCGAAGAAATTCGGGCCGTGAGATCCCGGCTCCACAGGGAAATGGTGGCAGAATGGGAGAGACGACTTGGGCAACCAAGCGCAGGGCACGCCGTAGTAACGGCGGTAAGACCCATCATGGGGGAGTGGCTAGAGAGGCCACACGGCAGCCTCTCGTACCGTCTGACGCAGATGATCACCGAGCACGGATGCTTCGGAAAGTATCTGCGTCGGATGCAGAAAGAGCCAACGTCCGAGTGCCATCACTGCGAGGCGAGCGAGGACTCAGGTCCGCACACGCTCACCGAGTGTCCGGCGTGGGAGACGCCGAGGCGGGAGCTTGTGGCGGCCCTGGGAGTGAGGGTTCTCACGCTCTCCACCTTGCTCGCGGCGATGGTTCGCTGCGCGGATGCGTGGGCGGCCGGCGCCTCCTTCTGCGAGCAAGTAATGCTCGTGAAGGAGGAGGCGGGGCGGGAGCGGCAGCGGGAGCGACGAAGGATCGCTAGACAAGCTGCCCGCGCACGAAGGCAACTCGGGCGTCGGAGGTCGATGAACGACCTCCGCCCCCCATGAGCGCCGGCCTGGGGGTGACAGGTGAAGCCGCCTGTCACCCTTGCAGAAGCAGGCCGCGGCGGCGGCGCGCGTGGCGCGCCTCCCCGTTTCCGGGGACGAGTTGGGGACTCTGTGGTCCCCACACCTGAGAAGAGGGCCAGATCGTGAGAGATGGCCCTGGGTCGGCCGGGGTGCGAGGGATATGCCTGTCAACCTCACCTTCGGCAACCGAAACGACCCACAGGCGGCGTGCGTTTTAGTCGGTTCGAGTCCGACATAACCTCCTCCACCGGCTCCGGTGGGGAGGTATCCGTGGGGATTTTGCGCACGTAAAAAAAAAAAAAAAAAAATATACTGTACTCATACATATATACATACATATATACATACATACCTTTATCACACCTTTATCCCCGGAGGGAGCACCCACATTTCACCAATAATTGCATCCAGTCCCACGTAATGGGGGGGGGGGGGGAGGGTGAGTCTATTGCTCTATTACGGACACTAATTGTTGACTCGAGACATGTATCTGAGGCTGAATCTGAGCTGTATATATCTGTCTGATATTTAACAGCCCTATTCCTTAGTCGCCTTATATGACACGGCATGGGAAGAGATGGGGTGGCATAAATTCTACTCTGCTAGAAACCATGCGGCTAGTACTATTGCAAGTTTAATTAAATCAAATTAATTATTTAGTGCAGTCAGCGTAACGATAGCCAGCATAATAATGACATTTCATTACAATCATTGTACAATTCATTAGCGTAATTATTTGACGTGATTATAATAGCTGTTGCAGCCGTATATACTCGTACAATGTATGATGACACGAGTCGTCATACCGTTAATTTTATGAAATTCAAATAGGTATACACTTATTCTGTTTATGAAAAAATAAATGCAATTACTAATAAAATTTATACTAACCTATGCTAACTATACAATATTACAAAAATGAAATGGAGAAAAAGAGGGAGACTGCAACTTTACTAGTACCGTGCCCAAAAGGCTGGCGGCATTACCACGCTGAATGGTGATGCCAATTCTTTAAACGAGGTAAATGCTAGCCTTATGATTACGGAAAGCATCGATTAGTCACTTATTATGTCAGTATTCAGTTTATTATAATTAGTATAGATGTGAAAATATAATTGGTTATTTTTAAGAATAAATAATTCAAATCAAAATTAAATCTGAATCTAGTTTGTTATCATTTTCTTACATGCTAGTACTTAAACAGTGTTTGAAGCACTCTTTTTACTTCTTTTTACTTTTTTTTAGGAGGCCTCGCTCTCCACATTACATAAGAAGAAGTTAGTCAGGTAAGTACCTTTTTAATTTTATATAGAATAACAATTTATTAATCTAGATTCACTAATTAAATCTCTAAAATAAACATTAGGTATCAACAAAAAATTAAATTATTATTAGTAACGTAATACAATAATACAACGTAATAAAATACAACTGGATTTGCAAGGTAATTAGTAAAGCCTTCAAGAAAAATAACTGTAATCTCTCAATGCAATGATAAATAGGTAACTCTTAAAATTTACCATTAATTATTGAAATGGTTGTGAATACATAATAACACAGATAGATTTTTTCAAGGAGGCGGTATTTTCGTCCAATTGAGCAGTCCGGCTGGGGAAGTGCCTCCATCCTACAGAATACCGCGACCATAATAACTTCGTGTTGTGTTCCCAGCAGTGAGTAGGGTAGCCAGAGCTCACTGGAGAGTTTGTGCTGTCAGTGGGAAGACTAAAGGCTTGCCCTGCTTTGTCTGCTACATTAACGGCTCAGAAACTCTGTGCTAACAGGGTCGGCAGCGCGAGTGTGACTCCTCTGGTGTTACACACGTCCTTATAGGCCACGGTAAGCACTTTCCATCATGTGGGTCGTGTGCTTGTCTGTCACCTAAGTGGTATAAAAAAAGATACACAGATAATCATATAAGCACACGAATATACAAATACACAAATAAACAGGTCAAACTTATAAAACTCTCATTTTTCCTCGATGTTAAAAAAGCGCATTAGCGTGGTAAAGCGAGGTAAAATAAAATTTCCAGTAAAACTTTTTGTTAAACTTTTGACATGTGACTGACACTAATTCCATAATGGTCAGTTTTGTCTGACGATATATATATTTCGTTCTTTCTAATAATATAAAAACATCTGTTTTCTATGTATGTTAACTGTCTCCTCGTTAAATCAAATCTGGCCATGCTGTGCTGTGAATTTGAGGTGATTTAAATGAAACATCCAAAGGACTGCTGATAGAAGTGGAAACATTTTGAAAATAAACACATGCTGTGGGAACTATAAAGTGCTCAACGTGCAAAAAATCCCCACGGATACCTCTCCCCCCCTGCCGGGGTCGGTGGGAGAGGTTATGTCAGATTGGAACCGACTCAAACGCTCGGCGTCTCTGGGTCGCTGTTGGTTGCAGGAGATGGAGTTGGCAGGCATATCCCTCACACCTCAGTCGACACAAGGCCATTTCTTTCGATCTGAACCTCCTCGGAAGTGTTCAACACGCCTAAAGAGTATCGTTACAACATATCATAGAGATAAAAAGAAAATGAAGAAGTACGCTAATTAGTACACGGCACGCCTGTGTTGTCGGTGTTAAACTGGATTTTTAGAGTGAAGGCACTTTGTCAGTCGGGTGCCTCCAAATTCCGAATATCCTGTCACGGTCTACGTATTCACATGGCTATTGATATTTGCGTATTTGACAAACAATTACCATGTGCGAACATTGTATTTGACCAAGCATTTGCCTTATTACCTATTTGACAAATATGAATATTACGAAATACTTACCATTGACAAGTAATTTATTTTTCTTTTAATTCTTTACGGCCAGTATAATCTTTAACTTTAGAGAAAATGTGCCACCTCTTTGGAGCGAATACTTTTTTGGGAAGTAAATTGTATCTGTCTATAGTTGTATGTTTGCATATACGTCAAATATTTTGCCAAATCAACAAACGCCGAATAGCAAACATAAATAGACAAGTGAATCGCACCATAAAATGAATAGTAGTGCTAGCGCCTAGGAAGCGGTGGTAAACTTAGTTTTAATCAGAATTTGACGTCAGAAGGATGTAATTACGTTGTACTATTTTGAGAAATAAAGAATTTGAATTTGACTAACACAAAAATATTTATAAACCATTTTTACACTGGGTTGCATGTACCTACAGTTAACATATAAATAGTTTTAGAACCCCCTGACGTCAGAATAATATTATTATTATTATTTTTTATATAGGACACGTCAATTGGACTTCGCCTTGCCTGATGGTAAGCTGAAGGCAAAGTCCCAGAAACGAGGGTTACCATTACTTACACATACCGTGTGACAATGGTGACACTCAGCTTGACAGCCTCATCATATGCTTTTTCACGCCCCGCTTAAAGGACCCGGGACTGTAGGAAGAAGGAAACGTGTGTGTAATGAATTCCAGGCCTTAATGATGCGACAGAGGAAAGAGTCTCCGAACCGCTTGGTTCTTGATCGGATGTTTTGCACCGTGTTTTGTTTGTTATTTTATTGATCGATATAACAGCTATAGTGATCAGTAAATTGGAATTTGCTAAGCTACTTCTGTAGTTGATTGTAACTAGTGTTTTCACAGTTGAATTTCAATAAAAGTTTTTTCGTAGTAGAAAAACTGTATCGATGACAAAAAAAAAAACAAAAAAAAATTGTATTTGCAGGTACATATGCAATGCCAACAAGATATTAGCATATTGGTAATACAGCTAAGTAGCATATAGGGCTCTGTGGCATAGCGGTAGTGAACGCGACTGCTACGCAGGAAGCGCGGGTTCGATTCCCTCTCAGTGAATATTTTTGTACGCACGAATATGTATATTTTTGCATTGGATTGGGTGTTTCTAAGTATGCTATGTAGAATCTAAGTATGTTTATCCGCATTCTATATTCCATAATGCAACCTAGTTAAACTATGCTTACCATGACTCTAGATAGCATTGTATAGAATGTAGTAGAATATCTATTTATTTATTTATAGTAAGAGTTGACGACTTCATTTCTAACTCCTAAATCATCTTCACGGCTATAATTACCAACTTTTATTGCAACGAAATGAGCCGTATAATCTTTTGTACCAACTCGTTCATTACGTGCCTTCACACTTGACCGGTTTCCCCTTGTTTGGGAAATGCGGGCTAGCCTTTTGTATCATCACGGATTTAAATAATGCCCTCGTAATACTAAAAAGGTGGGTTTTATTTCAAATGGGCTTGTACATTTAGGTGAGTATTATGTGCTATTGTGTTAAATAGGACATGATGGACGCAAGAATGAGTCATTGTGCTCGTACTTATAAATTTTAGTCCGGTGTGTTGTTGTAGCAAATAATATGTTAACTTTCTGTACAGTTTAAAAAACTCACACTCCCGAGAGTTTTGTACAAAGTTGAATTCAGGGGTGAACTTATGCTGCACAAACAGCAACATATTGTGATTAAGTTGACTTAGAAATTTGAGTTTTGCTCAGTTTCCAGACGTTACACACTTGAGTATTCAGGTGTGAACTGATGCTGCACAAACAGCAACATATTGTGATTATGTTCAACTTAGAAATTTAATTTATGCTCAGTTTCAAGACGTTACACACTTGAGTATGTGGTGCGAATTTGAAGTTGATACTTCCACGCATTCCTAAGAAAAGTTTTTGACAAACAGGCAGACGGACAATGAAGTGATACACAAGGTGTCCGTTATTTCCCTTTGAGGTACGGAACCTTATAAAAAGTTAAAATAAAGGCAGATACAGACAGATGACTCCCTAAAAAAAAGCTTCAGCTCTAGTTTGGGAACCAGTACAGTTTTTGATCAAAATATTCCTTAGGTATAAAACCAATTTTTGTGTATTTTTAGTCCATAAAAAATTAGTTATGACTTACGGTGCCGAAATGTGGACACTTACAGTGTGGCTGGTCCATAGCCTAGAAGTCGCGCAGCGGGGCGAGCTATGCTTGGAGTTTCTCTGAAGGTAGAATTCGAAACGAGGTTATCCGACAGAGAACTAAAGTTACCGTCATAAGTCACAGAATAAGCAAGTTGAAGTGGCAGTGGGCTGGCCACGTTTGTCGAAGGACCAATGGCCGTTGGAGCAAACGAGTCCTAGAAAGAAGACCTCAAGAAAGTAAACGAGGTAGAACGCCCTCTAGCCAGATGGACGGACGACCTGAAAAAGGTGACTGGGACAGACTGGATGCGGAAGGAAGAGGATCGGTAAAAATGGCGCACATTGGGAGAGGCCTATGTCCAGCAGTGGACTGCGGTGGGCTAATTGATTGATTGAAACAATTAGGTATTTAGTATTATTATTTATTTTATTTTATATATCTATTACATTTTTAACTTAGCATTCAATTTTATTTTTGATAAACTTTCTTATTTAAAAAGTAAGTAATCCGATATATATTTATCTACCTAATTGCCCTGATATAATACCTTTTAATGAAACATTTCACTTCTTTGTTCATTATACCTACATTTTGTTCTTTTATTCCGTTGCTGAAGCACAGTAAGAAAAACATTACTTTCGTACTTAAAGCTACGTGATGTACTTCGAGACACACTTGAGGCGTATTCTTAAAGACTAAGTTTATTTACTTTCTTTGTTGACTTTAGGGTAGATTTACATTTAACAGACAGTTTGAGACTAAGAGTTAGCAAACTATTTTATATGACATTCCAATATTTTTTTTATACAACTTAGGTGGCAGACTAGCACACGGCCCACCTGATTGACTGATTTTTTATGATTGATAGGCTGCCGTTTGACCATTAAGTGACGACTGGTGTTAAGGGACGATGTAATGATAAAAGGATGATCAAAGGAGATTAGTGGAATTAGATTGCAACAATGAGCATGCTATTTTATATAACATAAATGACATTTTGATTTGCATTCTGGAATATATAAATAATCTGACAGTATGAACATTTTTATCATATTATTGTTTTGTATTTTGTTCCTCACTTGGCTATTAAAATAGCCAATAAGCTATAAATATGCATACTATTATGGTGAAATATGACGAAACTATCTATCTAATGGATATAACACCTTATGTAGCCCATATTTTGCAAGAAATAAATTAATTTGCCTGTTAGTTTCAATAGTTTTGTCACATGTACTATACTTTGTTAAGGTTGATGAAATTCGAGCCAAACATAAAATCCGCAATGGCATATAGGCTAATTTTTATTGCGATAAGGCTTGTGGAAACTTAATCAGAATTTTACGTGAGTGGAGTAACAGGCAATAGCAAGAAAATGCTTATATCTACCGAGGAAAATGCTATTGTTGATAGTTCATTAATACACATAAGGACGACCCACATAATACCTACGTATTATCAGTTTTCGGTAGCCTGGTGAGGATCTGACCTATAACTTCTCCGTTGGCATTTACGTTGAAGTTTGTTAAACGCACGCTAGGCACAAAGACACTGTCTTATTATGTTGTCTGAATGACAATAAGGTCTCGACCTTATCTATCAGAATCTTTAAATGTTAAGGTGTTGAGACAGTGACGCGCCTCAAATTAAAAAGGACTAATGCAAAATGAAATACCTCCCCCTACAGAATACCGTGGCCATAATAACTTCGTGTTGTATTCCCGGCGGGCGGTGAGTAGGGTAGCCAGAGTTTTTTTTAGTGCTGTCAGTGGGAAGACCAAAAGCTTGTACTGCTTTGTCTTTTGCACTGACGGCACAGAAACTCTCTGTGCTTACAGGGTTGGCAGCGCGAGTGTGACTCCCTTGATTTTGCACACGTCCATAGGACACGGTAATCACTTTCCATCAAGTGGGCCATGTGTTTGTCTGCCACCTAAGTGGTATAAAAAGATATTGTTATTATTATTTAACGCGCACGGTGTAGTGAGATCATAAGTGGAACAACCAATTGAAACCCACCCAATGTATACCTGCCATGCATGACAAGTGATCTAATTTAGCTGGAGTGGTTTAACAAATATTAATCTCAGTTACTAGAAGCTCAAAAAAACAAAGTCGAATCTAACCTCGTACCAAATTTCATCGTAATCGGTTCAGTGGTTTAGGCATGAAAGCGTAACATACAGACAGACAGAGTTACTTTCGCATTTATAATAATAGGTAGAGGGTACTATTAGTAGTCAAATCTTTTTAGCTGTACTGAATGTAACTGGCTGATTTTAATACCATTAAATATTGACATTGTAAAGATGCAATAAATTAAAAAGAACTAGTTCACGCCAATTTTTATTTGTTTTTCAAGCAAGCATTATTACATTGGATGTATGTGACGAAGAAATTCGATACATTTTTAAGGTTTTATTTTAAAAAAGATAATCTGAGACAAACGCCACGAATAAAATTTGTGCGGTTTACGGACCTAATGCGGTATCAATAAGAGTGGCGCAAATATGGTTGAAGCGTTTCTAGTCTGGAAATTATAGTGTAAAAGATGAGGTTCACTCTGGACGTCCTGTCACGCATAAAATCAGTGTCATCTTTGAAAAAGTGGAGCAAGATCGATGTATATTACTGAAAAACTGGACCCCGATTCTATTAAGTTGCCATATCACTGACACTGCAAAAAATGTCATGAAATTTTAGACTTTATTGTTATACGCTTAAAGTTCAAAATTAAAATTTATTAAATAAATATCATTACATGCTTCATTCACTCTAAAAGAAGTGATTTAATTTTAGGTTTTAAAAAGATGAAGGTAAAGTCTAAAATCAAATGTCATTTTTTGCATTGTCTGTGGTATAGGTAGATAGATAATTCTTTATTGTACACCAACATATTTACAGTAGGACAAGTAGGTAGTATGTATACAGTTCAATGTACAATGGGCGTTCAATGTACATGTGGTATGACAGTGGCTTTGACCAGACATAAAATTACCGGAATCCAGTCCCTATATGTTGATCACAGAACAGTTTTACGTCATTTATAAAAGTCTAGGTACAAGAAAAATCTTGAAATTTTGGTACCACATGATCTCATTGAGAGAAACATAATGCAATGTGTTTCCAAATGCGATTCTTTGTTTAAATGTAACAGATCAAATTATTTCTTCAAACGGTTGATTATGGGTGATGAAAAATGAGTCACTTAAGTTAAAATATGCAAAACAGATCGTGGTCGAAGCATAGAATAACTGTCATAGACCGTGGTAAAACCCGGCCTAACTCGGAACTAAGTAATGCTGCGTGTATGGTGGGATTGGAAAGGAATCGTACACTATAAGCTATTGCGGCCGGGTAAAACTATCGATTCTGATCTCTACTGTCAGCAACTGATGGGATTAAAATAAACCACTGAAAAAGCCGTCCGGGGCTGGCGACCTGAGAGGGTGAGGTATCCCATCGTGACAATGTCAGACCGCACTCTCAACTTTTGCTGAGTGGCTATGAAGTTGAGAGAGTGGGGTGTGTTGATCCATTCTCCGTGTAGCCCTGCCCTTGCTCCATCAGATTTCCACCTGTTTCAGTCACTTCAGAACTCTTTAGGAACCGTTATACCTGTCATATTTTTAAATCAAAAATCTAAAACCATCTACAGCAATGGGATCATGATGCTACCCACAAGATCGCAACAAGTCATCGATTAAAACGGCACATACATATTATAAATAAATAAAAAATACACCTAATAAATTATTTCCTTTGTATGAAAAATACTTTTGCCCAAACCTAATATTAGTATGGATATCAAAGAGTGCGTCTTTACAGCGCAAGATTTCCTTAGATGCTTGGGTGTAGTGGCTGTCGCTGCATTTTATTAAGATACTAGCTGTTCTAGCTAGTATCTTAATAAAATGCAGCGACAGTAACAGATGAGTCTCATGAGTCCGGCGCCAGCATTCAAGCGCATCGCTGGTCACGTAGCTTTGAATTTTAAAAATTCATGAGGATAATAATAAATATTTATTACTTTTTATAACTGCTAAGAAAAATATTATGAGGTGGATATTGTCTGTCTTATCGTGCTTTACATTTAACTGTAAAAATGAGGCCACCATTGTCATCACCACAATCGACCGTTTTCATTGTTTTTAAAGCCTCCACCTCAGAGCTTTGTTTTTCTACAGTTTCTCCGCCTCTAGGCACGATCTTTGGTATTTTAAATTTATTGGGTCTCTTCTTCCTCAATTTATCACCCAGCTGCAGTACATGATACCTAGCTGCAAAATAACAATCCTAGATGCAATAAAAAAATTGTTTGCAGCTAGTTCCGCATTTCTGAGAGAAAAGCTTGTGTCAGAAACTTATTCGTTAATCAACATGACACGTGAATCAACAGCTTACAGATGAAGTCGATTGATAACCGTAAAGTTCCAAACACCATTGCTATAATTTTTGCTTTGTGAGTATGGTAAATTATGTACATATAAGGTGAAAATTATTTCCGCTTGATCGATGTTAATATGTCTCTGCCTAACTCCTAAGGGGATTTACAAGCAAGAATGAATATATGAATGTATGTTAGTGAAGTATTAACTATTATTATCGCATTGTTCTATTCTTCAATAGCGTCGTTTATCACGATGGCGCACAGCGATTGCTACAAAATGCCATTCTTACACTATTACTATGCTATTACTTTGCATACACATAGCTCTATTATACGAATGGGTAGAAACGGATGCCATTTCAATTTTGCCGCTTGATCGTTTTGCTTGTGAAGGCTTTGGAAAAGGTCACCCATAGTTATGTATGCAAAGCTTTAGTATAAAGGGTTTTCTATATAAAATTCTACTACACCGCGGCCAATGTTAAAATAACAACCTTTTTAAGTAGGTAAAAAGGGACCAAAACATAACATTGAAAAATTATACGTAAACAAATCAAATCTCTTCTCCTTCGAGCTTCTTTTCGTTGATCTAAAATTTACCTATACAAATATTTTTATAACGGAAATACATTTTGTTGGTGAACGCAAATTTCAGGAATTAAGCGATTGATTGTTTGTGGCTTCGTCGAAAAACCTCTCCTTCAACCATTTTTCCCTGTACGGATTACACAAATAAGCTCGCTCTCAATCGTTCATATTCTCGTATTGAATGTGCAACGAAGTATGACAATACACGCATTATTTTTTAAGTCCAAACTGACTTCTATTTATAAAGAACGACGTGCCAAATACTACTACTATAAATATAATTCTACAGTTATAGCTAATAAAGATAGCTATAAAATGCCAGGCAATCTTGACAGAATTCCTAGAATTGGACGGTAATTTGAAACTTATTGTGGACCCTCCCTGAATACTTTCAAAGCTCATTTTAGTTAATACGGGTATTGAAGTAGTTAATTTAGCGTACAATAGGCGAATAGTTGACTCACACAAGTTATGATGCATACCGTTCTGTTTGAGGTATTGTACACTTAATATTGTTTGCTGTAGGAAGCACTGCGTCATGTACTGTGTTTTTTAACCCTAGAAGCCCAATCTAGGTAATTTTGACCTACACACGAACGCATATTTGCTATCCCTTTCGCACCCTTTCTTCGATCGTCGTGATTGATCAAACCAACTTAGTAGCCGCCAAGGACTAATAGAAGACGGCTGTGTCGCCTTGGTAAGTATCACCATTTTGTAGTTATCGTAATGCTGTAGGTTAATTTTGCCTATGTTTGGGCTTTGTGTAAGTTTTATCCCTGTGGTACATTTTTAAGGGAAGCTATTTTAATTGGATTGAACGTTGTATTTTCTTTTGTTTCTAACAACAAATATTATTTTTAGGTAATATAACAAAATGGCGTCATCTCGACAGCTGAATGCGGCAGACATATCGTGTCTTTTAGAAAATAGTGACGACTCGAAGCCATATGATACAGACTCGGGAGAGGAAGATTGCGTGACTCAAGATGACGTCAGAAGTGACGTGGAGGATGAGATGGTGGATTATGTTGAATCTGCAGACGAGCCAGCTAGTCAAGAGATTCTTCAAACTCCTGATTCGTCTAATGCGTCAACAAATATGAAGCTGCTGCGGCTGGGAGCTCCTACTTTGAAGCGTTCGTTGCGTGACAATATCACGAACATACTTCAAAGTGAGCCACAATCATCGTCGGTTGATCTCATAGATGAACCAGAGCCTAAAAAGCGACGCTACTGTGGATATTGTTCATATAAAAAACAGCGAAAGATAACTTCAGTCTGCATCAAGTGCAAAAAGGCAATTTGCCGTGAACACAATATTGACGTGTGTGAAAAGTGTTTATAAAGTTAGATTATTGTTATAAAACTGTTACTTTGTCATGAAAAATTTATTAGTTTGTCGTAAGAAAGATTATTTGTTTTATTTTTTTGTTACTTATTAACAACTAAACCAAGAGGATCTCATTTTGTACCAAATATTTCTATGCTTACTCATAGTTGTTATTACTAAGGTGTAATAAATAAATATAAATATTATTTTCTCTTATTTTATTTCACTATTAGCTAAAAAAAGAATACATTTATAAACATTTGCAAATATAACAAAATATGCAGAGTTACAGGTACATTCATTTGTGTAGGTCAATTTGACCTATAATTGGGCTTTATAGCTAGTAAAATATGATTGGGCTTCTAGGGTTAAATAAAGGTACGTTGTAACCTATAGTTTTATTTATTAGAAATTTATATACATATATATGTATTGTAGGAGGTAGGACATGACGGTATTCCCGTCCCAATTGTCCAGTCCGACTGGGGAAGCACCTCCACCGTACAGAATACCACGGATATGATAACCTCGTGTTGTGTTCCCGACGGTGACTAGAGCTCACTGCAATGTTTTTGTGCTGTCAGTGGGAAGACCAAAGGCTTGTCCTGATTGTGTCTTCTGTACTGACTGCACAGAAACTCTGTTCTTACAGGGTAGGCAGTGCGGGTGTGACTCTCTTGGTGTTGTGCACGTTCATAGGTGGTGGTGACCACTTTTCATCAGGTGTGCCGTGTGCTTGTCTGGCACACGGCATACTTGATGAAGTTTTATAAATAAGTCATGTATTTAAGATCACTTTAAGATAAAAATAAAACATTATTTTTTAATCGGTAATCCCGTATTAGCACAGGGACGTAGATGAAATACTGAAGAACAACGAGGATTCTCTTTTCTCTGTCACAAAACAAACGGAATGCAATGATTTATTAATTCATTAATTAGGTACATTGTATTTAACGAATCTGCTTAAAGCGTAGGAAGTCACAACAAATTCCAAAAGAGTGCCAATCTATGAATAGATCCAAATTAAAAGTACTGGCTTACTAGTCAGTTTAATGTATTATCTAATCACCTGGCCAACAGCGTTGAAGCATAGCTGACGTGCTGGCCGGCTGCCCGACATTTCTTGGCACTGCCTTCACTTTATAAAACAATAGATAACTTCATACATTTAGTTAAGTAACTGACAAATGGAAAGTTTACAGGAGATACCCGACCATCGAACAAAAATGTGGGTTTAGCAAAGACACAGAATTGAAAATTAGATAATACATAATTAGATCACTATTTGGCAAAGGTTAAAGGTTAAGATTAGTGATAATGTGGATCGATTTTAGATTTTTGAGGGTTTAAATGGTTTATTGATATGCTTTTTTTCGAGCGATTGAACCATTGCTTTAAATGCCGAGATTTATGTTCCTACTATCAGAAACAGTTGTTCTGTGCCCCAAAAAAGCTAATGAATGCCCTACCAAGCAGTGTATGTTTGTAGGAGCATCATAAATCGAATAAACCAGGATATTAAAAGAGAAAGGTTGTTAAAAACACTTAAATGCCTACAAAGTAACATTATGTTGTGTACATACATTACCAAACTAAATATTATCGTTTGTTCCACTTTGTTTGACGGCAGCGTGTTAGAAAGGTGTGGTATTTAATTGCCGAGGTGCTAACATGATAGATGTCGACCGAGGGGAATCGGTATAAATCACAAAAAGTATACAAGGTCTTGCTAATGAAAAGTTCTACAATAATATTTTAAACAGAACTTTTTATAAATTATGATTATCTTTTATTGAAACTTTTGTAAACTATTTTCTATTTTGTAGGGAGGAATAAAATGTAGTGTTTGTAGAGTTACTTCTATACTATATTTTACATTAATCTGTTTATTACGAAACTTTGATAAAACATTGTATAAGCCCATCAAGGTATCAAATATAAAAATGATAGGATACTGATGACCCCATACACAAATATATTGATCGATAGTTTTACTCAATGGTTTGAAAACAAATTATGCAATTATCAAATATTTAGTCTAGCAATGGAAGTAAAGGTACTTCAAAGAAAACGAACTTTTCATCTGCAATGACCTGGAAAGAATAGGTACAGTCAGCATCAGATTAATATTTACTAGCAAAGTACTCAAAATGATCTTAATACCAAAATCACAATTTTATATTTGCTATCACCAAGCTCAAATAGTTGTAAGCATCCAAAGTAGTCAAAACATCTTAGCAATCAATGGCCCATAATAAGATAGCAGAGTGTTCATATTGATATGTGCTAACAGGTTGTCAATGGTATTTAAGCTAGCAAAGTGTTCAAAATTTACATAATGACACTTTATCACATTTTGTATGCCATTCTTGTATAGCCTCTTTCTTTCATTTGGAACAAAAGACACACAAGAAATGAAAGGAATGGATTCACAAGAAAAGGATACAAAATGTGATTAAATGACATTATGTAAAGATAATTTTGAACACTCTGCTAGCTATGATGCCACTGAACGACCTGTTGGCACATTTCAATATTAATATTCTGCTATCTTACATAATTATGGAGAATTGATTGCTAAGATATTTTGACCGCTCTGAATGCTTACAACTATTTGAGCTTTTTGATAACAAATATAAAATTGGAATTTTGGTATTAAGATAATTTTGAGTACTATGCAAGATCGATCAGATGCTGACTGTACCTACTTAATGACCTACGCAGAATAATAAAGTACGTTTACTTTGAACGAAAGTGTATAAAGAAAAAAAGGTACCTAATGAAAGTTGTGAAAGTATTTTTTATCGACAAGCAAATTCTGTCAAGGGTGTCTCTGCAAATATTAAACTGTCTTTGAATGTGGATCGAATTTTTTCTGAAATAAGTTGGGAGAGTTAGAAATTATGATAAATCAAAATGTACCTTTAGTGGAAATGGACTCAAATTTCCGAAATGTAGCATCGACACTTCAATATTATATCCCAAGTATCTTATTCCAAACATGTTCATGGAACCTGCATTCAAGAATTCATTCTAGTTGTAACGAAAACGAAGTATAATACGGGTTTAAATGAAGTTTAATATAACTAAAATTATATGAGCCAAGATAGCTGTGACAAAGTAATTAATATGAATGTTTATGTGTCAATAGCGTGTGAGAGCCATGAGAAATAATAAGAATTGATTATCGTTCAATGCATTGACATAGATAGACACATAAAACAATATTTACTCGAGAACATTGCAGAATAAATTGGAACATAAATTAATGTTGAAACTAGATGACTGAGCATACTCTTAGATTTTGAATAATTATGGACCGAGGACAAGACTTGCTTTTGAACTCATGCAAGTAACAATGCTTGCAAGAAATTGAGTGACAGAATGCATAATCTTAGAATATAGCATATCCAGTCATTCGTTAACGATGGCATAAAATTAGTATCAAAACGTTAGTGCAAACTATTCTATAATATATTTTATAGAAGTAAGTATTTATTTCCCGTTGGATGCGGGCTGCTTTAGATCGGTCATTCTGGAAGCTTGTGGGAGAGGCCTATGTTCAGCAGTGGGCTGACATGATGATGATGATGATGATGAAGTATTTATTTAGTTTAGTTTCTTTTCGTTTTATTTTAATTGTTTATTATTGTATGCGTTGTGTTTAACTGAAAGAACATTAGTGATACATTGCATTCTATCACAGTCACGATTAGAATTAAGATAAAACGATTAGGCTCTGATTAGTTTTTGCGTGCAAGGTACGAAGTAATCCAAATTTTTAAAAGTCACTCTAATTTTTTATTAACTAACACGTTGAGTTTATTAACTTAAATTAGTGGGATTTAAATAATCAAGTACGTTTGCCTAACATTTTAGTATTTTTAATCAGAACTAAGAAATCTGTTGAGCAGATGTTAAAAATGTAATCTTTGTCGGTCTCTTTGTCTATTTTCATGTTGTTTGGATGATTTAAATTGTTATTAGATTAAGATTTTAAATACAATGGGATATTGTTCGAGAAATAAATGAAAATGAATATGAATATAAATTTTATATTAGAAATGTAAAAGATTAACAGTACTAATTTGGTAACATAGCGTTATTATCACAGAATACTAGCATGTTTTATTAAATTATAGTAAGAGTTACCTAATGATTTAGATCGGAACAGACTGAATGAGTTGGGGCGTGCTAATAATTGATCAGAGTAGAAAATATCCAGTTTTCGAAGTCGTGTAAGAAATTTAATGAGTACATAAAAAATCACACGTACCTGGTCTTCCTTAGTTTAATAGCTCATTTGAAGATAGTTCACAAACGACGAAACTCACGTCACAGTTACAACATATGTTTTCACTTGTCTCTGAAAAGAAGTAAAACCCAAAATTAATGACAGTTACCCAACTAGTCTTAAGTTAAATTCTTCGATTAAATTTTAAAAGGCTAGCCGAACCTAATAAGTCGCGGTAGCCTAGTGGTATGGGTAATGGACTAATGAGACGAGGTTCGAGGGGTTTACTCGGGTTCGATACCAGGTTTTGCCATGGCACACACCAATGACTTTTCGATGCTTTTCGAAGTTATGTGTGTATTTATAGCAGGTTTATAAGTGTTCGCCACCTGTTACATTGGGACCTTAACATAAACTGGCAAAATGTGGGTGCTAGCACCTCTGCCTATCCCTTCGGAATATAGGCGTGAGTTTATGTTATGTTATATGTTATAACCGAACCGAAACAATATTAGTTTTAACTGTGTACAGCTACAATAATTTTCGCTGTAAAAATTCGTAAAAACTGAACATCTGAATTCAGATAGCGAAAAAAAATGGGCTTTTTGTTTATTGCCTCTCGATATTCTGACTGAACAAACAAAAAAGATAACTAAAGTTCGACTTAGTTCGATATTACTCAGCATCAGTCGGGAATAAAAATAGAACTCGTTACTGCAATCGGTAGTAATGTCGCATATTGAGAGAGGCCTTTGTCCAGCAGTGGACTGCAAAGGACGAATTTATTGATTGACGTTAATATCTCTTTATGAGTATAAAAAACCGAATTTAAATAAAACTTTAAAATTATGTACCTAATATTAAAGTACGGGCCCGTGGGTTGGTCAAAATATATTGAAGATACTATTTGATTCTTTATTATTGTATTACTTTTTTATATAGTACGCGCCAATTCTAACACCTCGCCTGATGGTAAGCTAAAGGCAAAGTCTCAGGAAAGAGGGTCACTATCATAGCACACACACAAAGCATGTTACAATGGTAGCACTCAGCTTGGCGGCTTCATCAGATGCTTTTTCACGTCCTGGTTAAAAGACCCGGGACTGTAAGAAGAAGGAAACACTCAGCTGGTAAAGCATTCCAGGTCTTAGAGGTGCGGCAAAAAAAAGTCCCCAAATTGCTTAGTTTTTGATCGGATACTCTACACCGTGTGCGGGTGAGATCTAAGCCCAGCACTGTGTGTTGTCCTGTATAGTGAAGAAAAGGATGGGACTAATTGGAAGAGCACATCAGGACACTACTATCAATATTATTTGAACACAATAAAATTAATGACGGTATCGAATACAGGATTACACTAAAATAGCTTCAAAAAATTTTGTTGTTCGATAATTCCACAAGTAGGTAGGTACATTCCACATTGGTGTTACGTAACACTTCATATTTGAATATTTCAAGAGCTTCAAAGATTTAAGTCCAGTAAATATGATACTTTTGAAATGTAAACCATTTGTTAACTAAATAAGGTGTAATAAAATTAACCCTTGAAACTTTGAGGGGTTGATCAGTATCGGTAACTACACTCGAAAAACTTATAAAAATTATATGGGCAACCTGGGACGCTATAAAAACTATCACAAACAGCAAACAAAAGTCTTCGCCTTCTTCGCAACTCCTAAAAATAAAAGAAAACCCTGAGATGTCAGTGAATGCCGTCAATCACTATTTTACCAACATTGGAAGGCAACTCGCGAATAAAATTAAAGATGCGCGAACTCCCTTACCTATGCCTACAGCCGCTAATAATAAATCAGACGATGATTATTTGCGGGATTCTATGGCTCTTCTAGAAGTAGATTACATGGAGATTCAATCAATTATAAAAGACCTTCGGAGAGACTGTGCTGTTGGAATAGACGGCATCTCAACAGCGATATTGCAGGGTTCATGCGTAACCTTTGTCCCTCTCCTCGCACACATATGTAATTTATCGTTCACGACAGGAGTATTCCCTAACATATTGAAGAAAGCCATAGTACATCCAATATTCAAAAGTGGAGATGGAAATATCGTCAGCAACTACAGACCAATCTCAGTTTTGCCAGCCATTTCAAAGGTATTGGAGAGAGCCATCAATAACCGATTAATAAACTTCCTAAATTCCAAAAACATTATATCTCCTAATCAATTCGGTTTCAGGCGGAATATATCCGCAGAAGATGCTGTTCTATCTCTGGTTACTGAAGTAGTAGATCACATGGATAAAGGCCAAAGATGCCTGGGGGTTTTTATGGATCTCTCTCTTTGATACCGTCTCAATTTCTATTCTTTTAAATAAGCTAGAAAAAGTTGGAGTACGTGGGGTTGTGTTAAAATTACTAGCAGATTACCTAAGAAACAGAACCCAATCTGTCAGAATAGAAAATACAGTGAGCGCGGAAGAGACCCTGGATTACGGAGTTCCGCAAGGAAGTATCCTGGGTCCCACCTTGTTTATGATCTACGTGAACGATCTGTGTGAGTTATCTTCACGTAATTGTAGGGTATTCGCTTACGCAGACGATACCGCGCTGCTCATCCATGGCTCAAACTGGGATGAAGTGGTTACACACACAGAAGCCGCTCTCGCAAAGGCTATGACCTGGCTCTCCCTTAATTTGTTGACCTTAAATCTAAACAAAACCTGTTACTTAACCTTCGCACATAACAGACGTTCGCTCCCATCCCCGGATACCTTTGTAATGAAAGCACGCGATTGTATAGATCCATCCCCTAGCTGTAACTGTAGATTAGTAACAAACGTGGACAATGTTAAATACCTCGGCATTCATCTTGATCAATTTATGAAATGGAAATACCATATTGACCAACTAGTCAAGCGAGTAAGGAAACTCATTTACATTTTTAAACATCTACGTAATACTGCAGATGAGAAGACGCTCACTTTAACCTATTACGCTTTAGTGCAATCAATATTGTCTTACTCCATAACATCCTGGGGCGGTGCGTGTAAGACATCCATGTTGCCACTAGAAAGGGCTCAGAGGTCAATGTTGAAGGTGTTGTCTAGCAAACCTTTTCGATATCCTACTCGTCAACTCTATATAGATTTTCCAGTCCTCACCGTTAGACAACTCTTCATACTTCAAGAAGTCCTTAAAAAACACACTAGTCTTCCATATGATCCGGACATATATAACAGAAAACGTCGTTCGGACAGGGTATGTCCCCCGATACAACATAAAACTACGTTATCAGAACGACACTATGCCATCATTAGCTGTCACCTCTATAATAAAATGAACAAAATGTTACATATTTACCCTCTAAGCTTGTATCAATGTAAGTCTAAAGTAAAAACATGGCTACAAGACCAAAACTATGCATACTCTGAGGAACTCTTACGATCAGAGTTCCAAATATCGTAAATACACGTCTGTATGCATCAATAAATTTCTGATTGGTTTTATGGGTAACAGTTGCACGCACACACACACACACACACACACACACACACACACACACACACACACACACACACACACACACACACACACACCACACACACACACATACACACACACACACACACACACACACACACACATACACACACACACACACACACAACACACACACGCACGCATGCACGCACGCACACACATACACGCGCTCACAGATACACAGTCAAACACACACATATGCACTCATGCACACACATATATTATGCACTCATACACACGCAAGCACACACACAAACTTACACACACACACACACACACACGCACTCGCTTACGCACACGCACAACACAATAAACACGAACGAGCACACGCACGAGTATCTACAAAAGTTATAATTAATTGTTTTTATTATTTTTTTTTTGTTCATTCACCACCTGATCCCCGACAAACAGGTATACCTAGTTTGGGGATTTAGAAAATCTATATCCATATCAAGTAACCATGCGATGGCTACAATTGTGCTGTTTGAGATTATCCTTAACCTACCTGTAACACAGTTATTTTACTAGCACGGGGACGGGAGGGGCTAGTCTTGATGGCTGTTGCGGCTAGACATGTTAAGCTTGAAGTGTTCTAAGTGTTGCTTGATGGATAAATATTAAATTGTTTTCTTTTATTTGTCAATAAAACTTATCTTATCTTATCTTATTATATGTTAATTTTTCACTTATTATTTAATATTGCGCTCATGTTTGTAGGTAGCCGCGTGGTTCCCGGCAGAGTAGAATTTGGACCACCCCATCTCTTCCCATGCGGTGTCGTACAAGGCGACTAAAGGATAGGGCTGTTTAACATCAGACAGATATACACAGTCCAGACTCAGCGTCAGAGGCATGGCTCGAGTCAACAATAGTGCCCGGAATACGGCAATAGGTGGCAATACGGCCCCTATTACTTGGGACCGAATATAATTATTGGTGAAATGTGGGTGTTAATTCACCTCTGCCTAACCCTCCAAGGATAAAAGTGTGATTATATGTATGAAGGTAACATTTGTAACATTAATGAGTTTAGAATACTAATACCCCTTGTATTCCACTCTCCTAAAACTCCATTTTTTGGTTTATTGTAGCTTTTATAGGAGTGATTGTCGTCTGAAAGGCGGATTTTGTTAATTCATCTTGGTAACTAGTCACATCGAGCCTTTGAGAATATTTTATCTCTAAATGTTCCCTATAAGAAACTAGTACCTACTCACAAACTTTTTTATCCTATGGTTGCTCTAAGCGCCATCACTAAAAACATCATTCAAAATCTGTCAAAACACTAGATAGCCACGAAATTTACCTTGATTTTTCAGCAAAAAAATACAACCACGGTGAAAATTTACCGCAAATACCTTATCCGAGGCTCTTCGAGTAAATCAGGGCTCTTATTAGCATCCAATATCTACATAAAGGCCTCAATGGGCATTCCGGTCGCTCCGTATCTGACGTCAAAGTCGACTGAATCGTTATGACGTCACATCGCTAATTATCTACCGCACCGGTAGTGAGATAAAAGGTCCAAGTAGATAGTTTGAATAATTTACGTATACTGAAGTTATGGTTATCTAGTTATAGAAAGTATGAAATTTTTTTTTTTTATTCTAGGTTAAATTACACAGTGCCAACTAGCTCGAACTATATGTTTGTATATATATATATATACTATGGGTTTTGGAATGTATCTCACCCTATTTTTTGTTATTATGTACATATACAAAGACCCAGTCCTACCCACAAAATATTATCTTTAAGCATACCTATAATTGACCGCCGGACTGTAATACTTTGTACAATCTACATTTCTTTGGAACGTGCTACTACGAGTTCGGTAGCTCATGCTGGATTTATTGGAAGAAACTTCATTATAATTTTGTTTTTATGTTTATGTATGTATGTAAATTTTTACCTAGTTACCTTTCATAATGCACCTACCTTAATTTTTATGTACCACCTATTGTGTTGACTAGTAGAGAATGCCTGTGGCATTGAGTCCACCTGTGTACATGTGTGCATGAAGTTTAAATAAACAAATAAAAATATTTGCAGTATGGAAATTGAACCCACTACCTGCGATTTGGCAGACGAATACCCTGCTACCACGGCACACAGTTCGTGATAGTGAATATTTGAATGATTTGAAAACGTACAACAATAGTATTATCGTGATTCAGTCCATTCTATCATTTTATTCAACAAACAGGAAATTCCACATATTATTGCGGTATCGTAACTCAAAAGAAGTTTCCGAGAATTTATTTAAAAGATTCGGTATGGATAGAAAATATCAATAGAAAATTCTTCTTTTTTGTTAGTAATAGAGTGGGGTTATCTTGCCGTTTGAGAGCAAAACAACAAAGGAGCGATAACGACACAGGTACTGTTGATACCGCACGCATACATTCATCATCAAACTGATCTATTCATCTATCATCATAATATTAGTTAGATCGACTAACCATCAAATACGAATTAAGATATATTTATCGACGGCTTTTCGCATTTAGCTGTATCTTCATTGCTTTCTTATTCAATTTAATTCAACTTGCCCATCGCAGTCTGGTTGCGCCGAGGTAGAAGCTGTATTTCTTGACGTGGAAACACACTCTTTCTATACCCGTCTCCTCTCCCGCACTAAAAACCATAGAATAGGACTAGATAGCTTCCGTCCGCCATTTGTGATATAGACACTCAGTCTCGCTTTGAACTAGCCAGCGTGATGACGGACCGCGTTCGCGTCTCTCAAAATGATTAATATTTGTTACATTTTACCGCTTCATAGACCTTTACCGATCGGATTGTGCCTCTCGTGTGTTCCTCAAGCGATCTAGTGATGCTGACGGCAGCTCCTGAGCAAGGAAGAGAAGATCCGTGTACCGGCTGCGATGAAAACACGTGTGTCGTGAAGGTTAGTGCATCCTCTCCTAATTTCTCGGGCTGCATTCACTGCCTGGATCGAATCCGCGGCAGCCCGGCCACCTGTCTTGTTTTGTGTGTAAAGCGTCAATAGAACAGTTAGCTGCTTCCTCGCAATACAGTCCACTCGCGCACGATGGCCCACGCGCCACCATTTTTGGTCCTTCGAGCCGGATTCTTAGCCGTAGTTCGTATTTTGTTATTATTCTAATGGGAATGAGCGCACCGCACCTAAGTGCCTGGTTATTTTAGTAGAAAACCCCGCATCCAGACACTTAGGATTAGAATTTGTTGTCCGTTCGCCGCTGGCTCGCATTGTACCTACCTAATACATAAATAGGTTAGGTATCATATCAACACTAAATCGTAGTTCGCAATTTTCGCATCGCACCTAAGTGCCTGGTTATTTTAGTAGAAAACCCCGCATCCAGACATTTAGGCTTAGATCTTAGGTATACTCAGACACCCTAGTGCATAGGCACAGTGTAATACCTAACGCATTTGGCTTTGTTTTGTTTTTTTTCAATTACGTTGTTCTCGGCTCGCGTCGTATTTGCCTAGTACCTGCGTGGGTAGACACGTGGCTGTACCTACCTCGCTCGCATCTCATCCCAATTCATACGAAAGTATTTTAATTTGAATAGATATTACGCAATACTTAATCTCGGAAATAATAGTTGAACCTAGACAGCGACCATCGCGTAGGTACGACCTTGTTGCTATGCGCGTTTGTTCAAGCGTGCATTCACAGTTGTAGGTACCTACCTACCTACGGTTATCGCTCGCGCCGCCTCGCTGCTCTGTACCGCTAAGATTAAGTCATTTCATATTTGTTATTTACCGCACTTTAGTTTGAGATTTAATTGTAAACATGTCCCCAAAGGTTGATAAGACCGGTAAGGTTCAATTGAAACTTTTATACGCTAAAAAAGAAATGATTTACTCTCGCGTACAATCGATCTATGATAATGCACTTAAAACCTCTGATTTGGTCATCAGAGATTCGTTCTTGTGTTCTATAGAAAACTTAGATAGTCTACGCGCGGATTTCGAAACCTTAGTACATGACATCAACGTTTTAGAGTTGAATTTGAATCCCGATTACTCAGTGAGTTATCAAGCCTTGTCGTCGTTTGACGATTTGTATTGTCGTATCAAACGCGTCGCTAGGAGTTTGGAGAAGCCGGCTGACCTACCCAACCCCACTCGCGACCGACCTAAGTTGCCACCAATTCAAATACCCGAGTTTGATGGTAACATTCGCAATTGGTGTCTATTTATAGATAGTTTTGAGAATACAATAGATAAGAACGATTCGTTGACAGATCACGAAAAGTTGCATTATCTCGTTGAAAAATTGACTGGTAAAGCTATAACCGTTTGCGCTGGAATTACGTTTAGTGCCGAGAATTATAATTTAATTTTAAATACTTTGAAAGCTAGGTATGAGGATAAAAGATCGGTAGCTAACGCCTATTTAGATCAGATGTTTGATTTGAAATCTATTGCGGCATGTAACGATCAAAACTTAGAGAAATTTCTAGATACTTTCGCGTCAGCTGTTCGCGCCGTAAAGAACCTAAAGATTGATGACCTCTGCGACTTCGTATTTTTGTATATGGGTTTAAGGAAATTAGATTCCGAAACCATTCGTTTGTTTGAGTCGGATCATCGCGGCAATAAGATTCCTAAGTTCGAAGACTTGGAAAGTTTTGTTCGCGAGCATATAAAAGTATTGCAGCGCTCTTCATCGAAACATGAAGGCGCGAAGATAGTTGTTGATTCTGCACGCAAAGTAGATGCGTCATCGAAGTCACTGAGGTCAACTCATACTTATGTTAGTACCGCACCAGCACGTGTACAGTCACCTGTTTGCTCTTTGTGTAGCACTCATCATTCGCAACTGTACAGGTGTCCTGGTTTTCTAAAATTGTCGCCTAGTGATCGTTATAAATTTGTTCGCGCTAATAATTTTTGTTTTAATTGTCTCGGTACTAAACACCGCGTTGTTTTATGTAATAGTAGAAATAGTTGTCGCAAATGTCAAGCGAGACACCACACTTTGCTTCATTTTGAGAATAGTAATGCCGCATCCAATGTGAGCACGGTTGGCTCGTCGAGCGGTGACACACGGCGGCCTGCGCCGCAGCCGCAGCCCGCGCTCGCGCGCGCTCCGGCCCGCCCGGTGACCGCCGCGGATGACGTCACCTTGTGTTCGTTCTCCGCTAGTGCTGCACTCACTACTGTGTGTCTTGCGACCGCTCGCGTTGTTATTGTTGATGCATTAGGTAAGCCGCGCATTGTTCGAGCGCTGTTAGATGGCGCTTCGCAAAGTAATTTCATTACTCAAGATTGTTGTCGGCGTCTTGGTTTCAATGTTGATAAGCGTTCAACCCGCTCAGTGGTGAAGGGTTTTGGAAGCTTACAGTCAGCTGTTCGTGGCACCGTTAAAACAAGGTTTAGATCTCGTTTTAATAATAATATTTGGTTTGACATGGATTCGCTCGTTATAGATAGAATAGCTGAACAGTTGCCTACCGTCCCGGTTGACACGTCTTTATTAACGAAATTTAAAGACTTGCCTTTAGCAGATGAGACTTACGCTGTTCCTGGAGTCGTCGATATATTGATCGGCGCTTCGATTCTCCCGCACCTCCAGTTATCACGTAAGGTTCAAGGGGGACCGACGTACCCCGCTCCGCACGCACTGGAAACAGTTCTTGGTTTTGTTATAATTGGTTCCGCACCCGCTTCTATGGATAGTTTTAGTCACTCGACTGCTTCGTTCTGTTGCACCGTCGAGCCGCCACTGGAGTCTACCATCCGCAAGTTTTCGCTCGGTGGCTCCCGTGTATCCGCTGAAAAACGCTTTCTTTGTTTGGAACGAAAGATGCAGGCGTCCCCAAAGTCGAAGCGGGCCTATGATGAGGTTGTTAACGAATATTTAGATAAAGGTTACATCTCACCTGCGCCTGCGGACACTGGCGGGACCCAGCCTTCGTACATTATCCCGCACCGCGGAGTTATTAGAGAAGATAAGCTTACTACTAAAACTCCGTGTAGTTTTGGATGGCAGTGCTAAGACTAGCACTTCCGTGTCGCTTAATGACATAATTGTAAATTTTCGCATTAATATTAGTAATTTTTAGCTTTTAGGACTCAACAGTCGCTTTGTGTTGGGCCCACTCTTCGCCCCATCGTTGGGACACATTCGTCGCTAATAGAGTGGCAAAAATTCAATCTGAATTGGCGCCACATAATCTCTTTCACGTTGCTGGCACCGACAACCCAGCCGATTGTCTCTCTCGTGGATTGCTTCCTTCGCAAATTTTAGATCACCCGTTATGGTTTAGTGGACCGTCCTGGATTCATGCCGCGTTAGATAAGTGGCCAGTTAGTCAATTCAATCCCACTACGGTTTCCGAACCACCCGAGGAGAAGAAGCACTCGCTTGTTGTATCGGTCCCACGTGAAGAGACCCTTATTTTGTTGTTGGCTAATCGCGTCTCGTCTTGGTCGAGACTGTTGCGTTGTGTTGTTTGTTCGCCTCTGCCCTCTGCCTAGCCAGCAGTAGGCACGAGCTCCAATCTAGGTTTATATTTTAGTTGTTATTTCCCAAACCTAGATTTAGATTAGACTTTATATTTGTTTCGCATTTGTCGTTTCGAAGGTAACCCTTCAAGCCGGGGGGAATGGTTGCGCCGAGGTAGAAGCTGTATTTCTTGACGTGGAAACACACTCTTTCTATACCCGTCTCCTCTCCCGCACTAAAAACCATAGAATAGGACTAGATAGCTTCCGTCCGCCATTTGTGATATAGACACTCAGTCTCGCTTTGAACTAGCCAGCGTGATGACGGACCGCGTTCGCGTCTCTCAAAATGATTAATATTTGTTACATTTTACCGCTTCATAGACCTTTACCGATCGGATTGTGCCTCTCGTGTGTTCCTCAAGCGATCTAGTGATGCTGACGGCAGCTCCTGAGCAAGGAAGAGAAGATCCGTGTACCGGCTGCGATGAAAACACGTGTGTCGTGAAGGTTAGTGCATCCTCTCCTAATTTCTCGGGCTGCATTCACTGCCTGGATCGAATCCGCGGCAGCCCGGCCACCTGTCTTGTTTTGTGTGTAAAGCGTCAATAGAACAGTTAGCTGCTTCCTCGCAATACAGTCCACTCGCGCACGATGGCCCACGCGCCACCACAGTCCACTGCTGGACTAGGTCTCTCCCAATGTTGGGAGGCTTTGGCCTACGGTTTCCACGCTGGCCAGACGGGTTGGTACAGGGTTTTATTTCGAATTTTCCTTCTCTCGCAGTGATGCCGTCTGCGTATGTTTCCAGTTTCCATTGGTCGCCTCTTACGACACCCTTGGAACAAGATGGGTGATACTTGTATTATTTTTCCGTCACCACACGGACGAGCGAGATAAAGCAGATAACGCTCGCCAAAGTAATATG
Source organism: Eilema griseolum (assembly GCA_963662185.1). NCBI lineage: Eukaryota > Metazoa > Arthropoda > Insecta > Lepidoptera > Erebidae > Eilema > Eilema griseolum. Next base: position 12,418,996 of record OY759252.1, read on the forward strand.
GTAGGTATAAGAATATCTCAAAATAGAAGATTTGGTCAGCCAAGGTGCGGGGGATATATCTTAGGTAATCTTACACCCCGGCAACCTGAGGAGAGGGCCATATAGATAGAGATAGCTCTGGGTCGGCCGGAGTGCGAGAGATATGCCTATCAACCTCACCTTCGGCAACCAAAAACGACCCACAGGCGTCGTGCGTTTTAGTCGGTTCGAGTCCGACATAACGTCTGCCACCGTCTCCGGTGGTGGAGGTATCCTTGGGGATTTTTAGCATGTAAGAAAAGAAACACCCCGGCAATGTCCCCACAAGAACCTGAACTGATTATGTTCTAACCGAAATTTGAGCTTAATACGAGGATCCACCGCTAAAGCGTCAGCTATGCTGTCACTGAAGTAATGAGCCTGATTTATGTGAACACTTTCTTTTAGGTTAAATTTCACATACAGTGAAATACACGCCATTATGTGACTTCGATAAAGCTGAGAATGACTTCGATATACATACATAAACATGGAAAGTTGTGCTGTTATATAAAATAATAGTACTATTAACCGCAATTACTAGTATTCACATGGATTAATGACCAGAATTTGAACCTAGGGCCTCTTGATGGTAAGGTCGAGTTACCACAAAGCTACCGACACTTTCTTTGATGTTAAATAATAGTCGATTACTATTTTATTGTCAGCATCAGTACAGGCCATCAACATTTCAGCGTTGTTTGACTCCGAGCCACTACCTCGATGCCCTGGCTTAATCATTCTTCTACATATGATTTGATGATGACACGTCAATTAGACTTCGCCTTGCCTGATGGTAAGCTGAAGGCAAAATCTCAGAGAAGTTGTAATATATAATAGTGACGTGTTTAAATATGTTTCAAGGCCAAAATCAATAGATAGAAGATAACAAAGGACAATCAATATCTGTAAATAGAATCTCCCATTTTAGCTCAACCATGTTCTCTGCAACCTTTCTTGTCAGCACATCACGCAGATTACTTTGCTCCAGTGGCATTGAGTGACAATTGTAGTTAGATCTCTCAACGTCTGACACAGACACACAGTCCACCCACTCTGTATATTCAATCCATGTGGCTACGAACAAACGTACCTTAATTTTTTGAAACTAGTATTCAGCATTTTTTACGTGCGAAAATTCCTTACAGATTCTTCTGCCTACAGCCTCGGGTCCTTTAAGCGGGGCGTGAAAAATCATATGATGAGGCCGTCAAGCTGAGTGGCACCATTGTAATATGGTATATACAAAGTTGGTAAAGTATTACAAAGTATCACAAAGTAAAGTATTAATACTACCGCAGTAGCCTGGTGGTATGGGTAATGGACTGCTGAGAACTACCGCGCTAGCCTAGTGATATGGGTAATGGATTGCTGAGACGAGGTCTCGGGCTCGATCCCAGGTTTTACCATGGCATACACCAATGAATTTTCGATGTTTTTTGAAGTTATGTGTGTATTTATCGCAGATTTATAAGTGCCCGGTTAGTGGGAATAGGCTCGCCACCTATTACATTTTGACCTAAACATAAACAGAGTTTATGTTATGGTAAAGTATTGGTGACCCTCTTTTCTGAGACTTTGCCTTCAGCTTATCATTAGGCAAGGCGAAGTCTAATTGACGTGTTCTATAAAAAAAAACCCAAAGTTGCGAGAGATAATTTTGTTACACCTTATATAAACAAGAATGTCGACCATCCAGCCAAAACAGCCGTCAACGTTTGTCATAAACGTCAAATCTCATTACATTCGTCATTCTATTGTCAATATGGTGGCCAACAAATTGCCACTTGTCTAAAGGGGCTGAACCTGTCAAGTTAGTTTAGTTAGTCAGAATATTCCCTCTATAAAGGAACTGGTTACGAGTTCAATCCCTGTACTGGATGTTGACTTTTCACCATTTAAATAAACAATATTCCACGACATTCTACACAACGCTATCTAGACCCATGGTAAGCATAGCTTAACTAGCTTGAGTTATGGGATCTAGAATGCGGATAAACATAGATACTTTTTTTTTGTAAATACATACATATTATACATAGAAACACCCAGATCAATGCAAATATACATATTTATGCATTTAAATATTTGCACTGAGCGGGAATCGAACCCGCACCCCCTGCATAGCAGTCGAATGCTCTACCGCTACGAGGTTAATATTCAAGTTTTTACAATATGCAAACTAATTTTATTGTTCCCGCGGCCCTTCCCGTGTGGATATCGACCAAACATTGACTGTGTCATTTCCAAAGCCTTACTATATCTCTTTACCCGCCAAAAAAAGTTCAGTGGGTTAGACGTAAAAGCGTGATAGACAGACAGAGTTACTATCACATTTATAATATTAGAATGGATAATTCATTCGTAACATGAATAAAAGGAACTTGAATGTTAATTCAGCCTTGTCTTACATGTACCAAGCCATGGTGAATTTCAAATATTTCTTTTAAATCAGAATTAGAATGCTAATTTCGGGTCGTTCGGGCCTCAAATAAACTTTTCTAATAAAGTAAGGCCGATTTCACACTATCCGGTACAATGTCGGAGTCGCACGATGATAGCCGATATCCGATAGCCGATACCATACCTATGCTATTTTCAGTCCAATACGTCAAGGATACGTCCATTTGATCGATTATATTTGTACTCAGATTTAAAAAAAAACCATGAGCTCAACCACAGACTCCTTAGAAACCTCTATAAATTTGTTTTTTATTATTATTTTGCTGTTGTAGTGACTTATTGACATTGATATTCGATATCGGGGGAACACTGCAGTGTCTGCTCCGATATCCGATATCGGGCCGGAAAATGTGAAAGACAAACATATTTCATACATTTTACTTCATGTTGGCTATTGGACGTCGGATATTGGATCCAACACTGATATCGGATCGGATAATGAGAAAATGCTCTAAGAGTTAACTATGTTTGTTTTATTGTGGTATAAAGTTTAAAAGTTGTGTCTGAAATACTCTTGAGGTTTCAGGTAAAACCAACTAAAGTTATTGCGGTTCAATGAGGTAAATAATATTATCGTCGGTGATAGGATATTAGCGAGCAACTGGATCTCGTAAATAAATATGACTACAAAACTAAAAGACATACTCAATTCTTCCGATATTTTGTTGCTCTGTTTTCTGAACGTTGTTTCCGAATCGAATAAAAAGAGATATTACCTACAAACCGTTAAAAAACTTCTTACATTTATAATCAAATTAAATAGTATCTAAATAACACAGCAGAGAAATAAATATATTTTGTAATTATTTTTCTTTAGTGTTACAAAGATCCATAGCTTGCGCTAATTATTTAAATATTGTATTCTACTTTGATACTAGGAGATATATTTATCACAAGAAATTGTCCGTGAGTCGAGTCTCGGTTATCACGACCGAACATAACCTATGTCCTTTCTTATGGTCTAATCTATCCTGTGCTAAATTGTACCAAAATCGATTCAGTAGTTTAGGTGTGAAAGTGTAACATACAGGCAGACAGATAGACAGACAGATAGATAAACAGACATACAAACAGGCAGTCAGTGAGACAGCAGACAGACAGAGTCAATTTCACATTAATAATATTAGTATGGATTATGTTTAGCTGTTTGTTTACAGCGTGAAATGCCTACGGGTCCCGATACGGCAACCTACAGAGGAATGACTCTATAGAATAAACATATTTCTTTCTGATTTCTTCGATCTTCTTATTTGTTACTAGCTGATTCGCCCCAGCTGTGCCTGTGGCATATTTAGAAACCTCATATTTTTTAGTTTTCTAATATTATTATTGAAATCGGCTGGATTTTTTGATATTCATGGTCACTGCTCCGCGCTTTTAAGTAGTAGCGTGATGATATATAGCCTAAACCTATCATCAATAAACAGACTATTCAATCCAAAAATATTTTTTCAATTCGAACTAATAGTTCTTGAGATTGGCTCGTTCAAACAAACAAACTCTTTATATATTTAGTGAACATTCCAAACTTTCTTTCCAATCCGTTCAGTCAAGACGTTCCATCTATTTATTCAAACTTTTTACTGTTACACTACATAGTTTTGGGAACTAGGGAATTCACAATTACTCTAAACTTCTTTAGTTCTTGTTGTTTATGTCAACAAAGAAATTTAAGAGACAGCTTCTGTAGCGTGGCGGTTGTGAAAGTGACTGCTACACAGGGGTCGGCTCAATTGTGCTCAGTGCAAATATTATTTTGTAAGCCTGAACATGTTTATTTGCATTTTTTTTACTGTTGTAATGACTGTTAATGATCTTCCTTACTTCGCGACAAATCTTTGTGAAATTGTATTATTTGCTGATGATACATCATTAATTTTTAAGACTGATAGACATGAAGTAGTACTTGACGAAGTGAATAATACCCTTTCTGATATATTACATTGGTTTACAAGTAACAACTTGCTGCTCAATGCGAAGAAAACTAAATGTGTAAAGTTTGCTATGCCAAATGTAAGACAGGCAGATATTAATATTAAAATGAATAACGAATCTGTCCAAATAGTCAATACCACAGTTTTTCTTGGAATAACTCTAGATAGTAAACTGCAATGGGGTTCTCATATCACAGCCTTGGCAGGAAGACTTAGCTCAGCTGCCTATGCGGTTAGAAAGAAAAGGTCACTGACTGATGAGGATACTGCACGACTAGTTTATTTTAGCTACTTTCATAGCGTTATGTCATACGGTCTGCTGCTGTGGGGCTCAGCTGCTGATATTGAAACTATATTTGTACTACAGAAACGAGCGATACGAGCGATCTATAGCCTCAGACCCCGTGACTCGCTGAAAGAACTTTTCAAAGAAATTAATATTTTAACACAGTTGCTTCTCAATACATCTATGAAAATATCTTATATGTACGAAAAAACCTAAATATTTTCGAAAAACTATCTGATGTACACAATTTTAATACGAGAAATAAAAATAAACTAGTTGTACCAAAACTTAGGCTTCACAAGGTTGGTGATTCATTTGTAGGCAGCTGTATAAAAATATTTAATAAAATTCCTCAGGACTTGATTAATATGCCAATAAATAAATTTAAAATAGAAGTGAAAAAAACTTTAATGAGTAAAGGTTACTATAAAGTGGATGAGTACATTGAGTATCTTAATGATGTTAATGCTTGACTGATTGACATTGATATCTATCTATTGAGGGAACACAGTTACAGAACAACTTAGGTAGCATACAAGCACACGGCCCACCTGATGGAAAGTGGTTGCCGTGACCTATGAACGTGTGTAATACCAGTGGAGTCTCATCCATACTGCCGACCCTGTAAGAACAGAGATTTTATGTGCCTGCAGTGCAGAACACAAAGTCTGGACAAGCCTTTGGTTTTCCCACTGACCGCACAAAGTTCTCCGCGGCTGCGTGAAGCGACCGGGTTAACATTTAAAGCCAAGATGACATATTTTAGCGGATATTAATATGAATCGTCTGAAAGAGAACTACTAAATCAATAAAGACTGTCTGCCGACATTTTTTTTTTTATACCACTAAGTTGGCAGACAAGCACACGGCCCACCTGATGGGAAGCGGTTACCGTGGCCTATGGACATATGCAACACCAGGGGTGTCACACTCGTGCTGCCGACCATGAAGAAACCTTCTGATGCCCCTCTTGAAGAACCCCATATTGTAGGCGCTTGGGAAAACCGCAGCAGGGAGGTCATTCCACAGCTTGAGTGTGCGTGGGATGAAGTTTCTTTCATACCGCACAGTGCGCACCGTCTCAGGTCGCAATGTGTGGGGATGAATTCCCTGCCTATGGCGAGAGGTGCGATGATAGAATGTAGCTACGGGCATCATGTCAAACAATTCATCTGAGCACAAACCATTGTATAGGCGGTAGAACACACACAGTGAGGCAAAATCCCTCATAAGGCTAAGAGGTTCCACTCTACCTGTGAGTATGGGATTGTCAACCAGCCTCAATGCCCGACATAATCCTATTTCTGTGAAGTAAATATTCTTGAGATTTTCACGGGGTTTTTTTATAACCACTTAGGTAGGCTTCAGGAAAGGCCAAAAATTTTGTGATTTAATGAGGTAAAAAAATTTCGTCCGTGATAGAGCACGTTAAGCCGTCGGTCTCAGTTGCTATACGAACATCTACATAGTATATAATCACGCATACATGCATATAATCACGCCTTTATCTTCGGAGTGTTAGGCAAAGGTTAATTAATTTTCATATTTCTCCACCATTGTATTCGATCCCATGTAATAGGGGGTAAGCCTATTGGCGTTTTCCGAGCACTATTGTTGACTCGAGGCATTCATCTGAGGCTAAGTCTGGGATGTATATATCTGTCTGATGTCAAACAGCCCTATCCCTTAGTCACCTTGTACGACACCGCATGGGAAGAGATTGGGGGGTCCAAATTCTACTCTACCCAACAACTGGTCTAACTGCAATACTTCGATATTGCAAATGGGTTAGACAGAGACGACAGTCGCTTCACGAAAATTCAGGTTCTCAAAGTTCTGCCAAACACGAAGTTGGACTTGTAAAAGCGGACCCCAAACTGCGAAGTGAAATCTTCGGGTTTGACCGGGTTAACATTTAAAGACAAGATGGCATCTTTTAACGGATATAAATGTGGATCGTCTGAAAGAGAACTACCAAATCAATAAGGACTGTCTGCCGACACAATCCTATTTCTCCGGAGTAACTTAATATATCCTCTGATCGAGTTATGCTTTTCCCCGACCTGTGTTTTCTCTCGTATAAAAAAATGTTTTGTGTACCGATGCTTGAGTGGCAATATATAAGCTTCTTAGATAGTAGCGTGTGATGTATATCTTCTTTTATCTGTACACGGATCTGGCTAATATGTTTAGTGCTTGTAACATAAATAGTTCTTTAAACGTACGGTCTATGACAAAAGTAGCTCGACATCTTTAATGGTCTCTTTGGCGTAGCGATAGAGCGTTCGACTACTATGTACGGTCAGTTCGATACGCGCTCAGTGCACATAATTTTTAGTATTTAGTAAACAATCTTGGCACGAACGAAAAATACATATTAGACAAAACTGACTAACTAGTGACTCAATTTCGGTTTTGGTCTTTTAAAAATGAGTTTCTGAACTGAAAGATTGTTTACGTTTATTTATGGAGTATAATATTTTTTAATTCCTTTTTTTTAAGGATTTTATTTGTTCCTATAAAACGATACAAGCAAGCACACACGATGAAAAATGGCAACTGTCATCATTATCATAGCGTAGCAGGGGATCCTAACTAGTAGAGCACTTCGTCATATATAATTATCGAAACGATCCAAGGTCCCCCCGACAGTGACAACGCTTGACTCAAAATATGTATTACTAGGTATATCAAAGTTATAGGGCTAACTAACACAACTTATTTTCGACTTGTTGGGGGCTGATTATCGTGACGGGGATTTTTTAAATTTTAAATTTAATTTTTATTTTATACTTTTTAAATTGATCTACTTGTTTAAGCTCTGTGATTTGATACCCATATTGAGGGAGTTGAAAATAAAATGTAATTCGCCACTTTGTGGTAGCAGCCATCTTGGATTTGAAATTTGTCATATTGTATGGTATCCTACTAGTCAAGCCCCTTCATTTGATACCCATATTGAGGGAGTAGAGAAAAAATATGTACTGCCTCATTTTGTAGCGGCGGCCATCTTGGACCGATTTTTTTCAAACATACCTAAGAACACTCCCGATTAATATACCTCTCAAACAAAAAAAACTAAATCCAAATCGGTACATCCGTTCAGGAGCTACCATGCCACAGACAGACAGACACAGACACGTCAAACTTATAACACCCTGTCGTTTTTTCGTCGGGGGTTAAAAATGGTAACTGTCATCATTATCATAGCGTTCATCCCGGTCACAACCGAGGACCTCGGAGTCCGGAGTTCACTTTCCAGCTTTTATTCCCCCATTTCCCATGGTCTTTGGCATCCATGGAAATGAAACCATTGGCTCGCATCTTTCAGGATGCCAAACTAACACTTCTTGGTTTTACCCCTCATTATATATCACCTTCTCATCTCATTCGAAGGGTGTCGTAAGAGGTGACTAACTGCGAAATTCGCAGACGATATCACTCCGAGAGAAGGAAAACGTAAGTAAAAACCTGTACCAACACCTGTAAAAACAGTAGGCCAGAGCCTCCCAACATTGGGAGGCGCCTATGTGGGGCAGTGGACTACGACAGGCTAATTGATTGTTACCCACGTAACTTGACGGTTGCCGCAAAAATAACACTTGACATGTTATCAGTTCTAAAACTACCAGCACTAAAATAATACATTTGATAGTGTGCTAACACAAACATAGTTGTTACATTTTCAGCAAAACACTCAAAGAGATACTGAAAGTGTTATTCATTGTTATCAACAAAAAACATTTACTGTTCCATGACACAGAAGTCTCTTCACAAAACACGTTAGTTATCCAACATTTTCATTTGGGATTATCGTTTCTATTTGAGAAACAGGAACGATGACGTCATCGCAGTTTCTAACCCGATTACACCTTGAATAGCGAACTGAGCTTCCATTTATTTTATCATTCCGTCTTGGATGCGAACCATCAAGACTAGAGATACTTGACTAAATATACTGCAGAAGCTGCATTATGATAATATTATCTATGAAATTGCAGGTATTTATGCGTTATTACTGTTATGGCATATGCAAATATTTAATCATCTGACTATAGAAGTTAAGGTCTGCAACACACTTACGGGTACCTGCATGTCTACTTTTGTGTGAAAACGATTGAAATGCGGGATTAATGTGATTTTCTGTTTTTGTCTGCAGATTCATCATTTCCGTGAAGCAACAGAACTGCCATCTGACCAATTGGTGGTATCGAAGTTCTGTAGTTAGACTAGTCGGACTTTTGAAAGCTCCAAATGCGCACAAGAACTGGGATAGATGTTCGTATGGCAACTGGGACCGACGGCTTATCGTGCTCTCAGAGGCACGACCAGGCCAATACAAATACTCATATTCATGCATACTAATATTTGCACTGAGCGGTGATCGATGCCTGATCTTTTTTACGCCTACTAAATTTCTGTAGAAATTTCCATGTTTTTATAGTTCTGAATCCCAAACTAACCTCACCAGCAACATTTTTTGATTTATGAACGAGGTTATCGTTTAGACTTTATGTCGAGAATAGAAGGTCGAGGGGCATTCAGCCAGATGGCATACGCTCTTGTAAAAATCCTTTAAGTGGGGCGTGAAAAAGCATATGATGAAGCCGTCAAGCTGAGTGTTACCATTGTCACGTGGTATGTGTAAGTAATGGTGACCCTCTTTTCTGAGACTTTGCCTTCAGCTTACCATCAGGCAAGGCGAAGTCGAAATGACGTGTTTTATATAAAAAAAAAACTAATCAAATTTTCGTCAGCATCACATTGGAGCTCTGATATGCCGTGAAAGTAACTTTAACCATAATGTCTATAGAAATGTATTATCTAACTGAAATCTTCACATTCCATACACCAGCACGCAGACCTCATAAATCACTAACGAGCTCTTATCACACAAGTTGCTTAGTTTGTGAGTTATTTGTTATATTATACAGAGTGCAGAATTTTTACGTTGTGTTTCTGGATTAGGTATGTTGAAACAATAGCCCACTACCTCACACAGTTCACCGGTTTTCTCTACTTATTTATATTATTTTCATGGAAACTCGCCAGATTCGAATACTTTTATTATGTTCTTTTTAGAAACAATTTGATCTGTGTATGTGCTGCGTCTTCAAAACAGCGTTTCAATTTTCCACAATGATGACGTCACTCAAGTCGCTTAGGTAAACTGAATCCATCATCATTGTCAGTTAATGTGTTTTATTATGATCGAATCCGAAGTCTACTAGTGATGACTGGACTGAAAAAGTGAACTCTGAAGAAATGTCAGTATCAAAATAAACGGGATGTTTACCATGTTTCATTGTTTTGAGTTTCCGATATTTCGACGCTGTTGCAAGCACCATGATCACGGAGGAACTCAAAACAATGAAACATAGTAAATATCCCGTTTATTTTGATACTGATGTGAGTGACCATGATTGTTTAAATATATGAAGAAATGATTCAATTTATTTGAGCTGGACTCAAATAAATTGAATCATTTCTGTAATATTTCATAATAATTAAAAACACCGAATATTTTTTAGGTACAATGTGTCATCACTAGAGGCAAAAAAATCCGGTTTGTTTTAACAAGTATTTTGATAAACCTTCTATTACATGTATCGTACCTATACGTATAAGTGGCACTTTGTGCTAAGTGAGTGGAGAGATGGCCCCAATGGCTGGAGCTACTCAGTGGTGTTTCAAATATCCTCACTATTTTATTTTTTATTCTAACGATTGAACACTGTCCCAACGTGAATCCTATTTAGGTCAACAGATTGTACTTCGAGCTTAGAGCTCTTTCTATAGTTTGAACTGCCGTTTGAACCCCCCCAGTTTTTTTTTATACCACTTAAGTGGCAGACAAGAGCATGGCCCACCTGATGGAAAGTGATTACCGTGGCTCATGGACGTGTGTAACACCAGAGAAGCCACACTCGCGCTGCCGACCCTGTAAGCACAGAGTTTCTGTCCCGTCAGTGTAGAGGACAAAGCAGGACAAGCCTTTAGTCATCCCACTGACAGCACAATTTCTCCAGTGAGCTCTGGCTACCCTACTCACCGCTGGGAACACAACACGAAGTTATTATAACCACGGTATTCTGCAGAACGGAGGTACTTCCCCAATCGCACTGCTCAATTGGGTGAAAATACCGTCGTGTCCTACCTCCTAGAAGAAAGTCCCCATTCTGAGAAGAAAGTCTCGTCAATCTATCAGTAGCTTGACTTGAGGCTTGAATATCTTAATATATTTCAGTGTATTGTGATCCTTACTCAGAACTTCTTAGATACTTACTTGGCAGGACAGCGAGTGCTTAATAGGTTAGTACATGACTAACTGATAAAAAATATTTCCAGAAAAAATCATGAACATTTTTTAATCTCGTCAATTACCGCCATTCTAATTTGGATACTTTTGACACTGATTTTATAAAGGCGGACAAGTTTGGTTATTTTCGTCCACGCCCGTAAAGTTGTCAAACTTAACTTAATTTCGCGAGAAATTGTTAATTTATGATAACTTTGTAATAGACAATTTGCTTTTTCTTTTTCTTAGACCAACTAATTTTATGGTGTGATGAATTTGTAAAATAAAAAATACTACATATTTTTACTAATATATGATTATTCACTTGGGTTTACATCAGTTTGCCAACTCCAGTAAGTTTTCTTCAAATTTAGTGCAAAGTATCATTTTAGTCCAAAACATTTTTTTGATGAACTGTCTGTAGATAAGTTTTAAACTATTGCGTTCCATGATATACAATAATGTTAAATGGGAACTCAAAGGTCACATGAAACGTCAGGCAAACCAAAGGTAGACATGTACCCTTACCATGAACACGTAAATTCTCGTTAACATTATTGTATATCTGTAGATTCAGCTCAAATTAAAATGAATTAAAAATCGATTGGTAGGTTATTTTCTAACAATTAAGTTGTGCCTTGACAACTTTCTTGTAACTTTCACCGTTTCTGAGATAAATAGAAAAAACTACATTTAGTGAGACGTTTGAGGGGGAGCGTACACGGGATATTCGGGGAACTTACCAGATATGTTCAGGGCGACCTGAGGAACACTTTAAAAATACTGAGCTAAAAGGTAAGTAAGCTAATTGACAGTTTATTTAAATTATATTGTTTAAAAGCACTCATCTCTGGAACTAATGTACATTTTTATTTCAATTGTTTTTTTTACATTGTAACTACAGTTCTTAAGAAAGTTTATAAGTTCTATAATTTGATACAATGATCCTTGGGAGCCGAGTGATAAGAAAAAATATGAGAAAGACATGAGGCTATGTAACACCGTGGAATAGGATTGATTATGGCGAGTGAAACCGTAGGGCACAGTTAGTATACACATAATCTTAAAAATAATCATGGAATCCTTTCGGAATTACTATGAGACACAGAGAACATTATCACCACATTCTATCTAATTCGATGTATTAAAATTATCAGAATTTACAACTTCGTGAATAAATTTAACGATTTACAAATGATAATATCTACCACTCCGAGAATATTAAAACAATGACAAGAACACTTCACCGGATTACTTTTGATGTGAAATACGCCTTGGGCATAAACCGCCTCGTATGCCGTGACGGCACGTCAGACGGGAAATTCTCTCGTTACGTCTGCCGTCATACGTCATTCCAATTTCACATCTGTCGGACGTCTGAAGACAGTCAGTTTTTACTTACTGAATTATTTTCACTGTAGGAATCATTTTGAAACAGAACATGTCTATAATATGGTTTACCATTATCATTATCGTATTTCTCTGAGCCTCTTTCCAACTCAGTTGAGGTCGGCTTGATGCGGCTGAACTTTGATATTTGCCGTGAAACGACTGCCATCTGACCTCGATATGGTTTACCATTCTAATATTATAAATGCGAAATTAACTCTGTTTTTCTGTGGGTGTCGTAGAAGGCGACTGAGGGATAGGGCTGTTCTCCATTCAACAGTAAATGCACAGCCCAGAACTAAAATACAACTATTACACATAAAAAGATAATATCTTGCCAGTTATACCTAAGCTTAGCTTAGCTTGCCAGTTATAGTATAGACTAGCAGCTCATGTCCCGGCTTCGCTTGGTACGCCTGTAATTCCCTGAAGGAACAGGCAGAGGTGAATTAACACCTACATTTCACCAATCATTGATTTAGGTCCCACGTAATAGGGGGTGATCCTATGGCCGTCTTCCGGACACAATTTTGACTCTGAGGCTGAGTCTGGGCTGTATAAATCTGCCTGATGTTAAATAGCCCTATACCTTCTATGCTGGTTCTAAATCTATCTAATCTTAATTGGTTGAGTAGAACTGGAGATATTACTGAAAGTTGCGATAACCTATTATATTAAATTATGATTCTATAAGCCCATTCACAAAAAGCTCCATTCACAATTCAGAAGTTCTTAAAATATAACGATAAAACCTTATTGGCTGTAACTGTACCGCATTAGGCCGATGGTGGGCGATGGTATCTTTCCAGTGTTCCAATTACAATCGGAGATAATCTCCCAGTCTTTAAATTAGCCGAGGGAATATGACTTCGAACAAAAGCTGCTCAGTCGGGCCAATGATATTGAAAGAATTGATTGAATTATTCCTTTGTGCTCGGGTTCTTGTACAATAATTCTATAGCTTTTGATCTCTATTGTAAACCTATCTATCTTAATACTATCGTGCCCGTTAGTATTTAGAGAGATAGGATATAGGATAGAAGGTAGTACCTATAGAAACATGTAATCTAATAGTAAATGGAAAAACCGGATGTGAGATTTTATTGCTTGGTTATTTTTGCACCAGCTTTTCCTTGTAAATATGTCTGCAAATATAAAAACTGCTGTTGCCCGCAGCTCTGCCTGTGGGGCCGTTGGTTATCGCGACCGAACATAGTCTATGTATGTCCTTTCCTAAGGTCGATAAATCGGTTCAGTAGTTTATGCGTGTGTGTATCAGATAAACAGAAATCCCGCGACCTTGGTTGCTGAAAAGTGGCCAAAACGTTTAAATGTAAATATTACTAAGTAAATGGTTTTATTTCAATAAATGATATTTGTGTAAACTTTAGACAGTATCAGACAGACCTTGTCCCGTGTGGTAACGGAGAAAGAATACAAGTACCACCACCCCATCTCATCCTAAGGGTCTCGTAAGAGGCGACTAACGAAAAATTACGCAGCCGATACCACTGCGAGAGAAGGAACACTCAAAACCCTGTACCGAACCGTCTGGCCAGCTTGAAAACAGTAAGCCAAAGCCTCCCGACATTGGAAGAGGCTTATGTCAAGCAGAAGACTGACAGTTACAAGGGAGGAGCAGTGGGCAACATCCAGATTCTCAATAAAAAAGTTAATATGTACTATACTACCTAAATATTAGAAAATACTCAATGAACTTTGTGAACAGCTGTTATCGTGAGATCGGTTGATATCCCGATCGTGCAACCTGTTGCTATCTGTTGCTCCAACAAGTGCTTCTATAATATATTTCGAAGAAGTGATATCGACAACCAATGTATTCTAGGTTAGTATTTATACCAGTTATATTTAAAGGGAAATCGTTGTAAGCATATGAATGTATGTAAATTATGAGTATTTATAACATATGTACAGATTTCAGTGGTATATACAGAATATTCATTCATTGCAGGGTAACTGTATATGCTTCTGCAACGGGTAAGCAGGGCGTTACCAATAACCTTGGGGTCCAAGCCAACCTCATCTGCAAATCAGTACACCTGCTAAATAAAGGAAAATATTGCACGATTAGCGCTCAGGATTCGGAGGTCAGACGATAGTAGTTCTTGGAAAAATCCAATCAAAATTATTCACCCGTATAACACGAGTGTTGTATTCCTATCAATGGTGAAAACACTTTTGGTTCAGCTACATAAAAATAAGCAGAGTTCACAATATTTTCAAAATATTCCCAGATTTTTTAACATACCAATCCCTAGGCTTATATACTAAAACTTACATTCATACATATAATCACGCCTTTATCCCTGGAGGGTTAGGCAGAGGTGAATTAACACCCACATTTCACCAATAATTTTATTCGGTCCCATGTTGACTCGAGGTATGCATCTGAGGCTGAGTCTGGGCTGTATATATCTATCTGATGTTAAACAGTCCTATTTCTTAGTTGCCTTGTACGACACCGCATGGGAAGAGATGGGGTGGCCCTAATTCTATTCTACCGGAAACCAAATCAAATCAAATCAAATCAAACCACGTGGCTACTTACACGTCATCTAAATACCAATAACACCGTAATCCACACTGTAATCTACACTGTAATCACTTTAACGTACATACTAATAAAAGAGGCTCAGATTAAATAGCAAATAATCACATTGGAGGTTACAGCCCTCGCCTGTGATTACGTTACCCTTTTATCATCTAACTAGGTACAGTACCTGGCTTATTTGATATGTCACGTCTGAGAGAAGGCGACTTGCTTCAATTTTCACTGTCGCCTATGGTAATGAAAGCTTATTACAGTTATAGAGGAGTTAGAACCCTTTCTTTTTTCGATTAAGAAATAGAAAAGAAATAAACGGTTCAGGTGGGATATGAACCGGGGTTCCGATAGTTCGTACCAATATCGGTAGATGGCTCCCACCGTCGCTGTAAGATGGCTATATGTATAAAAGTATTTGAATGGTTTTGGGTGAAGGTTCCGTGGCTTAGTGGTAAGACCGTTCCCCCTGTAAGGGAAAGATCGCGTGTACGAATCCCGCCTGAACCGGTTCATTTTTTTCTATTTCTTTATCGAGTTGAATAGTTGTCATACTAAATGTTTTAAAAGTCCTTTCATTTTTGTAAAATACTAACTGTTACCCGGGGCTTCGAAGGTTGGGAATTTTAAACCCATTGGCGTGGTGGTAGTGAACGCGACTGCTACGCAGGAGGCGCGGGTTCGATCCCCGCTCAGTGCAAATATTTGTATGCATGAATATAGGTATTTGCATTGGTCTGGGTGTTCCTATGTATAATATGTATGTATTTACAAAATAAAGTATTTAAGTATGTTTATCCGTATTCTAGGTTCCATAACACAAGCAAGTTAAACTATGCTTACCATGGGTCTAGATAGCGTTGTGTAGAATGTTGTAGAATATTATTATTATTATATAGGAATCACAAAATCACAAACTTTCGCATTAATATTTTTATTTTTTCTAAGATTTTCTAAGATATAATTCGCGAGAAGTCCCGATACCTAGTATAAATATAGGAATCTATTGCCGGGATAAAAAGTATCCTGTATTAAATTAAGGCTTCCTGTACTAAATTTCAGCCAGATCCGTTCAACATTTGAGCGTAATTGAATAACAAACATTCAAACGTCTTCACAAACTTTCGCATTAATAAAATTAATAGGTAGTAGAATTAAAATTATAAATTACGTTTTATCTACTCCAAAAATATATAATAGTGTAGTCGCTCTACAAAATCGAAACCAGACGATATTCACCAAATTCTCGCTCTTCTTCCCGAGTTGCTAAATTAAAAGCCGTATACTATACCTATTTAATGTCCACTTTGAGTGCTTACTTATAATGGACACAATATAACCATAGTTGCCCGTTAGTTTGAACTTCAAAATGCTATAAAAGTTAATGTTGGAAACCCAAACAATTAAAAGTTTTTAGCTGAGTTCCATAGTTTAATGCTTAGATAGAAACTGTACTGAATACCCTTTTTGTTTCTGTATAAATATTAAACCAGTAACTCTTTATGATATTGTAACAATCTAATAGTATTAAATGAGGAATTCTATTATTATTACCTATTGCATTAATTTATTACTAGTATACCTATATAATTTAGACAGAATCTCGGCAACCGCTCTAAGAGTGTTTACATAAAGAAAAATTAAATTAAAACCTTCTGTTCTTGTACTGAGACTAGCGCTTTCAACCAAACAAACACACTTTGCATCTTTAATATGATAATAATAATAGTTCGTTACATCTGAAATAGCCGTTTTCTTTTGAAGAAATTGGAGGAAACCCAATTTTCAGTACAAACATATCTGCATTTTTTTAGGAATGACATATCCAAATTTTATGGTATTTTTCTGTGTATGAATGAGGCAACATTAGACTTGTTTTTTTTTTATATGTGCGCAAAATCCCCACGGAAGAGGTTATGTCTGACTCGAACCGACTAAAACGCACGCTGCCTGTGGGTCGTTTTGGTTGCCGGAGGTGAGGTTGGCAGGAATTTCCCTCGCACCCCGGCCGACCCAGGGCCATCTTTCACGATCTGGCCCTCTCCTCGGGTGTGTTTGTGTCCAACATTAGACTAACAAACACTTTTATTACATTTTTGAAAAGGGACAGTTGTAAAAAAATAATACGAAATTTATATCGAATTGTTGTAGAATCTTGAAATCAACTTTCAAAAAAATTTAAATAAATGGCTATTTACTACAGGAATAACAAACTCATGAATCTGTAAGAAAACTTAAAAGAATAATATTATTTATTGCTTTAAAGAATTGTGGCTTCTCAAGGGTAACGTTTACCCGTATAAAGCTTTAAATATTACGTTTGTTTGATAACGATTGGTTGAGTTGAAGATATGGCAAAAAGTCAAAACTTCGTATACATGCGAGGAGAGCCGCGGGCTCATTTATAATGTTTTAATGCAAATGTTATTAAAGTATATTTATTATATTAGTAGGTCTGAAGCAAAACTTCCAAAAATGCTTGAATAGTTTTGTCTTCCCTTGTGAGCAAAAGGAGTCGCTCAGTTCTCGCTGTGTTGAGAACTTTCCATAATTACGTTCCTTTGAACACAAAGATTACATGGAGCGTGAAGAATATTGATAGTATCATTAAACGCTAAAAGGTTTTGCCAATTTATTCATTTCAAAATACAAATTTGTAGGAAAGGAGTATTAATTTATTGCAAACGTTTCTATAAAATGAGATTAATGTTGATTCTGTAAGAATCTGTTACAAATATTTGAGAAATTTAGACCTTAATATTACAAATTAAGAAAATAAACCGGTACTCCAATATTTTGGAACTGACGTTTTAATAGCGTTGTCTAAAAAGTTTGTACACCAAGTTATGAATAAAAACCTTATCATTTTAAAATGCATTATATTGTGATAATACTGGGAATTTATAATTGTGCATTATAAGTAATTGTTAGAATTCAATTCAATTTAAACATAAAATTAGTTGTACCTACCCATCCAATGTTTGCATGTCACGATGGTTGACAAAATGTGTCTTATGCTCATAAATTGTTTGTCACCTTTGTACTTATCACATTTTATGCAAATGAAAATAAATAAATATTATCTCGTATATATTTTGGTCTCTGTTGATTTAGAATAAATTCATGCCATCTTTAAATTAATTACATTATGTAAAGGCACAAAAGTATAAAAAATAGCAGAACCATCTGGTGAAACTCACGTAGCTAAAATCTGTAGGTATTTATAAATAAAATGCTAATGCACACCTGACTACCGGTTTGCATGTATTAAAACAATTACGAGTATTAAGAAGAATCATAAGAAGCGAAATGCATATAACATGATGATAACAAGTTAGGAGATGCTGTTTCTGTCTAACTCTAACGCTATTAAAAAGAGCGTAACTTTCTAAATGTTTGTACAGTCATTGGATAAAAGGGCCAAAGCTGAAACTACTAAACACATACTAATTAAATACCTTTGAACGGGTAAGAAGGTATAAAACAGATTAAACTAGAATGCTATTACCGTAATGAAAAGCAATATTTCCTAACTTAGGCAATCAGTGATATTACTTTAACAGAAAGTATAGACTGAATAACATTTTAACCCTTCCATACCATAAGGCATTGAGTTTTTGTCAGTGGTTATATTATGAAGCAGTTTATATCCATTTCTAATAAGAAAGAACACGAGAATGCTAGAGTTTTGTGTAATTCAATTTTAAAATGGCTGTATGAAATTCATTTCGCGGTCTTGACTAATTTTGTGTTATTAACAAAGAAGAAATAACAAAAGGTTTTTTAAGAAAATACGGTGTAAAAAGCGGTTCTATTCATAATCTTTTGTGGGGACGAAACGAGATGAATCTTTTTATTGGGTCCCTTCGCATTAGAATAATAATGATTTTTAATACAACGAAAGTAAAGTGGTAGCTTAATTAGAAAAAGGAAGCGCACTAATAATTTTACTTTTAATTTCAAATTTGAGATTTGTAAGTCTAGGATTATTAAATACGTTGTGATGAATGATATAATGACATTTTGATTATTTTAAATTGTTTCAATGTCTGGAAATAAATGTTGTTGCTTTTTGTTGCCACTTCTATACCTACTTGTTAGCAAAGAGAGGAAGATGAAAGTGAGGGACTCGTGGCAAAGTGGTAACTGAGTAGGTTAACACATTACAAGGTTATGCATTGGTAACTAAGTTGGTATTAGGGTGAGTAATCATTCTTAAGACATTAAGATCCGTGCTGTACAATATTAGTTTAGCTAGTTCGCTTAATTTTAAACTCATTACTATATTGTTTGTTAATTTTTCTTATATAGTGTCATGTACTTAGGCTTACGAACGCTGTGCATGTCTATAATTGGGTTATGTACTAGATATAAGTTCGCAAAACCCGTTATTTAAGTTTGAAATGTAATATAACATAATCTGTTGATGTGCCTGATAAAATAAATAAATAAAAATTAAAAAAATATATAAAATATGTATTTGTGTATAAATAAGCGTTAGATTTGTTTTATTGTTTTGCGAGTACAGGCTTAAAAACACAAAACAATAAACATTTCTTCAGTTAAAGTTTGACTTACACTTGACCAGTTTTCAGTTATATATGTACATAAACGAACAATAAAACAACAACAAGATTTAAATGTCTTAACAGAAAGACGTCTAAAGTTATGCCAAAGAGAAATTAATTTTCTAGTTTCTCAACACAAAAGTAAAATGGTACTTTACTCGGTACACCAGTACCACAATAAAAGGCAGTAATATTATATCCGTAGTGAGTTTCTTGCGGTTATTATACAACTAATAAGTGAACAACAAAGCGTTGATGGAAACTAAATCAAAGTCTTTAAGTCTAGAAATGCAGTGGTTGGAAAACTTTTCTTTTAAGTGCAGTTCCACTTAGTGCTCATTTTAAGGGTTGCCACTGTTTTCATATGGCAGTGTTTTGTACTAATATTATAAATGTAAACGTTTGTTGGTAATGGATGAGTGAATATATATAATCTAAACTTTCCATTATTAGATCCATCCGATATATGGATGGATATTTTGACATTGTTGACATATACACCCATTTGTTGATCTCATTTTTAATTTAGTTGTTAAATTATAATTATGATGATACATTTCAATGTATCATCATAATTACAAGTTTAAGCTATTCTACTGAAGTAGAATAGCTTAAACAATAATTAATGTAAGTGCTAGTACCTCTGCCTACCCTTTCGGGGATGTAGGCGTGAGTTTATGTTTTTTGTTATGTTTAAATTGATCCATATAATTATATTTCTCAATTTAATTTCAAGTTTATTGTGATTCATAAATCTTACTGTGCCTACATCTTATTAGACATGCTACAGTGATATCTACATAATTATGTAATGGAGAACATCTACTATTATCTATTATTATTATAATAGTGACAAATAATAAATTATTAATTATTTAATATTTGATTTGCACAAAAATAGCAGAATGGATCTTCATTAAAGGCACATAAATATTTTACAGTTGGAAAGCACCTTGGCTACTTTGAATCCTAGTAGTAGGTTCGGAAAATATCAAAGACCAGTGTCTAGTGGATAACTGCTAGTGTTGCATTTCATCTGAAGTGAATATTAAGGCCGTTTTCATATTATCCGATCTGATATTGGTATCGGATGACGATAGCCGACATCCGATTGTCGACAGTTTGTGCTGTTTTCGCATAATATCTGATAAAATCGGTCCGATACGTCAAGGCTCTAGGTCATCTCTCTCGATTTAGCCAACCTCGGGTGTGGGGACCATGAAGTCCCCAACTGGTCCCCGGAAACAGGGAGGTATGCCGCCGCCAGGGTGAAGGTGGCTCCACCCATCATTCGCAGGCCTATTCTATCGAGCAAATGCAATATGTTTATTTGTTCGATAGGACAGATATCAAAAAAATTGAACGCAAGGTCAACCACGGACTCCTTAGTAATCTCCACCGTTGAATATGACATGACATTTGTTTTTTTATTATTTCGCTGTTGTGGTGGCTGATTGACATTGATATCAGAATCAGGCGAACACAGCGGTGTCAGTTCCGATATGCGATATCGGGCCGAAAAATGTGAAGACAGATACATATTTCATACATTATTTTTTTTTTCTTTTTTAAACCACTTAAGTGGCAGATAAGCACACGGCCCACCTGATGGAAAGTGGTCACCGTGACCTATGGACGCGTGTAAAACCAAGAGAGTCACTCTCGCGCTGGCAACCCTAAGAGACAGGCTGGCAGGATAAGCTTTTAGTCTTTCCACTGACAGCACAAAAATCCTCCAGTGAGCTCCGACTACCCTACTCACCGACGGGAACACAACACGAGGTTATTATGGCCGTGTTATTCTGTAGGGTGGAGGTACTTCCCCAGTCTGACTACTCAATTGGGCGGAAATACCGTCGAGTCCTACCTCCTTCTACTTCCTGTCGCTTATCGGATAATATCTGATATTGGAGCCGACACCGATATCGTATCTCATAACGGAAAAATGCTCTTAAATAAATAAATAAATATTCTACAACATTCTACACAACGCTATCTAGACCCATGGTAAGCATAGTTTAACTAGCTTGTGTTATGGAATCTAGAATACGGGTAAACATACTTAAATACGTAGAGTCATAGAGTAATAGAGTCTTCTCATGATGATTTAGACCACAAAAAGTATTTATTTTTTTATTTTTTGAAAGATATACCCAACTTAAAGTGGCTACACTGGCTTCCTTGTATCGGGAGTACAAAAAGTTTAGGGTCATGAGGCTTGTTCATAACAAAAAGTTTGGCATTTGTTCATGTATTGTGCTCTAAAAAGGCTACAGTAACATGACCCGTGCATTACTAATGCGTATATTAGTAATGCATGGTTCATGTTAGCCCCTCTAGCTCCAGCAATTGAGATTAATTGCTTTTGTTAGAAATGAATTTCACGTCGGTGGTATGCTGGGTGAGATTTCAACTCATTACCTTTTTATTACAAGGCCATTAGTAAACCGCCTCCTTCTGCGCGCAAGTAATTCCCGTGATGAAGGAGGCGGGGCGGGGGTTTCAGCGGGAGCATAGGAGAATCGCGAACCGCACTGCCCGCGTGCTGAGGCAAATTGAAGGTCACAGAATGACCTCCGCCTCCTCCATGAGTGCAGGTCTGCGGGTGACGGGTGGAGCCACCCGTCACCCTGGCAGAAGCAGGCCGCGGTGGCGGCACAGCTCCCTGTTTCCGGGGACGAGCTGGAAACTCCGTGGTCTCCAAACCCGAGGAGGGCTAGATCGAGATAGACGGCCGACGGCGGGATGCGAGGCCTGTCAACCTCTCCTCTGGCAACTAATATAAGTAGGAAAACAATTTCTAAACTCGATTCCAAAATGACTACGAAATCGATGGATTGCAATATTATTTTATTTTACGTTGAATAGGATTTAATAAGGTTTAAGAGTTTTTAGCCTTGTATTCTTACTCGTGTTTTTGTCTTTGGAATTAAATTTTTAGTTTATTCGTGTCTATTTTTGGTTCTCGAAATCGGTTTCATTTTTACTACTGGACACAGCTTGTCAATGTTACAGTTCCGGGGTAAGGGGGTAAGTTATAGTATGTATTATAATATTAATTTACAGGTATCTTTGTATTTTTGATAATTTTGGATTTTGAATTTCATTTAATTTCACAATTCAGATATTAAACCGGGAAATCGTACACTCTATAGGCTTACTGTCCTCTCAACAAGCACCAATACACCATCAGAATTACAGACAGCCCGCTTTTCAGAGGGTGTTTCATTGCCGAGGAAACGGCCACCCACGTAATACCGGAATGCGAGGCAATTGCTTCTCAACGATCACATATCTTCGGCACAGTGAATGAGTCACTTCATGAAGTCTCCAGTAAGCTTCGGCGTCTGGGTGGTGCTAGACTGGCTGCTCTAGCCAGTACTCTACACGTACAATGGCCCAAAAAGGAGGCTAAGTGCGAACAAAAGAGTCATATTCCGTACCCTCTATAGACGCACATTGAAAAGGGCAATGAACATGGCAATTCCGAAACAAGAACCTTGAACATACATACCTAAAGAGCCTCTAAAACTAATCACAGCTCGAACCTCAACGCGAAATAACTAAAGCACCGTTTTATTGAACTGCGAAACTAAATCACCCAGTTGGCTGGGCGTATTTATTTGCTTTCAATTTGTTTCGATACCATTGGTGTATCTCTGAGTGTATAGCCAGTCAGAGATTTTAGTGAATCCATGCCAAAAGTGATGTTTAGTGTATTCTGTGTGCCAATACATTGCAGTATTATTGAGTATTTGAATTGCGAATGTTATATGTTTTGCATCTGTTTGTTTGTTTTAACTAAGGCTTTCACCGCATGGGTGATCGATGCCGCGGCGGTCACGTTTGCGGCCTGGCTGCCTGGCGTGCCTGCACTGGTGGATATATCGAGCTGCCAAATGACTCACGGCTAATCCGTGGCCAATGGTGGCCGCTAAGTGCGTAGAGATTCAAAGCTATTGCTTATAAAATCCAGAACTCACTGGCCGCCGCTGCAGCTATGGTCTTCACTAACAAGTGCATAAAAAGCCTAACTACTTGTATTACAAATCATCCCAAAACAGTACGGATTTGGATTAAATTTGCTTCAGAGATCGAATAATCATCATAAGAACTTTTGCTAGCCGCGTGGTTCCCAGCAGAGTAGAATTTGGGCCACCCGAACTCTTCCCATGCGGTGTCGTACAAGGCAACTATGGGATAAGGCTGTTTAACATCGGACAGATATATACAGCCCAGACTCAAGCTCAGATTCATGGCTTGAGTCAACAATAGTGCCCGAAAAATGGTAATAGGTGGCCCAAAAATTGTTATTGGCCAAAAAATGTGTTATTACAAAGTAAAAAAAATTGGTTCGCAAGCGTCAGATGTAATAATAAAAAAATGGGTGTCATGTGACAATGTAAAAAAGTAAGTGTGTAATCTCCTAATTAAAAGAAATAAAAATAAAATTAATTTTAAGTACATTACCATAAAAGTTCGGGCGCCTTGGAGATACACATGCCTAAGATAATCAGCGGAGATTGGAAACTTTTAATCTTCCGGAGGTGAGCTAAATGAAACCAAACTGTGAGGTTTAAGGTTTTATTGTCCACTCCAGTGTGCATTCAGAAATAGATGTAAGGATACATTCCTAATGTATAACTAACCTTAAATTTAAAATTAGATTTTTATAAGCTATGTCAATATTATCCTACGTCAATATGATTCTATGTCACCAATGCACTTTTAGGTTATTTTGAAGTTTAGATTTAAAATATAATTAAAGTAAGCTCACGGCATCCCTCGGCGAGTATATGTAAACACAGCAGCGGGAAAGCTCGTAGCAGGCGAGGTTATTACGTAGGACCGAATATAATTATTCGTGAAATTAGGGTGTTAATACACCTCTGCCTAACTTTCCAGGGATAACGGCGTGATTATATGTATTTATGTATGTAAGAACTTTTGCGCAATTGAGTTGAGGTCGGCTTTTCAGTTAAACTCGAAGCGGACGAACTTTGGCTACCACAATCCTCTGGCAATATCTAAGTAGTTTATAGAAAATGAATAGTCTGAAATTGTATGTATATAATGTAAATCAATAAAATATCTACTTATTAGATTACACAGACTGAGGCTCGACTTCAACCCAGCTACTCTCACTTCACAACCCTTCTAGTAAAGGAATGTGTGAAGAATTCCACGCTTTAGATTACATATTCACAAACCGCTAACCCTTCAATTTTACACCACGACAGCGCTTTACCGCAGCGTGCAAATTTATCATTATCGATACACGAGACACACGCTACAAAAATCATTGGAGTGTATAATAGGACCCAAGATGGACATTTCTGTGGACTGCGCCACTGGCAATGAACTCTTAAACTCCTAGTGCTGCTTATAAGACAAAGATGAGACAACATCTTATTGAAAACCCTCAATATATTATAAAAAAGGTTTTATAATAGCTTTCAGAATAATTTACAATCAGTATTTTAATTGTATGTATCCAACATCAAATAAATGATATACATAACACAAACTCACGCTTATATCCCCGAAGGGGTAGGCAGAGGTGCTAGCACCCACATTTCACCAGTTTATGTTTAGGTCCCAATGTAATAGGTAGCTAGCCTATTGCCATTAACCGGACGCTTATAAATCTGCGATAAATACACACATAACTTCGAAAATAATCAAAAAGTCTTTGGTGTGTGCCATGGTAAAACCTATGATCGAACGCGAGACATCGTCTCAGTAGTCTACCACTAGGCTACCGCAGTTTAATTAAAATAAATATTATAAATAATTTAAACCCTTAAAAGTAGTCTTATTTCAATATGTAGCATTCGCACAAACTTAAGTAGGTAAGTTTCGTATTTACAGGGCTCTTTTCTCACAGGCTTACACTAATGACTTGATAGATTTTCATGCTGTACTTAAATATAGAAATACTATTTGCTACCTCCTATTATTTGCAGACTATTTTCGATAGGAGGTAGGACACGGCGGTCACCGCCCAATTGAGCAGTCCGACTGGGGAAGTACCTCCGCCCTACAGAATACCGCGGGTATAATAACTTCGTGTTGTGTTCCCAGCGGTGAGTAGGGTAGCCAGAGCTCACTGGAGAATTTGTGCTGTCAGTGGGAAGACTAAAAGCTTGTCCTGCTTTGTCTTCTACACTGATAGCACAGAAACTCTGTACTTAAAGGGTTGGCAGCGTGACTGTGACTCCTCTGGTGTTACAAACGTCCATTGGTCACGGTAACCACTTTCCATCAGGTGGGCTTGTCAGTCACCTAAGTGGTATAAAAAATAAAATAAAATAAACTAAACTAATTTACTGATTTTCTGACAATAAACCCAATGTTTTAGGCTTTAAGTATTACTGTTTGAGCATACCAGCGTCTAGACATAGCGACAAAAGGGGATACGACCTTCTCATTTGCGCTATTTCCGCGAAAAATTACGGATATCCTTATACGAAAGGTAAATTTGGTACATTGTGATATCATTCGAAGAATTATTCTATCAACGGGGAAGTAGGATCAAAGGGATTGTCCTATCCAAATATAAACACGACAAACAAAGGGTAAATACTTGACAAGTAATTTTTTTTGTGATGATAAGCTGTATTTTCTGACCTTTTTGGGATAGGTGCTGAATCAGTAACGCTGTTACCTTATAAATGCTGTAATAAGTACCGAGCATTCGTGTCATGTATTTACTTTACGTTTAACGAAAAAATATAGAATATAAAATTATCTGTATATTATTTTAAAACTTTAATAAACTCATTTGTTCATTTAAGACTTTCATTTAAACAATATACAGTTACAACACATACAATAATAATTTAAAAAAAAGATCTATAATACAAATCATAGTTACAAAAAATTATAGTAATACTAAAGAAACACTTCTTAAAACAGTGACCTTAGTACTCATCATCAATATTTTACTTTTTTTATCGTGCGTAAATTCTCTTATACTGAAAATATTGAAATTAGGGTTTTAATTCACCTCTGCATAACCCTCCGAGAATAAAAGCGTGATTATACGAATATATTGAAAAATTCTCATAAATACCCCCCACCCGCAGTCTGGTGGAGAAGTTATGTCGGACTTGAACCGACTAAAACGCACGCTGTATGAGGATCGTAGGTTGCCGGACGCATATCTCCCGCACCCCGGCCTGATCAATATTGCCTTGAATTCAATCAGTTTACCTTGGAAACTGTGGTCTGCTTGCTTCTTCTCATTCTTTTGAGTTATTTAAAAGAGGTGCATAGCTTTTATGAGAGTGGTTACCATTTAACATCCCCAAAGTAAGGAAAGACAGCAAGAGCATTATTCGTCAATCAGTACATTCTCAATACAGCTTCATTACGTACTCACTAGTACTATTTTAGTCGGCATTCAGTCGGCGATGGCGCGCCTGGCGCCTCCCCGTTTCCGGGGACAAGTTGGGGACTCTGTAGTCCCCACACCCGAGAAGAGGGCCAGATCGTGAGAGATGACCCTGAGTCGACCGGGGTGCGAGGGATATGCCTGTCAACCTCACCTTCGGCAACCAAAACGACGCACAGGCGGCGTGCGTTTTAGTCGGTTCGAGTCCGACATAACCTCTTCCACCGGCTCCAGTGGGGATTTTGCGCACGTAAAAAAAAGTACTATTTTAGTCTGAATTTTCCTAAACAATCTGTTATCAAAGGAAAAAATAATCTTTGCAGTCATTCAGTACATAATATTCAGAGATTTTTATTGTTCTATTAGAACTTCTGCGCTACAAAAAAAAAACAAATGCCCACCCCATTAATGGCGGCAGCAAGTAAGGCATGGTAGCCATTAATGGTAGTTTGCTTTCGTATCTCCTCATTTACATTTTTTATTGCGTCATTCATTGAAATTATAACGTTTTTAGCAAAAATAAGAGCAAATTGACTGCGATAAATGCATATTTAGGTTTTTAAAGCACCACCTGCCCCTTCGAGGATTTGCAGGCATGATTTTTTTTAATACCACTTAGGTGACAGACAACAATACGGTCCACCTGATGGAAAGTGGTTACCTTGGCCTATGGACGTGTGCAACACCAGGGGAGTCACACTCGTGCTGCTGATCCTGTAAGCACAGAGAGTTTCTGTGTCATCACAAAACAAAGCAGGGCAACCCTTTAGTCTTCCCATTGACAGCATAAAAACTCTCTAGTGAGCTCTCGTCACCGCCGAGAATACAACAAGAGGTTATTATTATTGCCGCGATATTCTGTAGGGCGGATATACTTCCCCAGTCGGACTGCTCAATGAATGTACTATTAGAATTATTGCACCTACCTTTAATTTTACAAGTTACTGAACACTAATAACTATAGAAAGATATTTATATTGAAATAAATCAATAAGTAAGAATAATATTCTACGACATTCGAAAGAATCCTATCTAGACCCAAAGGAAGCTTAGCTTAACTAGCTTCCAATTATTGGTACCCAAGCAAAATAATCCGATGTTGAAGTCCGGACAGCAGCTTTTTCGTGCTATATTTTTATTTCATGATCACGTTCTGAAGATGAAACTTCAGTGCAATCTAGGAGCCAACTCGACTCAGAAAGTTACTTACAGTTTCAGCAATCGAGCAAATAAAGCACTTTTACATTTTACTTTGAAGATACAAAATAAGGAAAAATATAAACTGCAAGCAATGGCTGCGGAGATTTTTAAGCGCTACAAAATGCAGTGCAGTGCTAGATAGGTACCTACTTTTAAATGGAGCGTGGTACAACTTTAGTTGAGTATAAGATATTCGTGCAGCAAGAAGTTATCCGTGACAAACAAATTTGTTCACTGACAGCGCCGAAACTTTGTGCTTACAGGGTCAGCAGCGCGAGTGTGACACCCCTGGTGTTGCACGGGTCCATTGGCCACGGCAACTACTTTCCATCAGGTAAGCCGTGTGCTTGTCTGTCACTTAAGTGGTATAAAAAAAACTGAACAACATAAATAGAGCTACCGCGGTATATTATTATGGTATTAGAAACTGGCTGGGGCTGCGTCGCGGAGCAGATACGTACCCTCCGGGGCAAGCTGGGACAACGTGATTGCCATACCCTAGGACGCTATCTCAAGTTCGGAAATGACCCTAGTTCAGCCAGGGTGCGTGGGAATCGATTTTGCATAGGTATTTAAGCACTTAAACTTATTTCTCTTAAACGTACCCTGTTTACGAGAAATAACACGATCAAGTAATCATCATCCTCGTAGCGATATACCAGTTGTGTCTTAAGTTTTTTTTATTTTTTTATATCACTAAGTTGGCAGACAAGCACACGGCCCACCTGATGGGAAGCGGTTACCGTGGCCTATGGACGTATGCAACACCAGGGGTGTTAGCACTTAGGCCCCTTAAGTATTGTTCTTGAACGATATTTCGGTTTATCCGGAAGTGACTACCGTTTCACCTTCCAACCCTGAAAGGAAAGTCTGCGCAAGAAGTTTTCAGTAACTTACATGTGCATTATATGCATTATATTATACACCCTAATGAAGCATTTTAATGATCCCAATTTATACATGTAAATAACTATTATTATTATTATTTAAATTAAGGACGAGCAGCAATTTGCTGATATCTTCACTTCATGGTGTTGGAGTATAGTCCAGTCTTATACATATTACTTTTATTGTTTGTTGTTCGCTGCAAGTCTTTTATCCAAGTGACGCTTGTAGGTGGTTAGCGTTGCAGCTGACACCACTTCCTCGGGCAATTTATTCCATAGTTGTACAGCATAGTTGTTTAGAGAGTGGTAAACTGTCAATAAATGTGCGTGTGAGCGTGTGAGAGTGAGGCAGTGCAGTAGTTTGATTTATCCAAATTTCCAAAAGAATACATAGGCTGCAGTAACCATTTAAAACAGTATAAGAAACCATTGGATTTATTTTCAAAACCCTAATGAAATCCTTTACAGTGGGTACTAGAATTATAAAACATTTTTCTATTACAAAATTTAAAATAGTAGGTACCGCGCGGTAACATTTTTTATAGCCGTAATATATTTAAGTAGATCGCGTACAAGTACCGCTCGAAAAGTATTTCATGAACACTTTTATTACCGGGTGTAAACCACACTAGACGGTAGTTAAAGATATCATTACTTCTGTAAGGTGTTTAACTTTTTTCAAGTATCAAGATCGTAAGCAAAGTGAACTGTTTATGTACGTTTGCAACACTAGATCTTTATTCGCATATTGCCCGGCTGAAATTCAGTTGGAGTGTCTAAGGAATCTTATTAGTCCAACGTAATAGAGGGCGAGTCTATTGCCGCAAAGCGGGCTCTTTGTCATGGACTGTTTGCTTACTGTTGGATGGAGAACAGTCCTATCCCAAAGTCGCCTTCTACGACACCCACGTGACGAAATAGGGTAGCCCTATTCTACTGCACCGAGAACTAATATGATTTCGACAATATCAATAACTAGCTTGCGGATGTGCCCACCTGAAATATTGTTTGTGTTTCCACACCCGACAGGGGGCACCATTTCCCAGGACACAAGTAGTCTAGTTTCAGTACAGTCTATTTCAGTGTCAAAAGTTATCCAGCTTCGTTCATCCGTTTTTGTGTACACATATTGTCTCAACCATTTTCCAATAGCCATTCCAGTGTACATATCACACAATTTTCGAAGTACATAGCTAATATTTCTTTTGACGAGTCTCAAGAAATTGAACGCAGTAAGTTTTTATCGTGAACGAAAGTACCATACATAGAATCGAGTTGTTATTTAATTTGGAACTTCCTGTTCCATTATTTCAATATTCCTTTATTTGGAAAAAGAGTTCGTTTTAGAAATGAATTAAATCGTGTAAAACATTTTTTTTTTACAGATACGTTCAGAAATCTTTATCGGTTCTTAAGTATACCTAAATCACATATGGATATTTATACTCGTAAGTACCTTTTTCCTACAACGTGTCAACAGTTTTCATATAACAGTTATATAAAATTCAGTCACCTTTCGGTAATACAGGTGGCCTCATTCATGCCCTTCCTTAAGCTAAAGTAGAAAGGGCAGACAAGTAGGTTAGACTTAGATTGGATGGAATCTCCGTTAACTTATTCAATATGTGTGTGGTTGAACACACTGTACAGACTATTTACACGTGTTTCAAATTCTGCGTGATGTGACGACTAAACCGCTCAGATAGAGATTTGTGGATTTGCATTAGGCTATACAGTTTGGATGATTATAAAATATAATAACTTTTCTGATAACTCTTCATTCTATGCAAAGTTTTAAGATATTTTGAAACCAAGGAATCCTATCATACTAGTATTATCCTACCATCCTGCTAATATATTTTTTTTTTTCATACAACTTAGGTGGCAGACAAAGATCATTTTTCAATTTGAACCAGTACTTCCTTAGATTATGGAGTTCAAACAAACAAAAAAACTCTTCAGCTTTATAATATTAGTATTTTTTATGCCACTTATGTGGCAGACAAGCATAGAAAGTGGTTACCGTGGCCTATGGCCGTGTGCAACACCAGAGGAATTACAGTTGCGCTGCTGACCACACAACACAACATTCCACACGGGCAAAGTCACAGACATCAGTTAGTTACCATATCTTCATCCCTTCTATCCTTTTGTTCCTATTTAAGTGGGAGCAATATAGCTCTTTTCTGTAACAACTTTTTAACGGGCGGGAATGTAATTAGAATTTGGAACATATATCATTCATAGCAATCAGGAGTTACTGGTTGGTACGTGCTGGCCGCACGGCTGGGCTAACTAAAAAAAACAAAAGCGCTCCTAATACGTCACTGTTCTTGTAATCAGTGGGTACATATTTTCTCATAGAAAGGGAATGAACTAGACTATATGACTCAAGAGCAAATTATTTTAGCCGCACTCGTATGTGTGGGTAAATGTCAGCTTCAGTGTCGAGCCTCTTCTGGCTTTATGGAGACCGACGGTCATTTCACGCTCAAAGTTCCACGGGTTTCAATTGACCCATTTATAAAGCAATTTAAATTGTCACCAAAACAGGACGGAAAATGCTTATATGGGACTCATTCTTTGACAAATGTATCGTAAAATTATATGGGGTGACGATGAAATACTTGTTAGAGGTTTCTACATACGTACAAGAGCTTGTGAAGCTCGTGAAGTATATATATTTACCTTGGATCTAGAGAGTGTTGTGTTGAGTTTCCTAGAATGTTTGTTTATTTCTTTATATTGAATTCGTGTAACAAAATGAGCTCTTAGAACTGTGGGATTACTTGGTATTGGAAAATATGTGTAGGAAAAAAATATATGTGTATAAAAAACATTGGCTGACCTAATTCTCTAAAATTCAGAATTCTATAATCCACCCTACAGAATACCCAGCTATAATAATCTCGTATTGTGTTCCCGGCGGTGAGTAAGTTAGCCAAAGCTCACTGGAGAGTTTTTGTGCTGTCAGTGGGAAGACTTAAGGCTTGTCCTGATTGTTTCTTTTGCAATGACGGCACAGAAACTATCTGTTCTCTACAGGGTCGGTAGCACGGGCGTAACTTCCCTGCTGTTACACATAGTCATAGGTCACGGTAACCACTATCCAACCCCTTGTCTGTCTTCTACCTAAGGTGTATAAAAAAAAATTGTTGCAAGGATTGCAAAAATTTAAATCGATGCCTATGCTGACCGTACCACATCGATATGTTCTGCAGATGAGTTGTAGTGAGCAGAGCTGACTTTTGGCAGTAAACGAACGGTGGGTGTTTCATAAGTTAGTTTCATGAGCCGATGAGTAGGTATGCATCACGACTCGAGAGGCCCCGAATTTTGAATCGAGGCCCCGTGGTAGTGATACCATACAAACATGAGCGTAGTATTTAATAATAAGTGAAAAATTAACATTATCATTATTTTATTTTTTTCTAGCATAGTTTCCGATATTGATCAATGCCTCAAAGTTCCGATTGTTAATTTTGTTACACCTTATATAAGGAAAGAAATAGATGACGGGCCATTGTCTCTGCCTTCCCCATAAGGAAATAGGCGTGGATATATATGTATGGCTTTAACAATAAAACTTTACATAAATATAATGCAATACGTATATACCTAAACAATCCTACGTGTTTGGTTCAGGCATCAAATCAAATCTTTAACTAAAAAAATAATTTAAAAAATGACCTACTTAGATTATGATTAATTAAACATGTCTTCTAGAACATTATTAACATCACTTAGATACTTAAATGTACATGTACTCTAAAATTGATTCCTATGCATTTGAAATTTGCAAAATTATGCGGTGAACGCAGTCCAAAATTAAACGATGACATTAGACGTCAATGATTCACGCCACTTCTGTTATCAACTGATATCTACTGCCTAATATTTCATGGCCATCATTAATGGTTGATATATTTTAAAAAGCGTACTGAGAAGTATGCCGAAATTAATTGTTAAAATTATTTGGATTTTACATCATAATTAGGGAGCTTCGTTTCGTTCACAATGCACTTTTATAGACTTATCTAGTCTATAAAATGGCTCACAATGTTGACTTTGCCCGGGAACCTAACCCTAAATCGTACAGTTACATGCAAATCATACTACGTCACTACTAATAGCAGGCACCACGATTCACATTTATTTTCCACAGTCCATAAATACTAAGCTAAACAAAAGATAAAATTGAACCACAGTCGCTCAACTTGGCAATTTGTCAAACGAGCTTTAATTGCAAAGATATTGTAATTAATTGCAGGTTCAGCTCAGCTTCACCATTTATATATGAAGTCCTTAACACGGTATATATTTAAAGGCTCATTATTTCATTCGTGACAGCTTAACTACCACGGTGATATACCGAACAGTTAATTTTCGTGGAAAAAACGCTAGCAGAGTGATTTTTTGAAATTCCGTACCGAAGAGAAATATAGATACTTTTATCGTTACTTTTTTATGTTATTCGAAACTTTATGGAGTTTAATTACGTGACTTTTTATACACGATGTAATATTTCGCTGAATTCTATTTTCAGGTTGGAAATAGGGAAAGTTCGTACAAGGTTTTCCAAATTATATTTGCGAATATTTTTATCAATGGTCTGATTTGGTGTTATTGCTATTCGTGTTCACTACTGGACGTTTGTTGTATTTGGTAAAATGTTACTACCATCGAGACATGGCAGTCAAATAACAAACAAACATTTGACAGCAGAAGATTTTGCTATACCAGTATTCGGCATATTTGTCAAATAAGTATAAAAGACCATCATCAGTGTGGTGACGGAAAAAGAATACATGTATCACCACAGCATCTCAGCCGGGGTTGTTGTAAGAGGTGGCTAACGGAACAATACGCTTAATACGCAGACATTATCACTGAGAGAGAAGGAAAACTCAAAATAAAACCCTGTACCAACCCGTCTGGCCAGCGTGGACACAGTAAGCCAAAGCCTCCCAACATTGGGTTGATGCGTTTGTACACCAGTGGACTGTAATGGGCTAATTGATTGATATATAATACGCAAATAACAGCCACTATGAAGTGCCACTATAATGTAATTAGATGATCTGTGTGCCGCAACGGTAGAACGTACAACTGCTAAGTTTGCTAATGATGTTGACTTGGGCCTTGAAAATCCCGATGATGCCCCGTATACCCTTTTTATTCGTATAATAACCCCCACGGAATCCCTACTGCCGTCCGTCGTGGGTGGTTATGTCGGACTAAAACCGACTAAAACCGCACGCTATATAGAG
Organism: Eilema griseolum; assembly: GCA_963662185.1. NCBI lineage: Eukaryota > Metazoa > Arthropoda > Insecta > Lepidoptera > Erebidae > Eilema > Eilema griseolum. Next base: position 12,453,268 of record OY759252.1, read on the forward strand.
TCTTTCATATTATGCTGGGGTGTAAGATGGCCTCATTTACTTTTACATGCGGAACCTTACGCTTAGTGAGTGCAACAGAGAATTTTAAGTAGGTTAAATTCTGAATGAAACAGTCGCGTTACGAATCCAAGGTTATAAAAAAGGTTCAGAATTCCGCATTGAACTTAATCAAGAACTGTGTAAGTATTGCTGTACTTTTAATAAAAAATGTACAGGTACATTGCGGGTTGTATTCTTACGTAAAAAATACCTTGAGCCTTCATATGTTCAGAGTGTAAGTGTTTTGGGATTTGTACAATGACATCCTGAATACAGAGTAGATAGTCTAAAATGTTTTCTTATATACATGTCACGGTGAACTCGGTTTTTAAATAAATATGAGTGACAAAAGATATAGGAACTTTATTATTAGTTACTAAAAATGCGTTGTACCTATATAATCTATATATTAAGTCGTGTTAGTTACACTATTTATGGCTCAAGAAGAACGGCTGTTCTGATTTAAATGAAAATTAGTGGAGATGTAGCTTGGAACCAGGAGACGTTCATAGGATACTTTTCATCCTGACATAAAGTCTCCAATAGAACAAGAACAAGTCATTGTAAAATGTGGTACAACAAAACGCATCTGATTTAGAATAACTAAACGCAAATGACAGCTAAACGTAATTTTGTCTATGGTAAGCTATAGGTAGGTTCCTTACAGGGTGTAGACATCCGCTAAGAACGGATTTTACGAAACACCACCCCTAAGGGGGTAAAACACGTAGGCCCACTACGCATACGAAGTCGCGGGCGGCCGCTTGTATTATGATATTACAAAGTAAGTATTCGTGCAGTCAATACGAGCAAACAATCAAGCTACCGTAAAATGGTGGGTTACTATGCTGGTAACATAATAAAATTACCCGTACTTAACTTTCTTATAACATATCCGAACGCGTACTAACATTTTTTTGCGTTGGTAACACTGATATGACCATATCGTCATTGTGAAAGTAGCAAATTAATATTGAATAATATTGAAATTGATACCCAATTAATGTAATTAAATCATACTCATAACTTCTAATATTTTGATTACAAATATTATGTCGCTGCTCCAGGGGTGAGTGACGGGTAGAGGCACCTGTCACCCTAGCAGAAGCAGGCTGCGGCATTGGCGAGCCATGAGTGCCTCCCCATACCCGGGCACGAGATGGGGACTTCGCAGTACCCACACCCGAAGAGGGCCGTCACAAAACAGACGGTCTTGGGCCAGCCGGAGGCAAGGGATATGTATCAGATAATCTGACCTCCGGCAACCTGCGGTCCACACAGTCGGTGTGAGTTTTAGTTGGATCAATTCAGACATAACCTCCCCCACCGGCTCCGATGGTGGGGTTTCCAAGGAGAATTTTCCGCACAAATAAATAAATAAAATATTCTACAACATTCTACACAACGCTATCTAGACCCATGGTAAGCATAGTTTTACTAGCTTGTGTTATGGAATCTAGAATACGGATAAACATATTTAATTTTTTTTTTTTGTAAATACATACATATTATACATAGAAACACCCAGATCAATGCAAATATCCATATTCATGCATACAAATATTTGCATTAAGGGGGGATCGAACCCGCGTCTCTTGCGTAGCAGTCGCGTTCACTAGCGTTACGCCACAGAGGCTGCCGAAAAAGAAAAAAGATAAAGGTAGGCCTATTATTATGAATTTGTAATGTCATCTCTATGACAGTTACGAAAAGATTCATTTAGTTGATGGTCGACTGAGGGTTAACAGATTATTTCTTATTAGATCTTTCAGTACACGGCGTTGCCACATAATTGTGATGTATGAATATATAATTTGTACCCTCTGTATAACTATTATTTACTCTTTGTCAATTGTAATAAGTACTATATAAGTAATATATATTAGTAGACTCAGCCTCAGATGCATGGCTCGAGTCAACAATAGTGCCCGGAATACGGCAACAGGTTCACCCCCTATTACGTGGGACCGAATACCATTATTGGTGAAATGTGGGTGTTAATTCACCTCTGCCTAACCCTCCTGGTATAAAGGTGTGATTATATGTATGTATGTATGTACTATATTATATTAGCATGTGTACCCCATCTAACATTCATTGTTAAATCAGTACCTGATCTAGTATAACATCTTTGCTTCACTTACAACACCCATCCTTATATACTAGCTGCAAATGGTATTTTGCACCCTGTAACAATAATCAGTAGGTACTTTTGTGATCTTTATATTCTCAATACTAAAGTATTTCTTCGTATTATGGATTGAATTCACCCATCATACAAAACATTTCAAATCGCCCAACACACGAGTGTGACAATAAAATCGCCCGTTCGATTCCCCTTGGCAGATTTATTGGTCGTAAAACCGACATACACAATGCCCTATTACAGGACACTCAATTTGTTGCGCTTATATACAATGTTGTTTAATTATTCAACAAGTTAGCCGCAGTGAGAGTTTGTGTACAAACATATTACGTACAGTCAACGAATAAGTTGTTAAACATTGAAGTATTTGTAAATCTATATTTACAAATGGGCTCGTAACAGGGGACCAATTTAGGGGAAAGTCGAGTAAATTGTACTGCCTTTTAAATCGTACCACCTCTAGATTTCTTATTAAATGACGCTTTTTTCTTATACTGACAACACCAAACCATGCTTTAGTGGGAGCAAAAAAACAGTTTTCGATGGAATTTGATGTTAATTTTCATACTGGTTTTTAAGGTAACTAGTGGTAACACGTGATGTAGGTAAACTAGAGCTAAACCGTGTGGTTTTCGACAGAATAGAATTTGGACCACACATTCACCTCATATTATGGGGGACCGAACTCAATGATTGGTGAAATGTGGGTATTAATTTGCCTCTGCCTAACCCTCCGGGGATAAAGGCATAATTACATGTACATATGTAGAACTAAACAGTCTACGTTAAATAACCACAAATTGAGACTAGATTTTTGTGCATTTGCGTGGTGTGATTAGGTCTCGAAGTTATGTCGTTCTTTAAATTGTACCACCCATAGTTACTTGACTATTTTATGCATATAATATAATTATATTTTATATATAAATAATTAGACTCTATCATCCGTCAACTCCCATACATTCGTAATTCTTATTTACAATCATTTCCAACGAATTGCCACTTGTCTAAAGGAGCTGTTTAAATTTTGGTACAGGGTTGGTAACAATATAGGTTTTTTATCCCGCGAATAGAATCCCATGGGTTGCGGGAACGGGATCAAAATTCCACGCGGAAACAGTCGCGGGCCACAGCTAGTAATTAATAAGTTTTTTATCCGACTACGCCAGCGAGGGTAAATGATAATGATGTGTTATATATGTAGTTTTATTGGTTCAATTCTACTGGCCCTGATTACTGATTTCGAGGAATGGGTCTCAAATGAAAGGTATTCTGCCAAGTGTCACAGGGTACATAAAATATCAACAGAAACTATACCGTGGATTTTGAGTTTTAAAATACAGGTAGTCAAAAAAAAATTTTCAATTTCAAAATTAATAGAATTAGATGGAGATATAAAATTATTATTAAAATATAAATAAAATCCGATTGTAATATCTAAAAGGCAGGCGGATCCCATTAATTTTCCATCGGCTTATGATTGGCAAATGGGTATCGCCTGCTATCAAAATTGTTTCGATCTTTTAGACTGCAGTCGAATTTTTTGGTTTTTTAATTATTCGACTCTTTCTACTTCGACTCTTTTATTTGCCGTTTCTCCTTCTCAGGTCAGATTCACCAAAATTAGTAACGAAAATATTTCATAATTTTTAATATTATACTGGCTTAATCTTGTTACAGTATTTCGTTTTAATCTCAAAAGCTGGTTCTAAGTAATATTAATCCAGGTGGTTTAATCTTCCTTTTAGAACGTTAATATTTTACTTGTTGCATGTTTAGTGTGTTGTTACCTTAAAGAAGTATAATATGTTCTGAATATTTATTTAATTAATATTCTTAAGATAATTAATGGCAATCGGCTCGCCACCTATTACATTGGGACCTAAACATAAACTGGCGAAATGTGGGTGCTAGCACCTCTGCCTACCCCTTCGGGGATATAGGCGTGAGTTTATGTTTTATGTTTATGTTTCTTAAGATAAAGAATGAAATAAAACCGGATTTAGTGAGCTAGCAATGATATTATGTAAAAATATACACTACGAGCTATTCTACGCTAATCCTCTCGTATGAAGTACTGCTTCCCGTAATCCACAGGACCATATTTCTTGGATAAAAAGACCTATCTGTAATTCCAAGTTCCAAATTTCATTCAGATCTGATTCAGATTCAGATTTGTAAGGGGGTAGGACACGGCGGTATTTCCGCTCAATTGAGCAGTCCGACTGGGGAAGTACCTCCGCCCTACAGAATACCGCGGTTATAATAACTTCGTGTTGTGTTCCCAGCGGTGAGTAGGGTAGCCAGAGCTCACTGGAGAATTTGTGCTGTCAGTGGGAAGATTAAAAGCTTCTCCTGCTTTGTCTTCTACACTGACGGTACAGAAACTCTGTACTTACAGGGTTGGCAGCGCGACTGTGACTCCTCTGGTGTTACAAACGTTCATAGGCCACTGTAACCACTTTCCATCAGGTGGGCCGTGTGCTTGTTTGCCACCTAAGTGGTATAAAATAAAAAATAAAAAAGTCATATAAAGTTTCACAGTAAATAGTAGCAAAAATACGTGTTAAGTAGAATTCAATCTAAACAATTAAATTACTAAGGAGCTGGCGACTAACAAAATGAACCAAACATAATATATATTGAGACTCTTTTATTTATGGTACTTATAAATTATACAAACCCAAATTCGTCTCATTAGCTAAGTGCTCCAATAATAATTTCAACATCTATACTAATATTATAAAGCTGAAGAATTTGTTTGTTTGGACGCGCTAATCTCAAGAACTACTGGTTCGAATTGGAAAATTCTTTATGTTTTTAAGAGCCCGTTTACCTACGAAGGATTTAAGCTATATATTATCACTCTATTACTTAAGAGAGCGGAATAGTGATCATAAATGTCAACAAGTCCGGAAGATTTCCATACATTATTTGGAGACTAAATAATTACGGGCTCAAAGGATTTGAAACATCAGTTTCAAAATATGGCACTGGCGAAGCTAGGCGGATCAGCTAGTAATATTATATACCTAGCGCACAGATTAACCACATTCTCATAGTTATCAGAGATAAAATTAGCACTGCTCTTACCAATATATTCAGTGTTAGTGATTGTACCGCGGTAGCCTAGTGGTCGAGTCGGGTTCGATCCCAGGATTTACCATGGCACACACCAATGACTTTTCGATGATTTTCGAAGTTATGTGTGTATTTATTTCAGGTTTATAAGTGCCCGGTTAATGGTAATAGGCTTGCCACCTATTACATTGGGACCTAAATATAAACTGGCGAAATGTGGGTGCTAGCTCCTCTGCCTACCCCTTCGGGAATATAGGCGTGACTTAATGTTATGCTATGTTATGTTAGTGATTGTAGGATTAATTATCGATTTACGGATCCTATCGCGATTTATATCTTATTATTTACTTTTAGCCGCGTGATTTCCGGCCGAGTAGAATTTGGACCATCCCATCCATCATGCGGTGTCGCACAAGGTGACTAAGGGATAGGGCTGTTTAACATGAGACAGAGATATTCAGCCCAGGCTCAGTCTCAGATGCATGGCTTGAGTCAACAATAGTGTCCGGAAGTCTCACCCCCTATTACGTGGGACCGAATACATTGATGGTGAAATGTGGGTGTTAATTCACCTGTGCCTGACCCTCCGGGGATAAAGGCGTGATTACATGTATTTACTTTTAACCCAACGTTTCAGTAGTCATGGTCGCGAAATGACTAAAGATCGAGATAGAAACTTTAGAAAGTGGTTTAATTTTAATGAGTGATATTCAAGTAAACTTCAGACGGTATAAAATATTATGGTACCTAAAGCCACTGCGGCGTGGCGGTAGTGAACGCGACCGATACGCAGGTGGTGCGGATTCGATCCCCGCTTAGTGCAAATATTGGGTATTTGCATTGGTCTGGGTGTTTCTATGTATAATATGCATATTTATACAAAAAAAATAATTAAGTATGATTATCCGTATTCTAGATTCCATAACACAAGCTAGTTAATCTATGCTTACCAGGAATTTAGAAAGCGTTGTGTCGAATGTTGTAAAATTGTAGAATAGAATTGTAAAATAAACAGAAAGACAAAATTCAGAAAAGACATTATGTATTTACATCAAAAGATTATTACAAATTACCTCAATCACATGGGAAAAGAAAGTGAACCATGGTCGTCATTGATTCACCATAATGACTACGCGGAAGTGAGTCTCCGTTGAATATAATCTGAGTTGACGGATTTTTATAACCTTTACAGGAAAATAATCAGAAAATCAACCGCGAAAAGGTCCATAATTGCTTGTATATATCGTTCCTCTTTTATTCTATTGATTTCGTAAGGACTTATTATAGCAGGTGCCTCGGTTAATAACAGTATTTACATATTTGGTGACGTAATAAGTCCCAATTTGAAATATTTTCCTGTACGAACTGAACTTAACAAAAGAACGAATTTGAACACTATCATCACTTTTTGAATATAGAAACTGTTATTTGTATCTTTCAAGCCAATGAAAGTGGGCTTAATCCAATTAGGAATCCCAATTGAGCAGTCTGACTGGGGAAGTACCTCCACTCTACAGAATATCACGGCTATAATAACCTCGTGTTTATATTTTAACTGTTGTTGGTTTTCTTTTTATACACAAGCGGTGTTTATTTTTAAGTGATTGTTACGTTGCTTTGTGCTAGATCATTTTGTACTGTTATTTATTGTATATTGTATAAATGTAAACAATTGTTAATAAATCTAAATAAATAAATTAAATAAATTACGAAACCCAATTTAGTAGTCCTGGGAAGTACCTCCACGCTACAGAATACCACGGCTATAATAACCTCGTGTTGTTTTCCCGGCGGTGAGTAGGGTAGCCAGAGCGCACTGAAGAGTTTTTGAGCTGTCAGTGGGAAGACTTGTAGGACGGCTTGTCCCGGCACAGAAACTCTCCGTTCTTACAGGGTCGGCAGCACGGGTGTGAATCCTCTGGTGTTGCACATATCCATAGGTCACGGTAATCACTTTCCATCAAGTAGGTCGTGTGATTGTCTGCCACCTAAGTTATATAAAATAATCCTACTGATGAATATGTATAATTTATTGGAACTAAATGGCAACGCACCCAGCCTCAAAGTCTGGATCTCAACCTTAAACGAGTCTAGAAGACCTCAGTTTGAGATCCATTTATAGATGAGGTCTAAACATTGGGGTACGACCTAGCGATTTAGTACGTAGCCGCCAGCGAAACAACCTAAAACAATAAGATAAAAGCAATATTGGAACCCTCGTATGTTCGCAACAGACCACGTGATGGAATTACATAAATTCATCCTGTATAACTGAATAAATACATAAGTGCGTTCACCTTTGTGCACTTGTGCTTGTAATGTCTGAAACCATTGAACCGGTTGATGAGGTTTTTCCCCACATAATTATTTACATTGATCTCTTTTATATTATTTGTTGCGGCTATGGCGTAAATGAGTGTAAAGAGCCGGAATACACTGTGTCAATCAAAGACACGAAAGAATTCATGTTATTGGCAAACCTGCGTAACTAAGAATCTAGTAGCAATATAGAGTAGAATAGAACAGATCGGTCAATGTCTGGTATTGATATACGTTGACGACTGTCATAAACGTCAAAATACGTGATAAGTCCATACCCGTTGTCCTACGTGAGCGATAAGTGCGACAGCGCGGCAACGCGACACGAATTCCATACGTCATATGACGTATGGAACACGACACAACTTAGGACACAATAAAGAACAACAGCTATTTGACATTTACACGCCACGTCGAAAAATATCGCGTTGTCGCACTTGTCGCTCACGTAAGACAATGCTTCTCTCTGCAGTATTCTATTCTAAAATACACCGGCCAACGAATTACCATTTCTCTAGGGAGTCACCACGCGGTGTTACTTTAATGAGGTTTTCTGAGTAAAAAGTGACTTCTAAAAATATTATAATGAAGAGCTCATTATAATATTTTTATAACACAATTCTGAAATATCTGCTTGTAATTTCAGATATTTAATCAAATTTCAGAATTATTTCTAATGTAACCGATGTGTGCACTCATTAGAGCGTGCGCAATGTGCCAGAGTCTAAAAGGGTCTCTTAGGTGGGCGATGAATGATGGTATAGTGCGGAGATGGTTGCTATGGTATGAGGCAAGCACTATGCATGCACTATGCTGGGGCATAATAAATTATTATAAACGAATGTGATTTTTTGAATTTAGGCAGACCTAAACATAAACTGGCGAAATGTGGATGCTAGCACGCATCCACATTTCGCCAGTTTATGTTTAGGTTCCAATGTAATAAATAGGTGACGAGCCTATTGCCATTAACCGGGCACTTGCAAACCTGCGATAAATTTATTCATGGTAAAATATAGTTCACATGGCTGGTATTTTGTATTCATATTCAAATTACGCAGTGCACAAAGGATCTTCATTTTATTTAATTACCTCTATAGTTGATTTATACAGATATCATATTTAAATATGATATTCAGTTTCACTTACGGCTGATGTGAGTACATATCATTGTTTTGCTCTACTTTTTTTTAAGAAAGAAAGAAAGAAAGAAAGAAAATATTTTATTCAGGCCCCACACAGCGGGCACCCCAGTAACTACAAACAGGTAGGCATTACTACAGTTAACAGGTACATCAAATAAAAAAAAAACAAAAATTCAAAAAAATAAAAAAAAAACAGTACATTAAAATTAAACTATGGGTGCAACACTCCACACTATGCGAGCCCAAATAGGGCCCCAGCTCAGCATTGAATGCTGCGCACACCCTTCGTTGGGTATGCACAGCGCTGGTTTTCAGATGAGGCCACTAGGCAGCGCTGACGCCACGCACCATACCATATATACAGTACATTTTACATCCACACAGGTATTATCCCACACTCCCACGAACGTTACGAGCGTAAAGGACTTACTACCCACGTTTTAAGTCGCTTTCGCTGTTGATTTATACATAGCCACCTATACCTAATACATTATATTTACATAGATGTGTTCATCCAAAGTACGTAGTAAAAAAACTCCACAGCATTTCGCACCGTCAGGGCAAAGTGAAATTAAAAAAAACAATTCAGTGGATGCAACATACGATATTACTATAGTAGTAGTGGTAGGTTATACTTTGTTTGTATTAAAAGTTATTCATATCTCCCGCGCAAACATGTTCACTGCCCCGCCGCTGTCACCGCCCGCATATTGCATAACGTACCTAGCCCGCGTCAGACATCTTATTACATTACGAGTTGACAAGTAGATGTAATCTCATGATTGTTACATAATTAAAGAAAATATGATGTTTATTTTCTAAACTAACCACAGTTCGCTTGTGTTAGTGCTACTGCCCCAGGTGATGGCGAGTGAAGTACGAAATGCAGTGCGAATACAAGTGTAGCTCGTGTTAAAATACCCATTATATGGGAGTGATTTATATGTGTAGTGTGTGTGATCGGTTATAGGACATATCAGGAGTAATTATGTATGAGTCTGACACGCGGATGCTCTGTAAGAAGAGGATGACCCGGGACCGAGACGTCGCCATCTATGGGATAGCGTCAGTCACAGCAGCCGAACTACTCCCTCGCCAATCGTCACTCTGTTTACTAGCGCACATTCCCAGTGTAAGTTTCTCCTTTCTTTTGTTGTTTTTTTAATAGGTGCACTCGATAACTATTTTTAAATGAATTAATTGTTTTCAGAGCGCGTATTGGCGGTGGCAGGTCGTTCCAAATCCGGCTTGCTGCGAACTTAAAACTGCCCCGGTATGCAGTGGTCTTGTGGCTCGGTGTAATCATAAGGTAAGCCGACGCCCTTGTTCCATGTCTGTTGTAGTCTTTCGCCCATGACAACCTTTCGTACAAATATCTTGGTCTCCGTCTGTGTACCACCCCAAACAGCAAGGTGGCGAGGTGTAACTCTCTGCGTTCTTCCATTTTCATTATGTTTCCCATGTTTAGGAAAGGTGTTACATGTGTGCGTGGAGGGATCCAGAAACAGAATCGTGCACAGGCATTCTGTACACGCTGGATAAGTCGCTTAGTTCTACTCAGGACACAGTTCCCATATACGCAGTCAGCATAATTTAACTTAGAAAGTATGAGTGACTCACACAGCAACTTTCTAATATTCACACTTATGTAGGGGCGAATCCTGTACAACACCTTTAGCCTGTAGAAGCAGTTTCTGACAGCTTGCTGAATGTGTGTTTCGAATCTCAATTGCTGATCAAAAACCACTCCAAGGTTTCGTGCTTCATTCACGCGTGTAACAAGACTGCCATTGATATTTATATTTAGTTGCTGTTGAGATGTTTTCTCCACCTGCTGTCCAGTGCCCAGGACCATAAATTTTGATTTATCTGGGTTCAAAGACAGACAGTTTTTCTGGGACCACTTGGCTATGTTACTTAAGTCTCTATTGAATTTATTTACAGATTCCTGGCATCTGGATGGTGGAAAAGACAGATACATCTGCAGATCATCAGCATAGAGGTGGAACCTGCAACTGGTGATTGTGCTGGTGATGTCAGCACTGTACAGGATGAAGAGCAATGGCCCCAGAATAGAGCCTTGCGGAACGCCCCGGGTGACCTGGCGGTGCGGAGAGTCTATCATGTACCCCGTTTGACTATCCTTCACCTGTACAAATTGATACCTTCTGCTGAGGTAACTATGAAACCATTTGACCACCTCTGCGCTGCACCCATAGAATGCCAGCTTTGACAAGAGTAGCGATATATTAAGACCATCAAATGCACGGGAGAAATCAAGCAGGGCGAGCACTGTGCTCATGCCTTGGTCTCGGGCCTGTAGTACATTGTCCACCACATCCAGCAGAGCTGTTGTGGTGCTGTGTCCCCTTCTGAAACCAGACTGCATCAATGGCAGTATGTTGAAATTCTCCAGGTAGGCCGTGAGTTGGTTGCTGATAACTCTTTCTAGGACTTTAGAAAAGCATGGTAGCAGACTGATCGGCCGGAGGTCCTTTGGGCTAGTGGGGTTGGGCAGCTTAGGAATAGGCCTAACCTTTGCCGTCCTCCATGAGCTGGGAAAGGTTGACGTGACAATGGACGTGTTGATGATGTGAGTTATAACTGTAATGGTCTGGGGCAGAGTCATCCGCAGTATATCCAAGGATATATCGTCAGCACCCATTGCATTAGATTTTAGATCTCTAATTATTTTTAAAACATCTTCCTCATCCACCGTCCTCATCTGAAAGCTGCCATGGCCAAAGCGACTGAACTCAAAAAATGTGAGATCTGATATACTTACATTCTTTTCCCCTGGTATATTTAGAAAGTGTTGGTTTAGGCTGTCTGGACTACCACATTGGGCCGACACGTCCCACTCATTTCTATTGTTGGTAAGGATGCTGGATTTGAGATGACTCCACAATTTCTTTGGGTGATTTATATTACTGTTGATATGTGTTGCAAAGTAAGCCCGCTTCTCGTTCTCTATGGCAGCTCTCACTACGCCTCTGAGGTCCTGATACAATTTGCGATGTCCCTCCTGACCAGTCACTTTTGCTCTTTTATGTTGTTTGTCTCTGAGCCGCATCATATCTCTCACTGTGCTGGTGATCCATGGGTGACTCTTATGTTTTACCAATGTTCTCTTAATCGGAGCATGTAGGTCAAATAATGAGATGATAAGGCGACTAAAAGTTTCAACCATGCTAGATAGCATGGTTGAAACTTTTAGTCTTAAATAACATAGATATGTTGTCCAAACTCATGACCGATTGCCAGTCAATTGCATTCAGGTCCTGCTCGAATTTATCTAGCAGTATGTCCTGAATGGGCCTATATATCATCCACTGGGGTTTAGGCCTCTCAACCCTAAAATCTATCTCAGCAGAGACAATAGCGTGTCTGCCCAGTTCAGGAATGTGCGACACTGCAACATTGCTCGCCCTAGCATCCGTGCAAAGCAGATCGATCGCTGTCGCACTGTGGTCTGTAAAATGAGTAGGTACCGTCACACAGTTGACCAAGCTAGTACTAACCAGGAAAGAGTTAAATAATTTCCATTTATAATCTGTCTGTTCCAGTTGGTCTATATTGAAGTCACCCATAAGTATAATTTTGTCAGCAAAGAACGAAGAGATAGAGCTGGTTAGTGCATCCAAGAATGTGTTTACATTGTGATGTGGTGGTTTGTATGCAGTACCAATAATAATTGTGTGCCCATTTCTGGTAAGTCTCAGCCACATTTGTTCAACATTGGGAGAAACTGGGTGTGGTACACTGCGGGCTTGTATCCCCTGCCTTATGTAGAATCCTACCCCTCCCCCTCTATCCGCTATATGCAAAGGGCGCGGTGTGTGCCGCAGTCTGTAGTTGGGCACTTTTGGTGCGCGGTCCCCCTCCCCCTCCCGTATCCAGGTTTCGTTAATAGCCATGATATCCACTGCCAGGTCACCCATAGCCACAACGAACTCATCATGGTGAGTCCCAAGCGACCCCGCATTAAATAACCCGACTTTCAAACGTCTGTTCCCCTTTTTATTCATGTCTGATATCCATACTGAACACTCCACAACACAGTACACGTCTCAACAAATATTGTGTCTCCCTATATGTGAAGATATACAATGATCAAGATATATGTATATATACATACATACAATACATATTATATACATACATACACACACACATAAACACACATACACTCCGCACCACACCCATCCACCACGCAACAGCAGCCAACTCCATAACAAATCGGAAACAAGCAACGGAAACAAGATTCAAAATTAAGATTACACAACACATAAACAATGCACAGCAAACAACAGTCAACCCGAGGGATCGAGAGACGCATCTGGTCCAAAAACACGCAGCAGGTCAGCTTCATTCCGCACACAGTTGATTGGCTTCCCGTCGGCCTGCCTGGCAAGTATCCTGCCTCGACTGGTCCACGTATATCTCCAACCGTGACTGCTCGCCGCTTGTCGTGTCTGGTAAAACAGTATTTTGTTATATTTGTTTAGCCTCTCGTTAATGAAGAAGCGGCGTGGCGGCACCTTCTGTCCGAGGCCCTCGCTGGTGGCTCCGCGCCGCACGCGCGCACTTCTCAACAGCTCTTCCTTAAGTGCGCGCCTCGCCAGGCGCACCACCAGCCGGCGCGGGCGACCCGCCTCTGCCGGCTCGCCCCGGCCGGCCGGCGGACCCGTTCGCTCCGCGAATACAATATCCCTTGACTCCAGCTGTACCCCCAGCTTCCTGGCCAATAATTCGACGAGGTGCAGGGCATTTTCACCGCTCTCTTCAGGCAGGTTGGAGATCTCGACGTCGGATGCCAGCAGATCCTGGTCTCGGTCATTGAGCTCCATCTTGAGCGTAGCCACTGATTTTTCAAGGTCGTCACTGCTTGACTTATTAATTTCCAACTCCCTGACCCTGTCCTCTAGGCTTTGCATTCGATTTTCGCAGGCCGCTATGTTGTTTCGGAGATCTCCAACCTCACGTCGTAGGTCTCTAATTTCCCTAGTCAGCTCGGATTTCATATCCCGTAGCTCGGCTCTAAGTAGTCTCATCTCCTCCGCCATATCCAGCCCTGGGGACGCGATCGTTACTGTGCTCTGATGCGCTCCCTGCGTCACCTTACCTCCAGCTATGTCACCATGGGCAGCTCCGGGACTCGTCAGTGGGCTATTGTCCTTCTTTTGGGAGTTTTTCACGGTATTGCACTTGCACCCAAATGCGCCATCTTTACCCTTCATGTATTTGCCGCATAGTGTGCACTTAGCCATAATACTAGCTATGAGTTGTTCACTAAGTTAGACAGATGGCGCTAGTAAAGATTTAGGATACAGCTTAATGATCGTACCACGGCGGCAACGGAGGGTTGGCACAAGTTCACCAATCTTTGGCACAGATGGCGCTGTAACACGTAGTTGTAATTTTGTAGACTTTATATTTTGGAGGTGTTTTAGAGAAATTACAGGGTTTTATTTTTATTATCACAATCGCCGCTGACCACCCACTGTTTATAGTGTATGCTTTCGATGTTTATAGCTACGCTTTTCACCAATTTTAATTGTTTTGTTTCTAGTAACGGGTAGTTTTAAGTACTAGTCTATTTATTTAGTTTAGTTAACTTAAATTAGTTTGTTATAGTTATTGTTAACACTTATGTATTTATTTACGCGTATAATTAAATTGTTATGTCTGATATCTGTCTATTATTTACAAACACAATCAGCTGATCACTCAGTCGCACTCAAGGTCAATTGCACAGGGATTTTAGTCCTTTAAAACTTCCGTTAACCACTGTCCGAATCAGGTGATAACACTTGTGGCGCAAATTGGCAAGGCACCGTTCACTTCTTGACACTTTTAGACGCGAATAACTATTTAAATCAATTTTTATGAATTATTCAAAAACGATCGACACTGGATTAGTATTTAAGCGACGGCAGCGCCATCTAACATCTAATAACTGTACAGTATTTTCAAAATGATACACAATATTTTTGTACGTACATACATACATCACGCCTTTATCCCCAGTAGGTTAGAGAGATGTGAATCAACACCAACATTCCACCAATCATTGTATTCGGTCCTACGTAATAGGGGGTAAGCCTATTGCCGTTTTCCGGGCACTATTGTTAACTCGAACCAAGCATCTGAGGTGGCGTCCCGGCCGTAATATCTGTCTTATGTTAAACAGCCCTATTCCTTAGTCGCCTTGTACGACACAGGATGGGAAGAGATATGGTGGCCTAAATTCTACTCTGCCGGAAACGCGTGATATTTAATTATTTGAATTGTTTTTTTTTAATTTTTATAAAAGACTAGTATTTATCAAGGAATAAGAAAAGCTTTGAGATTGAGTAAGCCTTCCTTCCTCCTAAATGCCAGGAATAAAAATGGACTGCAAAGTAATTTAACTCATTAACCTGACACTCTTTCTATTTTTGAATAAAACAACAAACAGTTCATCCATTTCGCATTCGCAAAAAGACTTTATCTGCCTAACCTAATTTTAAACACGTAACGTACGGTGACATAAGATGACGTTTCTACATGGCACAAGACGGTACCACGAAGGTATCCAAAGAAACAGCGATGCACTAAACATTAGCAATGCAAATGCACTTACCGTATGCATTTCATGCATTAGCACTATGCATGAAACGCTCTAAATGATTTTAAGATATTCTAGTCTCCGTTTTATTACATTTATACAGCGTAATTTTTTCAATTCAGCGTGGTTTTGGACAGATCGAGACTGAGCTTTAAATATTTTTTTATTCGGTGAATTTTGGTCATTAGATATTTTTTTAACCAACTTCTAGGAATTAATATTCAAGTCTATCTAGCTTTTATACCACTTAGGTGGCAGAGAAGCACGTGGCCTATCTGATGGAAAGTGGTTACTGTGGCCTATTAGGGACGTGTGTAACACCAGAGGAGTCACACTCGCACTGCCGACCCTGTGCACAGAGCTTCTGTTTCATCAGTGTAGAAGCCTTTAGTCTTCCCACTGACAGCACAAGCTCTCCAGTGAGCTCTGGCTACCCTACTCACCGCTGGGAACACAACACGGAGTTATTATAGCTGCGGTATTCTGTAGAGCGGAGATACTTCCCCAGTCGGACTGCTCAATTGGACGGAAATTCCGCCGTGTCATACCTCCTTAAAAATTTTCAGACACATATACTAGTTTTATACATTATATAATTATCAGTACAAGTAGTGTACAAATGTGTGATACACATATCTACGCTACGCACTTACATTGAAAACACTTTTTCAGTAGCAAACGAATTCAGCTAAGGTGGGTAAATGCATTGATTTGATGGTAATTATTACTATTGTTATGCATTAGTAATGAAACATTTCTATATTTAGAATCATCTGTTTAAAATGTCAAAGCACTCCAATTGATTTATTCATTACCACCTAATGTTGAAACTTTCAAAACTTTTGTAAAGAAACTTTACTTGATTTATTCGCTTTCGGGTTTTTATAGTAAAATCTTAATACTTCTTTTACAATTGCATGGCCGGTCACTGTCGTAAAAGGAATGATTTACATAATAGGTACTATTGACTTCTGCGTGACCAGAAAAATAAATACTGGCCATAGGGTGCTACAAGCACCGATGCAATATTCAGCAGTCCAAACATAAAACTGGCATCTAAAAATCCATAGATTTTTTAGATGCCAGATAAAACTAGAAAACTATATAGTTCGTAACTCAACGACAAAAGTGGCTTAACAATTTTTTTTAAATGATCACTAAGATCCCTAAATCTAATACAAAAAAATGAACAAAATATGAAATATATTAACTTTGACCTCTGGAAATAATGAAACTAGTTATACATAAAATATTAATTAGCCGCGTGGTTCCCGGCAGAGTAGAACTTGGGTCACCTCATCTTTTTCCATGCGGTGTCGTACAAGGCGACTAAGGGACCTATCCCTTAGTCGCCTTGTACGACTGCTGTACTAATAGCTGTAACAGCTAGGGCTGTTTAACATCAGACATATATTACAGCTCAGATTTAGGCACAGATGTAAGGCTCGAGTCAACAATACTGCCCGGAAGACGGGGGCGACCCCCTATTACGTGGTGCTGAGAACAATGATTGGTGAAAAATGGGTGTTAATTCAACTCTGCCTAACCTCGAGAACAAAGACGTGATTATATGTATGTAAATTAATAATACTGGTATTCCAGTTTAAAAAGGTTTGAAAATATTTTAGTGTTAATAAACATACGACTTTAACTGTGTATGTTCTAACTTAATCTGTAGACGGTATGGTATGCCTAAAGTTAGAAACAAGTTTGGAACTGATTGCTATCGTTAGCTTCTTGATGGAGACAAGTCTACTGATGTGTTAGATATAGAATAATAAACATAATAATAATATTAGTTACGCAGATGACATGGCCTTGCTAAGTGCCTCGATGAGGTCTAAGGCGAATGATGATGAATGAATGACTATTGGTCAAAGTTATGCGGAGTCACATGGCCTAATTTATAATGTGAAAAAAAGTGAAGTCATGGTCTTTGGGGCCGGCAGAAAATGTACCGATGTACCACAAGTACTGTTGAATGGAGTACCACTAAACAGAGTGTACCAATTTAAATATCTGGGACATGTACTAACTGCGGACCTCAAGGATGATAAAGCTCTACGCTCTACAGAATATCGCGGTTATAATAACTTCGTGTTGTGTTCCCAGCGGTGAGTAGGGTAACCAGAGCTCACTGGAGAATTTGTGCTGTCAGTGGGATGACTAAATTACACTGACGGCACAGAAACTCTGTGCTTGCAGGGTCGGCAGCGCGAGTGTGGCTTCTCTGGTGTTACACACGTAAATAGGCCACGGTAACCACTTTCCATCCGGTGGGCCGTGCGCTTGTCTGCCACCTAAGTGGTATAAAAACAAAAAAAAAATAAGCAGTTTGTTTCATTATAATTAGTTATAAGTCTACTATAATAATGATTAATAGTAAGTAAATCATCAATATGGATTATTCACTCTAATTTCAATATCGTTTCTATATTGTAATAGGAAATCTCATCATGCCATATTTTACCACTTTATTTATACTAGCTTAGTAAATAAACTACTGTAGAAATGGAGTACACGATGTCAGCAGCATATCACAACATTAGACACGTTAAATCAGCTTACTATGTCTGTCAAGCGAATTTATGACCATAAATTTAGGTGCAGGCTCTACAAATCTTCAAATAAAGCCAAGCTGTTTGCTTATAGTAATTCAACTTTATGTAAATTTCACGTTTTAGGTAAAGGTATGAATCCGAACTCTGCAGCACGCAACAGTGCTGCACGTATTTTTTTATACCACTTAGGTGGCAGACAAGCGCACGGCCCACCTGATGGAAAGTGGTTACCGTGGCCTATGGACGTTTGTAACACCAGGGAGTTACAGTCGCGCTGCCAACCCTGTAAGTACAGAGTTTCTGTGCCGTCAGTAGAAGACAAAGCAGGACAGGCCTTTAGTCTTCCACTGACAGCACAAATTCTCCAGTGTGCTCTGGCTACCCTACTCACCGCTGGGAACACAACACGAAGTTATTATAGCCACGCTATTCTGTAGGGCTCTACCGGTCTCCATATAATCTCTGAGTTTACATGACATTACATTCCGAGCTACGCAGCAATGTCGCTGCAGGAGTGATGTGCCGCAGTGCTGCGCAGCAGTGTTGCGCAGCACTGCTGCATGCAAATGAATGAATAACAGCACAGCACTGCAGTGCAGCACTGCTGCGTGGTACAGAGCTCGCGTTCATACCTTTATTCTTTTATTTTTATAGCAGTAGGTCCCTATTATACATATGAAAGTTTGCTACTCAATCACGCGTAACCAAGATCATTTTACTAAACACAGCTAAATGATTTGTTGTTAAATGTAATAAACGGTTGGTAATTACCACTCTAATAAGCTAAAGTTTTAACAACATTATTCACGAAACTGTATTAATATTCCAAAATGTACAGTTTGAAGTTTCATCGGCCAGTCAAGGTTTTAAGACTTCTGAGGGATGTTATTACTCCACTGACCTATATTTAGAGCAGGGCAAGATAATACTTAGTTAATACTAGTAAATCTTTTATTATTTTGGGCCAGTTGGGGTGAATATCAGATTGTAGGATTGAGAGAATGGTTCTTTTCTGTATAATGTAAATGTTCTTTGTTTTTGGAGTTTCACAAAAAAAGTAAAATAAGAATCTAAGAACAGCAATAAAAATTTAATATATACTGCTACTGAGTATAGATTTTCTCTCAGAGTGGAAAAATTAGGATGTAGTCCACCTATAGAGCAAGTTTTACAAGCCTTCAAATATATTATAACTGTCTATTATATTCTACCTATAAATCCACGAAAGGGTAGGCTGAGGTGACACCCACATTTTGACAGCTATGATTTTCAGGGGTGATTATAGGGGGCGAGAATATTGCCTGGTTTTTTTTTTAAATATAGAACACGTCAATTAGACTTCGCCTTGCCTGATGGTAAGCTGGGGATTGGTTATGTGAAACTTAAACCGACTAAAACGCGTATCATCTGAGTTTTAGGTGGCTGGAGGTGAGATTGCCGAAGATATATCTGTCACATGTTTACTGTCGGAAAAAGAACAGCCGTATTCTACTACATACATAAACATAACATAAGCTCACGCCTATTTCCCCGAAGGGGTAGGCAGAGGTGCTAGCACCCACATTTCGCCAGTTTATGTTTAGGTCCCAATGTAATAGGTGGCGAAGCCTATTGCCATTAACCGGGCACTTATAAACCTGCGATAAATACACACATGACTTCGAAAAGCATCGAAAAGTCATTGGTGTGTGCCATGGTAAAACCTGGGATCGAACCCGAGACCTCGTCTCAGCAGTCCAATACCCATACCACTAGACTACCGCCATACTACTATATACTATTTGGTCTGTATATGTATTGTGATATCCTATTGACGTTGGATTTAGCTCAAATCCGTGCATTAACTGTAGCAGGTGACGGTTATATTAAGTTTACCTATTATACACAGATGTTGAGGATTAGTCCACATATGGACACCATGATAGGCTAATACGTTATTGAAATACGATCATAGTGACAGACAAGTAAGAATGAAAACTATACTAGGTAAGACACGACGGTATTTCCGTCCAATTGAGCAGTCCAACAGGGGAAGTACCTCCGCCCTACACAATACCGCAGTCATAATAACCTCGTATTGTGTTCCCGGCGGTTAGTAGGGCAGCCAGAGCTCACTGGAGGGTTTTTGTGCTGTCAGTTGTAAAACCAAAAGCTTGTCCTGCCTTGTCTTTTACACTGACGGCACAGAAACTCTCAATGCTTGCAGGGTTGGCAGCGCCAGTGTGACTCTCTTGGTTTCACATACGTCCATAGGCCACGGAGACCACTTTCCATCAGGTGGGCCGTGTGCTTGTCTGCCATCTAAGAGGTATAAAAAAACTAATATAATAAAGCTGAAGAGTTTCTTTGTTTGTTTAAACTCCATAATCTCAGGAAGTTTCATATTGAAAAATGTTTTGTTTATCGATGAAGGTTTTCGGCTATATGTTGTCACGCTAGTACTTAAGAGAGTGGAGCAGTGATCATAAATATAGCAGATTTCAATACATTATTTGAAAACTGAATAATTACGGTCCTAAAGAAGTGAAATGAGGTTCCTAAATTTGCTCAACCTCTGTGGTGGGTTCAGCTAGTAAGTTTGTATAGTATACATTTTGAAGTACTTACTATGTACGTTTGGTGCGTATGGGGTAGCCAAACTAATCTGCTGATTAACGAACAAGACACAGGCTTTCTTCTCGTGAGCGTGACGGACGATCTACATTGCATGATTTTTCTTCTTCTTCATTCAGCCAAGAGAATATGATTAATTGATTAATCTCCAGTATGATTAACGCGCTTATAAAGTTCTCACTTAAAAATAATATACAAGTACAAGATAACAAACAGTGTTATCCTGAAACTATCTTAATATGATTGATTTAATTCACATTATGAACGTAACAATACCATTCATGCAATAAATTATTAATGTGAGTGGGAGGTGTAGTGATTATTACTTGCTCTGACAAATATAGTTTCATGTTTAGATATATGTAGTACTGTTCTGTTTTGTCGTTTGCAATCTGCATATATTGACATATATATTGATATATATATATATATTGACACTTATGAGCAGGATACTCACACAGACCAAATCATTGCACACCATTTACGCAGCAAAAGCTGTCAAGAAGTATTTTCGTAGGCAATTTGCTGTGTACTTTGTTTTTAATATTGTGAAGCAAAACCGATTCTGACAATATTTCCAGTCATTTATCCACAATAGGGATATATTGCACATTCGGAGGGAAAGGTAGACTCAGAGGGCGGTACTAGCACATACAGAAACTTGAGTGAACAACTGTCTTGTTACATCTTACTTGACATAGATAAAATACTCAGCGATTTGAGCTTTAATATCAAAAATCACGGTACTTACCGTTCAAAAATCTCTAAAAAAAGTCACTCTAAATTCATATTAATCACTGTAATATTTACGGTAAACATCTAACTTTGTAAAGTGTTGTCTTGTGTTTATGGAATGGGGAAAACTATATAATAACTAAATGCTTAAAGCGAACTGTCAAAAAACAGAGAACATTGCAGTATTATCTCTCATTCATCCAGAGTCACAAAAAATAATGTATTATTAAATCATAAATGTTTACGTTTTATTTTATCACATCCGAATACCGCGCTTATGATGCTTACGTATCCCGGACGAGCTAAAAGATAATGTTCTAAAATTGAAACATCAAAGGATTAAAAGCAATACACCGTGGACAGTGCTAAACTAAACAGCGCAAAAATGTATTTATTTTTGTATCAAACACTTTGTATTTCAAAAACTACGTGAAATTGTTTAATTTCGAGGCAATATGATAAATATCTCGATAGTTCGTAGTTTAATGTGAGTGACCATGATAGTTACCGATTTCGTAACAAATATTCATCAGTAAATGCGCTACCTATACCTACCTATCTCGACATAAATTTGCTCTCATACCACGAGTTTATTTTGATCCATATCTGGAAGACATTCAATTATCTCATAGAACTAGTTAATTAGGTATAGGTATGAATACAATTTGACGATTTTTTATACCACTTAGGAGGTAGACTAGTACTCGGGCCACCTGATGGAAAGTGGCTACCGTGGTCTATGGTCGTTGTAAAACCACGGGAATTACACTCACGCCTGTAAGCACTGCCGACCCTGTAAACACAAAGAGTTTCTGTGCCGTCAGTGTAGAAGACAAAGCAATACAAGCTTTTGATCTTCCCACTGACAGCACAAAAACTCTCCAGTGAGTCTGGCTACCCTAATCACCGTCGGTAATACAAAGCTAGGTTATTCTGGAAACCCCATTTATTGTAGCGCTGCAATTCCTGGGCATACCACTTACCATTTCCACCATCGGGATCCTTGGTGTCGATATCTCCAGCGATGTCCAGTACCACAGTCATTTGGACTAAAAAGCTTGGAATGCTCATCATGGCGAAGCAGTGCTTCACTGCTGGTCAGCGACTTCGACTTCTTTATAAGGCACAGGTCGAGACCCATATGGAGAATTGCTGTCACCTGTTTGCCGTAGTTTGATAGCAGGTGGTACCCATTAGTTTTTTTTCGATTGGCAAATGGGTACCACCTGCTATCAAACTTGTTTCGATCTTTTAGACAGTAGACGGTTTTTTATTTTTTAATAATATATTTTTAGAATGAATAAAGGGGCAGAGGATGGCTATCGCGATTCAGCGAGGCACCGCTGCCAGTGTCATGGGCACCTCTGCGCCGGGAACGATACGGGGCGGGTTATTTGATTTGACATAACAATTGACAAAATCTATGATTGCAGATAATGATTGGGCATTTGCATTGTAACTAATTTAATTTCTAATGGTAATAAAATAATGTTGGATTTTAGAAAGTAAATAAACATACAGAGTATGAATAAAAATCATGTAAATCGCGTCATTCTCATCTAGCGCTAAGAACATCACCGAATCCAAAACGATGGCATTCAAATGACACTATAGTATCATTCACAAGTTACTTAGTTTTCACTTTCCTCAAAGACTGCACCGCATTTCTTTTTTCAAAGGCTCTGTGTGCATATACAGAATCTACACAGGGCCTTTAAAAAGACTTCATTCATCTCTTCACAGCTATTAAACATAAAGTTATACTCATAGTGTACCATAGTGTAATAATACTAGAGGCTACCTCACCCCTGGCAACTTATGGCTCGAGACGGCCATGCGGTTTTGGTCGGTCCGAATCCGATATAATCATCCTCCCTTAGCTATCCGAGGGGTTTACCGCAAGTACGATTTCGCTTGCAAAATCTTCACTAGACCACAATAACTAACTATATAGCTACTGTTATATAGCTATATAGTACGTGTTTAGTTAATATATACTTAATAACTACAATGAGCCTCGTGATTATGGATACCCGTGAGTCACTTTTGTTAGTGAAACATTGTTGTTTACAAGTGACATCATTGCGAACAAAATGAGGTTAACGACCTCGATTCATAAAAGTGATGGAAGGTGTGTCGTTTATCACTGCATGTCAGACTATCACAGATTTTTTACACGTATAGATTTATCAAATGATATGGCTCGTTAATTATTACGATGAACAAGTCAAACTACCGCTTCAGTTCTACGAGCTTTTGGGGGTAGGGTGAGAAATCTAATTTTCATTAACCTCAAAATGTAGCTATTACGACAAAACTAGGCTTATAAGTACTCGTGCCAGAAGTGCTTTTTCCGACATGAACAGTCAACTAATGTTTGAATCATTTTTGGCATTTGCCATCATACTTACACTTTTAATGAGTTTTACCGCTTTATTAACTTCGCTAATGTCATAGTGTTTAGTTTTTTTATACGAGTACAAATTGTGAAGAAATTGCCCTCTTTTATAGCATTATTAACGCCCGACGCAAAAACGACGGGGTGTTATAAGTTAAACATGTCTCTGTGTGTGTTAATGTGTGTGTGTGTATGTGTGTGTGTCTGTATGTTCGTGGCATCGTAGTTCCTGAACGGATTAACTGATTTGAATGTGTTTTTTTCCTGAAAGGTACGAAAGCATGCCAAAATAGCCTCCACTATGAAATGACGGAGTACATATTTTCTCACAACTGATTCAATATGGATATCGAATGAAAGGGCTTGTCTAGTGGATTAAAAAGTAATTTAAAAAGTGTAAAATGAAAATTAAATTGTAAATTTAAAATGAATGGTGATCTTCATATTAATGGAGCGACCAGCTTGTTTAATTGTACATAATCTACATCCACATCTTCCTACTTATCATTAACTCTTGAGTAATGAAGTATTGACTCTTCACAAGATGGATACATACGAGTATAATATATGAAATGATCTATTTAGCTGCTTAATAACATAACATAAAATATAATTGAATTTATTATATCTTTCTTAATATTAGCACAGGTTATCATTCAACACATTGCGTATAGCATTCAAAAAACAAAAATGAAGAATTATATAACTACTTCATAAAATAATTCCTCTGTCTCATCATTAAGGCCTGAAATTCATTACCAGCTCACGTGTTTCCTTCTTCCTTCAATCCCTTGTCCTTTAAGCGGGGCGTGAGAAAGATTACGATGAGGCCGTCAAGTTGAGTGTCACCATTGTAATATGGTATATGTATGTAATAGTGACCTTATTTTCTGAGACTTTGCATTCAACTTACCTTCAGGTATGGTGAAGACTAATTTACGTGTCCTATTTATAAAAAATAGTACCGGTATACAGTGCATTCTCTATATAATATTGTACTCTTTATAAAATTGTATTATACTCTAAATAATGCACCCAGTGCACACTCTGCACCACCTTTAGTTGACTGGTAGAGAATACTCGTCGCATTGATATATTTGTGCATGAAGATTAATAAAAAAAACTTTACATATATAATAATGATCGTACACTTCCCGTACAGAGTAATAATCATCTGTATGAACACAGTGACCCGTGGGATCACGCTAATGACAAATACAAAACAATTGATAACATCTATTAAAATGGTGTTATTAAAGTAATTAGTTCGCCTTGAGAGCGATTAGTGGATAAGCGATGTTTTATTTAAGTCGTAAACTTTTATAGCTCTTATTTAAAGGTATATTTCTGAGGCGACGGCATACGACAACTGCAGACACAGAGCGTACCGTGAAATAAACTTCATATCATAATATTGTTAAGGGTCTTAATTCATTGCGGCTTCTCAATAGTATAGTTTATCCGTATTGAAGTTTAACAAGTAATGTATGGGAAGAGACGACATGTCATTCGACCGCACAAAAATATCCATACATATTATAAAAGAAAATCAGTCCTGTAATCCGCTCATTTATCTATAACAGAACTATACATTTACATATTTTCACATACATTACTTCTTAAACTTCGATACGGATAAACGGTATCATTGAGAAACCGCAATGTATTTAAACAATAAACAAAAGTGTCATATTCACGATACGCTCCGCGTTTGCTGTTGTCGTATGCGGTCACCAACGGAATCATACCTTAATAGTACTCGTAGTTAAGATAAAAAATACGATGTACTTTTTACCCGACTACTCCGAAGCCAAAGGGCGCTATGATTTTGACAAGCTATGTATGTATGTAGTTTCATCTGTTCCCTCATAGCTCCTGAACTACTTATTAGAATTGAACAAATGAGGTATCATTAGAAGCGTCTTGGTTGTCCGCTGATTATAGGATATATGATGTGTCACTGAGTCTAATGTAGGTCATAAAATACTGTGTTAAAATAAAGTTAAGATAAATATACCCTGATTTTTTTCATTCAATTTTTAGACCGACTTCTTAACCATTAAGTACCGATGTGTGTTTGAAGTTCCCCTTTATTAGTGTGCTAATAAAAGGAGAACTTCAAACACGCAGTTTAGCTTAGTTGCAGGGGTTAGTTTACCGTGTGGTTTCCGGCAGAGTAGAACTAGGGCCGCCCCATCTCTTCCCATGCAGTGTTATACAAGGCGACTAAGGAATAGGGCTGTTTAACATCAGACAGATAAATGTATACAGCCCAGACTCCACCTCAGATGCATGACTCGAGTCAGCAATAGGCTCACCCCCTATTACGTGGGACCGAATACGATTATTGGTGAAATGTGGGTGTTAATTCACCTCTACCTAACCCTCCAGGGATAAAGGCGTGATTATATGTCTGTATGTATGCAGGGGGAATATTAGTAATTTCGGTTGCTAATATTCTTTTCGATTTAAAAAAATATAAAAAAATATTATTTATTAATTCTAGAGAATTGTTAAAATCGTACAAGAATGCACAAAATAACGATACACCTACACACTAATTGGTGTGCCAGAGTTACACTGAAGCACACACTTGATTGCGTCGCTACCATGTTTGTGATCGTTCGATAAATGTAACAAAATGGCTGTATGCAATACTGTCTGTGTTTTTCATACTAAAATATAATCTTCTTAAAAGATTACTCGTATTAATTACAATATAAAGATGAGGGTGGGAATCATTCTTAAAATACAACCTGACTTGCCACAAGATTGATTTTTATTGACGTTATCATATCAAATCATGACAAAGTTGAGCTATAAATTCGTATCTGTATTTATTCATATTACTCCAATCTTATACATGAGTGGTAAGTTAAAAAACATAGTAATAAAATGTACTAAGACTGATATTCCTAAATCAAAATCACAAGAATTTATGCAGACCACAATGATTAGATTTTTATCAGTCTCGAGTATAAAATTACAGGACAGTTTCAAATTTCATAATAAGTTAAATGTGGGGAGACTACCAAAGATTTTACGAACTATACACGAACTTCGTCAACGATTATGGCGCGGTAAGTAAAGCAAAATTTTGCGGTTTTAACTCGAAATATTACTTAAAATTATATGTAACTTATAGGTTTTTAAACCATAATGATCACTCAAATTAGTATTAAAGGTGTCGGAATATTTACCATGTTGTATTGTGCTGAGTTACCGGTATATCAGCGCTGTTGCAATCACTCCTGTGGTTCCCGGCAGAGTAGAATTTAGGCCACCCCATATCTTCCCATGCGGTGTCGTACAAGGCGACTAAAAGATAGGGCTGTTTAACATCAGACAGATATATACAGCCCAGACTCAGTCTCAGATGCATGGCTTGAGTTAACAATAGTGCCCGAAAGATGGCAATAGATTCATCCCCTATTACGTGGGACCGAATCCAATGATTGGTGAAATGTGGGTGTTAATTCACCACTGCTTAACTCTCCAGGGATAAAGGCGTGATTCTATATATGTACGTATGTTAACTTAGTTTACCAATTCTCATCTTCAACGTCAAACGAACCCATCCGTGAATAAAAGAAGGCCGCCATTTTCTCTTCAAAAATGTCAAATTATGCTAAATTGCCTTTGATTTGCAATAAAACAGTATGCATTTTAAAGTGACATCAGTAGTTACTATTTCGACATTTCAGAGCATCGTATCGAGTCGAGTTAATTGTATTGTTCTGAGCAAAAGTTTAATAGTATCTAAACTCACATGACAAACAAACGTAAATTATGCAATATGAGACTCATAAGACACAGATAATTGAGAAACATCTATAACTTGAACAACATAGTTCAAATTAGTTACAAGAATAGATATATCGACTAATAACTTCTAAAGTTTTCTAATTATAATAATAGTTGTATTGACATAATAATATTCATTACTTTAATGGAACACTTTTACTTTATTTATTTCTACCAATCGATTCTTTATTAAAATATCTTTTATACTATTAAATTATATACTTTTTTTAACGTGCGGAAATCCTATCGGATGCCACCCTGCTGGACCCGGTGGGGGTGGTTATATCGGACTCGGACCGACTAAAACCGCGCGGCCGCCTCAGGTCATCAGTTGGTGAGGTAGTCTTTGGTATATCCTTCGCGCACCCCGACTGACCCAGGGCCATAGAAGGCACTCTCAAGTGTGGGATTACGACGTCCTCATCTTTCCTCAGAAAGAGTAATGTAAATTATATTTCTACTAACCTGTATAAAATCCTATACCTATATAATACTGAGCACTACGAACTTCAGTGTTTTAGTGACATTGAAGTTCTTAAAAGCAACTGAGTACCAATTCTCTGTGACATGTTAAAAATTATAACAAATCTGGGCCCCGATGCCACTTATTTTAAGTCATGTCAAAACCACCGTTTATTACTCTTGGCACTACTGTTTGACACTACTAAAAGTGTCATGTAAAATTTTACTTTCCCGTGAACACAACAAGCTATCGGGATATTTAACATGTTGTATTGTGCTAAATTACCGATATTTCGGCACAACATTCAGAACGCGATAATCCAGAAAAGTCACGAACCATTGTACAATTATGACTACCGGTAGTGCCACGGGTAAAAAGAATTTTCCCGTAACACTACTAGGACCACTGTCATGCCACAGACAATGCAAAAATGACATTTAATTATAGACTTTTTGCTTTTTTAGAATATACTCTCATGTTGGTTATTTCTGAAATTAAATGACATCTTGTGGAGCGAATGAAAAATGTAATTAACATTTTTTCATTAAATTTTGGACTTTAAGGGTATATCAATAAAGTCTAACTTAATGACTTTTTTGTAGTGTCAGTGGCCCGACAATGACATAAAATATTAGAATCAGGGCTCAGAGCCTCGGTTCTGCTAAAGCAAAACCACTGTCATATCACGGACACTGCTAAAAATTCATTTAATTTCAGACTTTAAAACAATGTGCTTAAAGTCCATAATTAAAAGACTTTTTGCAGAGTGAATGAAAAAGTGTAGATTTATTTATTTATTTATGAAAATATTTATCATTTAATTTTACACTTTATGCCTTTACAAATAAAGTCTAATTCAATGTAATTTTATGCAATGTCTGTGGTATGATAGTGATTTTGTTTTAGTAGAATCGAGGCCCTGGGCCCTGATTCTACTATTTTATGTCATTGTCGAGGCCACTGACACTGCAAAAAATTTCATTAAATTTTGTTCTTTATAGATATATGAATGAATTTGATTTGATTTGATATGCTTGAAGTTCAAAATTGAATTAAAAAAGCTTAGTTGGAGGGTTAGAGGGCATATTCTAAAAAAAAAAGTCTCAAGCTTTTTAAAAGCCACGGTAACCACTACCCATCAGGTAGGTCGTATGCTTGTATGCCACCTAAATAAATAAAATAAATGAATAAAAAAGTGATTTAACTCTTTTTTTATACCAAAACGGGGTGAATATAATAATAATAAGATTTATGAACTAGGTCCTTAACCTGTATCTCAGGAGACAGACTCTCATAGACGTGGACAATATCACACAGGGCCCAACAAATAATTTTCTGATATTAGTAGATATAACTCTTTTTCTTAATAAAAGGTCACAACAACAAGATATTGTAACAAGTACCATAGAATGAAAATAAAAATAATTCATTGTTTTTCGTAGTGTATATACATAAGTATAAAAGCAATGGTAGCTTAGTGGTTAAGAAGTCAGCCTTACTATAGAGAGGTCCCGGGTTTGAATGTGAACCCACTCCTAACACAAGCATTCTAGCATAGCTGGAGGAGAAATAGAGAGGAAATAATAGTAATTTCAGTTCTAACATTCTTAAAAAAATATATATATAAACTAAAAATATATATACATTTGAATGAATGAAAGTATGATATACATGAACGCCACTTAACTAAATGAAATCACGCATTCGCTAGGCCTACTGTCATCCCATATCGTAAAAATAAGCTGTCTTTCCACACCTATCATGGGCACGGCTGGCGCAATTAATATTTGGGCAGGCTTTAGTAGCAATGAGAGCGAGAATCAAATGAGCAATCTATATGTTAAAATATAAACTATACATTACTTTTATTTTCACATTACGTTAGTGATATTCTCATATGTATCTTCCATAAAAAATAAGTTTAAAACTAAAACACGACTACTGAAAAAGTTTTAAACAAGAAAATATCTAGGATAGCCGTGGTACGCCACTTAGTCTAACAAATTAATATATTTTGGGGCAAGCAATAGGTATAATTTATATATATTTGAAATGTGCTAACTAAGCCCTTTTAGTTGATACTTAATACGACATATTTTTCTCAAATTTATTTTTTAACATAGTACATTATGACCGCTGGAGGGCGCCACAATTAGATTCAGTTATACGTTATATAACCTATAACCAGCGAACGACTAAGACGCTTCTAACGATACTTCATTTGTCCAGTTTTGATTATTGGGTGAGGAGCTATGAGGGAACAGATGAACCTACATACATACATGGCCTGTCAAAATTATAACACTCCTTTTGCATAGCCGTAGTCGGGTAAAAAGTGCCAACTATATATATGGCGAGTCATTAATCAGGCGATATATTCTCTAATAATGCGTATATAACTGTTTTTTCATTTAAATTAACACTAGATTTTACAAGGTACCTATTACCCGTAAGTCTGTGAGAAATAATCTAAGTAGTATTATTTTATTACAATAGATTAATATAGCAAATTTCGTAATCCATTAGCTTTTGAAAAAGGTAACTAAGTAATTCAAATTTGTATATCTACAAATTATACAAAACGCTCTCACAGAGTATCGGATTATAAATTAACATTATATTTAGTCACGCCTGTTTATACTTGAAAGGGTAGACAAATTAAAATCCATTATAATGAAAAGTGTGAATGGTAAAGTGATCACTTAAATCTTTTTTTTTGTTGCCTCACAAAAATGAAATTTATGTTATTTAAATGAACCAAAAGCTCAACAAGGACACATCTGTAAGTAAATTATAAGTATCACGGCTATACGGCGAAGAGGACAATAGATAGTCAACCCTGTAGATGGTGCAATACTTCTCTAGAGACCTTTTTTTATTATAAATATTTAAAAAAAATTACAATTTTGTAAGACGATTAACGATGCCATCAATTTATTACTATTTGTATTTTGGACGGTGCATATCGACTGGTTGTCAGACATGTGTAACGATCCTTAATTATGATCATACCTTGCTGTAATACCCTGTATTTCGGTTATTAAATTAGCTACACCCTGACATCAGTCAAGTGCAGACTTACCTGATGATAAATTGGTGTGAAGTTCAGAGAATAGTGGCTGCCATTATAGATGATATACCGGCGTTCTCTACCTGAACGATGAGTTTTCACGAATCGGTTAAAGAACTCGAGATCTGTAGAAAACCTGGTAATTGCAGGTACACAGTTAAAAAAACTACAGGTAAACATACCTCGAAAACTATTAAACGAAATTTTAAGGATTGAGTATGCTAACTATTCAAAATCGATTAAGATAAAAAAAAATTGGGAAGTACCTCCGCCCTACAGAATACCGCGGTTATAATAACTTCGTGTTGTGTTCCCGGCGGTGAGTAGGGTAACCAGAGCTCACTGGAGAGTTTATGTGCTGTCAGTGGGATGACCAAAGGTTTGTCCTGCTTTGTCCTCTACACTGACGGCACAAAATCTCTGTTCTTACAGGGTCGGCAGCACGGATGTGACTCCACTGGTGTTACACACGTTCATAGGTCATGGTAACCACTTTCCATCAGGTGGGCCGTGTGCTTGTCTGCCTCCTAAGTTTTATAAAAAAAATTAACGGTCCAGGTGGTATACGAACCCGCGATCTTTCCCTTACGCTCTGACCACTAAGCCACCGAACCTTCGCCTGAAACCATCCAAATTCTTCTATACATATATCCGTAAGGGAGTTCCCCCTGCAAGAGAAAGATCGCGGTTTCGAATCCCTCCTGGACCGTTTCCAATTTTTTCTATTTTCATCGATACCTCTAAAACGCTTGCAATAGAACAGATTCCTTAGGTATGTTCATAACATGTGTAAGTTATGTACTTGCTGATATTATGAAAGTTGTATGAGTGTACGTTAGATGTTTATTACTCCAATTTATCCAAATGGATGGAACGGTTTGCGTGAAAGTAGAATTAATAGGAGGAAATCAAGTTTATGTGTATACTTTATCAGGGCATTTTTGAGCTGTTTTTCTTTTGGGCTTGTTTTTTTTTTCAAAGTACGCTGCTCATTTCATAGGAAGTAGTTAACTTGGCCTATAGACGTGTGCAACACCAGGGAAGTCACAGTCTTGCTGCAGACCCAGTAAGAACTGAGAGCTTTTTTAAATCCTGTGTCATCATCGCGATAGTGCAGAAAACAAAGTAGGAGAAGCCTTTCGTCTTCCCACTGATAGCACAAAATCTGTCCAGTGAGCTCTGGCTACCCTTCTTCTGGCTCTGGCTACCACAACACGAGGTTATTATGACACAACACGGTATTCTGTAGGTCGGAGGTATTTCCCCAATCGGACTACTCAATTGGACGGAAATATCGTGTACTACTTCCATCATACTTACAGTCCCTCTGCTATAACTCCTGAGCACTAGTGGCGACGGTTCCTATAACCCGGTTCCTGTGCGCTTCCCAACGGGTGGCATGGTGCATGACAAACTAGATTAGATTAAGTTAACATTTTTTCCACTGGCTTCACCCTACACCACTGCTGTACACCGAGATTCACGGCAGTCTATAGCCCACAAATACATCATCAGTGAAATTTAATGAAACTTATCAAAAGTTAGGTGGCAGACAAGCACATGACCCACCTGATATGAAGTGGTTTCTAGAGACCAGAGATGTTACTCGCGCCCTACAATATGGGGTACTTGAAGAAACCCATAAAGTAGGGCCATAAGATTCATTATCTTAACTAACATAGCATTGACTGTACCACTGAAGTATATATCATTTTAATGTGCACCATTCAATTGAAATTATCGGCAGCACGCCCCGTAGTTGACACAAATGAGTTTCTATATTGAGTCACATTTATTCTTGGCACCATCCATCTAACATGAACTGGAGCTTATAGTGTGATTCCATTAGTACCACTATTGAAGGACAGTACAATATATCTTTTCATATTTATAAGTTGGGATGTAATAAATGATAACAGACTACTAATCAGCTTTGTGCGTCTTATTGGTTTCCGCTATTTAATTATTAGTAGTAATTTGTAATAATAATTCGAATAACCATGTAATACTAATTAATGTTATAAAGCGAATAAATAATATGTCTTGATAAGATCATGCCTCATAAAATTTCGAATAAACTACAGTTAATGATATGATTATGTCTTAAGAAACAATATGACCCAAAAGTATTACATATTTCAAAGTTAGAAATATGCGCATTAAAAAAAATCGCTGATTTCAAATGCGTGTTTTTATCTAACTATTTTTATTTATTTGGAAATAGCTTTAAATTACATTTTTCAAAATAATATATACAACATATATAACAGTATACAACACATACTCACCCCCTATTACGAGGGACCAAATACAATAATTATTGGTGAAATGTGGGTGTTAATTTACCCCTGCCTAACCCTCTAGGGATAAAGGCGTGATTATATGTATGTATAATATATATCTTCGTACAGTCCCGAGCCCTTTAAGCGGATCGTAAAAAGCATATGATGAGGCCGTCAAACTGAGTGTCACCATTGTAACATGGTATATGTAAGTAATGGTGACCCTCTTTGCTGAGACTTTGCCTTCAGCTCACCATCAGACGATGCGAAGTCAAATTGACGTGTCCTATATAAAAGAAATTTATAATTTTTAGTATGAACAATAAAATAGAATAATGATTCGGCTTTTATTTTATGTAAGTAGGTACCGAATTTTACCTTTCTTTCCCTAAGTGTACAATATAGTAATGAGTCCACATCATTCTCACCTTTATAGCTATTGGTAGAAAGAGATTACTACCGAATGATTTATAGTAACAATTAACTATAGAACAAAATAACTCTGAGTTACTTTGCTAAATAGGAAATAGTACTACACTGAAACACGCAATCAAAACGTCCAACTATTGATCACAATAAGATAGCCATACAAAGTTCACAGTTCCATTATGACACTGCAAAGCAAACGAGCAATAAAAATGCAAATAAATCATTTATATATGGCAGATAATAGTATATGTTATTGCTAATTCATGTTGATGAGCACATTTGAATCCACGTGCACTTGTAGAAAGCAATAACATTATAATTAGACTTAGTTCAGTTAGCGATCTACGGCCAATAGTAGCACTTTTGTACGCGTCTGTACAAAACACATGACTGTGTGTGTGTGTGAATGACAGATAGATGATTCTGAGAGATATTGTCGTTGTGTGTGTGTGAGCGCATATGTTCGTTTTGCGTAAAGGTATTTGTTCTGAGGCACAGGTGGAGTAGGTTGTTTGAATAAAATTTTATGTTTTATTTATTCACATAGGAGGAAAGCATTCTTATATAAATGATGAAACATAAGTATACTTTTAAATTAATTTTGTTACCTTATTTTATTACTATAACAGTTTAATAAAATTAAATATTAAAAAAATACATCCCATATGAAACATATAACTATGAAATGATTTCGGTATAGTAGCATAACTATATTCTTAGATAATCTTGATAAATGATATTAATAAATATTATTGGACATATTGCACAGAAGCGTCTAGACTTAAAATAAGTTGAGCCTGTCTAGAATATAATCATCTAGACTAGTCTAGAGTATACAATATATATACATAGATAATTTTTATAAAAAAATTACATTGCGAGAATCGAACCTGTGATTACTGACCTAGCAGTTAGTACTGTTTAATAATTAACACTAGAAGGTTTAATCTTTTTAAGGTTTTCATATTTCTTCAATGGCTTACGGTCTCATCTAATGTTTAAATCATTTTTTTTAAATAAAATATATTGAAACAAAGGAATTTTCAGTAAAATTATTGAAGCAAAAATAAACTCTAATACATATAAAAATAATCTGAATTTCCATAAATAAAATCTAAACAAGAAAAATTATAATACTGCACCATTATTAACATAACACGAATCTAATTAAGCAAAGATTAGTTTTCAAGAGAAAGACTTTGTCGTCTCTCATAATTGATGTTCCTTGTTGAATAATAATCTCTGTTGTAATTGTATTGATGTACAAAAAACATTTATCTAAAAAAATATTTATCTATCTATCTATCAAGATGTTCCCTAATCAGATCGGTCTATTCACTGCAATGCATTAATTTTCTTACTTATTTAACGTTAGAAGTGAGCATATTTTTCCTAAAGAACAATTTTCATAAAAAACTTAAAAATCATTGTACGAATCTGATGATCTATAAGAAATACACTATAGGGTATACCTGCTCAAACAACTGTCCTATTCCTAATAGTTTGAGTAGCTATGTAGACAGAAGGCACTATGTCATAAGGCCCTCGATGTCATATCAAAACGACACTGAGATTCTCTGTAAACGTGGTACGGTACGCGGTAGGTTGTTCTATTATAAATGTGGGCACCAAAGCATCATTCTTTGTGTGCGCAATAAATACTGCTTTGATGTGTTGGCCCCCCTAATGTAGTGTAATCACGTAGCAATGTGTCGCGATGTAGCGAACCAAAGTGGCAACCTTTGTAGGAATTACATATTCCTGTCCCAATTGAGAAGTCCAACTGGTATAGTACCTTCACCCTACAGAATATCACGGCTATAATAACCTCGTGTTATGTTCCCGGCGGTGAGTATGGTAGTCAGAGCTCACCGGAGAGTTGCTTACTGTGCTGTCAGTGGAAAGACCAAAGGCTTGTCCTGATAGAGTCTTCTGCACTGACGGCACAGAAACTCTCTGTTCTTACAGGGTTGGCAGCACGAATGTGACTCCTCTGGTGATGAACACGTTTATTGGTCACGGCAACATTAACACTCACAAATTTTTTTATACAACTTAGGTGGCAGACAATCACACGGCCCACCTGATGGAAAGTGGCATGTGTCGGATATTGCATTAAATTAAATAGATGATAGGGAAGCTGTATCTCTGATGCGGTAGACTGTGTGGATTTTACTCATTTCGTCGGAACACTGTCGTGTTCTACCTCCTTTATATAACTCCTACAAAGCTACAATATGGGTACAATTCGGACATCTGTGGGTACAAAGCTTTGGATCGTTACATCGCGACACATCGCTACGCGATCACACTACATTAAGGGGGGGCCACACACCAAAGCATATTTGTTAGGCATACAAGGAATATTTTTGTATTTTATTTTTTATACCACTCAGGTGATCGACAAGCACACGGCCCACCTGATGGGAAGTGGTTACTGTGGCCTATGGACGTATGCAACACCAGGGGTGTTACACTCGCGCTGCCGACCATTAAGAAACCTTCTGATGGCCCTCTTGAAGAACCCCATATTGTAGGTGCTTTGGTGAAACCCGGCTATGAGTTTCAGCCCCTACATTATGTTCCATTACTCAGGTCTGTACCTAGCTTATTGTTATCCTCAGTTACCCATACTTACGTCTGTCGTTCACTTGAAAGGTCAATGAATACCTTGAAGCTATGCTGACGTTAATTCCTGTCACTCACTGTCTAGTTAGTACCCTAACGATATCAAAATGAGGTAATTAGGTTCAAAAGCTTACATTTTGCGTGTTACTATAAGTAGTAACAATGGTTGTACCGCGTCATTAGTTTTACATTAATCATAACTTAAATTATTTCTTAATATCTGATATAAATGCAACATAAGTACCAGTTCGGTCACTAATACATCAGATTGGAGATTAAGCAATACAAATATACATAAAATCATGCCTGTTTCCCATAGGGGTAGGCTCCGATCCTGATATAGTACTCTCGCTTCATTCGCTCTCCTTACATTCTTCATGCATGCTCGTCGGTTTAGGGTACTTCTGACCTGCCCCTTTTCTAAAAATTCCCCGGATTTGGTCCAGGTATGTGCGTCTAGGTCTTTCCCTTCCGACGGTACCATACACCCTCGCGTCATAAACCTGTTTCGTTAGTCTTCTTTCATTCATTATCTCAACATGACCGAACAATCTTAACATTCCTCTACATCTTTTATCAATCCACAACGCTCTCTTATCATACTCACTCTATCTCTCAAGGTCAATCCACACATACTTCGCAAAGCACAGATTAAGGAATAAATCTCTGAAATAGTGAAAGAAAGCAGGTTAGGACCGGGTAATTTGTCTCTCTCCCTCACCATGTGTCACGCGATTAATTTTGGTGAGATGTGACATGTGCCACCGCTGATGGTTATACACAGTAATAATAATCTATTATTTTCCGGTCCCATATTTTACTTCCTCACTACTTTAAGGTTTATTGCGTAATCTATATTCTTTCCTGGTTCTTGTGTATATTTTCTTAAAACGTACGGCATTGATAAAGCTCAAAATTTAACACGATATACAACTCGCTTCCGAGATGGTTCTTTACTTTTTTTTCGTATCGATAAATGGCGCAATATCGCTAATATAACGGCCGAGACCCGCAGGTCTAAAAAGAACACTTTATTGGAATCGAATTAGGATAATACTTTGTCATGCGCCAATATTTATACTAAATTAGAAATTCCTTAGTAAATTAATTGTTGTGTTTCTGCGCATTCGAGAGTTGTACCCATATGAATGTCCGTCATGAATTTTATAGAAATCTATAGAGATTTACTGCGAATTCATAAAGTTACTTGTTTTCAGCAGAATCGCCAATGTGGCCTTTTTGGACCCACCGAGCTGCTATGTATGATTCAGTAACGAACATACATTGTGAATTTAGTTGTATGATCTAAACATTCGCATTTTAATAGTAAGTAATTTAGATTGTAGAGGTCCTATGATTTACTTTTTAATTGGTGATAATTTAATTAATCAGTATATGAAATTTTATTAAAAATAAAGCTTAAAGAACTATTTTACAACTTATAGCTAAAAAATATTAAAATGCGTCGTGGATTTTCTCCGCATCGCATGGCTCTTGTTGTAGTGTTCCCAGAAGACTGGCAGCATTGCCACGTTGTATGACAATGCTTATTCTCTGACCTAAAAATAGGCCAGCCTTCTGACCACGAGAAGCTTTGACCATACGCTTCGCAATCTCACGGAATCTCTTCCGTGAGATTGCAAAAGCGATTGCGGGCGCTCGGACATGACCTCAAAGTTTCGACTCGGAACATCATAATCTCCGATGAGATGAGAACAAAATGTATTAATTAAATGTAAGGTACAGTTAACGAAAAATTAACAATGAAATATTTAGAAACTTTTAAAATTAATATTTGAATATTGAAGAATAATCTTCAAACGGCTGTCCTTTGAGGAATGTTATAACATATCATATTTGGTTCATTATTGTTTAAAAAAATTAAAAGTAATAATCAATAAATTGAAACACATTAAGCCGCTTTTGTAATTAACTGGTCTGTCCCTCTAGACAACTGGTAATTCGTAGGCCGGCTTATTATAGAATAGAATAAAAAATAATAGTCGTCAACGTATTGTCTTTGTCTATGTTCTATTTTCTCTTTTAAACCTGAGTACTTATAATTATTAGCCGCGTGATTCCCGGCAGAGTAGAATTTGGACCACCCCATCTCTTCCCATGCGGTGTCGTACAAGGCGACTAAGGGATAGGGCTGTTTAACATCAGACAGATACATACAGCCCAGACTCAGCCTCAGATGCATGGCTTGAGTCAACAAAAGTGTCCGCAAGAAGACAATAGGCTCACACCCTATTACGTGGGACCAAATTTAATGATTGGTGAAATGTGGGTGTTAATTCACCCCTGCCTAACCCTCTGGGGATAAAGGCGTGATTATATGTTTGTATGTATGTATAATAATTATGCGTACGCAGTGTTGACCAATAAAAAAATGTTGTGTGATAAATGTTAATTTTTCAACTGTTGTAGCCTTAGCTAGCAACGATATTTCTTGCCCAAAATAAAGTACAGGTATTAAAAATGTAATTAATAGCTTTCTCTCCTCAATAAAGTTGACTTTAATTATAAAAGTAGTACCAAAATGAAAGGCAAATAAAATACTTTTAATTTACAGACTTTTAACTTACATTTTTCATTGTCACTGGTTGAGTTATATATAAGTCAAGAATAACTTACACCTGGCGAAAAAGTAAATTTGCATTGGGATTTGTAAGCAAGTTTCACTAACTTGCTAGTGACTTGAGTTTATTTTATACCGTTTAGGTGGCAAATAAACACTCAACCCACCTGATGAAAGTGGTTACCGTGCCGTATGTACCTGCACAACACTGTTAGTCACACTTGTGCTGCCGACCTTGAGTTTCTGTGCCGTCTGTGCAGTAGATAAAGCAGGACAAAACCTTTGGTCTTCCAGCTGACATCATAAAAACTCTTCGTTGAAAACCAGTGAAAACTCATTTAATTAAACTGAGTTTTCACGTTGCACTCAATGACATGTGCCGTCACAGTTTACCCTGTTGTTTTTCAACTGGTGTTTAGTATTAATACAAATACGGTTTTTTTATACCACTTAGGTGGCCTATGGACGCATGCAATACCAGGAGTGTCACACTCGCGCTGCCAACCATTAAAAAACCTTCCGATGCCCATCTTGAAGAACCCCATATTGTAGGTGCTTGGGAAAACCGCAGCAGGGAGGTTATTCCACAGCTTGAGTGTGCGTGGGATGAAGTTTCTTTCATAACACACAGTGCGCACTGTCTCAGGTCGCAATGTGTGAGGATGAATTTCTGCCTATGGCGAGAAGTGCGATGATAGAATGTAGCTGTGGGCATCATGTCAAATAATTCATCTGAGCACAAACCGAAGGATGAACCGAAATCAATCCCACTATAATAGAATAGGTTGTACTCGACCGGAGGGGTCATAAAAGAATAAGCAACGTGTTTACGACTTCAGGATAAGCAACGAATTTCTATATTTTTTGTACCAAAGCTAATAAAAGCAGTTGTAAAATGCTATTCTTTCTTAATTGATATGATACCCCACTTTAGATGATTTCTCAATTTTATCGAGTTATAACAAACCTAATTTGGTACGTTATAATAAAATCTCATCTCGCCCCGAACTACATACTCGTAACTATGGACTGTTGTAACAGGTTTAGACGTGACAATTCCCAGATATGTCATGAGACACATCTTTTAACTTCTTGAGACAACTGAAGCTTACTGTGCGACACGAGATAGAGGCTTTTAAGTCGCCTTAGGGAAGATTTGAGCATTTATACTCGTATATAATTGCATGGGTTTTCCTATGTATCTATGCTATATACAAATAGTAGATTGTATGACAAGGGAGCAAAATGGTATTTTTGCAGCGAGGGCGCTTCTTTGAATCATGATCGGAGCGAAGGATTCTAGAATATAATCCCGAGTGTAGCGAGGGACTCTATCTTAGAATCCTGAGGGAGCAAGGGATTCAAAGTACATCGCCCGTGTATAATTTGCTTTCAAATCATCTACTCTACTTTACAATTGATTAAGATGATTACAAAAACAGAGATATATTATTGAATAATGCACTTGTAATTTTCCACAGGTTATAATTTTCATAAATAAAGTAAGTAGAATTAAAAAAAAACTTAACAAATACCTTATTCAACATGTGTAGCAAGTTCCACCAAGCGCCATCAATCTCTAGTTGTCTTCAGTATAAGCAGTCAGAGACATAAGTAATACGCGCACTTTTGTTTTGTTTTTTTGTTACCACGGGACCGCGCACGTGCGGCCAGCACGTACCAACCAGTAATGCATACAATTTGCGTTCGATTTCTATGAATAATATATGTTCCAAATTCAAATCAATTTTCCATCCGCTAAAAAGTTTTTAACAGAAGAAATCTATTATACTCCTGCTTATAGACGAACAAAGTGACACTTTTCAAATAGAAGGGATGAAAAAAGTATTTAAGTATGTTTATCTGTAAAGCCCAATCGATAATCTATGCTTAGTTTATACACAATAGATAGTATACAGGCGTTTGAGTATAGACGGTGTTGTGTATTGTGGTCCTATTTTTTTTTAAATTCCTCTGTTGCCTTTTGTGACGTCATATTTGATACAACATTATAAGTGATACTAATCAATGTTAGTCATAGACAACAAACCCCTAATGGCCTTTAGTTCAATAAAGGTACCAATGCTTGTCTCTAGATATAAATATTCTAAGTCCCTTGAAAATAGAACTGTAATGGAAACTTAACAAATAAAAGGAATACGTAAAAGGTATTCTTATCGAGAACAAATCGCTTTATATAATTGAAGATATTCTAATTACGGTAGTAGTGACGTCAATACTTAATTGTAGAATGAAATTTTAAAGCATAATATGCTTATTATTCAAATCGATTAAGATAGGTGGGAGTCGAACCCGCAATCTCCCTGTAAGGAAAAGATTGCTGTTTCGGATTCTGCCTGGACCGTTTCAATTTTTTCTATCTTAAAGGATTTGAATACTTGGTTGTTTCCAAAAGATTTTGCTATCTGTAATGATTTTGTTGAGATTGTAACATAGAATGTGTATGTATTGATGACCTTCTTGCCTAAGCCTAAGACCATTAGGCGAAGTGAAGTCTAATAGACGTGTCCTAATATAAAGTTAAAAAATGAATTGAGATAAAAAGATCTGGATAAATAGGCGGACAACGAACTAACCCTATAAGAGTTACTTTTTGTCCACTTGAGGCACAACACCCTAAAAATTGAAAAATTGAGACAAAAATCAATTTAACACATCAATCAGATGCAATTTAACATCCCTTCGCATATTATTATGTGACAAAATAATTGATTTAATTTATTTAAAAAAGGGCTAGATGCTGCTCTGCTAGTTCTAGAATAGGTATCCATGCTTACAAAAAATCCTGGAGCAGTTAGCATGCTTGTATTCATTTTTATATAAAGAGCAACTCAGATGTTTAGCCTAGATATATTATTATAAGTGCCCGCTTAAACATAAACCGGCCAAAATGTGGGTGCTAGCACCTCTGCCTAACCCTTCGGGGATACACACATTCTTCGGGGATATATAGGCGTGAGTTTATGTTATGTTATGTTATGATTTTTAATTAAAGTAACCAACCTATTTGTTGGTTTAAATATATAGGTTGGTATTATTAATCTGAATACTACAGACCACCATTTCCAAAAAAAATATCACGATTCGTTTTTAAACGAATACAGGTAAACGTTTATGGTCACAATGACAAAATCGACCAATGTACGCTACGAGAAAAGCATGCTTTGACAAGTGAAATTATACTTTGTGCGTATGTCAATAGAGTCTAAACCCAGGGAAATAATTAAAGCAATTTACATTTTGGGAAGGTAAGTCCTGTCAGCCACCGTATTACGAGATTTCCCTACAAATGAATTCCAACTGATTTGTGAAAAGTAAATTGGACGCTTTCAATAATTGTTGCTGCCTGTGAGGGCTTTGTCAGCTAGGAATCTATATAATGTAGGTACGAAATAGCTAACGCTGTTGCCTGTGGTTTTATTCCGTATTTCGCATACACTTTATTTTTGTATACAATTACGGAAACAAATTGAAATCCGAAAGAGAAATACATGATCTACTGAATGAACAGTGGATAATACTTACTCAATAGAATGTACTCTTTTTTAGGATACCTCCCCACCGGAGCCGGTGGAGGAGGTTATATCGGACTCGAACCGACTAAAACGCACGCCTCCTGTGGGTCGCTTTGGTTGCCGAAGGTGAGGTTGACAGGCATATCCCTCGCACCCCGGCCGACTCAGGGCCATCTCTCACGATCTGGTCCTCTTCTCGGGTGTGTAGAAAGTACTCTTGTAACTCGCTCGCTCATCGACTCGAAAGAGTTTCTTTGTAAATAAAAAGCCATCTTGCTGGCCTAGTTTCAATTGTGAAAACCACAAGAACTTCATAGTTATATTTCATTCCTAAAGTGAACAATAAATTTATTTTCAAGCATTAGCCTTACATACTTATATAAAATATGCGTACATAAAATGACGTCTTTATCTCCGAAGAGTTACGCAGAGGTGAATAAACATCCACATTTCACTAGTCATTGAATTCGGTACCACACGTAATAGGGGGTGAGACTATTGCCGTCTTCCGGGCAGTATTGTTGGCTCAAGCCATGCATCTGAGGCTGAGTGTAGGCTATATACATCTGCCTGATGTTAAACAGCAACACCCCTTAGTCGCCTTATACGATACCGCATAGGAAGAGATATTATTAGATATATAGTAATATATCTAAAATTGCCTATCAGATTAAAAATATCGGTTTCCCTAACAGTAGATAGTTTAAATATCTATAATACCAGTCCATTACTGCCGATTGCTAAAACGAAAATATTTTTACGACTGATATCAGATTTAATCTGTCTATTCAGAAATAGACACGATCGTCAGCCCAAGGGCCCGTGATTTTCCTAGACATAAAACTCGGAAACCATAAACATTCAATCTATTGTTGGAAGGTGCTGAACTAATAATTCACCAACCACAAACCCATAAAAAGATTTTGAACAATGTACATAGGAAGATCTATTTCCAAATGATACTTGTCATACGTTTTTTTTTAAATAACGCCCACAACGGTGGGCAATGTCAACAATGGACAACATGTCACTAGTAGTTTTAAGAATGGCAACGAAATGCCTTTAATTACGTCATATCACCTGTCAAAGGCAAATTATAATGTCTATATTACCCAAATCAGTTCCTCTGTCAATCACAAAGCCATCTCAGGTTTGTCTAGGCACGGGGTGGGGTGTTCCTGTGACCAGGCAAGGTGATCACGCCTGGCGGGCCGCAGCAATAGTAGCAGTGTATATCAATGTACTTGAAATGGTTGTAATGCTGTAAAACTATTTCATTGCACATCAAAGTAAGTTTGCCACAATATGACAACATTGAGGAGATAATCGTGTCTTCCTTCAGTTTTAAGATTTTTCGTCGATCTATTATTAAAAAACACAATTCAAAACAATAAGTAGATAATAACATACTAGGTAATTCATTGATATTCTAAAGCAAAATGCCTGAATTTAGAAATAATTATTACTTAATAAGAGATAGATATTGGCAATCATAAAAAATTACTGTAAATTGGCTGGTTGGCAGTTTCTGAACGACAGCCAATTCCAATTTGCATACTTGATGCCTTCGTCAGCGCGCGACAGATTATTCTATTGCGGAATGAAATGCCAATGCAAAATATTATCAGTATACATATATGATATAATACATAAATGACAAATCATTGACATAAATATAATCAAGTAAAATACTAATTAATCAATTTAAGTTAATTCGATCAATTAATCGACAATTAATTAGTTAATTTGAATATATAATTTTTTGTATGTTTTAATGACATTTTTATTTTATTTTGTAAGCCTGGTCCCTCGTTTACATCTAAGTATAAAACATGTATTTGACAAGTTGCAATATATCACAGGTGTGAACGAAAAAGTATCTGAGATACATGTCAAAAAAAAAAATTGTGTTTTGATTAGTCTTCTACAAGTCTTCAACAAGTTTTGTGTCTAACAAGTTTACAACTTGTTTTGTAGTGAAAACGAGGGGTGATAATTATTAATGATAAATTTTAGGAATAGTTTAACATGATTCAAACTTGTTTGTTATATTTTGTCTAAAAAAACGGAGCTGCGGTGGAATTTCATGACTCGTTTTAATAACTAATAATAGCTTTTAGTTCTAAATTCAATTTCAGTTTTATTATTTATGACTTGCTATCTCTTTAATAAGACGATATCAGCTTCTATCGATTTTAAAGATTTTCTGTATTCATAACAAACTAAATCTT
This sequence comes from Eilema griseolum, assembly GCA_963662185.1. Lineage (NCBI taxonomy): Eukaryota > Metazoa > Arthropoda > Insecta > Lepidoptera > Erebidae > Eilema > Eilema griseolum. The sequence continues at coordinate 12,497,939 of OY759252.1, forward strand.
CAAGTCGATACAGCTGCAGATTACTAGAAGAAAGTCACTCTTCAGGCTCTTCCTTCTTTCGGTGTTGGAGAAAAAGTTGGGTCTTCTGAAAACTAAGTAATGACAATAAGAAGTAGATGCACAGTTTCTACTGCGGTAGAGGTGAGCGGACCCGAGGATTTTTAGGTATAAGTTTTGAATGCAACATGGATTTGAAAGTATAAAGTTTGGAGTAGAGTTATATAGAGTAGTATAGAGTTTGAGGAGGTAGGACACGGCGGTATTTCCGCCCAATTGAGCAGTCCGACTGGGGAAGTACCTCCGCCCTACAGAATACCACAGTTATAGTAAGTTCATGTTGTGTTCCCGGCGGTGAGTAGGGTAGCCAGAGCTCACTGGAGAGTTTTTGTGCTGTCAGTGGGATGACCAAAGGCTTGTCCTGCTTTGTCCTCTACACTGACGGCACAAAATCTCTGTTCTTACAGGGTCGGCAGCACGGATGTGACTCCACTGGTGTTACACAAGTTCATAGGTCATGGTAACCACTTTCCATCAGGTTGGCCGTGTGCTTGCCTGCCTGATCGCCACCTAAGTTGTATAAAAAAAAATACTCGGAAGGTGATGATTATGATAATAATAATAATACCTTCTATAATTCATTACTCATAAGACGTGAGTCAAATAACGTAGATAAATAATATGATTTGTCGAGCGATTCAACAGAGAACGGCGCCAACAGCAATCAATATCATTGTAACGCAATTTAATATGAATCGGAATTCTGAAGAATAATATTTTTTTCCTCGTTTATATTTTTAAGGAAACTCGTATTATTCAACAGAAAAATTATAGATGCCAGCGAACAAAATAAGCAACATGCGGGCCAACATTTCCGGGAAATGAAATAACTTTGCTAAGATACATAAATATATTCACGACTTTAAATCCTCGAAGAGATAGTCAGGTGTATATAATACCCTGGGTCAGCCGGGGTGCGAGAGATATGCCTGTTAACCTCACCTTCGGCAACCAAAAACGACCCACAAGCGTCATGCGTTTTAGTCGGTTCGAGTCCGACATAAACTCTCCCACCGGCTCCGGTGATAAGGGTATCCATGGGGATTTGCCGCACGTAAAAATCTAAAAAAGGGGTGTATAATATTAACACTCACATTTCACCAACTATGATTCAGATCCATGTAATAGAAGGTGAGCCTATTGCCACCAAACAGGTACTTTGTATGGGCTGTTTCTTAACTATTGGGATGGAGAAATTCCCTTATTTTGATACCAGAAGTCAAATCAATCTAGACATTGTTCCTTCGTTTTTTTTTATTGCTAATTAGTTGTAGCTAAAAATGTCAATAAACCTGCTTTACAATTAACAAATAAAATGAACCAATTTAAATCTGGAACTGTTGATTGCTACCGACCAATTAGCCTTTAGCAGTTCACGTTGGATATAGGCCATAGGCCTTTCCTAATGTTGGGAGGCTTTGGCATACTGTTTGCACACTAGCCAGATGGGTTGGCACAGAGTTTAATTTCGAGGTTCCTTCTCTCACATTGATATTTTTTTATACCACTTAGGTGGCAGACAAGCGCACGGCCCACCGGATGGAAAGTGGTTACCGTGGCCAATGGACGTGTGTAACACCAGGGAAGCCACACTTGCGCTGCCAACCCTATAAGCATAGAGTCTCTGTGCCGTCAGTGTAGAGGACAAAGCAGGACAAGCCTTTAGTCATGTCACTGACAGCACAAATTCTCCAGTAAGCTCTGGCTACCCTACTCACCGCTTGGAACACAACACGAAGTTATTATAACCGCGGTATTCTGTAGGGCGGAGGTACTTCCCCAGTCGGACTGCTCAATTGGGCGGAAATACCGCCGTGCCCTACCTCCTAACTGCAACTGCACTGATATCATCTCCGCATTTTTCCTTTAATCGCCTTTTAGGACACTCTTTGTATGAGATAGGATGGCGATACTGGTATTCTTTGTCCAACACCACACGGACTGAACTATCAAAGCAAGTATAAGAGAGCCTTGTAATAACTATAATGCTTTTAGGCTATTGTTAAGAGAAAATTGGAAGCAAGTAGTCTTTTCATGGCCGAATGGGCTCGTAATCTATCACTTGCGTGTGGATAATAACCTTTATAACGCATGCCTGGCGATAGTTATCATTTTTAAAATGTCACCCGTGAATTGTATGATATTAAAATATGTTCTTTTTTTTTAAATTTAAAACCTTATCAAATATTTCGAATATTATATTTTTAACAACTCCCAATTTCCCTCTGATTTATTTTGATGTAGGCTACACGATATTATATCTCTTCCTGGACCTTCCCACGTGCCTGATAATTGCTTACGGAAAAGCTGACATATCAATCAAAATAATAAGTGAACTCTCAATGCTAATCATGTATGTATGTATGAATGCCAATGCTGATCTAAACATTGTATACAACTGGGAAATAGCTTAGAGGATTATCACATCTATTGACTCTGGGCAAACAGTTGTGTTAAGTGAACAGTGGGAATGCAATCGGGTAGGTAGTAGTGTAGAGTAGCCAGAGCTCACTGGAGAATTAGTGCTGTCAGTGGGAAGACTAAAGGCTTATCCTGCTTTGTCTTCTACACTGATGGCACAGAAACTCTATGCTTACAGGGTCGACAGCGCGAGTGTGGCTCTTCTGATGTTACACACGTCCATAGGCCACGGTAACCACTTTCCATCAGGTAGGCCTTGAGCTTGTCTGCCACCTAAGTGGTATAAAAAAATCGAGATTAGTCTAGTAAAACGTAACAATAAAATTGAGAGGTGGTTGCAAAAGCTACTGGTATTTTACATACATACATATAGTCCCGCATTTATTCTCTAAGGGTTAGGAAGAGGTGAATTAACACCCACATTTCACCATCATTGAATTCAGTCTCAGGTAATATGGGGTCAGCCTATTGCCATCTGCCGGGTACTATTGTTGACTCAAGCCTTTTTTTTGGAAATGGGGAGGCGCGCCAGGTGCGCCACCGCACCGCCGCGGCCTGCTTCTGCCAGGGTGACAGGCGGCTCCACCTGTCACCCCCAGGCCGGCGCTCATGGGGGGCGGAGGTCGTTCATCGACCTCTGACGCCCGAGTTGCCTTCGTACGCGGGCAGCTTGGCTTGCGATCCTTCGTCGCTCCCGCTGCCGCTCCCGCCCCGCCTCTTTTTTTTGCGAGCATTACTTGCTCGCAGAAGGAGGCGCCGGCCACCCACGCATCCGCGCAGCGGACCATCGCCGCCAGCAAGGTGGAGAGCGTGAGAACTCTCACTAGGGCCGCCACATGTTGACTCAAGCCTTGCACCTGAGGCTGAGTCTGGGCTCTATATATCTCTCTGATGTATCGGAATCCTTGGTGTCGATATCTCCAGTGACGTCCAATACCGAAGTGATTTGCAGGACAAGGTTAAGTTGGCATCAAGAAAGCTCGGAGTGCTCAACAGGGCGAAGAAGTACTTCACTGCGGGGCAGCAACTCCTTCTTTATAAAGCACAGGTCCGGCCTCACATGGAGTACTGCTGTCACCTTTTTGCTGGAGCACCTGCATACCAACTTGACCCCTTCGACTCGTTGCAAAGACGGGCATTGAGGCTGGTTGACAATCCCATACTCACAGGTAGAGTGGAACCTCTTAGCCTTAGGAGGAGATCTATACAATGGTTTATGCTCAGATGAATTGTTTGACATGATGCCCGTAGCTACATTCTATCATCGCACCTCTCGCCATAGGCAGGGAATTCATCCCCACACATTGCAACCTGAGACGACACTGTGAGGTATGAAAGAAACTTCATCCCACGCACACTCAAGCTGTGGAATGACCTCCCTGCTGCGGTTTTCCCAAGCGCCTACAATATGGGGTTCTTTAAGAGGGGCATCAGAAGGTTTCTTCATGGTCGGCAGCGCGAGTGTGACACCCTTAGTGTTGCATACGTCCATAGGCCACGGTAACCGCTTCCCATCAGGTGGGCCGTGTGCTTGTCTGCCAACTTAGTGGTATAAAAAAAAAACATCCCTATCCCTTAGTCGCCTTGTACGACCCCGCATGCTAAGAAATGGGGTGGCCCGAATTTGACTCTGCCGGGAACCACACTTCTTGTATTTTATACAGTTTTGATTGATATCGAGATATTCAAAAAGCCACGTAATGTAATGAAAACGTACCCTCATGTGGACGCACCTTAAAAAACTAGCGCACATCGGAAATTCGATTTGCTATGATTGATTTAATCATAACAGAACGCTGGTGTTACCTATAAATATTTTAACGACGACGTAATTAATCAGAGCTTCACTAAATTTGTATTGAGGTTAATAATTTCAAGGTAATTAAATAGAAGCCAATAAAAAAGACTTTTCGGGAGATATGAAGTATCATATTCATGACATCATCGGGTGGGTATACTTCGTAAACGGACAAGTGTCATTTCCTGTTTTCATTTCAAGAAAATATGTGTAAGTATAAAAGGATGGATTTATAGTAAACTCACGACGTAGTTAGATGAAGTGCGCTTAAATTAGGTAGGTACAGTGGGCCCCGGAAGTGTTTGACGATTTGAAACTGAAATAGAGACGCCACACGCTATCTGGTGTTAAAGTTTTTTTTTTATACCACTTAGTTGGCAGACAAGCACACGGCCGACCTGATGGAAAGTGGTTACCATGACCTATGGACGTCTGTAACACCAAAGGAGTCACAGTCGCGCTGCCAACCCTGTAAGTACGGAGTTTCTGTGCCGTCAGTAGAAGACAAAGCAGGACAAACCCATTGACAGCACAAATTCTTCAGTGAGCTCTGGCTACCCTACTCACCGCTGGGAAAACAACACGAAGTTATTATAGCCGCGGTATTCTGTAGGGCGGAGGTACTACCCCAGTTGGACTGCTAAATCGGAAGGAAATACCGCCGTGTCCTACGTGTAATACGAAAACCTTTAAGGATGCTGTAAGGCGAAACCGGTCCAGTCCAATATAAAATACTTTGGAAAAAGCACAAGTGTGTTCTCAATCTGTGTTAATACGTACTACATTTATAATCATAGCTAAATTCAACAAAGGTTGCCAAAGGATTAAAGACCTTAAGCCAGGGAGGCCATAATGAACCTGCCTGTACATGACTACCGCAGCAGATTATTTTTTTTGTTTTTAAGTCGCTACGTTTTTGGGGTTCTGTACCTTAAACAGAGAACTTGATTTCAGTGTTATCATGAAAAAAGTTGTCATTTTCTGTCTCAAATAATTATCGGAGCCTAACTTATTGTCATCAACCGGCCTCTTAACAACACTAAATAATTAATGGAATTTATTATCAGCTCACGCGTTTCCTTCTTCCTGTAATCCCAGATCCTTTAAGCGGGGAGTGAAAAAGTATATGATGAAGCCGTCAAGCTGAGTGTCACAATTGTAACTCATAACTCATTTATTCATAAGCATAATCATTACACGTCATATATTATTCCCAATCGTTCAGCAAATTTGTCACCTAACCTTTTCATTCTTAATAATAACAGTATTTTTAGTAACAATGTCAAAAAAGTTGTATCACAGATTTCAGTCCAGTCACAATATTACATCAATAATTTATTAAGATCAATTAAATTTTACGAGTGTTGACTTGGATTCTAATAGGAGTCAAATTTAATAAAAGTCATTGCTAAATTTCTATACAATAACAATAATATAAGAGTTAACATTATATGTGTATGTAATGGTAACTGTCTTTCCTGAAACCAGTTTACCATCAAGCAAAGCGAAGTCTAATTGGCGTGTTTTATATTAAAATAATACCACAATTTATATATCTGGCTTTGCAGCTGTACTCGGCATTACCCACCAGACCAATCAATTCAATTCGGCAGTAAAACTGGTATTCATTAATGTTAGGAAGTCACGTAGAAGTCACTTCATTGAACACTAATGAACCCCAGTTTAGTACGGAGCGACTTCCTTGCTACTTTCGCAACTCCGAAAAATATCAATATTCTTTATTCAGAGCAGTGGTAGAAATGTTTTCCTCTACAGAAGCTCATTAAGTGAGACGCCCTTGGTGTAGTTTTGATTGGATTATGATTAGTTGAGTCGTATTCGTATCTACTTTACTGGGGAAACTATATTTCCCTTATATATTCATTCGTAGATAATTATGTGATTGATGATTTCGATAACATGAATTTTTACAAAAATCTTATTACTAGGAACTATTATTTATATCAATGATATGATTACAAGTTTTCTTTTTAAATAGTAACATAAATACATATACATATATAAATACGCAAGTAGTAGGAGGTGAGCCTATTTCCATTTTCCGGGCACTATATATTGTAGTCATGTATGTGAGGCTATCTGATCTGTTTGTTGATGAACAGTCCTTTCTAACAGTCGCCTTGTACGACATGGGTTTGTCCAAATTCTACTCTGCTTGAAGCCACGCTTTTGCCATGTTATGCAAAAATATATTGAATAGTTAATCTTTTTAAATCGGGGAATACCACGGTACCAATAATTTAATTTGCTCATTGACGTCATTTAGGTTCTAGTACGTACATTAACTTGCCATTGTCGTCACCAGCAGTTATTTTTTATTAATACTTATATTTGTAGCATTAAATTTTCAATGAACTTTGAAATAGATATAGAAGTTCTATTTTTAATAAAGTTCAATTTTTGAATCGATTATTTCAGATAAAAATTCTCCGTCCTCTACACAAGTGTCAATTGGTTAACCGGCAATATTGTGGAATAGAAGATGAATGTATAGTACTGACATGTATTTTGACATTTATGATATTAATGGCAGTCGTCAACGGATGTCAATGTCAATGTCATGTCATGTCAATTTACGTTATTCAATTCTACAAAAGTACCTATTGCGACTTGTCTAGAAGGGCTGACATCAACAATATGGCAAAGTCATGACAGCAAATTCAAGGCAATGATATTATGCTCCGTTACCAACGTTTCTAACTTATGGATAGCATGAGGTACTGGCATATGAATGAAATGTACCTATGTGAATTATCGATCACGAACAAAATGTTATATTTGCAACTAGCTATGCCCATGGCTTCGCCCACGTGAACTACGATCTGAGTTCTTTTTCACAGGTTTTCTTTTTTTTTTCTAAAATAAAAGTAGCCTAAGTTACGCCTTTACGTTCAATATCTATAACAGTAAAGTATGATTTTAATGGGCTTTTAAAATCTGCACAGCTACTTCGGAGATTACTCGTTACAGATATACTTCTTTTTTACATGAGAATAATCCCCACGAATAGTCTCACCACTGGCGCCGAAGGGAAAGGTTATGTCGGACTAGAACCAACTAAAACGCACGACGCCTGTGGGTCGTTTTTGGTTGCCGAAGGTACAAACAGACATACCGGAGAAGTGGTGACGCTCTTTCTTGAGACTTCACCTGTTGCTTACTATCAGGCAAGGTGAAGTCGTAATGATGTGACGTAACGAAAAAGCATCTATCCAGTTAGGGACCACCATTTTAAGTTCAATAGTATCGGAAATGGTGGTCCGTGTCTTCTGGACTGCACTACAGCTTTTTACCATTTAACGGGGTGCAGTCAATTGACGGACCTAATATTAAAAAAGTACGCGGTAGCCTTGTGGTATGTGTAATGGACTGCTGAGACGAGGTCTCGGGTTCGATCCCAGGTTTTACCATGGCACACACCAATGACTTTTCGATGCTTTTCGAAGTTATGTGTGTTTTTATCGCAGGTTTATAAGTGCCCAGTTAGTGGCAATAGGCTCGCCACCTATTACATTGGGACCTAGAACTGGCGAAATAAACTGGCGAAATGTGGGTGCTAACACCTCTGCCTACCCCTTCGGGGATATAGGCGTGAGTTTATGTTAAGTTATGAGTCCTACATACAGACAGTAGACAAATTAAAAATATATTTTAAAGACTAGTAAATTTGCCAGTTCGAAACGTGGCCCCGACTTAAGAAGACTCCGGCACCACTGTTGACACAGCGACTCTTTTCAACCCTTTTCAATATTTCAGTAGGCTGTATTCTCTTTAGTAACTGTGACATTGCAAATTCTCCAGCGGTGGCCAGCTAAACATCGTGTAAATATTTCTTTAATGATTTTGTTGTACACACTATGACAGTCTCTGTGGTGTGGCGGTGGTTACACGGCCGCTAAGCAAGAGGCGCGTTTGATCCCCGCACAGTGCAAATATTTGTAAGCATGAATACGGGTATTTGCATTGATCGGGTCGTGCCTTGGGGAGCGGGTTAAACCGTCAATCCTGGTTGCCATACGAACATCTATCGTAGTCGCTAAGGGTTAATGGCAATAGGTGCCCGGTTAATGGCAATAGGTTCGCCACCTATGACATTGGGTCCTAAACATAAACTGGCAAAATGTGGGTGCCAGTAGCTCGGCCAACCCCTTCGGGGATATAGTCGTGAGTTTATGTAATATTATGTATCTAGGACACGCCAACTTGACTTCACCTCGCCTGATGGTTAACTAAAGGCAAAGTTATGCTATGTAATGTTACAATGGTGGCACTCAGCTTGGCGGCCACATCAGATGCTTTTTCACGTCCCACTTAAAGGACCCAGGACAGTAGGAAGATGAAAACACGTGATATTTTTCGTGAAATGACTGCCACTGACCTCCACAACCAATTGGCCATATCAAAGTTCTGTAGTTAGACTATTTTTCTTTATTTGGTTTTCCGCTCTGAGTCTTTTACCAACTGAGTTGGGAAAAGTCTTAGAGAATGTATGAATAATATCGTAGTAGACATTGTACCTCGGGGAGCCCGTTATGCCGTCCAGCTGTCGTACGAACATTGAGGAGGAGGTAGATATTTCACGGAAAATGTCAAATTTTTGGATATTTTGTACTTGTGCCTATTTGGCACAGAATTTACGCCAATATTTGCATGTGATAACGAGGTCCTGCTCCTCTAGACAAGTGTCAATGCGTTTGTAGAATATAATAAATTTGATCAATGTATTGCTATTCATTGGCGTATGTCATAAACGTCAAAATATGTGTCAACACCTACATTCATAATTCTATTCTACAATACGCTGGCCAACAAATTGCCGCTTGTCTAGGGGAACTGTACATGGCAATGGCGCACGTTGCAGCCAGATCTAGAGAGATGGCCTTTGGTCAGCCGGGGTGCGAGGGATATGCCTATCAACCTCACCTTCGGTAACCAAAAACGACTCACAGGTGCCGTGCGTTTTAGTTGGTTCGAGTCCGACATAACCTCTACCACCGGTTCCGGCGGGTATCCGTGTGAATTTTTCACACGTAATAAAAAGGGGAGACTGCACAGACATCTATGCTTCTTCGGTACAGAATTTGCGCCTATATTTGCGTGTGATAATGAGGACCTGAGCTAATATTCTGGTACGGGTAAAATGATATAAAGCTTTTCTACTCGAAACAATTCTTGGTGACACCGACATTGAGTTAAAATAGTGCCCATTAGACAACAATACGCCTCTAATATTAGATGGGTTAAAAACATGGTTGGCAAAATATAGAAGCTGCTTGGATATATACACACAATGCCTTGTTATTTTTATAAGAATAGAGAACAATGGAATAAGTAGATAGAATTTTTTTTTCTTTCTTACATTTTGTCAATATTGACTTGTTCTTCACAGATATATTGTCCATAATATAAAATACATTACAGTTAGTAATACAATAGGATGACATAAAAATGTGAGACGTCAAGATATCCTAAAATAAGAATATCCGTAACCTTTTCTTTTTCTTTTAGGTATACCGTCTGCGTAGTGCAGACGGTATGGCATAGTGGGGTGAAGAATATCGACCTAACAGTAGAGCAAAATTAATGCTATAATGTTAACGCACATAACAGTAAAAAAGATCGTGCCACCAGCGATCCATGGTAGACCGCGGGGTGACAGGGTGACTGGCAGGTAACAGGTAACCTACACGTCTGTGTTAGGAGATCAACCCACCTCGTACCTGCTCTTTAAGGTTTAGAGCAACCTAAAGTGCCGCAGCCGGTATTTACCGTAGGTGGCAGCGTCATCAATGGGAAAGAAAGTGGCACTGCCAGCTCCGCTGACGAGTGCACCGCGTGAAGTTTCCGGACCACGCACCTCTGATAGCCTGGTCCATGAAGATTTAGAGATCCATACTCTATTCATACCCTATATTTAGTTGTTTTAGCTGTTGGAACGCCGTGGTCCCCATATCCGAAAAGGGCCAGTACGAAAGAGATGGTTCTGGGTCTACCTGATGACAAGGATATACCTCCACGACTCTCAGACGGCGTGCGTTTTAGTCGGGTCAAGTCCGACATAACCTCCACCACCGGCTTTGGGTGGGGAAGTATTCGTGGGGACTTGCCGCACGATTAAAAAAAGTTGTTTGGACTGACATAGGTATATATTTCGTACCACCCTATAGGTACGATATGCTGGTTTTACCGAGTGTTTGCTCGCGGAAATAACAACTGTTTCACTTAATTTGCTCGCACAAGGTCGCGCCTAGGCACGATAAGTAATACGATCAATTTTTTTTTAAATTACTTATTGTTTTAATATCAAAGTAATTGGTTTGTTTGTTGATATACCTTTTTTTTAATAATTACCTATTGTGTGTGAAGAATGTGAAGATGGTTATCGGAATGAAATGTGAACACATCATATTCTACGTTTTACGTTAGTCGTTGATAATATGAAAAATATTTTATTAATATTCTATGACATATTACACAGTTTCATATAACCCTAAGTTAGGCTTACAAGATAAGATAAGATAAACACTCTTAATTGCACACCAAACATAGGATACATACCATGGATACATACATGTTAGATAGTTGTACAGTGGGCGGTTTTATCGCGGTCTTCGATCTTTTCCAGACAACCAGTGTATGGACTATACTGCCAGTAATCAGGGTAGTTTGCGATGTACACTAAGTCATGATTATTCAATATTTGTAGAGAAGAAGTGAAGAATTATCTTATCTTATGGGTTCTTGAGTGCGCGAAAACATATTGGAATACTTTTTTGTAAGTACTTATTAGACATGGACTGAACACACGGTCTAAATCAGTGCAAAGAAACAGTGTGTTTTATATTTATAGCTAGTTTCGGAGCGAACGATTTTGGTCACAGTTTCGATAGCACAATCGTCTGGAAGCATCAAAATCGTCTTAAGCGGTTTTTTTAATAAGGTACGGGACATTGTCAAAAAAATCCGCTAGAACGGTCAAGAAAAAAGACGATGAAAAATGTACAGGTGAATGGAAAAATGTATGGTTATTTTTAAAAAAATCTTTACTTTTTCACCGAATTAAGACTTCCATATGATTTTGCAATTGAAGCTGTGTCAAAAATATTTCAACCATTCTTAATAGATTGTTTACAGATCTCTGAGTTCTACTGTTAGAGCGTATTCCTATTATCCGATCCAATATCGGTGTTGCCTCAGATGTCCGATGAGTCCGCTGTGTTCACCCGATTTCGGATATTAATATCAACCAGTTACCATAACATCAAAATAAAAAAAAACAAATGTCATGTCATTTTCAATGGTAGAGATTTGTAAAGAGTCTGTGGTTAAGTGTATGGTTAAATTTTGTTGAGTCTCTGATAATTGCGCAAATTGACGTATCTTTGACATTATCGGACCGATTTTATCTAAGCTAACACCCAAAACTCCCGTCGCATGACCTTCACCAATGCAAATAATTATACTCATACATATGTACAATGTGCAGGAATCGAACCCGTAATCATTAACTTAGTTTGTAGGGTAATTATCAATAGGGATTAGGTGATTTTTAATTTTCTTTTATCTAAGAGGTAGAGTTAAATGATGACAGGAACCTATTTGATAGATAGATAAATATCCCGGATGGCAATGAATGTTACGATGACAGGCAAATATGAATAGAAAATGCACACATGTTGCGCCAATCCCAAGTAAATTAAGAAAAAAGGTAGGAAGATGATGGATGATGCTATTGGAAGTAAAATAACTTTCCATTCCATCAGGTGAGCCGTACTGTGCATGTCTGCCACTTGAGCACTTGGTAGGTAATAATATCGACAAATCTAAGCCCAAATATAATCTAGTCCAGAGCTCACTGGAGAATTTGTGCTGTCAGTGGGTTGACTAAAGGCTTGTCCTGCTTTGTCCTCTACACTGACGGCACAGAAACTCTATCCTTACAGGGTCGGCAGCGAGAGTGTGGCTTCTCTGATGTTACACACGTCCACCACCACTTTCCATCAGGTGGGCCGGCGCTTGTTTGCCACCTAAGTGGTATATAAAAAAAAATAGTCGTGTTAGTTAAACTTTTTATAAGTCAAGAACGCCTGTACTGATTAGCTGAAAATTGGTGGGCAGTTTGTAACCAGGAAGTGGACATAGGATACTTTTTATCAAATTCGACCGTCATCCGGGTGGACCATGTTCCCATGTGACGAGACATAAAACCAAAAAGAATACAAGAATACAAGTCTAATCAAAAAGTATACAAGTCACTATAAAACGTGGTATAACGAAAACGCATCTGACTCTGAATAACAAAACGCAAATGATAGCTAAAAAGATATTGTCTATAGTTAGGAATGGTTGAAAAATTGTTTTATAAATGTTGTCAGAAATCAATAAAAAGGAATAATCAGTATTAGTCAGTCACTAGAAAAAACTTTTCTCCACAATATGAATAAATGAAAATACACATAGGTTCGAGTTACAGAAGTGAATACAGTTTAATATATTCCGAACGTAACGTGGACGAAGTCGCGGGCAAAAGCTAGTATATAATAACATAAGATAACATTCACAAACACAAAATTTTTAGCAATAAAAGCCAAAAAAAAGACAACAATGTATCTTGTCTTGTCGGTGCGTTAGCTAAAAATAGCTATTTATGTAGGCGTTGTCCCAGATGGAGTACCATTATTAATTCTGGGCTAATGGTCCATAACATTACTTCGAAAAAAATCAAACGTTTATCCGAATATTTTAAAAAACTTTATATGAAATAATAATTTATGTACTTATTATTTTGTAGACACAATCAGAACAAAAATGTGTTATGATTTTTATGATATTTTTGACATAATTATTGTTTGATAAATTTACATACATACCTACATAGATATACAGTCACACTGTTTTCCCAGGGATGTAGGCAGAAACTATAGTTTTCAACTTGCACGTTCCTAGCATACATCTTTCGTTTTATATTTACTTTACAATACTATCGAAGAAAAAAAACATTGAAGAAATGTATTATTTACAAACAGCATTTTCTAAAAGACACATAAAGATAATAATAATACTTAAATGAAATTAAAAACTAATAACTATTATTAGGTACCTACTAAAATACACTAAAATGAAATAAAAATAAAAATTACATACATAATGCGTCATGAAATTCCTCCGCATCATCACCGACCAGTAACGTACCCAGAAGGCTGGCAGCATTGCTACGTTGAATGTACAAGATAATAATCAGCTTTCTGGTCACGCGTGGCGTCGATCTGCTGCTTTGCCAAGTCTTTGTATAGAGAACGGGCACTTGAACCCCACGTCCCTAACGTTTCAACTCCAAACGGCTCAAAAATACAATCACCTGGCAGGTTACAGTATTTGCGCCGTTTGAGGTTTTCCGCAGATGTAGCAGCAGCGCCGGCACACCCTGCTGTGCTTGAAAGATGTGAAGGCGCAAGAGTGTCGACGCACGTAGCGTCCCACACCAAAGGCCTACCTATCTTCCAACGACATACCATCAGGTCTCTTGCCATCGTTACGCACCAGCCCATTAGGTTCACGAATGGTTTGCACGCCAGCGGTAGCTAGAGCACGCGTGTCGCGGTATGCGCCTAGCGCTTCTGCTGCATGAAAGATCATGGTGCCCAAGACTGTCGACAGCTTCACCGCAGAGGCAATTATACGGAGAAATACACGGCGCTCCTAAGCGAAGGCAAGTGGCAAGGTGGAAAGTAGTATCGTCCAACATAGTACCTATGTTGGGCGATAGAAGTGTCAGAATCCAGAGGTCTGATTCCCATTCCCCCACAACCAGAAGGCGCGCACGCTCTGTAACATGAGAAGATGTGTGTATTAAGCTATCTCTTACCAGCCTGCAGAGCGGCGCATCCCATTGTCTCTGGGAGAAAAGGTTACCAGGCAACTCAGTGTTGGGACAAACAGCCTTCCAAGCATTAATGGCATCGGACTTACATGACACCTCAGAGTTAACCTGTGTGTTTATGAGAATTTTCCTGGTTAACTCCTCAGTGCTGTGCACCGACGACAGAAATGCTGGAAGGCTAATGTCCGAAATTTTGCAAACGCCGAGACTACTCAAGCGAACTGGTAAAGACGCTTGGAGCCAGGCTCGGTCATTCAAGGCCACATTTAAAATTGTGCTGAGTGTGTTTTCCAAAATGTTGTCAAACGTTGTTGTTATATTATATACATTTTGCCAGCATTTAATCTGTGAACGTTTGGTTAATAAGCGCTGGTAGTTTAGTTATAAAGGAGTCAACCTTCCAATCGAACGGTCTCGGGTTCGAACGCTGATCATTACACTACTGACATGAATCCACGCAAACCATTTAGTTTTGCTGGATGAAGCTATTCTTTTGAAAATAAAATAAAAAGATTCATTAAGATAATAATTCGCTATTTTTATTTCAAAAGCACTTTGTCAACACCATACATTTAGTCTATTAACCCGCCCCTCACGGTACCCGGGGCAAAAGTGCCCATCACTCTGGCGGCGTTGCCCCGCTAAATAGTGATGGACTTTGCCCCACGTACTAGGCGGGGCGAGAGTCACCAGTTTTGTCTCTCAATTTGCGCCCCAATTCATTAAGTAACATTAAACTATTTGATGACATTTTACTTTTCCTATCTAAATCTTTATTAAAACTAGTTTCAATAGTTTGTTCAACGGACCATTGCAGCAATGGGCTAAAAAGATTTATCGTGTAATGTTAGTGGAAGGGCCGAGAAAGGTCGCCCTAGAAGAATATATTATAACCTTATTGGAATTGTACTCAACACGGTACTAAGTGATGTGTGCTTAGAATAGATGAATGAGTGTAAAAGAAGCAATGGGACGATCTTCAGTCTCTGGTGACAGAGACTAAAGATAGACTCTAATAAGAAAAATGATTGATAATATTAAGTATTATAAAACCAGTTAACGGCACCCACATTTCGCCAGTTTATTTTTAGGTCCCAATGTAATAGGTGGCGAGCCTATTGCCATTAACCGGGCACTTATAAACCTGCGATAAATACACACATAACTTCGAAAAGCATCGATAAGTCATTGGTGAGTGCCATGGTAAAACCTAGGATCGAATCCGAAACCTCGTCTCAGCAGTCCATTACCTATATAACTAGACTACCGCGGTTACATAAAACAATATAATATATAGATAAATGTATAGGAATGATATACGTTTACACCAATTATAAACATCAAAATAAGTGTCATTCTCAAACATTGATTTTTTTTTTTTTATTATACCACTTAGTCGGCAGACAAGCACACGGCCCACCTGATGGAAAGTGGTTACCGTGGCCTATGGACGTTTGTAACACCAGAAGAGTTACAGTCGCACTGCCAAACCTGTAAGTACAGAGTTTCTGTGCCGTCAGTAGAAGACAAAGCAGGACAAGCGTTTAGTCTTCCCAGTGACAGCACAAATTCTCCAGTGAGTTCTGGCTACCCTACTCACCGCTGGGACCGCCGTGTCCTACCTCCTCTAAAAGTTTTATAAAACATATTTTTATATTTTACAAAACGACGGCCAATGATTTTTTCTTTTTTAAGGATATTAGAACTGAAATTACTAATATTCCATCTAACCCCTCCAGCTAAGCTAAATTGCTTGTGTTAGGAGTGGGTTCACATCGATAGTGTAATGGTCAGGATTAGAACCCGGGACTTCGGATCTTAAGGCTGACTCCTAAACCACTAAGCCACTGACTTGCCACCCGTCTAGGGGGGCTAACGCAATTAAGTACCAAATGTTTACCTAACAGTAATCCCACAGATTATATTACCTAACGCGGACGCCCACAGCTTCGCCTGAGTGAAAATGTTTTATGCTTCCCGATTCCCGCGGGAAATAAATCCTGGGATAGTCTATGTTATACCCCGTATTGTTACATCCTGTTAAAATCGGTCCAGCCATTCCGAAGATTAACCGGAGCAAACAGACAGTTAGACAGAAAAACAAAATATGAAAAAAAATGTTATTTTGACGTATTTGCCGTATATCAGCATGTAGAAAAAAGCAGTTATTTTAATATTACAAACAGACATAACGATTTTATTTATACTGATTACTGAAATATATCACTAAGGTGGCAGACAAGCACACGCCACTCCTATTGAAAAGTGGTTACAGTGGTTTTGGATTCAACCTGGACAGGCGCTTGGATGAATACGAAGGAGGTAAGGATGTAGGAGGTAGGATACGACGGTATTTCCATCCAATTAAGCAGTCCTACTGGGGAAGTACCTCCGCCCTACAGAATACCGCTGCCATAATAACCTCCTGTTGTGTTCCCGGCGGTGAGTAGGGTAGCCAGAGCTCACTGAAGGGTTTTTGTGCTGTCAGTGGAAAGACCAAATGCTTGTCTTGCTTTGTCTTTTACACTGACGGCACAGAAACTCTCAATGCTTGAAAGGTTGGCAGCGTGAGTGTCACTCTCTTGGTTTTACACGCGTCCATAGACCACGGTGACTACTTTCAGGTGGGCTCTGTGCTTGTCTGCCACCTTAGTGGTATAAAAAAAGGAAAGTAAGAATATAGGAAGGAATATGCGCCTACCTCGTACTAGCTCTGAACCACCCTATGGTAGACTGGCAGAGAATGCCTACGGCATTAAGTCCGCCAATGTACATCGTGCATAAAGAAAATAAAATAAAATAATTAAAGAAAAACTTGTGCTTTTTTTAATAGTCAATTTGTGAGGTTTCCTTTGATTGTGACATAAATTTAAGTAGGTATTCAACCCTATTTGAAAATTAAGGTAATTTTGTGGGAGGTCTTGGACCCCGGGATGAAGGATAAAGGTCATATGTCACTAGAGGCACCAAGTTTGCGAGGCTACAAACGTAGCAATGCTATTATTGTAAAAATATTATCATATCAATAGTGGCTAGTTGGGACATGCCATTGAACGTATGTACCAATTCAAATTGTACCAAATTGTGTAAAAGTTATATGGAATAATTTCAATGTGATTTAAATATTTTAAATGGTAGTCAGGTTATAAAATGCTCTCCTAGTCAACCTTTACGACCTTCTTTTAACGAGCAATTTGATGTAACCAGCTATAACTCGTTAATACTAAGACGCAACAGATTAAAATAATATTATGAATGACATACAAAAAATTTTTTCCTTTATCCCATACATTTCCTACAATTTTTTCAAAACTGTGTTCTAACCTGACCAATAAACACTTATTTCCAAAAAAATATTTTTCTTTTCAAAATTATAAGAAAATTAAAAAAATAAGTACGATAAAATATTATAACAATAAATAAATAATTTGAAACTTTTAAAATACTTAAATCCTTCTAAATTACCTTTCAAAACTGCAAACTCAACTCCACAAAAAAAATCACTGCACATAAAAACTAATCGTAAAATTTCATAAATCGGACACACTGTTTAAAAAAAAATATGATTTTCACTCACAAAAAAAAACTTGTCTTTCAAAATTCGAATGCAATTATAAAAGTTTATTCTCCCGCGATATTATTCAATTCAGTACAGCGACGCGCGTTATGCTCGGCACTAGCTTACCGCCACTGAACGTGAACAGTTTCCTCACGCGTGCGCGGTACTGTAGGGCTCGGACAGAAACGCAAAATATGTTGGTACTTTATTTTTAGTGTTTCACTTTTAGGTGCCTGCGCTTTCGATTGCAATTGCATTGGATTTGTTACGTCTTCAGTAGTTTCTTTAAAAAACACTTCTTTATCTTTCTGAAGAAGGCTTTATTTGAAGTGAGTAAAAAATATATGGAGCTTCTATATACTTTAATTGGTTCAAATCAAGCTGCAGGCTATAGTTTATACCAGTTGATCCGTCCCAGCTTCGCCCTTGGCATATTTTGAAACGTCATATCAGTTATTTGAATTCGTATTTCTTTAGTTTTGGGAATTTGTCACTGACATTTATGATTACTACTTCGCTCCCTTGTGTGATGAAATATAGCCTAAAACCTTCGTTGATAAACGGACTATTCAAAACAAAGAGAATTTTTCAATTTGAATCAGTAGTTCCTGAGATTAGCGCTTCAGTCAAACAAATAAACTCTTCAGCTTTATTATATTTAGAATAGATATATGATTATTAATACCATGGAAACCCCTACACCTATTTACCATTATTCAAAATAGTTTTCTATGAATTACTGGAACGGGATGCAGGCGGAACCGCGTGCAACAACAGTACAAAATAATTATAGGAGTTAGCTAGTAGATTTTAATGCTGACTCTTAGACAGTTACAGTTTGGAGCAAGAATTACAGATGTAGGAAAGTTTGCAATGTGGTGTGCTGCAATCGTTGCAAAAATAACAATGGAAGTCGATCGTTTAAAGTTCTACTACGCTAACTGTACTGCGATGGTATTTGTTATTTTAGTTCCTCAAATATGATGAGGTTGATTATAAAGCACTGCCTGTAGAAGTTTCCTCATTTTGACGTATTCGTGAACATGATTAGAAGTGTTTATCTGAGATTAAATCCATGAAAAAGTGCCCGCTTGACGGCAATAGGCAAATGCGAGTGTTTTATATTTGTTAACATTTTACTTTATTTCAGTGAAATGTGTTAGGTAATTAGTTTAATTTACGTGTAATATACATATTATATTTTCCGGCAGAGTTGAATTAGGGCCATCCCATCTCTTCCCATGCGGTGTCGTACAAGGCGACTAAGGGATAGGGCTGTTTAACATCAGACAGATATATACAGCCCAGACTCAGCCTCAGATGCATGGCTCGAGTCAACAATAGTGCCCGGAATACGGCAATTATTACGTGGGACCGAATACAATTATTTGTGAAATGTGGGTGTTAATTCACCTATGTATGTGTGTATGTATAATTTCATTTATGTGAAAAATTTTAGTTCTTGTGTACCGCTACGCTATTTTAACCCCTTTTTTTTATGGGGAATCGAGAAAGGAGAAATCGCGGTTCACAAAAAATGTTAAAATATTTTAATGCTTTTTATAGCCATTAGTAAATCTATAGACGCAATACCAGAGGTGTATAGTCTTCTTCTCGAGGAGCTTTAGATAGTTGCTATAAAAATAGCCACACTGTACGTACACAGTATGAACTCACAGTCTAAGCGCTCTTTAGCAGTGACGCTTTCCAGAGCACCGGTGTTAATTGTCCCCGATCTTTTTATAATGGGGTAATTAAGACCGTGTGTCACATGCTCACATGCCGTGCTGCTCTTTCCAAAGGGGTAATTGCGACCACTTAAAAACTTTACAAATCTAGTTAGTTCTTATGGCTCTTCGTACTATTATGGAATTAATGTTGTTATAAAACATGTACATGATGACGTCATCGTCATCCTTGTGTTAATACCGGTTGAAGGTTTTCTTCACCTAGGAGTTCGGAGTCCTCTTTTCCCAGTCTAACTGCGTCGCGGGTGAACTTCGATATTTGCCGTAAAGCGACTGCCATCTGACCTCCAAAACATCTAAGTACACGATACATTTCTAGTTATTGATTACCACTTACTGTGTCACTGGTTACCTGTTCAGTTTTAGTAAAATACAATTTGGGATTATTATTCGGCAGTCATCTGCTTGCGAGTGGTCGCTTTTATTAAACTGTATATATGTATGACGCGTGACGTTTCGAATATCAGAAAATAATTAGAAATACGTAAAAGAAACACTCGGAGGTCTTGATGAAGCTACTTTATGCAATATTAATACTGTCACAGGAAGGGGCAAACAGAAGCAGACAGTTAAAAGCGATGCGGTAAAAGTTAAAACGTTAGATTTTTGCCAACACAAAAATAAAATTGCTGGTTACTGTGCCGTTTTATAAATTAGCTTGTACCTATATTGTTTGGTCCTAAATTTATTTCCGAAACTTTTATTTTATTCACAATTTTCATTAAATAACTAGCTAATTCAAATTCTTTCATGGGAATTTGAATTACACCATAATACCACTGTAGAACGTGTTTGTTCAATCGTTGTCGGTCGTCAATTAATCAAACCAAGGAAAAAACAAACTACTTTAAGACTTAACGGCTCCGTGTGATCATTATGCGTAAATAGTAACATCAATAATTCATCATAATTCGAGTACTTTGAGATAACTCACACTTCAAACTACATAACAACTATCATCTTTAGTCTTCCTGCGGCTGTTGATAAGTAGCCGAAACTTTGAGCTAAATGTAAATAATACCAAATTAATCGCGATAGAATCAATGATGTATTATTAACTATAGAACAGTTATATAGATAGAGTCCTAACTATAAAGAAAGTACGGATAGCTTGTCTGTAGTCTATAATGGCGTTAAAAAAATTATGATAAACGTCATCCTTTTATGCCACAGTGCGCTTCGAGAAAAAAACGTAATTAATACTAAATTTGTAAAAATAATAATATTATCAATATAAATATTTTCTTGAATAAATAATTCATATAAATTAATATGACGCATTATTTCTTCGAACAAGTAGCTATAACTTTTTTATACCTAGGTACTAGTGTAGCCGCCATTTTTGAAAGCCGCCATGTTCCTGTATGGCATGTCTAATAATAATACGTCATTGGGTTGAATCAGTTTTACTTCAATAAATTGAATTACACACAATTTCCATGTGAGGTAGACTGATGAGAGTTCAGTGACACGCAGGGTGAATGTCAATAACTACCCGCATGCTGTCGGCTGTCGGTAATTCAATACGTTTCACTAACGATGTCTTCAAACTATCGTAATAACGTAATACGTTCTGACGTGACAGGTGTTATTGCTGATGACAGAATTCTGACATATTGTCCATCTATATAATATATTTTACTAGATGTTACCCGCGGCTCCGCCCGCAGTGAATACTGATCCCGTTCCCGTGACCCACAGAAATTCACAGGATGAAAAATAACTTACCAGACCTGCCAAATATCTACATACAAAAAAAAACATAAGAATGGATCAAGCCATTTCGAAGAAGTTTGGTTACAAACACTCGAGACTCGAGAATTGTATAATAATGTACAGATAAAGATTTACGAAAACCTCTGTGGATGGCGTGACGGTAGTGAGCGCGTCCGCTACGCAGGAAACGCATTTCTGATTCCCGCTTAGTGCAAATATTTGTATGCATGTATATTTGTAGCTGCAATGGTCTGCAGTTCTAAAAAAGTCACTTTATTGGAATCATATTAGGATAATCAAAAATCAAAGTTCAGCGGCATCGTATTTCGACTAGAAAGCTGATCCTAGCAGAGTGCGGAAAATCCCCACGGATGACTCCACCACCGGAGCCGGTGGGAGAGGTTATGTCGGACTCAAACCGACTTAAACGCACGGCACCTGTGGGTATTTTGGTTGCCGAAGGTGAAGTTAACAGGCATATCCCTCGCACCCCAGCGACCCAGGGCCATCTCTCTGGATCTAGCCCTCTCTTCGTCCCCAGAGTTGGGAAAAGGGTTTAGAGACTGATGATAGATTTACGAAAACCAAGGCATTAAAATCATTTTGAGTATTTTGCTAGTCAAGATCGATCTGACACTACACTCATATATAAAATATAGAATAACATTTTATCTACGAAAGTAAAAACTTCATGAAAAAATATACGAAATTATATCAATCATTTTGGTTTTCGAGAATGTTTTATCGAGTACTTACGCTAAGCTGACAGACGGGGTTTACATACGAATTAAAAATATAACACTTGAAGACAGGCATAAGCCTGAAAAATTATGATTTCTGTCACACAAAGATTATGTTGGTATGAAAAATATTTTTCTTAGTTTTCATGATTCAGTCATATATAGATGATACGATAGGATATTTTTAAGTGATGTATTTTTATTTGTAGAGTTTTTATATACGATAATGTTGATGCCTAGTTTATTTTTCTTCACTGACATATTTATCGATGATGACTTTACCTATGAAATTGTAGAAATTTTCTTACAGATTCATGAGTTCGTTATTCCTGTAATATAATAGCTATTGTCATTATTTATATTTTGTTTGAAAGTATATTTCAAGATTTTACAACTCTGTTATAAACCGCGATAGCCTAGTAGTATGGGTAATGGAATGCTGAGTCGAAGTCTCGAGTTCGATCTCAGGTTTATAAGTGCTAAACAAAAACGTGCGAAATGTGGGTGCTAGCACCTCTGCCTACCCCTTCAGGGATATAGGCGTGAGTTTATGTTTATGAGTTTATGTTACAACTCTGTATTAAATTTTGTTTTTATTGGCCGCTTGATAAATTAAATTCGATCTTCAAAAACAGTACTTCCTAAATGCTATCCATTTTGATGATAAATTTCGTATTACTTTTTTACAGCTGTCACTTTTCACAAATGTAATAAAAATGTTAGTTAGCTTAATATTGTCTCATTCATACACAAAAAAATATCGATTTGTCATTCCTAAAAAAATGCAAAAATGTTAGTACTGAAAATTGGGTTTCTGGGTTTTCTTCAATTTCTTCAATAAAGAAACGGCAATTTCATATGTGCGATCTTATCCACCATATACGAGTCTATATGATACAGAAACGATGAACCAGGTGGTACTAGGGAATTGGGCAAATCTGCAGAATGGGAAAACTGTATACTTCAAAACGCGTATCTTGGACCTAAAGCGCGAGACAAACGAGACCCTGGCTCGCGCGGATTGTTTCGTAATATTCTATGCTTGGTGAATTTGAGCCTGTCCACCACTATGGCACCCCGTGCTATCATCTAAAGATATCCAAGTAACCTGTACCTACTGTTCGCTTAGAACACATTTTGGACACATATTAGGTCCAAGATATAGGATCTCCAGAGATAAACAAACTGTTATCAGTGTTTTTTTTATTCTTTAGGTGGCAGACTGGCAGACAAGGACACTTTCCACCTGGTTGAAAGTGGTTACCGTGACCTATGAAGGTGCATAACTTTAACTAATACTTTTAATAATATTTTGCTCTTTATAATATTGTAATGAAATCCTATTTTTATTGACTTAGTGACTGTCATAAAATAGGACATATCGCTCATCGATTACATGAATGTAACAATACAAAATATGTTAAAAAAACTGGAAAACTTTTAGTTATAGATACGTAAAGAAGAAATTACAGAAAATTACGCGAAAGAAATAAAATCCAGTAAGTTATATGCTTTGCAGACAAATGCCAAAAGCCAAATATTGAAAATATAAACGGAAATATAAAAGGTGCGTTTATGTTCTCAAATTTTTTTTTGGATTCCAAGTTCCGGATAGATAGGAAGATGGATTCAAACTATCTGGAACGTGGAATCCAGTGATTAAAATACTAAAACCAAAAAACACAGTGCCGTTAAAAACTGACACTGGCTGAGTGGTGTGTCGCCAGCCTAACCGTTCATAATAAGTGATGGTGGGTGGTGGGCGCTCAAAAAATGTTCCCCGCTTACCTCTCGAAGCTCGAAGACTAGTCAAGTCGTGACCACGGGTGCTGCAACGCATCCGAAACGTCGGCAGAAATAGTAAGTTCCAAGATATAATTCGCGAGAAGTCCCGATATCTTGTATAATTATGAATACTCGGTATATTGAGCAACAGATTGCCAAATATTCGATAGATTCACCATATTTGGCGGTATATTTACCATTTTGAGTATCGTTTCTTAATGACAAAATAAAAACTTTGCAAAAAATATATATTTCCCAAATTAAACACAACATTTTTAATTAGTAACTCACTGACAGGTTTACTGTAAGGTTTAATTTAAACGCTAATTGAAGAGATATGTTACAAATCGATAAAAACATCTCTAATACGTTAAAGTAATATAAAATTGATCTTGATTCGACGTGTCGATGTTGTCTCCATCCATGATTCATTACAAACGTAAACACGGAATGATTACAACAATTGTTGAATGATTGGTTGTTTAATATTATCTGACGGACGAGTGTTTACCCTCAGGCTGTGCCTCAGGTAAGGTAAATATTTTTTAAAGATTGGTTTGCATCAATGAGTTTGCTTTTGTGTTATTTTTTTTTACAGAATGTTCCGGTTGGATATATCTGGACAGTATTCATGATTTCAGGTGTATAATTCATTTGTTTTGGACTTATTTTACTTGTTGAACATTTGACAGTTTTCTCTAAGGACATATTTTTGTAAGTTTTATTGCAAATTCATTTAGTTACACCAACGTAAATACATAATTATAGTTATCAGTATCAAAATAAACGGGATATTTACCATGTTTCATTGTTTTGAGTTTCCGATACAGTGAGCATCGTATGTCGTGAACGTGATCGAGATCGGGATCGAGTTTGTAGTGAGAGTGAAACCAATAGTAGTGCATATACGCGTAGTAAAAGAACTCGAAAGAGGGTAGATCGAAATAATTACTCCTAGGAAAAAACTTTTTCTCTGTTCACCGCCACTACTCCAGTTCCTCCGTGATCATTGTGCTTGCAATATCGGAAACTCAAAACAATGAAACATGGTAAATATCCCGTTTATTTTGATATTGATGTGAGTGACCATGATAATTTAAATACCTAAATTATAGTTATATTTATGTTCTTACTACATTATTGTAAAGTCATCTGATTCCTTTTTTGAAAAGTTCCAGTAAAATATTTTAATGAAATAAAATCTTGAAGCAACTTATAAGACAATTCTCAATACTGTACTATCTTAAACATTGGAAGGTAAATTGACTTTTTTAGGTATCAACTTTGCTCTAAATCGAACTAATTAATGTTACAAATTATTATTTAAACATCATCAAGCTGATTGCATAGCAACATTTTAAGATATAATAATATCCAAAGTAACAGTACAGCGAATGTCAAGATCTATGGTAATTTCATTGAGTACCTCCGCCTAAGAAGGCTCTCTTAAGTTGAACAATATTTTATCTAAGCTGGGTCCTTATTATCAAATTATCCAATTTGCATTGCACGAGAGTGATTCTTAAGAATTATATTGAAGAACATAATAACAGAATTCTGTGACTTTACTTACATATACATAAATGTAGTGTTTAAGACAGTACATGCTTGAGTTTTTCAAAGTTACAATCCAAATAAAATGCTACCTTGAAGTACTTGCAATCTGCCTTCCGTAACAAGTTTGTAACTTTACGTTCCGTTTCAGACAGAAAACTTTTTAATTTCCAGACTGTAAGCAAAAAAAAAACCTTCTTTATAAAACACTTAGATACATGAGCTGGTACAGGCAAGAGGGGCTGTTTATATTCCATCAAGAGTACGAGCTCAGGCGTTGTATAAAAGACGGCGGTATGGAGCCGAGATGAGAATATAGAGATGAAGGTGTGGTGTGACAAGAATTATTGATAAGATATGAAATGAGTACATTAGAAAAAGTTTGAAATAGTACTTATCACAGAAAAGCTATGAGAAAATGTTATGTGCTGGTTTGGACATGGAATGCGTAAATATGAAAGTAATGTCGTAAGGAAAGCGTATAAACTATGAAAGTGAAAGACTACAAGTAGTCCAGTCAAAATAGAAGATATGAAATGGTAAGCATGCATACGTAGCACTTGTGGTTTACAAGAAAAATACGAGAATACAATAATTTTGACCTTTTAACGTTGAATAAAAAAAATGCACTGGTCCAATGAAAGGGAGGGATAAGAGTGTGAATAGGAAAAAGAGAATGTGTTAAAGATAGAAAGACAATATGGTTTGGCTGGGAAGGATTAAGTGAATGTTGAGATGACTGCAACCGTCTGAGATAAATAGAGAAAACACACAACCTACCGATACCTATTACAATTCATCATTTCCCCGTAAAACCTTATTAATTAGAAAAAAAAGCAAATTTTCACTTTGTTAGCTTAAAAAGTGTGCGAAAAACGATCGGCCACGTGACATTCTCATGACGTCATTAAATAGATTCTACGAAGAGACCAACCAACGAAAGTTTACATAGACTTATAGTTACGTCACGTGAACCGTAAACTGATTTTTTGCGTTTTGCTCCATGTGAAATAGAGATAAAAAGTCTCAATTTTAATTTGTAAAAACAAAATATTTAAAATTCATCTTTTTGTGAAATATATTTTGTATAGTTATTATTTACGTTTAAGCTATCACATCTAATACATTTCATATATTTTTGTAATAGTTGACAAATACCCAACTGTTGCACCAACCACACACATGAAAGGACAGGAGGATAAAGATATAAAGATTTAATTGACTTTATTTCATAAGTTAATTAGCATAGTTATCAATTAACGAATACACATAATAGATTCGTGATGATATCGTGTCGAATAAAACAAAATATTTATATTTAAGCAATCAAATATCGTTGCCATTGTTATTCCCACAGATAGTAATTATTTTTGTTCCGGTGAAGATTACATCAATACCCGAATACAATACAAATGATAGAAAATATATCTATGGCCGGTTGTATATACCTTCATGGAGATAAATAGGCATTGTGCTGAAACGAGGTGAAAGGATCTCGAGCAATGATTAATGGTGTATATACAATCGATACGTTTCTTGCTTCGTGCTTGAACCTTGCGAACGATAAAGAATTTTGTTTACCTTTTCACTCAATGACATTCAACTTTACAAAGCAGCATTGGCATCTATAGCTATCTTACTTTAACATTTGAATAATGCGCATAAGTGAAAAAAGGAGGGAATACATTGTTTTCCAAAAAACGTCTTTTTTTTGACCAAATTTTGAGCAATCGTGCGAGAGTCTCTGTTCCTACAAGGTGGCCGAATTTGTTTTTGTCCAAGCGATTTCCTCAAAACTTGGTACACATACATGTGCTTTGATTTAAAATTCAACTTTTGTCGAAAGCATTTTTGGTAGGAGGGAAAATGGGGGAGAAAAAGGGGATGTTTGCTGTTGTGATATTTATGAATGGATCTTGATAATTCTTCGCTGAAACATCAAGGACATGATTCCTCACAGGTTGTTGTGAAAAAAAAAACATGCTTCGTAAAGGTGAACATCGTTTCATTATTTTCTAGTGTCTGAAATAAGAATAATGCCCGGACTATGGCAATAGGCTCGCCACCTATTACATTGGGACCTAAACATAAACTGGCGAAATGTGGGTGCTAGCACCTCTGCCTACCCCTTCGGGGATATAGGCGTGAGTTTATGTTATGTTATGAAATAAGAAGATCCGTATCATGGTTTTTTTTTCTTTTTTTAGGGATAGGTACTTACCAGATTTGATTAACAGTAACAGAAAAATGTGGCAAAGGATCCTTGTGAGGACTACTGTTCAAAGAACTATTAGTAATATTTTAGGTTCATCTCCGCCTAATCCTCCAGGAATAAAGACGTGATTATATGTAATATATGTATGTATGTTAATAAACTGAACCACCGAGCTAGTTCGGTGGCTTAGTGGTCATAGCATTCCCCCTGGAAGGGAAGGTTCGTGGGTACGAATCCCGCCTGAACCGATTCATAACATAACATAAACTCACACCTATATCCCCGAAGGGGTAGGCAGAGGTGCTAGCACCCACATTTCGCCAGTTTATGTTTAGGTCCTAATGTAATAGGTGGCGAGCCTATTGCCATTAACCGGGCACTTATAAACCTGCGATAAATACACACATAACTTCGAAAAGCATCGATATGTCCTTGGTGTGTGCCATGGTAAAACCTGGGATCGAACCCGAGACCTCGTCTCAGCAGTTCATTAGACTAGACTACCGCGGTTAACCGATTCAATTTTATAAAAATTCAGCATAGAAAATAGCATAGAAAATTCTTTGAAATATACGCAAATGATAGATATCAACACCGAAAAATATTTTAATTCCACTATCATCAATTTGGCAATGATTTTGTTGTTCTTTTTACTCAACCTAACTCTAGACTTTAAAAACCTCAAATGGATCCAGATCTCCTAGATATTTTTTTTTGTAAATACATACATATCATAAATAGAAACATCCAGATCAATGCAAATACATAAATATTCGTGTACTAACAGAATTGACTCCTTCGAATTACAATCAATCACAGATTAGAAAGGGCGACGGAGCGTTGTAACTAGCTGAAATTAATTTTCTAAATGGTAAACTCATAGTACGAATGCCTCAGGTAAAGTAAGTAGGTACAGTCAGCGTCAGAACGATCTTCGCTACATAGTTTGAAAATAATACCTCAGTATTAAGAGCAATTCAAACTGTTTTATTCAATTAAATTGTTTTTTTTTTTTTACTTTTTTTACAGTGAAGTCGTGACCACGGGTGCTGCAACGCATCCGAATTGTCGGCAGAAATAACAAGTTCCACGATTTAATCACGAAAAGTCGAACCGTTGTATAATTATTAAATGGGGGGGGATAAAAGACATTAATTAATTATCTTTTTGAGTAATTTGTTCGTCAAGATTGGTCTGATGCTGACTGTACCTATATATAATTTCTTCTTCTTTGATTCAAACAACTCAGTTGTAGGGGTGTGCGAAACATGAGTGCGTTCATTATATGGTATTCAAGTTAAAAGAAGGTCCTTTGAAGATCAGTAGGGCATTGAAATGCTAAGTCAGAGGTCAAAGGTTCGATTCCCGCACAGTATTTTATATGCGTATCTGGACATTTTTCAATTTCGTTCAAAAAGAAAAGGGACTATAGTTACGGCACGCTATAATGTCCGTTTTGACAAGACTGACTTTGCTCGTTTTCTCTTTTTTAGTGTACTTAATATTGGACAACGAACTGTTAGACTAATAACTAAAGAAAAATATGGCGAGAGTGGCACAGAAGAAAAAAAATTTCACACACCAAAAAAAAGAAAACGAGCAAAACCAGCGATGTCAAAACAGCCATCATAGCGTGCCGCAACTAAAGTCAAATTTGAGTTGCAGGTACATCATAAAAAATAAACTAAATTAGTTGATTTGAGATTTACATGGTCATTCACATTATCAATATACACAACTAGCTCGACAGTCGTCAGTACATCATGATCATGGTGCTTGTAACAGCGCCAAAATATTGGTTGCTCAACAGTAACAATAAACATGATAAATAACCCTTCGATTTTATTTTACTAGTATACTAGTAAAATAAAATCGTTGATTCGAATTCTAAGAAAAAATTATTAAAAACAACTTTGAATTTACAACAATGTCACAGGCAGCGTACAGAATACAAAAAATGTGATTTCTACCAAAAATAATTCGATGTCACGATGCCTCGGAAGACTAATATAGCTGCTTTATTGAACATTCCATTCAGCGATTATTTATAGCATTCGCTGCGGTACCGCGGATTTCATTATTGAATAAATTATGCAGCTATATTTGTGCTACCTAATATAGCACTATGTAAAAATCAGGGTTGAGCTTCTGTTACCTTTTTTTTATCATTTAAGTGGCACCGTTTACCGCGCGGTAGCCTAGTGGTATGGGTAATGGACTGCTGAGACGAGGACTCGGATTCAATCCTAGGTTATACCATGGACAGACCAATAACTTTTCGATGCTTCTCGAAGTTATGTGTGTATTTATTACAGGTATATAAGTGCCCAGTTAATGGCAATAGGCTCGCCACCTAGGGCACGCTGGGTGCAACTCAAGCCTATAACCCCGAAAGGGTAGGCAGAGGTGCTACTCTGCCAACCCTTTCGGGGTTATAGGCTTGAGTTTATGAGTTTATGTTACTTAAGTGGCAAACATGCAGTCGGCCCACCTGATAGAAAGTGGTTACCGTGGCCGATGGACGTGTGCAACACCAAGGACGTCACACTCGCGCTGCCGACCCTATAAGAACCTTTTAATGATCTTCTTGAATAACCCCATATTGTAGATATTGTAGTCACTTGGTAAAACTACGGCGGGGGATGAAGTACCTTTCATACCGGACTGTGCGTATTGCAGGCACATGCTTTAAGAACTTTTCGAACGATCGAACGAACTCGACTACAGTGACGATGACAAATAAAGAACTTTGACTTTGACATTGATTACAGCTTAGCTTATGCTTTAGCGGCCCATTAAAATCATTGGGGCTGAACTTAACCTTTTCTCTCGGGGTTAAGAGGTCATATGACTGTCGCTCTGATAAAAAAAAACTAAACATAAATGAATTACGATTAAGTGTTCAAAACCAATACTAATATTAAGGAGTTTTATCAAGTATCGTTCTATGGCTGGCCGAGAAACTCGAGAAGACCGCCTCAAGAAGCGGTGAGTAGGGTAGCCAGAGCTCACTGGAGAGTTTTTGTGCTGTCAGTGGAAAGACCAAAAGCTTGTCCTGCTTTATATTTTACACTGACGGCACAGAAACTTCCAATGCTTGCAGAGTTAACAGCGCGAGTGGGACTCTCTTGGTTTTGCTCGCGTCCATAGGCCACGGTGACCACTTTCCATTAGGTGGGCCGTGTGCGTCGCTGCCACCTAAGTGGTATAAAAAAATCCTGAATGTAAATTTTCAGTGACAGATTTTACATATTAATTAATTAGTGCCGTGTGGTTTCCGCCAGAGTAGAATTAGGGCCACCCCATCTCTTCCCATGCGGTGTCGTACAAGGCGACTAAGGGATAAGACCGTTTAACATCAGGCAGCTGATATATACAGCCCAGACTCAGCCTCAGATGCATGGTTCGAGTCAACAATAGTGCCCGGAAGACGGCAATAGGCTCACCCCCTATTACGTGGGACCGAATACAATTATTGGTGAAATGTAGGTGTTAATTCACCTCTGCCTAACCAGGGATAAAGACGTGATTATATGTATGTATGTTTACATATTGTCATGACAATCTGTCCTCAGTTAGAAACGAGATTCAGGACAGAGTATAGTTCTGAAATACGAGCCTCAGACTTACATCATACAGATACCCACTACCCAATTGCCAACAATAATGTTAAAAAATTGAATTTAAAAATTGTAACAAAATTATTTCAACCTTAACTTTACACATTTGGGTTCAAAATTGACTAGCACTTTGAAATAATAAAAAATGTTTTAGTTAGCAGTTGGTAGAATTAACATAATATTTTATCGAAACACTTCAGGGAGCACTGAAAAATTTATTGAGCATCAAGTGTCACGAGAGTGGGCTATAAATTTACTATGCATAATCTCCATTTTAGGGCTTTTTATGAAGCCAAGTATTTTAGATTATAAAAAATGCATATGTATTTGACAATAGTTTATTCTCCTGTTATACTTAGCGCATTGCGATCAAACAAACGAAGGATTTTAAAAGATTTGTTTGTTTACTGAAGGAGGTAGGACACGGCTGTATTCTCGTCCCAATTGATCAGTCCGACTGGGGAAGTATACCTACCGTACTGAATACCACGGCTATAATAACCTCGTGTTGTGTTCCCGGCGGTGAGTAGTGTAGCCACAGCTTACTGGAGAGTTTTTGTACTGTCATTAGGAAGGCTTGTCCTGATTGTGTCTTCTGCACTGACTGCACAGTAACTCTCTGTTCTTACAGAGTCAGCAGCATGGGCGTGACTCCCCTGGTGTTGCACACGTTCATAGGTCACGATACCTTTCCATCAGGTGGGTCGTGTGCTTGTCTGCCACCTAAGTTGTATAAAAAAGGACCAAGGCCTTTCAAACTAGAATACCATATCAAAATCCGTTCAGTAATCTTTGCGTTCATTATTGTTTTCAAAATCCTGAATAGAACATAACCCATTTTTTTTCAATGTACAGATACGATTTCTTTACAATTTATTGAATTAAATTTTAAAGCATTTAGTATGCTAACTATTCAATTCGATTAAGATATAGAAAAAAATGATACGGTTCCGGCGGGATTCGAAACCGCGATCTTTCCCTTACAGGTGAACGCTCTGATCAATAAGGTACAGAACCTTCGCCCGAAACCATCCAATTTCTTCTCTGCGTCTTACAACGACAGTGGGAGTCATCTAGCGATATTCGTAAGGGTAGATAGGTTCGAATCCCGACTGAACCAATTTAATTTCTCGATATCATAATCGATTCTTTACAATTATTTTATAGCAAAGATAAATGATGGTACATGTTTGGTGTCTGAGTTATTAGGACTAGACCACTATTTGAATGAAGTGCACGTCACTCCCTCCCCACTTCGCTCCCATTAAGTGAAATGAATGAAAATAAATGAGTGTTCCCGACCGTGAGTAGGGTAGCCAAAGCTCAATGATGAGTTTTTGTACTGTTAGTGGGAAAACCAAAGGCTTGTCGTATTTTATCTTCTACACTGACGGCACAGAAACTCTGTGCTTACAGGGTCGGCCGCGGCAGGGTGATTCTGGTGATGCATAGGCATATAGGCAACGGTAGCCACTACCATCAGGTGGTCTGTGTCCTTGTCTGCCACCTAAATAGTATAAAAAAGAAATTGCGGGCAACCACACAAGACTGCCGACATGTTTACTTTTGAAAACTAACCGCATGCGGGGGCGTACATACCTACGTTAGTAACCGAAATAATTAATATTCCGTTTAACCCCCTCCAGTCAAGCTAAATTGCTTGTGTTAGGATTAAGTTACTGTTGTGCCTTTAAACCAAATAAAAGGGGGGAAAAGAAGTAATAAGACCTTCAACTTCGAGGTGACAGCTTCGAATGCAACCGGTAATATCGTTAATATAAAATGATGATGGCAGTTGCTACGAATGTGTGTATGGTACGACAAACATTAGGATTACACAAGATTCTATATTACTTCCAACATTATTAACTAGCACAGAGAATAAGCATTACCATACAACGTGGCAATGCTGCCAGTTCTGGGAACGTTACCACAAGAGGCATGCGATGCGGAGCAGTTCCACAATGAAATTTAGACATAGTTAAATTTAATGTGCACATAGTTTTTTAAAATATATTCTACTTATATTTAAATATAATTTAATACACATGCATACATACAATCACGCCTTCATCCCTGGAGGGTTACGCAGAGGTGAGTTAACACCCACATTTTATCAATCATGAAATTCGGTCCCACTTTATAGAGGGTGAGCCTATTGCCTTCTTTCGATAACTATTGTTGACTCTAACCATGCACGCGAGGCTAAGTCTGGGCTGTTTTTTTATACCACTTGATTGGCAGACAAGCACATGGCCCACCTGATGGAAAGCAGTTACCGTGGCCTATTGACGTGTGCTACGCCAAGGGAGTTTCACTCGCGCTGCCAATCCTGTAAACAAGAGTTTCTGTGCCGTCACTGTAAAAGACAAAGCAGGACAAGCTTTTGGTCTTCCCACTGACAGCACAAAATCTCTCTAGTGAGCTCTGGCTAAGCTACTCACCGCCGGAAACATAACACGAGGTTATTCTGTATTCTGTAGGACGGAGGTACTGCTATTTAATCTGTAAAAAATATTAAATAGCATTTATATCTTAATAATATTTGCGATTCAAGTACGAAGCGTTGCCGGCTCGGTATCTGTTCGTTCCCTTTGCAGTAGAGACGTTGGGCTGTTGGAGTGAGGAGACAAAAATATTGGTAGAGGACATCAGGCATAGGATCAGGGTGAACTTAGGTGACTCCTACGCTGAATCGTACCTGGTGCAGAGGTTGGCCACCGCCATCCAAAGAGGCAACACAGCCAGCGTGATGGGTACTTTTCCACCAGGTCTGGCCGCATAGTTTTTGAGAAAAAAATGGAATCGTGTAATGGGGAGGTACAGGCAAAACTAATCTCAGACGGCGTCTCCCTCGCTGGTGCTTGTCTTAGAATCTATAATCGTATGTTTCTTACGTCAGCAGTGCTTATCAATCTTGTCGTTGACATTTGCATAGAGTATATAATTTAGTTTGTGAATTTATCAACAAAAATATTTTCCTGCATGACAGTGGCGAAATTTAAAAGAAGAAATGAAGAAAAGAAATGCTTCCCTACATGACAATTATCAGGTTTGATATGCTCGCTACATATTCTAACAGACGAATTTGATATTCAGTTTTTGACGCGCAGGGCTTTAATTTACAGCAACAGTCTTTTCTTATCAGTAGGAAATCGATGAGCGCCTTTCTTTTAACACTGAAACCTGCACTGCACAGCGTCGTTGTGTATTCCTCGGGAGATTTTTCCCTTTATTTATAAAATATGTATGAAATTTGACAACAATACAATACCAGCTGTCAGTGGGATGACTAAAGGCTGGTCCTGATTTTGGTCTGCCACCTAAGTTGTATAAAAAAAAATCCAGCGATAATGCGCCACCTATCGGGATAAATAAGTAGTGTATCTCATTGCATATGTGATGATTTGTTGGTTTTGTTCTGATTACGTCATATCGTAGATGTGGAATATTAATGATATTAAGCAATTGCCACACAGTAGATCCTTAAAACCATAAAACAATATCATTTTAACGAACAATTATTATCAATTTTCCCGCCAAAACCTATTTGTTACAGTACGCTCAGAATAACGATTAAGTTAACGATGAGTAATAACGGTTGTTCCCACGACACAGACATTCATCCCATTGTCAAGTCATTATTTGTTTGGCTTGAGATATTAATGAAAGTCGTAGACTATAAAATTATTGTAACTGAAAGACCTTTGTTCCTTAGAGGTTGTCTTAAACAATATATTTATATAATTCAGAATATATTATTGTTCTAATGCCTATATACCTATGACCTAAAGTATAAGGTTAGTAGATGCGTAATAAGATTAGGAGATTATGAGAGTATCAAAACCAGAATGTAGATCATTTATTATTTTATTTTTTTAAGTACCCAGATTATAGAAATTATATCAAGGAAAAGTCTTCCAGTGATATTGGTTACGGAAATCAGTGAAAAAAATATTAATAAGTGAAAATTTAAGTTTCTACTTTCATAAAATGAATTTGATTGAAATTCTCCTTATCAACAAGGTGGTGGTCGATATTGATTGTCCATATGTCTGTTTGTTAGTCAATTTCTGTTTAGAGGGTGCTTTTATAACCGATTATACAAAACTTGGCACACAAATTTGCTATAGCAGTTTTTAAAGAACGGATCGTCATTATTTTTGCTGTAACATCTTCTGTTTAAAATAATAAAAATTGATACGTATCATTTTTTATGGGTACCAGATCTGAGTACCAGTAAAATGTGGCAAAGGGTGCTCGCGAGGTCTTCTGTTCACGAAACTGCAAGTGTAGTTCAATAGCATTTTATTCAGATAGCGTTATAAATTAAAATAAAGTACAGCATAACATGTGACAGTTCTACCGAAATATATCACGAAATTGAAATAAAATAACTTTTTAAAGAAATTCCTTAAGCCCCTCTGAGAAAATGGAAAGCAATTATAAAAGATTCTGGAGGCACTTATTTTTCTACAGTTCTGGATACCGATTTGTTTCTTTTTAAGTAAGTATGGAATTTTTCTTCTGACATTTTTCTAAAAGTCACGATTGTAATGGACATTTTATTCATTCTTCATTGTCTCTAAATATAATAATAGTAGGTACAATAGAGATACGAAATGTTTTATGATTGATTTATGGTTAGATATTATTATTATAATAATAATAATAATAATAATATGTTTATTTCAGAAATTCTTCCATATTTGTTAGTTAAAGTTACAACTAATGTTAGTAGGTAAAAATACAATTAAACAGTTTGGGTGCGCCACCCCGATCCGGGGACTGTGTCAGACTTTATTGCATGTAGTTTTATGCACCGCCACAGGATCGGGGAGTCCCACCGATCAACCAACGCTCTAATGATGGTATTGGGACTGCCGCGAGTACGGCGTAAGAGTGAGGCGCTTCTTTTGCGCATGATCGCCGAAAAACTGTCTACGTTTGCCTCGGCAAACATGGCAGATGCGCTACAAAAACGCGGCAGTCCCATCAGCACCCGGAACGCGTTGTTGTATTGAATACGCAGATCGCTGTATGCCCTCTGCGTAAAGCCCGTCCACAGGCTGCACGTATAAAAACACTGGCAAAACGCTTTGAAAAGCGTCAACTTTACCTGTCTGTTACAGTGCGCAAACCTGTGGGCCAGCATGCCACATCGGACAGCCAGCGATCTGCGCTCCCTCTCAATGTCAGCGTTATCTCTTAAATCCTCCGAGACCCAGTGGCCCAAATACTTAAAATTAGCAACTCTTTTTAGCGGTGTACCACACAACATGACTGGTGGTATTCTGTGAAAATCTTTTTTACCTGCTTTGAAAAGCATGAACTCGCTCTTGAGTGCGTTATATTTGAGCCCGTGCGCCCCGGCGTAGGATTCACAAATTTTAATAAGTCTCCTGAGGCCTCTGATCGATGGGCTCAACAGAACCATATCATCGGCATAGCTTATATTATTAATACAAATACCATCAATATGACACCCGATTCCGGTCCCGCTGAGCTCATCGATCAGACCATTCATATACAGGTTAAAAAGTGTGGGCGAGGTTAACCCTCCCTGCCTAACGCCACACTCCAACCTGTATTCTGCCGAACAGAATTCAGCCCACCTTACACGGTTTTGTTGGTTGTCATACCAATATTTGAACAGATTAATTATTTCCGACGGCACACTTGTATCTCGTTCCATTTTTCCCCATAGCACTCTATATGACACCAGATCAAACGCCTTTGATAGGTCCAGGTAGCACGCGTAAACAGGCGTATTTCTTGCTGTATAGTACTGCACAGTCTGCTTGAGACAAAGGATTGCGCTCTCTGTTGACAGTCCGGGCCGAAACCCGAATTGAGCATCTTTAAATAATAAATGTTGTTTTAGCTGTCCTTCAAGCAGACTGTCCAGCACCTTAGCAATCACTGTTGCCAACGAAATATGCCTATAATTGTCTAACCTAGAAGAGTCGCCAGTTTTATTTTTGATTATCGGTACCACAACTGTTCGCATTAATTCATCGGGTATGTACGAATGACCAACACACAAATTAAAAAACATTGAGAGAACGCGAGGCAAGTGCACCCCCGCATGCTGTAGGTGCTCAATGCTGAGACCGTCGTGTCCGGGTGACTTACCCCTCACCATGCTCTTTATTATCGCCCTGACTTGTTTTGTCGTAAAAGTTACGTCGCGCTTGGCACAGACGGCCCCAGAATCAGGCACAGGAAATGGCTGATAATTTAAAGGTGACTTTATTTCAAAATGTTGGCGGAACAGGTTCGCTATCCCGCACGGATTGCACACACCCTCAACGCTCACCGGCAGGCCCGGCCTGGGACACAGCCTATTAGTTGATTTCCAGAATTTACTAAAATCTTTATTTAGGTGATGTTTAGCTAACATGTCCATTTTTATTTGGTTTTGGTGGGCTTGGCACCATTTCAACTTGGACTTAAAAATTCTTCTGGATTCGGTCATACCAGTAAAAGTCGCGCCACATGTAGGCCTACCGCTCAGTAACCAAGTTTTGTACGCAAGCCGGGCCCGCCCGTGCGCGTCACGGACGTACCTATTCCACCCGATAACATGTTTATGTCTGCGCCGTCCAATCGCTTTGTCATTATAACTGCATTCAGCCGCCGTCACAAGTACACTTACAATGTTATTATACATTTCATCTAAAAGTTTTAAATGGCTATCTTTATTACACATTTTATCACAACAATTATTAAATTCTACATTAAAGTCAATATGTTTTAAATGTAAATGACAATAACTATGATATTTATCAATTTGAACAGCATCCCGTTCTCCCCAAATAGTTTTATTGACTTGTGAAATTGGTTTCGTTATGGTCGTATGAATTATATTAAAACAACATTCTAACATGACAGGTAAATGGTCCGACCAATATGAGTCATGCAATACCGACACACTGATAACGGCGGGCAACGCCGCTTCGATCACTATGCAGTGATCGAGCCACCGCAGGCTCCCGTGTGCATCACTTATAAATGTGTGCGTGTCCGACGGCAGGGCGTTCATGTCTACACACGACCACAACTGATCCGCACAGAATGACAACAACTCGCGCATAAACAATTCACCCGGGTGCGCATTAAAATCCCCCATTACAAAAACAGACTCAATGTTATTATTTTCAATTATCGCATTTATTTCGCCTAGGCACTCTGTAAATTCTAATAAATTATCACCACTGTCCCAGGGCATATGTACTGCAAGTACCAAGAAAGTCCTATCGCTGAGCGTAATTTTAATAGCCGCTAGTCGTGCACTACTACACTCCACAACTGATACGATGGGGAAAGCACTTTTACGCCAGAGGAAGGCCAGGCCTCCATGTGGTCGTCCCCGCTGCACAGTTGCCGGGTCCATCGCCGAGGTAGCCGTATAAGCAAAATTGCTGTCTATGGTCTCCAACAAAGGCAGGTCGTGAGGCCTTAACCATGTCTCCTGTAGCGCTATTAGGTCCACTTGTTGACAGAGACGTCTTACAGCATCTATCTCCCTTTTAACATTCTTACAGTTGAACGTTACGAGTTTGGCAGTTGTCATGATTTATTTATTTGTTTTTTTTTTACACTTGAAGACAATGCAGTCTCAGACCTATTTTTGTAACTAAAATCTACATACCGCCGGTAATGTATTCCAACCGGCCAAAAATCATCTTGTAGAAATAGTTCCACGTTATCTTTAGGTACGAATATTTTGTAGGAGTTGTACTCTTTTTCCGTTTTCATATTGACCTTTTCTACTCTAATATTGAGATTGGACTTACTCGTAACGTATTTTGTAATGTCACACACGGAGACATCCTTAGCCACATTATAAATATAAAGAGGTACCTTTATTTCAGCAGCCTTGAAGTTCACGCTGGTGTCCAGCTGGGCTTTCCCTCTGTTCACCGCGAAACGGTTCCTGTGTTTGCGCCTTTGGACTCTAATCCAGTCATCATTATATTTTTCACGCTTCCATTCACCTTCTTGTACTATTTCAGCCATGGATTTCTTTTTGTTTGTTTCAAATGTTTCATTTTGTGCGATGAGCTTGGGATCCGTTTGTCCCGGCTCACAGGTGTCCATACGCATAGATTGCTGAGGTGGGTGACTCGTCTGCTTGTTTTTCAAATGCGTGAGCGCAACTGCACTTTCACTTAGGACAGCGAGAATCTCACTCTTGTCACTAACGACACAGGGTTGAGTTTTACTTGTGCTTTGATGCGGTGACGGTTGTACATTTGTTGTTCTCGATGTAGTTTCACCGTCAAATGCAGAATTATGAATTTGCACTATTTCACGATATACTGTTTCTGGGGAGGATTTCAAACTTGAATCCCCTATAGAAGGTCCCAAGGTGTCTTCGGTAAACTCAAAATCATCCACATTATGTGCTCCACGTTGAGTGTTAACATTACATTCGTATGTATTGACGAAAGAAGAATGTTTCATAATGTCCATCTCGTCTCTTAGAGTGTTAAACTGATCGTTCGTGACAAACGTATCCTTCATGTGGCTGATGTTTTGCTGCATTATTAATAGATCTTTTAATATCTTTGTCACATCTACATGATCAAAAAGAATTGGGGGTAGTTTCTGTAACTCAAGAGCAACAAAAATTGGTAATTCCTCCGGATCAGTTTCTTTTAATACACAGATAATATCATCTATATTGCAGAGCTTTTTCCCGTCTCGTTTTCTAACTTTTTTCTGCTTTTTTATAGCTGGTATCGATTCAAATAATAAGTCCTTAGCTAACACTATATCGTTCTCAGAAAAAGCACTTACACATATACGACTAATACTTTCTTCGTCCATCACATCTAGTTTGTTATTTATAAATGCAAGCACTTCATTAATAACAATGTTACATTTCGCACATTTTACTCGATTCGAAGTCATTTTTATTAATTACGTCCTACACAACACGAACGTAAACACGACCCGCGCGAATAGTGGTCTGATGTCGACAGATTATATGTATGTATATTTTATTCATATATTTAAGTATATATGTATGTATTAATATATTTTTACCTAGTTACATTTCATAATGCACCTACCTTGTTATTCTCTGCACCATCTATTGGGTTGACTGGTAGAGAATGCCTATGGCATTAAGTCCGCCTGTGTACATTTGTGCATGAAGTTTAAATAAATAAATATAGAAAAAATTGAATTGGTTTAGGCGGGAATCAAACCCGCCATCTTTCACATATTGATAACTCACTTGTACTTTTCCACATTACTTTATTGGTGGAAGGTTTATAATGACAAAAATGTCATTATAAACCTTTGAGGATGCCGTAAGGCGAAACCGGTCAGGTGTAATAAGCAATAAAGTAATGTGGAAAAGTACAAGTGAGTTATCAATATGTGTAACAACAAATTCCACCAAGTGCCATCAATCTACAGTATTAATAGGCCGCCATCTTTCCCTTACAGCGGGAACGCTCTGACCACTAAGCCACAGAACCTTCGCCCGAAACCATCCAAATTCTTCTATACATATATCCGTCTTACGGCGACGGTGGAAGCCATCTACCGATATTGGTACGAACTATTGGAACCAATGAATGATATTGCAATCATTTTTCGGGTTCAAATCCCGCCTGAACCGTGTCTTTTTTTCCATATCTTAATCGATTTGAATAGTTAGCATACTAAATGCTTTAAAATTTCATTCCGTACGGAATGTTTTTCAAAATGGATTGGTCCATCAGGGTTTTATCCCTTGCAACATAGCATTTCGTGTTTTCCAATTAAAGAAGCGTCTAATGATAAGTATATCATCCGGTAATCTGATGGAACTTGATTTAGTATCGTACCCTCTTTTTTTTTACGTGCGCAAATCCCCACAGATACCTCTCCACCGGAGCCGGTGGAGGAGGTTATGTCGGGCTCGAACCGACTAAAACGCACGCCGCCTGTGGGTCGCTTTGGTTGCCGAAAGTGAGGTTGACAGGCTTATCTCTCGCACCCCGGCCGACCCAGGGCCATCTCTCACGATCTGGCCCTCTTCTCGGGTGTGGGGACTACAGAGTCCCCAACTCGTCCCCGGAAACGGGGAGGCGCGCCAGGCGCGCCACCGCCGCGGAGTATCGTCCCCTCTTGTACTATAAAGTTTCCTTTTTAGATATTTGTAGGTATGTATATTGGGCTGTTACCACACTAACTGGTTGATTGTCGATCAATGAAATTGATCATATTAATCGAATGATATGATAGCTGATCGATGAATACCGTTCAATAACATGTAGACAGAAGTCACACGGCTATTGGTTGGTTGGTTGGTTAACTATACTATCTACATACGTACATATAATTACGCCTTTATCCCCAGAGGGTTAGGCAAAGTTCAATATACACCCACATTTCACCAATAGTTGTATTTTGTCCCACGTAATAGGGGGTGAGCCTATTGCCGTATTCCGGGCACTATTGTTGACTCGAGCCATCCATCAACTGTACTATCTACTGTATCTATCAATGAATAATCAATGGGCATAACTATTGATTGACGTCATCTAATCAATTCGCTCAATTATCAACATCAATCGAGAATCGATGTGTCACTATATAAACTTATACACAAAT
Organism: Eilema griseolum; assembly: GCA_963662185.1. NCBI lineage: Eukaryota > Metazoa > Arthropoda > Insecta > Lepidoptera > Erebidae > Eilema > Eilema griseolum. The sequence goes on from OY759252.1 coordinate 12,539,667, forward strand.
TGCGATTAGAATATAACATAACATAACATAAACTCACGCCTATATCCCCGAAGGGGTAGGTAGAAGTGCTAGCACATGGTGGCGAGCCTATTGCCATTAACCGGGCACTTATAAACCTGCGATAAATTAGGAAAAGGTTAGTAAATAATTCATGTAAAATACACTCGAGAGCAATGAATCCGGGTCACTTAAAGAATGTTAAAAATCTCGGAAACTAAAAATGATAGGTTAATGCAATAAATTGTATTTAATAGACAATGTAATACTCCTTAAATGAAAGTAAAAAAAATATGAGTCACCATACATTTTATTAACACAAAATTACATAAAGAAAAAAACTGCTGATCTCTCCTTAAAACAAAAATAGGAAACATGAAATTTTTGAACTTTATTACGATTTTCTTGAATTTTAATACTTCGTATTGCCTCCTCGTGCTTCCATTACTGCGTTTACGCGGTTTGGCATGCTGTACACCAAGTTCCTTATACGATTTTGGGGAATATTCTCCCATTCCTCTGTGAGAGCAATTTTGAGCTCACGAAGCGTGATTGGGGGAGGGTTTCGTTGTTTTACGCATCTGCCTAGCTCGTCCCAAGCATGCTCGATCGGGTTGATATCCGGGCTGCGCGCTGGCCACTCCATACGAGTAATGTTCATCTCTTGAAGGTAGTCATTCACAATCCTACCTGTATGAGGTCTGGCATTGTCATGCATAAATATAGCATCCTCACCTAAATTGACCATAAATGGACCAACGTGATCATTGAGGATTTCTTCCACATATCTTACGCTAGTTAAAGAGCCGTTTTCTATGATCACCAGCTCTGTGCGACTTTCAGAAGAAATTCCGGCCCACACAAGTACAGACCCACCACCGTAGGCTACTTTTTCTTCGATGCATGCTTGCTTGAATCTTTCCCCTGGTCTTCGATACACTCTGTGTCTTCCATCGTGCTTGTAGAGCATAAATTTTGATTCGTCGGAGAACATAACTTTTGACCAATCTTCAATACTCCAATTTACGTGGCTCTGGGCATAACTTAGTCTCGAAATACGATGCCCACGCTCCAGTTTAGGGCCGTTTGCAGGTCTAAGGGGTTTTAAGTTAGATTCAGCAAGCCGACGTCTTACTGTCCATGCACTTGGGTTACTTCCTCCGAGGCGTCGAAACTGATTGGTGAGTTCAGTTCCTGTGAGAAAGCGATTTCGAAGCATGGTGTTCACCAAGTATCGGTCTTCTCGTGCTGTGGTACACCTGGTTCTGCCCGTTCCTGGTCTGCGTAGGTTAGAACCAGTTTCTTCGTAACGTCGGAGAACTCTTTGTACTGTTGACAGCGACACACCGACAGTCCTGGCTGTATCGCGCTGACTCCGGCCGGTTTCCAGCATTGTAAGTATTCTGGTGCATTCTTCAGGCGTAAGCGACATAATTTCAGCTTGATTAATGAATATAGAGCACTATCAACATGGTTTATGTACCCACATAAATGACAGATTACAAACAAAAGCAACACCAAATGCTGTAATTTCGTAGTTCCATCTTCGAAAGTGGCCCTTTTTCAAATTTGATTTTTTTATGATATAACTTTACAATAACTAAGAAGTTTTAATACCTTCATTTAAGGAGTATTACATTGTCTATTAAATACAATTTATTGCATTAACCTAGCATTTTTAGTTTCCGAGATTTTTAGGATTCTTTAAGTGACCCGGATTCATTGCTCTCGAGTGTACATTGAATTAGCTAAAAAGAACCTAGTAATACACGTTATTATCGCTTTTCCAAATTTCAAAAGGTCACATAAAATAGGTATACAAACCTAAAACCTTTATACTAAAATTATTGTGGTAAAAGTTTGTTAGAATATCGAAGTACTTTTGTGTATTTGCCCTTATGAACAAAGAAAATCTGTGAAGAATTTATAAGAAAACAAAGTTTTAATTCAATTTACCTCACTTTACCTCTATTTTAGCACCACTTTATCTGGAAAATGGAAACAAAAATAATGTGTTAAGAAGTTTAAGAACACATCTACGATATCAGTATAGTTAGGTTTAAAGACATTTATTTCTCATAAAAACATAAAGTTCACTTAAAATGAGATTTACAATAATTTTGAAATAATGTTTTCCTCTATTCTGCCTACTTTACATGATTACATTTGTTGTACATAGTTTTTGAGTTTACTCTTATACACATTCAAATTATCAATATTTTTAATGTTGTTAGGTAGTTTATTATAAAGCTGTGCTCCATCGAATAATATCGTTTTTTTACCATAGTTAGTACGTGGACGAATTAACTGAATATTGTCTCTGTTTCTTAGCAAGTGAATTGATTCCCTCTTAGATAAATGTATATTAGTTTGGATCGAGTTAGTTGTAATTTTTTTAACCAAAATGCAGGTCGTGTATATGTATAGTTGTTTTATGTTTAGTAATTTTGTTTCGTGATATATTTGATTTGTTGGAGTCCGATAGTGATAGTGAAATAGTGCTTTTATTATTTTATTTTGAGTTCTTTGTAAAGAAATTAAATTTGTAACGGCAGCTGTACCCCATATTTCAATTAAATATTCGAGGTGTGTCTTTACTAAAGAGTTATATATAATTGTGCTTATTTTTTTTGGAATAATATTTTTTATTTTGCGTACGGCTCCCAGTAGGGATGTTAATTTTGATTTTACGTAGTTAATATGTGGTTTCCAGCTTAATTTATCGTCTATCAACAACCCTAGATATTTCTCTTGGTTCGAAAGGCGTAGTTGCATATTATTTATTGTTAGAGGTGGGTGCTGAGGTATTTTTTTGTTTTTAGCTGCAAAAATCATATAAGAAGTTTTAGATGCGTTAATGGTTAATAAATTATATTTGAGCCATTCATTTAAGATATCAAGGTCCCTTTGAGCGTCAATAATTATGTTTTGTATACAACCACCGAAGTAAAAAAGGCATGTGTCGTCAGCATAAAGTGTGAGGTGACCTGTTAATCCAATTTTGTTAATATTATTAACATAAATCAAGAACATTAGCGGGCCGATTATTGACCCTTGAGCTATACCAAAAGGTAGTGTTTGTGTGGTACTTATGTAGTTGCTTATCTTAACTACTTGACACCTATTATGTAAATATGACGCGAACATATTGTAAGCTGTATCTGTAACGCCGATGTTATATAACTTCTCTAGTATTTTTTGATGACTCACCGTATCGAACGCTTTTTTTATATCAATAAAAATCCCTACTGCAATGTTTTTCTTATCAATATTAGTTTTAATTTGTGTTATTAAATCAACTGCCGCAGTTAAGGTACTGGATTTAGCGCGGAAACCGTATTGGTGATTATTTAAGAAGTTCTTTTCTAATAGATACTTATTTAAGCGGTCGTATATAATTCGTTCAAAGATTTTTGACAAGACTGGGAGAACGGATACCGGTCTATAGTTACCTGGGTCAGTTTTACAGCCAGATTTATAGATGGGGGTAACTTTGGCAATTTTTAGTGAGTCTGGAAATATACCACGTGACAGACATACATTTATACAGTTTTTTAGAGTTTTTAAAATAATATTTTTTAAACATTTTATTGCTTTAGTACTGATACCATCTACACCCGTACTAGTATTACTATCGAGGTCATCAATGATTTTGGATATTTCAGTTTCACTACACGACTCCAAATGTGTTAATGCTTTGTTGTGTGAGTAGTCAATTTCGTACATAAGAGTGTTACCAGTATTTGTATGATAGATATTGGGTATTTGGTTCGCCAAGTCTAACCTTACAGAAGAAAAAAACGAGTTGAATAAATCGCAGATTGAGTTACCTTCTGTTATTAGTCCGGACGACGACATTAATCTCGGTGGAGCACAGATTTCTTTAATTTTATTTAGTGCCAGGCTGTTAATCACTTCCCATAGCTTCTTCGAATTATTGTAGTTATCTTGAAATAATTTATAATAATATTTTCTCTTTTGTGAATTAATCATAGTTCTCACTTTATTTTGTTGCACTTCGAAGCTCTTTCGTAAATTTATGTCATTTGCATTTTTCTTAGTTTGACTCCATAAATCATTACGCAAGTTTATTGAATCGATTATATCTTTTGTAATCCAATCTTTTTGAGGTGGGTTATTTATTTTAGTTTTGAATATTTTACTGTTTTGTACTTGTTCTTGTATAAAATTTTCCAGGTGATAGTAATCGTTATTTTCTAGGTTGTAGTTTGCTTCCAGCGCATTGTTGTACAGCTTTTGATAGTCTAACGCTTTATACTCTATTCTCATCCTCACCATTGGTGCCAGCCTACCAATCTCCAGGAATATTTGTTTGTGATCAGATAGTGATGACTCAATTATCGATAAACTGAAGGAGTGGTTCTTTAAATTTGTACATACATGGTCTATTATGGTATTTGTTGTGCTAGTTTCTCGTGTAACATACTCTCTGTTGACTTTGTTTATGATTTCATACCCGCCTTCTGTTATTTCAGTTTTATATTTTCTGACGTCTGTGTCCATATGAAGCAAGTCCAAGTTGAAATCACCAAATATAACTGCTCTATTCCTTTGCTCCAGTTGAGAAGTGTATATTTCTAAAAAATCATTCACACTAGATCGACCGGGTTTATATATTGCACCTACATTTAGCGATAACTTATTTATATATATCCAGAGGTAGTGATTATCGTTTTCGAATAATTTTTCAGTAACTTGGTATTCTATGCTATTGTGTATGTATAAAAAAAAAAAAAATAAAAAAAAAAAAATTGTTTATTTCTTTACCATTTCTCTTACATAGTTATTCAGTTACCGGAACAACCCAGGAAGCATGTAGTAATGCTTGTGTTGGGTCGTCCCGCTCCTCCTTAGGGCTACATAATTAAGGTGGTAAGGGTATTGCAGGTGATCACATGGTTAAACTATTTTAGGTAACTAAATTAAATTACAAATAATGATGAAAAGAAAGATAATAATGGTACTGGTATGACTGTTTGTGTGCGTGTGTGTGTGTGTGTGTGTGTGTGTGTGTGTGTGTGTGTGTGTGTGTGTGTGTGTGTGTGTTTGTGTGTGTGTGTGTGTGTGTGTGTGTGTGTATATGTGTGTGTGTGTGTGTGTGTGTGTGTGTGTGTGTGTGTGTGTGTGTGTGTGTGTGTGTGTGGGTTTATGAATGTGAGGGGGGTGCATTGTATTATACAACGTGTTACAGAAAGGTGTAGTCATATTCGAGGGACGCATTACGTGTGATATAAATAAAATTTCCGCGGGAGTATAAACACCGATTTACTTTGTATCACGTAGATAAATAATTTTCTTTTTTATCGACCATGTGTAAACTAGTGGAAATTGCCGACAAACGCACAACACTAAAAAACTAACCAGGGCTGCAGCAGCTGCAGCGCGCTGCTACAAATGAACTCTACAGTTTGAACCCGAGTAGGTTTACCAAACGATCTGATTTGATAGGCCCTGTCTCAATATCATCCTACATACTTACTTTCTAGCTAACCTATTTTTTTTTTATCGGGCAAAGAAACTCTGAAACAGCTTATAACTCGTTAAAATAGTATTAAATTAAAACAAAATTTACTTTAAGCAATAATAAAACATTTTTATGTTCCTGAAATCATCCATGCGAAATGTGAGACATGTCTCAAAGTTACTTTAGGTAAAGGTTAACCTACATTCAATACCAGGAGCCGTGGACTACCGAATTTCCAGCCACGCCCCTTAATATTATACTAATTAAAATTGGTTCCGTACCCAATTTTATTGATATGTGATGCAAAAAATACATTTTCGGTTTTTATACAACTTAGGTGGCAGATAAGCACATGGCCCACCTGATGATAAGTTAAATAGAAAAATTCCAAGTTGTTGGGTAGGTACACGATACATAGAGATACTTGGTTGCGAACCTCCGCAGCGCAACTGCGCGTGAAGACGGCAGCACCTCTACTCTCCCAAAATCCCGACCGAGGCAGGAATGCCCCTGTAAAGGGTTGCTGAGTGCCTCTTCATGTGTGCCTGAGTAACATAGGACACAATGGAGAGCAGACAAAGCCTCAAAGGGCTGGTTGAGGACCCGCCCCTTTCCAGGGTAAAATGAGGATATTGTACTTTTCCATACGGAATTAACATGGCAACAGGTTCGAAAACAGGGTTGTTTTTCTCTCGCATCTCCGCACGCTCTCGTCCTTCGAGACCAGCAGGAGGTTGGACAAGGCGGTATTTCCGCCCAATTGAGCAGTCCGACTAGGGAAGTACCTCCGCCCTACAGAATACCGCGGCCATAATAACTTCGTGTTGTGTTAGGGTAGCTAGAGCTCACTGGAGAATTCGTGCTGTCAGTAAGAAAACTAAAGGCATGTCCTGCTTTGTCTTCTACATTGACGGCACAGAAACTCTGTGATTACAGGGTCGGCAGCGCGAGTGCGTTCCCTCTGGTGTTACATACGTCCATAGGCCACGGTAACCACTTTTCATCAGGTGGGCCATGTGCTTGTCTGCCACCTAAGTGGTATAAAAAAGCAGCATCCGCAACACTGTGATCGTTGCACGTTTGCCTTAGTTTGAGTTTCGCAGTTAACGAACAGACAAATTTCAAATTTGTTCGTTACTTTTGGGAAACCAGGTTTCATGATAATGCGCGCAATTGCGCACAACATAAATAACGGCGGTGTACAAAAATGCACACAGAACTTACTAAGGTATATCATGTCGTACCCGGATAACATAGACTCTAAGAGGTCCTTATTAAGTGTTCGTTAAAGTAACATTCATTGCGGTACCCTAAAATATTTCATAATATTAAAATATCTTCTCTTTCACTCCAAATCGCCACGCCCTTTATTATGATTGGTTCCGTACCAATTTTTATTGTATACAAAACCTTTCTTAAAGCATAAAAAGGCATGGTAAAGTGAACAAAAATATGTTCAAATACCAGGATAACATAAAATGTAATAGTGGTTTCTTCAAAATTTTTGAATCAAGATTTTTTACGGTACCCTAAAATAATTGATAAGAAAAAATCATTTGTTATTTTTTTCCTATACCTAAATAGGGTGAACTGACTAGTATTCGACCATGGTCACAATTTTATTATTTTCTGCATTCTTAGTATCGGATGTATTATCTACTGAATTACATACTATTTTTTAATAACAATGTTGTTCAGTCAGTGGGTCGTGTGCTTGTTTGCCCACCCGTTATTGAATGATACGAAAATCACGGCGTCGAAAAAGTTGTCTTTTACATAACAACAGACAACGAGTAGATTGAATAGTAGTGGTGTTGCATACATCCATAGGCCACGGTAACCGCTTCCCATCAGGTGGGCCGTGTGCTTGTCTGCCAACTAAGTGGTATAAAAAAAAAGATACGATTTTTTTTCAGAGTAAGTACACAACTCTGATTATGATTAAATTTGAGCGCGATAGCCCATTCATTGTCCAACCCAAACTCAATGCGAGGGGGTTTCCGCACTTAAAGAAACACAAAGTCATAGTTGAAAAATCCAGATTTAAATATTAAAATAAAATTTTTAAATGGACGTAAATCAGTACCTCTACCCTAATTTCATAGGTAATACGTTCGGCCGCGGAGTCCTTTGATGAGGCCGCGATGCGTGGCGGCGCTTTTGATGCCGACAATCGGTGCCGCCGTGCCGCCAAGGACATAATATTTGGCGCCAAAGTGCGTAAAACAGTAGGCATCAATGTTGCCATAACTGATTTTATAAAATCTGTAGATGGCGTGTTAAAAATAGTAGAAGCAGCGTAGATTTCAAATGAAAAAGTGGTAAATTTATTAGTAGAGTAAAATGTATTTTTACGAGTTTATGCTTTTTAAAAGATAGAAGACGAAAAGCGGTTCGTTTGTTTTGCGTCTTGTCATCCGCAGAGTAGGTAAGTCTTGTCATATGCAAAGAAAATATCGTGACAATTTTATGTATTAATAATTTCCTGATTCCTCAACTTTTTTCTCCTCTTCCTCCTTTCCTCCTTCTCCTCTGGCTCTATCTCCTCTCGGTATGATTAAAACTTGTGATTTTCAGTAGCAAGGCCGACCTTAACCACTGAGCACGAAGCTATCATTTAAGTACTTTTAAGTTCAGATTTTTAGCGCGAACTGATAGCAAAATGTACCTAGGCAATGTACTTTTTAGTAGAAATAGAATATTGTTCTGAACAAAGGGATTGATTTAACCATTAATTACTTAACTGCAGGTTTTTCAGTCATATTTACTTTAAAAATGAAAGGAAGGACTGTGGATTTTTCAAAATTCTACGTATTAAATTAGATAATTAGAACTCGATAGATTAATGGTTGGCAACATTCGTATGTACCTACTTGTGCCGACTTCTTTTCTGTAGGTTGTTTACATGTTATTTGTAGACTAATTGTTGTTCTGTTGTGCAGTGAAAATGTCGGTTTTTAGTAATAGCGAATATTAGATGATGCTTTGTGTTGGCGCAGCTGATGGTAGCTTACGAAAAGCTCGTCGGCTGTACAGTGAGAGATTTGTGGACGGAAGACTAGAGGGTGACCGTCGGCGGTTTCCCTCTTTGGAGTGTTTTAGGAAGATGGTGGAAGTTTTCGTGGCGACCTTCTACGACGCCCACTGCTTTAGACGATCGTATTCTCGAGCATTTTGAAGTAGACCCGAGAACGAGTAGGTACCCGGCGAGCTGGAACGGTTATCGGAGTGATACCCGTTCATTTCAAGAGGGAAGTTCGCGCGTATTTAAAGATGCGTTTTGATCAGAGGATTGGGCGTGGCGGTGAAGTGAGAGTCGCTTGCCCGGCGAGGTCCCCGGATCTCACTCCGCTCGACTATTTTCTCTAAGGTTACGTGAAGAAAAAGTGTACAGTACAGCATGTGACAGCAGAGAGAATATGGAAGCCCGAATATCAGAGATTTTCAGTAGCGTAACCCCAGATATGTTTCGAAGCGTGCGTGGTAGCATGTTACGGCATTGAGCAACGAGGTGGTCATTTTGAGCCGTTGCGCGTTGCTATAATTTTTTAAACGTAGGTATGCCTTGGAGTTTCACGCATACTGTGGCGTCATAAACTCTTCATTCTTGTGTGCATGTACTCTTATGTTTTTGTGACCTACATAAGTGATAGTTGTAAACTCCTTGTGTCGCGATCGTGAAGTGATAAATTAGTGCGTTCTTATGCCTGTACCAGATCAGGTACATCACCGTTTCGCTGTAAGGAGAACACGCCCCGGTAAGTGGTAGTCAAAATATCTCTGATGTAACATATCTCTAACTGTACCTACGCTTGGTAGGCCGGCTACCAGGCGCACAGCTGAGATTAGGGATTTTGCAGAGGTTATTGGACTCAATTGAACTTATCGCGAAAAAACAAAATACAATAGTGTTGTGACCTACCGCTTTTGCTAAATATCGAAAAATTTAACGAATTTAACAATTTTGTAAGACGATTAACGATGTCATCACTTTATTACTATTTGTACATTGGCCGGTGCATATCGACTGGTTATCAGGCATGTGTAACGACCCTTAAATATGACCACACCTTTCTGTAACACCCTGTATAGCTTGTGTGACTAATGCTTTAATTCATTATTATCAAGTTTCCGATACAACTAAAATGAGTAATGGGTTTGTATAGACATAAAACTAACACTTATATTTAAATAGCAAATTCTCAGTTTCGTTGTACCCCAGTGGCTCAAGTTCCTGTACAACTTTTTGTTAACATTTATGGAGTTGCATGTTATATATTGAACATTTGTTGTTAAGTTCATTGTATAGGTAGGCGGAGTGTGCGAAAAATTGTCGCCTGGCAAACAGAGTTCTACAAGAGGGAGTAGCGGCTACTTTACATTTTCTTCTGCCTGTTTGAGCTTTATATACGTAAGGTAAGGTTTTATGTAGTTTAAGTACTGAGTTGAGAATGTAAAGTTTTCTTAGAGACAGTGTTTTATGAATTTGATATAGTTCGTCTGTAGGAGATCTAAATGGCTTAAATAACATTGTCTTTATCAAGCATCTCTGGGCCCTTTCTGCTTCAAGAAATTTAATTTTCGAGGCACCACCCCAGATAGGGATACAGTAAGACATCACTGATTGCGCCAACGCAATATAGATACGTTTTAGGAGGTCTTGAGAGGTAACATGTCTTAACTTTTTAAAGACCCATATGAGTTTACGGATTCTTTCATTTAAAGCATCGATTTGTGGGTGCCAAGAAAGTCGTTGATCCAGTATTATTCCCAGGTATTTGGTGGATTTTACACATGCTATCTTCTCACACCCACACTGTGCAGTACGCATATCAGTGAGATCACAGGTATGAATCCTTAATATTAGGTTTGGGGGCGGGAGTGTGTGTTTATTTATTGCAAAGCAAATGTAATTTGTTTTACTGATGTTTAGGGTAAGAAGAGCTGATTCAAGCCACTTTGCAACGTTATGGAGACCTTGTTCAGCCGCTGTAAAGACGGAGTTCCAGGAGGCCCCATTAAATATAATGGCAGTGTCATCCGCATAAGAAAATATATGCGCTCTGTCAACCATGAGACTTGTTAAATCATTAAGATATATTAAGAATAGCGTGGGCCCTAAGACACTTCCCTGGGGCACGCCGTACTCAATTTTAGTGTCAGAACTAGTAAAACTGTCGATTTTTACTCTTTGAGTACGATCTTTTAGATAGTCAGTTAATAGTTTTAAAGTTATACCCCGAATACCCACAAGCTCCATCTTTTTTATAAGAGTGGGAATCGACACAGTGTCAAATGCTTTTTTCAAGTCTAAAAAGACTGTAAGACATTTTTCTCCACGATCTAAATATTTAGTTACTAGAGAGGATAGTCCTAAGATGGCATCTTCTGTAGATTTTCCTTTCCTAAATCCGAATTGCGAACTAGAGAGAATATTAAATTTTTCGAGATAAGTAATAAGGCGTGAGTTGATAAGCCTTTCAATGACTTTTGAGATAACGGACAGGATCGAAATAGGACGATAATTATTGATATCTCCTTTATCTCCTCCCTTGTGTAATAATAAAATATGGAAATACCTCCGCCTCTGTTTTCCATTCTGTAATTGTATATATGTTTAATGTTTCAAATGCCGATAAAATAAATAATGGAAAGAAATCAGAGTCACCAATGTCATTCGCAAAAGTAGTTAAAATTAATAAAAATATAGTGGGTAATAATGTTTTGCAAAAAAGTGTGGCCACAAAGTCAGCTAATACTAGTTCGAATGAAATAGTACAACTACAGGCAACTAACTGTGGGGAGAGTTTGGTAGAAAGAAATTCGGACGAGATAGTAAAAGGAGACAGCTGGACCATTGTGAACAGAAAAAAGAACCGATATGCCAATGGAGAAGTGAAGCGAGGAGGCGGGACCAATATAAATGATATACATGGAATAGAAAGGAAAAAATACCTACATATCTGGCGTCTTCAGAAAGGAACTACAGTAGAGAATATTGAAAACTATGTAAAGAATGTTTTACTAGGTGGAAAGGAAGTACCTGTAAAGGTCGAAAAAATAAAGCATAAGACGGAGAGAGATTATGCTTCATTCATCATAGGGGTACCAGAAACTCAGTATAACTTAATATGTCAGCCAGAAAGTTGGGCTGTAAATATTGAGTTTTGTGAATGGGTGTGGTTTCGCAGATCAAACAGTAAACCAAACTAAAACTATTAAACAGATTGAGATCTTATACCAGAATGTGAATGGACTGCGTACAAAATTAAATCAATTCTATGAAGGGCTAGCAGGTTCATCAGCAGATTTGATTGCTGTCACAGAAACGGGGTGTAACGAGTCCATACATGATGCTGAAATGATACCGCCGGGATACACCATCGTACGTTGTGACCGAGCGGATGGCCGTAAGATGGGTGGCGCGGGTCTCGTGGCCACACCGTGCGCGTCAGTTGAAATTCGTCCTCTAGGACGAAACGACGTAAATATTGATATTGACGCGCATATATTCGAACTAGTTTGTGCAATGGTGTATCAAAGTAATCGGTTGCAGTTTCTGTTATGTGTTGTTTATATACCTCCTAATAGCAGTGAAAACGATTATTTGTTATTATTCAAAATTTTTGAAGACTTGTGTAATAAGTACAAAGATATTTTAATAATAGGGGACTTTAACTTGCATTCGTGTTCGTTAAATGTTATTAATTATTATGAATACTTTATAACGTACTGTGGATTTACTCAGAGTAACAATATAGGTAATAAAAATGATAGACAGTTAGACTTAGTGTTGAGTACATTCGCGGACAGTCGGGAAGTGAGTGTGCGAGTGGCGGCGGCGCCGTTGGTGCGGGTGGATGGGCATCACCCACCGCTGGAGGTGTCGGTGAGGTCAAGCGGTCACCGCTTGTCACCGAGTAATGATGGTTCACAGATGGACTCCGAGGCCAGTGCGCAGAGATCATCAGGTTGGAATTTTAATAAAGCCAATTTCTTATCACTATATTCACAACTTGCGTCTGTTGATTGGACTAGTATTTACAATTTTAACTTAGAAACGAGTTTAGATTATTATTATAGCAAAATTAATTCAATAGTAGATGACTGTGTTCCAAGAAAAAAGCGAAGTAGTGTACACTCGAGGTACTGTTACCCCGAGTGGTACACTATGGAAATAATTCGCGACATAAAAAAGAAGGCAAGCCTTCATAAAAAATATAAGGCGACAGGCACTAGGGCTGATTACGGGGTGTTTGCTGCATATCGAACAAAGGTGAAAAATATGATAGCACTGGCACGGGAACAGTATCAGAGCAGGGTTCAGAGTCAACTGCAAAGCGACCCAAAAACTTTTTGGAGTTTTATTAATTCTAAAAGGGGTAGTAGAAGTTCGCAAACCATAATGAAAGACGGCATAGCTTTGAATTCAGAGGAGTGTGCGGGAGCTTTCGCGGAGTATTTTTATTCCGTGTACAGTAAAAGGCGGCCCGAGCTGAGCGTGGACAGGGCGGTCATGGAGGCGAGTGCCATGAGCGGAACCGACGCGGCGCGGGTACATATAGACAAGTTAGATTTGAAGGAAGTGCTAAGGGCGCTTCAGCAGTTGAAACCAAAAAAGTCGATTGGGCCTGATGGTATACCACCCTACATTTATAGAGATTGTCGATATGTACTCGCGGAGCCATTACTTCATATCTATAATTTGTGTCTGCAAACAGCGGCATTCCCCGACATATGGAAGATCACCCGTGTTGTGCCAGTGCCAAAAACGAGATCAGGTAGGAGGGTGGAAGAGTATAGGCCAGTGGCCGTGTTGTCCACTCCCGCTAAGGTGTTTGAGTCGGTTATTCAAAAACGTGTTCTAGCGCAGGTAAACCCGCAACTCACAGAAGCTCAGCACGGATTTCGACCGTTTCGAAGTACCACCAGTAACCTCCTGAGCTACATGAATGATCTAGTTCCGGCGGTGGACGGGGGAGTACAAGTTGACACCGCTTATTTTGACTTCCGAAAAGCATTTGACGTAGTAGATAATGACGTGTTATTGAGAAAGTTAGCTGGTGTTGGCTTCACTCCGCATCTGCTGAGCTTCTTTGGCAGTTACATGGCAGATAGGCGGCAGTATGTCGAGTACGCTGGATTCGTGTCACAGCCATATAATACCTGGTCAGGCGTTAGTCAGGGCAGTAATCTAGGACCTTTGGAGTTCATCATTATGATCAATGATTTGCCCAAAGTGATAAGGGATTCAAAGTGTTTGTTGTTTGCAGACGACTTAAAACTGTACCGAAGTATCGGAAGGGTGGATGACTGTGAAAAATTGCAGAGGGATATCAATAGGGTAGTGTCTTGGAGTAAGAGAAATAATCTATACTTTAACACCTCCAAGTGTCTTACTATCACATTCTCTCGAGCGAAGGCTCCAATTCTACACAATTACAATATCGAGGGAGATCCGCTGGTCCGGGTTACAGAAGTGCGTGATCTAGGGGTTCATTTTGACGTGCAGCTGACGTTTCGTGATCACATCATTGAAATATGTAAAAAAGCATTTAGAAATCTGGGTTTTGTATTGCGAACAGTGAAGGATTTTACTAGTATCAGGGCAATAATCACCTTATATAATGCGCTTGTTAGAAGTCAACTGGAATGTAATGCAGTCATCTGGAGCCCACATGAAATTAAATATAGTCTCATGTTGGAGCGCGTTCAAAATAAATTTGTTCGATACTTGTATTTCAAATATTATGGGGTTTACCCTTTTTACCCCTTAATGTATCCAACACTGTTCGTACTGGGTATGGTCGGGTACAGTGAGCTAAGGGTTAGGAGAGAGCTTGCGTTGGCCATATACCTACTGAAGGTTATACGTGGAAAGATCCAAAATCCGGCCATACTCGAGAGTATCAATCTATGCGTCCCAGACGGATACGTGGGGAGGCGCCGGAGGCCACAACTGCTGCAAGTGCCGAGCGCGCGCACCAACCTGCTGAGGGAGGCGCCGCTGACCCGAGCCCTCCGGACACTCAACGTCATTTCAATAAATATTGACCTGTTTAGTTGCTCTCTGAGGGAATTCACAGATACCGCTTTAACAATTATATGCTATAAGTAAAGATGTAATTAAATTGCCTACTCTGTTGTATTAGGGTAACCTGTAAAAATAGATGTAGATGAGAGAATAAATAAATAAATAAAAATAAATAAATAAATTCGGTAATTGATAAAGCTTGGCATCGTCCTCCGAGGTGATCCAGGTTTCAGTGATAATCAGTTAATGTATGGTCGCATGTACAGCGTGTAATAAACATTTTAATTCGTCAAACTTCCCAGCTGTACGAATACTGCGCCAGTTCCCATAGAAAAATCTCAAAGATGAAGGATTAAGAGGTATATCCTCATATTTTTTTACAATCTGATGACATATTCCACTAGGTATAACATCTGCGTAAGTTCCACTATGTATTTGAGCAGTAACTAGTTTTTTTGGTTAGATTTATGTGTAGTGATGGTAGGTATTCCCTTAATATATTTTATTATGAGGTCCTTTTCGCCATATTCACTACGTTTATGTAATTCCTCTTTCAGTGCCTGGAGATATAATTTTTGCGTTGGTGTTTGGTCAGCATAAATATTTGTATTTTCTGGTAATTTTGTTTTGTTTCGTAGTAGGTATCTTGGAATCTCGACACTATTATAGCATGCTTTTATCGGTCGAATCTGGTTAGGTACATATTTACCCAGTCTCATAACATTCACAGGTTTAGGGCAGGCATCATATAATGTTGTTGTTAAGTTGGTTATTTGTTCTACATCATGTAATTTTCGAGATTTATAATTCTTGTCATATTTTTCAGGTACACCCACAATTATGATATTTTTTTCGCGATCGCATCGGTCCTTTATTTCTAGGATGAGATCTTCGTGGCAAGCAACGAGCGATTTGGACGATGGTGATTCAGCTGGTTGATTTTTTAATTGGGATATCTCTATCTCCATGTTTTTTATTTTATCTTGTGTAGTATTATTAATAGCTTTAAGATTTTGTATTTCACAATTTATTTGATCGAACCGTAATGATAGATGTTCTGTTGTTAATTTTATAGTTTTGATCTCATTTTTTATTTCCACTATTTCTTCACGTATTTGATTTAATTGATCATTTTGTGTATCACCCAAACCTTCTAAACACTTTAATATGTCTGCTCGAAAACTCGCAAATTCTTTTCTGTAATCATATTCTTCTGTTCGCTCCTTCCGCTTCCTCGAAACGTTTAAGTATTGGTCCTCATCATAAGTTTTCTCATAAGTTGGTAAGTTTGGTACAGAGCCGCTGGCGCTCACGCTACCGCTTGTTAATGAAGGTGGTGTTCTTTGCATACTCATTGTTTTGGCCGGGTGGTGCGCTCAGATTCACACGGGTGCGAGTGAGGTGAAAAATTGCAACTGGTCTCTTCACACTTGCGGTATGAGGGGGGAGTGTGCGCAAGCGGCGAGCGCTGTGCCGCTAGAATGCCGTAAGTAGGTTAGGTGGTTAATTTCGGAAGATGAACTTTATTCACTGCGTTTAGAATTCACTTTTCGTTGTAGCACTTTATATTGATATCGATAAATTATTTTAACGCGTGCGACACGTCTGCTCTCGGTAAACACCAGAGGAGGTTTTTTTAGTTAAAAATATCTAACCAGTCAGAAGATCTCTTATTTGTCTTGAAGCTAATGAGCTTAATAATCATAGCACAGATTTACGGTCTCTGAGTCTCTGGGCTATTGAAGAAGTCCAGACTGAATGTCAAGATTGTACCCATCTTTTCAACACTATTTTTTCCGCGAAGTTCCCAGTAGAGTAGAATTTGGACCACTCCATCTCTTCCCATGCGGTGTACAAGGTGACTAAGGGATAAGGCTGTTTAAAATCTGACAGATATATACAGCCCAGCCTCAGGTTCTGCTTGAGTCAACAATTGTCCACGGAAGACGGCAATAGGCTCACCCCCTATTATGTGGGACCGAATGCAATGATTGGTGAAATGTGGGTGTTAATTCACCTCTGCCTAACCCTTCTGGGATAAAGGCGTGATTTTATGTATGTATGTATTAAAAAAGATATTGGGCAAGATTAAAAAAGACGATAGTTACGTTATGTTATATCTCTTAGCCAGCGATCAAACTAATATACTCGTAGTCAGAGCAGAGATAACATGTGTATCTTTACCTTTCCAGACCACCAGAGCGATCTCTGTACCACTTTACTCCACTGAATAAATACAATACCCGAACCATACATCCTACACTGTTCAGTCATTTCAACATATGTAGGTGGATTCACAAACATATAAGTCCTAAAAACATTCACTCCTTTTCCGATAAGTGGGTAATAAATCCACCACAGATTTAATCTCTATTTTCAATATCAATGTACAAACACAGACGACGGTGTAAATTTATAATCAAGTAAAAGCGTTGTGTGAAGGCATAAATTCTGAACACGTAGGCTACACCTGCTCCAGTTTGAGCTGGAGACGATTTCGTTGTCTTTCGTGATTACCACATAGTTGGCATCATAGATTCTGAATTCACTAGATAAGTTTTTTTTTCTCGTCTAGAGCTTAGCGAAATCAATTTTGGAGTCAATTCGATTATAATTAAACACTACAAGTATTCTATCATATTGGTTGATAGAACAATTTTCGAAAACATTGAAGTTATAAATTAAGGTCTTGGGAAATTGAATTTAATATAAAATATATACAATATTGTATGTGAATGAAATATAGAAGCAATATTAGCCTAATGGCTATAGTTCAAAGCCAGGTTATGTTTAATAATTAATAATTTAGCAATGTGCTGATGAAGAAGAACGAGTATTATGGTGACTGCTTATATTCAGGCAGGTTTTACATAATTGTTTGCCACGCTAGTAGTGTCAAAATAAGCGTCGGTAGCTCAATGGTTAAGGAGTAGTAAGGAAGCCTTATGATCAAGAGGTCAAGGTTTCGAATCCTGGCCATTACACACGTGAACACACTCATACCTCAAGCAATTTTGCTTAGTTGGAGGTATCTGAGGGAATATTAGTAATTTTGATTGCTAATATTGATTAAAAAAAATCTGACTTTATCGTACATATTCATACATACTCGTGAGGGGTGCGAGGGATATGCCTACCAACCTCGCGTCCAGCAACCAACATCGACCCATAGACTGCGTTCGTTTTAGTCGGTTCGAGTCCGACATAATCTTCCCCACCTGCTCCGGCGGGATAGGAGGCTATTTTTAGCAAATAAAAAAGTATTACGTTATGCGGCTTGCGCTAGTTTTATACGTTCTGTCAATGTTATCCTTTCAGTCTGAGTCTTCTCCTATATCTCCTAACTTTTCTGCTCGCAATATTGCATTATTCAGTAACTCTATATCTGTGGTTCAATTACATACTTCACCGTCGGAAACAGTTCTCGTCCGTATTGAAAATATGCTAATACGTGAATCAATAGTGTTCCTTCACTTGTACGTAGGATGCATTTAAGTTGTTCCATTTCCTTGAACTATGTAGGTTTTTCAACCATTTGTAATATTAACTGCAGTTACATGGGACCAGGTTCTGTTCCTATCTACGGTTGAAAAAATGGTAGCTTTTAAGCGTTGCTCACTTCCGGTCTAGATGGTGTAGAATTTCTTAGATAAACCATAAAATCCACTTTGGTGGCAGACAGGCACACGGCCCACCTGATGAAAAGTGGTCAACGTGGCCTATGGATGTGTGTAAATCCAAGATAGTCACATTCGCGTTGCCAACCCTGCAAGCATTGAGAGTTTCTGTGCCATCAGTGTAAAAGACAACGCAGGACAAGCTTTTAGTCTTACCACTGACATCACGAAAACCTCGGCCTCGGTCGGACTGATCAATTGGACAGAAATGCCGTCGTGTCCTACTTCCTATTTTTTTCCAAAATGGCAAATGTGGGACAAAGGTTGCAACCCGAATTTAACTTTCAACCGACCCAGCTTTCTCCCCCTTGATATCTAAAAAAGAAAATTACATCCTCTGACAAATGCCCTCTAAGGCCAAAAATTAGACTACAAATAAATATAATTTTTTGTGATGAATATTAGATACAAAAACTTTAGCCGATTTGTGGACGACTACTTTAATAGGAAATTCTGCAACTGAGTCTCATTTGTCTAACACTAGGGGCAGGTTTTGGATTCTGTAGCTGAGATAACACATACAGAGGATTATTTTACAAAACATATTTACTCATCGTATTTTAGCACGGGGAAGTACCTCCGCCCTACAGAATACCGAGGCTATAACTACCTCGTGTTGTGTTCCCGGCGGTGAGTAGGGTAGCCAGAGCTCACTGGAGAGTTTTTGTGCTGACAGTGGGAAACCGAAAGCTTGTCCTACTTTGTTTTTTAAACTGGCGGCACAGGAACTATAATTGTGTTTACAACGTTGGCAGCGCGAGTGTAACTGCCTTGGTGTTGCACACATCAATAGATCACGGTAACCACTCTCCATCAGGTGGATCGTATGCTTGTCTGTGAACCAAGTGGTAATGAAAAATACTTATATTTCAAACAAAATCAGACTCGGCAGACATAAAGATCAATATCTAAAACAAATGTTCTACAAATAGCATGAACAACTTCGACTTTCGTCGTAATGGATTCATTTACAACTGAAGATGGAACCATTCGCTAATTAAATGCAAATTTCGTAGTTAAGGCTTCGGCAGAGTTAAACGTCTGGAACATGCCTCGTCTTGATTTACAAATTAAGTAATAAACTCTGCGTATGTACTGTTGATTGCTCGTAGACAAAACTCGCGACTCTGTCTACATGAAATTTTGATTCTGTTCCTGTTACCCATGGGTACTTCAATCGATAAGCATATTGCAGTCCACTGTTTTACATAGGAGTCTCCCAATGTTTGGAGAGTTTGGCCTACAGTTTCCACGCTGGAACAGACGGGTTGGTATAGGATTTTATTTTGAGTTTTCCTTCTCTTCTTCTATACAGACGATATATCTTATCATACATACAAACATACATATAATCACGCCTTTATCCCTGGAGGGTTAGGCAGAGATGAATTAATATCATTATTACACCAATAACTGTATTCGGTCCCACGTAATAGGGGGAGAACCTATTGCCGTATTCCGGGCACTATTGTTGACTCGAGCCATATATTTGATGCTGAGTCTGGGCTGTATAATATCTGTTTGATGTTAAACAGCCCTATCCCTTAGTCGCCTTGTGATTGCATGGGAAGATATGGGGTGGCCCTAATCCTACTCTGCCGGAAACCACGCGGCACTTATCGTCATAAATATGTTATCGTCTGTATATTTTTCTATTAGTTACTAATACTGGTATTTTTTCTCCGTCACCACATTTATTCCCGGTAAATGTTATTCAAGACTAACCCTGTACATGATTTCAGCCATTCAGTATAAGTAATTAAAGCGTGGTTAAATGATAAAAATCTGCAAAAACTTTTCCATTACATAATATTAATAATATAAAGCAGGGTTTTTTATACACAATAAGTTGTATAAAAAACCCTGCTTTTTAAAACCCAAGGGTGACAGACATAATCAAAACATAATAACGGCCCACCTGATGGAAAGTGGTTACTTTGACCTATGAACGTGTGCAACAACAGAGAAGTCACACCCGTGCTGCCAACCCTGTAGCAATGTAGGAAACCCTGTAGAGTAACATTACAGTGGCATTTGCAATGCTAATTTAATCAAGAGATTTAAAATTGAAAGATATCCTAAGAAGTGATTCTAATTCGCGCTTGTCAATTACAATAATCGGGATGAAATTGTAAGTTAATCGAAAGAGTGACACGTCGAGAACAAAAGTGATTAAGAAATAATGTTGTTTTGTTATACTTTCTTATTTTGTGTGACAGTGGTTATAATTTCTTAAAGTATTTTTTTTGCTCCTGTTTGTTATGATGATCCTAAAATAACAGTCAGAAATTTATGCTAATATCACTTATTAAAATAAAACCACTTTTTGTCTGATGATATCGTAATTTATTTCATGGTTTTCGGATACTTAATATTAACTTTCTACTTTCCTGTTCTAAGATATTGGCGTTAAAAAGTGGTTTTTTTTTCAATAAGTACCTAGGTACAAGGTTATCCAGAACATTACATTTTCAAGTAGGCTTAATGCAGCACTAAAGGAGTTCAATATAAATCTTATCTTTTAATCCTTGCTAAACATTAATTTCCTTCAATACAGTGTTTCCAACTGAAAATTTCGTCATTATTGTTTTTCTCTTATTCACAAAAAAAAGTATCTCTGTTATGCGGATTTCTCAACGCCATTAGACAATCCTAAACCTTAATGTAGTGGAAACGGGATCGTACTCAAATTTTATCTACCAGAAGAGATTTTTTATTCATTTTTAATCTCAACGAGCAGCGTGAGAAATCAGAAACCAATTTGGACCAAAGGGATTGGTATGAATATTGTTGCGATTATTAACGATTGATAGGATATTAGTTTTGCCGACTCAATGGATATTGAGATATTGTGTGATAGGATATAGAAACAGGTAGCACAAATTCGAGATTTGATTAAATTATTATTTTATTATAAGCGGCCTGCCCCGGCACCTCAAATGGGATTATAATAAATGTTCTTGAAATTCTTATAACGCCATTTCCTATGCCACTAGACTGGTCCCGGTACAATTTTGAAACTAAACTATCCAGGAACTTATTCAATTTTTAATTTAGAAATTCCCTAAACGTATTTAAAACAATCGTAAAGGACTACTACCTATAATTTTGAACACTGTGACAGCTCACAATTAATATGCCCACTATTTTCCCTTCTTATTAGTATGTACTATCTACTTCGTATACATCTATTTATATTACTTTATTTGAACTTCTCTCATATCTTTTTTCTTTTTGTTTTTAATACACACAGGCTGCCTACCCCTATGGGACACAGGCGTGATTTTATGAATGTATGTATGTATGTATGTTTCTAGTTTATTTGCTAATCTACACCAAATCTTTTGCTTTATTACATTACTGTCCATCCCAAGGTTGCCCGGAAGAAACCGCTTTCAGCGATAAGGCCCATTGTACATTAAACTGTATGCATACTACCTACAAGAACTATCTATCTATCTATATGCCTACCTACTTTTAATTATATTATGCTCCTTTCCGTGATATGTCCATGTTTATTATTTTTGTCGTACATACCTAACCATAAGCAATGTGACTAGATATATGTATATTATCTTATTAGTATCAAGATAATCGGGATATTTACCATGTAGCCTTGTTTCGAATTTCTGATATTCATTTCCTTCGTGATCATGGTGCTTGCAACACTGCCGAAATATCGGAAACTCGAAACAATGCAACATGGTAAATATCCCAATTATTTTGATACTGATGTGAGTGAACATGATAGTTTAAATGCCTATATTTTGGCTACTCAATTTGCAAATCACAGTATTTCATACAAGCTGAACGGTCCCTTAACTTTTTTGCCTAGACAGATAAATTTCTATAAGTCCTTCGTAAATTATGATTTTGTTTACCATTCAGACATTAGTTACCTACATGGCTGTTTATCCAATTCTTTGCCAAAGTCTCTAGAAGTTCATTAGCCTTTGTTTGTCAACTATCATTTGCTGTTTGCTTAGCGTACCTATCTAAAACTAATGGTTACTGTATGACCAGCTACAACATAACGATAAACTTAATTCACAATAAGACGTGTCTCCCCGTTTAGGTAGTTTTCTAGGTCAAAGAGTTATTAAGGAATTAGCTGGTAGTTTTGTTAATTGTACTGGTGAGTTTTTACTGAAGCTCAAATTCAGAAGTACATAATGAATTTTGTATGACCAATGTTTGCTCAACTATGTGAGTGTTATATATAAATACATACATAAAATAAACTCACGCCTATATCCCCGAAGGTGCTGACGATGATTATGTTTAGGTCCCAATGTAAGCCTATTGCCTTTATCCGGGCACTAAAAAACCTGCGATAAATACACACATAACTTCGAAAAGCATCGAAAAGTCATTGGTGTGTGCCATGGTAAAACCTGGGATCGAACCCGAGACTTGGAGCCAGACCTGTTATATATTGTTGGTAATTTATGTTCGTTAAATTAAATGTATTTATTTCGTCAGGTAAGCATCATAACTTATCTCTGAGTACTGTTAAAAATGTGTGATGACGATGCATAGCGCGAGTTTCATGAGTTTTTTTGTTAAACTAAAGAGTGCTCAACGAATAGTGCTAAATGCGTTTAAAGAATCGATTAAGACGGAAAAATCAAAAATCAATTTTAAAAAATGATTGTAATATCATTCATTGGTGCGAAGAATATGCCTGCAGCATCTTAACCTCCAGCAACCATTGGCCCTCAGACGGTGTGCATTTTAGTTGGTTCAAGTTCGACATAACCTCCCCCACCGCATCCGGTGGTATAGACTTTTTATCCCGGATATATGTAATACCTATATGTTCCAATGGTTTAGGAAAACGGTATCAGTGTTTCAAGCTAGTGGAGTCGCAGGTAACAGCTATTATGATAGACATTTATTATATTGCATATTTCATAACCACCACTTAAAGCTACATAGTTAGAATTGCTTTTATCAATAACTGAGATAAGATAAAAATCATTCCATTGTTGTAGAACTAATTTAACTTTATCAAGGCACGGAAAAGGACCAGGCAAGGTAACAAATGACGTCGTCTTAAATTGCTCGTGTTCTTTGCGAGTTATACACGCGCCATCGACTCTAATATTACTTTAGTTTCACTAGCCTATCATTAATTATTTGATTCAATGTTTTCCCGATCTCTCTTTCAAATAAACAGGATGTATTTTCGAAACGAGGCAGCAAGGGAAGGTACCTTAATCGTTGTAGTTACAGCAAAATGTTCTTTATAGACCTTCCTTAACTATTTGATTGAGAAATTTTGAACATCATTCACAGATTTTGGCTAAAAGTTTAATTGTTATTGTGTCATGTGGGGATCAAAAGACTCTAAGGGGCCACTTTAGCTTTGAATAATAGGAAAGATAGAAATCGGTAGAAATATATTTCAGCAAGAGAATCCAATTTCTCCAACGGTCATACTTTTTGTTTTAGGCAGAAAGTGGATAGGATTGACTGAAAAATAAATAAAAATAATTTGTATTTGAATCGAAATTTGTACATAAAAATTATATTTATTTACTTTCCAGTTAATCCTATCCACTTTCTTGAGATACCTGCCTTTACTGCCCCGTTTCAAAAATACAAAAAGCATACAGACATACATACTTATCTTACTTGTTCTGAAGAAATCTATCAATAATTGATAACCCCTTAGACGTGGCAGCATTTGACTGCTACATACTCTTTGTATATGTTCGTGATACCGCGGATAAAATGCAGGAGAATCGCCTTTGCGAGTGCAGCCATTTTCTGCGGCGGCCATCAGGTTATGGATATCAAATGTCTGGGCATACCGCCTGCACTGGGCCCTGGTAGGAAGGGTAGACCCAAAAACTACTAGTTTGACGTTGTCGACGAAGAACTAATTTTATGATTCCTAGACTGGTACCTCTAAATATTATAATTTTACATTGGCTTACAAATCGGGTTAGGCCTCGCAGGTCTCTTACAACTAAGATAACAGTAGAATTCTAAAACTTAATTTACCTAAAATTGTATCATGATTTTAATTTAGGATAAAACATTCATGAAGCGTTCCACCTGCATGAATGTTTTATCCTGCCAAAAAGTACCTAATATAATCTATGTGTTATTTTAGACTATAATCTTATATCTTATTATAGATAAATCTATCCCTTTACCAAATTTCAGCCAGATCTGTTCAGTCATTAGAGCGTGATTGAATAACAAACATCTTCATAAACTTTCATATTTATTTTAAGTCTAGCAGTAGGATTGTGCTACTGTTAATATTATAAATATGATTCTTCATCTTCTACTTTATCCTAGCGTTTATCCCAGTCATTCGAAGCTTCCAGCTCACTTCAATGTCATAAATATTAATATTTGTTAAATAACACTGTGTCATTTTGGGTTGTGCTTATTTCCTTAACGTCAAATTGGAAAATTCTCGTTGGGTAGGGTTGCGTATTTTGTTTATGGATAGTAAACACAATTTCGATGTCGTATCCATCAGTCATTTGTCAGTCTGTCAGTGTGTCAGTATGTTTACGATCGTTTGAATTAAAAAAATATGTTTATGAAGTATTGTCCCCTAAATAATATATATTACAATAGATAGATAGATAATTCTTTATTGTACACCAATAGATTACAGTAAAACTTTTTGGTAGCATGCATACAGTTTAATGTACAATAGGCGGCCTTATCGCTGGAAGCGATTTCTTCCAGGTAACCTTGGGATAAACAGTAATGTAATAAAGCAAAAGATTTGGTGTAGATTAGCAAACAATGGCACTGATTTTTTTTTCGCATATGGGCATTATCTTCTTACGAGTGGCGGCTGTGATTTCAATGTGTGAAATCATAGCGGCCACTCTAAGGGCCGTCTTGAAACTGAAGATAGTCCTGGTACCTGGGGTGCGAGAGAAATGCTAATGGTAATTTAATTTTTGGCAACTGATGACAAGATAGTGTGCGGTTTTTGTGGGTTTGAGTAGGGGAGGAGGTAGCGTTATAGGAGGTCATTTCTATACTATACGTGCGAGATATAATCAAATAAAATAAATGGTGGCCGCGGATTGAGTCCGAAGATTGCACCTCCGAGACCCATATCTCCTTCTTTTGACATCAAATGGAGATGAAAAAGGGGTATAAGCGAAACTCATATAAGCCAAATGGGTTTCATGGTAGCAGTAGCCGTCTGAATGCCCAACTCTAGGAGCGTAGTCCTTATGTTATTCTATAAATAGTTTTACCGTTCTGCAGTTCAAATTGCATGTTCTAAACTTCACTAGACACGTAAAAAACAACAATTTAGAATTGGGGTCAAAAGGTACAATAAAAGCCTTATAAGACTATATAGGCAGCATAATGGAGAAATTCCGAGTCTCGCAAATAAATTCTAACTTTTTACTACATTGTAAACCAAATTGCCTCTTAAAGTGAAACCCGATTTAGAGAAACGACATGAAATGTTTTACCTATTTTAGTTTTAAATCTAATTCACAACTTGTTTTCCATAATAAGGTTTAGTACAAAAATACTTTATTTTGTGTTACTCATTCTTTTGTTATGAAGGTTTGTACCATAAAAAGTACAATGCTGGTGCTTATAACACAGGTTTACCCAGCCGGATAGTGAATATATTAAAATGAATAAACATATATATCTATAGTATTAAGGGATTCTATATCTTATGATCTATATATGATATGCAGGAGGTGCGAGTTTGATTCCCGCTCAGTGCAAATATTTATATGCACGAATATGTATATTTACATTGGTCTGGGTGTTTCTATGTATAATATGTATGTATATACAAAAAAATATCTAAATATGTTTATCAGCAATCTAGGTTGCATAACACAAGCAAGTAAAGCGTAAGGTGTCGATGAGTTGAATCTTGTAGAAAAAAAATTATAGGTATCAAGATTTCATCACCAGCGGCTTAAGCCATCTTACTGGAAAGTAGGTACCTAAATCAGCTGATCAACTAGGCTTAAGACTAGGTTTGTTTGTGGTTTTGATTTTCCCTTGGGTTTGCGTCAAATAGCAGTCGCTGTCATAAAAGCTGAATAAGTCGAACCAATAGAAGGAGCCTCAAAAGCAACCAGGGTCAATACCATAACAATGATACCTACATGGAGGTTTGACTGCAGTCTAAAGAGTAATTGATAGCCATGGTATACGCTAAATGGAAACTACGTAAATAGATGTAATTTTAAAACTAAAAATCTTTATTTTAAATATAGTAAAGTCTTGGTTCTTAAGTATTAAAAATATCACTAAGATATGTCTTTTTAATCCTACTTATACTTAACTGAAAGTAAAAAATAATCACTTATATTACTGGAATATGGTTTTTAATAAATTGTCTTCAAATATTATTACAACAATCAGATACAGATAGTCAAATTACCGTGACCTATATAAAAAATACAGAAAGTAGTAGGTACATTTTTTTTTCATTTAGTACCCAAGCTTAATTCTATTTTAGGATTATGTCGACGTATTTTACTTAGTTTTTACTTAAAGCCATCGCTAAGAGAGAATATGTGCAAGTAGAGATAGTGTATCCAATCAACTTCTAAGGATTGAGCGCTTCTCGAGTTCTCGACGTGTTATGTTTCAATTTACAAACTAACAACAGACTCATCGGGTTCTTGTGTAGAATTTTCTTTCCTAGATTAAGTTAAATTAACTATTAATGGCTGCTGAAATAGTTGACAAGCTACAGGTAAGCTGGTAAAACATTCATTCATAGTCCAATTTTGTGAACATACATACATACAATCACGCCTTTATCCCCGGAGGGTTAGGCAGAGGTGAATTTATACCCATATTTCAGCAATCATTAAATTCGGTCCCACGTAATAGGGGGTGAGCCTATTGCCGTATTCCGGGCTCTATTGTTGACTCAAGCCATGCATTTGACGCTGAGTCTGGGCTGTATATATCTGTCTGATGTTAAACAGCCCTGTCCTTTAGTCGCCTTGTACGACACCGTATGGGAAGAGCTGAGGTGGTCCAAATTCTACTCTGCCGGGAACCACGCGGCTTTTGTGAGGCACGAACCACGAATTTTGTAAACACATGCATTTAACGCTGAATTCGATATTTGAATTTTAATAGTTCACCGCACTAGCGCGACACAGCGCGGCGCGTCAGCGGAACGGCGCGTCAAGAAAAATGTTCTTGCCCCTATTTTTTATTTATACGGCGCGTTTAGGCATAGTTGACTCTCGCCGCGCCGCTGCAGAGTCGCATTAGTACGGTTCGACCTTTAGATATGTATACTTTCACAACGATAAAGGTATTATACCGAACTCTGCAGCCCGCAGTAGTGTTGCACGGCTCCACATACCATGAAATTTAATAATAATAATAATAACGTTTATTGCAAAAATATTACACAGCTGACAATAAAAATAACATACATTTTATAAGCAACGAGGGCTTCAGGATACATTGATAGCCATGCTCAGGACATTTGAAACTCGGCCTCTTAAACTAGGGAGAACCCTGTATGTTAAGAGACAGGAAACTTGAATATGATAGCTTTGTTAATTATTTTAATTCATTGCGGGTTCTCAATGGCCCCATTTATCCGTTTTCAAGTTTAACAAGGAATGTACGCGAAGAGACGACACATCATCCGAACGCACAACGTGTTTCCTTCTTCCTACAGTCCCGGGGCCTTTAAGCGGGGCGTGAAAAAGCATCTGATGAGGCCGCCAAGCTGAGTGCCACCATTGTAGCACTTAGTGTCTGTAATGGTGACCCTCTTTCCTGAGACTTTGCCTTTAGCTTACCATCAGGCGAGGTGAGGTCAAGTTGGCGTGTCCTATAAAAAAAAAAAAAAATGGACCATAGAAATAAAAGAAAAGTCCCGCAATCCGCTCATTTGTCTAAATATATTTAATCTATACATTTACATTGTTTCACATACACATATTACTTGTTAAACTTAAATAAGTATAAACGGCACCCTGTTTTTACGTGCGAAACGGATACACCCATCATCGGAGCCGGTGGGAGAGGTTATGTTGGACTCGAGGTGACTAAAACGCACGGCGCCTGTTGGTCAATAATCGTCTTCCTTGATAAGCCGCAATGAATGACAATAATTAACAAAACTATTATATTCAAGTCTATTTCCTGGTACATGGAGCTGTGCAACACTGCTGGGTGTTGCAGAGTTCGGAAACATACCATAAGGTCATTTTCACATAATCCGTTCCGATATCGATGTTGGAGGACGATATCCGATATCCGATAGCGAACACCATGTGTTGTTGAAAAAAAATATCCATTAAAATCGGTCCGATTCGTCATACGTCCATTTGCTCGATAGCACCGACTCAAAATAATTTAACGATAAGCTCAACTAAAGACTCCTTAGAAATCTCTGCCAATTAATATGACATGAGGAGGTAGGACACGGCGGTATATCCGCCCGATTGAGCAGTCCGACTGGGGAAGTACCTCCGCCCTATAGAATACCGCGGTTATAATAACTTCGTGTTGTGTTCCCAGCGGTGAGTAGGGTAGCCAGAGCTCACTGGAGAATTTGTGCCGTCATCAGTGGGAAGACTAAAGGCTTGTCCTGATTTGTCTTCTACTGACGGCACAGAAACTCTGTACTTACAGGGTTGGCAGCGCGACTGTGGCTCCTCTGGTGTTACAGACGTCCATAGGCCACGGTAACTACTTTCCATCAGGTGGGCCGTGTGCTTGTCTGCCAACTAAGTGGTATAAAAAAAAAAAGAAATGACAATTGTTTTTTTTTTTAAATTTGGTGTCGTGGTGACTGATTGACATTGATATCCAATATCGGGTGTTAGCTCCGATATCCGATATCGGGCCGGACAATGTGAAAGACTGATACATATTTCATGCATTTTACTTAATGTTGGCTATCGGATATAGGAGCCAACACCGATATCGGATCGGATAATGGGAAAACCCTTTTAATCTAGCAACATGTCGGTCAAGAAAATCGATTCAGCTGTTTACTAGTTACTCGGAGCACAAGATGGACATACAGGTCAAACATATAACTCTACTTTATTGGCTTCGATGCAATCGAGGGGAATTGATTGCTTTTATCAAGCTTCACCGAGATTTCAAAGGACTTATGCAAATGAGTACGCAGCTCATATTATGGTTTGCGGTTATTGTAGGTTGGGCACTAAAATTAGGATACCAAAAGTGTTATTCGCGTGTGCATAGGCATGGAGGGGAAAATAATCTTATTGGGAATTTTGGGAATTTGAAGTTTCTGAAGATAGGTTTTGATTTTAGCGTTCCCGTAAGAAGTCCGTAAGAAGAGTCTCTGTGTTGTCACCGCAGAAGACAAATCAGGGCAGGCCTTACGTCTTCCCACTGACAGTATATATAATATATATTACATACAATACTTACCTCATGTTTTATGCACTGTAGGGTATGATGCAGGAAGCCCCGTACAGTCTAGTTTACTCTAATTACTAAATAAATTAAAACATTAAAAAAAAAATTTGTTTTTTTAAGTCTCAAAGGTTTGAGACCAACCTTTGAGTATACCGTGAAGCAAAACAGGATAGGTTGAAAAATAAAATATAGTGGAGAAGTCCAAAGTTCATTTTCAATATGTATAGCAGGTTCCGCCAAGGGCATCATTCAACGGTATAATAAAATAAAAAATAGACATAATTTACACTAATTATTAAATAGTATAACATGCAGTAAACGTACTGCCTGCCGAAGTAAACTGAAGGACAAAAATCACACATAGGTTAAGCCACAATTTTTATACCAAAATCTGAATTAAACTATTTTACAAGAGAATACTTTTTCACTTTATGACTGAACAATTGAAACCATTAGTTACCATAATGGCCAGTTATTTTTAACAGATCCCTTAAAGTTCACTATCGATAGGATAAACTGCTTAAATCGATAGGATAAACGGTTAAACTTACCGGCAATGGGATGCCCCTAAACTTTTTATAATGCCCTTTTGTATTGCCCTCTATCCGTAATAGTATCAATAAACTTTGTCTCAACGAGAACTGTCTTAGGAAATGTTCAAAGGAGCTGAGTAGTTGAAATTTTTGGGCAGAGTTTCTCTCCGAATACAAAGACGGTTTTGACCCTGCCAAAGTAGTAATAAAAGGAAATTATATATTACTTTGCATTCTTTGAATTAAATTATACATAAACAACAAACAACTAGCTCATCGCAGTCCACAGCTGGACTCTCCCAATGTTAGGAGGCACTGTTTCCACGCTGGCAAGACGGGTTGGTACAGGGTTTTATTTCAAGTTTTCCGTCTTTCGCAGTGATATCGTCTGCGTATTTTTCCGTTAGTCGCCTCTTACGACACCCTTCGTATCAGATGGGGTGGTAATTCTTCAATACATTCTCCTTCACCACACGGGTAAAGAATACAAGTATCTAAATATACATATATATATATATATTTATATATTACTGGCCATTTGAGCGTTTTGACATAGATATAAGTACATAGCGCTCATGACTATGTGATAACGTATTGCAAGTTTAACCAATAGATACCACTAGTTTAGTCAGTCTTACCAGCCAGTGACCAACCCAATTAATTGAAAAAAGGTTCGAAAGGTGTTAATGACACATATACTATAATCATTAACACCTACCATTCTTCAAGAATGAGTGAGATTTTATTAATGGTACAGTCGACAAAACAGATCCGTTTACACTTTTAACCCCGACGCAAAAACGACAAAGTGTTATAAAAGTTTGTCGTGTCTATGTGTGTGTGTGTGTGTGTGTGTGTGTCTGTGTGATCGTAGCTCCTGAACGGATCAACCGATTTGGATTTAGATTTTCTTGTTTGAAAGTTATATTAGTCGGGAGTATTCTTATCTATGTTTGAAAAAAATCGGTCCAAGATGACCAAAAGACTTAGGATCGTTCCGATAATATGACGTTGTGCTCTACCACTTAGGGACCCCCGACATGACAAGGCTTGAATCAAAATGTGTATTACTAGGTATATCAAAGTTATAGGGTTAACAAACACAACTTATTGTCGACTTCATGGGGGTTGCTTTTTGTGACGGGTTTTTTTATATTTTAATTTATCAAAAGTTGTATTTAAAGGTATAACCCTATCTTCTTTATAGACCGTATCTATATTTTATCCGCATTTGATCTACTCAATAAGCACACATATTTTTTACTTCTGATATATCTCACATTAAGATGTATCGCTTGTTAGTAAGCATACTATTCTTGTAGTATATAATACATTTTGTAATGAGACCACTTAAGGTATGATTCCGAAGGTGACCGCATACGATAACTGCAGACACGGAAAGTACCGTGGAATACACTTGAATTTGGATGATAATTTTTTTTCACTGTTAATTCATTAATACCGTTTATACACATATTGATAACTCACTTGTACTTTTCCACATTACTTTATTGCTTATTACACCTGACCGGTTTCGCCTTACAACAAATTCCACCAAGTGCCATCAATCTACAGTATATAAAAAAAAAAAAAATAATACCGTTTATCCTTATCGAAGTATAAGAAGCAATTTATCTAAAAATAAATATATGTTTCAATCAATTAATTAACAAATCGCAGTCCACTGCTGAACGTAGACAAGTAAATATAGTTATAAACAAAAAACAAATATTTTTGTGCGTACGGATGACGTGTCGTCTCTTCACATACATTACTTGTTAAATCAAAGAATCAATTTCATTTATTCAGTTTAGGCACATAAAGAGCATAATATGAACGTCAAAATTTTACAATTTGTCAAGAAATACACATCAACAAAGTCTAGGGAACAAGGACATTTCTAGTTTTTATTTAAAAACCCTTTCTTGTAATAGTGAGTGTTTTATATCAACAGAAGGGTATTTTTATACCGTTTTTAATTTTAATTTTAATAAAAACATTTTCATACCAAATTTTTTTTTTTTTTAGGAAAGAATTGAATAGTGCCAATATTGAGTATTACAACCTTCAATGATTAGGCACAAAAATAACGAGGTAGTAAGAAATACAGTAATTAACCGTACTTTAAACGTTTTTAATAATCTGTAGGACCTCCTAAAGCATTAGCAATAGCTCGACAACGGCGTGGCTTACTTAGTATGAGATTGTCAATCTTCGTCTGTGGAATATGGCTCCATACACTGCGAAGGTGTAAAAAAAGTTGTTCTTCAGTGTTCAGATTTTCCAAAGAATCACTGAAAGCTCTTCTCCCAAGCAAATCCCAGGCATGCTCTATGTGATTGAGGTCGGCAGACTGAGCAGGCCATTCCAACGTCGTCATATTGTGCTCGCTTAACGCATTGACCACTACCCTCGCGGTGTGTGACCGTGCATTATCTTGCATGAACATAAAATCTTGACCGAACTGCTGTCGATGAGGGATTACCATGGGGTGTATAACCTCCTGAATGTATTGGTTTGCATTCAAATTGCCCCGTATCCAAACGAGGTCGGTCCTTCCACCAAGGTGAATTCCAGCCCATACCATGATTGTTCCACCTTGGTAAGGATGAACTTCTTGCGGATTCTGGAGACGACTCCGACGTCCAGGAACTCGCCATATACGCACTCTTCTCGAATCAGGATGAAAACCGAAGCAAGATTCGTCGGAAAACAGAACCCGTGCCCATTGATGGTCGGTCCACTGTAAATGTGCGTTAGCCCACAATAAGCGACGACCTCGATTTCCACGTCGAAGAGCTGGAACCCTAAGCGGTCTGCGAGCATAAAGATTGGCTTCGTGTAGTCTTCTTCTGACAGTTTGATCGCTAATAACCACTTGATGCTGAGACTGGAGGCCTGCGACCAACTGACGAACAGAAATCGTGGGTTGCCGCCTTGCGGAATTTTGCAAGAAACGATCTTGTCGCGGGGTAGTAACCCTATTTCGTCCCCTGTGACGTTCGGCAACATCCCCTGTAGACCTGTAGCGTGCCCATAATCTGCAAATTACGCTTGGTTGGGTGTTGAGTTGTAGTTTGAGCATCCGCTACGTCGCGTTGAGTTCGTCCAGCTTGCAGCATACCAACAGCCCTTAACATCTCTTCGCGACTTAAATGACGACGTGACATGATGACTACAGTCACAAAAATGCACAAACCATACGTAAAAGACGTATTATTGATAATAAACGTTATTTACAATAAAAAAAAAAATATATTTTGCCTCAGAGGAACTGCACAATCAAACACTTTTAAAAGTTTTCCCTCCATATTCGAAAATCATTACTTATTTAAATTTATTTTTAAATTTCGAACAACTCTGTAATCTACTTTATTCTATTTTTATTTATTTGCTGCCAGTTATTTGCAAAACAAGATTTACACGAAAAAAAATAATTGGGGTCATCTTGTTCCCTAGACTTTGTTGAGGTGTTTATTATAAAAATAATAATTATTTTAATTTTTTCGCTTTCGCTGGTTTTGTAGGTTAGTTCTGCTGAGAAGATACCAGGAAGTATAAATTTCAGTACAGACCGAATTATCATAATATCAAGTCTACGCACCGCGCCTGCAATTGTCGAATGCGGGCGCCTTTGGAATCATACCTTTATTCTAACCGTCCGAATGTTTGATATGGCTAGTACCGCCGCCGGTTACACTATAT
This sequence comes from Eilema griseolum, assembly GCA_963662185.1. Taxonomy (NCBI): domain Eukaryota; kingdom Metazoa; phylum Arthropoda; class Insecta; order Lepidoptera; family Erebidae; genus Eilema; species Eilema griseolum. Next base: position 12,573,495 of record OY759252.1, read on the forward strand.
TACTGCTACTAATACTATACAGTTCTCACTACTACAAGAAATATATAGGGCGTGCCTTAAGCCGTCATATTTCATAGAGTGGAAATAATCCCCAGTTGCCGCCTCAGGATTTCAGACCGAATTTGGTTAGACTGAGTGTTTATTTTAGAACCGTGTTAGCAGTATCTCTATTAAGTTCTACGTCAACAATCTCACGCTTATTAATGCCAAGATAATTGGCTTGCTTAGACACGAGATATATTATGTTAGGATATTATTTACTTCACCTGTTCTTCAAAGGATTTGCTGATAGTAATATACTAATGCCGCCTTTAGTTTCAACCCGACAGACAATAGTGAACCCTGACGGCAGTGAAGTAAATTAAAAGTAAAATAAACTATCACTCTCAGTTTTCCTAACATTAAATGCTACATGCTGCTCCTAGGCTGGCCGGAGTGCAAGGGATATGTCTCAGAATCTCACCTCCGGCAACCTGCGGTCCACACAGTCAGCGTGCCTTTTAGTCGGTTCAAGTCCGACATCACCATCACCACCATGGGGATTTTGCGCACATTAAAAAAAGAAGATACATGCTACAAACATTAAATGCTACACGAACAAATGTAAATAATAAAAAGGAACTACTCCTAAAAGTATCATGACGCTGAAAACAATTTATATTTAGGTAAGACAAAAAATATCCACAGCCTAAAACAAAAAACTGCCGAGAAATATTTTAAACACTAGCGAAAGAAATATTAGCTTCGACCATAAGCCTTCACTTTTTTATTCGTAAAATTCAAATTCCTCAGTACAAGACTGAGAAAGATTGTGAATTACTACCCTCAGATAAATTTAACTCTTGAAACAAATACGTACCTTCAAATAAAAGTAAACCTTACTTGTATCACACTATGGCTTAGTACAGTTTGTGTAGGCATTTGTAGGAGATCGCGTCAAACAGTTTGAAATAACGTGAAACGTGCCTTCATTTGAATTTCAGTGTATTCGCAGAGAGATAGATTTTATGGCGTTTTCATCGTTACAAAGATCTAGGTTGAAAGTCATGGCGACTCTGTTTTGTATTCATAGATTTGCAATCCTGTGATATATACCCCTGCCCCAACACCCTCAGGGCTTAGCCAACCCAACTTCCAACATCCAGCTGGTACTTACTAATCTACAATTGGTATATCCAGCTGGGCCATCATCAAGCAGTGTTAATTTCAGTACTAAGGATAATATACCTGCCAACCTCACCTCCGGCAACCAGCAACGACCCACAGACATCGTACGTTTTCGTCGGTTCCAGCAAGCGGGAATCCGTGGGGATTTTGCCCACGTTAAAGAAATTGTTTCATCTGAAGCTTTTACTTTTGCATTCAACTATTGTATTGATTAACAGCCTTCATAGCGTATTGGTAAAACGTTAGACTACTACTTATGGGGCGCGGCTTCGATTCCCGCTCAGAGTAAATATTTGTAGGTATACATAAGGAAAAAATGGCGCACATTGGGAGAGGCCTATGTCTAGTAGTGGACTGCGGTAGGCTACTTGATTGATTGATATTGTTACGACAGCCGTCGATATCTCGAAAACTAATAATCAAATCTTCAAGAAATAAAAACGCATTGTTAGTGGCGAGGTACTCTACCGAATAGCATAGAAAAATCTGGAATCGTCAACAAAAGTCACAACCTACCTACGAGTACCTACAGACTTTGTTGAATAAAAATAAACAATAGGTAAATATCGAGAATGTACTCGAAGGTCAGCGACGGCGGCAAAATCAAAGAATAGGTATTTGTCGCTCGCGAGCTTTCTAGATAATTCGATCCTCCTAATTGAGAGGTATAAAAACACGCTCGCATAGCGACACGATTCATTCAGTCTTTGAGATCGATAACGAACACAGCGAACTTAAGCGACCGAAGAAGATTCTACCTGCGACCTGAGCAATGACTGTGGACTACTGTGAACTACTGAGCGACTGGAACTGTTGAAGAAGTACTGTGTGTACTAGTGATTAAATTGTCTAGTTTGTGGTGAGCTAATAAATCTCTTCGTTGAGTAAACGGCATTTAATTGTACCCCGTGCACGTAACAAATGGTGTCAGAAGCGGAATGCCGTTATTACCACGTGAAGAAGAAGGGCGTACTCCACGGACCAGACGTCAAGTGGAAATGGATGCCGCACGTCAACGGACCCTCGAAGAGGAAGGGAGTCAGGCCGATGCTGCTGTCTCAGCGGGAACTACGGCAGCACCAGAAGGAACCTCGTCAGATACCAACATGATGACGCTACTGGTTTCTATGCAGCAGATGATGCAGGCGTCCAGGCAAGAGATGCAGGCTTCTATGCAGCAGATGATGCAGGCGTCCAGGCAAGAGATGCAGGTCTCCAGGCAAGAGATGCAGGCCTCCAAGGCAGAGATGCAGGCTTCTATGCAGCAGATGATGCAGGCGTCCAGGCAAGAGATGCAGGCCTCCAGGCAAGAGATACAGGCCTCCAGGCAAGAGATGCAGGCTACTATGCAGCAGATGATGCAGACCTCCAGTCAAGAGATGCAGGCCAACCAGGAAGCTGTCATGGGTAAAATCGATGCAGGCATCCACGCACTGGGGGATAAGGTGAAGAACCTCGAAGACGGCTTGCAAATGCTGAGCAATGAAATGGCCTTGAAGACTGGAACCATGGATGACCGTTTGCAAGTCCTAGAAAAGAAGATGGTCAGGCTGGAAACCTGCGGACCTGTTACCGTGACCTCACCATCATCAGCAAAGTTCGACCTTTGATGGAACTTCCTCGTGGACAGCCTTCAAGTACCAATTCGAGATATTGGCAAAAACTAAAGCCTGGAGCAACGAGGAGTCATTTATGGCTTTGACACTGGCATTACGAGGAGATGCCTTAATAATACTGGAAATCCTACCACCTGAAGGAAGGACTCTGGGGTCTTTGATGGAAGCTTTAGACACACGTTACGGTGATAAGCACCTGGAGAATGTCTACCGAGCGCAGCTTTGGGAGAAGAAACAAAAACCCACTGAAAGCCTCCAGGAATGGGCTGTGGAGGTTGAGAGACTTGTTCGTCAGGCCTACTCATCGACACCCATGATGATCGAGACCACTCTGCTGGAGGCCTTCCTAAATGGTATACGAGACGCAGAAGTGAAAGCTAGTGTACAGTTGTGTCACCATCAGACCTTGAAAGAAGCACTGGCTTATGCTCTCGAGGTGGGAACTGTGCGGCAGACTGCCGGATTAAGTAAGGTCAGGGAGGTCAAAGAGGTGGTTGCAGAGGAGATGAAGCCACGGTATGTCCCAACGTGTTATTCCTGCAGAGGAAGGTGCCATATCCAATCAGAGTGTCCTGCCAGAAATAGGAGGAGGGTAGCGGACGCCGGGATCCAAGTGGATCTAGAGGTTCCGTTAAAACTAAATGTTGCCAGGGCCGCGGGGCGGGCGCTGGCTGGACGATATGAGGCCCCAACCATCCCTATTGCTCAAAATAAGGTCAGGGCGGTCAGGGAGGTGGTTGCTGAGGAGAGGAAGCCACGGTATGTCCCAACGTGTTATTCCTGTAGAGGAAAGGGCCATATTCAATTAGAGTGTCCTTCGAGAAAAAGGAAGAGGGTCACGGACTCCGGGACACCGAACTCCGAAGAATACCGAATTCGAATGGAACACCGAAGTGGAAAAGGGCACGGCAACGCTGATGCTTTGTCACGAAGGCCGTGTGTCGCGGATTACAAGCATTGTCAGAAGAACGAAGCCCGCGAAAAGAATAAAGTCATAAAGGTGAATGGACTTGACGACGAATGGACCGGAAGTAGTATGAAGCAGGCGCAAGAAGATGATGATGATCTACAGCCTATACTGCACTGGAAGCAGCTTGGAAGCAAACCCCAATGGAGCGATATATCTGCTTACAGTTCCACTACCAAAAGTTATTGGGCCCAGTGGGATAGCTTAACTCTGATAGACGACGTGCTGTATAGGAAATGGGAATCCAACGACGGCAAAGAGGTGACCCTACAAGTAGTCGTACCACGAAGCAAGGTGGCTACACTCTTACGGCGCAGCCACGATGGTGTCTCTGGCGGGCATCTCGCAGTCAAGAAAACCCTAGTTAAAGTACGACAGCGGTTTTACTGGCTTCATTTTCGGGAAGATGTCGAGGATTGGTGCCGTAAATGCACTGCATGTGCTTCAGTTAAAGGACCGCCGACAAGAAGCAAAGGAAAATTGAAACTGTATAACGTCTGAGCACCATGGGAACGTATCGCCATTGATGTTGCTGGACCTTTTCCAACGACGGAAGAAGGTAACAAATACATCATAGTAGTGCAAGATTACTTCACTAAGTGGCCGGAAGTATTTGCGACACCCAACCAGGAAACAGTCACTGTGGCAAAGAAACTAGTTCAGGAAGTGGTCTGCCGGTACGGCGCACCTATGGAGATCCACTCTGACCAAGGACGGAACTTCGAGTCTGCTCTATTTCAAGAAATGTGCAATCTCCTTGGAATGAACAAGACCTGTACGACTCCAGCGCATCCACAGTCAGACGGAATGGTCGAGAGGTTTAACCAGACGTTGGAAAATCACTTGGCTAAAGTTGTCGATAAACACCAAAGAGATTGGGACATCCCACTGTTCTTGATGTTCTATCGAGCTGCGGTACATGACAGTATGGGACACACCCCAGCGAAAGTGAACTTTGGTCGAGAGATTAGGCTACCAGTAGATGCAATAACCGGTACGCCACCTGATAGTCCTAAACCCGTGACGGATTACGTGAGTGAACTTCGAAACCGACTGGACGAGGTGCACAGAATAGTACGGGAAAACAATTTGAAGACAGGTGAAAGGATGAAAACCCGGTACGATAGAAATGCAAACACCAACGGTTTCGAAGAAGGAACACTGGTATGGTTTCATAATCCGCTACGCAAGAAGCGGAAATCTCCAAAACTCCAAGCTCGCTGGGAAGGGCCCTATACGGTTATTACGAGAATCAATGACATTACCTACCGCATCAGGAAGGGGGTTAGGGGAAAACCAAAGGTAGTCCATGTGGATAGGTTGACGCGTCATCATGGAACAAATGATGCTCGGGACCAGCATGACTAAAAGGGGGGTAATGTTACGACAGCCGTCGATATCTCGAAAACTAATAATCAAATCTTCAAGAAATAAAAACGCATTCTTAGATAGAACGTATTCTTAGATTTGCAATCCTGTGATATATACCCCTGCCCCAACACCCTCAGGGCTTAGCCAACCCAACTTCCAACATCCAGCTGGTACTTACTAATCTACTATTGGTATATGCAGCTGGGCCATCATCAAGCAGTGTTAATTTCAGTACTAAGGATAATATACCTGCCAACCTCACCTCCGGCAACCAGCAACGACCCACAGACATCGTACGTTTTCGTCGGTTCCAGCAAGCGGGTATCCGTGGGGGTTTTGCCCACGTTAAAGAAATTGTTTCATCTGAAGCTTTTACTTTTGCATTCAACTATTGTATTGATTAACAGCCTTTATAGCGTATTGGTAAAACGTTAGACTACTACTTATGGGGCGCGGCTTCGATTCCCACTCAGAGTAAATATTTGTAGGTATACATAAGGAAAAAATGGCGCACATTGGGAGAGGCCTATGTCTAGCAGTGGACTGCGGTAGGCTACTTGATTGATTGATATTGTTACGACAGCCGTCGATATCTCGAAAACTAATAATCAAATCTTCAAGAAATAAAAACGCATTGTTAGTGACGAGGTACTCTACCGAATAGCATAGAAAAATCTGGAATCATCAACAAAAAGTCACAACCTACCTACGAGTACCTACAGACTTTGTTGAATAAAAATAAACAATAGGTAAATATCGAGAATGTACTCGAAGGTCAGCGACGGCGGCAAGATCAAAGAATAGGTATTTGTCGCTCGCGAGCTTTCTAGATAATTCGATCCTCCTAATTGAGAGGTAAAAAACACGCTCGCATAGCGACACGATTCATTCAGTCTTTGAGATCGATAACGAACACAGCGAACTTAAGCGACCGAAGAAGATTCTACCTGCGACCTGAGCAACGACTGTGGACTACTGTGAACTACTGAGCGACTGGAACTGTTGAAGAAGTACTGTGTGTACTAGTGATTAAATTGTCTAGTTTGTGGTGAGCTAATAAATCTCTTCGTTGAGTAAACGGCATTTAATTGTACCCCGTGCACGTAACAATATATATTTACAAAAAAAATGTCTCTAAGATATTTATACGTATTCTAGAACTAGGACACAGTGGTATTTCCGCCCGATTGAGCAGTCCGACTGGGGAAGTACCTCCGCCCTACAGAATACCGCGGTTATAATAACTTCGCGTTGTGTTCCCTGCGGTGAGTAGGGTAGCCAGAGCTCACTGGAGAATTTGTGCTGTCAGTGGGAAAACTAAAGGCTTGTCCTGGTTTGTCTTCTACTGACGGCACAGAAACTCTGTACTAACAGGGTTGGCAGCGCGACTGTGACTCCTCTGGTGTTACAGACGTTCATAGGCCACGGTAACTACTTTCCATCAGGTGGGCCGTGTGCTTGTCTGCCAACTAAGTGGTATTAAAAAAAATTGTTCCTATATCGTCATATTCGATTTCTTTTACAGAATATTAGTTACCGAAATTAGTAATATTGCCTGTAACCCCTTCAGCTACGCTAATTTTATTGTCTTACGACTGGATTCAATGCTATGTTTACTTTAGGTCTAATACGTAGCGCTGTGTATTATAATAAATTATTTATTTATTTCTCTTGATTTAACTTATCTTGAATTTTACAGGAGCGGCTGCCGTCTGACCCTAACTAGATATATACTAAATTATAACCTTTATCACCACAAAAAAAAACAAACAAAAAATACTCATCCTTAATTTAGCTTTGAAAGCTGAATTTCAAAACGCTTACATTGTCGTCTCCAATGACATTCTCTGTTTACCTTTCGATTGCCTAATGCAGGGGACAGACAGGCGACAGGGTATTGACAAACAAAAGCCTTCAATGTGTATTTATGCGTGAACTGGTCACCTGGTTTCGATTACGGGGTAGCTGTCTAGTACATTGCAACGTTTGGATTTAAAAAGGCAGAAATGTTGTAGGTTGGTAAAGGAAAAATATTCTCAGAAGTTTTATTTTAATGAATAAAAATTATAATGTTTAATGATTAATAGTGGCACTTCACTTGTTATTTGTAAGTATTTGCTATTTGGCGTTTGTTGATTCGACAAAATATATGACGTATATTCAAACATGCAAATGTAGACAAACACAATTTTCTTAACAGAAAAGTATTATCGAATTGTCATATTTTGTCTACTGTTAGTAAAGACTCGTGGTAATGTACTGGTAATAAAGAGTAAATTATGCCAGAAAGGAAAATCCAAGAATACTTAGATAATAAACAAGCTTGGAAATGAGCTGTTTGCTCAACTATGCTACTTAAGTAAATTTTTGTATTTAGACTTAGTAAATGTTTGTCAATATGACCGTAAAAAAATCCTCTCTGAGTTTCTTGCCGGGGTCTTCTCATCGCGTTTCGAACCTGTGGCCCATTTGCTTTCTGCGATCTTTTATATTTATTTTTATATTGACGTGTTGTAAATTCCGATTCAATGGTCTATGCAGAATAAATGATGTTTGACTTTGACTTACAAGTATGTATATTTATTGGTATTATTAATCACGTATTAAATGCGAATATATCATAATTAAACGATATTTTAAATAATTTCCCCTGTGATATTTTTAAATCAGTAAATCCTTCATTCTTGCAAAAAATGCTTTATAGTATTTATCGTTGTGTACCACGCCGTGTCCATGGAACCTTGTCAAATATTTGTGAAGCGACTTAACTTTTCGTCGAGAAGCAAACTGTGATGAGTTGTTACACATATTGAGAACACACTTGTACTTTTTCCACAGTATTTTTCATTAGACCTGACCGGTTTTGACTTACGGCACCCTCAAAAGTTCACAATAACGGTTAAGAACATTCAAAGTTCAAAGTTCAAAGTGTTTATTGCGTTCATGTGTTGTTCTTCTTCTATACACATTGAGACTCTCAGTGGCTGAGTGTTGCAATGTTTGAGGATGCCGTAAGGCGAAATCGGTCAGATCTAATAAAAAATACTGTGGAAAAAGTACCACTCCACCAAATAACATCAATGAACAGTACTTATAAATGGTTTAGTGAGTTGTGATATAGTAATTTATTGGTTAATTATTATTGATTATGCAAATAATTATGTGGTTTATTTGTTGAATAAATAAAAATAATTGTAATATAGAGAAACAATTATTATTGATATAAATTATTATATCACATTCATCATTTTATAACAAACATTACAATTTAAATTTTTCATTTCTGGCTGCTTTTGAAATGTCGGCTCTAATTCCACACTAGAGACGGAGTTATTGTTGGACTGACAATTAAGCCAGCTCCGACACATTTATGACAGAACACTAATGGGACTATGACCCCTTTAAGGCAGGGTAAACAACCCCGCTGTTGGTTATTTCCACATTGTAACAGAAATGCAATTGAAATTTTTGGGCCTTGTTATTGTAGACAGAATGACTTCAGAGAAAATTTAACTTGAACTCTAAAAGTACAGTATTTAATACGGTATTTAATAAAACTGTAAGGTATTTTTTATAAATAATACTAACAACCAACTCACGTATAATCAGTTCCGTAAGTTTTTCAGGTCTCGTACGTCGAGGTGTGACATTTCCCTAGCACCCTACCAGACCCTGGATTACGACTTAGACATATTATATCCCTTCGGGTGTGGTAACTACAACCGTTTCGGGTCTCGTATATCGAGGTGTGGCATTTCCCTCGCACCCCACCAGACCTTGGATTACGACTTTGACATATGTGTCCTTCGGGTGTGGTAACTACAACCGTTTTGGGTCTCGTATATCGAGGTGTGGCATTTCCCTAGCACCCCACCAGACCCTGGATTACGACTTTGACATATGTGCCCTTCAGGTGTTGTAACTACAACCGTTTCGGGTCTCGTATATCGAGGTGTGGCATTTCTCTCGCACCCCACCAGACCCTGGATTACGACTTTGACATATGTGCCCTTCAGGTGTTGTAACTACAACCGTTTCGGGTCTCGTATATCGAGGTGTGGCATTTCCCTCGCACCCCACCAGACCCTGGATTACGACTTTGACATATGTGCCCTTCGGGTGTGGTAACTACAACCGTTTTGGGTCTTGTATATCGAGGTGTGGCATTTCACTCGCACGCCACCAGACCCTGTATTACAACTTTGACATATGTGCCATCCGGATGTGGTAACTACAGTGTCTCCATCTTGTCGTAAAGTGTATAAAACAGTACATGATTTCTTTTTTATCTAAATACCAACCAAGTCCAAAAATGGTTTTTTATTGACCTTGTTATTTTTACTCTACGGAATCTTTCACACAAAATGGTAATCAGTTGTTAGACGTACCAAGCAATACAATCCAAAAGATTATTCCAATTCATCTTATCTCGTTCCTCTCACAGTCACTTAACTTAAATCAAACGTCATTCTTGGAAAATTACATTGAATTCCCAATTGTACCACGAACTCCATAAATGAAGAAGTAAGTATTCATGAAATTCTCTATTCGGTCTACTCCGTCATCTCTAAAATCAGTCATCATGATGAATGCTCACTGAGCTGACAAATGCGCCTGATTGGTATGCAACGATGTCTCTAAAGAACAAGCCATAAATAAATTACTTGTGATTACTCACTATTTCAGTTCAATTATAAAGTTCAAGGTCCCAAAATTCAGTTTGTAGATTCATAACTTTAGAACCTATTATAAATAAGTAGTAGTAAAATTTTGATGCTTTTAACTTCAGTTCATCCATCATCCACATAGCAATTATCAGTTGGGCCTATAGTTTGCGCTTTGAAATTTGCTCTGCTAGGCAAGTGACAATTCATTGGTCTGATGAATTTGATGAAGAATATATTTGATTGACATTTATTTTGACGTTTATGACGCTTATAACTGTCGCCAACATATGTTAATGTCAAGTAGTGGCAACACACAGAAGCCATTCAATAAGAATTGAATTGAACGTATGTTAATCCCATACGTTGATCAATCTATTATATTCTATTCTACAAACGTATTGCATTAAATTTAGGTATTTAAACTATCATGGTTAGTCACATCAGTATTAAAATAATCGGAATATTTACCATGTTGCATTGCTTCGAGTTTCCGATATTTCGGCGCTGTTGCAAGCACCATGATCACGGAGGAACTGAAGTATTGGCGGCGAAACTCAAAACAATGCAACATGGTAAATATCCCGATTATTCTGATACTGATGCCATTAAATTTGTCTAGAATGGCTGGAGTCCCTTTGTTTTTTATTGATACGTAGAATTTCTGAAGAGCAACTAGTTTTAAATTTCTGACCAATACACTACACAGCAATCGGAATTTTACATTTCGTGCTAGGCATATTGAAACATGATATTTTTTCCAGGATATCAGGAAATCTATAAAAGGTTTAAAATACATAAAATGAGAAAAGGTGAAGAATGTTTAAGCAATCTGAGCACGAAACGCAACTAGGGAAGTCGTTTTCGAATAAAAACCGCAACACGGCACGGGCTTCGTTCAAATGCAAAGTTTTCAATATTGCAACAATCTCTCGTCTCAATGCCGCTGGCGTGTAAAGGCTATAAATTTTTAGAAGCGGCAAAATGAAAATATTGAAGCAATTGCTCCAGAGCGGTAATCCAATTTTATATTTTATATTATATAAAATTGAATATAATATGTTGAATTTCAATTGATTTCTGCACCTGTGCAGAATATTTTGGAAAATGAGAAATCGTTATATTTTGTTTTCAGAAGTTTGTGTGAAACTTCTATTGCATCAGGTATATCACGAATTATTATTTCTTCACGATGTCGTGAACCACGTCTCGTAATCCAGAAAAATGTGCAAATACCGAGTGAACTAGGTGCAGTAAATAATTACCGAGTAGGGTGTATTAAAAGAGCTATATAAGTATCGGTATTAGGGTATTATCAATGATACTCTAGGGTAACTTTGATCTTAAACATCCGTGCGTAGATTATGAGCTTATAGATATGATACTATTGAAAGTTACATCTAATATCTCCCACTGAAAGAAAAGTATTATGACGAATTCTATCGCGATTAATTGGTGTATTATTCAGAACTATTCACTGAACTTTCCACCAGTCATGGTCACGGTACCTATATATAGATAAAAATACGGGCATATATCTCATCTTTTGAGGATATCATGGGTTGCTAGCACGGCTGAGGAGCCCAAATTCACCAGTCATAGATTATATCGAACCAATCCACGTGCGCCAGGGCTTTGTTTCACTCTCGAATTGGGCTCAAGATATATGTCACTATATCTAACTATATCTTTAAACAAGTTTACAAATCTTTACCGACGGTACCATGGTGAATGTTCTGTTGAGCTCTTCTAATTAGTCCCACTCTCTCCTTTCCTAAAAAAGAACCTGCATATGGTGCAAAATATTCGTTCAAAAACCAAGCGGTTCGGAGAGTCCTTCCTTTGTTGAATGTCCTTGCAGATTTAAGTCCTGGAATTCATTACCAACTTACGTGTTTCCTTTTTCTGCAGTCCCGGGTCCTTTAAGCGGGGTGTGATAAATCATATAATGAGGCCGTGAAGCTGGGTGTTACCATTGTAACATGGTATATGTATGTAATGGTGAGAAATTCTGAGACTTCGCATTTAGTTTCATAAGTCGAAGTCTAATTGACGTGTCCTATATAAAAAAACGTGTCAATTCTATGTGTTACTAGTACGTAAATCAACGGTGCCAAATATCTGGGTGAGCGGCGAGCAGCAGAGTATTACTTGCTCTTTTATTGCAAACAAGGCGCATTGTGCCGCGCACTCGACATCACAACCACAACTACGGATTACGAGTTTGTGGAACTTTCTTACGATGCGCAAAACTAGTTGAGTGAGTATATTTTCATGCGATGCCTTGTTTGTGTGATATATATCTGCCGGAATCGTATAAAGCAATTGCAAAAGTTGTAGGTATCTGTTTGGGTTATACATAGTTTTGATAATCACGTCTCTTTCCCATGGCTGTAGGCAGAGATGATATAAATTTCCACTAAACTTGCACAGCTTTTACACCTTTTACACTCATAATAATGATAAAAAGTCGTTTTGAGTTGTACACTTGTACACCGGAGGATCTTATAGGCACCTCCGAGAACGCAAACCAGATTACAATACAGTAGGAAATCAAAACTTGAGAGAAGAAGTGCCATAGATTGTATAACAGAAAAAGAAGATACTGAAATAAAGTTATTGTTTTGTTATTCTAAAAATTAAATAGCTCATTAAGTAAAATTAATAGACTAACTTTTACCTTTCGCGTTCCATGATACACAATTATGTTTACGGGAATTAATGCGATCACGGTATAAGTACATACACACCTTTAATTTGGACCGGCCAGTGTAACCTGGTCAAAACGTCAGACAAATATATACCTATATATTCCTATTCCATAATCGCGTTAATTCCAGTAAACATTATTGTCTAAACTGAATAATTCTAAATCCTAGTTACGTGTATTTTAATAGATTTTTATGAATTTTGAAATGTAACATAATCCTATATTTTTTTTTTTTTATATATAGGACACGCCAACTTGACCTCACCTCGCCTGATGGTAAGCTAAAGGCAAAGTCTCAGGAAAGAGGGTCACCATTACAGACACTAAGTGCTACAATGGTGGCACTCAGCTTGGCGGCCTCATCAGATGCTTTTTCACGCCCCGCTTAAAGGCCCCGGGACTGTAGGAAGAAGGAAACACGTGTGCTGGTAATGAATTCCAGGTCTTGGTGGTACGGCAAAGAAAAGAGTCTCCGAACCGCTTGGTTCTTGCTCGTATATTCTGCACAGTGTGATGGTGACATCTAAGGCCTGCACGTGTTGTCCTATGTAGGAAAGGAGATGGTGGGATTAGTTGGAAGAGCTCGTCAGAACACTCACCGTGGTAGAGACGGTAAAATACAGCCAAGGAAGCAATATCTCTACGCATCTGCAAAGGCTCGAGGGTGTTCGTGACCTCAAGGTTCCCAATAATTCGGACCGCGCGTCGCTGCAACCTGTCGAGAGCATCTAGTAGGTATTTCGCGGAGCCATCCCAGAGATGCGAGCAGTATTCCACGCAGGAGCGAATTTGTGTCTTATAGAGAAGACACCGCTGCTCCGGCGTGAAAAAACGTCTCACTTTGTTTAGGAGTTCAATCAAACCTCGCAGGATAAAAGTAGTTGGGGAAAATAATGTAAATTCGGTATAAATATATTTACAATCTATTCCAACCCTAAATCTGTCGTTTTTATTGTTTATGCGACGTGGGGACGACGACGGATGCGATGTAAACACGTCGTAAATTTTATAACTCGCGAGAAGTCACGTAGAAGTAATGTCGAATGTGTGTATGACTTACACACACATACAAGTAAAATAAGTATTTTAGAAAGATACACATGGCATAATTTTACACCTTCCTTTTATTCCATCACAATCATAAAGAGATTTTAGTAGAACAATTAGTGGTTCAAAAAATATTTTATTAAATTGTAATTTTTAAATCAGATAAAAAGACTATTGAATGAATTTTTTATAGGGGTTTGTTAGTAACTATTAAATTCAATTAAGATAGGAAAAATTTCATCAGCTCAGGTGGGATTCAATCAATTAGCCTATTGTAGTCCACTGCTGGACATAGGTCTCTCCCACTATTGGGAGGCTTTGGCCTACTGTTTCTGCGCTGGCCAGACGGGTTGATACATGGTTTTATTTCGAGTTTTCCTTCTCTTCCAGTGATATCGTCTGCGTATTTTTCCATCAGTTGCCTCTTACGACACCCTTCGGATGAGACGGGGTACTACTTGTATTCGTTCTCCGTCACCACATGACAGGCGGGATTCAAACCCGCGATCTTTCCCTTACGTGGGGAACACTTCATTTATTTTTTTCTATCTTTATTTTACTTTATTTTACTAAATTATTTACATTTATTTGTTTATATGTATATTTACATTAAATCTTTTTACAAATTGAGACTTATTTAACATTATGACTTTCATAAACTCTTTAGTTTGCTGTTTCAAGTTTGTTCGTATTTTAGAGAGGATAACACTTCACAATCAAAGTTCCGAGAAAAATTTAGCATTTATATTGAAAGTCAAATAGATTCGGTAAGTAGATTCGGTACGAAATAGATTCGTAGAACTCCATACAGATTTTTTTTTTTTATACAACTTAGGTGGCAGGCAAGCACACGGCCCACCTGATGGAAAGTGGTTACCATGACCTATGAACGTGTGTAACACCAGTGGAGTCACATCCGTGCTGCCGACCCTGTAAGAACAGAGATTTTGTGCCGTCAGTGTAGAGGACAAAGCAGGACAAGCCTTTGGTCATCCCACTGACAGCACGAAAACTCTCCAGTTAGCTCTGGCTACCCTACTCACCGCAGGGAACACAATACGAAGTTATTATAACCGCGGAGGTACTTCCCCAGTCGGACTGCTCAATTGGGCGGAAATACCGCCGTGTCATACCTCTTCAAAAAATTTTTGAATCACAATTCGTTTCAGAGAATCTATGAAAACATTTTTGTTATTATACCACAAAAATGTTTTCAACAGCCAAAAGGTTTAATATTATTGTTACTACAAAAGTATTAAACCTTTTGTTTATAACTTTTACCTACTTAAGTATTTATTGAGAACACGTTCATTGATGTGAAAAATAAGGGTAAAAGTATATAAATATTGGATAGATAGATAGATAATTATTTATTGTACATCAGTATATTTACAGTAAGGCTAGTAAGTAGCATGTAAACAGTTTTATATACAGTGAGTAGCGATATTGCTGGAAGCGATTTCTTCCAGAGAACCTTGGGATAGACAGTAATGCGATAAAAGTTTGCAAATCAACTAGAAATAGGTAGTATTAAATCAAAAAGAAAGAGAAATATAGAGAGAAGTACAAAAAGTAAAATAATATATATAATTTTAGCACATATACAAAGGAAATATGTTTTGTTAGTATAATATATATACGTGATCTGTATTTGTCAGTAGTAGGTATTCCCGGAGACTAGACCAACTCTCCAAACCACCACCTCCCCCCTGTCATTCCCTCCCCCCGCCATGCCCTGTCTCTCGGCTTCAGGGTGGCCGTCACGGCTAAAAAAAAAAAAAAAAAAAAAAAAGTTTGGTGTCTATTCGGGGGTTTTCGGCCATGCTGAGTCGATTGCGCTAATCCGTTTTCGCGTACGACGCACCGTTACAAAGTTACAGAAACGTAATCTGAGGTAATTGACGAACAATTGATAACGGCCGACCCTTGATAACGACCAGCCGTCGTCGCTCAATGTTATCTCGGGTCTGTTGTCTTTTTTGTCAATGTCTGCGTCATAGCCAATGATGACTAAACCTATGATGTAAACGGGTATGTATATGATTTAAAAAAAAGTCCTTTCGCAGTACTAATGTTCTTTATTATTTTCAAAACAATATTTGAATAACTTACTTAGTATGATATCGTTATACAGCGTATTGTTAGTGAACAGGTGCTGGAAATCGGCTAATGACATACCATAATGTTAATAGTATAAATACATTAAACAATATTCGCCACATACTGGAGTGTAATCGTTTTGGATTCGATTAGTGTTGTAATTCCATACTCTGCAATTTCGATCTAAAAACGTACGATGGAAACCTGTGGGTGCTCTACCATAGGAATCAAAGTACTGACCAACTCCATTCGCGTCTATGTGTATAGCAACCCAGTGAGAACCAGGCTTATTGTCGCTATCTAAGTTGCTTATGATATATGTAGGCATATCTACATGAATCGGCAAGCGATTTGCGGCATAAACATTACATTCACTTTTTGAATCCACTTGTCTCAAGTATCTCCGTATTTCTAATGTATTCATGATCGCGTTACGATGTTATCAGGCTCGTAGATTATAAGCAAATAATGAGATCAACAATAATTTAACATATTATAGGGTCTACAAAAACTTTTGTTTTAACTGTAACTGTAACTGTGTAACATGACGTACGAGCTCCCTTTGCTCGCTCCCGCGCATAATAATTTCACTCATAATGAACATTGACCAAATTGGTCTGGTCTATGACAGAGTATCTTAACATACACTGCATTTCGAACATTCACGGTAACATAATATATACAAACACATTGTTAATAAAACAAAGAAATACTTTGTGTGAATATATTTTATTGAAAGGATCAATATACAATAATGCAGACTTATTTCTAAAACATATTTAATTCTAATACGCGCTTAATTCTAATACACACTTAATTTTAAAAACATTTAAGTTTACTTAACTACTATAGTCAACAGAAATGTTACGGTTTTTATCGATTTCTATAACATTATCAAATTCTGCATAGACAATACAATTAATAGTTTGTGTTAAAGCCGTATCAAAGCGAACTTCTATTCTTACGCTACCATGTTTTATAAGGTTCCAGTGATTAGAAGCATTCGCTGATAAGTCAGGTGTTAAATCGAACGCTAGCAGACAAAACCCTTTGGAATATTGATCTCTAGATATCCCGTTGCCTTCATTAAGGAAATGTATACCTGTACCCGAGAACAACGTATGATAACTAGAAGTAAAAATATTATTCCCAAATGATGGTTGTAAAGCTTTTGAAGGTATTTGTTGTCCGTCTATGTATAAACAAAATGTACTAATATCAAAATTTTCAAAGTTAAATGGGTTTTTAGAGAGATTTCCATTGAATGCTGCATTATTCACAAAACCAACTATACACCGTTTAGGTACTTGACCAAGGAATATGTTATCAAGAGTTTTACCCTGAACACCTGATGGTATCGTTAAAACTTTAACTTCAGCTCGTGTGATAGGATATTTAGCTGTCGTAGATGATAACACTTTTTGATGTGCAAGTAACACAGTTGGATTAATTCGTGCTCTACGAACAATCAGGGTTGCATCTGTAATAGTAACTTTAAATTTAAGGTCATGCGAAGAAGCCATTAGATTAAAATTTTCCCTAGAGCGAACTAATTTTACACACATATCAACACCATTAATCAAGAATTTTTCTTGATTAAATATATCACCATGAAGATGACCAATCATTTCTATTTCTCTACTTTCACTAGCCATTTGTTGTCTCTTTGTAAATCCCTCATTTTTATCATCCATCTCGTCCATTTTCCCAGCTACGTCTTCATACCAAAGACTGCATGATAGATGCGAGTTTTTAGCTGCAGGTGCATAGTTCAATAGTGTTTCTATGTAAGCTCGATAAGCATATGTATTATTTGGAGGTGATACAAGTTTTTGGTTTAAGTACACATCGAGTTGACTAAAAAGCGAATGTAACCAATTGTTAACTGGAGCAACTACTGCACTAGTAGCAAGTTTTGTATTATCCTGGGTTAATATTTTCGCTTTTAGTTGAAGTAAAGTATGAGATAAATCAACGTAGTCGTCGCCTGCTCCGGGTATTTGAAATTCAATAGGTCCATCGTCAGCAAGGGACGAAATAGGCTTATAGTGTATCCATATTCCACTTTCAATACTAGTTTGAGTTGTTGGTAATGCAAATAAATCTAGTTCAGACTTAACACATTCACAAGATTGACTATGTAAAAAAGACATAGTTAATTCGAAAATATATCTTTAATATGATCACTTTTCAATTTTTTTGCGGCTTTCACTCTCGCTGTTATCGAAGGAATGAATGTAGAAAGACGTTTTCGTTTCGTTATATATCCTGATCCAGACATGTTGATGCTATTTATTTTCTTATCAGCTCTGCGTTTCAAATTGGTACCGACCTCTTTGAGTCGGGATTTAATTGATTCCTCCATAGGACGTGCACTGACCATATCCGACAACAGACCAACGCCAGCATTTAAGGCTTCTTTACCAATTGCTTTAGCTCCACTAGATAGTAATGGAAAAACAGATCGAAATAATCCCCCAAGAAAACTTCCAATACCATGTCCTTTTTGATATGGTGCTCCCCTATAGATCACTCCTATACCTGATCCAGCTTGATGGGAATAATAGTGTTGGTAAGGACATGAGATATTATCATGTTGAGAATACATTATAATTTTTGAAAGTGAAGTTTAATGCACACTGTCCCGAATTGGAATGGTATCTTTTGACCAGTGGTTGATCTTATATCTATTTCAATGGTATCAAATTCTCTACGCATAACAGGCAAATAATGGGGTGGAGAAAAAACATGCATTTTATTAGCACCATAAATGTATTTCGAGGGATCTAATGGTATAATTCTTAGAAGTGGAGTCATCACATCCCCAACAATTTGTGGTTCAACTATATCACAATAAACAAATATTTGCGATGGTAAGCCTAAGTGTAAATTAGCCGGACATTTTCCTATATTTTTTTCTACTAAGTTTCTATTTGGTTCAAAACCTAATTGAAGGGCTAATCTGGATGATAATGTTATGGATTTTATATTTTCATCTGATACACTAACCACAACAAACTTTGATATCTCATCATAACGAAATGTTATTTTTTCTCGAATATTATTCATTGCCTTTAAAATGTGATTAATATTGTCATAATTCGTTGCTGGAATGTGTATTTTGTAATATATTAGAGATTCTTTTTTTTCATTAGGCATTTGTACTAATTTTGCAATGTATATAACATTTTCATGTTCTTGAACCGTAAACATGGTGCATGGATACTGGAATTCTACAACGCCAACCTTCCATTCTCCTTCTAGTATTATTGGTTTCGGTAATTTTGTGGAAAAAATTGATGTTTTGTTATCTGGAAAGTATTCCATGGAACTATTACTTAGTAAAGTTAGATAAAAGCTTTGTTTGTTCATATTTCTTTCAAATTAGTAGCCAAGACCCAGCTATTAAATTTGTCTGGATAACCTCTCCACTTGACTAACACTTCTTTTCTAACACCAGAATATCGAGAACGTATTATTTTATCTACTTTAAAATTGGCAGTGGGGTCAAAGATGATTTTCTGCAACTCTTTTTCATAGAAAGTTCCTATTATCTCTTCACCCTCTAGATCTTTAAGAGTGTATACTAACCACGGAGACCGGTGAATTACGGAAGATATTATGAATATTTCATCACTCCAGTTAGATTCGTAACCTTTTTGAAAAATATGTTTATGTTTCGTTATTCTGACAAACTCACCAACGCGAAACTTCGATAAAGCGATGTTAGAAGGTTTGTCTTTTCCTTTCTTGTAATATAAATTTTCCCATACAGTAATGATATTATCACGATTAACTTCAGATGGACACATTTTGATACTAGAATGATAACTATGATTATACGAGTACAGCAAATCTTGTAAAACATCAATATATTTATGCGTGTTCTTATGTGTGAAATACCGCCACATTTTCATCTTTAGAGTTCTCTGGAATCTTTCTACAATGCTTGCTTTAATATCAGGATTATTAGTAGTATAATAATTAATATTTTTTGAAGTAAAGTATTTTCGTACGTCTTTGGATACGAATTCTGTCCCTTTGTCAGATTGTATATGTGTAGGTGTAACTTTAGCTTCCGTGAATATACTCTCGAAACATGCTTTGATTGTTTCAGAGTTTTTCTTTTTCATTGGTCTCGCAAAGGCATATTTACTAAACACGTCAATAACACAAAGAATATAGTTGAACCCATTATTATAATTTGAGTAAGTTCTCATATCACTCAAGTCAGCCTGCCACAGTTCGTTAATATTAGATAAAATATATTTATTTCTTGAAAAGTTTCTTTGTACAGGTTTATGTAATGTATATGTTTCTTGTGACTTTAACCAGTTCTTCATATCATCTCTTTTCAATTTACCTTTCATTGCTTTGGTTAATTTGCTAAGGCTACTGTACCCTGCAGGATGTGAAGAATCATAATAAATCTTATTTAATTCTAATATGGGGTCCATTTTTCCCAATCTATTTTTCTTTTTATCTTTTTACGAAATTTACTTTCAGTTATTGGTGTAGAAAATAATTCATCTGCTGGGATTGAATCTGGATGCTCTTGTGATTGTAGCTTTTTAATATATTCAGATCTTTTTGTGTTACCAATATATATAAGCGGTACTTTGATTTCCTTTAAAGCTGTAGCGAATGTTTGCCATCCAGTAGGTTCACTATTTTTAAGTGTCCTCAATGAATCATTTACCAAATCAACAATATTACTTTCAGGAACTTTTTGACCATCTATAACCACAGTGCCTGTCTCATCCCAGTTAATCTTATATTTATTCAAAGAGAGTAAGTTCAACAGTGATTCCCCCTTTTTTATATAGGATTTTGGTATAAGTTTTAAAATGTAATTAGATGTGTATGGTCCTTCATTAGTTTCTTGCAAACTTACTTCCTTTACTGATGTGTTAGAATGGACTGTAGATATATTATCTTCATCATCAGTAATATACTTCACCGATCTTTTCGAGTCTTGATTTATTATTGGTATTTCATAGGGTTGTCGCTCCTCTTTAGTGAAGTTTAAATATCTTTGTAGAGTTTGTAAATATAAAATACACTTCTTTCGATCATCCATATCGCTATTTAAAATGTTTTGCATATCTGTGTCTAAACGAGATAATGGAGTATCAACCGCGTTAGGTTGTTTTAACTTTTCTAATAGAGATGGATCGATGAGTAACATTTTTTTAGCATTATCCATTTTTCTTAGACAAGTGTACTAACCAAGGCACTTAGAACAGAACCCAATATTAGTGGTAGAAATGCACCACCTTTTTGTATTATTAAATGTTTTCTAATTTTGTGTGATCCCTTCCGTACTATTTTTCGTAGAATATTTTTGTATTTTTTCAATTTTGATCTTTCTTTTTCTTTCAATTCTATTTTTCCTTGTAAAACGTTATGAATACATTCACAAATACAATTTATTTCTTCTTCATCGCAGGCTTTTAAAAGAGCTTTTTGATATTTTGGTTTAAGTGTAATCAGAGCGCTTAATAGGCCTTTATGCGTCTTTGTGCTTCCATGCATTGTTAGTAACTAATGGATATCTGTTGATTTCTACTATATTTAAACCCTTTTGATGGTATGTAAACAGTGCAATATCCATCACATGGAAATATCTTTGTTTTAATACGACACATGTCATTTGTTTCTTGTTTTAAATCAATCATAAGATATCCATGTGCATTGTTAGTTGCGTCTTTGTAAGAATCTTCCAAGTATTTTGGATTTTCTGGAAATACTTGTCGTGCCAAGTATCGTATTTGTGTTTTATCTCTTGGATTTTTAAAATAAATTATATAACTTGAATTCAGAGATATGTCTCGTTGACCTTTTCCCTGATGAAACAAATTTTGTGATATGTAAAACACACTTAAATTTCTATGATGACTTCCTTTTGTGAATATATCAACAATACGTCCATCAGACTCTCTCATTAAGTCATCAATTATTAGGAGTTGAGGATCCTTTCCACTAAACATAGTTAGATCTGGTATGCCTTGGATGTAATTAACATTTCGTATATTGTATAAAGGTTGCATTTCATCAAAACACCATGTTATTTGATCAAAATTTGCGTTACAAACATCTTTAACAAATTTTATAAAATTTGTTACAAAGACTGACTTTCCACATCCACTTGGACCAGCAACTATCGCAGTAAATGGATGATTGAAGTGGATCATTTTGAAAAACGTCTAAGTAAGTTACGATTTAGACAAAGAATGAAACAATTTGTTAAGAAAATAAGCATTTATATATTTTATTTTAAAAAATTATTACTTAAACAGACTTATAATGATAAACATTTATAACACAATCATATAAACAAATTTACTATATTTTATACATTTATTATACAATCTTATAATAGACAGACTTATAATGATAAAAATTTATGGCACAATATTATAAACAAATTTGTTAAATTTTATTTTATATAATTATTACACAATCTTATAATAGAGAGACCTATAAGGACAAACATTTATAGTAATATTAAAAACATATTTGTATTACACTTAAAGCACGAAGCAAGCGTGTTGCGGCAGTAGATTGTAGAATATTTATTATTTACATTTACAACATACATAAAAAGTTAAATGTTCTTAATTTTATAGTGCCCCCAAGCTAGGGTATTGATAGCGTCTTCCAATATGTATCGTTTAGTGTCATTGTGCGAAAGAGATATTTTATTAACTTTTTGTGTGTATATAGTATGTTTTATTGACTTAAATCTTAACATTTCACTATAATGTATTTTTTCTTCTAACAAACAGCTTTTATAATCATTTAAAGTAAATTTTTTTGTAACACATTTATTAACACCCTTTGCTTTAGCTATAAATTTATTTTGTACGTCCATAGCATACATTTTTGCTCGAAGTCCTACAAACTCTTTAAGAATTTTGCCATTGTTTTCGTCTTTAAAAAATCCTAATCGCTTTTTATTTATTAGAGGTAAACCATATATATTGTCAGGAGGATAATCGGATGTATCAAAGTAATTTTCTAAATTTTCTTTAATATCATGATAAAAATTATTGGTAAATATCTGGTATACTAAACTATCAGTATCTGTATATAATAGTTTAATATTTTCCATATATTTTTCTTTCATAAAATCATAATGAAAGTCATACATTAAAGTTTTTGAAATATCTAAAATACAAAATCCAAGGTAAATCGGTTTGTTGTATAAAACTTGTGTTTTGTTTAATTGTACAGCGATTAAGTCTTCTGAAAATACAGATAAACTATGAAATTCAGGTCTTGCTATTAAAGTTTCAGCTCCCTGAGTTTTCCCACAATTTGTCCAACGGTTCACTAATTTTACATTTACTCGTTTTAAAACATTTTCCATTGTTTTACCAAAAACAGAGTTATTCATTAATTTAAAGAAATCTTTTTCAAAATCTGAAGTTGCCAATGAACGCATGCGAGTGTTCAAATCTATATAAACTTTTAACCACGCTGATTGATTGAACTTAAGAATTTTGTGAATTTTAAGCAAACGAAGTCCTCTTTTCAAACATTGTTTAAGATTCCTATAATGAATGACATAGTTCTTTTTATCATTTAAATTTGGAATCAATTTTTTGTCTTTACTACCACCATAACATATATTTTCAGGACATAACGGCAGATCCGAATGTAAGTCGTGTAAATGTTTTGGATATTCTAAGTCCACTTCCAAAATGAAACCATAATCAGCATCGTCAGGAACATGAAAGTTAGTATTAACATCAACCCATTCAAATTTTCCAGTAGGGAGACATTGAGACATAGCCCAACCGTAAAGGTTATTTGCATCCAGATACATTAGAAAAGAAGATGGTACAGAAGGATCATATTCTGACATATAAGAATTATTTGCTTTAGCATGTCTGTTACTACATTGAGATATACCACCGCGAATATTTTTTGCAATAAAAGTAATTTTGTTTATATCAGTTAACAACTCTAAATTTATTTTAGTATGTACTAACATGGCATCCCAACTCAAACCCGGTGCTGTATAATAATGGGCTGGGTCTAATTCATATGTTTTAAGACACACATCTCTAAAATTTTCAAATATATCGGCCAACAATAAAACATCTGTTTTTAAATATAAATCAGAGTATTCTTTCATATTTTTACAATGGAAATGATGCCATACATCTTGAGCATGCTGGTAATCATTTTCAGTAACATGCATATCAGTTAACGAACTATAAAATTTGTCAGGAGTAGGCAGACATGTTAAGTTTAAACATTCGAATGAAGTCATATATTCATAAGGATAAATACCTTTACGTATTAAGCGCCGAAAGTCTTCCTCACATGGAAAATTTAATTTGAGTTCTTTGAATTGTTCCAATAATAAATTTTGAGCCAATTTTTCTAGACTACTAGACATGAATTTAAAAGAATCAAGAAATCTTAATTTCATAACACGGTTATTAATATTTAATATTTTTGAAAAAGAAATGTACTTTTCTTTATTCTCAGGAATGATTTCTATATTACCATCTTCAAAATTGAGACCATGAACAATAAAATGCGAATCATAGTTACCCAAGTTATGTAGAAATATGGGTACGAAGTTTGGTACTCTATACTTTTTAGAACAATGTGTATGTCCAACTCCTTCATATAAACCAGTAAACCAATTATAACAAATCTCAAAATTTTCATTTAAACTATGATTACAAATATAACAGACTTTAGTTTGATTAGACATATTAATATTTTCTTCCGTTAATGGTAACGGACTTTTAACAAATGTATTTTTTTTACAGATATTAACTAAATCATCTTTTATCATTTTCATAAACATAAGTGCACAATCTTTACCAGTATGTGACCTATACTTTGAAAGCCTATCATCATATGAACATTTAATGTAATAGCCAAAGCTATACGTTTCATGTTTTTGGATGTTTTCGGTTGATGAATTATTTGGGTTATTAGAACATCCGTTAATAGGATTCAAAAAAGCTTCAAAGTCAGCATATATTACGAAGGGTACTCTTAATTTTCGTTCATAATTGTTAAATGATATTTGGTTCGAAGGTGTTAACTCATTAAACCAATTACTTTTTTTATTAGATTCCGATGGTAGTTTTGTTGAAATGTGGAAACAATCTTTTTCTTGATGTTGTTTTAAATTATTATGCGATGTAAAGTTTAACAAACAACCATCACAAATATGAACTGCACATTTACTTGATGAAATTTGTTGAGCTACTAACCTTGAAATATTTTTTATATAACAATAATGACCTCTGTTAGCCTGAGTTATGTATAATAAGTTTAAATGGATGTTTTTTTTTTCTTTTGTAAAATATAACGGGCCAACCACAATATTTTTCTTTTTTCTAGAATCGTAATCTAAACCAAAAACATTTATACTAATATCATTAAGTTTTTCAAATTTATTAATGTCTTTCAATTTTACAGGAAATGAAATATTACCAAATTTTAATTTATTTTTATAAGGAATATAACATGTTACCCTGTCAACATGGGTTTTAGCTGGATATAATGCTGATAAAACTGCCCATCGAAAACATTCGTTATCCCTATTTTGTACATTTATTACTGCTTTTTTAACTTTTATGTCTAATGGTAGGTCTATGTAGAAGGAGCCCCGTAATGGGTTAAATTTATTAACATTCATATCCATGTAATTTATTTTTAGTAAACTCCAACCACTATCTTTTTTTTCAAAATTTGAAATTTTAGTACTTATTTCAGAAGTTATTAAAGAAAAAATCATATCTTTATCATCACCACGACTGAAAACGTAATTAGTTATTTGGAAGTCGAATGTGTTACGTAAGTTTTTAGTTAGCTGTATAAAGTCTGCATTGAGGATAAAATTTACTTTTACAATAAAAAGATCTATGATACATCGTTCAAGTAAAGTAAATACGACATCTTTGATTTCTTTTAAAAATAATTCAGGTGTTTGAAAAGGTTGTGGATTGTTGTCAATAATGGTATCAGATTTAATTCTATACGTAATAACTCTATTTCCGAAAGCACTTTCAACTATTTTAACATTTCTTAACTCTGAATCATTCTTTAAAGAATTATTTTTATGTGTATTACTTTTCAAATGGTTACTCAAAAATTTTTTTTTTATCGACACATTGCACTGTGAACATTTAATTGTATCATAACTTTCTGTACTCACAGTTTGAAAAAACACTGATGATGTGGATGGTGCTTCAAGATGTATTCTTTTTGCAGTTGAGTCTTCTTCTGTTGTTATCACAGATTCTGATTTTCTTTTTCCTTTTCCAGTTTGTGATATATGAAATTCCTGGTTGAATTCAGATGACATAAAATCTAACGACACTTCCTCAGCAAGCACCACGAGTTCCGAATTATATAAGTCACAGTTTAATGTATCCATGGTGTATCACTATTAATCTTTATATTTAACACAAGGATTCTTGAATACGCACTGTTTTACTAGATAGATTGTACTACACAATAGTTCATACACTATCAAAACTAAATTAAGGTAGAAGTCTCTGTGTATCTTCACTACTTCAATTATTCATGAAGTATTTAGCACAATCTTCGGTAGCAGCGAGCTGTTTAGTTATATCGTATATGATATCACGTACATTGTTTAAATTCTTGTCCCCATCGTTTGCTGTATAATATTTTACACGCAGCTCGGCATGTTTCCATAGCTCCGTCGGTGCAATTTCTTTAGTCTTCTTCAGATCGTAAATTTCAATTTTTATGAGGTGGGATGCATTATCTCCATCGTCATTGTTTGTAGAGATATATGCTGTACCCCCGTTTGATAAGCGTCCAACAGTAGATGACTTTTTGGAGGCCTTCTTCTTCTTCTTCGATTTCTCAAAGAATTCCTCTATGTCTTTCTTCCTTTTTAGTAGAATGGCGTTCTTTACTTTGTACTCCAGAGTACCTTCTTCGTCACTGCGCTCATCCTCTTCCCCTGGATAGTAAAACTGTTTATATGTATTATCTAGAAACTGAAACAATATAAAATATCTTTTTGAAAAATTTGACATGGACACACGAATAAAAAAGTATAAATGTAATTAAGAACACTATTTGAAATATGATAATACTTACAGCCATAGTAACCACAACGTATGAACAGCACACTGTAATGTATGAAGAATACTATGATATTCAGTTATCAAACTTGTACTTTGGTCTTTTTATTATAGTGTACTAACTTATCCACTGTTGACTACAACGTTTTAACTGAGTTTAGTGAGAGAGAGGGCTCTCTTTTATACACAGCGCATATCTCGTTGCTTTTAGAAACGTAGTAATGATATCCTCAGATAATTTACCTTCAGATAGCGAACCAATTTGTTTGAATTGTAAGCTAAATACGTCAGATAACTGAACTTTTTTGTTGTATTCGATAACCACAAATCCCTACCTACTTAGTCATATTCCCAGATAACAGAAATTTTGCTTATAACGAGTGGTCATTACTTTAGATGACACATACATTTTTGTTTTTTTTTGTTTTAGATAGCGACTGACTCGTTCTAATTGTTTGCTGACGACCTTAAATTTAAAGTTACTATTACAGATGCAACCCTGATTGTTCGTAGAGCACGAATTAATCCAACTGTGTTACTTGCACATCAAAAAGTGTTATCATCTACGACAGCTAAATATCCTATCACACGAGCTGAAGTTAAAGTTTTAACGATACCATCAGGTGTTCAGGGTAAAACTCTTGATAACATATTCCTTGGTCAAGTACCTAAACGGTGTATAGTTGGTTTTGTGAATAATGCAGCATTCAATGGAAATCTCTCTAAAAACCCATTTAACTTTGAAAATTTTGATATTAGTACATTTTGTTTATACATAGACGGACAACAAATACCTTCAAAAGCTTTACAACCATCATTTGGGAATAATATTTTTACTTCTAGTTATCATACGTTGTTCTCGGGTACAGGTATACATTTCCTTAATGAAGGCAACGGGATATCTAGAGATCAATATTCCAAAGGGTTTTGTCTGCTAGCGTTCGATTTAACACCTGACTTATCAGCGAATGCTTCTAATCACTGGAACCTTATAAAACATGGTAGCGTAAGAATAGAAGTTCGCTTTGATACGGCTTTAACACAAACTATTAATTGTATTGTCTATGCAGAATTTGATAATGTTATAGAAATCGATAAAAACCGTAACATTTCTGTTGACTATAGTAGTTAAGTAAACTTAAATGTTTTTAAAATTAAGTGTGTATTAGAATTAAGCGCGTATTAGAATTAAATATGTTTTAGAAATAAGTCTGCATTATTGTATATTGATCCTTTCAATAAAATATATTCACACAAAGTATTTCTTTGTTTTATTAACAATGTGTTTGTATATATTATGTTACCGTGAATGTTCGAAATGCAGTGTATGTTAAGATACTCTGTCATAGACCAGACCAATTTGGTCAATGTTCATTATGAGTGAAATTATTATGCGCGGGAGCGAGCAAAGGGAGCTCGTACGTCATGTTACACAGTTACAGTTACAGTTAAAACAAAAGTTTTTGTAGACCCTATAATATGTTAAATTATTGTTGATCTCATTATTTGCTTATAATCTACGAGCCTGATAACATCGTAACGCGATCATGAATACATTAGAAATACGGAGATACTTGAGACAAGTGGATTCAAAAAGTGAATGTAATGTTTATGCCGCAAATCGCTTGCCGATTCATGTAGATATGCCTACATATATCATAAGCAACTTAGATAGCGACAATAAGCCTGGTTCTCACTGGGTTGCTATACACATAGACGCGAATGGAGTTGGTCAGTACTTTGATTCCTATGGTAGAGCACCCACAGGTTTCCATCGTACGTTTTTAGATCGAAATTGCAGAGTATGGAATTACAACACTAATCGAATCCAAAACGATTACACTCCAGTATGTGGCGAATATTGTTTAATGTATTTATACTATAAACATTATGGTATGTCATTAGCCGATTTCCAGCACCTGTTCACTAACAATACGCTGTATAACGATATCATACTAAGTAAGTTATTCAAATATTGTTTTGAAAATAATAAAGAACATTAGTACTGCGAAAGGACTTTTTTTTAAATCATATACATACCCGTTTACATCATAGGTTTAGTCATCATTGGCTATGACGCAGACATTGACAAAAAAGACAACAGACCCGAGATAACATTGAGCGACGACGGCTGGTCGTTATCAAGGGTCGGCCGTTATCAATTGTTCGTCAATTACCTCAGATTACGTTTCTGTAACTTTGTAACGGTGCGTCGTACGCGAAAACGGATTAGCGCAATCGACTCAGCATGGCCGAAAACCCCCGAATAGACACCAAACTTTTTTTTTTTTTTTTTTTTTTTTTTTTTTAGCCGTGACGGCCACCCTGAAGCCGAGAGACAGGGCATGGCGGGGGGAGGGAATGACAGGGGGGAGGTGGTGGTTTGGAGAGTTGGTCTAGTCTCCGGGAATACCTACTACTTTTGTCAAAGAGGCGTGATGTAACTAAAGTAGGGACAAGATAATAGGTCACTTTTGACAGATGTCAGTTTTATATTCATAGTGAGGTGACCTGCTTAAAAACATGGATTAAATGAATGAATCGAATGAATCGATACAGACTTGAAACATTTGTGAATTTTAAAAATGATCATGCGAATCCCTGTCCCATTATTATTTTTTCTTTCATAAATTAAAGGAGCAAAATAAGACAAGTACCTAAGTAATTTAACAAAAAAATTGCTTTTATTCACTTGAACTATCGGAACTGCTATCTTCATCACTGCTGTCAGCACTCAGAGATATTATTAATTCATTTTCAATAATATTGTCTATTCTCACATCTCGTTCAAAATCTTGTAAAATTATTTTCTTTGTCTTCTCCACGACTTTTCGCCAGTCTTCTGTAGTGACTTCTGCACATGCAGTTTGTAGCAGAGTCATCATTTTAGCAGTACTGAAGGGTGGTTCAGTATTGTTCCGCGCTGCATGACCCTTTATTTGTGCCCAAATAAGCTCGATGGCGTTATACTGGCAATGGTAGGGAGGCAATCGAATAACTTCGTGTCCATGCTCTAGGGCTAGTTCATCGATTACATAGCGGAGCTTGGACGGCTTAGTTGCTTTTACCAGATTTAACAACTCAACTTTTAATAAAGTTGGACTTGCCTCCACACCATTTCTTACCAGCCACGAGACAATTTCTTGCTTTTTATTTGCTTGAGTTGGTGGTTTATCAACTTGTACAGAATGATACGGAGCATTGTCCATTAAAATTTTCGATGGGTTTTCTAAGCTGACTAGCAGCTTCTCAAACCACTTTTTAAAAACATCAAAGTTCATTTCCTCATGGTAATCTGTTGTAGTTTTAGAGGCGAATGCGAGGAGGCAGACTGGAATAAAACCTTGAGAAGCTGATCCCGCGTGACATATAATAAGTCGGGCTCCTTTTCCCGATGGAACTTTTGAGGTGGAGGCCGCTGTATCATCGGTCCATGTCCGCGCAACCGTATGGTTCGCATTCAACCATGTTTCGTCAATAAACACGACATTGTCCCAATCCGTAATTTTATTTACCTGACGTAAGAATGTTATTCTCTTCAAAATAATATCGTAGCGTTCTAGCAGGATTTTCCGCTTGTCAGATTTTTTAAATCTAAAGCCAATCGATTTCAAAACCTTTGATAGAGACGATTTGCCTCCAAAAAATAAGCCTGCGCCTTTTAACGAACTCAATAGCTTTTCCCGTGTAGGATATTCTTTTCTCGAGTAATATCCATAAATGTGGTTGCGAATTGCAGCAGCATCAAAATTATCAACGTCAACAATTTTCTTGTCCCTCTTTCGTTTTTTCGGTGTACGTAAAGTATTATCTTCTGAGCCTGATGGTCCGTATTTCTCTTTCAGAATTTGAGTTACTGTCTTCTTCCCTATTCCCAATGCTTCGGCAACGCGTTCTCTCGGTGGTTTCAATGGTAAAAGAGGCCCATCGTTAACTGATTCACGTCCAAAATAATTGTACAATTTCAGCACTAGTTCGCGAGATTGACTGTTTAGAGTTTTCCCCCGTTTCGACATAGTAAGACTGTAATGTTTTTCTTGTTTAATAATCGTTAAGCAATCGGAGTCCAATTTATAGCCAGGTAAACGTAGTCAGTAAGATCAGTTCAATGAAAAAGCCGGATCAGAAGAAAATAACAGAGAGCACACCAAAAACGCACAGTCACTTCGCACAACAACAAAAGACTGCGTCATCATCATGTTATGGCGACATGACATGCGTCATCGACAGGCACTGGTGTTGCCAGCAACATCCACCTAAATTGCACCCAACATCAATGACCTTTCTATTTAGTTATTTTTTTGTATTTTTATAGTTAGTTAAAAGAATAATAAATATGTATAATTAGGTTTTATTATAATCACAACGTGGTTATAAATTTATGGTGATTTTTCTTCACAAGTAATCATTGCATTCGATTCAACTTACAATCCTATCAGCTTTCGATTTTTAGAGTAACATCCCTAGTGTTTAAAAAGAAAAAGGGTTGACTGACGCAACATTGTAACGACGTTCAGTTCTTTAGATCAGAAATTGTTTATTATGTTTAGAATGGTTTATTAGTGAAAGCAAATCGTAAAATTACTCGTATCGGTCATTATTACAATAAATATGTAAACGTAATTGAAAAAAGTTAAGCAATTGTGCAGTTCTTATTTTATGCCCGCCGTTACAAGGTTACGTTGTTGAATTTTGATGAAATGTCAAAAGTGACCTATTATCTTGTCCCTACTTTATATGACTGTATAGTTGTCGACATATTACCTTGACTTCAAGTCGCGAGAAAAACGAGGCCCTGGCGCATCAATATTAATTTGATATAATCCATAATTGGTAATATTATAATATATGTATTTGTGAACAGATTCGGATATATTATTGCGATTCTTTAAGGTATTCGCGTAGGTATACGGGATGGAGTTCTATCAAGTACTTTAGGTCCCAAACCAACTTCACTTGTAGCCCTAACAATTATTGTGCAGGAAGTTACCTGATTATTTGATTTTAAATTTCATTTATGTAATACTGCCACGAATTCCTGAGAAAAAGATTTTGTGAGATAAACAAACAGAAAACCCAAAAAGAGATCTTATAAGATGTGGTGTATAAGTGATTTTCCCTTTTGTGGCACGGACCCTAAAAATAAGGCTCATAGTCAAACATTTTCCGTGATAGGCGTGAAGAAAAAAGTGTTTTTTCAATGGACAGGTAAAATATTAGTTTATGTCGAGTGGGGTATCCTCGTAACCAATATTATTTTTAATTTACCTTATCCATTATCAATTATATATCATTACCTTTGATATAATATAGATGTCTGCCACCTAAGTGGTATAAAAATATAGATTCTAGCATCTTTGCTATAACAACATCCTTAGAAGTAACTAAATTAATTATTTACATTGATTTCTGCACCTAAGATGACGGGTACTCGTATTTTTGCCATTCTGTTGATTTAAATTTGACATCAAAGGCTGTGATGTGGCATTACACATACAAACATCTCTAACATATATTTTCTCATTTCACAAATTCTTACATCACATATCCTATCTAATAAATCCTATAACACAAATCAAACAACAAAAATCCAATGATAATTTACGAAACGATTATATGTGGGACAATTTGAAACACAAAATGTGCCTGCTAAGGTCTCTGATACAAAGAGCTTAGTGTAATGAGAAGTCAGTCGCTGACAATTTGTTAAATCCGGACGAATTCAACGCTTGGAAGGAATTTGTGGAATATACAAAGTGATAGATAGGACTGGAGGGATAAAGGGATTTTAAAGGGTTAAGGTTGGGAAAAGTGATATAACATTGAGAATAAAAGCGTAATATGTATCAGATTGTTGAAAATATAGATACGTGTAATAAAGAAAAGTTAAATGACAGTTCAAACATTTTGTTTTGGAATTCTATACATAAAAAAGGCGGTCAAGTGCGAGTCGGACAAGTATACGTGGGCTAAGCTACATAAATCGTAATCGTCTCTAGGAGATAGGACACGCGGTATTTCCGCCCAATTGAGCATTCCGACTGCGGAAGTACCTCCGCCCTACAGAATACCGCGGTTATAATAACTTCGTGTTGTGTTCCCAGAGGTGAGTAGGGAAGCCAGAGCTCACTGGAGAATTTATGCTGTCAGTGGCAAGACTAAAGGCTTGTCCTGCTTTGTCCTCTACACTGGCGGCAAAGAAACTTTGTGCTTACAGAGTCGGCAGCGCGAGTGTGTCTTCTCTGGTGTTACACACGTCCATAGGCCACGGTAACTACTTTCCATCAGGTGGGTCATGCGTTTGTCTGCCACCACTTTATTTAAAAAAAAAATATTGTGAATGTGTTGACTTAGAAATTCCATTTTTGCACAGTTGCAAGACGTTATAAACCTGAGTATGTGGTATTAATTTCAACTTGATACCTTCAAACATTTTTGAGAAAAAGGTCTTGACAGACAGGCGAGACGGACAACACCCTAATAATAGATTTAAGGTACAGTCAGCATCAGATCTATGTTGACTAGCAAAGTACTCAAAATAATCTTAATACCAAAATTCCAATTTTATATTAACTATCACAATGCTCGAATCGTCGTAAGCACCCAGAGTGGTCAAAACATCATAGCGATCAATTCTCCATAATAATGTAAGATGAGATTGATATCTGCTAGCAGGTCGCTCAATGGTATTTATTTATTAGTAATTAGCAATATAAGCTTACGTCCTAAACCAAAGCATTTATATCCTATAGATTTCATCAGGCATTACACTAGATTGCATTTATATTCATTACAATTAAAAATACTTCGTCAAATACTCGTAGGTAATTAGGTAAACAATCATTCAATCAAATCAAATCAATCAGCCCACCGCAGTCCACTGCTGGACATAGGCCTCTCCCAATGTGCGCCATTTTCTCCGATCCTCCGCCTTCCGCATCCAGTCTGTCCCAGCCACCTTTTTCAGGTCGTCCGTCCATCTGGCTAGGGGGTGTCCTACCTTTCGTTTACCTTCTCACGGTCTCCACTCTAGGACTCGATTGCTGCAACGGCCATCGGTCCTTCGATAAACGTGGCCAGCCCCCTGCCACTTCAACTTGCTTATTCTGTGGCCTATGTCGGTAACTTTAGTTCTCTGTCGGATAACCTCGTTCCGAATTCTATCCTTCAGAGGAACTCCAAGCATAGCTCGCTGCGCGACTTTTAAGCTATGGACCAGCCCCACTGTAAGTGTCCACGTTTCGGCACCGTAAGTCATAACAGGTAGGACGCACTGTTCAAAGACCTTTGTTTTAAGGCATTGCAGTAGGGGTGAAGAGAAGACTCGACGTAGTTTGCGAAATGCTGCCCAACCCAGTTGGATCCTTCTGGCTAGTTCTTTCTCGAAGTTGTTTTTACCGAGCTGGATAACCTGCCCCAGGTAGGTATATTTTTGAACAACTTCGAGCGTCGCCCCTTCGATGGCCATCGGTCTCGGTGCAACATGTTCGTTGAACATAATTTTGGTTTTATCCAAGTTTACATCGAGGCCGACGCGTCGAGAAGCTCCATCTAGGCTATGCAGCATCTCGCCCAGTTGTTCCAACGATTCCGCTACTATGACGATGTCGTCGGCGAACCGAAGATGTGAGATGTACTCACCGTTAATGTTTATACCCCGCCCAGTCCAATCCAGAGTCTTGAAGACGTCCTCCAGTGCGTTGGTGAATAGATTGGGGGATATAACATCTCCCTGTCTCACTCCACGCTGGAGGTTAATAGGTTTCGTCTTCTGGTTTTGGAGCTGGACGGACATTGTGGCAGTGTCATACAAGCATCTCAGCACCTCGATGTATCGCCAATCGACACGACACCGCTGCAGGGCATCCAGAACTGCCCAGGTTTCAATGGAGTCGAAGGCTTTTTCGTAGTCCACAAACGCCATACACAGCGGTAGATTGTATTCTTAGGCCTTTTCTACAATATGTTGAACAGTATGGATGTGGTCCACGGTGCTATAACCTTTTCGAAACCCAGCTTGCTCCGGTGATTGGAACTCGTCGAGCTTACCCGCAAGACGATTTGTGACGGCTGGGAATAGCGGGACCGCCGGGAACTGGGGGCCTTTTGTTATGGCGTCTATTCATCTGGACGGGTTTAGCCTTCTATTGCCACGCTGGCCAGACGGGTTGGCAAAGGGTTTGTTCTCGAGTTTTCCTTCTCTCACGTCTTTCCGACCTCGGCAGAATATCGGCCAGGAGCCGCAACTCCTCCCCTAAATTTAGGGAGGAGTTGCCGCTTCTGTTGCCCAGGGTGCACCGCGTGGAGGTTTTCTAGCCCGCACTCCATTCAATAATTCAATCATTCAATAAAAATTAAAATATATGTGCTATACAACACAAATCTATATCTATCTAAGCGAGCAGATAGTTCAAAATTTTCTTTACATAACGACACATTTATATGGATACAAATGTCATTAAATGAAGCAGGAGCCGGCTACTCTCTTCGTTTTATGACACTTCTACTCTCTTCTATTTCTATGGACCAGACTGATGTGCGGTCGGATGTCACGTCGCGACTACGACGTTTCGTCGCTTGCTACGAATGTTCTACGACATATCGCCGTCGACTGCTGCTTTAAGCAGCCAGCTACGAACTCATACTTTTGGTGTATAATGTAGTATAGATCTACGTAATATGGAATAAAGTTCTGGAGTCAGCATCATGCTCTATTTAGCGTCACACTTATTGGTAAGATGATCATGTTAAGTGAGTAATGCAAATAATTAAGGTATTTAGATATTATTGTAATCTAGAATTGTATTTTAATTATCATCTTTGAGAAGCTAGAGTTTAGCAAATAATGCTCAATCACGAAGTTGAGTAATTTAGAAAACAATGAATTCTTCATTAATAAAGAAAATATAACTCTTTATTGCACACCAAACATAGGATACATACGATGGATACATACGTGTTAGATAATAATAATAATATAATAATAATCATTTATTGACCAAAAGTACTTAAATCTAGTTACATATACGCTGACTACCAAACTAGATCTGTGTGTGTGTCTGTCAGGTGAGTGTGTCTGTGTACCTACGTTAATAAGTGTCACCTACTTAACTTAAAGTATGGGTTTGATATAATTTTCTGTTGTTGAGTAGTTCAATTCGGTAAGTTCAGAGAATAAAATTCTTTTCAGGGAAAACCTACTTTTTCTTATTATGTCTTTCGATTTACTATTTTTTTTGTATATGAGTTGACTAAGAAAGGGATATTGGCGATGTGCAAATGTTGATCTTGTTATTTTATTAGGGATGTCTGGTCTCCTACTCCTATTGCCCAGAGGCGGTGGAAGTATTATGGAATGAATTTTTAGGACTATATCTCTTATATACAGTTGTCGGACTGTTAATAACTTTGCATCTTTGTATAAAGAATCAGTAGGGTGTAGACGCGGTTTTCTTAACATTATTTTTAAGGTTGCTCGCTGGGCCCTCTCTAGCTCAAGCATGTGGGTTTTTGCTGCTCCTCCCCACACTGGCAGGCAGTATGTTAAAAGCGATTGGCAAAGTGCGGTACATACGTTCAAAACAAGGTTAGTTTCAGCCACGTCCCTAAGGTTCCTAAAGACGGGTATAAGTTTTCTTACTCTTTTTGTTAAAGAAGATATGTGGGGTTTCCAATTAAGGTTTTTATCTATAATTAATCCTAGGTAGTATTATTTACCAAAATAACATAATATTTTTTACATTAATAATATTTACATAATATACATGGAAGTTATCGAAATTAAAATATATATAAAAAAGAATATATATCTAAATAATCCTGCGGGTTCAGGCGTCAAAGAATTCCTCCCCATCGATGTCAACCGGGAAGGTGGCCAGAAGGCTAGCGGCATTGCCACGTTGAATGGCAATACCAATCCTTTGCGCAAGGAATAAACCAGCCCTCTGGTCACGGGTAGCGTCAATTAAACGTTTAGAAATGTCTCTAAACAAAAGACGGGCACTTGGACCCCATGATCCCAGCGTCTCGACCCCAAACGGCTCAAATATGTAATTACCACTTATATTACTATACTTGCGCCGTTTGAGGATCTCTGCCGACGCAGCAGCAGCGCAGGCGCAGTTTGCAGTCCCTGGAAGGTGTGAAGGCGCAAGGGTGTCAGCACATGTGGCATTGTAGTTGCACAATGGGCGGTCTTATCGCGGTGGGCGATCTCGTCCAGACAAACAGTATATGGACTATACTGCCAGTAATCAGAGTATTTTGCAGTGTACACTAAATTGTAATTATTTAATATTTGTATCTAGATAGCATTTAGAGAACAGAAGTGAAGAAGAATAAGAGATGATATTATTTCATGGAATAATTACCTAACTAAATATAGATACATAAATACATACATAAAATATATACCATATATAAACAAACATATACCATAGCTACACCATGTTGAATATATATTTTATAGATATACTACATACAAATAGACACTATACAATATATACAAAAATGGAATAGAAAAAAGAGGGAGACTGTAATTTTAGGCATCGAAAAATTCCTCCCCATCGATCTCTACTGGTACCGTGCCCAAGAGGCTGGCGGCATTACCACGCTGAATGGCGATGCCAATTCTTTGAGCGAGGTAAAGGCCAGCCTTATGGTCACGGGAAGCGTCAATTAGTCGCTTCGCTATTTCTTTGGATAGCGCGCGCGCGCTTGGACCCCACGGACCCAACGTTTCGTAGACACGTAACACGTAGAATAGACACTAATTACATAATTTACAGTTACTAGAAGAAAAAAAGAAAAGTAATCTGTGGTAATAGATCTTTTCTTAAACTTAGAAACAGCAAGGAAACAGCTTTAGTTTTCTGAAACCTGTCACCGGGATCCAATTAGGGTTGTCCTAAACCTTAAGCTACTTATCCTTGTTATAACTTGTCCAAGTTGTGCGCCACAGATTATTCAGAAATGCAAAATTTTTCCAAACACCTGCAACAAGGCTGAAAACAAGACGAAATTTTATTGTAATATAAAACTTTTTTCTTATTTTGTGAGTACAAAATCTAAGACATATATATGTTCATGTTCATGTATATTCCCAGCTAAAGGTATGAATAATAGTTAACTTGCATTACGCGCAAACACATCATAATAACACAGTAAAAATCAATTAAGATAGAAAAAAAATTAATCAGTACAGGCATAATTCGAACCCGCCTGAACTGAATCATTTTGTTTTTCTATCTTAATTGATTTCAATAGTAATGATACTAAATGCTTTAAAATTTCATTCATTAATTGTGAAAAGTTAGAGTTTGATAGTAATTTATGTAAGGACATTCGGCTAGCGTGAACTTTGAAGTGCAGTAACTGGTAATTGACAAATAAGCAAAGGTATGTGAGATAGCTAGGCAAACACGTCATAAAGTATCTTCTTTCAATTATATTCTATAATATTATTGAAATCTAAATAATATCTATATAATATCTATTTAAGTTTAGTCGGTAACTACACCATATCTTTTGTTGTTATAACATTACTGTCCATCCCAAGGTTGCCTGGAAGAAATCGCTTCAGCGATAAGGCCGCCCATTGTACATTGAACTGTATAGATGCTACCTACTTGTCCTACTGTAAATCTGTTGGTGTACAATAAAGAATTATCTATCTATCTATCTATCTTTGTCATGTCATCCATTGCAAATATAAGTTTATAAAATCAAATTGTGCGTAGGTACTGATGGCACAGAAACTCTTCACTCTTACAGGGTCGGCAACACGAGTATGATACTGTTGTGGAGAGATCAGAGGAACTAAATAACTAAAGATGGATACCCCTTTGCTGGTGATATTCGTTGCCGAGGAAATGGTTGCTCACGAAATAATGGAATCCGAGGCCGTGGCCCCCAACGATTTCCAATCCTTCGCATAGCGAGGGCGCTCCGCGAAGCTTATGAAGTCCCCACTAAGCTTTTGCGTTTCTTGGCGAAGCTAGGCTGGCTGCTCTAGCCATTGCTCTTCACGCACAACGGCCCAAGTAAAGAGGCTAGGTGCGGACAAAAGAGTCCTCTTTCCATTTCATTCCCCTGGTGTTGCATACGTCCATAAGCCACGGTAACCACTTTCCATTAGGTGGGCCGTGTACTTGTCTGCCACCTAAGTTGTATAATATAAAAATAAATGGTGACTTTTCTTTAATTTCTCGTTTTAGGAGATAAAAAGATTAATTTCCACAAGAGTACCTACGAAAGCTTCTAGGATCATACAAATAAGGGGTATCACTGCGAAATTCATTTATATGTCCCTTTATTTAAGACTAAAGTCTTTAACAACGGTATGTATCTGTTTATGCTAAACTGCCTAAAAAGGATCAGAGCTTTGGACATTCCAATATCTCTATATCCTTAGTCTGTTATATTACTTGTAATATAACAGACTAAGGATATAACCCTTCCCTAATACTCAATATTGAATTACGTAACTGTGAACGTTACAATGTTACCATATCAAGATAAGTTTAAAGTAATAATTTTTGTGCGAAAATTACTGTAACATTTCTACGACTTAAAGGGGGATTTCCCGATCACACTAATGATAATGTCTGACGTGCTACACTAAAGCTACAGTAAAGTACAGCATGAGAGTTTATATAAATTGATTAGTGTCGTTCCACTTGTCTCCACATCACCACTCAAAGGCAGGATCAGGCACTGTGAGCCATGATAGGTGTTGTGAAAATTTATTTTATATAAATTTCGTTTTTTTTTCATACTTCATTTCAAGCCTGGCGTATCAGGTCTGGGTCTCTATCCTATTCCTACCTTCTGGAGAGTGCCAGTAAACCAGTTGTGTGTAGTTCCTTGAGCAAGTATAAAATGCAGTTAGCCGATGGTTGAACTTCTATACCGCTTGTCCCTATGAGATTCCAAGCTAAAGAAGTATAGTGCTGCAATGCAGTGAGTCGGGACGAATTCCAGGTAGTGACTGATTGCTGAGTAGATTGAAACGAAAGAAATGTTATTTTTGGGGAAGTTTATAGGGTCAGTTCGTCTGTTCGCTTTAGACGCTTGAATGGCCACAGTCGTCACTACAGACTTATAGTACACTTTTTGAGCCCAGGAATATTGGAAGGCTGAGGACGTCCATTACTGACGTATGACCATATCGCAATGGTGTTGCTGTTGATTGTTCCTAAGCTTTACAGTATAAGTCATAAAATGTTTTCAAATTCAAAGCGCTAGAAGTTCTTTGTATAACATGCTTTAGTGTTATTTACCCTAACAAAAATGAACTAGTTACTTTCATCCCTACTTATATGGGACAAGACAATGCTGAGATCACACCCGGAAATATTAGAACCCACATCACAGACATAAACAACATGCCTTGGGTTAGTAAACAATGTGTTAACAAGTAAAATGGAACGTTATTCCATGATGATAAGGTTCAAAAGATGCTTCCCTCTTCAATGTTATTATAACCCATTAAACCCATATTTGAGTTCTTATTTGATAGTACATAGGTTACACTAAAAGTTTCCGGAACTGGCCACTTACATAAACAATATTTAAAAATTTATTACAACATTTGAAAATAGAACTCTTTGGCTGTAGAATACAGTTTGTTTCATCTGACTGTCTTTTGTTTTTACCTTGTGGCGCCATTTAAAAAATTGTGTGTCTGCATCAACATGGATTTAACTCGGGAAAATTTTCGTAGTATGATTTTCTACGATTTTAAGTGTAATTTGACGGCTCAACAGAGCATCGCTCGGCTTGAAACAGCTTTTGGCGATGAAGCTCCATGCAAGACGACTGTTTATAGCTGGTTTGCAGAATTCAAGCGTGGTCGTATCAATCTCAGTGACGAATCTCGCGATGGTCGGCCGTCCACCGCTGTGACCAACAAAAACATCGATGCTGTGCGCCGTATGATTGAAACAGACAGGCATGTGACCTACCATGAAATTCGCGCATCCTTAGAAATAGGCATGAGTCAAATACAATCAATCCTACACAAACATTTGGGTGTGAGAAAGCTGTGCTCGCGGTGGATCCCACATAACTTGACCGAGGATCAAAAAACGGACCGCGTCACTTGGTGCAGTGCCATGCTTACCAGATTCAACGAAGGTGCGTCAAATTTGGTGTGGGACATAGTAACAGGTGACGAAACATGGATTTATTGCTACGATCCCAAAACAAAGCAGCAATCGAGCGTATGGGTCTTTCAAGATGAGCCGAAACCAACCAAAGTGGCGCGCGTGAAAAGTGTTTCTAAGCGGATGATTGCTTCTTTTTTTAATAAAACTGGACACGTGGCTACTGTTGCTTTAGAAAATCGTCGTACTGTGAATAGTGACTGGTACACGACCATTTGTTTGCCGGAGTTATTGACGAACTCCGTAAAAATAACCGTAAACGCCGTATCATCCTGCACCACGACAATGCTAGTTCTCACACGACCAGACAGACAAACGACTTTTTAAAGGCGAAAAATGTAGAACTCATGAGTCATCCTGCATACAGTCCCGACCTGGCACCTTGTGACTTTTATCTGTTCCCAAAAATTAAGAACCAATTACGCGGCCAACGATTTTCATCACCAGAAGAGGCTGTCGAGGAGTATGAAAAACACGTTTCAAAGGTCACTACAGAGGAGTGGCACAAAAGTTTTCAAAACTGGTTTGACGTTTAGACGCCAAGGGAGATTATTTTGAAAAACAATAAATTAATTTTGTACCTTTAATAGTATTTTTTCATATTCATTCCGGCAACTTATAGTGCGCCCCACGTAAAACTTTTATGCACCTGCAATTTCAGAGACTTGAGAATTTTCGAACTAGTTTGAGATCACTATCTAACCTTTTATATGTCAGTAATGTTCTTATTGTCTTGTTGCGAAAGTATGTTCCACGGCAATTTAATGTAAACGTTATTGGACTAGTTTACTTTTAGTTGCAAGATTAGAAGAAGATTGTGTATTTTTTATGGATCTCGTTGACTGCACCCTGTTTGAGGTTGTAGACGTGTCATTCAGATAGGATTGGACAGAGTTTGAACGAGTGAGGTCAAAGGAGGCAGGGCACGGCGGTATTTCCGCCCAACTGAGCAGACCGACTGGGTAGGTCCTACAAAATACCGCGGTTATAATAACTTCGTGTTGTGTTCCCAGCAGTGAGTAGGGTTGCCAGAGCTGTCAGTGGGATGACTAAAGGCTTGTCCTGTTTTGTCCTCTACACTGACGGCACAGAAACCTGTGCTTACAACTTACTCGGCAACGCGAGTGTGACTTCTCTGGTGTTACACACGTCCATAGGCCACGGTAACCACTTTCCATCAGGTGGGCCGTGCGCTTGTCTGCCATCTAAGTGGTATATAAAAAAACGCACGTGATTTAGTGAATTCTGAGTCGTGTAATTTCTATTGTATTCGAAATTTGTATTGATACAAAATTCCAGTGTGTGCCACATGGTGTCACAAAATGAGTTGTCTGTCTCTTATGATATCGAACGTAGGGACCGAAATTACGCGACTCACAATTATAAAAATTACGCTTGTTGTGCACAATAAGTAATACCTCACAATTAT
This sequence comes from Eilema griseolum, assembly GCA_963662185.1. Taxonomy (NCBI): domain Eukaryota; kingdom Metazoa; phylum Arthropoda; class Insecta; order Lepidoptera; family Erebidae; genus Eilema; species Eilema griseolum. The sequence goes on from OY759252.1 coordinate 12,615,827, forward strand.
GTGCTAACTTCCTATTTTCCCTTCGTATTTGTATGAATTTTCTACTTTATATGTCTATTTGTGTGTTATACTATATGTATATCAGTATATGTTGATAATACTTTGTGTAAAGCCGTATTTAATATAATTTTACTTATACTTCTCACTCTTTTTTTGTTTTAATAGACTATCAATTTTAGTTTAGCCGATAACTACACCATATTTTTAATTTTATAACATTACTGTCCATCCCAAGGTTGCCTGGAAGAAATCGCTTCACGATAAGGCATAATAATTGTACATTGAACTGTATACATGCTACCTACTTGTCCTATTGTAAATCTGTTGGTGTACAATATAGAATTATCTATCTATCTATCTATATTGTTTAGCTTCAGCGTAACTCACTTACAAACTCGTCAGAACAGTCGCTATAGTTAAAGAAGCTGTGTCTCTGCGTATCTGTTAAGACTAAGATATTATTGACGTCAGGACTCCGATTGCTTATGAATCTGTTGAGAGCGTCCAATAAAATTACTGTGCTGAGCCGCCGTCTAACCTGAGAAATTGATGAAATTATCGAGTACTCTTCACAAATTTATAAATAGAAATTCCAATAACATTTCGCCCAAACTTGATAATTCAACACAAAATTGGTTTTATATCAATTACACAGAACGAAAACCGAAATTACACTCCAATTTCTACCATCATTAATCTTTTTGTTTTATAATAAATCAACACATTTCAAAACAATAACAAGAATAACTTATCAACCTCTCAAATTGATTGATATATTTAATGAAATATGTCTTGGTGAGGCACAAAGACAGAATGAATCATTTATATTATTTGCAAATATTCAGAGACCCTTTTCTGAATTTGGTTAAAATTCAGTCACGATATTATAGAATGCTACGAGTACCAGCTTATTTAAGGAACATGGAATATTGTGTTTTCAATATTGTTTGATCTGAATATATAGAACTATCCTTCCCAAATTATAAATTAGAGTTTGCATGTACAGATGGTTGAATGTTGCCCCTTGCATAGCATTCGACTTATATGCAGGGGGCGCGGGTTCGATTCCCGCTCAGTGCATATATATGTATGCATGAATATGTATATTTGCATTAGTCTGGGTGTTTCTATGTATAATATGTACGCATTCTAGATCACATAACATAAGCTAGTTAAGCTATGCTTACCATGAGTCTAGATAGAGTTGTGTAGAAAATCGTGGAAAGTCGTAAAATAACTATCGGTTCGGTCGGAAAAAGATCTGGCTGGAATTTGGTACAGGGATAGATTATAGTCTGGAGCATATATATTTGTTGTATATTTTTTAAAGCCCAAAAATAGGCTACCATGGTTTGTGGTAACAGCATCAAACTTCCACGCGGGTAATAGCTGCTTAGGTATAAATCAGTCAGTTGGCTGCTAGAGTATACTCATGCAAAGGTGTTGCTTAAGTGTGACGAAGCAGAGGATATGCCAGATTAAAAGACATGGCCGGGGTGCGAGGGATATGCCTGCCAACCTCGCCTCCGGCAACCAACAACAGTCGTCGGTTCTCCGACATAAACTCCGCCACCGGCTTTTTGGTGTTATTTGTGGTGATTTTTGCACAATTAAAAAAAAGGTGTAATGAAGTAAAAACGTCCACAGCATTATACATATACGTAATCTGCTGTACATATAGTGACATGAAGACACTTTTGAGAAATACGTCAATTGACTGGACCCCACCTAATGGGTAGCTAAGATGCAGTCCGAACTGGCCGCCATTTTATATGCAATCCCTAGAATGGCGGTCCTAAACTTGATTTCAACTTTATCGTACGGTAAATACGGTATATATGTAATGTGTGTTGTGTTTTGCAATAAATGTATTTTCTATTCTTTTCTTTTCTTTCTTTGTAAAGAAAAGAATTGCTGAACTGCTTGGTTCTTTTTCTCCCGACATATAAGTTCTAGGCTTTCTAATTAGTAATGCAAATCGATCACTAACTCTAAATATAACATTATAACCCTGAACTGTGGAAACTTCTTCCTTATTTCGAATATGAGTTCCGATGTGGTAACCATGCAACACAAACGGCACGCAATGTTACTTGTATACAGACCTGGCACTACTTACGAACAAACAGTACGAAATTGATTTAATCACTTTAGTTCGTAACATTTTGACCTTGCAAGTAACTCAGCTGTACGAAGATGACGTCGAACAGTTCACAACCCCAACTAAGCATTTCAATAATTAAAATTTCGTTAAGTTTTCATTTAAAAAAGGTACTTTCGCGTAAATAAAATCTTGATTAATACATACTCATTGTGTTGGTAATATACCAGGCCTTTACCTTGGAGTCAATTGACTGCCGGGACCGAGTGTAATGTGCCCTCTGAAGCAAGGAAGCGCTTGTCCTGCTTTGTCTTGCAAACTGATGGCAGAGAAACTGTACTCACACGGTTGGCAGTGCGAGTGTGACTTCCCTGATGCTGCACACGTCCTTAGGCGGTAACCACTTTCCATCAGGAGTGCAGTGTGCTTGTCTGCCACCTAAGTGGTATAAAAAAGCACTCAGATGAATTTTTAGGTAGCGCACTGGTCGTATACAGTAAACGCATATGGCCACGGGCGCTTCAAGAAGCTTTATAAACACACATGTAAAATAATATTGACACTCAAATATATTGATCCTTTGATAAATTCAAGGTATTCAGCGCCAAGATAAAGCAGATTGACGTTAAACAAGATACGTACGTGACTCAACGCTATCTTTTTGTGTATTCGCACACATTTTATATATGAAAGGCGAAATAAAAACTCCACGTAGCTGGTTCAGCTTTGGAACGTGTTGGAAATTGATGTGGCACATGTTTGGGAAATTATGTGTCTCACAATTATAATTTTAAGACTATAGTACCTTTTCCTATTTTACTTTACAACCTAAGTTTGGGGGTTCACGTGTAATAAATGGTATTAATGGACCCCAAAAACCCAAAGACAAAGAAGATAGTGTTCATAGACCGCTTGGGGATCCAAGTATCTTCTTCATCCTAGCGTTAATCCCAGTTGCATTCGAAGTAATCACCTCGTAGTCTGGGGTCCGTTTTACCAGTTTAACTGCGGATTTGTCTGCCACTGACCTCAACTACCCAAGTTTTGGTGGAGTTTCCTGAGTAGCGGCCGCATTTTATATGCTATGAAATGTCTCGTGCCTTATTAGGTGTATCACTCACTATACAGAATGCTAAGTCTGACCTACTAACGCCAGTAGGAAAGCCTACATAAGAGCCTCGTTGTTGTTAGGTGAGATTGACTTAGGCTTCAAAGGTGTTGTTAGGGCCCTGCACACTATACCTGATTAAACTTAAATCTTTTATTAAATAGATCGACCATTATCATTCAGTAATTCATTCTCTGAGCCTTTTCCCAACTTTGTTGGGTCGATATGAAGCGACTGCCATCTAAGCTCCTCAACCAATTGACAAAATCGAAGTTCAGAGGAAGAAGAAAAAGCTCTGCAATTAGACGAGTCGATCTCTTGTTAGCTCCAACTACCCTTAGCGGCTGCTATAGTTGATAGTATCACAACCGGGATTGACAACAGATCAATGCATAGACCAGCACGATTTATAGATCAATCATACTATTTAAAGGCAATTAATGAACTTATAATGAAACATTACTTGTCAAGATACCCTTGTATCACAGATCTATTTAATTAACGACATTGTGACGGCATTGTCATAATCGCCCCGATTAACTGCCTGTTGACATAATTAAGTTACAATCTACAACGTTAATGATAGGACTGGAAGCACGTAGGATTACTTGTTAATTGATATGTTTAGTTCTATGTTTCACTAGAAATATATATTGTAGGTGTATCTACATACATACATATATTCACGCCTTCTTCCCAGTGGGGTAGGCAAAGACTACTGTTTTCCACTTGCCATGATCCTGGCATACCGTTAATCCCAGTCGCATCCGAAGCTTTCACTCCGAAATCTGGGTCTAGCATACCAGTCTAACTGTGGATATGGCTGAACTTTGATATTTGCCATGAAGCAACTGCCGTCTGACCTCCACAGCTCATAAGTGATATCGTAATATTGCAGTTAGACCAGTTATTGAAGTTTTTAGGCCTCCAACTACCCGTAATGACAGAACAACCAGGACCGACGGACTAACGTACTCTACGAAGCATGAATAGACTGCAAATTTTGTTGTCAGCAGCATGAGTGTAACACCTTTGGTGTTGCATACGTCCATAGGCCACGGTAACCACTTCTCATCAGGTGGGCCGTGGGCTTGTCTGCCACCTAAATGGTATAAAAAAATAGCCATATTCATGCGTACTAATATTGACATGTATCGGAAATCAAATCCACGCCACCTGCATAGCAGTTGTGTTCACTACCGCTACTCTACAGAAACTAGCTCTCTCTCTTGTCATATTCACGTGGTAGTTACATGGTGGTTCACGCCAAGCCACAGAGGCTGTCTATTGCACATCTATGAACAAAAAATTCTATTAGGAATCGAGTGTGTCGTTCGCGTAACATTTATTTTAATTTTCTAATCTCTTCAAAATTTTCAAACTTGAAAAAATATTTAATAAAATTTTAAATCATTAAATAATGCTAACTATTGAAATTGATGAAGGTATAGAAAAAAAATAATCAGTTCAGGCGGTATATGTATAGAAGAATTTGGATGGTTTCGGACGAAGGTTCTGTGGCTTAGTGCTCATAGTATTCCCCTTGTAAGGGAAAGATCGCAGTTTCGAATCCCGCCTCAATAAATTTTCTCTATATCTTAATCGTTTTAAAAAAATCTTCTCTTTTCCAGTAATACAATATTTTGAAAAGAAATCCAATATCTTTGTAAGCAAGTGTTCCAATTTGTGGTGCCACAACACGTAGCCTTAACACGTAAAGGACGAACTCGTACCTTTTGAATCAACTCACGTCCGTTCAGAGGCACAATCAAATTATATAGAACTGACTCGATTTTGTTGGGCGGTATGGTGTAAGTTGGAGACGACGGTATAAAAAAAACAATAAGTTAAATAAATAAACGGCCTAACTCTATTTATTCAATGAAATTTTAAAGCATTTAGTAAGCTAACTATTCAAATCGATCAAGATATAGAAAAAAATGTATTGACCCTACTGCAACACCGTATTACTACCAGTTTTCACAATAAATTAATTTAAGTAAGATATAAATATAGGACACGGCGGTATTTCCGCCCAATTGAGCAGTCCGACTGGGGAAGTACCTCCGCCCTACAGAATACCGCGGTTATAATAACTTCATGTTGTGTTCCCAGCGGTGAGTAGGGTAGCCAGAGCTCACTGGAGAATTTGTGCTGTCAGTGGGATGACTAAAGGCTTGTCCCGCTTTGTCCTCTACACGGACGGCACAGAAACTTTGTGCATGCAGGGTCGGCAGCGCGAGTGTGGCTTCTCTGGTGTTACACACGTCCATACGCCACGGTAACCACTTTCCATCAGGTGGGCAGTGCGGTTTTCTGCCAACTAAGTGGTATAAAAAAAAAGATAAGATATAGATTGAATAAGATATAGAAAAGATTAAGGTATAGAGGCCGTCGCCGTAAGACGGATATATGTTTAGAAGAATTTGTATGGTTTCAGGCGAAGGTTCTGGGGTTTAGTGGTCAGAGCGTTCCCTATAAGGGATAATCGCGTTTTCGAATCCCGCCTGAACCGATAATTTTTTTTGTATCTCTTTATCCGTTAACTCAATTTATTTTTTATTGTACAGAATATAAAATGGAAAAAGAGTAAAAGATGACTTTATTTTCAAGAAAAATGACGTTTTATTTGCTTTTAAAAAATATGAACACACACAGGTGCTAGCTACGTCCTTGAAACCCAAGACATTCTCATCTGCATAGCAGTACACCTTCTAAACTACGAGACTCTGGTGCACACTTTCCTCTCAAGGTTGGGAGGTTAGATAGCAGTATTTCCCAAAAAAGCAGCCACACCGTTCAAAAAACTAGAGATCTTCGGGAATTTTGGAGCAACTGCAAACATGCCGTAGAGGACGATGACACACTTAGCGGTTCAATTTCTCTCTTCTTCCCATCTCATTATTTTCCCATGCTATAATTCAAAAATATTGTTAAAATATTAACGTATGTGCATAATGAAATACATCATCAAACACATACCAATATTCCCAACATTATAATAAAAATAATAAACTTTTATTTCTGAATTGCTAAAAGTTCTAAAAAAAATACATAAATGGTGTCCCTTAATTAGAGAGTCTTCGGGCAAAGGCCTCCTTCAACAATATTCCGAAGTAAATATTACGTTATTCATTTAACTTAACTTTAAGTTAAATTTATTCCAGGTAGAGTAAAGAAAGCTATTTTTCACTGTCGCGGTGTTTGCTTACAAACCCACGTGTGACCTTTTAGAGTGTACATACACCAATGCATTATAAAACTGAACTATTATTCACCGTGTGTTTATGCTATGAAAATATGTTTCGCTTGCGTTGCAAAATTGGATTTTGTCATCGTTGGAGTGATTTACTTCTTTTATTTAAAAATTGCCCACGGTTGTTCAACCAAGTGAAAGCACGAACCACAGAAATCTATTCCCTGATAGATTATATGCTATTCCAAGCTATGATATTTCCCTGTGCCAAGTTTCATCCAGAAAGCCAATTCTTGTTATAAAAATCCATTTGAAATTCAATGTCCATCTAATCTCAATCAACCAAATGTTAAAAACGGTATTCTCACAACACAATCTTCAAGATCATTGTACAAAGTCTGTTCGAACAAAGTAGATTATTTCACTAATAATATATATACAAACGATATCTTCGTTGTTGTCTCCTAATATCTAATTTAGTAGCACCTAGTTCAAGGTTCTCTCAAAGACCTCCAAACTTGTCGTCTTATATACCTATTCCTAACCGTTACCGGCTTCCTGCAATTTTGATTAGGATCTTATTATATCTTATATTCTTTGTTAAAAGATAACTTAAATACATAATTATATTCCTAGCTTATTCAACTATTCTAAGTTTCGACCGGGTAGGTACCACCGTGCACTATCGCGAAAAACCCTCCATAGCAATTCAATCTCGGTTGGATTGTGTTCAGGGGTCAGCATGTGCATAGCCGGGCAGAGGTGGTGGTTGTCGCAGCACTAGTGGGACCAGTGGGTCTTGGCGTAGTCTAGTGGGGATGGCGCGGGGCGATGCGCCGAACAGGGAGACCTGTAGAAACGGTGGTGCCGCTGGCCGCCCGCGGTATAGTACAGGGGCCCAACTGGGGTAAACCACCTTGGGAGGCTGCCTCACCAGGCCGCGCATAATCCCGATATGGTTCGTCGTGCCGGTTGGTGACCGGATTTGGGAGCCCGGCGACCATACTCGGGGGGGTACGGGGGCCCTTCCGTTCGGCGCGTCGGCTCTCGCCATGCCTCACATTCATAGATAAAACCAATATCCCGCGCTTTGTCACACGGTGCTGCGGCGGCAATCACTTCTTTTTTCACGCCTTCTCCCACCCAAACTCATGGCAGCGCAATTTACAGAAAAAGGCAACACAGCGGCTCGTCACACTCCCAAAAGCTTGCTATTTGAGGTGGAGTCCACTAACATCTGTGGGCTCCATGCAAACCTCAACGCCGTCCACCAACACCTAGAGACGGCGAAACCTGCCATGTTTTTTCTAACGGAGACGCAAATACACCGCCCTGACGACACGACCTACTTGCTCTACCCTGGCTATGTTCTTGAGGAAAGTTTTCGTGCAAAAGCCGGGGTGTGCGTGTTTGTTAGGGCGGATGTTTGCTGTCGCCGTTTGCGCTGCCTAGAGGACCCATCCTTCTCCGTCCTTTGGGTACACGTAGACCATGGCCCTACGAGTCAGATCTATGTGTGCCTCTACCGTTCCCATACAGGAGATGCTGAGACAACTCGACTCTTTGAATATCTGAGTCAGGCGGCAGATGATGCGCAGGAGCGATTTCCGAATGCCGAAATGGTATTTTTGGGGGATTTTAACGCCCACCACGAGATCTGGTTGGGCTCCTCCAAAACAGACCATGCGGGAAGAGCCGCCCATGCATTTGCTCTGGCGCACGGCCTGACCCAATTGGTGCACGAGGTCACTAGGATACCAAGAAGGTCGGGCCAAGCACCTTCTCTGCTAGACCTTCTGCTGACGAGTGATCCGGACCGGTACAGTGTATCGGTGCGAGCCGCGTTAGGCAACTCTGACCACTGCCTGGTCTGTTCCACGGTGCCTATTATAGCGCCCCCACGACCCATGCGGGGGAAGCGGCGTCTCTGGCACTACTCGTCAGCGGACTGGGATGGACTTCGTGGCTATTTTGCGTCCATCCCGTGGGTTGAGCGCTGCTTTGAAGGTAAGAACCCATCGGATTGTGCTACTGCTGTCGCCGGTGAGATTGGTCTGGGTATGGAATACTATATCTCATACACCGATGTCACCGGTGACCGCGGGGTGCGCCCTTGGTTCGGGCGCGAGTGTGCGGAAGCTGTTGAACAAAAACAGTCTGCGTACCGCGCTTGGTTAAGGGCGCGCGCCACGCGCCATCCCAATCTGGGCCACTTCAAGGCGGCGTACAACAGAGCCACAAAGGTCTGTAGAAGGGCCTATGTCAGAGCGGATGCCCTGCGCATAGCGCGGCTTGGTCAAGAGCTAGTGATGCATCCTACGGGAAGCCGTGGCTACTGACGACTGGCTAAAGCCGTGCAAGCCAACTTTTGTCAGCCTTCGCTGCCTCCGCTGCGTAACCCTGATGGATCCCTGGCCCATGAGCCGCAAGAGAAAGCAAATCTGCTGGCTAATCTCTTTGCGGCCAACTCCCGAATCGATGATTGTGGTACGCAGCCACCAACACTACCCGACAGTGACCACGCGATGCCTGATATCCATATCAGGCAACGCGATGTCCGTGCAGTGCTGCAATCACTCGATGTCCGGAAAGCCAGTGGTCCGGATGGTATTCCAGCGGTAGTTTTGAAAAAATGTGCAGCGGAGTTGTCTCCAATGCTTACGCGCCTGTACCGGCTATCCTACAGTTCGGGTACAGTGCCTTTGCCTTGGAAAGAGGCGAATGTTCAGCCGATTCCCAAGAAGGGGGATCGCTCGGAGCCAGCCAACTATCGACCCATAGCCGTCACCTCAGTGCTGTGCAAAGTGTTCGAGCACATAATTAACAAACAGCTCATGCGGCACCTAGAGGATCACTCCTTAATTAATGACCGGCAATATGGCTTCAGACCGAAACGGTCAACGGGTGATCTTCTAGCATACATTACCCATCTTTGGGGTGAGGCTATGGACAAGCACGGCGAGTCACTGGCAATTAGTCTTGACATCGCCAAAGCTTTCGATAGAGTCTGGCACAAATCGCTTCTTTCTAAGCTACCTGCCTTTGGTCTGCCTTCTAGGCTGTGCAACTGGGTTGCTAGCTTCCTGCAGGGGCGCCGTATTCGCGTCCTTTGTGACGGACGAGCTTCGGAGTTTCTGCAGGTTAATGCTGGCGTGCCCCAGGGGTCCGTCTTATCACCCACTCTCTTTCTTCTGCATATCAACGACATGCTGTCTACCGGCAATGTTCATTGTTATGCAGACGATAGCACTTTACATGGGAGTTATCATGGACATCCAGCGGCCAAGCAGTCAGATATCGCAGAGAAAAGGCAGCTTCTTGTCACTGAGCTTGACGGGGTCCTGAATCACATTTCTCAATGGGGCTCTGAGAACCTGGTTGAGTTCAATGCCAAGAAGACGCAGGCATGTGCGTTTACAGCAAAAGTATCTTCTTTCCTTCCCCTCCCCACTCTTCAGAGCACACCACTGCCGCTGCAGGACAATCTCAATATCCTAGGTATGGATGTTCGCTGCAACCTGAATAACAAAAACTACATCGAAAGTATCATCAAAACAGCCTCACGAAAACTCGGAGTCCTGAACAGAGTGAGACGATTTTTCACGCCGGAGCAGCGGTGTCTTCTATACAAGACACAAATTCGCTCCTGTGTGGAGTACTGCTCGCATCTCTGGGATGGTTCAGCAAAGTACTTACTAGATGCTCTCGACAGGTTGCAGCGACGTGCGGTCCGCATCATTGGGAATCCCGAGATCACGAACACCCTAGAACCTTTACAGCTGCGTAGAGATGTTGCGTCCATGGCTGTATTTTACCGTCTGTACCATGGGGAGTGTTCTGATGAGCTCTTCCAATTAGTCCCACCCTCCCCTTTCCTACACAGGACAACGCGTGCAGGTCTTAGATGTCATCCGCACACGGTGCAAAACATCCGATCAAGAACCAAGCGATTCGGAGACTCTTTCCTCTGTCGCACCATTAAGGACTGGAATTCATTACCAGCTCACGTGTTTCCTTCTTCCTACAGTCCCGGGTCCTTTAAGCGGGGCGTGAAAAAGCATATGATAAGGCCGTCAAGCTGAGTGTCACCATTGTCACACGGTATGTGTAAGTAATGGTGACCCTCTTTTCTGGGATTTTGCCTTCAGCTTACCATCAGGCAAGGCGAAGTCCAATTGACGTGTCCTATATAAAAAAAAAAAAAAAAAAAAAGGAAAATTAAACTTCAGATAACTCATTCAACAGAATATTTCGCTACACAAATCCAGTACAGGATCCTTACAGAAAACATTACAATTTTGCTGTAAGCTTCTTATTGGACCAACGTTGGCTTGTCGTAACGAAAACTGGCAGACAAAACAGGATTGCTAAGTTATATAAATCTCCTAAGTTACGCAACACCTTTTGAGAGTCCCTAATTTATGTGCTACATGTATTGCTGTTACACCGCAAATGAATCATAATATATATGGGTAGACAAAAATATTTTTAGAAGATTTTAGAGCAATGATTTTGTTGATTTTTTCTCAATTAGTTTGTCAAGCACAACGTATTCATAAGAATACTTTTTTGGTATTTAATGTTTAACTTTAATCAATATCAGACTACATTTTATAAGTATTTTTACTATTTAAATTAATTTATTTAATTGATTTATTAGTTCAATTGTATATATATATATATATATATATATATATATAGATGAGTTGCAGGAGATGGTAACAACTATGCATGAAGCTTTTGAGAGGAAAGGAATGAAAGTGAATGTTAGTAAGACAAAAGTTATGGTTTTTGAAAGAGATGAATGTGTGACAGTGTGTAGGATTTGTATAGATGGAGAAAAAGTGGAACAAGTGAATGAGTTCATATATTTGGGAACATTGTTTACGAGAGATGGAAAGCATGAAGAAGATGTTGAAAGGAGAGTGATGGCTGGAAATAGAGTGAATGGGGCACTACACAACTTTATGAGCAGCCGGAAAGTGTCCGAAAAGGCACGACTGGCTGTACATGGAGGAGTATTGGTGCCGACTCTTATGTATGGTAGTGAAAGTTGGGTGTGGCAGAAAAAGCATCAGAGTAGAGTAAATGCAGTAGAAATGCGTGCGTTGCGAAGTATGAGTGGCTTGACCTTGAAAGATAGAGTGAGAAATAGCGTGATAAGAGAACGATGTGGAGTGATAGAAGATGTAGTGATGAGAATTGAGAGAGGAATGTTGAGATGGTTTGGTCATGTTGAGAGAATGAATGAAAGAAGACTAACGAAACAGGTGTATGAGGCGAGTGTGGATGGTACCGTCAGAAGGGGAAGACCTAGGCGCACATACCTGGACCAAATCGGGGAAGTTTTAGAAAAGGGGCAGGTCAGGAGTACTCTAAACCGACGAGCATGCATGAAGAATGTAATGAGAGTGAATGAAGCGAGAGTAATATGTCAGGATCGTAGCAAATGGAGATCCGTGATCTCTGCCTACCCCTATGGGAGACAGGCGTGATTTTATGTATGTATGTATATATATATATATATGTATTAAAGGAGTTATAAAAAAATTGTTTAATATCAGATCGAATCGATTATGATATGGAAAAAATGAATTGATTCAGACGTCGGTAGCTTAGTGGTTAAGAAGTCGGCTTTACGACCGAAAGGTCCCGGGTTCGAATCCTGGCCGTTACACTACCAACGTGATCCCACTCCTAACACAAGCAATTTAGCTTAGCTGAAGGGGTTAGAGAGAATATTAGTAATATCGGTTATAATATGGCCTTGAATTCAAAAGGGATTAGCATTGGAATAAAAAAAGAAGATTATACAAAAGATAATAAGCCAATAGCCATTTGTCAACATCACAGTACGTGCTCTTTGACCACATACAACCATAATATGAACTCGCAGCGCAGAGTGTCCAGCACGTATAGTACACAGCTTCAATCTAGTTTTGAAAAGACCTTGATTTTCTCATAACATTTCCAATTAATAGTTGTAGTGTTGTAGTATATGTTGTAGTATATGTTATAGTATATATGTTGTAGTTTATTTATAAGATTTGTAATGTTTTGTACTGAAGAGAGAATCGCATGTGTCGCACACAAGCTCCAGTAGCTTTAGCGGCACATTAAGTCAATTTTTTTTTGTTAAATATATATTCCGATAGTTAAATAAATAAAAAAAAAGTTTTGAAGTATCGTTTTTTTTTACACAACTTAGGTGGCAGACAAGCACACGGCCCACCTGATGGAAAGTGGTTACCATGACCTATGAACGTGTGTAACACCAGTGGAGTCACATGCGTGCTGCCGACCCTGTAAGAATAGAGATTTTGTGCCGTCAGTGTAGAGGACGAAGCAGGACAAGCCTTTGGTCGTCCCACTGACAGCACAAAAACTCTCCAGTGAGCTCTGGCTACCCTACTCACCGCCGGGAACACAACACGAAGTTATTATAACCGTGGTATTCTGTAGGGCGGAGGTACTTCCCCAGTCGGACTGCTCAATTGGGTGGAAATACCGCTGTGTCCTACCTCCTCAACGTCATTCCGTGAGCCTATTTTCCAGCACAGTTGGGGTGGGCTTTCCATATTGTTCCTGAAACGACTGCCATCTCGACAACTTATTGACAATATCTAAGTCCTGTAGTTATATTATTCACCTTTTGAGGTCTCTAATTACTCGTAACGACTACCATAGATATTTGTATTGCAATCGGAACCAACAGCTTAACGAGACCTCAAAGGCACGGAAACACCCAGACCAATGCAAATATTTCCACAGAGCGGATATCGAACCCGCGGCCCCTGCGTAGCATCCCCTGCGTAGCATCCCCTGCGTAGCACAGAGGCTGTCTAGCCTAACTTTAAAGTATATTAGTAAGCTACATATTTCATGTCTGACACAATTTGTTGGGTTGTCATTTTCCAACTGAAATGTAGAGTGTTTTACAAACTTTAGAAATCTCATAGTGAAAACATGCACAGTGCTTGTGTGCGCGGTATTCTTTTGTGATTCGCGAGCAGAGATGAGTGTAGAAATAGTCTTGCGTCTACAATGGGCGCCGCGAATATCTCGTCGCACATAAACATGGAATATGATGAACAAAAGTGTTAGTGATGAAAATTTATTCTTCTGTAATTCTTTTCTTTCATATTTTTTCTTATACCACTTAGGTGGCAGACAAGCACACGGCCCACCTGATGGAAAGTGGTTACAGTGGTCTATGGACGTGTGCAAAGCTGAGAGAGTCACACTCGAGCTGCCAATCTTGTAACCATTGAGAGTTTCTGTGCCGTCAATGTAAAAGACAAAGCAGGACAAGCTTTTGGTCTTTCCATTGTCAGTACAAAAACTCTCCAGTGAGCTCTGACTATCCTACTTCCCGCCGGGAACACAATACTTATATCTGTCCTCCTGTGCTTTATTATAAATAGTCTAGTGGTATGGCAAATATAGCCTGTCCTAGGAATAGAGCATATATATATAAAAAATATATTATATAAAATAAAAACGCATTTTGTCTTGTTTCTATCAGCGGGTTTAAAAACATTACAATGAGCGGTTCCGTAGTTAAGTAACTTCGTAAATTTTCAGTAGATCTCAATAGATTCCTTTAAATTCGTAAAATGATCACTCACATGAGCATAATCACAACAATTCATTTACTGAACAAATCCTAATTTCGAGTAAATATTGCCGCAAGGCAAAATATTATCCTAATAAGATCCCAATAAAGTGGCCTATTTAGATATACAGGCGTTCTTTTTTGTCAAACTCAACCTTTTAAGCAAACAAAGATTTCAAAATAACATCGTTATAGTAATTTATACTTATTATTCTACTAATTTTCTTCCAGATGTGTTCAAAAATTAGTAGAAGCCAAAACTAACAGTGTTGTTTAATGTATCCTTTCCGTTGGAGTGAGGCCAATATCATATTTAGTAGAATGAATGTTGTGCATAACAATAAAATTTGATTATGTGTTAATTATGCAAGCGTCCGGTAGATAAGTTCTACTTTAAATACCACATTTATATTCTACTAGCTGATACCTGTGGCTTCACCCATGTGGATGTTGATTATCGTGACCAAACATAGCCTGCTTTCTCCTATCTCTGTACCAGCTATTAAAAAATCGACTATTAAAAATACTAATAGACAGTTACTATCACAGTTATAATATTAGTATGAATGTTACTATATTACATAACATAATATAAACTCACACTTATATCCCTGAAGGGATAGGCAGAGGTGCTAGCACCCACATTTCGTCAGTTTGTGTTTAGGTCCCAATGTATTAGTTGGCAAGCCTATTGCCATTAACCGGGCACTTATAAACCTGCGATAAATACACACATAACTTCGAAAAGTCATTGGTGTGTGCCATGGTAAAACCTGAGATCGAACCCGAGATCTCGTCTTAGTAGTCCATTACCCATACCACTAGACTACCGCAGTTATACTATATTACTTACTGGTATAAAAATTTCGCAGTTTTGTGTATGACAGTACATTTTGCCACACAGGTTGTTCAGCTCCACAAAGCGTTCGTCTAGATGCTTTCACGTCTAAATTTACCTTGTACCTGCCCCAAGAGCGTGAAGTAACAATAAAGAGTTTAAGAATGATTTGCAAATTACCTTTACGAATAATATCTAAACACCTTAAGTGTATTATTAGTGTAAGCCTCGCCGAGATTTCACCATTTTTTTTGTCTGTGGTGTCAGTGGGAAGACTTTGTCCTTTGCACTGACGGCACAAAAACTCTCTATGCTTACAGGGTCGGTAGCGCGAGTGTGACTCCCTTGGTATTGCACACGTCCATAATTGGCAGCTTCTCAGTGTGTCACTATGCCGCCTATAGAGGTGCAGGTAGACAGCGCTAACAGTTAGTAGGAAATGTCTTATTCAACTATACTAATAAACTAATAAGTCTTTACCTATGTAATTGCCTTTCTGCAGTACTGGCCATTTCAAATCAAATTCTATAGTACCTATGACTTGAGGTAGAGAATGGAGAAACTAGTGCAACACCATGTTAGCTCTTTTCACAAAAAAATATTTTGATTAAGATATAGAGAAGATAAGATAAGATAAGTTTTATTGACAAATAAAAGAAAACAATTTAACATTTATCCATCAAGCAACACTTAGAACACTTCAAGCTTAACATGTCTAGCCGCAACAGCCATCAAGACTAGCCCCTCCCGTCCCCGTGCTAGTAAAATAACTGTGTTACAGGTAGGTTAAGGATAATCTCAAACAGCACAATTGTAGCCATCGCATGGTTACTTGATATGGATATAGATTTTCTGAATCCCCAAACTAGGTATGCCTGTTTGTCGGGGATGAGGTGGTGAATGAACAAAAAAAAAATTAATAAAAACAATTAATTATAACTTTTGTTGATACTCGCGCGTGTGCTCGTTCGTGTTTATTGTGTTGTGCGTGTGTGTAAGCGAGTGCGCGTGTGTGTGTGTGTAATTTTGTGTGTGTCTGTATGTGTGTGTGCATGCGTGTGTGTATGAGTGCATATGTGTGTGCATGAGTGCATATGTGTGTTTGACTGTGTATCTGTGAGCGCGTGTATGTGTGTGCGTGCGTGTATGCGTGCGTGTGTGTGTTGTGTGTGTGTGTGTGTGTGTGTGTGTATGTATGTGTGTGTGTGTGTGTGTGTGTGTGTGTATGTATGTGTGTGTTGTGTGTGTGTGTGTATGTGTGTGTGTGTGTGTGTGTGTGTGTGTGTGTGTGTGTGTGTGTGTGTGTGTGTGTGTGTGTGTGTGTGTGTGTGTGTGTGGCGTGCAACTGTTACCCATAAAACCAATCAGAAATTTAGTGATGCATACAGACGTGTATTGACGATATTTGGAACTCTGATCGTAAGAGTTACTCAGAGTATGCATAGCTTTGGTCTTGTAGCCATGTTTTTACTTTAGACCTACATTGATACAAGCTTAGAGGGTAAATATGTAACATTTTGTTCATTTTATTATAGAGGTGACAGCTAATGATGGCATAGTGTCGTTCTGATAACGTAGTTTTATGTTGTATCGGGGGACATACCCTGTCCGAACGACGTTTTCTGTTATATATGTCCGGATCATATGGAAGACTAGTGTGTTTTTTAAGGACTACTTGAAGTATGAAGAGTTGTCTAACCGTGAGGACTGGAAAATCTAAATAGAGTTGACGAGTAGGATATCGAAAAGGTTTTCTAGACAACACCTTCAAGATTGACCTCTGAGCCCTTTCTAGTGGCAACATAGATGTCTTACACGCACCGCCCCAGGATGTTATGGAGTAAGACAATATTGATTGCACTAAAGCGTAATAGGTTAAAGTGAGCGTCTTCTCATCTGCAGCATTACGTAGATGTTTAAAAATGTAAATGAGTTTCCTTACTCGCTTGATTAGTTGGTCAATATGGTATTTCCATTTCATAAATTGATCAAGATGAATGCCGAGGTATTTAACATTGTCCACGTTTGTTACTAATCTACAGTTACAGCTAGGGGATGGATCTATACAATCGTGTGCTTTCAGTACAAAGGTATCCGGAGATGGGAGCGAACGTCTGTTATGTGCCTTCCATGTAACAGGTTTTGTCTAGATTTAAGGTCAACAAATTAAGGGAGAGCCAGGTCATAGCCTTTGCGAGAGCGGCTTCTGTGTGTGTAACAACTTCATCCCAGTTTGAGCCATGGATGAGCAGCGCGGTATCGTCTGCGTAAGCGAATACCCTACAATTACGTGAAGATAACTCACACAGATCGTTCACGTAGATCATAAACAAGGTGGGACCCAGGATACTTCCTTGCGGAACTCCGTAATCCAGGGTCTCTTCCGCGCTCACTGTATTTTCTATTCTGACAGATTGGGTTCTGTTTCTTAGGTAATCTGCTAGTAATTTTAACACAACCCCACGTACTCCAACTTTTTCTAGCTTATTTAAAAGAATAGAAATTGAGACGGTATCAAAGGCCTTGGAGAGATCCATAAAAACCCCCAGGCATCTTTGGCCTTTATCCATGTGATCTACTACTTCAGTAACCAGAGATAGAACAGCATCTTCTGCGGATATATTCCGCCTGAAACCGAATTGATTAGGAGATATTATGTTTTTGGAATTTAGGAAGTTTATTAATCGGTTATTGATGGCTCTCTCCAATACCTTTGAAATGGCTGGCAAAACTGAGATTGGTCTATAGTTGCTGACGATATTTCCATCTCCACTTTTGAATATTGGATGTACTATGACTTTCTTCAATATGTTAGGGAATACTCCTGTCGTGAACGATAAATTACATATGTGTGCGAGGAGAGGGACAAAGGTTACGCATGAACCCTGCAATATCGCTGTTGAGATGCCGTCTATTCCAACAGCACAGTCTCTCCGAAGGTCTTTTATAATCGATTGAATCTCCAAGTAATCTACTTCTAGAAGAGCCATAGAATCCCGCAAATAATCATCGTCTAATTTATTATTAGCGGCTGTAGGCATAGGTAAGGGAGTTCGCGCATCTTTAATTTTATTCGCGAGTTGCCTTCCAATGTTGGTAAAATAGTGATTGACGGCATTCACTGACATCTCAGGGTTTTCTTTTATTTTTAGGAATTGCGAAGAAGGCGAAGACTTTTGTTTGCTGTTTGTGATAGTTTTTATAGTGTCCCAGGTTGCCCGGACATTGTTTTTGGCTTTTTGAAGTAAATTCTGTTCATAATTACGTTTTAATTTTTTTAGTAAATTGTTGAGAAAATTTCGATATCTAATGTAGGTGATCCTCAGAATAATGTTAGTGGGATCTTCTATTTGCTTTTTGTGCATTTTGTCACGATTACGGATGCAGCGAATTAAACCCTGTGTAATCCACGGTTTGACAATAATCTTCCTACGTGGTATTTTGTACGAGGTGGTGTGATTTTTAATGACATTGGATACGTGTGTTATCATATATTCTGTGGCTATATTGACGTTGGTTGAGCAGAAGACAGGGGAAAATTCAATACTTTTTATGCCCTTGTGAATGGCAGAATAATTTATTTTTTTACAATACACGGGAGAGAACTCAAGCGGATTCTTCAGTGATAGTGACACAATAATAGGACGATGATCCGTTATAAAACTTTCTATGACTAAGGTGACGGATGATAGTTGCGTTTTGAGTATTGCATGGTCGTAGCATTTATCACCCCGTGTGATTAATGTGTGAGTTGGTATCATCCCGTGCGACATTAGAAGGTTCTGGTAGTTGCCCTTGTGAATGGCAGAATAATTTATTTTTTTACAATACACGGGAGAAAACTCAAGCGGATTCTTCAGTGATAGTGACACAATAATAGGACGATGATCCGTTATAAAACTTTCTATGACTAAGGTGACGGATGATAGTTGCGTTTTGAGTATTGCATGGTCGTAGCATTTATCACCCCGTGTGATAAATGTGTGAGTTGGTATCATCCCGTGCGACATTAGAAGGTTCTGGTAGTTGCCTGACCTATTATCAATATTACCCGGTTTTATATCAATGTTCATATCGCCTACGACACAAACAGTTTTAAACGGTACTTTATATACTACTAGTATAGATATAGATTGAATAAGATATAGATAAGATATAGAAAAGATTAAGGTGTAGAGGCCGTCGCCGTAGGACGAATATATGTACAGAAGAAGTTGGATGGTATCGGGCGAAGGTTCTATGGCTTGATGAGAGCGTTCCCCCTGTAAGGGAAAGATCGCGGATTCAAATTTCGCCTGAACCGATTCAATTTTTTCTATATGTTAATCGATTTTAATAGTTCTGTTAGCATAGTAAATGCCAGGTAGGACACGGCGGTATTTCCGCCCAATTGAGCAGTCCAACTGGGGAAGTACCTCCGCCCTACAGAATACCGCGGCTATAATAATTTTATTTATTTATTTAATATAATATAACCATACATTGTTTTTACAGATTGTATCCAAGACAACAATGTAGTACATAATTATTATTTATATATAATACTTGTAATATTTATTAACTTATAGTAACATTAATAACTTCGTAACTATAAACATTGGAGGATCCCAAGACAAGCTGCCCGCGTACGAAGGCAACTCGGGCGTCGGAGGTCGATGAACGACCTCCGCCCCCCATGAGCGCCGGCCTGGGGGTGACAGGTGGAGCCGCCTGTCACCCTGGCAGAAGCAGGCCGCGGCGGTGGCGCGCGTGGCGCGCCTCCCCGTTTCCGGGGACGAGTTGGGGACTCTGTAGTCCCCACACCCGAGAAGAGGGCCAGATCGTGAGACATGGCCCTGGGTCGGCCAGGGTGCGAGGGATATGCCTGTCAACCTCACCTTCGGCAACCAAAGGGACCCACAGGCGGCGTGCGTTTTAGTCGGTTCGAGTCCGACATAACCTCCTCCACCGGCTCCGGTGGGGAGGTATCCGTGGGGATTTTGCGCACGTAAAAAAAAAAAAAAAACTGTATACATTGGAGTGTCACCCGCTCAAATTCCGCCAATGAACAACAAAATATATCTACGTTGTGTGCTATGCTATTTAAAATATTTAGGGCTCGCACATAAGGAGCATGCTTCAATAAGTTCGTCCGGGGTACCGGAACCTCAAATGTCTGCTCCCTTGGCGTCAGCCGCAGCCTGGTATTAGGAACACGCAGCCTCAATGCTTCCAACACCTGCGGGTTAGTCATTTTGCCACGAAGCATCAGAAATACGTACTTGGCCAAAGCCAAGCTACGTCTTACCTCCAGCTTATAGTATTCAACCATCCCCAACACGAAAGTAGTTGGATACATAAGTGGGTAGAACGTGTTACGTTCGCAGCGATGAGTAGGGTAGCCAGAGCTCACTGGAGAATTGTGCTGTCAGTGGGAAGACTAAAGACTTGTCCTGCTTTCTCTTCTACACAGACGGCACAGAAACTCTGTATTTACAGGGTTTGCAGCGCGACTGTGACTCCTCTGGTGCTACAAACGTCCATAGGCCACGGTAACCACTTTCCATCAGGTGGGCCATGTGCTTGTCTGCCACTTAAGTGGTATAAAAAAAACACATATTGCGACCTCAGGTCGCGTACGGTACGGTGCGCACTGTGCGGTATGAAAGAAACTTCATCCCATGCACACTAAACCTGTGAAATGACCTCCGTGCTGCGGTTTTCCCAAGCACCTACAATATGGGGTTCTTCAAGAGGGGTATCAGAAGGTATCTTCATGGTCGGCAGCGTGGTATTGCATACGTCCATAGGCCACGGTAACCACTTCCCATCAGGTGGGACGTGAACTTGTCTGCCACCTATGAGGTATAAAAAATGCTTTGAAAAATTTCATTCAAAAATTAATTTGAATTGAATGCAACCAAGAGCAACGCTATTATATGAATTTATATAGCACAAGGGTTCGTGAATATTATTGAACATGACACAGTCTACTCCACAGATAGCATGAGTTATGCATTATTATACTAATATTATATTATCGCCAACTCCACCGACTTGAATGCATATATTAGAATTAGTTATATGTAATTAGTGTACTGCTTACCTTACATGCTCGATACCACGTACAAGCAGAGGACTGGTTGTGATTTCCTATAAGTTTTATGTTTATTTATACTTTATTGTACACATAAATGACATTTAAACAATAAGATGAGATGTAATGTACAAGGGCGAGCTTAACTCAAAGTTGAGTTATCTTCCAGCAAACCCGGAGAGTGCACAGAGGAATTGCAATACGTGAGGCAAGTCTAGTGCACATGAAAACTCTACTAGGTAACTTTACTAGCTGTTCCACCCCAGTTTCGCCTGTGGCATATTTAGAAACCTAATATCACCCTTTTATGCTGTAATTTTTTAGTCTTCAAATAATGTAGTGAATGTTATTTGATTTCCACAACACATTGGCAATATCGAAGTATTGCAGTGAAACCAGTCGTAGGACAATAATTTAGGACTCGAATTGTCATACATATTCGTATGTCAACCGGGACCGATAGCTTAACGTGGTATCTAATATTTCATTTTATTTCATTTTATTTCATTTTATCTCATTTTATCTCATTTTATCTCATTTTATCTCATTTTATCTCATTTTATCTCATTTTATCTCATTTTATCTCATTTTATCTCATTTTATCTCATTTTATCTCATTTTATCTCATTTTATCTCATTTTATCTCATTTTATCTCATTTTATCTCATTTTATCTCATTTTATCTCATTTTATCTCATTTTATCTCATTTTATCTCATTTTATCTCATTTTATCTCATTTTATCTCATTTTATCTCATTTTATCTCATTTTATCTCATTTTATCTCATTTTATTTTATTTTATTTTATTTTATTTTATTTTATTTTATTTTATTTTATTTTATTTTATTTTATTTTATTTTATTTTATTTTATTTTATTTTATTTTATTTTATTTTATTTTATTTTATTTTATTTTATTTTATTTTATTTTATTTTATTTTATTTTATTTTATTAGGTACAAAAACAGATAACAGATTACATAGTTCAATATAACATCTTCAAGTACACTTTTTAAACCTGAAATCCAATTATATTTGTACACAACGTTCAAATATTAATCAACTTCGTTAAGCCAGTGGTATACACAAATGTAAACATACGCACAATCAAATTATACCGTAGGTTGGTTGGCTACATTGACACAAATCTTCAACAGAAAAAATATATAAACAATATATAATAGTGGACTAATGCAAATAGCCACACAGGAGGTAAGACACGACGGTGTTTCCGTCTCAATTGAGGAGTCCGACTGGGGAAGTACCTCCACCCTACGGAATACCACGGCTATAATAACCTCGTGTTGTATTCCCGGCGGTGAGTACGGTAGCCAGAGCTCACTGCAGAGTTTTTGTGCTGTCAGTGAGAAGACCAATGGCTTGTCCTGATTTTGTGTTCTTCACTGAAGGCACAAAAAATCTCCGTTCTTACAGGGTCGGCAGCACGGGTGTGACTAGACTGGTGTTACATACGTTCATAGGTCACGGTAACCACTTTCCATCAGGTGGGCCGTGTGCTTGTCTGCCACCTAAGTTGTATAAAAAAATGTTCATGAGTACAAATATTTGCACTGAGCGGAAATCAAACTCGTGCCTCCTTCGTAGCAGTTGCGTTCACTACCACTACGCTGCAGATGATCTCTCTCCCTTCAATCAAATTCACGTGGTGGATACCTGCTGGATCACGAACCCCTATGCTATAAAAGTAACTGTAAATTGGGAAATAATTGAAATTGAAGCAATTAGCTTTAATTGTGAGGTCCGTTAAATGTCGGCCTGTCTGTCGGCCGAGACGGTTTTATTCGGTGAAATTTTAATATGAACCGATTAGCCCTTTTGTTTCAACATTTTTATTTTTGGATTGTTTGCGTTTTACGGGTGGTATTATTGGTTTTGTTCATTTATTTATAAGGCCGTTTTCAAATTATAGATAGATAGATAATACTTTAATGTACACCAATACATTTACAGCACAGACAAGTAGGTAGCATGTATATACAGTTTAATGTACAATGAGCGGTCTTATCGCTGAAAGTGATTTCTTCCAGGCAACCTTGGGATGGACAGTAATGTGACAAGACAAAAGATATATGGTGTAGTTATCATATAAAACTAGATGAAAAGTGAACTAAAACAAAAAGAAAGAAAGAGAAATGCACAAATAAAGGAAAATATTATAAAATATACAGCATTACGTAAAGTATTATAGACATTATCGCATAACCATAACACATAAATATAAATATTTATATATAAAATAAACTCGTAAATATAAAAATATAAAATAAACAATACATACCAATATTAAGAGAAAATAATAAGTAGCAATGTGAGCATATAATTGCGAGCTATCACAGAGTACACAGTGATAAGTAGTGGTACTTTACCATTCCTTTAAAGATGTTAAGTTGTTGTCCCTGTAAAGATTTTCTTTCAAGTCTGATGTTTATTATTATTTTCCGCTCCCATATAAGTATCGGACGACGATAGCCGATATCCGATAGCCGACACCAGGTGCTGTTTTCACATATATATGCTATAAAATCGGTTCGATACGGGCATTTGCTCTATAGCACAGACTAGTAACAGATATTAGAAATTAAGAAACAGCAAAAACCTGCAAATAATTTTCGACCTTATTGACATGACAAAGTACCAAGATTCTTTTCTCATTTTCGTAATCAGTGTCATCTATTAACGCAAAAAGACACGTGATTTACAAAATGTTAATAAGGTCGAAAATCGCTTGCAGGCGCTGTTTTAGTCTCTATGTGAAAGTTTTAGTCGGTTCGAGTCATATTCAATAATCCGATATCAGGTGAACACGGCGGTGTTGGCTATGATATCCGATAACGGGCTGGAAAAACATATACATATTTCATACATTTTACTTCCCATCGCGTATCGAATGTTGGTTATCGTCGTCCGATACCATTATCGGACCAAATAATGTAAAAACACTTTAGTTGGATTACATAATACTGTTACGACCGCCGTCGATATCTCGAAAACTAATAATCGAATCTTCAAGAAATAAAAACACATTGTTAGTGACGAGGTACTCTACCGATTGGCATAGAAAAATCTAGAATCATCAACAAAAAGTCACAACCTACCTACGAGTACCTACACTCTCAAATATAAACAAACAATAGGTAAATATCGAGAATGTACTCGAAGGTCAGCGACGGCGGCAAGATCAAAGGAATAGGTATTTGTCGCTCGCGAGCTTTCTAGATAATTCGATCCTCCTAATTGAGAGGTATAAAAACACGCTCGCATAGCGACACGACTCATTCAGTCTTTGAGATCGATAACGAATACAGCGAACTTAAGCGACCGAAGAAGATTCTACCTGCGACCTGAGCAACGACTGTGGACCACTGTGAACTACTGAGCGACTGGAACTGTTGAAGAGTACTAGTGTTACGTACGTGTAGTGTTGTGTACTAGTGATTAAATTATCTAGTTTGTGGCGAGCTAATAAATCTCTTCGTTGAGTAAACGGCATTTAATTGTACCCCGTGCACGTAACAATACGTATCATTATGACTGTATTGCCTAACTGAAAAAATATAGCGCCTCATTTTTAATAACTTTTCTTAATGTTTTTTTAACTCACTCATATAAGTTGCCTTGCTGGTTGGAGCTCAAGTAAGTTAGTGCTTAACAGGGCGAAGCAGTACTTCACTGCTGGGCAGCAACTCCTTCTTTATAAAGCACAGGTCCGGCCCCACATGGAGTACTGCTGTCACCTTTTTGCTGGAGTGCCTGCATACCAGCTTGACCCCTTCGACTCAGTGCAAAGACGAGCATTGAGGCTGGTTGACAATCCCACACTCACAGGTAGCGTTGAACCTCTTAGCCTTAGGAGGGATTTTGCCTCACTGTGTGTTTTCTACCGCCTATACAATGGTTTATGCTCAGATGAATTGTTTGACATGATGCCCGTAGCTACATTCTATCATCGCACCTCTCGCCATAGGCAGGGAATTCATCCTCACACATTGCGACCTGAGACGGTGCGCACTGTGCGGTATGAAAGAAACTTCATCGCACGCACACTCAAGCTATGGAATGACCTCCCTGCTGCGGTTTTCCCCAGCGCCTACAATATGGGGTTCTTCAAGAGGGGCATCAGAAGGTTTCTTCATGGTCGGCAGCGCGAGTGTGACAGCCCTGGTGTTGCATACGTCCATAGGCCACGGTAACCGCTTCCCATCAGGTGGGCCGTGTGCTTGTCTGTTAACTAAGTTTTATAAAAAAAAGTTAATTTTCTAGTAGGTAATAAAATACAATTTCCTTCTTTTTAGGGTTCTGTACCTCGATATATGTGTATGTACATATTATAGAACCACATCGTAGTCCGTTTGTCTGTCTGTCTGTCAAAACCATTTTCTCAGGAATACCACAAATTCATACCACAAACTCAAGCTTATAACATCTTGAAACTGTGCAAAAATCAAACGTAAGTGGCCCTTGACTCCTTTTTTAGTACAATAATTGTATATTAACATTAGAAGAATGTATACTTATATAAAATAAATAAAAGTTTCTTTCTATTTCCGTGGTAAATGGCTAGTGAAAGCCCCATAATTGTACACAGCCACTCCACATCACTTAGTCATATTTTATCCAAGCTAGAAAATTTTTCTTGTTCTTTTATACAAACGGTATCAGTTCCTGCCAGCCGGCGGTCTCGTTGTTATTTTTAGATAAAATAAAGACGGTATTTAGTTTCTTTATCACAGAACATTAAATTACCTTTACAAATAATTATAAGAATTGCTTTGAAGACAGTAAATATATGACAAATAGTTCTATTTCATAGAGGCAGATCCGCACTTTCCTATGCGTTATTTGTTACGTGTCTTTATTCACCAAAGTATTGGACATACTCGTATATGAACCTTGCTCGTCATACATGCCATGCACACTTCCTGCTAATGGTAAATAAGTATGGTAAATGTATTGCTGTTGTATTGCCATGGTACTAGCGACTAATTCATATCCTATTAATAGGTCATATTTGACTAATCGACGCTTCCCGTGACCATAAGGCTGGCCTTTATCTCGCTCAAAGAATTGGCATCGCCATCCAGCGTGGTAATGCCGCCAGCCTCTTGGGCACGGTACCAGTAGAGATCGATGGGGAGGAATTTTTCGATGCCTAAAATTACAGTCTCCCTCTTTTTCTCTATCCCATTTTTGTATATATTGTATAGTTTGCATAGTTTTATATAAATTTGTAAGTAATTGTATATTATAATAGCATATTTTATTTAATGTAATCATATTCTGTAAAAGTAATAAATCATTAATAGGTATGTATTAAAAAAACAATAAAAAGCATATGAGTATAATTTAATTAATGAGCATTTAGTGGCATGCGGCATTTATACTTAATTGTACACATAACTGACATTTAAACAAAAAGATGAGATGTAATGTACGAAGGCGAGCTTAACTCATAGTTGAGTTCTCTTCCAGCAAACCCGGGACTGCACAGAAAAAGTCTAGTGTACATGAAAGTGTATATTTAATATAAAAAGGTGTACAACATCTATATCCCCAGACAATAAGCACAAATATACATATACACATCTTTGAACTTTTCATTTATCAACACGAAAAACAGGTGACATTACTCTATAAATGGCTCATTCTTTATATTAATATTGTTTTAAGCTGTATTAAAAAAAAGCCGCGTGGTTCCCGGTAGAGTAGAATTTGAACCACCCCATCTATTCCCATACGGTGTCGTACTATGCGACTAAGGGATAGGGCTGTTTAACATCATACATATATAAACAGCTCAGACTCAACCACATGCATGGCTTGAGTCAATAATAGTGCCCGTACGCTCACCAGCTCACGTAATAACGTGAGATCAAATTTAATGATTGTACTTTAAATAAACGGGGGAGTACATTGGGGCCTAAACATAATCTGGCGAAATGTGGGTGCTAGTACCTCTGCCTACCCCTTCGTGGATATAGGCGTGAGTTTATGTTATGTTATTGGTGGCGCATGGGCCAGCGTGTGCGAGTGGACTGTATTGCGGAGAAGCAGATAACTGTTCTATTGACACTTTACACACAAAACAAGACAGGTGGCCGGGCTGCCGCGGATTCGATCCAGGCAGTGAATGCAGCCCGAGAAATTAGGAGAGGATGCACTAACCTTCACGACCCACGTGTTTTTCATCGCAGCCGGTACACGGATCTTCTCTTCCTTGCTCAGGAGCTGCCGTCAGCGTCACTAGATCCCTTGAGGAACACACGAGAGGCACCATCCGATCGGTAAAGGTCTATGAGGCGGTTAAAATACAACAAATATTATTCATTTCTGAGAGACGCGCGCGCGCGATCGCCTTTACGCTGGCTAGTTCAAAGCGAGACTGGCCGACCACATCTCACACAATGGCGGACGGAAGCTACAGCTAGCCCTACTCTATGGTTAGTGCGGAGGGGAAGACGGATCTAAAAGGAGTGTGTTTCCATGTCAAAAAATACAGTTTCCACATCGGCGCAACCATTCCCCCCGGCTTGAAGGGTTACCTTCGAAACGAAAAATGTGGAACAAAACTAATGTCTAATCTAAATCTAGGTTTGCGAAATAACAACTAAAATATAAACATAGATTGGAACTCGTGCCTACTGCTGGCTAGGCAGAGGGCAGAGGCGAACAACCGGGCGCAGATACGATCCGGTTGCAGTTTTAACCCGTACAACACGAGTTATCCCGCGGGCATCGGGAAAAATTTCCTCTACTACTCCTAGAGGCCAATGTAAAGGAGGCGCATTCTCAGTCATAAGGACTACCACCGTACCTACAGTAATTGGGTTGGATGGAGTATTCCATTTTTGACGTGACTGCAGCGTGTGCAAATAATCGGTTCTCCAACGATTCCAAAACGATTGGACCATCTTATCTAAAAGAGCGTGACGAGTTAGGAGGTGCATTCTATCGTCATCAACATCTATTGCGGGCAAATATTTTAAAGGAGTCATATTTAAGAAGTGAGCTGGCGTCAGCGCTAACGGCTCTGACGGATCGCTAGATAGAGTCCGACACAGCGGACGCGTGTTCATCACCGCCTCTACTTGCGCGAGTACGGTACTCAACTCCTCGAACGAGAGAATCTGTTCGCCTATGACGCGAAACAGATGCGACTTAAGGCTTTTAATATTCGCTTCCCAATTACCACCAAAATGACTAGCTGCAGGCGTGTTAAAGTACCATTCAATGCGATTTTCGGCTAAGATGTGAGCGAATTCACTTTGGTAGTACTTAGACCGTAAGAATGTGTGCAATTCCGAAATACTACGTCGGGCCCCTACATAGTTTGTACCGTTGTCCGAATACATGCGCTTAACCGGACCCCGACGCGACAAAAAACGTTTAAAAGCGGACATAAAATTTGGCGTACTTAAATCACCGGTCAACTCTATATGAACCGCGCGAGTTGTCATACAAATGAACAAACAAACATAAGCTTTCGTGGAGCGAATGCCACGACCACGAGCAATGGTGACCTTGAAAGGCCCAGCAAAGTCTGTGCCGGTGTGTACGAAAGGTTTTGCGGATTGAACAACACGACAAGAGCGATGATCGGCCATTTCAGGCGCGATAAAACGCGGGCGGAGTTTAAAACAAGGTACACATCTGTGTACTCTAGCGCGAATCAAATTACGGGCGGAAATTATCCAGTATTTCTGTCTCAAAATAGACATTAACAAATCGGGACCAGCGTGACAATTCACCTTGTGATGATAATCTACTAACAAATCTAATACGTGGTCCTTACGCGGGAGAATTACTGGGTGCCTTTGTTCAAATCCTAAACCTGAATTTCTCAAACGACCACCTACTCGAATGAGTCCATCTTCCAAAAATGGTTTCAAGTGTCGGAAAGAACGACTACAAGGTTTGTTAAATTCTAAATTTTTAAATTCAGAAGCAAAATAACACTTCTGCAATTCGCGAAGTATGATCAATTCAGCCTTATCTAAATCAGCGGCGGTTATATGACCGCGTGTAGATAAAATTCTCAAAAATCGGCCTACATAAACAACACAACGCAACAGTCTCGACCAAGACGAGACGCGATTAGCCAACAACAAAACCAGGGACTCTTCACGCGGGACCGACACCACAAGCGAGTGCTTCTTTTCCTCGGGTGGTTCGGAAACCGTAGTGGGATTGAATTGACTAACTGGCCACTTATCTAACGCGGCATGAATCCAGGACGGTCCACTAAACCATAACGGGTGATCTAATATTTGCGAAGGAAGCAGTCCACGAGAGAGACAATCGGCTGGGTTGTCGGTGCCAGCAACGTGAAAGAGATTTTTTGGCGCTAATTCCGATTGAATTTTTGCCACTCTATTAGCGACGAAGGTGTCCCAACGATGGGGCGAAGAGTGGGCCCAACACAAAGCGACTGTTGAGTCCGAAAAAGCTAAAATTCTACTAATATCAATGCGACCACCACAAGCATTGGCGATAGAGGTGATCAATCTAACCAACAATAGTAAAGCGCATAGCTCGAGGCGTGCCAGAGAGACGACCTTACGGGGAGAGACCTTCGATTTCGCGCTTATAAGGCTAATTGAAACCTTACCTACATTCGAGACATGAAAATAGACTACTCCTCCATACGCCCTCTCACTAGCGTCCGCGAAGCCTACTACCGTAACAACACTAGGTTGCGATATACCTACATGACGCGGAATTTGTACTTGGTCAAGCACAGAGAGTTCTTTTCTAAAGCGAGCCCACAACTTAGCAATGTTGTCGGGCGCGGTGTCGTCCCAATCACAATTCGAAAGCCAAAGCTCTTTTATAAGTAGTTTGGCGTACAGAACGACAGGAGCTACGAATCCCATTACGTCCCATATCCGTGCCACACACGACAGGATAATGCGTTTAGTACAAGTTTGCGGGGTCGAACTACTTTTCAAACTAAACGTATCAGATGCGGGCGACCAGCTTAAACCAAGCACCTTGTGCGTATCACTTTCATCGAACTCCTTAACCGAAGACAATCGGTGCGACGGTGGAATCGACTCTAACGCTGTTTGCGAGTTGCTCGTCCATTTCACGAGATCAAATTGACCCGCCTTCATGAGACTTATAACCTGAGCGGCCGTCTCGACAGCCTCGGCCTCGCTATCTACACTATACACGAAGTCGTCCATGTATAAGCCAGTCTCAATGGTGGCTCTCGCTTTAGGAAATGCATCGCCCTCGTCAGCGGCCAACTGCTTGACGGTGCGAAGTGCGTGAAAAGGGCTAGATTTAAGCCCGAAGCAAACACGATTAAACTCGTAAACCATTAAAGGTTCTTGCGGTGAAAATCTATACAAAAATCGTTGAAACCTACGATCGGGTTCGCGCACTTCAAGGCACAAAAACATTTGTCGAATATCTGCAGAGAGTGCCACAGCGAATAAACGAAAATTTACAATTATGTCAAATAAATTACCTTGAAGATTTTGACCACAATACAAAATGTCATTAAGCGACACGGAAGTGCTAGTCTTAGCACTGCCATCTAAAACTACGCGGAGTTTAGTAGTAAGCTTATCTTCTCTAATAACTCCGTGGTGCGGGATAACGTACGAAGGCTGGGTCTCGTCAGTGTCCGCAGGCGCAGGTGAGATGTAACCTTTATCTAAATATTCGTTAACAACCTCATCATAGGCTTGCTTTAACTTTGGAGACGCCTGCATCTTTCGTTCTAAACAAAGAAAGCGTCTTTCAGCGGATGCACGGGAGTCCCCGAGCGAAAAAATATCTCCCTTGAAAGGGAGCGCGACCACATAACGACCCTGCTCATCACGAGTAGTCGTGCGACAATAAATCTCCTCAGCCATCTTGTCATCGGGGCTTAGGATTGGTGGGACATTGACCTCTTCAATCTCCCAAAACTTGCGGATGGTAGACTCCAGTGGCGGCTCGACGGTGCAACAGAACGAGGCAGTCGAGTGACTAAAACCATCTATAGAAGCGGGTGCGGAACCAATCATAACAAAACCCAGAACTGTTTCCAGGGCGCGCGGAGCGGGGTACGTCGGTCCCCCCTTGACCTTACGTGATAACTGGAGGCGCGGGAGAATCGAAGCGCCGATCAATATATCGACGACTCCAGGAACAGCGCAAGTCTCATCAGCTAAAGGCAAGTCTTTAAATTTCGTTAACAAAGACGTGTCAACCGGGACGGTAGGCAACTGTTCAGTTATTCTATCCGTAACGAACGAATCCATGTCAAACCAAATTTTATTATTAAAACGAGATCCAAACCTCGTTTTAACTGTGCCATGAACAGCTGACCGTAAACCTCCAAAACCCGTCACCACTGAGTAGGTTGAACGCCTATCAACATTGAAACCAAGACGTTGACAACAATCTTGAGCAATAAAATTACCCTGCGAAGCGCCATCCAACAGCGCTCGAACAATGTGCGGTCTACCTAATGCATCAACAATAACCACGCGAGCGGTCGCAAGACAAACCGTAGTGAGGGCAGCACTAGCGGAGAACGAACACAAGGTGACGTCATTCGTAGCGGTCCCCGGGCAGGCCGGAGCGCGTGCGAGCTCGGGCTGCGGCTGCGGCGCAGGCTGCCGCGCGTCACCGCTCGACGAACCAACTGTGCTCACCTTGGATGCGGCATTACTATCTTCAAAATGAAGCAAAGTGTGGTGTCTCGCTTGACATTTGCGACAACCATTTCCACTATTACATAAACCCACGCGGTGTTTAGTACCGAGACAATTAAAACAAAGATTATTAGCGCGAACAAATTTATAACGATCACTAGGCGACAATTTTAGGAAACCAGGACACTTGTACAGTTGCGAGTGATGAGTACTACACAAAGAGCAAACAGGTGACTGTACACGTGCCGGTGCGGTATTAACATAAGTATGGGTTGACCTCAGTGACTTCGATGACGCATCTATTTTGCGTTCAGAAGTAACAACCTTCTTCGCGCCTTCATGTTTCGATGAAGAGCGCCGCAATACCCCCATATGCTCGCGAACAAAACCTTCTAAGTCTTCGAACTTAGGAATTTTACTGCCGCGATGATCCGACTCAAACAAACGAATGGTTTCGGAATCTAATTTCTTTAAACCCATATACAAAAATACGAAGTCGCAGAGGTCATCGATCTTCAAGTTCTTTACGGCGCGAACAGCTGACGCGAAAGTATCTAGAAATTTCTCTAAGTTTTGATCGTTACATGCCGTAATAGATTTCAAATCAGACATCTGATCTAAATAGGCGTTAGCTACCGATCTTTTATCCTCATACTTAGCTTTCAAAGTATTTAAAATTAAATTATAATTCCCGGCACCAAACGCAATTCCAGCGCAAGCGGTTATAGCTTTACCAGTCAATTCTTCAACGAGATAATGCAACTTTTCGTGATCTGTCAACGAATCGCTCCCATCTATTGTACTCTCAAAACTATCTATAAATCGACACCAATTGCGAATGTTACCATCAAACTCGGGTATTTGAATTGGTGGCAACTTAGGTCGGTCGCGAGTGGGGTTGGGTCGGTCAGACGGCTTCTCCAAACTCCCCGCGACGCGCTTGATACGACAATACAAATCGTCAAACGACGACAAGGCTTGACAACTCACTGAGTAATCGGGATCCAAATTCAACTCTAAAACGTTGATGTCATGCACTAAGGTTTCGAAATCCGCGCGTAGACTATCTAAGTTTTCTATAGAACACAAGAACGAATCTCTGATGACCAAATCAGAGGTTTTGAGTGCACCATCATAAATCGATTGTACGCGAGAGCAAATCATTTCCCTTTCAGCGTATAAAAGTTTCAATTGAACCTTACCGGTCTTATCAACCTTTGGGGACATGTTTACAATTAAATATGAAATGACTTAATCCTAGCGGTACAGAGCAGCGAGGCGGCGCGAGCGTTAACTATGTAGGTAGGTAGGTGCTTACAACCGTGAATGCACGCTTGAACAAACGCGCATAGCAACAAGGTCGCACCTGCGCGATGGTCGCTGTCTAGATTCAACTACTATTTCCGAGACTAAGTACTGCGCAATATCTATTCAAATTAAAACACTTTCGCACGAATTGGGATGAGATGCGAGCGAGGTAGGCACAGCCACGTGTCTACCCACGCAGGTACTAGGCAAATACGACGTGAGCCGAGAACAACGTAATTGAAAAAAACAAAACAAAGCCAAATGCGTTAGGTATTACACTGCGCCTATGCACTAGGGTGTCTGAGTATACCTAAGATCCAAGCCTAAATGTCTGGATGCGGGATTTTCCACTAAAATAACCAGGCACTTAGGTGCGATGCGAAAATTGTGAACTACGATTAAGTGTTGATATGATACCCAACCTATTCATGTATTAGGTAGGTACAATGCGAGCCAGCGGCGAACGGACAACAAATTCTAAGCCTAAGTGTCTGGATGCGGGGTTCTCTACCAAAACAACCAGGCACCCAGGTGCGGTGCGCTCATTCCCATTAGAATAATAACAAAATACGAACTACGGCCAAGAATCCGGCTCGATCCGGACCAAAAATGGTGGCGCGTGGGCCCAACGTGTGCGAGTGGACTGTATTGCGGAGAAGCAGATAACTGTTCTATTGACACTTTACACACAAAACAAGACAGGTGGCCGGGCTGCCGCGGATTCGATCCAGGCAGTGAATGCAGCCCGAGAAATTAGGAGAGGATGCACTAACCTTCACGACCCACGTGTTTTTCATCGCAGCCGGTACACGGATCTTCTCTTCCTTGCTCAGGAGCTGCCGTCAGCGTCACTAGATCCCTTGAGGAACACACGAGAGGCACCATCCGATCGGTAAAGGTCTATGAGGCGGTTAAAATACAACAAATATTATTCATTTCTGAGAGACGCGCGCGCGCGATCGCCTTTACGCTGGCTAGTTCAAAGCGAGACTGGCCGACCACATCTCACACAATGGCGGACGGAAGCTACAGCTAGCCCTACTCTATGGTTAGTGCGGAGGGGAAGACGGATCTAAAAGGAGTGTGTTTCCATGTCAAAAAATACAGTTTCCACATCGGCGCAACCAGTTATGTCATGAAATGTGGGTTTTAATTCACCTCTGCTTAACCCTCCGGGGATAAAGGCGTGATTATACATATGCATGCATGTATGAATGCAGTAATACAAAATTTTCCAAATATCACAGTGTAGTGAATAATTATACACACAGCATAATATGATTTGGTCCCACGTAATAGGGGGTGAGCCTATTGCCGTCTTCAAAAATACATTAAATATGTAATTAATTTTATTAAATATACTATTTTATTTAACTTTAAGTGAAGTTTATTTCAGTATGAAGTTATTTTTCCTAAGAATTGAAAGATCAAAGAAGTCTCACACACACTCACTCGTACGCTGTCTCTCGTTTATGATCCTAATAATATTTGTATATTAGAAGACATGACGTCAAACAAACCTAGAAAAACACTTCGACGAACAAATGAGAATAATAGCAATATTAAATAATTCTCCAATCTTCTTTTAACATTGAACGCCCCTAAAAATAGATTGCTATTTCCAAAAATATTCTTGAACAATCAACTTAAGCTTAATTGTTTTACTTAATAGATAAAAGAGTTTATTTATTACATTAAATAAACAGCCCGCTGAATAAAATATACTCAAATAAAGATAAAAAATTTACATTACTAATTTATTTTCTACTAGCTTTTGCCCGCGACTTCGTCCGCGTTACGTTCAGAATTATATTAAGATATCTTCACTTCTATAACTCAAACTTAATATAATGACATACCTATTTTCGTATATTCATATTGTGGAGAAAGATTTTTTCGAGTGATTGACTAATACTGAATTACTTATTATTAATTTCAGACTAAATTTATAATTATCAAATTTTTAACTATACTTAACCATAGACAAAATTACTTCTTTTCTGTTTCTGTCATTCCTAATTTTGTTATTCCGAGTTAGATGCATTTTGGTTTCACCACTTTTGTAGTGACTTGTATTCTCTTTGAGATTTTATATCACGTCATACGGGAACGCGGTCCAACAGGATGATGGTCGAGCGGGATGAAAAGTATCCTATGTCCGTCTCCTAGTCATAAACTACATCCCCACCAATTTTCAACCGAATCGGTACAGCCGTTCTTGAGTTATAAGTGGTGTAACTAACACAACTTTCTTTTATATACATACATACATACATAAAATCACGCCTGTCTCCCATAGGGGTAGGCAGAGATCACGGATCTCCATTTGCTACGATCCTGACATATTACTCTCGCTTCATTCACTCTCATTACATTCTTCATGCATGCTCGTCGGTTTAGAGTACTCCTGACCTGCCCCTTTTCTAAAACTTCCCCGATTTGGTCCAGGTATGTGCGCCTAGGTCTTCCCCTTCCGACGGTACCATCCACACTCGCCTCATACACCTGTTTCGTTAGTCTTCTTTCATTCATTCTCTCAACATGACCAAACCATCTCAACATTCCTCTCTCAATTCTCATCACTACATCTTCTATCACTCCACATCGTTCTCTTATCACGCTATTTCTCACTCTATCTTTCAAGGTCAAGCCACACATTCTTCTTTTATATATATAGATATTTTAGTATAAAAGTATTGAGAAGGGGTTCAAAAAAGATATTTAGCTTTTATAATTTATTTATACCACTTAGGTGGCAGACGAGCACCCGCCCCACCTTATGGGATGTGGTTACCGTGGACGTTTGCAATACCAGGGGCGTTGCCGACCGAAGAAACTTTCTAATGCTTGCTAATTACTTTCAAGAATAGAAAAATGCCATATTATAGTCACTTGGGTCAATAATTAACAAGCACAGTGCTGATGATGAGGACGCCTTCTGAGGGTCGTAAATTGCCGGAGATGAAATTACCGGAGGCATATCCCTCGCACCCTTTCCGACCCAAAGCCATCTTTTTCAAGCTGGCCCTCTTAGGGCGTGGGGACCACTAAGTCCTCATCCAATCCCCGAGTATGGGGAAACGCACCTTGCTTCTGCAAGGGTAACAGGCTAATCAGATTACTCCTCACACTTAGCAGGTAGGTAAGTATTTTAGGTGACGTAGGAGTTTTATTTATTTATTTATTTATTTATTTGGCACACAAAACAGAAAACAATCAAAATTTTACAAAATATCATTTGAAGGTTCGGTTCCAGATTGAGTTCCAAAACATGTGTACTCAGCATGGTATAATTAAAAAGCGTGCATTAAGTTTAACAATAAAAATACTAATCAAAAACCAAAAATAACAAACAAAACAAAACAATAGGACAATTACAAGATACCATGGTTAAAAAAAAATAAAAAATTAGACAGTAATTAATCCCTGTAACAAAGCAACAGCAAATTTAAAGCTTGGCTATAACCTTTTTAACAGCATTCTTGTATGTTGAGAAACTAAGGCTGAAAATATCTATTTCATGGCTATGCTCATGTAGGAGTTCATTATATAGACGACGCATTCTAACAATCGGGTTGAAAAAAGATGTGTTGTTAATGTGTACATTTAATACGAAGCTCTTGAGGTGGGGTTGACGATGTCTAAATTTAATATTAAATTCTATTAAGGTTAATAATTCCGGAGAGTCAATTAAGGAATGAACAATTTTATGAAGGCATATAAGATCACTACATTTACGGCGCTCTTCAAGCGATTGCAACTTGAAATGGTCGAGTCTCTCCGCATACGACTTCAGCTGAATGTGTGACCCCATTCTATAGCAAGCAAAATAAAGACACTTCTCCTGGATCCGCTCCAGATACTTAATATGAACCGCATAAAAAGGTGACCAAATGATGGAATTATATTCCAAGATACTGCGAATTAACATCTGATAAAGATATATCAGACTGTGAGGATTTTTGAAGTCTCTAGTTAGTCTAGATATAAAACCAAGTAGCCGCGTACTCCTACCCACCACATAGTCAATGTGTGCCTGAAATGTAATTTTATCGTCAAACAAAATTCCCAAGTCCTTAACGGCACTTTTTCTTTCCAGGCAGTGTCCATCGACGTTATAATTATATAATATCTTTTGTCGTTTGCTAGTGAAAGATATTACACAGCATTTCTGAGCGTTTAAGGACATACAGTTTTTGTGACACCAACTAAGAACCTTTTCCAGATCTGACTGAAGTTTTAAACAGTCTTGGAGATTGTTGACTATTGAGTAGATTTTCAGATCGTCAGCATAAAGCAAACAAGAGCTCTCCAATCTATCTATAAGGTCGTTGATAAAAACGACAAAGAAAAGGGGTCCCAAATGAGATCCCTGGGGAACACCTGAAGTACAGGGAGCGGGAGCAGACAAAGCGCCCCTGATAGTCACAAGTTGACTTCTTCTATCCAGATATGATTGAACCCAACGAAGCAAATTCCCATGTATTCCATAACCAGATAATTTTGCACAAAGAATGCTGTGGTTCACTTTATCGAAAGCCTTTGAAAAATCTGTGTATATGGAGTCAACCTGCGACCTTTTCCCAAATGCTGAGCATAAGTAATTTTTATACACCAATAGGTTGGACAAGGTTGAACGATTTTTAATAAAGCCATGTTGTCTAGTCGAAAGCATTGGACTGATGTGGTGGTATAATGAGCCGTAGACTACTGATTCGAAGATTTTAGCCATACAGGATAAAATACTGATAGGTCTATAGTTTCCGCAGCAGGTTTTATCACCTGCTTTGTGTATTGGTACTATGTGTGCCACTTTCCATTTACTGGGAAAGGTCCCTGACTGAATTGATTTATTAAACAGTATTGATAGTGGCACACACAATTCCTTACCACATTTTTTAATGAAAAAAGGAGGAATTCCGTCGGGTCCTGAGCCTTTAGAAGCATCTAATTTGTTTATTTTATTTAGAACTTCCTGACTACTCACATGAACAGAATAGAGGGCCGAGACCCCAATGAAAGGTGTGGAATTTTCTTCATTTGCTCCTGTGACTTGTTCAAAAACGGAACCAAAGTGTTTCGAGAAAAGTTCACAAATTCCTTGATGGTCAGAGGAAATAAGGTTACCGTATTTCATTGTTTGAGGAATGGCATTACAATCCCTCTTACTATTCACAAAACGCCAAAAACCTCTAATACCACCATTGAGGGACGACTCAACTGAAGAAATGAATATGTCATAGTCCTCCGACATAAGTTTTTTACAGCGGGTACGAAGCAAACTGAATGTGTCGTAGTCACGGGGATTACCATACTTGCGATATCGCCTATGATAGTTAAGTTTTTCTGCCATACTGCGCCGCAAAGCAGCAGAAAACCATTTGGGGTATCTATCGGAATGCCCTCCCTTAACAGGCGTAAATTGAGCTATGATTTGATCAAGCGTCGTGTAGAAGCCGTGCAGTGATACATCCACATCATCACCAGCAAGGAGACCATGCCAATCGACTTTAGTTAGCTCGGTTCTAAGTGAACGGTAGTCGCATTTATAAAAGTTGAGCCTTCGGGGTCTTTCCGATTTTATAGATTTCAAAATAAAACTCTTCAGGCACAAGTCGACTACTAGTGAAGGATGGTGATTGTCTACCTTGCTTAAAGGATCGGCGCCATACACCTGAACAGTGGTCATGGTCGATAAGATGAGATCGAGGTAACGATTGTTCCTATTAAGAATGCTATTGAATTGATTCAAGCCACAAATAAACAAGGTCTCTTTGAGAACCTTCGCTCTATTATCCAGGGACGGACCAGGTAACAGGGAGTATGAAGAAGGACATCTTGTCCAAGCAATTGATGGAGTATTAAAGTCGCCCATGAGCAGAAATTCACCAGAGGTACGATGTTCTAACATAATTTTTTGGCAGTTATTGTGAAACTTGTAAATTGATTCCATTGGAAGATCAGGAGGAACAAACACAAACGTTTAATAAATAATTGTTGGTTCTATCCCCTTTTGGAGAGATAGACAGCCAGAGATCCTCAACATCACAATCCCAATTAATTTGTCGAGTAACTTGAAACTCTTTTTTAATAGCAACGAGTACACCACCACCCTCCGTTTTATTTATATTTGAGTTGCTTCTGTCACGTCGAAATACAATGTATCGCGAGTCAAATAGCTCCGCGTCATATACACTGTCATTCAAATTGGTTTCAGTTAAACATATCATGTCATAATTACAATTCAGAGCGCTAATATAAATATCTTTTATCTTAGTTCTAATTCTGTTAACATTTTGGTAGAAAATTAACATTAAATAGTAAAGATTGTGCAAAATTAATAAACCTAAAAACTTTAATTAAAACAAAATTAACTATATATGTATGATTACAACTTGTTTAATGTGTCTGTACTCTTAATATGAATGTGACCATCTCTGTCGTCCTTACGTACGTACACTCTGCCGTATTTAACCCACACATACTTGTAACCAAGTTCCTTCGCTTTCATTCTTGCTGCGGCGTGGAGAGATTTACATTCGGGGGAGATATGTTCGCCGACGTATATTTTGCATTTGTTCGAAGTGAGGCCCATGTGAGAGGAATTCAATTGATCATCTCTGGAGATCCTGTTGTGACGGCGACAGGCTGATATTACTTGATCCCTTAGTCGTGAGTTAGACAAGGTGACAAGAATATTACGCGGACGGTCTCTCGAGGCATCCAACTTCGCAACTCTGCGACATGATATTATATTGTCGTCATTAATCACGGTGTTAATAGTTTTGCACAGATTTTTAAACATTACCATTATATTTTCAGCTTTACTTTCAGGAACAGCCTGTATTTCCAAGTTCTGGCTGCGAGTCATTCGCTCGATAGATGACAGACGACCATTTAGATTGCTTATCTCTTTCTCCAAGCGAAAATTCTCAGTTTCTAAAATCTTAATGGTATGCAAATCCGCTTTAATCGTCGATTTGAGATCTGTTAACTCTGCGCATATATGGTCCGTTGTTTCCGTAAATTCATCCTGCAATTTTTTTACTATAACTTCCGTTTCCGATTTCACTTGATTTTTCACTTCTTCCTTTATAATAGAGCGAAACTTATTCATCCAGACAGACAAAGCATTGTCAAGTTTTTGATCTAATAAGTTACTAATATTATGCATAGTAACTTGGTCCGCAGTGCTGGGTGAAATGATGTTATCGAGTGACATATTTACTGACTCATCCGGCAAAGGTATCTGCGTACTCCGAACGGGTGTGTTAATATTTGATCTAGTGCGCCGAGTAATATTAATACATGACGGGCACTGCCATTTTGAACGATATTCTTTACTTAGAGAGGCAAATTGTTTATCGCTCATGTTTAAACATTGGAAATGATATTTCGCGCAACATTGATAGCATTGCAGACTGCCAGCATCGTCCACTTTGTGGTTACAGGCTAGACAAACCATCTTAAGAATAACAAATTAATCCCAAAAAGTATCTGACGAGGATGAGGATCGAACGTACGACACGAAGCACACGAACAAACTCGTACGCTTACACGGCTACGCCACGGCTGCCTTTAATAAAATTGGTGAAATTTGTAATCACTATCTTATGTGTGTATCCATCTATTCGAAACAGGTTTCTAGACAAGATCAGCTTGACAATAGATCTTCACTTATACGCAAAATCACAAAGTTTTTAGGGTAGTTCACAAATAAATGACGATCACTTTGTTTTTAGATAGAAAATTACACTGTTATTATCATTTAAAAGTTTGTTACGATAACTTAGCGCAGTTCCAAGTTAGGTAATGTCTATGACAAGGTACTATAAACTCCACACTGATAACTTCTACACTGTTTATAAATAAAATACTATAGAGTTAACGGACATACGTCATGCACGCACAAGTCCCAATTGACAGATGAAATACAGAATTAATACAGTTTTAATACAGAAGAAAACGTATTCCTGTAAAATATAAATCATATCTAGGAAATAAGTTTCCTCTGATAATAGCCTTACCTAAGCAAACTGCTAGCACCAATGAAACGTGAGGAGAGAAAAAATATGAAGGGGAATATTTCCCTGAGGCATACTATAAAACATACAACATTATTGTAAGAGCCCGCGGCTTGTTTGCACTGAACGAGCAACTAGTGGGCAGTTTGATTTTTATTTGTTTGAATAAGTGCCGAATTTTGTGTGATAATGTCATTTTTGGAGGATATTCTGCTCCCTTGGGACTACGTCGTCTGCAGGTCTGTCAATCAATCAATATTAGTATCACAGTCCACTGTTGCACATAGACGTCTACCAATGTTGCGAGGCTTTGCCCTACTGGTTCCATGCTGGCCAGCTGGGTTGTACTGGGTTTTATTTCGAGCTTTCCTTCTCTCGCAATGATATAGTCTGTGTATTGTTCCGTTACTCGCCCCATACACCCTTCAGTTGAGATGGGGTGGTGATACTTGTGTGATGGTACACTAGTTACTCAACGATAAGAAATTAATAAACCCCACTAGGTACATCTGTAATATATTTGTAATTTGATATTTATTAGGAGTCGTTCACTTATAGTCATCTGGCTTGATCGTTCTTATTTCGACCCTCCATAAATCAGATAAAGCAGACCTTTTGTTTAAAACCCTAAAGTGAGGGTCATTGTTTTTGCAACGCTTAAAGAAACTATTAAGACGCTAGATTTATTACGAGTGTTCCATAGAAATTGGTAAAACACGTGCAGGCTTGTAAAAACAAGGGATGAGGACATCTCGGGAAGGGTTTTACGAGACGGGACTGAGTGTAGGATCGGGGCATTCGACTTGGGTCTGGAGAGGAGGTCGGTCGTTGGGAGCGAGCTCGTCAACTGGTGAAGGATTGGGGGTCATAGGCGTTACTCGAGTAAGTTAAGGTGTAACACTATCAAGTGAAACACTATCAAGTCTCTACACACGTGGTGAGTTGCTTTCATATTACTCTTGTAATTATAGTGATTGTTTCATAGTGATTGTCTTATAGTGATTGTTTTATATCAATGTTTAAGTACTTTTATAATGCTATCTAAGGTTGAGTAATACAGCGTTTTACGTATAAAAGTGTACAGTATAATTAATCAACCTATTTGTTGAAGTTGAGAAATGCGTTGATGGTTGTTACATGGCCTTTAGACTTGATGAATGCAAAAGCACCACATGTAAAGAGTCAGGCGGTAGACCAGGGACCTGTTGTTGCGAGACCTGGGGATATCCTCAAAGGAATAGTCTTGGGTCGTCGTCCACGTACCCTGCAATCTACAATCGATGGCGGCTTTGCTTGATGGTGAGCATGTGGTGAGCATCGGGCGTATAGGTGAGGAGCAAGTTATCGTACCGAGATCGTACCCTGCTATCGTATAATGCAATTACAGCCGTCTGGGATTACTAGGACTGGGTGTGGTTCGATTCCCACGGGAGACCTAGCGTCGAAGTGCAGCTCTCTCAAGCACAGAGGCCGGTGCGACCAGATATGACAGACGGAAGATTAGGATTTAGAAATCCTATGGTAGGGAGACCGAATCAATGAAGTACGGTAGCTTGTACACCGAATTTATACGTGCGATTGAATATATGCGAGATAAGTAACAGACATCAGCGTATTTAATTGTTTATTGTATATGTCTTGAGTATTCTCTATTCGCGATTGCATACTTTGTCCATTGAGACGGCCAATGCCAGTGGGAAAATTATTGTCTCTGGATGAATTTCACAATATCTGTGCGGCTGGAGGAGCACTCATATCTCCCCTCAGAAGAGGGGAGCTGGCACATTCGACATAGCTTTATGTCGAATATGTAAAATCGAAATTTACTCAGCTTTGGTTAGGCGCCGTACCATCACACTTGTATTCATTGTTCGTCACCACAAAGCCTGCATGTCCGTACCCCTGCTAATTCAACGAAACTGTGGTGCAGGCTTAACTCTTGTCGTGAGGAGGTAAGACTGTAGTTCCTTACTTAAAAGCCGTATAAGCCAAATTAGAATTAGAAGTAGTTAGTTTACCTCGGGCTCTGAAAGCTTCAAACATAACCAGAAATAAGGCTATGATGGTGATGATCTCTCTGGAATGTTTTATTTTATGTTCTTCTCCAAGTTCTGGTATATCTCTGTAATTACCAAAATTCAGCATAATCAGTACAATCGTTTCGTTACGAAAGTGTAACAGGCAGGCAGTTTCACATTTATAATGTTAGTGTGAGTGTGTATTTTTGTATTCGAATAAACTCA
Organism: Eilema griseolum; assembly: GCA_963662185.1. NCBI lineage: Eukaryota > Metazoa > Arthropoda > Insecta > Lepidoptera > Erebidae > Eilema > Eilema griseolum. The sequence continues at coordinate 12,659,003 of OY759252.1, forward strand.
AAACTAGTGGACCGATTTCTACAATTCTCATACTATTAAAAAGCTACATTGCAAGCTACTGACTAACAAAAGCTATATTTTATATATTTTTTAAATTAGGGATCCTTACTCAAACTCCAATAATGTCATCAAGGTGTAAAAAAAATACCTAATAAATCTTTACATCGCTTGCGTTGTGAAAGCTATTGATAAAAGAACAAAATAATATACTGCGGAATTGTATAACTATAAAAGGTCTACATAAAAGTTTTCGATAGTATATATCTAGGTATATCCTAATAAAAAACCACAGTAACCATCTTTAACTTTTTCAAATTAAAAAAAATAAGGGCAGGTTGGCCTCCCCCTTTTCGTGTTACGATAGGGATATCTTGCTTCCTGTGAGGTTATCTTAAACCGTACATGACCCAGGATCAGCCGGGTAGCACTGGTTGGTCTAGTCAATCTTACACCCCGGCATTTTAGACACGAAACGGCATCGGCATTCGGATTTCTTCGGTCCGAGTCCGACATAACCTAAATATTAAAAAAAATAATTGTTACTGTAGGTTATATTTGTTGAAGATGTTCATGTCGAGTTATTACACGTGTGTATATGTGCGTGTGCATAGAAACGGTACAATGAACGAGAAAATAACTGTCAAAGTAGTCACTCACACTAACGTAACCACTCAGACTAGCGTACTCGAATACAAGTAAGGCATATTAGACAATCGACAAAGAAGATACGGTTGCACTGTTTCATTTAAAGTTGTATGTAAAAGTGCAACTGTATATCTTTTGTCGGCTGTACCTACTATGATTTATTTTCTGATAAGGTTTCTATTAAATATTTTACGAATAAGAAACTTCGAAGTCTACTTTAAGATTCGTCAGGTGATGTTTATTTACAGCACGACTGTTCTACTTTTGAACACGAACGGTAAGTTGTTGACAGTTCCATGTCATGTTCTCAAAGTTCTAAAGTAACTTTCTAATGACGTAGATTTAAGTTCAGGAGAATTAACATTATAAGTCACTTGCTCTATTTTCAAGTAGCTTGTCAACTGAGCCTAGATTATGCTAAAGCAAAACCACTATCATATCACGAACACAGCTAAAAAGTCCATTTACTATAAAGTATAAATTTAATTTTAGAATTTAAAGCGTTGCCGTTAAAGTCCAAAATTAAAAGTCTTTTTGCAGAGTGAATGAAAAATTGTAATGATACTCTTTTCATTTAGTTTTAGACATTAACCATATAGAAACGGTGGTATTTCTGTCCAAATGAGCAGTCCGACAGGGGAAGTACCTCCGCCCTACAGAATACCGCGGCCATAATAACCTCGTGTTATGTTTCCAGCGGTGAGTAGGGTAGCCAGAACTCACTGGAGAGATTTCGTACTGTCAATGGGAAGACCAAAAGCTTGTCCTGCTTTGTCTTTACACTGACGGCACAGAAGCTCTTGTGTTTACAGGGTTTGGCAGCGCGAGTGGAACTCTCTTGGTTTTGCACACGTCCATAGGCCACGGTAACCACTTTCCATTAGGTCGGCCGTGTGCTTGTCGGCCAATCAAGTGGTATAAAAAAAATGAAGTCTATTATTTCCACACTGCTCCACCACTGTCATACCACAGTGGTTTTGTTTTAGCAGAATCGAGGAGCTGGACATTCTACTAAAGTTTTAAACTCTATACAATTTATAACTAAGTTTTTGGAGCACGAAGCCTGCTCTGCTACTCTTCTGTAAATTGGCTTTTTTTACGTGCACCCCCCCCCCCCCCCCTACCGAATCGAAGCCGGTCGAAGAGGTTATATCGGACTCGAACCGACCAAAACGCACGCCACCTGTGGGTCGTTTTAAGTTGCCGAAGGTGAGGTTGACAGGTATATCCCTTGCACCCCAGCCGACCCAGGGCCATCTCTCTCGAACTGGCCCTCTCCTCGGGTGTGGGGACCACAGAGTCCCCAACTCGTCCCCGGAAATGGGGAGCCAGGCTGACGATGATTTGTCCAATTACATCTTACGTTACGATAACTTTTGCCTTTATTTTTAGTAGGTACGCGTACGTTAACTTCAATATTTCACTTTCAAATTAGAATCTTGAAGCAAGAAGCTTGAAAGAGATTAGACTAAATGGGTTTTTAAATTCGCTAGACACGAGTAAAATTTGAGAAGGTTTTATGAATATCGAATATAATAATAATACAGCTGTTGTTCTGTAAGCGGTTTATAAATATTTTACTCTTCGCTCAATAACTACCTACGAGTAAATATAATTTGTTATCCCTAATTACTTCAGCCCTCGTCAGTGCTTTACTACCCAAAGCTATCATATTTACTTCTTACTGAATTAATCACTCCAAATATAATGACGTATTATTTTTGTTTCGACGCAATGTATTTTTTTTTTCTAATGTTATATTAAACCTTCTTGCGCCATTTTGGCTACTTACCGCAATTACATTTTCACCATCGAAAATACTTATTTATAATTATTTACATTAGTACGTTTACATTTTGTCAGCTATATTTTATTCATATTTATTTACCTATAATTTTTTTTTTTTTTTTTAAATTATAATTTTTATTCTAAGTAATCTATACAGAAATAATTTATAAATATTAAATACAATAAAAATAAAATAACTATTATACAACTTATAGCTAAGAACAATTAAAATGCGTCGTAGAATTCCTCCGCATCGCATGCCTCTTGTGGCAGCGTTCCCAGAAGACTGGCAGCATTGCCACGTTGTATGGCAATGCTTATTCTCTGACCTAAAAAGAGGCCAGCCTTCTGGTCACGAGAAGCGTCGACCATACGCTTCGCAATCTCACGGAAGAGGTTGCGAGCGCTCGGACCCCATGACCCCAAAGTCTCGACTCCAAACGGCACAAATTCATAATCTCCGATGAGATTGGAGTATTTGCGCCGCTTGAGAGCCTCTGCAGAAGCAGCAGCAGCTCCAGCACAGCCAGCCGTGCTAGTTATATGGGTAGGAGCCATGGTATCAACGCATGTGGCGTCCCACACCAGAGTCCTACCCATCTTCCATGGCATTAACGACATGCCATCCGGTCTCTTGCCATCGTCACGCGCCAAACCGTTTGGTTCTAGTACAGCTGGTACACCGGCGGTGACAAGAGCACGGCGGATTATGTCATTGAGACTGGCGTGCCGTGGAATTCGCCCTGCGCTCCTGCAGCACGACAGACCATGGTGTCCGAGTCTGTCAACGGCTTCTCCACAACGGCATTGATGCGGAGAAACACACGGCGCACCTAAACGGAGACAAGTTGCGATGCGGAAGGTAGTGTCATCTAACATAGTCCCTACGTTAGATGACGGAAGAGCTTGTAGCCAAAGACCCGATTCCCACACTCCAACCGCCAGTAAACGGGCACGCTCAGCAGCATTGGAACATGTATTTAGTAATTTTTTTCCAACTAAGCTGCAGAGCGGCCCGTCCCACTGACGCTGTGAGAAGAGGTTCCTTGGGAGATCGGTGTTTGGACATGCAATTTTCCAAGCGTTCACTGCATCAATCTTACACAATACTTCAGAATTAACTAGTGTAGGTGCAAGGATTTTCCTAGTTAATTCTTCGGTACTGTGGACTGAAGACAGGAACGCTGGTAAGCTGACATCTGAAATTTTGCGAATACCGAGCCCACCCAAGCGAATCGGTAGAGTCGCTTGTAGTAAAGCTCGGTCATCCAAGGCCACATTTAAAATTTTGGTGAGGGTATTTTCTATAATTTCGTCCATTTTTTTCAAAATCGTTAAATGTTTAAAAAATGGCGTTGATCGTAGGGCATGGGTGAATTTTGGAACGAATAGGCAATACCGAAGAATAGTAAAAGCCGAGTGTATATTAATTTTGAGTAGGCGATCCGAAATGTCACTAAAATTTTGAATTTTTTCCTCTATAAATGGGGTATAGGCATCTTCTAGGATTGGGGACCCGAGGAGACGTAAGGAGTCTTTTTCTAAAATTTTGATGGTGGGAGCTATGGAATTGAATTTAGAGATAGTAGAAATTTTGTCCGAAACGTCGTTTAAAAAAATCTCGCATTTGCTGTCATTTAGTTCTAAACCAATTAATCTAAATTCATTTTTAATAAATGCCAAATTTTGTAAAACTGTCTCCACATCTCCCCCTAGAGTCCCATCGTCTAGGTACCATACATTAAATTTAGAATTTAACCGCCGAATAATGGGCTGAATAGCTAAACTGAAAATTACCGGTCCAAGAGGGTCTCCTTGTTGACATCCAACAGCTGATTTCAAAAGGTTGTCCTTGTATAATAATTTGGAGGGGTATCTGTAACATTGCCAAAGAAAATTATAAATTTTGGGTGTTTCTAATTTAGCTTGGTTCAACAAGGTGTCTCTGTTCACCGAGTTGAAAGCATTCTTCACATCGACCTTGAGAATGACCTCACCTTTACTGGAGCCAAGGTAGGTTGATAAAGCATGTATGGCAGCCTCACAGCCCCCCTTTGAACCAAAACCAATTTGGAGGTGCTGGAACTTCAAAGATAACTCGGTTTTGTAATATTTACAACAGAGTTTGGCTGCCATACGTCGGTACGTACATCCCACGGCAATAGGACGAATGCCACCATCTCCCTTGCGTAGGGCACACAAATTAGCCCCATACAAAATGTCTGTGATGGCATCATCCACACTACCGGAGAGCATCAAATTCATGAGAGCCGTTAGCTCCTTCAGAAGTGCCTCACCAGCCTCCCCGGTGCTTGGCCCTAAAAGATCTTTTAAATGTTGTGGGGTTAATGCGTCAAGACCTCCGGCAGAGCCACTTCGAAAGGAGACAACGGCTGCCAACACTTCCTTGGCCGTTACGCACAGGCAATCAGGGTCGGGGACAGGTGCCTCAGGAAAGGAAAGGCCACCCGCAGGCGCTGGATGCTTGCTCCGCAGACCAGTAAGGGTCTCAGGAGAGCAGGGCGCCACTACATCGCTACTAAAAAGCAATCTCGATGCCCCACTTATGTCACCATCCCTCAATTTTGATTCAACCAAGTTAAAAATATTGCTTTTCCGAAACGAAGAGTATGTTGGGTTTATATTTTCCGTTATGACGCTACAATTATTTCTAATTTGAGACGTCAATGAATTTGTTGTTGTTCGGTGGGCTGTCCGGTCTGTCCTGTCTGTTCTAATATGTAAAATTTTGTATGGGAAGGTGAGCAGTTGCTCCCAAGCCGTTTTACTATTTTCTCGAAGTACAAGACCTATGCAGTTTGACAAACTTTTCGCAACAATTGGTCTTGCACCGCGAGGAATTCTCTTTAGGATCGAAACAGAGTTTTTTAAGTGAGATAGTCTTTGCCAAAAGGGAATTTCAATAATGTTTTCAGAAACTGTACTGGTAGAGGGTTGAATAACCAGAGGGGGGTTCGGAGATACATGTCGGGGTTTGTGTACTTTTCCGATATGTATCTTCAAACCTCGCTCACTCTTAAAAATACGGGCTTGGGTGCTCCCAAGCCCGTATTTGTGATTGTAATGTGATACGATGCCCTCACTGCTGTGAGGGCATCGTATCACATTCAATAGCGAAGCAGTAGGTTGACTTACCTCCGCATCACTATCGTGCAACATAAAAATGCTATGAAAATGGAGCACTTAAAATTCTTAAAACTAACACATAGTTCCGTAAACACTATATATACAAAAAAAACACTTTATAAATTAACTGTCACAATAAAATAGTACTTAGAATGTTTTTTGTGGCAGCTGGTTGCCAAGGAGCCCGTTGCCTTGGGAGCGGCGTCCGTGGCGTCCCGTCACAAAAACCAGCACCTTGCTTCTCCTTGCCCTCTAAAATCCAACCACACGTCCTGATCGACCACCTGAATCTCGTGGAGGGTGGACACACGGCAAATTATTATTATTATTATTATTAAATACATTCCCGGAAAATATTTTTTCGTATCAATAACAGTTTTTCCCACACAAACTGGCATAATGAGCCGCTTTTTAAACGTCTAAATATTTTCTTCAAACAAAAGTTCCTTAGACATTGAATATTAAACCAGTTATCGATCGTAATAATCCACAGCTTTAGTTGTCAAAGTACACTATGAAACTATTATCTCCCTAGGTAGACATTCCGGTAGCGATTGCGAAATTAATTTCTTCTAAATAACTTATATTTTTATTTAATACATACAAAATAATTAAAACATAAATACACAAAACAAATTCGCGATTATTACATTATATTTTATCTATATATATAAAAATCAATTGCTGTTCGTTAGTCTAGCTAAAACTCGAGAACGGCTGAACGGATTTATCACCTTGGTCTTGAAATGTTCGCGAAGGTCTAGGTTTAAAAGGTGAGAAAAATTCGAATAATTACCAGGAACCGACATCCACGCGGGCGTAGCTGCGGGCAAAAGCTAGTAATAGATAGGAACGTCATGCAGAAACATTACAGCTATCAAAAATGGCACAAGCTAGTTTTAATAACAAAATATTCATATAAAAATAAGTCATTATTAATACTTTATATGAATTATGAATTATATTATTATTTATGTTTCTCTGTTCCATAACTTTCAGGACTATGGAAGATGTGCGTCGGGCTGAAGTTAAGACATAGTGGACTTTTTATACACACACACACACACACACACACACACACACACACACACAGACACACGCACGCACGCACGCACTCACGCACGCACTTGGACTTTAGAGTGCATTTTAGAGTGCGGACAGCGTATCTATAGTTTTAAACATGTCATTGTCCAAATAGTATATTTTTATTCCAATACTCGTTAGGTAAGTAAACATTACGAAAGCCAGTAAGTTAAATAAAACTCAGCTCGCTGAAATATTTGGAGTTACATTTTCTTTTTCCAATTTTTACAATACACGCGGACAGCTGTAGGCGGGTTACTTATCAATAATGCATGACATGTCATGTCTACAACAAATAAATGGAGTAGTTTACTAATACTTTTTATTGCTTTTCTCCACCATAAGTCTTCTGCGATCGTTTGAAATGTATTCTTTGTTTCCTGTTTTTATCTTAAGTTTTACATTTACGTAAGACTACTTTTTCTTGCTGAGCAAATTCGTGATATACTAAATAATGGTGGTAGAATTCAAGTCGAACTTTCATACAGCAAGTGCAAAGATAATATTAATAGAAATATATATTTTGTTCTAGGTACAAGGATTCAACATTATATCCCCTTTTTTTTACGTGCGCAAAATCCCCACGGATACCTCCCCACCGGAGCCGGTGGAGGAGGTTATGTCGGACTCGAACCGACTAAAACGCACGCCGCCTGTGGGTCGCTTTGGTTGCCGAAGGTGAGGTTGTCAGGCATATCCCTCGCATCCCGGCCGACCCAGGGCCATCTCTCACGATCTGGCCCTCACATTATATAGGTACCCTAAACAAGTGACGTTGGCTAGCGTATTGTACAATATAATCAATAATTTATCTTGAACATCATTCAGCACACGGCAGTCTAGGCAATTGGCAATTTGCCAATTGCCTATACGGGCAAGAAAAAGAAGAATGGGAATAGATTAAAGGCATTTAGAGCTCCATTATCTTTATTAGCCTTACAATACTCGGCATGCCACCAATCAATCACAGGGTGGTACCTACTTTTCTAGTCAAACTAAAAACTCAGTTTCGTCACTAAATATTCAGGTAGCTACCGTAAAGGACGAGGTAATGATTATTATATGTAGTCAATCAGAAAGTGTGAGCTCATACCCCATTTATTTATTTAAAGTTTATGCACTTTAGAGGCTATGCCTATAATTTCACGTGGGAGTATCTCAATAAAAGATGGCATACACTTTAAACGTTTATAACCGATCACACAAATGTCTCACAATATGTAGGACTTATAATCGAGTAACTAGAACACTTGATATTAACTTAGAATACCTATAAGTGGAGCGAGTTTATAGGTGGCTGTCTATAGCGAGCCTTCTGTATGAACTGGCTTCACAGAGCGCGGGAGCTCCGTCGCTGCCGGGCGAGGAGTTCGCTGACATTGCGTATGCGACGCGATGCCGCAACATACACAGTCTTTTTTATAGGATAGGACGTGTTTTTTATAGGAGGTAGAACACGGCGGTATTTCCGCCCAATTGAGCAGTCCGACTGGGGAAGTACCTCCGCCCTACAGAATACCGCGGTTATAATAACTTCGTGTTGTGTTCCCAGCGGTGAGTAGGGTAGCCAGAGCTTACTGGAGAATTTGTGCTGTCAGTGGGATGACTAAAGGCCTTTCCTGCTTTGTCCTCTACACTGACGGCACAAAAACTCTGTGCTTACAGGGTCGGCAGCACGAGTGTGGCGTCTCTGGTGTTACACACGTTCATAGGCCACGGTTAACACCAAAAGTCTATTGTACATCCAAGCTAAATAAATAAAACGTCTTAAATTCGTAATAACCTCCTCGTATAGTAACATGTGTAATCCAGGAATAATATAGCCCCCCATTTGGCGTCGCATTAAAAATCGTTTAGGCTCTAAATGTTCTGGCCCCGTTGGTGGCGGGTGTTCGCTCACCGAATTAAATTTTGCCCAACATCAGGGGCTATCGTGAAACAGTACAGTCGCCATCAGTATTTAGCCTCAGTAGCTTAGTGGTTAAAAAGTTGGCCTTAAGATCGAAAGGTCCCGGGCTTGATTTCTAGCCACTGCAGTATCGATGTGAGCAAAATTCTAACATAAAAAATTTAGCTTAACTATAGGGGTTACAGAGAATATTAATAATTTTGGTATCTAATGTTTTAAAAAAGTTACGTAACGATATACTATTAGGTATTTTTTTATACCACTTAGGTGGCAGACAAACACACAGCCCACCTGATGGAAAGTGGTTACCGTGGCCTATGGATGTTTGTAACACCAGAGGAGTCACAGTCGCGCTGCCAACCCTGTAAGTACAGAGTTTCTGTGCCGTCAGTGTACAAGACAAAGCAGGACAAGGCCTTAGTCTTCCCACTGTCAGCACAAACTCTCCAATGAGCTCTGGCTACCCTACTCACCGCTGGGAACACAACACGAAGTTATTATAGCCGCGGTATTCTGTAGGGCGGAGGTACTTCCTCAGTCGGACTGCTCAATTAGGCGGAAATACCGCCGTGTCCTACCTCCTAACATATAACGTGAGTTATATATAACATATAACGTAAAGAATAAAATAAATATGATATAACCATAATAATAATTGTAAATACTTTGGAAATAAGTGCTTTGTTAGTATTTTTATTAAATATTGTTCTCTATATTAACCAAATTTAGAAAAAAGCAAAAATAGGTTGTCTGGTAGAAATCACTTTAAGCAATTAGGCCGCTCCTTGTAGTGCTTTCGTTTACTAATTTATTAACTTTGAGTAAAGGGAAGTACGTTTATTGAATATTCTGTACAAAAATAAAACATAATATAGTGTTGTAAAAAATAATCTTTCAATTTAAGGTCACGTTCAAAAATTATTCACACAAAAGTTATACACTTTATTTTTACATAATATAACATAAACCCACGCCTATATCCCCGAAGGGGTAGGCAGAGGTGCTAGCACCCACATTTCGCCAGTTTATGTTTATGTCCCAATGTAATAGGTGGCGAGCCTATTGCCATTAAACGAGCACTTATAAACCTGCGATAAATACACACATAACTTTGAAAAGCATCGAAAAGTCAGTGGTGTGTGCCATAGTAAAACCTGGGATCGAACCCGAGACCTCGTCTCATCAGTCCATTACCTATAGCACTAGGCTACCGCGGTACTTTTTTTTATCTACCTAAAACTGTTAGCCTTGAATTTTGAAATTAGAATGAGTAAGCCCCTTCGCATTTGACGTCACGAGCTACGTGTGAGTGTATTTGAAATCTATGGCACAGTACCGAAATTCGCATGTGCTTTCACGTGTCGACGCAGGCGTGTACATGAGCGTGTATGCGCGTGAACCCGCGTGAATGCACGTGTACGCGCTTTTCTCCCAGGTGGCCGAGACACTAATCCTTTCTGTGAACTTTAAAATTTATAAATTAATAATCAATATAAGTACCTAACGCTGAATGAAGTTTCGGTACCTAATATTTTTATATCTATTTATTACTGTTCGGTTAGTTCAAGTTTACGGGAGTGATTGTCGGATCATATCTTCACCATCAGCAGGTACCATGCATTTGGACTACGCAGATCGTCTAGTCAAAGTCAAAGTCAAAAACACTATATTCAGTATAGTCTATTAAAACGTCACTGACAAAACATCAAATTAAAAAGTCTTATTTACCAAATGGACCACAAAACGTGTTCGAAACGTTGCCCAACTTAATTGTCTTAAGAGACTCCGGCAAGAAACTAAGTGGGATTGCTTTTGTTTATGTTCTAGGCTAAAGTAACTTAGATTCTTTAAAACGAGATACAGTATTCAACAGTTCTCTACATTACCAGAAAACCAAGTAATCAGAGTGTCAAATACGTTAGCATTAGATAAAACCAAGTCTCGTTTGTAAACATGTTAATATAACATTCACAAAAGCTTAGTATAAACCAACTGAAATCGAGATAAGTATATCCCCACGAGGCATTAAAATAAACACATGCAGACAACGCTGCGATCTATGACAAATAGTTCCGCAAATAACAACTTCGTAGCAAATGTGCTCGTAATAGCCAATGACTTAATTAATAGGTACGTCATGCAGGAACATGGCAACATTCAAAAAATGGCGCTAACACTACGTAAAAAAAATTATAGCTTAATTAAGCTAAATTATAGTTAGGTACTTACTAATATAATACGTCAATATTTCTTTTTTCATACAACATAGGACAAACACACGGTCCACCTGACGGAAAGTGGTTACCGTGACCCATGAACGTGTGTAACATCAGGGGAGTCACACCCGTGCTGCCGATCCTGTAAGAACAGAGAGTCTCTGTGCCGTCAGTGCAGAGAACAAAATCAGGACAAGCCTTTGGTCTTTCCACTGACAGCACGAAAACTCTCCAAATACACCACCCGCCGAAAACGGTGGGAGAGATAATGTCGGACTCGAACCGACTAAAACGCACGGCGCATGTGGGTCGTTTTTGGTTGCCGAAGGCGAGTTTGACAGGCATATCCCTTGCACCCGATCGAGCCAGGGACATCATTCTCGATCTGGCCCTCATTGGGTGTGGAGACTACAGAGTTCCCAACTCATCCTCGTAGAGGCGAAGGCGCGCAGCGCACGCCGCCAGCGTGGCCTGCTTTTATCAGGGTGACAGGCGGCTCCACCCAGCATTTAATTCCGTTAGTCGCCTCTTACGATACCCTTTGGTTAAGATGGGGCGGTGTTGTTTGTACTCTTTCTCTCTCACCACGCGTTTTTTTATGGGATGTCAAAATATGGCGAAGATAATTCAAATTGGCGCGTTCTATATTTATAAAAGGTGAAAAGAGAAATTCTCGTAATTTTGAAAGGTCACAAAGCGAAAAGTAGTCAATTGAATTGAGACTGAATTGAGATTGAATTGAGATCGAATTGAAATTGAAAATATTAATATATTAGTAAATAATTTCAATTCGACTGAATTCAATAACGCTTACACAAAAATGCACTGGAAATTCGCATTCGTACCGACATTTTCTAAAATTAAATTTTAATCTCAAATAATTATAAAATATACCTACGTCAATATTCATGAATTCTGCGTGAATTCATCCTCTCCTCATCGCAGGGTCGATGTCTAACCCTTAATGGTGTTGAACGAACTGGTAACTCGTCACGAGTAACGTACAGTGATTACTGACTGTGAAATTAGATTTAGTCTTTGATAACTGTATACTGGAGCATTTAATTACTTGTCACAATAATATTCGTATGAAAATTTAAATTAAAGTCAGTTTATAGTTTTTAAATAATATTTTTGTAAATCTTGCGCTGGAAAATTTACCACCACCATATTTTTTTCGTTTGTTCTTTGAGCTCAATTTTATAATTGCATGAAGACAAGAGCGCCCGCACACTGCGTTTGAAAATCTAAAAGCTTCACGCGCCGCTTTCCTGTATCCCTTCCGTCCTACCCTTATGCTCAAGTGATAATTACTTGATCCGTGTGCTGTAGACTAGAATGATGAATGTATGAGATTGAAATGTATTTTGACATGTTTATGACAGTGACAGTTATCAACGTATGTCAATACCATACATGAATCAATCTTTTCTACAAATGTATTGGCGTTTGTCTAGTGAGGATGTCCTTTTCGAAGGCAATCCACTAGTTACTAGGTATCTGCAGCATAGGAGATAAGTTTACAATTTTACATATAAAGTATTAGTAATATTTAAAAAAATATAATATCTTTTTACCAAGTAAGAAGCGAAGACAAAAGCATTATATGTCAAGCTCCACCGATGCTATTATAAAAAACTGCCTTGCAGTCAAAGAATCTTGTGATATGACTAACCTTAATTTGCAACGCTTAACTGATTATTACGACCAATCAATTAGCCCACCGTAGTCCACTGCTGGACATGGGCCACTCCCAATGTGCGCCATTTTATTTGATCCTCTGCTTTCCGTATCCAGTATGTCACAACCACCTCTTTCAGGTCGTCCGTCCATCTGGCCAGGGAGTGTCCTACCTTCCGTTTACCTTCTCGCGGTCTCCACTCTAGGACTTATTTGTTCCAACGGCTATCGGTCCTTCGACAAACGTGGCTAGCCCATTGCCACTTCACCTTGCTTATTCTACGACTTATGTCGGTAACATTAGTTCTCTGTCAGAAAACCTCGTTTCCAATTCTATTCTTCAGAGAAACTCCAAGCATAGCTCGCTCCATAGCCATATTACGATCTTACTACTGCTATTTACCTCTTAGCACCAAAGAATGTATCTTACATTTTTAGATATCGCACCACGTACAATCTCCGGAGTGCTAGTGTATGTATGTTTGTATGTTTCATACATGTTGGGGGCGCCACTAGACGTAGTGGACGTGTTTTGTATCGATGCGTAAATTAAACAATTTTAAAAATATTCAAAAACAGTATAATAGTAAAGAAAAAGTTACAGTAGTAATTGGTGCGGGTGTAGTGCCTAAATAAATACATTGTGTGACTCTAAGTGCCGTGAGAATAAATAAATCAGTCACAGATACATCCGTAAAAACAACTTGTGTTTGTGTTGCCCAGGTGCGGTAGTGTTCGAAAGCGGCAATATAGGTGCATATGTGACGGATCGAAGTATCACGAGCGGTTTATTGATAGGCGAAAAATTTTTATTTTGTAAATAAAGTGGGCGAGTGCGGGTGTACCAAAATAAACAAACATTATACCATTTCTCCTGATACCTGATTGTAAACAAAAATCAGCTGGTCGACATTCAGGCACCGATAGTGACATCTGTCGGGGGACGGTAGAACAAGCAGATTCCTGTCAGCGCAAACTGCTAGTGCCATCTATACGCCATCACGCACACTTCGTTGTAATTAGCAAAGATGGCTAAGTGCGGGGGCTGCGGCCGTTTTCTGTCATCACCAGATGGCGCTAAATGCAGCAAATGTCTCGGAGTTTATCACAGGGGTTGCGTTAACGTTCCGGCCAATGACACTGTATCACCGGACTGGAGTTGTCCGGAATGCAAGCGGAAGAGCGTGCCAAAAAAGAAAAACGACGAGACACCTGTGCGGGGGCCGCAGCCCGCAAAGGACAAAGAAGCGCCGGGTGTGTTCACGGCGACTGCTGCGCCGGAGTCCGAACGCGAGGCTGTTGCTCGGGAGGCATCGGGAAGTAAAGAATTTCACCTGCTGATGGAGGAGATCAAGGCGATGCGATCCGATTTCGGAACGTTCAGGCGACACATGGAAACCGAGATGGCGGCAATACGAGTGTCCGTGCAGACATGCAGCTCTCGGCTCGACAGTTTCGAGGCTAGACTGCTCGCGGTCGAGGAGATGAGATTGACGCCGGCACCAGAAGTAGATGGGTCTATCGAGGGCGTCATCGAGGGACTGCGGCGCGAGCTCAACGACAGGGACCAAGAGCTGCTAGGGAACGACGTGGAAGTGTCGAATGTCCCGGAGGTTAGCGGTGAAAACCCGGCCCACCTAGCTAGGACAATAGGCACTTTGCTGGGCGTCGCTGTGGAGGAGCGCGATATCGTCAGTGCGGAGCGAGTCGGGGGGCGCCAGCTGGTCGCCACGTCGCCGCAGGGCGCGAGCGAGCGCCGGCCGCGCGTGCTGGTGGTGCGCCTGGCGCGCCGCGACACCAGGGACGAGCTGCTGAGGGCGGCGCGCGCGCGCCGTGGCGCCACCACGCAGGGTCTCGGCGTGGGGGGCGAGCCGAGGCGTTTCTACGTCAACGAGCGCCTGACAAGGGCCAATCGGCTGTTGTTTCGCAGGGCAAGAGAGGCTGCCGGCGAGGTGGGATGGAAGTTCGTCTGGACGAGACGGGGTCGGATTCTCGCTTGCAAGAAGCCCGGTGACCCAACCCACCGTATACGAGCGGAAGCGGACCTGTCGACAGTATTTAAACAGACTATTAGTGTTTCGTAACTGGATGGGTTTGGGGCTGGTTCACATTCGCATTGTCTTAATCCATATTATCTTAATTAATTTACACAATCCTTTTTCTATATATCTATTTACATATAAACTACATACAACCCTGATTTATTTACACATTCTTATATCTAACATAATGCCACATAGTTATATAATATCCTATGTCTTTCAGTACGTATATTTACGAGATGTTTTGTATGTTTCATATGCCAGCCGCCTATATAAATATAACCCTCAAATAAAATGATGCAAAGTAAGTACCTAAAGTTTGGACTGTTCAATGCGGGATCACTCTCAACGGGTCAGGATGAATTTCTGATGGCGATGAGCCAGCATACAGTCGATATCATGGCAGTAAACGAAACCTGGCTACAGGAAGGACAGGAGGGCCGTGCACCAGATGTCCCTGGTTATAGAATGCGGCATATTCCGCGCCCAGCGACTATAAAAGACGGAAAAGGGGGAGGAGTCGCGTTCTATATAAAATCCGGTCTATCTGTCCGCCTGCGGCCCCATCCTGTACACCCCACCGTGGAACAGATGTGGATTGGTCTTACCATAAAGGCAAAAAAAATATTAGTAGGAACCGCTTACCGCCCACCGGATGCAAATCTGAGAGTCTTCCTAGAAGCACTTACAGACAGCGTGTGTGCACTTGCACCGTTTGATAGTATCATTATACTAGGTGATTTTAATGCCAACATGTTACACTATGATGCACGTGAGACCAAACAGCTGCAGGAGTTTCTGAATCACTTAAGTCTGGACCAGATAGTATCCGTGCCAACTCATTTTGTGTCAGATAAGAGTACTCTCATTGACGTAATTTGCACGGACTCCCGCTGGCGAAACGTAACTGTCGACCATATAGAAGAACTCGGTCACCACGCCTTTATTACGTGCGAGTTGCAAATTAAGAAAGACCGCCCAGTCAATAGGCAGGTGACTTATCGACCGATCAGAGACATTCAGAATGACCTACTTGAGCATGACCTGGAGGCTATCCCATGGAATACTATTTGCAACCTGCAGAGTGTGGATGACATGGTTTCCTTGTACAATATTTTCACACTACAGTTACTGGATGTCCATGCCCCGGTGAGGACCAATTCCTTTAAAGCCAAACCAACACCATGGATTACAGACACAATAAAATTGATGTTTAAGCTCAGAAATAAAGCTCGCCTTCGTTTTCGGCAATCCGGTACTGATGCGCAAAAACAGTACTATCTTGACTTAAAGCACCAGGCAGCCATAGCTTTAAAAAATGAGAAATCTGTTTTTTTCTCAAAGCATATAAACGAAAACATAAATGACTCTAAGCTCCTATGGAAAAACCTAAAGCAGCATGTGCTAATAGCAGGCCAAAATGGTGAGCTCCCAGGGCACTTTGACAACCCAGATGCAATAAATGCAGCCTTCCTGGATGTCCCGGGGGATCCAAGTGTTAACATCTCACAGGATGTCACCTTTGAATTTAATCGCTTTGGTCATGCTGAATTTTCCTTAACACCAGTGGGTGAGGAGACTGTAGGCCAGATACTGCAGAAAATCACCACAAACGCGCAGGGAGTTGATGGGTTGACACGGGACATGATACTGCTTACATTGCCACATTCCCTGAAAGCAATAACAAGTATTGTAAATAGGTCCATAACAACAAGTATGTTTCCAGATTTATGGCGAAGAGCAGTTGTGCGTCCACTGGCAAAAACAAACAATCCTCTAGGCTTTAAAGATCTCAGGCCAATTAGTATCCTTCCTTGTCTGTCTAAGGTGTTAGAGAGGGTGGTTCATATGCAGATGTCTAAATTTCTTGAAGACAATGAGATACTCCCAGATCTGCAGTCAGGTTTCCGGAGGGGTCGTGGGACCGCTTGTGCCTTGGCCGATGTAGTGGGAAACATCATTGAGGCCCGTGATCAAGGGAAGGGGACGATTTTGACGTTGCTAGACTTCTCACGTGCTTTTGACTCCATCAATACCGCCATGCTACTATCAAAGCTGTCATATTATGGTTTTGCACCAAATACAGTGAGATGGTTTGATAGTTACCTTTCAAACAGGTCACAGCAGGTACAGATTCGGAAGCAGGATGGGTCTTCATTGGTTTCCCCTCCGCGGCTGGTCTCCAGAGGCGTTCCCCAAGGGTCGCTGATTGGGCCGCTTCTCTTCATTCTGTACAGTGCAGACATCACTAAATGCTTCCATCACTGCAAATATCATATATATGCAGATGACACCCAGGTCTACTATTCATTTGATGCCAAAGACACCGGCTCAGCCATTCAAAATATAGAAGATGATCTCCAAAGGGTAGCGCTATGGTCTGTGAGAAACTGCTTAGCACTGAATCCACTAAAGACAAATTTTATGGTCCTAGGCAGCAAAAGACAGATTGAATATATCACAGCTGCTAATCCATCTATCAGCCTAATGGGTAAAAGCATAAAAAGAGTGGATGTGGCACGCAACCTCGGCCTGGTTATGGATCCTCAGTTGATTTTTGAGAATCACATAGGAAATGTGGTAAGGAACTGCTTCTATAGGCTAAAGATACTGTACAGAATAAGGAATTTTATAAGTGTACCTATGCGTAAGAAGCTTGTTGATGCTCTGGTTTTGTCTCGCTTTGACTATGCAGACGTAGTGTATGGACCCTGTTTGCTGTCACGGACAGAAGGCCTCATACAACGTGTTCAAAATGCCTGCGCTCGCTATTGTTTTGATATTCCACGACGAGGACACGTGACGCCATTTCTCAACGAGCATAGCGTCTTGAAGATGCGGGCAAGGCGTAATCTTCATCTGGCAAACATGTTGTTTGGAATAGTGAATGGAGATAAGCCAACTCACCTTGCAAATAAGCTTAGCTGGAGGCACCAACACTCCAAGCATCCTATGCGCCTCCAGACTAACCCGCTGTCTGTGCCGCGGCACAGAACGATGGCGTTTAGAGGCTGCTTTAAATATGCCGCAACCCATTGTTGGAACAATATACCTCCACCTTTGAGGTCCCTAAAAACGAAAGGCAACTTTAGGCTGCAATTGCGCAGGCATCTCATGAACATACAGAAAAAATAATTGATTATCTTGTTTAAGGAACTTTTACTTATTTTCTTGGTCTTTTTACTCCATTACACTGCCTGGCATTATACTATACTATCTATATATATCATGTTTTGTCCGCATTTTTTTTTTTTTTTTTTTGTCACGTATTTTGTTTGTTCTTTGCTCGATTTTTTGTGCGAGGGTAAATATATGTACCCTGTGATAGTTTTATTGTGTCTAAAAAAGACACAAGAAAGGTCGCTAATTTTTTATTTATTTTTTAGTAGGTAGGTCTATTTTATTGGAAATATGGTTGTATGCTTGTAGTTACTCACCCTGTTAGGTAAACTGCTGTTTCTTTTGTATCCAAATGTAAAAAATGTGTTCCCTATCAATAAAACAGATGACGCGATATTGATTAGCGACGTCAGGCGGCTTTTGAGGTTGGATCTGAAAACCAGTACTGTGATGGATCACATCCATTGCAGTGTATGCTGAGTATCCAAACCTTTTTTGGGAATACAGCGTACATTTTAAGTATGAACATATAATGACTAAACTAAATTATTTGAAATAAATATGTGCTTATGTCGGCATTTTGCCACTCTTACTCTTGCCACGTTTTATGATTTATGTCAAGTATGTCACGTATATGTCACTGTAAACTGTCAGGATTGGCAGTGAGGCGAATATTTATGGTCAGGAACCAAAAAAAAAAAACACATTATTTTTAAGCATTGTTGTATTTCGCTGTGTGTTACCACCTCTGAAAATGTGCGCTGTGTTTTCTAAATAAAACATATTTTCTTTCTTTCTTTCTTTCTTTCTATGTCGCTATAAACGCAGAAAACTTTTCCAAGTTGATCGATTATGAAGACAGCCGTACCTTTTAATTGCATTGGCAGAGTAAGTGTGAAAGTAAATGGGTCAACAATTAATATAGGTAAAAGGATTAACTAGATAGCACTGTACTGTACTGCAGACTGTAGCCAAGACTCAGCCACAGATGCATGGCTTGAGTCAACAATAGTGCCTGACCGACGCGGGACCAAATTCAATAATTGGTGTAACCGAATTAATTCACCTCTGCCTAACTTTCCAGGTATAAAGACGTGTTTATATGCATGTATATATGTAAGTGGGTACAATACTTTCCTTGCTGCACCATAGTCTTGGATTTTTTACCAGCACACATGTTTCCAGCGTAGGGCATTCGCATGATGTACTGCACAGGTTAAAATTACACTTTTTAAAGCCTACTGTAATTCACTGTACACGTGCAGCATGTGGACGAGCTACACCCAGGGTGCATATAGGGCCCTGCGCACTCAATACAACAATGCCTTCAGGATGCCGATGGGGCTGCGCCGCCACTGTAGCGCTTCTGGAATGTTCGCAGAAGCTGGTGTTGATAGCTTTGCGCCCATCCTAAGAAACCGCATTGTATCACTGTTAGATCGTGTGCGGGGCAGCTCCAACAGCCTCCTGCATTGTGTGTTGCGGCAAGGCTTCACATGGACAGTGCTATTATGCGGCACTGGACACGTTTCCACCTTGCCAAAGACACACACATTAGTTACAGTTATAAATATGACTGACTGACTGTCTGTTTGTGTAAATAATCACTTGCAGTTTTACTAACATAGGATATAAGCTTTATTGTTACTAACATTTTTATGGGCAATACCTGAAATAAATGATTTTATTTTATTTATTTATTCTCAAATGCAAGTGATGAAGCTATCAAGCTGAGGGCCTCCATTGTAACTTGATGGACTTTGTCTTGACCATCTTACCTGAGACAGCCTTCAACTTGCCATCACTCTTTTTGTTGCATCCCAGTAGAGAATTATACAACTGATTTATTTACAAGTAACATTAAACTCGCAAAATGGGTTTCAGTCGCTATTCCATCTTCATTCAATATACTAATTGATGACGCAAGTTACAAAATGAAAGATAAAGTTTGTCTTGGCTTTTAACCGTGCAAACCCTTCGCAAGTTCCCATGAATTATTAATAGGCAACTTCAATACACTTGGGTGACAATTGAATTAAATGGCCTCACTTTTAAAATGGGAACGGTGAATACGGTTGATATTTTATGCTAAAAGATTTGCGAATAAATTTTGCAAGACGATCAGGTATTGAGAAATGAGTTTAGTTGTGGTAAAAACTATTGGATTTGAATGGTTACGTGTTATAAGTTCTGGATATAACTATTGATTATTCTAATTTATTTGTAACGACTCGGGGTCCTGTTAAGACCGCTTCTAGGTCTGTTATTGCAGTTTGGCTTAAGGCTCGTTTTGCGGAGCTGGGCAAAATCACTGATTATGTCTCTCGACTCCGCAGGTATTATTCACTCTGTCAGTTCTCAGTAGTTCAATAACTACCAGCAGAATGTTCCGTTGGATCAAATATTACGAGGGAGAGGTTGTGTGAACTTTTTTAATCACTACTGTATACTTAATTATATAGCTTTCCATAGT
Organism: Eilema griseolum; assembly: GCA_963662185.1. NCBI lineage: Eukaryota > Metazoa > Arthropoda > Insecta > Lepidoptera > Erebidae > Eilema > Eilema griseolum. The sequence goes on from OY759252.1 coordinate 12,679,106, forward strand.
CACTTTAACAATATTTCTAGGGTTTTTTATATTATTTATTTTACAATTGAAACGTGATACCGATGGATTTTTCAATAGCGAGTACTTCATAATCGTTCAAATATATATCACTAGTCATATTTCGATCATCCTAAGTACAACTTCCAAACTCTTTTAAATTTACACAACAGGAGATTTCACAATAGCATTACTCTCAGTCTTCAAAGAACTGTGTTAAGATAAAAGCATAGCAACAGAGCCATATCCAAGGTACACTATCGCATTCACAAATCCATTTGGTTGATGTGCGAGGACGGCACACTAACTCAAATGTATTCAGGACTTCGGCTTCAATACATTCTTGGATAGGTTAACGATGTTATCGACGGATTTTACATGATAAAGCAAATAATATTGCTTTTTAGATAAAAATAAACACCAATAAATATTGAATACTTTGCAATTTCTTCTCTATTTTGTATTAAACCCTTTTTATTTTTGTATAAAGTCAAATAATTGATATCATATCAACTATTAGACTTTTCGTTTGAGTGTTTCATTCATCCATAAAACGCGGTAACCGCTACCAATGGGTAGCGGTTACCGCTATTTATTTTCTATGCTGTCCTACATAATGATGTAGGACAGCATAGAAAATATAATGGCATAGCAAATAAAAAGCTAATAAATAAATAATATTCCAAAATATAATTATGAAACAACTCTATCTAGACCCAAACAAAGTTCAACTTCTGAGAAAAGCCTGTCAAGTGAGAGTCCGACACTCGCACACCGAGGGTTCCGTAACTTAAGTTACATAAACCGTAATATGTTTTGATGCTTTGACTTAGAAGTTTGATTTTTGTACAGTTTCAAGACGTAATAGACCTCAGTATGATTTTCTACTTGATACCTCCTTCTACACATTCCTGAGAAAAGGGTGTTGACAGACACCGATGGACAACGAAGTATATATGTATATTAATATTTACATAATGCAAGTATAGTAATATACTTATATTACTATACTTGCATTAATCCGAAACGGCTCAAATATGTAATTACCACTTGGTAATTACATATTTGAGCCGTTTCGGGTCGACACGCTGGGATCATGGGATCCAATTGCCCGTCTTTTGTTTCGAGAAATTTCAAAACGTTTAATTGACGCTACCCGTGACCAGAAGGCTGGTTTATTCCTTGCGCAAAGGATTGGTATTGCCATTCAAGGTGGCAATGCCGCCAGCCTACTGGCCACCCTCCCAGTTGACGTCGATGGGGAGGAATTCTTTGAAGCCTGATCCTGCAGGATTGTTTAGGTAATGTATATTCATTTTTTTCTTTTTTAATACTTTAATTTAGATAACTTCCGTGTATGTTATATATTACTTCTTTTTCTGTTAGAAACCATTTTGTTTGGCTTTTTTTCAGGGTTCTCAAAAGAATCAAACACCTTATAGGAACCAGGTAAAACATTCAAGAGGACAAGTATCTACAAGTAAATATATTCATAAAGAAACATTTGTACGGAATGAGAATCGAACCGATGGATGAACCGTCACTCCACATAGGTAATTCAAATAACAACCAAGCGTCTGCCCAAGACCTGAAGATGTAGATAAGACATGATATTATCTGCGTGATCTGTTCTGCAGTAGCTGATATACTATCAGAATATTTTACGACGCAGCCCAGTAAATTGCTTCAGCGATGAAATTGGGAGTATATAAAGCAGATATTTTATTATTCGACTGCGCGAAGTAAAGGGTGGATTATGATGGCCAAGATTTATGGCTTGCGATGTCTTTGCTATACTGTTTCAATAACTGATAGGAAGTTATTGAAATGAGGATGTTTTATATCTGATGTTATCGGTTAAGGGTAGGGAGTCCATGTATATATAGGAATTTCTGTTAGATTAACTGTAACTGTAGATTAACTGTGTCATTAAAAAAAAGCGTAGCCTAGTGGTATGGGTAATGGACTGCTGAGACGAGGTCTCGGGTTCGATCCCAGGTTTCACCATGGCACACACCAATGACTTTTCGATGCTTTTCGAAGTTATGTGTGTATTTATCGCAGGTTTATAAGTGTCCGGTTAATGGCAATAGGCTCGCCACCTATTACATTGGGACCTAAACATAAACTGGCGAGATGTGGGTGCTAGCACCTCTGCCTACCCCCTCCGGGGATATAGGCGTGAGTTTATGTTATGTTATTAAAAAAATATTACATCATGTCAACGAGGGTATGTTATCAACGGGGGACTTTGTGTTCTAGTAGTTATATAGCCTCCGTGGCGTAGCGGTAGTAAACGCGGCCACTACGCAGGAGGCGCGGGTTCAATTCTCGCTCAGTGCAAATATTTGTATGCATGAATAAATAGATATTTGCATAGGTCTGGTCACGCTTCGGAGAACACGTTAAGCCGTCGGTCCCGCTTACCATACCAACATCTATGGCAGTCGTTATGGGTAGTTGTAGCTCTAAAAGGATCTACAAGTGATCTAGCTGCAATACTTCGATATCGCCATTGGGTTGTGAAGGTCAGGTGGCAGTCGCTTCACGGTAAATATCAAAGTTTAACCAATTCCACAGTTAGGCTGGTAAAGCAAACCGCAGACTCCTAGGTGAAAACTTCGGATGCGACTAGGATAAACGATAAGAGGAAGATGTGATAGATATAAATAAATAAATAAATAAATATTCCACGACATTCTACACAACGATATCTAAGCAATGAATGTGTATAGCTTATGAAAAAAGCACCTATACTTCTTTTATTACAACAGACAGACACATGACAACCACACTTTATACAGTTGAAGATACCAACCCTATCTTGTCTGTATATATATGAAGTTGTAACTTTTGTGAAAGGTAATTTGAGTCGTTACACTGCATACAACAGTGCTCGTAACTGCCATAAAATTTGTATGCCTCAGCATTGGTCAGCGCTGTTTGATAAAAGTATTTTCTCCATGGCTCCTCGCTTGTATAACAAATTACCACGAAAAATTATAGAAGTGGAAAATACAACTGCTTTAAAAAAATGTATTACACTTACTTATGACGAAAGCGTACTACACTATTGACGAATATTTAAATGACAAATTGTAATAAAAGTGACTACCTCACTAATTAAACTTATATACTATTTAATTTAAAAATTTAAAATAACTAAACCATTTAACATTATTAAATTCGAAATTAATTGCATTATTAATCAGTCGCTACTCCTATGAAATATATTTTATTTTTAAGCTTATATTGTAAATTTGCATGCCTTTTAGGTGGAATGCGGAATGACCAAACTTTTAAACCAATGTACCAACAATTTGTACCTGTGTACGCAAATAAAGATTAAATTGATTAAATTGAAATTTTCTTATAAAGTTGTATGAAAAGGTGTATATTTATATAATTTGCCGACTGTATATAAAAGCGTGATCGCGTCAGAAATGATGATATCCGTAGGAGAATAAAAGTAACCGACGTAGCCCAGCGAATTAGCAATGGGCGGGACACATAGCGCGCAGAATAGATGGCCAATGGAGCAAAAAAGTTCTAGAATGGCGACCACGTATGGGCAAACGTAGCGTAGGACGTCCAACGGCCAGGTGGAAGGACCCGCCTCATGAAGGTCGCCGGGAAGTGCTGGATGCAGGCTGCTTTAGATCGATCATTCTGGAAGTCTGTGGGAGAGGCCTATGTTCAGCAGTGGACTATGTGTGGCTGACATGATGATGATGATATAAAAGCAGCTACAGTGCAAAAAGTTTTCTTCTTGAAGGTGATTATACGATTTCAGGTATTTTGATTTCTCTCTCTCTCTCAAGCTCAACGTCCAAGATTCTGAAGTCTTAACTAACAAAGTATTCCTGAATTAACGGTACCAATAATTTAAATACCAATAGTATAAAGAGAATTATGAAATAAAGTAAATCAATATCATAACATAACATAAACTCACGCCTATATCCCCGAAGGGGTAGGCAGAGGTGCTAGCACCCACATTTCGCCAGTTTATGTTTAGGTCCCAATGTAATAGGTGGCGTGCCTATTGCCATTAACCGGGCACTTATAAACCCGCGATAAATACACACATAACTTTGAAAAGCGTCGAAAAGTCATTGGTGTGTGCCATGGTAAAACCTGGGATCGAACCCGAGACCTCGTCTCAGCAGTCCATTACCCATACCACTAGGCTACCGCGGTAAATCAATATCATATGAATCAATTCTGAGGAGAATTGCATTGACAGCTTGCTATAAAAAAGGACACTGCGTGCCCAACATGTAAAAAAAAATTGTACGCGTTGTTCTCAAAACAAACATAAATAAAATTAAAATTCCTTTTCCTTTTTATATAATGATTTTTTGTACGTCGCGGTATTCGAGAATTTTCCGAGGTATTCAGGATCCAGAAAAATAAACAGGAAAAACGTCATTCAATAAAGATTGATAAAGTCAGTTCTATTGTTGAATTTGTGTTACGATACGAATCCTGTCTCATTTATTTTTGCACCATAAGGATTTGAAATTCACACTTGCTTCCTTCTTCGTACACTCGCTTTTCATTTTATACCCCCCCTAAGACCCCCCCCCCCCTTAAGCCGGTAGATGGGGTTATGTCGGACTTGAACCAACTCACACGCCGTCTGTGGGTCGTTATTGGTTGCCAGAGCTGAGGTTGGCAGACATATCCCTCGCTCTTCCTACTACTCCCGGGTTCTTTATAACGGGGCGTGAAATTTTCGTGCATCTGACGAGAATTTCGGGCTGAAGGCCAGCATTATAACATTGTTGGAATCTATGATATTCAATGATCCTCTTTCCTGGGACTAATTTTCAACCACCAAACCAACTTCTAAAAGTTCGCATAGTGTACAAACTGGTCAGCAAAAAAAAAACTATAATAGTACTCATTAACCAATGACGTGAGCCCGTGCGCCCGTGATTAGTTTAGTATAATGTATATTGGATATTTGGCACCTCCATCGCCCCGCCCCGCGCTTACCACCAAAGAGACCAACATTTGCCGATCAATATTGTGATATAGATGACATTATAATAATAAAAATAATAAAACATTTATTTCAGACCATATTTTTTTACCTACAAAATTTTGTATTAGGCAAACAGTAACAAAAATAAATATTTCAAAAATATTTTAAGCCAGGAATAAAAGTATCCAACCTACTAGACCGAGTGATGATATATCTTCTTTCCTTTCAAAGAAAAATATTTTCTCTGCACCTAATATTTTTCTTCTCAATAAACAAAGGAATGCTATAAATCTAGGGACACAATGTTGTGTCAAATTTCCACTCAAGTTTGATTAATTTGATATGCCGGTGCGTGTATCGTGCACTTTATAAAATACCTCTTAGTAACTCTTTCCTTTGTCGAACCATAAAGGCCTGGATTTCATTACCAGCTCACGTGTTTCCTTCTTCCAACAGTCACGGGTCCTTTAAGCGGGGCGTGAAAAAATATATTATGAATCCATCAAGCTAAGTATCACCACTGTAACATGGTATATGTATGTAATGGTGGCCCTCTGTTCTGAGACTTTGCCTTCAACTTACTATCCGGCGAGGCAAAGTCAAATTGACGTGTCCTATATATAATAAATACTAGGTATAGTTACTGGTTACAATATAATATATCCCATTATGGGGGAGTAGCTAGAGAGGTCACAAGGCAGCCTCAAGTACTTGACGCAGGTGATCACCGAGCACGGTTGCTTCGGGCAGTATCTGCGTCGGATGGAGAAAGAGCCAACGACCGAGTGCCATCACTGCGACGCCGGCGAGGACTCAGGGCTGCACATGCTCACCGAGTGTCTGGCGTAGAAGACGCCGAAACGGGACCTGGTGGCGGCCCTGGGAGCTCTCACGCTCACTACTTTGGATACGGGGTCATCCGGCGCCTGTTTTTGTAAGCAAGTAATGCAAGCGAGGCGGTGCGACTGTTGTGACAGCAGGAGCGAAAGAGAATCGCAAGCTACGCTGCCCGCGTATTGAGGCAACTCGTGGGTTGGAGGTCGATGAATGACCTCCGCCCCCACTGTCTACACATATAAATAAATATATTACAATAATTAAAATAAATATTATCATCGCTTTCAAAGGGTTCTAAATGGTTAGCTTCTAATACCCCCATTTTTTCTGATTTAAATAGTGTTTTATCACGCCATTATCAAAGAAAAAATATTTGTAGGATACGAAAAGGGGGGGATTGCAACTAACCCATTTTAATATTCTTCTTTTTGTAAATTCTAGGAAAAATAAAAACAGAGAACTCAAAAATCAAAATGACGTAAGTGCAGTGCAGTTTAGTATTATACACTCGAGAGCAATGAATCCGGGTCACTTAAAGAATGTTAAAAATCTCGGAAACTAAAAATGATAGGTTAATGCAATAAATTGTATTTAATAGACAATGTAATACTCCTTAAATGAAAGTAAAAAAAATATGAGTCACCATACATTTTATTAACACAAAATTACATAAAGAAAAAAACTGCTGATCTCTCCTTAAAACAAAAATAGGAAACATGAAATTTTTGAACTTTATTACGATTTTCTTGAATTTTAATACTTCGTATTGCCTCCTCGTGCTTCCATTACTGCGTTTACGCGGTATGGCATGCTGTACACCAAGTTCCTTATACGATTTTGGGGAATATTCTCCCATTCCTCTGTGAGAGCAATTTTGAGCTCACGAAGCGTGATTGGGGGAGGGTTTCGTTGTTTTACGCATCTGCCTAGCTCGTCCCAAGCATGCTCGATCGGGTTGATATCCGGGCTGCGCGCTGGCCACTCCATACGAGTAATGTTCATCTCTTGAAGGTAGTCATTCACAATCCTACCTGTATGAGGTCTGGCATTGTCATGCATAAATATAGCATCCTCACCTAAATTGACCATAAATGGACCAACGTGATCATTGAGGATTTCTTCCACATATCTTACGCTAGTTAAAGAGCCGTTTTCTATGATCACCAGCTCTGTGCGACTTTCAGAAGAAATTCCGGCCCACACAAGTACAGACCCACCACCGTAGGCTACTTTTTCTTCGATGCATGCTTGCTTGAATCTTTCCCCTGGTCTTCGATACACTCTGTGTCTTCCATCGTGCTTGTAGAGCATAAATTTTGATTCGTCGGAGAACATAACTTTTGACCAATCTTCAATACTCCAATTTACGTGGCTCTGGGCATAACTTAGTCTCGAAATACGATGCCCACGCTCCAGTTTAGGGCCGTTTGCAGGTCTAAGGGGTTTTAAGTTAGATTCAGCAAGCCGACGTCTTACTGTCCATGCACTTGGGTTACTTCCTCCGAGGCGTCGAAACTGATTGGTGAGTTCAGTTCCTGTGAGAAAGCGATTTCGAAGCATGGTGTTCACCAAGTATCGGTCTTCTCGTGCTGTGGTACACCTGGTTCTGCCCGTTCCTGGTCTGCGTAGGTTAGAACCAGTTTCTTCGTAACGTCGGAGAACTCTTTGTACTGTTGACAGCGACACACCGACAGTCCTGGCTGTATCGCGCTGACTCCGGCCGGTTTCCAGCATTGTAAGTATTCTGGTGCATTCTTCAGGCGTAAGCGACATAATTTCAGCTTGATTAATGAATATAGAGCACTATCAACATGGTTTATGTACCCACATAAATGACAGATTACAAACAAAAGCAACACCAAATGCTGTAATTTCGTAGTTCCATCTTCGAAAGTGGCCCTTTTTCAAATTTGATTTTTTTATGATATAACTTTACAATAACTAAGAAGTTTTAATACCTTCATTTAAGGAGTATTACATTGTCTATTAAATACAATTTATTGCATTAACCTATCATTTTTAGTTTCCGAGATTTTTAGGATTCTTTAAGTGACCCGGATTCATTGCTCTCGAGTGTATAATGATAGTCACACTCTCAATTATATTTTAAAGACATATGAAATTGATTAAATATATCATTAATCTAACAAACTGCTCCTCGAGAGCGGTATAAAATAATATTTTTGGTTGCGCCGATGTGGAAACTGTATTTTTTGACATGGAAACACACCCTTTCTATACCCATCTCCCCGCCCGCACTAACCATAGTGTAGTTCGTCCGTCCGCCATTTGTGAAATATAGACACTCAGTCTCTCTTTGAACTAGCCAGCGTAAAGGCGATCGCGCGCGCGCGTCTCTCAGAAATGAATAATATTTGTTGTATTTTAACCGCTTCATAGACCTTTACCGATCGGATTGTGCCTCTCGTGTGTCCCTCAAGTGATCTAGTGATGTGGACGGCAGCTCCTGAGCAAGGAAGAGAAGATCCGTGTACCGGCTGCGATGAAAAACACGTGGGTCGTGAAGGTTAGTGCATCCTCTCCTAATTTCTCGGGCTGCATTCACTGCCTGGATCGAATCCGCGGCAGCCCGGCCACCTGTCTTGTTTTGTGTGTAAAGTGTCAATAGAACAGTTATCTGCTTCCCCGCAATACAGTCCACTCGCGCACGTTGGGCCCATGCGACACCATTTTTTTGGTCCTTCGAGCCGGATTCTTAGCCGTAGTTCGTATTTTGTTATTATTCTAATGGGAATGAGCGCACCGCACCTAAGTGCCTGGTTATTTTAGTAGAAAACCCCGCATCCAGACACTTAGGCTTAGAATTTGTTGTCCGTTCGCCGCTGGCTCGCATTGTACCTACCTAATACATAAATAGGTTAGGTATCATATCAACACTTAATCGTAGTTCACAATTTTCGCATCGCACCTAAGTGCCTGGTTATTTTAGTAGAAAACCCCGCATCCAGACATTTAGGCTTAGATCTTAGGTATACTCAGACACCCTAGTGCATAGGCACAGTGTAATACCTAACGCATTTGGCTTTGTTTTGTTTTTTTCAATTACGTTGTTCTCGGCTCACGTCGTATTTGCCTAGTACCTGCGTGGGTAGACACGTGGCTGTGCCTACCTCGCTCGCATCTCATCCCAATTCATACGAAAGTATTTTAATTTGAATAGATATTACGCAATACTTAATCTCGGAAATAATAGTTGAATCTAGACAGCGACCATCGCGCAGGTGCGACCTTGTTGCTATGCGCGTTTGTTCAAGCGTGCATTCACAGTTGTAAGCACCTACCTACCTACATAGTTAACGCTCGCGCCGCCTCGCTGCTCTGTACCGCTAGGATTAAGTCATTTCATATTTAATTGTAAACATGTCCCCAAAGGTTGATAAGACCGGTAAGGTTCAATTGAAACTTTTATACGCTAAAAAAGAAATGATTTACTCTCGCGTACAATCGATTTATGATAGTGCACTTAAAACCTCTGATTTGGTCATCAGAGATTCGTTCTTGTGTTCTATAGAAAACTTAGATAGTCTACGCGCGGATTTCGAAACCTTAGTGCATGACATCAACGTTTTAGAGTTGAATTTGGATCCCGATTACTCAGTGAGTTATCAAGCCTTGTCGTCGTTTGACGATTTGTATTGTCGTATCAAGCGCGTCGCGAGGAGTTTGGAGAAGCCGTCTGACCGACCCAACCCCACTCGCGACCGACCTAAGTTGCCACCAATTCAAATACCCGAGTTTGATGGTAACATTCGCAATTGGTGTCGATTTATAGATAGCTTTGAGAATACAATAGATAAGAACGATTCGTTGACAGATCACGAAAAATTGCATTATCTCGTTGAAAAATTGACTGGTAAAGCTATAACCGCTTGCGCTGGAATTACGTTTAGTGCCGGGAATTATAATTTAATTTTAAATACTTTTAAAGCTAAGTATGAGGATAAAAGATCGGTAGCTAACGCCTATTTAGATCAGATGTCTGATTTGAAATCTATTACGGCATGTAACGATCAAAACTTAGAGAAATTTCTAGATACTTTCGCGTCAGCTGTTCGCGCCGTAAAGAACTTGAAGATCGATGACCTCTGCGACTTCGTATTTTTGTATATGGGTTTAAAGAAATTAGATTCCGAAACCATTCGTTTGTTTGAGTCGGATCATCGCGGCAGTAAAATTCCTAAGTTCGAAGACTTAGAAAGTTTTGTTCGCGAGCATATAAAGGTATTGCAACGCTCTTCATCGAAACATGAAGGCGCGAAGAAGGTTGTTACTTCTGAACGCAAAATAGATGCGTCATCGAAGTCACTGAGGTCAACCCATACTTATGTTAATACCGCACCAGCACGTGTACAATCACCTGTTTGCTCTTTGTGTAGTACTCATCACTCGCAACTGTACAAGTGTCCTGGTTTCCTAAAATTGTCGCCTAGTGATCGTTATAAATTTGTTCGCGCTAATAATCTTTGTTTTAATTGTCTCGGTACTAAACACCGCGTGGGTTTATGTAATAGTGGAAATGGTTGTCGCAAATGTCAAGCGAGACACCACACTTTGCTTCATTTTGAAAATAGTAATGCCGCATCCAAGGTGAGCACAGTTGGTTCGTCGAGCGGTGACGCGCGGCAGCCTGCGCCGCAGCCGCAGCCCGAGCTCGCACGCGCTCCGGCCTGCCCGGGGACCGCTACGAATGACGTCACCTTGTGTTCGTTCTCCGCTAGTGCTGCCCTCACTACGGTTTGTCTTGCGACAGCTCGCGTGGTTATTGTTGATGCATTAGGTAAACCGCACATTGTTCGAGCGCTATTAGATGGCGCTTCGCAAAGTAATTTTATTACTCAAGATTGTTGTCAACGTCTTGGTTTCAATGTTGATAGGCGTTCAACCTACTCAGTGGTGACGGGTTTTGGAGGTTTACGGTCAGCTGTTCATGGCACAGTTAAAACGAGGTTTGGATCTCGTTTTAATAATAAAATTTGGTTTGACATGGATTCGCTCGTTACAGATAAAATAACTGAACAGTTGCCTACCGTCCCAGTTGACACGTCTTTATTAACGAAATTTAAAGACTTGCCTTTAGCTGATGAGACTTACGCTGTTCCTGGAGTCGTCGATATATTGATCGGCGCTTCGATTCTCCCGCACCTCCAGTTATCACGTAAGGTCAAAGGGGGACCGACGTACCCCGCTCCGCACGCCCTGGAAACAGTTCTGGGTTTTGTTATAATTGGTTCCGCACCCGCTTCTATAGATAGTTTTAGTCACTCGACTGCCTCGTTCTGTTGCACCGTCGAGCCGCCACTGGAGTCTACCATCCGCAAGTTTTGGGAGATTGAAGAGGTCAATGTCCCACCAATCCTAAGCCCCGATGACAAGATGGCTGAGGAGATTTATTGTCGCACGACTACTCGTGATGAGCAGGGTCGTTATGTGGTCGCGCTCCCTTTCAAGGGAGATATTTTTTCGCTCGGGGACTCCCGTGCATCCGCTGAAAGACGCTTTCTCTGTTTAGAACGAAAGATGCAGGCGTCTCCAAAGTTAAAGCAAGCCTATGATGAGGTTGTTAACGAATATTTAGATAAAGGTTACATCTCACCTGCGCCTGCGGACACTGACGAGACCCAGCCTTCGTACGTTATCCCGCACCACGGAGTTATTAGAGAAGATAAGCTTACTACTAAACTCCGCGTAGTTTTAGATGGCAGTGCTAAGACTAGCACTTCCGTGTCGCTTAATGACATTTTGTATTGTGGTCAAAATCTTCAAGGTAATTTATTTGACATAATTGTAAATTTTCGTTTATTCGCTGTGGCACTCTCTGCAGATATTCGACAAATGTTTTTGTGCCTTGAAGTGCGCGAACCCGATCGTAGGTTTCAACGATTTTTGTATAGATTTTCACCGCAAGAACCTTTAATGGTTTACGAGTTTAATCGTGTTTGCTTCGGGCTTAAATCTAGCCCTTTTCACGCACTTCGCACCGTCAAGCAGTTGGCCGCTGACGAGGGCGATGCATTTCCTAAAGCGAGAGCCACCATTGAGACTGGCTTATACATGGACGACTTCGTGTATAGTGTAGATAGCGAGGCCGAGGCTGTCGAGAAGGCCGCTCAGGTTATAAGTCTCATGAAGGCGGGTCAATTTGATCTCGTGAAATGGACGAGCAACTCGCAAACAGCGTTAGAGTCGATTCCACCGTCGCACCGATTGTCTTCGGTTAAGGAGTTCGATGAAAGTGATACGCACAAGGTGCTTGGTTTAAGCTGGTCGCCCGCATCTGATACGTTTAGTTTGAAAAGTAGTTCGACCCCGCAAACTTGTACTAAACGCATTATCCTGTCGTGTGTGGCACGGATATGGGACGTAATGGGATTCGTAGCTCCTGTCGTTCTGTACGCCAAACTACTTATAAAAGAGCTTTGGCTTTCGAATTGTGATTGGGACGACACCGCGCCCGACAACATTGCTAAGTTGTGGGCTCGCTTTAGAAAAGAACTCTCTGTGCTTGACCAAGTACAAATTCCGCGTCATGTAGGTATATCGCAACCTAGTGTTGTTACGGTAGTAGGCTTCGCGGACGCTAGTGAGAGGGCGTATGGAGGAGTAGTCTATTTTCATGTCTCGAATGTAGGTAAGGTTTCAATTAGCCTTATAAGCGCGAAATCGAAGGTCTCTCCCCGTAAGGTCGTCTCTCTGGCACGCCTCGAGCTATGCGCTTTACTATTGTTGGTTAGATTGATCACCTCTATCGCCAATGCTTGTAGTAGTCGCATTAATATTAATAGAATTTTAGCTTTTTCGGACTCAACAGTCGCTTTGTGTTGGGCCCACTCTTCGCCCCATCGTTGGGACACCTTCGTCGCTAATGGAGTGGCAGGAATTCAATCGGAATTGGCGCCAAAAAATCTCTTTCACGTTGCTGGCACCGGCAACCCAGCCGATTGTCTCTCTCGTGGACTGCTTCCTTCGCAAATATTAGATCACCCGTTATGGTTTAGTGGACCGTCCTGGATTCATGCCGCGTTGGATAAGTGGCCGGTTAGTCAATTCAATCCCACTACGGTTTCCGAACCACCCGAGGAGGAGAGGCACTCGCTTGTGGTGTCGGTCCCGCGTGAGGAGTCCCTGGTTTTGTTGTTGGCTAATCGCGTCTCGTCTTGGTCGAGACTGTTGCGTTGTGTTGTTTATGTAGGCCGATTTTTGAGAATTTTATCTACACGCGGTCATATAACCGCCGCTGATTTAGATAAGGCTGAATTGATCATACTTCGCGAATTGCAGAAGTGTTATTTTGCTTCTGAATTTAAAAATTTAGAATTTAACAAACCTTGTAGTCGTTCTTTCCGACACTTGAAACCATTTTTGGAAGATGGACTCATTCGAGTAGGTGGTCGTTTGAGAAATTCAGGTTTAGGATTTGAACAAAGGCACCCAGTAATTCTCCCGCGTAAGGACCACGTATTAGATTTGTTAATAGATTATCATCACAAAGTGAATTGTCACGCTGGTCCCGATTTGTTAATGTCTATTTTGAGACAGAAATACTGGATAATTTCCGCTCGTAATTTGATTCGCGCTAGGGTACACAGATGTGTACCTTGTTTTAAACTCCGCCCGCGTTTTATCGCGCCTGAAATGGCCGATCATCGCTCTTGTCGTGTTGTTCAATCCGCAAAACCTTTCGTACACACCGGCACAGACTTTGCTGGGCCTTTCAAGGTCACCATTGCTCGTGGTCGTGGCATTCGCTCCACGAAAGCTTATGTTTGTTTGTTCATTTGTATGACAACTCGCGCGGTTCATATAGAGTTGACCGGTGATTTAAGTACGCCAAATTTTATGTCCGCTTTTAAACGTTTTTTGTCGCGTCGGGGTCCGGTTAAGCGCATGTATTCGGACAACGGTACAAACTATGTAGGGGCCCGACGTAGTATTTCGGAATTGCACACATTCTTACGGTCTAAGTACTACCAAAGTGAATTCGCTCACATCTTAGCCGAAAATCGCATTGAATGGTACTTTAACACGCCTGCAGCTAGTCATTTTGGTGGTAATTGGGAAGCGAATATTAAAAGCCTTAAGTCGCATCTGTTTCGCGTCATAGGCGAACAGATTCTCTCGTTCGAGGAGTTGAGTACCGTACTCGCGCAAGTAGAGGCGGTGATGAACACGCGTCCGCTGTGTCGGACTCTATCTAGCGATCCGTCAGAGCCGTTAGCGCTGACGCCAGCTCACTTCTTAAATATGACTCCTTTAAAATATTTGCCCGCAATAGATGTTGATGACGATAGAATACACCTCCTAACTCGTCACGCTCTTTTAGATAAGATGGTCCAATCGTTTTGGAATCGTTGGAGAACCGATTATTTGCACACGCTGCAGTCACGTCAAAAATGGAATACTCCATCCAACCCAATTACTGTAGGTACGGTGGTAGTCCTTATGACTGAGAATGCGCCTCCTTTACATTGGCCTCTAGGAGTAGTAGAGGAAATTTTTCCCGATGCCCGCGGGATAACTCGTGTTGTACGGGTTAAAACTGCAACCGGATCGTATCTGCGCCCGGTTGTTCGCCTCTGCCCTCTGCCTAGCCAGCAGTAGGCACGAGTTCCAATCTATGTTTATATTTTAGTTGTTATTTCGCAAACCTAGATTTAGATTAGACATTAGTTTTGTTCCACATTTTTCGTTTCGAAGGTAACCCTTCAAGCCGGGGGGAATGGTTGCGCCGATGTGGAAACTGTATTTTTTGACATGGAAACACACCCTTTCTATACCCATCTCCCCGCCCGCACTAACCATAGTGTAGTTCGTCCGTCCGCCATTTGTGAAATATAGACACTCAGTCTCTCTTTGAACTAGCCAGCGTAAAGGCGATCGCGCGCGCGCGTCTCTCAGAAATGAATAATATTTGTTGTATTTTAACCGCTTCATAGACCTTTACCGATCGGATTGTGCCTCTCGTGTGTCCCTCAAGTGATCTAGTGATGTGGACGGCAGCTCCTGAGCAAGGAAGAGAAGATCCGTGTACCGGCTGCGATGAAAAACACGTGGGTCGTGAAGGTTAGTGCATCCTCTCCTAATTTCTCGGGCTGCATTCACTGCCTGGATCGAATCCGCGGCAGCCCGGCCACCTGTCTTGTTTTGTGTGTAAAGTGTCAATAGAACAGTTATCTGCTTCCCCGCAATACAGTCCACTCGCGCACGTTGGGCCCACGCGCCAACATTTTATTTTGCCGGATTGATTCAATTTAACTGTCACATACTTTTACTATTTGATGTTAAACATTCTCTAAATATTATAAGAAATATAAATTATTTCCGTCTACCTACTTCATTTTTCGGGAGTCTACCAGCTTAAGTCTGAAGATTGTGGAGCCTCATACAAAATGTATTTATTTACTACCTAATTATCTTCTAACTTTAATAAAAATGAACAGCTGAAATATATGTGCGTACATAACTTTCGAACGAGTGCACCAAATTCGATAAATATTTTTTATAATATTTGTTATTCTTAAATACACATTCTTTTTAAATTACGGGATGAAAATTTCATTCAGATGGACCCACAGCAACTGACAGCTACTACCAAATAAATATAAAATAATCTTTTTATAGCACATTTAGGGCAATTTAATCAAACCTTGTTAACAAAATCCATACAAAATTCTTTGACAAACTTAAACGGCTCAAGTTAAAATTAGATCGGCAGAAAATTCCCAAAATGCTAATTAGGGAGAAAGTTCATGTTGTAATATTATCTAAGCCACATATTCTTTAGAAGTTTATAAGTGAAGGACTGCCTCAAGGCACCGTCATGATCCCAGTTCGTGTTTTTCTAGCGATTGAGCCTATTAACGTTTCTTGTCATGTTTCTTTTTGTCTTTCTTGATAAAAAAATCTTCTGAATTTTCAAAACGCTCGTTTGAACAAGTTGTTCCTAATAATGTAAGGTCGCGTCGTTTTATTTCAGATAAGTTGTACAAGAATGTTAGTATAATAATATTGTTATTCTCGTTAATTTGATAAATAATTCGGTACTAGTGAAATTTTAGATGTTGAGACGTGTAATTGTACGTGTAATGAAATATAAGGATATTCTTACCTCAAAGGAATCACTCCTTTGTAGTGCGCTAGTTATTTTGAGTCTATCAAAATAACAAGCTATGTGATATTGTTGCATTTATATAGATATAGGTGTGCCCGTTCGAGGTCAACAATTGAATAACAGTCATATCTACCTATATACTAATATTATGAATGCAAAAGTAACTTTGTCTGTTTTTCTGTCTTTCTATCTGTTACGCTTTCAGACAAAAAAATGAAACGATTTTACTGAAATCTGACACAGAGATAGATTAGATCTTGATAAAGGACAAAGGCTATGTTTTATTGCGATAATCGATTAAATTTTCTTTTTTACTTAATATATTATTCCGTGCGAATAAATAATCATTTCATTTTCAACGACTTAAATTCGAACGTTCTTTATTATTTAAATTGAATTAAAATTGAAAGGGCTTAATATTTTCAGAGTTGAAATTGAATTCCAAACACATTCCATACATACAAATAGAAGAAAGAATACACTTTGATATTGACATGGGGCCAACGATCTCTCCCCCAAGATTTGGCAAAGTTACCCAACCTTGCTCGTTGTCCTCAGACTCTTTGACGCCACAGTAGGGGGAGATAGACGCTTATATTATCTGTGACGTCATATTGATACAGTGTCTTGCATTTTGTCTGATAGTAGGACATTTGGTTAATTCGAAAATACTATTAAAAATTATGTAGAAGTTTTAAGCTCTCTATAAAATAACAGAACTGTGGTGATTTTAGATAAATAATAAGAGCACACTAAAGTTCTGGACCTACATGAAATTTTCTTAGAGGTAAATAGGTAAAAGCACCAAACGAAGCACTAAACTCTGGGCTAACTTTAAATAAACTTAAATTAACTTAAGAAATGAGTTACTAATTTTATTTTGTATTTTATGTTGTAGAATATTTATTTATTATTTATTTATTTGTCTTTGTATCTCTAACGGTTGTGTAAAAGCCGCGTGGTTCCCGGCAGAGTAGAATTTGGACCACCCCATCTCTTTCCATGCGGTATCGTATAAGGCGACTTAGGGATAGGGCTGTTTAACATCAGACATATACAGCCCAGACTCAGCCTTAGTCAACAATAGTGCCTGAAAGATGGCAATAGGCTCACCCCCTATTACGTGGGATCGAATTCAATGATTGGTGAAATATGGGTGTTAATAATTCACCTCTGCCTAACCCTCCGGGGATAAAGGCGTCATTATATGTATGTATGTGTGAAATATCATTATATCTATATTATAACATAACATAAACTCACGCCTGTATCCCCGAAGCGGTAGGCAGAGGTACTAGCACACACATTTCGCCAGTTAATGTTTAGGTCCCAATGTATAGGTGGCGAGCCCATTGCCATTAACCGGGCACTTATAAACCTGCGATAAATGCACACATAACTTCGAAAAGCAAGCAAGCGTGTGTGCCATGGTAAAACCTGGGATCGAACCCGAGACCTCGTCTCAGCAGTCCATTACCCATACCACTAGGCTACCGCGGTTATCTATTTTTTTCCACGAAATTGTCCTGATTTAATCAGCAGCTTTTGTCACATAGTCTGAGATATAAAGTTGGCTGGCGCTTACACATTAGAATGATTAAGAACCAATGTTGTGATTCAAGGATTTTCATGAATGACCGAGGAAAAATGTTATTTTTCCCATATTTTGTATTTGTGTTTCCCAAATAGTCTTGGTATGATGCCAGTTTTGGGAAAACTGCTCATACGTGAAAGTTTTCTAATAAATTAGCCAATTCAGTAAAAATATTTTTTTTAGTGATGTGGAAATCATGGCTACTGTAATTCTTTTTTGTTATCTTACTACACACATATTAAGCTGAAAAAAGTGCCAATGACGGCAATATGCAAATTACCGTGATCGGGCAATTTTTACGTGGGACTAAAAGTCGTTGATGATATTAGGATATTAGTACAACTCTGCCTCCAGAGTCTTACAAGCGTGAGTAGATATACAGGCCGAAACACTCAGACCAATGTAAATATACCTACATATACATGCATACAAATATTTGCACTGAACCCACTCCCCTATGTAGCTGAAATGCTCTGCTGCTACGAGACAGCGTATTGGTAGATTCATTGCTTAAAATTACAAACTAAAACCGAATGTTAGAATATTAAACAAGCATATTGTATGTCACATACAGGTGAACGAGCGACCGAGATAATGTTTTTTTGTTATATTGCATTGTTTTGTTTTTGTGTGCAGGCTTAAGCTAATAAAACCCTTACGGACAGAATACGTTGGTATAACTCAACAGAATTGGTTTCCCTTGTCAGATGCTTATTTCTTTTTTGAATTTGAATGCCTCATACGGTTCTAGTACAACATTTAGTACGTAATTGAATTATTTCAACTATGAAATGTGTTTATTGTCAAATTGTAGTAAAGTGAAACCAAAAATTGCCACCAGTTTCTCTTCAATAACGTAAAATCGTGCTAAATTGTCTTTGATTTGCATTAATCCAGTATGTATTTTACAGTGATCATATTAATTCTTATTCTAATTTAATATTATCCAGTAGTTAAAATAAAAACTCTTTAAGTTAAGAATGGCAAAAAAGCGATAAAAATTGCGTCAATTACTACTTTAGCTTCTAATCACTAGTGGAGAAGAAACGGCGCAACAAAGTATGTGTGTGTGTGTATGACTGTATGTATTGCTCAGATAGATAGATAAACGAAGAAAAATTTTAAAAATCCCGTCATAAAAAATAACCTCCGAAATGTTGAAATTAAATTGTACACTTTAACTTTGATAAACCTAGTAATATTTTTGAGGTATTCCGTGAATCACGCACAATTAAAGCACACCCGGACGAAGCACATCTAAAGTATTCCACTTAGCACACCCATAGGTGGTCTTCAAATAAAAAAATAAAATAATTAATTGCCCATTCCACGAAGCACTTCCAATTTTTATTCAAGCGTTGCCATGACGGGGGACTTTGGATCATTCCGATAGCATGGCGGAATGCTTTACGAGTTCCCCTTACCAGGACCCCTGACATGGCAGGGCTTGAATAAAAATATTACTAGGTTTACCAAAATTAAAGAGAACAAGTTTTAATCATCCACCCAAACAATAATAGTACATGATTTGACTATGAAATATTATGACGTCACAATAAATTAGTCTATATTACATAAGATAATATATTATATTATAAATTACCGTTTTGACGTTTAGTTAAAAGTCACTAATTTCACTACTCAGTCAAATACTCAATTAAAGGAACCATTTGTGTTCAGCAGAATTCACCGGTACCAACTGTGGAAACTTTTAACTTAACCTATAAAGTGTATTGTTTAATTTCTTCATCTTGTTTGTGTTAAAGTCACCAAACCAGATAATGACAGGTGCTCCTTTTAAAACCAAAATAAAATTAGAGACCACGGGCTCCGAAGTTCAAACTTTTGATTCAACCGGGTTCTCATCGTCATAAATCACCTGCGGACCCAAGTAAGCCACTGCAAGAAAATAGCAAAATGGCAAAATGGGGTCATATTAACCTGTCGCAAGTGGATTGCTATTACGGAGCCATATCCCATGCTATGTCGCATTTGTTTTCTTGCCCACTGTGCCCCTCGACCTATGTATATACCAACGATAATGTTTGTAGGACAATGGACAACATTTTTATTTATGTAGGACACGTCAACTTGATTTCACCTCACCTTGAGCTAAAGGCAAAGTCTCAGTAAAGATTGTCACCATTACAGACACTAAGTAATGTTACATTGGTGGCACTCAGCTTGGCGGCCTCATCAGATGCTTTTTCACGCTCCGCTTAAAGAACCCGGGACTGTAGGA
The DNA here is from genome assembly GCA_963662185.1 of Eilema griseolum. Classification (NCBI taxonomy): domain Eukaryota; kingdom Metazoa; phylum Arthropoda; class Insecta; order Lepidoptera; family Erebidae; genus Eilema; species Eilema griseolum. The sequence continues at coordinate 12,698,895 of OY759252.1, forward strand.
AGAAGGAAACACATGTACTGGTAATGAATTCCAGGTCTTGGTGGCTGTGTCCCAGGAATGGGACGACAAAATAAAATAAGATGCTTTCAACCATTGACTCGAAGTGGAATATTATCGTGAATGTAATAAAACTTTATAACCACCTATCTAACAGTTATCCTGTAAGTTTTAAATAATACTGTAAATCATATTAAAACCCAACAGAACACACGGCTCATAAGGCAATGACATTAGCAAGGAGACAACCCATTAACCATCTAGGGACCGCTTTAATTTATATTGTTGAGAAGTGCCAAGCCACAGGCCTGTACATTAAATGAAAAGATACATAGGTACACACCTCCACCCAAGTACTGTAGGGTTTCTTCTAAGTAATTAAGTTCGCGACGACGTCTTAAGTGGAAGGTTGTATTTTCTGGGTCAGAGTTAATTTTATCAAGTGGTTACTTTAATGAGTGAATCAACGTTTTGTAGATAGAGTTTATAGAAAAAAATTGCACATTTAGGCTGAGGGATAACATGAACTATGTTTTATGAACAAACGAATTTAAATAAAATAACTTAAGTGGCAGACAAGCATACGGCCCACCTAATGGAAAGTAGTTACCGTGACCTGTGAACGAATGTAATACCAGGGGAGTCACAACACACCCGTACCCCCGACCCAGTAAGAGAGAGAGTTTCTGTGCCGTCAGTGTAAAAGACAAAGCAGGACCAGCTTTTGGTCTTCCCACTGACAGTACAAAATCTATCCTGTGAGCTCTGGCTACCCTACTCACAGCCGCGAACACAACACGAGGTTATTATAGCCATGGTATTCGTTAGGGTGGAGGTACTTCCCCAGTCGGACTACTCAATTGGGACGGAAATACCGTCGTGTCCTATCTCCTACAACTGTTGACGTCATAGACGGCATAGACCAATGTTCATTGTTTATTCGTTGACGGAATTGACGGGTGTTTGTTAGTTCATCGTATATGTCATAAAACAGTTGATGAATTCAACTAGTTTTTTTTGTTAAGAATAACGGACAACTCGTTGATAGTACTAATATTATAAACGAGTTAATCTCAGAACTACTTCGGTTCGAATTTAAATTATTTTTGTATTGAATAGTCCGTTGATCGATAAAAGTTTTAGGCTATATATATCATTACGCTACTACTAAAGGGAACAGAGCAGTGATCATAAATGTCAAATTTCCACACATTACTAGAAGGCTAAAAATAACTGGCTGGTGATATAAGGTTTCAAAATATACCACCGGCGAAACCGGGACTAGTCAGCTAGTGGTTAATATAACAGTTCGTTGGCCAACAACGCCCAGTCCTACTATGTCTTAGTTTATAGTGACATAAATCAAAGTGACAAGCGACACGGATGCCACTAATAGCCACAATTAGATTATTGATTTACAGGTCGAACAAAGTGATTGAGTACAAATGCCTGCCCCACCCCATCATTGTACGCTGATAACCTCATTCCCATACTAGCATTAATAGATGCATTCTCACGCTTGTACCATCATTATCACAGCTTCAGTTACGGTCGCATTCAGAGTTGACACGTAGGAATTCGAAGTACGCAATCCTGCATCTCAAAGGACGTAGGACAAGGCGGTATTTCCGCACAATTGAGCAGTCCAACTGGGGAAGTACCTCCGCCCTACAGAATACCGCGGTTATAATAACTTCGTGTTGTGTTCCCAGCGGTGAGTAGGGTAGCCAGAGCTCACTGGAGAATTTGTGCTGTCAGTGGGAAGACTAAAGGCTTGTCCTGCTTTGTCTTCTACACTGACAGTACAGAAACTCTGTACTTACGGGGTTGGCAGCGCGACTGTGACTCCTCTGGTGTTACGAACGTCCATAAGCCACGGTAACCACTTTCCATCAAGTGGGCCGTGTGTTTGTCTGCCACCTATGTGATTTAAAAAAAATCTCATTTCTTTGATGTTTGTGAAACATCGTCGTGGGTTATCTTTTCTATATAACGTTGGTTACTTTTGCACCCCATCAAGACATTTATAGGTTAGCCTAACTCATCAAGAATCTTGTGCCAGAGCCTCAGAGCTCAGAACCATCTGATTCACGGAGGAGGCTCTGGCACGGATTTTACCTTCATTATATACTTCTCGTGAAAATTTCCCCAACTTCACCAACATCATAGTATTAGAATATCATTTGTTTCTCATTCTCAATTGATACTTTACTAATATTTTTACATTTTATAAAGCTTATTTTTTAATGTGCGCAAAATCACCACGGATACCCCCACTACCGACGCCGGTGGGGAAGGTTATGTCGGACTTGAACCGACTAAAACGTACGCCGTCTATGTGGGCCGCAGGTTACCGGAGCTAAGATTATCTGAGACATATACCTCGCACCCGGGCCGGCCCAGAACCGTCTCTTTCTTCGAGTGTGGGGACCACGAAGTCCGCATCGCATCCTTGGGCATAGGGAGGAGCGCACCGCCGCCGTGGCCTGCTTCTGCTAGAATGACAGGCGGCTTCACCCGTCACCCTCAGGCCCGCGCTCATGGGGGGCGGAGGACATTTTGCACTCGAGAGCAGCGTGGTTTACGAGTCTCCTTCGCTCCCGCTCTGCCGTCTCCTTCACGAGCATTACTTGCTAGCAAAAGAAAGCGCTGGCCGCCCACGCATCTGCGCAGTGAACCATCGCCACGAACAAGGTGGCGAGCTTAAGAACTCTCACTCCCAGGGCCACGCCGGGCACTCGGTGAGCGTGTGCAGCCCCGAGTCCTCACTCGCATCGCAGTGGCGGCACTCGGACGTTGGCTCTTTCCCGATCCGACGCAGATACCGCCCGAAGCACCCATGCCCGGTGATAATCTGCGACATCCGGTACGAGAGGCTGCCGTGTGGCCTCTCTAGCCATTCTCCCAAGATGGGTCTTACCGCCGCTATTACGGCGTGCTCTCATTTTATAAGGCTTCCAGTAAAAAATGCCTAGATTTCTACTGAAATATAAGTTCAATATCGTCTTAATTACCTCCAACGTTCATAAAAAAATATAATTCATAAATGTAATGCAACAGCGCGTACAGCCGTGTTACGTTAAAATTCAAAGCGTTCTTGACGCAGAACATTTCAAAGATTTCCGTACCGTCTTTTTAACAAAAGAAAACGTAATTGACGTCAAGTGGCTTTGAGGAAAAGAAAAAGGAAGAAAAGAAAAGTTTGACTGACTGTTGCGCGAGAATATTAAGAAGTTTACTGTTCAACAAAACGATATCTTAAGTACTTTGAGATATATTTTTTGTGAACTTGACTTGATTACCGTTTTATTAATCTAATGGTGTCTAAAATATCAACATGTCAAACGATATCCCCCTAGAAGGTAAATCTATTAGTCATCCGCGGTGTTAAGAGCGAAAATTTAGTATTTAAAAAGGTTAAGCAACTTTGAAGTTAAATTTCCATTTTATTCTGATTTCATGATTATATTTTTTTACTAAAGAATACTTATATATACGTATACTTCACATGGCTATTTGTGTTTACTATCGGGCGTTTGATTTGGCAAACTATTTGAAGTATAGGCACTGACGGCACAAAATCTCTGTTCTTACAGGGTCGGCAGCATGGTTGTGACTCCACTGGTGTTCATAGGTCATGGTAACCACTTTCCATCAGGTGGGCCGTGTGTTTGTCTGCCTAAGTTGTACAAAAAAAAATTGTATAGATAAACAATACTTTATAAAAAGTATTCACTTCAAAGAGGTGTTAAATGTAATTTATCACATCTTGTCTACTGTTAAAGATACTGTACTGGCTGTAAAGAATAAAAATAAACTAAATAACTTGTCAATTACACTTATTTAGTATTGATCATATTTGTGCATTTTTACATACATACATACATATAATCACGCCTTTATCCCCGGAGGGATAGGCAGAGATAAATTAATACCCACATTTCACCAGCATTGTATTCGGTCTCACGTAACAGGGGATAGGCCTATTGCGGTTTTCCGGGCACTATTGTTGACTCGAGCAGTGCATCTGGGGCTAAGTCTGGACTGTATATATCTGTCTGATGTTAAACAGCCCTATCCCTTCGTCACCTTGTACGACACCGCATGGAAAGAGATGGGGTGGCCCTAATTCTACGCTACTGGAAACCACGCGGCATATCATATCAAATACACAAATATGAATAACCATTCTGAAGTGCCACCATTAGGTACGCGCCGTATGGGCCTATGTCCGTACGGCGCGTACTATCTAAACTACAACTATAGTTAATAATACTACTACTACAACAGTAATAGTATTATTATTAAATATGTACTAAAATCCACGACTGCCGCCCCCCCATGAGCGCAGGCCTGGGGGTGACAGCTGGAGCCGCCTGTCACCCTGGCATAAGCAGGCCGCGGCGGCGGCGCGCCTCGCGCGCCTCCCCGTTTCCGGGGACGAGTTGGGGACTATGTAGTCCCCACACCCAAGAAGAGGGCTAGATCGTAAGAGATAGCCCTGGGTCGGCCGGGGTGCGAGGGATATGCCTGTCAATCTCTCCTTCGGCAACCAAAACGACCCACAGGCGGGGTGCGTTTTAGTCGGTTTGAGTCCGAGATAACCTCTTCCACTGGCTCCGGTGGGGAGGTATCCGTGGGGAGTTTGCGCACGTACGTGTAAACACATATTGAATTACACTTGTAGGTACTTTTTCCACAGTATTTTTTATTATTATGGTTGCGCCGATGTAGAAGCTGTATTTCTTGACGTGGAAACACACCCTTTCTATACCCATCTCCCCGCCCGCACTAACCATAGTGTAGTTCGTCCATCCGCCATTTTGTGATATAGACACTCAGTCTCGCTTTGAACTAGCCAGCGTAGGGACGGATCGCGAGCGCGTCTCTCAGAAATGAATAATATTTGTTGTATTTTAACCGCCTCATAGACCTTTACCGATCGGATGGTGCCTCTCGTGTGTTCCTCAAGGGATCTAGTGACGCTGACGGCAGCTCCTGAGCAAGGAAGAGAAGATCCGTGTACCGGCTGCGATGAAAAACACGTGGGTCGTGAAGGTTAGTGCATCCTCTCCTAATTTCTCGGGCTGCATTCACTGCCTGGATCGAATCCGCGGCAGCCCGGCCACCTGTCTTGTTTTGTGTGTAAAGTGTCAATAGAACAGTTATCTGCTTCTCCGCAATACAGTCCACTCGCGCACGTTGGGCCAAGCGCCACCATTTTTGGTCCGGATCGAGCCGGATTCTTAGCCGTAGTTCGTATTTTGTTATTATTCTAATGGGAATGAGCGCACCGCACCTAAGTGCCTGGTTATTTTAGTAGAAAACCCCGCATCCAGACACTTAGGCTTAGAATTTGTTGTCCGTTCGCCGCTGGCTCGCATTGTACCTACCTAATACATAAATAGGTTAGGTATCATATCAACACTTAATCGTAGTTCGCAATTTTCGCACCTAAGTGCCTGGTTATTTTAGTAGAAAACCCCGCATCCAGACATTTAGGCTTAGATCTTAGGTATACTCAGACACCCTAGTGCATAGGCACAGTGTAATACCTAACGCATTTGGCTTTGTTTTGTTTTTTTCAATTACGTTGTTCTCGGCTCGCGTCGTATTTGCCTAGTACCTGCGTGGGTAGACACGTGGCTGTGCCTACCTCGCTCGCATCTCATCCCAATTCATACGAAAGTATTTTAATTTGAATAGATATTACGCAATACTTAATCTCGGAAATAATAGTTGAATCTAGACAGCGACCATCGCGTAGGTACGACCTTGTTGCTATGCGCGTTTGTTCAAGCGTGCATTCACAGTTGTAAGCACCTACCTACCTGCATAGTTAACGCTCGCGCCGCCTCGCTGCTCTGTACCGCTAGGATTAAGTCATTTCATATTTTTTGTTTACCGCACTTTAGTTTGAGATTTAATTGTAAACATGTCCCCAAAGGTTGATAGGACCGGTAAGGTTCAATTGAAACTTTTAAACGCTAAAAAAGAAATGATTTACTCTCGCGTACAATCGATTTATGATAGTGCACTTAAAACCTCTGATTTGGTCATCAGAGATTCGTTCTTGTGTTCTATAGAAAACTTAGATAGTCTACGCGCGGATTTCGAAACCTTAGTACATGACATCAACGTTTTAGAGTTGAATTTGAATCCCGATTACTCAGTGAGTTATCAGGCCTTGTCGTCGTTTGACGATTTGTATTGTCGTATCAAACGCGTCGCTAGGAGTTTGGAGAAACCGGCTGACCTACCCAACCCCACTCGCGACCGACCTAAGTTGCCACCAATTCAAATACCAGAATTTGATGGTAACATTCGCAATTGGTGTCTATTTATAGATAGTTTTGAGAATACAATAGATAAGAACGATTCGTTGACAGATCACGAAAAATTGCATTATCTCGTTGAAAAATTGACTGGTAAAGCTATAACCGTTTGCGCTGGAATTACGTTTAGTGCCGAGAATTATAATTTAATTTTAAATACTTTGAAAGCTAGGTATGAGGATAAAAGATCGGTAGCTAACGCCTATTTAGATCAGATGTTTGATTTGAAATCTATTACGGCATGTAACGATCAAAACTTAGAGAAATTTCTAGATACTTTCGCGTCAGCTGTTCGCGCCGTAAATAACCTAAAGGTCGATGACCTCTGCGACTTCGTATTTTTGTATATGGGTTTAAGGAAATTAGATTCCGAAACCATTCGTTTGTTTGAGTCGGATCATCGCGGCAATAGGATTCCTAAGTTCGAAGACTTGGAAAGTTTTGTTCGCGAGCATATAAAGGTATTGCAACGCTCTTCATCGAAACATGAAGGCGCGAAGATAGTTGCTGATTCTGCACGCAAAGTAGATGCGTCATCGAAGTCACTGAGGTCAACTCATACTTATGTTAGTACCGCACCAGCACATGTACAATCACCTGTTTGCTCTTTGTGTAGTACTCATCATTCGCAACTGTACAGGTGTCCTGGTTTTCTAAAGTTGTCGCCTAGTGATCGTTATAAATTTGTTCGCGCTAATAATTTTTGTTTTAATTGTCTCGGTACTAAACACCGCGTTGTTTTATGTAATAGTAGAAATAGTTGTCGCAAATGTCAAGCGAGACACCACACTTTGCTTCATTTTGAGAATAGTAATGCCGCATCCAATGTGAGCACGGTTGGCTCGTCGAGCGGTGACACACGGCGGCCTGCGCCGCAGCCGCAGCCCGCGCTCGCGCGCGCTCCGGCCCGCCCGGTGACCGCCGCGGATGACGTCACCTTGTGTTCGTTCTCCGCTAGTGCTGCACTCACTACTGTGTGTCTTGCGACCGCTCGCGTTGTTATTGTTGATGCATTAGGTAAGCCGCGCATTGTTCGAGCGCTGTTAGATGGCGCTTCGCAAAGTAATTTTATTACTCAAGATTGTTGTCGGCGTCTTGGTTTCAATGTTGATAAGCGTTCAACCCGCTCAGTGGTGAAGGGTTTTGGAAGCTTACGGTCAGCTGTTCGTGGCACCGTTAAAACAAGGTTTAGATCTCGTTTTAATAATAATATTTGGTTTGACATGGATTCGCTCGTTATAGATAGAATAGCTGAACAGTTGCCTACCGTCCCGGTTGACACGTCTTTATTAACGAAATTTAAAGATTTGCCTTTAGCAGATGAGACTTACGCTGTTCCTGGAGTCGTCGATATATTGATCGGCGCTTCGATTCTCCCGCACCTCCAGCTATCACGTAAGGTTCAAGGGGGACCGACGTACCCCGCTCCGCACGCCCTGGAAACAGTTCTGGGTTTTGTTATAATTGGTTCCGCACCCGCTTCTATAGATAGTTTTAGTCACTCGACTGCTTCGTTCTGTTGCACCGTCGAGCCGCCACTGGAGTCTACCATCCGCAAGTTTTCGCTCGGTGGCTCCCGTGTATCCGCTGAAAAACGTCTTTGTTTGGAACGAAAGATGCAGGCGTCCCCAAAGTCGAAGCGGGCCTATGATGAGGTTGTTAACGAATATTTAGATAAAGGTTACATCTCACCTGCGCCTGCGGACACTGGCGGGACCCAGCCTTCGTACATTATCCCGCACCGAGGAGTAGTAGAGGAAGTTTTTCCCGATTCCCGCGGGGTAACTCGTGTTGTACGGGTTAAAACTGCAACCGGATCGTATCTGCGCCCGGTTGTTCGCCTCTGCCCTCTGCCTAGCCAGCAGTAGGCACGAGTTCCAATCTAGGTTTATATTTTAGTTGTTATTCCCCAAACCTAGATTTAGATTAGACTTTAGATTTGTTTCGCATTTGTCGTTTCGAAGGTAACCCTTCAAGCCGGGGGGAATGGTTGCGCCGATGTAGAAGCTGTATTTCTTGACGTGGAAACACACCCTTTCTATACCCATCTCCCCGCCCGCACTAACCATAGTGTAGTTCGTCCATCCGCCATTTTGTGATATAGACACTCAGTCTCGCTTTGAACTAGCCAGCGTGATGACGGACCGCGCTCGCGTCTCTCAAAAATGATTAATATTTGTTACATTTTACCGCTTCATAGACCTTTACCGATCGGATTGTGCCTCTCGTGTGTTCCTCAAGTGATCTAGTGATGCTGACGGCAGCTCCTGAGCAAGGAAGAGAAGATCCGTGTACCGGCTGCGATGAAAACACGTGTGTCGTGAAGGTTAGTGCATCCTCTCCTAATTTCTCGGGTTGCATTCATTGCTTGGATCACTCCCGCGGCAACCCGACCACCTGTCTTTTGTGTGTAAAGCGTCAATGGAACAGTTAGCTACTTCCCGCAATACAGTCCATTACCGCACTCGGCCATGCGCCACCAATTATGCCTGACTGTCAAGCTGAGTGTCACCATTGTTACATGGTATGTGGTGACAATGGTGACCCTCTTTTCGGAGACTTTGTCTTTAGCTTACCATCAGGCGAGGCGAAGTCTAATTGTCGTTTCTTTTATTTGCAAAAAACCGGTTATGCATTACTATAATAGAGAATGCCGTAAGGCGAAACCGGTCAAGTGTAATAATAAAAAATACTGTGAATAAAGTACAAGTGTATTTCAATATGGTAACATAAACTTACGTCTATATCCCAGAAAGGGTAAGTAGAGGTGCTAGCACCCAGTTTATGTTTAGGTCCCACTGAAATATGTGCCGAGCCTATTGTCACAGTATTATTACTGTGCTGTAGTACTGTCATTATCCTGGTACTTATAAACCTGCGATAATTACACACATAACTTCGAAAAGCATCGAAAACTCATTGGTGTGTGCCATAGTAAAACCTGGGATCGAACCCGAGACCTCGTCTCAGCAGTCCATTACTCATACCACTAGGCTACCGCGGTTTTTCAATATGTGTAACAACAAATTTCACTAAGTGCCGTCAATTAACAGTATAAATAGTTATACTATGTAAACTTCATTTGAAGTTCAAACTAACAAACACAAACAAGGTTTTATTCAAATTGCATTGTACACATCCTCTACATGACAAGACTCTGGTAGTCTACTTGCTGCCTTGTTTGTCACAAGTTCGTTAATTTTGCTTTGGGTTCTGCTTGGACGTTAGTCATGCAACGTCAATACGATAACTTTATATCATATACTAACCATACCTAGAAAAAGCAAGTGTTATTATAACGCGGCGTAAAAAATGTCTACGGCATTTTCCGACATGGATAACAAGTGCGGCAACGGGACGCGTTGGCACGTAAATATGAAATGGTTGTTGTTCTTTACTGTGTCCTACGTTGTGTCGCGTGAATGCGTCACAAGAAGTATGTGTTACGAACTGACGCATCGCGTCGCGTTGCCGCATTGTCGCCCCCGTGAGACAACGAGTATTACTTTGGTATAAGTTGACATTACAAACATCCCATTACATGCACTCATTGACAGTTTAAATAACAATAATGTCAATTAGCTTACTTATATAGAACGCGTTTTTCACGTCAATATTTTGCTATGCCTTTTTGTTAGTATGGCTGAATAAAGTTTATCACCTGACTACGGCGAACCTAAAGAAGGATTATGATTTAATTAGCACATTTCAAATATGTATAAATTATACCTATTGCTTGCCCCGACAAAATATAAATAAAACAATAAGTTTAAAACTAATACCCGACTACTGAAAAATCACGCTCAAAAAAAAGTATTAAACAAGAAAATATCAAGGATAGCCGTGGTCGTATGCCACTTAGTCTAACAAAATAGAAAGAGCCAACGTCCGAGTGCCATCATCTAAGCGACGCGAGCGAGGACTCAGGTCCGCACACGCTCACCGAGTGTCCGGCGTGGGAGACGCCGAGGCGGGAGCTTGTGGCGGCCCTGGGACTGAGGGTTCTCACGCTCTCCACCTTGCTCGCGGCGATGGTTCGCTGCGCGGATGCGTGGGCGGCCGGCGCCTCCTTCTGCGAGCAAGTAATGCTCGTGAAGGAGGAGGCGGGGCGGGAGCGACGAAGGATCGCAAGACAAGCTGCCCGCGTACGAAGGCAACTCGGGCGTCGGAGGTCGATGAACGACCTCCGCCCCCCATGAGCGCCGGCCTGGGGGTGACAGGTGATGCCGCCTGTCACCCTGGCAGAAGCAGGCCGCGGCGGTGGCGCGCGTGGCGCGCCTCCCCGTTTCCGGGGACGAGTTGGGGACTCTGTAGTCCCCACACCCTAGAAGAGGGCCAGATCGTGAGAGATGGCCCTGGGTCGGCCGGGGTGCGAGGGATACGCCTGTCAACCTCACCTTCGGCAATCAAAACGACCCACAGGCGGCGTGCGTTTTAGTCGGTTCGTGTCCGACATAACCTCCTCCACCGGCTCCGGTGGGGAGGTATCCGTGGGGATTTTGCGCACGTAAAAAAAAAAAAAAAACAAAGTCTAACAAAATAATACATTCGTGGCATAAGACCACGGCTATCCTTAATATTTTCTTGTTTAATACTTTTTTGGAACGTGATTTTTCAGTAGACGGGTTTTAGTTCTAAGCTTACCTATATTTTTGTTTAACACGATATATTCTTGACCTTTAATGCTCAAATGTTTTTGTTTTAAAGTTACTTCAGAAACACTCTAATTGATTTGAAAACTTTATTTCGTGTTGCGCTGCTTGTATATTGTGTACTCAACAATTACGTGTGGCGTAGGCGGCGTCCGCGTCTACTACCAGTGCCCAGTGCTAGAACTAATTTACTAGGCAAAGCTGTGATAACGCGCACCTTACATATACTCAATAAAGTAGCGGACGGCAGAGATCTTTTTACATGTTCCCTGAGCGAGTTCTCAAAAAGTGCAGTATTTGTTATATGTTAATATAATATTTAAGGACCACACTATTGTATTAGGTTAGCCTGTAAAGAATAAAAAAAAATTGACCTACCGTACTAACCCAACTTTTTTAGTCTATTTTTTTTCCAAGTTATGTTTTAAATTGTTTTATATCAGATCGTTTACTGAATTACAGACTCTCTGGAGATCAGCGATAAGGCCGCCCATTGTACATACATGCTACCTACTTATTATTAGTGTCCAATAAATTATTATTTATCTATGAAGTTAAATAAGTAAGACTAGACTTGCATACTAGCACAAATACCATTTCCGTGTAGTATCATAAAATGTGTCACAAACGACTATAGAACAACATTAACTTTTATGTTACCACTCCAAGCAGTTACATCAATTGACAGACCCACTCCTATTGTGATGGATCCTGCATCGTTATCACAATGTTCCCGGGAATTCTTCCCAAGGATTTTATATTTTGTGCCATTAATCTCGCCAGACGCGTGATATCATGTGCGTTATCATGGGTACTTACGTGTTATGGCGACATGGGAACATCTCGCAGATGTTCTAACAGAAAATGGTCGAGATTTTTCTCACCTACTCAATTTGTGTTGTTTGTAGAAAATTATGTGCTTGGTTCCGATGTTTTTTGTAGCTATTCAGTATTCTTTTGATGTACATACATACATATAATCAAGCCTTTATCCCCGTAGGGTTAGGCAGAGGTGAATTAATACCCATATTTCATCAATCATTAAATTCGGTCCCACGTAATAGTATGTGAGCATGTTGTCGTCTTCCGGGCACTATTGTTGACTCGAGCCATGCATCTGAGACTGAGTCTCGGCTATATATATCTGCCTGATGTTAAACAGCTCTATCCCTTAGTCGCTTTGTACGACAACGCATGGGAAGAGATGGGTTGGTCCAAATTCTACTGTGACAGAAAACACGTGGCTTTTATAGCATTTTGAAGTTATCCATAGTGATAGGCAATAGCGAGAAATATACTTCGATAAATATAATTGTCGGTAGCTCAAAGTTAAGGAGTCGAATTTTACGATCAAGAGGCTCCGAGTTCAAATCCTAGCCCTTACATGACAGACGTGAAGTCCTTAAAGACGTATAAGTATACGCAAATGCGAATAGCCATGTGAAGTTAGGTACGAACGTGCCACCATACGTACCTAATAGTGCGGTTAAATGGTACCTAATGGTACCTATAGTTTAAATAGTGGTTGAAAGTCTTTAGTGTCAATTTCGTTTTAGTATATAGTAATGTTATTGTGTTCCCAGCGGTGAGTAGGGTAGCCAGAGCTCACTGGAGAATTTGTGCGGTCAGTGGGAAGACTAAAGGCTTGTCCTGCTTTGTCCTCTACACTGACGGCACAGAAGCTCTGTACTTACAGGGCCGGCAGCGCGAGTGTGACTCCTCTGGTGTTACACGCGTCCATAGGCCACGGTAACCCCTTCCCATCAGCTGGGCCATGTGATTGTCTGCCACCTAAGTGGTATAAAAAAATATTATTATTATTAATTTTTTATTAAAATTTATTTATCGTTATACGGACAAAGAGAATTTCTCAATCAAGGTTCTTTATAGCTTATTTTATTTGGCAACCTAATATTGGAAGAAAAAATAAATTGTCGATAGTAACAAACTTGTTTTACGCAATGATACAAGTTTTTTCAGGTCAGTTCACATTGAACATTGAATATTTCTAAAAGTTTTTGGGATAACAGTCCACAAAATTGTTTTTGTATCTGAAAATACTAAACTTAGTTTTGAATGATGATTGAACAATAATATTAAAAGTTACTTATTTTTTGACTAAATTCTCTAACAGTAAAAAAATAATCCTTGCTTTTTGATAAAACTAACTGTTTCTTTCTTACATAACCTTGAGGAGATCTCAATTTTAATTCTTAAGTTGTGTGTATATCTAGACTGATATATTTAGACTGATTTGCGCTAGTCGATTATGTAAACACATTCAAAAAAGAGATAGTAGATTTTTTTAAAAGAATATTAGTAACAGAAATTACAAATATTCTCGTTAATCCCTCCAGTTTCTAAACAGAAAACAATGAATCATTTAATTAAATCAACATGATAAAGTTATAACATTGTCTACATTTTTGTAAAGTCAAAGTGACAGTCTAATCTATTAACCCACCCCTCATCGTACCTGGTGCAAAGGTGCCCATGACGCTGGCGGCATTGCCCCGTTGAACAGCTATGGCCAACCGTTTCCCCAGGTACGAGCCGGAGCGGGAGTCAGTTATGTTAAATTGCTTGTGTTAGAAGTGCGTTCACGTCAGCAGTATAATAACCAGCATTCGAACCCGGGACCTCTCGACCTTAAGCCGACTTCTTAACCACTAAGCTACCGATGCTTAGCTACCACAGACTTGTAAGTAAATGACGTATAAATAAATCCTACTAATTCTATAAATGGGTAAGTTTGTGAAGATATTTCGATGTTTATTACTCAATCACGCTCTAACTGCTCAACGTATTTGACTGAAATGTTCTACAGGGATAGATTAAAGTCTAGACTATCACATAAGAAATAGGTTCCCGTGGGTTGCGGGAAAGGGATCAAAAAATATCGTATGGAGCCGGGTATCAGCAGGTATCAACTAGTTCATTTTATATAAACATTGGCAGCCAATTCATATGATATAAGTATCTGGCATAAAAGTACTTAGTTCCTTCAAAACAATAAAACTTATGTACAAAAGGCAATTTTCTAGTAATTATATGACCCAAATATCAAGGCGTGTATAACTCGAGTTTGGGCCCTTTCAGACCATCATTAAAACCTCATTTTCATTCATTGAACTGCTCCGTAGTATGGCAGAGCTTCTGATGCGAAGTTTTTATTTATCATTGCGAAGATGTGTTTTGAGATATGCTAACATTTACTTTTTATATCACTTAGGTGGCAGACAAGCACACGGCCCACCTGATGAAAAGTGGTTACCGTGGCCTATGGACGTGTGTAACAACAGAGAAGCCACACTCGCGCTGCCGACCCTGTAAGCACAGAGTTTCTGTGCCGTCAGTGTAGAAGAAACCATCAGGACAAGCCTTTAGTCTTCCCACTGACAGTACAAAAACTATCCAGTGAGCTCTAGCTACGCTACTCACCGCTGGAAACACAACTCGAGGTTGTTATGACCGCGGAATTCTATACGGTGGAGGTACTTCCCCTATTCTTACAGAAAGATTTATAACAAGACTATTACCATGGCAAAGGTTTCGCTTACAAAAATGCATTCCGCACCACCGCGCTGGGAACACAACACGAAGTTATTATGGCTGCGGTATTCTGTAGGGCGGAGGTACTTGCCCAGTCGGACTGTGCAATTGTCATGTCCTACCTCCTTCTGATAGAGTAGGACTTAGACTGTACCGGTATCCATACAAACATCTATGGCAGTCGTTAAGAGATAAATTGGTTGTGGAGATCAGATGGTAGTCGCTTCATGGAAAATATCGTAGGTAGTTCAGCCGTATCTTGGTTAGACTAGAAAGCCGTCCCCAACTGAGTTGAGAGAAGGCTTACAGAATGATGATGTCAGTAGGACTTGCAGAAATCAAAGAAACGGCCAAATTTTACAATTATGTTAAGAAATATTATAAAATACTAAATAATGTAAATAAACCATTGGAAAATTATTCTTTCGCTGGTTCAGTAGGTTAGTCCTACAGAGAAGATACCAGCAAGAAACTTAGAGATCTATATCAAAACTAGATTATCTATTTTTTTCAATGTGTTTTTGTTTACAATTTACTTAGTTTTCCCAAGCACCTACAATATGGGGTTCTTCAAGAGGGGCATCAGAAGGTTTCTTCATGGTTGGCAGCGCGAATGTAACCCCTGGTGTTGAATACGTCCATAGGCCACGGTAACCACTTTCCATCAGGTGGGCCTGTGCTTGTCTGCCACCAAAGTGGTATAAAAAAAAATGTACGTTGTGCGAGCAAGCAAGAGAATTAGGTTGACCACGGATTAAAGAATATGTATATAGAATTAACATGAGTCATATATGATCCAGATCAGTAATTCTGTTAGTTAACACTGATTTACACAAAATGTATTGTTAAAAGAAATGCGGTTATTTATTTACTAACTGACGACCACAGGGTCGGGTCATGGGGCGTATCATACTATGAGTTAATCGCCTCACGCTTCAAATCGCTTTTTCGAATTTCCACCTTTCATACCATGGTACCTTAAGATTTTTGGATTGGAACGATTCATATTCGCTTTTCAGTACCTCCTTATTGTTTTTTTTTTTGGTTAAACATTTTATTTATTCTTGTTAAGTAGTACTGTACTGCACAGTCAGCACCACCTTAAGATTATGTTGTATACTTTGATCATTAAGACCGATCTGATTCTGACTGTCCGGTCTGCAGCGCAATTGTGACTCTATGTTTAGCACACGTCCATAGGCCACGATAACCACTTACCATCAGGTGGACCGTTCATTCCACTCCGTAAACAGTTTTAATAACCGCAAGACTTAAAAGCTTTTCTATTGTTGTCCAAAAATTGCGGGCCTTTAAACTAACAAGATTTAACTCCCTTCTCAAAATTGATCGAGCTAGAGAGGCGAACGAGTCTCCATTTAGACAAGGTGACTGATTTTGCTTTTGTCCTTATCTATGTCATTGTGTATGTCAGTTCCGATCTAGAGGACACAGTCATCTCTTAACCGATTTTCACCAAACTTAGCACACATGATCTTGGATTTGAAACTCAACTTTTGATGAGATCTTTTTTTAATAGGAGGGTAAATGAGGGAGGAAATTGCGATAATAAAGGCGATTGCCGCAGTGGGGTCTCTATTTTTTTACACAACTCAGGTGGTCAGACAAGCATCACAAGGGGAGTTACACCTGTGCTACCAATCCTGTAAGAACAGAGAGTTTCTGTGCCGTCAGTGCAGGAGAAACAATCAGGTTGGTCTACCCACTGACAGCACAAAAACTATCCAGTGAGCTTTGACTACCCTACTCACCGCCGGGAACACAACACGAGGTTATTATGGCCGCGGTATTCTGTACGGTGGAGGTACTTCCCCTATTCTTATGGAAAGATTTATAACAAGACTGTTACCATGGCAACAGATTGCACACTTACAAAAATGCACTCAAAGAGCCTAAATTATTCACATCACTTGCATTTTAAGGATACTTGAAATGGAAAACCACTAGTTTTATAGTATCATTTTATGACACATATTGATAACTCACTTGTACTTTTCCACATTACTTTATTGCTTATTACACCTGACCGGTTTCGCCTTATGAGTGAATTATCAATATGTGTAACAACAAATTCCACCAAGTGCCATCAATCTACAGTATAAATATCATTTTATGAGTTTACATTACTTGTCTTGTTCATTCTTTACTATGTTACTCTCTATAATATATCATCACTGTGAAGAAGGTACAAGGCTATTGGTATTTAAACTATCATGGTCACTCACATCAGTCTCAAAATAATCCGGATATTTACCATGTTGCAAAAACACTTTTTCTCTGTTCACCGCTACTAGTCCAGTTCCTCCGTGATCATGGTGCTTGCAACAGCGCCGAAATATTGGAAATTCAAAACAATGCAACATGGTAAATGTCCCGTGTCCCGATTATTTTGATGCTGATACAAGGCTGTTTCTTGGATTCATTGGTTTTATTGGTTTGGTTACTTGGATTTATCTATATATGCACTTAATGTCTTAATTTTGAACTTATCTTTCGGAAGTATAAGCATTGAATAGTCACTGATATTACAATTCTATAGTTACAGGCATCTATCTTATAAAGAATCTACTTTTTTATGAGTCGTAGGTATGCATGTACAGATATTTCAATCCACGAAGACGCGCCCCACTTCTTTTCGGTTGAGGGGATTGCGGGGTGCGGGGAGTTTGCTCCGGCCTCAGTCGCGAACCGTCAGCGATTCGATGCAGACGGGTAGTAAAATCTATGTTGCGAAATTCCAGACTCATTACGAAAGTTGCTCCACTTAATTTTTTTTTAAATGTCGAAAAAATCTCAGCGTATTGTACTTAAAAGCCAGGTATGTAAATGACTGTTTATAATTTTATAGTTATTAAAACACATGAAATAAATAAAGGATTTTTTATAAATAAGTAAAAATATATATATTTTTTTAATTTTAGGCGAGAGAAATTATTTCTAAAGTTTATGATTTTATGAAAAAAGAAGCAAGTAACAAATATGCAGAAAAACTCACTGATGCACGATGGAGAACCGCACAGGCTGCTGGAGTTTCTGAAAGCACAGTGACTAGAATTCTACGCGAAAGAAAGGAATATACTGACACAATGCAGCCTATTACAGCTCCTACTATAGAATCCAATATAACTATGGAGACGGATGGTATAGTTCCCATAGTCCCAAGTGTGGAGCGTACAACAGAGCTGACTACGGAAGTGGATACTGAGTGTGAAAATGAAACGAGCACGTCGCATTCTAATTTAGTGGGCAGAAGTGCTACTATTTTTACATTTATTATTTTTTAGGTTATAAATGGAGAAAAACTGAGAATAACAGGAAGGTGCTAACCGAAAAACATGATATGCAGATGTTAAGATTGAAATATTTAAAACAAGTAAAGTCTTTTCGTAATGCAGGTAGACCTATAGTCTACACAGACGAATCATATATTCATACCAATCACGTGCAAAAAAAATCTTGGGCCGAAAAAGATTCTAATACAGCAATAAAACAAAATTTATCAAAAGGAGTGCGCATAATTATAGTACATGGTGGAAGTGCAGAGGGTTTCGTTCCAAATGCATTGTTGACATATAGAGCAGAGATCAAATCTGGAGACTACCACGATAACATGAACACAGAAAATTACTTAAAGTGGCTTAAGGAGAAACTAATACCAAATCTCCCAATTAATGCCGTGGTAATCTTGGATAATGCAGCTTATCACAATACGAGTTCGGAAAAAATTCCAACATCCAACTCCAACAAATCAGACATGCAGACTTGGCTGAATGCAAAAAATATCCATTTTGAACCAAGCTACAAAAAACCTGAACTTTATAATCTTACATTAAAAAACAAAGAAAACTTTCGCAAGTACAAAGTGGACGATTTATTGAAAGAGCATGGATTCACAGTGCTTCGGCTGCCTCCTTATCATTCAGAATAGAACCCAATCGAAAATATTTGGGGTATTATAAAAAACGACGTTGCTAGTCGCAATATCAGTCAAAATTACACTTCGACTATGCCCATTTTAAATGAAGCATTTGATCGCGTAAATAAAGATGTCTGGTTCAATACTTGTAAGCACGTGGAAAAAATAGAAGACGAATACCTGAGACACTGTGATCTTGATTTTAGTTTTATTATAAATGTCGGCGATACATCAGACTCTGAATTAGATAATTCTGAAACGAGTGATTGACTACCTATTTTATTTCTTAATAAAATTCTATAAAAAAATTCACGTATGTCTATAATTACCCCTATAATAAAAATGGTAATATTATCATTATATTAAAGAATCACATAAAATATCTACACCTAAAAATAAAACAACCCTTTTCTCGCAGTCGGGTATAAAATTTAAAATTGAAGTAGAGCATCTTTCTTTTTGACTATGACGCTCTCTCCTGATTAGTCTATTAATTATAGTGTGTGCGTGCAAACATAGATTATTAGTGTGTACGGATAACACTCAGACATTGACTTAAGCGTGCACACATGTACTGTAAACTGATCGGAGAAATGGAGGGGCGCGTCTTCGTGGATTGAAATATCTGTATCGGGTGTCATTTTTTTGATAATGGCACGAGGTGCTACGGAGCGGCGGTGGAGCTTAGATTCACGAGCGCCTGGTCTCGTTTCTCTCGCAACTTGGGTCAAAATATAACTATATCATTATTATTCAACTATTAGTCAAGATATATTATAAGCGTCGGTGGCTTTGTGGTCAAGGAGTTGGCCTTACGATCGAAAGATCCCGGTTTCGAATCCTGGCACTACCGACGTGAACCCACTCCTAACACAAGCAATTTATCTTAGCTGGAGGGATTAGAGGGGATATTAGTAATTTCGGTTCTAATATTCTTTTAAAAAAAACTGTTATGCCTACTATTATCCAAGAACCAATTCAAGGCCAATACTAGCGGGCCTACTTTTCCATTATGTGTCTATTTTGGTTTTTACGGCAGCGATCTTTGCTGAACCCCGAAATGAAAACCCACAACGGAGTCAAGTCTGTCATTCAACAGCTACGATGATCTTGAGTCCCATATACCTTTTTTTACGTTTTTTTTTTATATAGGTCACGTCAATATGTGACAATAGTAACAATCAGCTTGACGGCCTCATCATATGCTTTTTCACGGTCCGCTTAAAGGACCCAAGACTGTTGGAAGAAGGAAACTGAGCTGGTAATGAATTCCAGGTCTTAATGGTACATACATAAACTCACGCCTGTATCCCCGAAGAGGCAGACAGAGGTGCTAGCACCCACATTTCGCATTTTGTTTAGGTCCCAATGTGAGCGTCCCAATGTCCCAATGGCGAGCCTATTGCTTACTTATAAACCTGCAATTAATACACACATAACTTTGAAAAGCATCGAAAAGTCACTGGTGTGTGCCATGGTAAAACCTGTGATCGAACCCGAGACCTCATCTCCTTAATGGTGCGACAAAGAAAAGAGTAACCGAACCGCTTGGTTCTTGATCGGATACCCTGCACCGTGTGCGGGTGACATCTAAGCCCTGCACGTGTTGTCCTGTGTTCCTACACAGGACAACACGTGCACGTCCTAAGGGGAGGGGGACTAATTGGAATGAATTGGCATTGAACTTGACCAGGTTCTCAAAGCCCCATTGGGAAATATGATTCAGAATCCGGTCAAGCTCAGTGACTAGAAGCTGCTTTTTCTCTGCGACATCTTACTGCTAACTGAAAAATCTCCACGAATACCCCTCCCCGCCGGAGCCGGTGGGAGAGGTTATGTCGGACTCGAACCGGCCAAAACGCACGACGTCTAGGAGTCGTTGTTAGTTGCCGGAGTTGAGGTTGGCAGGCATATCCCTCGCACTCGGCCGATCGATATGGCCCTCCTCAGGAGTCCAGTGTACCCTGAACTCTTAGACACCTACTTTTTTTTTTTATACAACTTAGGTGGCAAACAAGCACACGGCCCACCTGATGGAAAGTGGTTACCATGACCTATGAACGTGTGTAACACCAGTGCAGTCACATCCGTGCTGCCGACCCTGTAAGAACAGAGATTTTGTGCCGTCAGTGTAGAGGACAAAGCAGGTCAAGCCTTTGGTCATCCCACTGACAGCACAAAAACTCTCCAGTGAGCTCTGGCTACCCTACTCACCGCCGGGAACACAACACGAAGTTATTATAACCGCGGTATTCTGTAGGGCGGAGGTACTTCCCCAGTCGGACTGCTCAATTGGGCGGAAATACCGCCGTGTCCTACCTCCTGCATAAATTACTATTATGAAGTAGACTCCATACTTAGGGTGCTGACCTCCATTACACTAGCCCCCTGTCTATACGCTGGAGTCGCTTACGTGACGTGAATAGAAACTTATACTCTTTGAGTGAATGCCTTTAGGAATATTCCTATTATTTAAATGTTAGCTTAGGATTATATCGTTCTCTTTCACTGTGTTTTACAATGAACTGTTAAGGTGTAGATTTATGTTTTAGAAGTTGTGTTTAACATAATTTTCACTAGTACCTATAGTGGTCAAGACCTATTCGTCTTGAACTATGCCTTTTATATTTATTTTTTATTTAACCAATAGCAGCTGCAGCAACTAGACGATACAAAAAAGTACTAGTACGATTTAATCTATGGTATGTTACTTGTACCACGTTTCGAATTATACAAGAATTCTTTTGGTTGCCTGAAAGAAATCGCTTGTAGCAATAAGACCGCCATTTGTACATTTTTTTATAATGTTATCCGTACATGTACTGTAATTTGTTGATGTAAAGAATCTTATGTTTTTGAAAGGGTTGTATTAGTTAAATTAAACAGCTAGGCACTTGATGAGATGCATTAAAAAAATGATTAAATATTGAATAAGTAATATCAACAACAATGCATGCTATGCTTCACTTTTATGATTTTATCATATACAACATAGGTGACAACAAGCACACGGCTCACCTGATAGAAAGTGGTTACCGTGATCTAAGAAAATGTGCAACATCAGGGAGTCACACCCGCACTGCCGATCCTTTAAGAATAGAGAGTTTGGCAAGACAAGCCTTTGATCTTCCCGCTGACAGCACAAAAACTCTGCAGTGAACTCTGGCTACCCTATCCACCGCCAGGAACACAACCGAATGGAATACCGTCGTGTCCTACCTCCTTCATGATATAGAATATTCTCTTTACTTTAAAATTATTTCGAAAATCTAGTTAATCTAGTGTAATCTAGTTTTTTTGTTACATAATAGTAATGTAATTTATATGAACACCATTGCTTGCTAAGCAATAAAGCTTTAATATTTAAAGTATTAAAGCTTTCTTGCTCAGCAAGCGATGGTGTTCATATAAATATTAAATAAATAAAAATACTATAAAATTAAAATGAATGTGTGAAAATGTATAATATGGGCCCAATTTAGTCCAAAATGTCGTCTTACCATGCTAATGACGCCTTATATTATAAAAAAAATATTTACAATAATTTTCCGGTGACATTTATTTAACAACAAAAACACCACATAAAGCCAAGTGATCGATTACACATTACCGTGCAAGTTGAAAAGTATTGTCGTGTTGGACAATTATGATCTGTGTTGATTACAGCAATTTTCATAGGCCATTATACAAAACGAGCGTGGCTGATATTGAAACTATATTTCAGTGTGTACATTTATTAGGGGAGTTCTTTACGGTACGATTTTCAGTTGCAATACATGGGAAATGTATTTCTATTTGTAAGTAACTACATCTTTTGGTTTTATACCACTTGGTTGGCGGACAAACACACGGCCCACCTGATGGAAAGTGTTTACCGTGGCCTATGGACATGTGCAACACCAAGGGAGTCACAATAAAGCTGCCAACCCTGTAAGCACAAGAGTTTCTGTGCCGTCAGTGTAAAAGACAAAGCAGAATAAGCTTTTGGTCTTCCCAGTGACAGTACAAAAACTCCTCAGTTTTCCCAGTTGATGTCACGAAATAGTGACACCAATATTATGCCGAATATGGTAACCATTTTTAGTGAATTTGTCCTTTAGTAAAAAATAACAGTAAACGGTTAACATTGAACGATTATGTTAATTCGATTCTTTCGAAAAATCCTAAAATGGTCAATCCTCGAAACGTCGCGGGTAACTGGGTTCCAAATATTTTTTTGTTAATTTTTTTTGTAATAACTTCTTAGAGACTACGGTAAACAGTTTAGACTGTTTAAAGAACCGTATTCTGATGCAACCTTCAAGAAAAATTAACCCAAAGTAGTAATGATACTTTGAACAAAAAATAGAAAATATGAAAAAAAGCTCTGTAAAAGACCTTATTTCCGGGAGCAAATGCGCAAATTGTAATCAACAAAGTTATTGCAATTATAAAAATTACAAAAAGTTTCTGTTTCGTTTTTTAATATAGAATTTCATCTATTCAAAATAAAACATCCATCTTAGTCAACAAGCCAATTACGAGTTCTGCAGCCAAAGCGTCGAAAAAAAACCAAAGTTACTTATAATTAATTTAATTAAATGAAAATTACAAAATTATAAAGTAATGAAACCTATTCGATGCTAGAATTAGGAATGCATATATAATTTTAATAAAACACATGACATCGATTCGCGGCGTCAGCATTTGCAGCTCGAACGGGCGTCATCGGCGCGGTGGCGTGATCGCTGCGTCGGCGTTTCCGCTGTCGTTGCTATGTCCCTTGAACGTCGTGTGCTTGCGGCGTCAGCGGTCTCCTTTAGGGATCCGTACTTAACAAGCCAGAGTTTAACTAAAAAAAATATCAGCAAAAATACTTTTTCTATTAAAAATCGCATCATGAATAGCAAGTTTTATTTGGTAAACTCAGTGCGATTGTCATCAAAACACATCGTAATTCCAAGTCAGGGGGTGCCTCCGCTTACAAACGCCTGCGTTATCTTGACCTCATCGACTGTTGTAAACCTCGGACTATCGAGCATTTTTGTATTATGTGGTTTTCTAAAACACACAGCGTTAATATGAAGAAAGCTGTTCTGAAATTGCCTTGTCTATGGTTAAAACTTACCAGTTTGTCCATGGACCTATACCTTTCTCTCTCTCACCAGCGTGCGTCCCACTCTGTGGCGCCTGATAGCTGTCAACTTCAATTTGACAGCCATAGATAGCGTTTCTGAAAATTTGCCGCGCTAACTTGGCTAAATTTTCTTAAGTTTTATTTCACTATAAAAGTTGAAGTTGAAGTTTTTTCAGTATTTTTAGTAAAACACAGTGTTTTAAAATGAGCTCGAATCAAGCTTGTGTTGGCGGTGAGGTAAGCTCGCAAGTCGATGCCTCGGATGGGGATCAACTGGCGAACAATAATTCTATTGATAATTCATCATCTTCTTCTTCGTCCTCGGGGGATGAAGAAGGTATTGCATCACTGCCTCCAAACAAAAGACGCAGGACTTCGCGTAAGTACCCAAATTCAACATTAACGGACCCGCGAGTTGAGTCTTTAATTCAACAAGTAGGCCATATTTCCGATTATTTAACTTATCTGGCAGCTAATAAACAAAGCGTTGATTCTATCCCATCTACCTCACTATTTTTGATAAACCCATCGTCAACAGCTCAGAAGTTATCCTTAGGTCAATTAGGCACCGCTTTTGATGAGAACATACTAGTTCCTCAGGCTTGAAGTTGAACAGCCTTCAAAAGTTTGACACGCCTGCTAGGAAAGGTATTCGTTATAAAAAAACATTACAAACCTGTATCGCCAGCCCTGGCTTTACAGGTCTTAAGGTTAATGAGGAACTGTGCCATTTTAATAAAAATAAAGATTACCTTGCACCCACTGAGCAATTACTAGCAGGCTTAACTAACAACATAATTGAACAAAGGTTTTTATTAAAGACAGGATTGCAAGATATTCTTGACTGGGCTACGGCAAACCCTAATGCTCTTAATTCTAATTCTTTATTTGAGAAGGTTACTTCAGCCTTTGATCCTGGATCTCTATCTTATAAAAAATTTGAGACTGCTATACAGGTAGTGTGCGGTAAGAGGACAGAGTGTATCGAGATACGTTGAGACAGAATTTTATAAGAGAAAGAAAAAGTCTCCCTTTGTCTGTACAATTATCTATCTATCCTACAGTTCGGGTACAGTGCCTTTGCCTTGGAAAGAGGCGAATGGTCAGCCGATTCCCAAGAAGGGGGATCGCTCGGAGCCAGCCAACTATCGACCCATAGCCGTCACCTCAGTGCTGTGCAAAGTGTTCGAGCACATAATTAACAAACAGCTCATGCGGCACCTAGAGGATCACTCCTTAATTAATGACCGGCAATATGGCTTCAGACCGAAACGGTCAACGGGTGATCTTCTAGCATACGTTACCCATCTTTGGGGTGAGGCTATGGACAAGCACGGCGAGTCACTGGCAATTAGTCTTGACATCGCCAAAGCTTTCGATAGAGTCTGGCACAAATCGCTTCTTTCTAAGCTACCTGCCTTTGGTCTGCCTTCTAGGCTGTGCAACTGGGTTGCTAGCTTCCTGCAGGGGCGCCGTATTCGCGTCCTTTGTGACGGACGAGCTTCGGAGTTTCTGCAGGTTAATGCTGGCGTGCCCCAGGGGTCCGTCTTATCACCCACTCTCTTTCTTCTGCATATCAACGACATGCTGTCTACCGGCAATGTTCATTGTTATGCAGACGATAGCACTTTACATGGGAGTTATCATGGACATCCTGCGGCCAAGCAGTCAGATATCGCAGAGAAAAGGCAGCTTCTTGTCACTGAGCTTGACGGGATCCTGAATCACATTTCTCAATGGGGCTCTGAGAACCTGGTTGAGTTCAATGCCAAGAAGACGCAGGCATGTGCGTTTACAGCAAAAGTATCTTCTTTCCTTCCCCTCCCCACTCTTCAGAGCACGCCACTGCCGCTGCAGGACCGTTGGCGCGGTGGTCAGGGAGACCCGGTGAAACGGTTATCCGCTGGCCGCCCGCAGGCTGTACGGTTCCCGAACCTGGGGATTACTTAATCTCCGCCCCAGGAGGCTGAACCAGCAGCCTGTGTAAAGTTCCCGGTGCTGTAGCCGTGCCGGAGGAGGAAACCGGAGTGGACTCGGCTTCAGTATCTGGGAGGGGACCGGGGGCCCTTCCGCCCACCGCGCCAGCCAGTCACACAACCCCAACTTGTCTGTGAGGGTGGGACGCCTTGCTTTGTCTTCTACACTGGAGGCACAGAATCTCTTCTTACCTTCTCCCCCCCCCCCCCTCCCCCCAACTCAAACATGAAATTAAAAAAAGGCAAGAGTAACGTTACCACAGCGGCTCCATCATCCACAGTTAATGTGGATTTCTGCAACATCAGGGGCCTACACTCCAACCTTAACGCGGTCCATCTCCACTTAGAGACCGCGCAGCCTACCTTGCTTTTTCTGACGGAGACGCAAATATCATGCCCGGCCGATACAGCCTACCTAATGTACCCCGGGTACAAACTCGAGCACAACTTTATGAGTCGCGCCGGGGTATGCTTGTACGTCCGGGATGATATTTGCTGCCGCCGTCTCCATGGTCTTGAGGACAGAGACTTGTCAACTATATGGGTACGTATAGATCACGGTGGCCACACCCGTATCTATGCGTGCCTATACAGGTCTCATAGCGGTGACCTGGGCACGGCTCAACTGTTTCAGCATCTGCAACGGTCGGCGGACAGCGTAATTGAGCAGTACCCCACGGCGGATTTAGTATTCTTGGGGAACTTCAACGCTCACCACGTGGAGTGGCTGGGGTCTCCCAGGACTGATTTCGCGGGAAGGGCTGCTCACGACTTTGCCCTGACCTATGGGCTCTCTCAACTGGTACATTCTATCACTAGAACACCAGAAATTGAGACCCACAGAAGCTCTATACTGGACCTTCTGCTGACTACGCGCCCGGATGAATATTCCATAAGGGTGGAAGCACCTCTTGGTAATTCGGACCACAGCCTCGTCCGGGCGCAAGTGACACTCGCGCGGCCTGAACCACCGCGGTCACCTCAGTGGCGACACGTGTGGCACTACAAGTCGGCAGACTGGGACGGACTGCGAGAATTCTTCGCATCGTACCCGTGGAGGCAGCTTTGCTTCACTTCTGATGATCCAAGCTCCTGTGCAACAGCAGTCGCTGACGCGATTCTAGTGGGTATGGAATGCTACATCCCTAACCGCTGGGTCGCGACAGGAGCGAACAAACGCCCGTGGTTTAATAGGCCATGCAGGGAAGCTAGAGACCGCAAGCAATCTGCATACAAGGCTTGGACCACGGCTCTTGCCAATAAGGATCCGAACATCGCTGAAGTGAAGCGGAAGTTGAATGCTGCTTCGAGGTCCAGTAAAAAGGCAACGTCTAGGGCAAAGTTTGAGTTCATCGGCAGAATTGGCGAACGGCTTGCGCGCTACCCATCTGGCAGTCGCGCATTTTGGTCGCTCGCCAAAGCTGCCGAGGGAAACTTCTGCCAGTCTTGCCTTCCGCCGCTGCAAAAATCCGACGGTAGTCTGGCCCATGGCGCTAAGGAGAAGGCCGATCTTTTGGGTAATCTCTTTGCGTCAAACTCGACTATGAACGACGGGAACGCCGAACCACCCTTCATCCCCAGCTGTGGTGCTTCCATGGCCGAAGTTAAAATCACGCAACGGGTGGTCCGGCGCGAGCTTAAGTCCCTAGATGTCCGGAAGTCGAGTGGGCCGGACGGTATACCGGCGATGGTGCTTAAGCACTGTGCCCCCGAGCTGTGCCCTGTACTTACACGCCTTTTCGCACTCTCATACTCCGCGCGGCAGGTCCCAGCCTCGTGGAAGACCGCATTCGTGCACCCTGTACCTAAGAAAGGTGACAGGACAGATCCGACCAATTACAGGCCTATCGCTATAACCTCCTTACTCTCGAAGGTTATGGAGCGTGTCATTAATACACAGCTCCTGAGATACCTTGAAGGAAACGATCTACTGAGCGACCGACAGTACGGCTTTCGCCACCGTCGCTCAACCGGTGACCTTCTTGTGTATCTCACAAACCGGTGGTCGCAAGCCATCGAGAGTCGGGGTGAGGCACTAGCGGTCAGCCTCGATTTAGCGAAGGCCTTCGATCGGGTCTGGCACAAAGGTCTTCTTGCGAAGTTGCCGTACTATGGACTCCCCGAGGTACTTTGCGAATGGATCGCCAGCTTTTTGTCCAACAGAAGCATCCAAGCCGTCGTCGACGGCAGCTGCTCGGACCGCATGAACATAAACGCTGGTGTCCCACAAGGCTCCGTGTTGTTTCCGACGCTGTTTCTGCTGCATATCAATGACATGCTGTCTGATGGCTCCATTCATTGTTATGCGAACGACAGTACCGGGGACACGTGTTACACGGGCCGTGCAAATATCCCTCAGTCCGAGGTGGAGAAGAGTCGCAAACAACTTGTGTCTAAAATCGAGACTACTCTCTCTGGAGTATCCGATTGGGGACGACTAAACCTAGTCCAATTCAACCCCACTAAGACACAAGTATGTGTATTCACCGCTAAGAAAACCCCATTCGTTGTGGCGCCGCAATTCCTGGGCACACCGCTTACCATCTCCTCGAGTATCGGGATCCTTAGTGTCGATATCTCCAGCGACGTCCAATACCGAAGTCATTTGCAGGACAAGGTTAAGTTGGCATCAAGAAAACTCGGAGTGCTCAACAGGGCGAAGCAGTACTTCACTGCGGGGCAGCAACTCCTTCTTTATAAAGCACAGGTCCGGCCTCACATGGAGTACTGCTGTCACCTTTTTGCTGGAGCACCTGCATACCAGCTTGACCCCTTCGACTCGTTGCAAAGACGGGCATTGAGGCTGGTTGACAATCCCATACTCGCAGGTAGAGTGGAACCTCTTAGCCTTAGGAGGGATTTTGCCTCACTGTGTGTGTTCTACCGCCTATACAATGGTTTGTGCTCAGATGAATTGTTTGACATGATGCCCGTAGCTACATTCTATCATCGCACCTCTCGCCATAGGCAGGGAATTCATCCCCACACATTGCGACCTGAGCCGGTGCGCACTGTGCGGTATGAAAGAAACTTCATCCCACGCACACTCAAGCTGTGGAATGACCTCCCTGCTGCGGTTTTCCCAAGCGCCTACAATATGGGGTTCTTCAAGAGGGGCATCAGAAGGTTTCTTCATGGTCGGCAGCACGAGTGTGACACCCCTGGTGGTGCATACGTCCATAGGCCACGGTAACCGCTTCCCATCAGGTGGGCCGTGTGCTTGTCTGCCAACTTAGTGGTATAAAAAAAAAAAAAAAAAAAAAACACGGCGGTATTTCCGCCCAATTGAGCAATTCGACTGGGGAAGTACCTCCGCCCTACAGAATACCGTAGTTATAATAACTTCGTGTTGTATTCCCAGCGGTGAGTAGGGTAGCCAGAGCTCACTGGAGAATTTGTGCTGTCAGTGGGATGACTAAAGGCTTGTCCTGCTTTGTCCTCTACACTGACGGTACAGAAACTCTGTGCTTACAGGGTCGGCAGTGCGAGTGTGGCTTCTCTGATGTTACACACGTCCATAGACCACGGTAACCACTTTCCATCAGGTGGGCCGTGCGCTTGTCTGCCACATAAGTGGTATAAAAAAATTTGTTATATTTCCTTTTTTTACACGTAATGTTTGTGCTCTTGCATGCCGTATCTATGTAATAATACAACAATAAATAAATGACACTCTGATGGTACTCATTTTTAGTTCATATTCACCTCATATTTAACGTTCCCAACTTTCGCCCACGCTCACCACATTAACAGCTTTATTACTCGCGAAAGGAATCGTTTGTTACACAACAAACACTATTGTATTTTCAAGACGGGCAATAAATCTCCTGCAGCTGGTAATCAGAGCCAGGTCTGGAAACAAAAGGATGGTGGGAACTATTAACTTAGAGATCTACGTTTAGTCAGACATATTTATTATACTCGTTTTTACCCAACTGCCAAGTAGGCAGTATGTAGGTTATGCTTTTCGCGCGTATCTCGTATGTATGTTTGTAATATTCTTTATTACCTCATATCTTCCAGACTTTGAGATTTCTTCATTAATTTTCATTCGGTATATGATTTGCAAATGGGTACCACCTGCTATCAAATTTGTTTCGATCTTTATACCATCAGTCGGGACAGAGGTAGGCCACGACGGTATTTCCGTCCAATTGAGCAGTCCGACTGGGGAAGTACCTCCGCCTTACAGAATACCGCGGCCATAATAACCTTGTTTTGTGTTCCCGGCGGTGAGTAGGGTAGCCAGAGCTCACTGGAGAGGTTCTGTGCTGTCAGTGGGAAGATCAATAACTTGTCCTGCTTTGTCTTTTACACTGACAGGGCAGAAACTTTCTGTTCTTACAGGGTCGCCAGCAGTATGTATGACTCCCCTGGTGTTGCACACGTTCATAGATCGCGGTAACTACTTTCCATCAGGTGGGCCGTGTACTTATCCGCTAAATAAGTTATATAAAGAAAAAAACTTTCGACATACATTGACTAATATGAAATATATCTAACACTCTAAATGAGCAATCACTAGTATAGTTGGAAATGTTACTATATTAAAAGTAACTATAAAAGAAATTTAAAACATCACAACTACGGCTAGATACTTACAAATTCATTATGCTAGAACTCACTATAAATTTCATAGAAATAGTTTTCTGGAAAAGTTTCATGTCACGCGAATCTGATTTCCCAAAGGTGTAGTCTTCAAATGAGGTTTTAATACTCGTCCTACCAAATTGTGACGGTAATTGTGAATTTAATTATTTTTTTTTTTTTTTTATTTCCATATTATTACATTAGTTCATCTCATAGAAGCACCCATAAAACCCGCATAGGTTTATCTTGGGTGTGAGTGTACATTAAATTTAATTTATATAATCAACAAAAAATACAATTATAAATACATATCTAACAAAAATATAAATAAGTTTCGCCGGTGACGAGGAATAGTAAGTGCAGAGTAGGTAGGTGTAGTCTTTTGAGTGTAAACCGGCTGTTGTTTACGGTAGATGCAACGCTGTTATTTGCACCTACTTGCACGCGTTCGCTAATAGACGCACTCTGGATACAGGATGATTGGTTTGCAACAATTTACGTATAGTAGAGTTTAAATTTTTTTTTTTTTTTCATTTTTGTTAATTTATAGGTATGAATATTAAATTATCAAGTTGTCAAAAAAAAAAAAAATTTTATATTTTATTTATAGATTAAATATTTTGTCTTGGTTCATGTTCAAATATTATTTACTTTTGATGGGTAGGTAGGTATATGTTTTTGACTAGTCGTTTTATGTTGAGTGAATCTATTTTACTCCTTGTTTCTAATGGTATCTCGTTTATTAGTCTAGGTAACAGGTAGTCCGTAGTTCGCGTGCCGTATTAGTTGTTGGCTGTTTTGGTAATTAATCTTTTTTTTACAATTTGACGTGTCATGATGGGGTGTTCTATTACATTATTATGGTATTTAAAATAGTTTTCTATCGTAAGCATCATTTTTACCTTTGCATTAACAAGTATAATTTTACAATATTCAAATAGTTTTTCATCATCATATGTAAACTGAATTCGAACATTTTTAGGCACAATAGATTTTAACAGACGAAGTTGTAGGGAGTATATTTTATGTAAATATGATGGAAATGTGCGGCCGTAACTACTGAGCCCGTATAGTATAATAATACTCTCTGCTAGGGCTGTATACATATCAAGCGAAGTAGGGAATGGTATTTTATACTTAAGTATGGAGAATTTGGCCAGAATGGCGCGAAGCTTGTCACACACTGTGTCAAAAATGCAGACGTAATATATTTTATTTATTTAGATATTATGTATGTGCTGCTGCCAGTCATCCTACTGTCCTTCTATTTTTTACTTTTTCCTATTGCTCTGGATATATACCTAAAATATGCTCTATTATGCGCAGTAGACGTTTCTTGGATTTTTTTATACCACTTAGATGGCAGACAAGCGCACGGCCCACCTGATGGAAAGTGGTTACCGTGGCCTATGGACGTGTGTAATACCAGAGAAGACACACTCGCGCTGCCGACCCTGTAAGCACAGAGTTTCTGTGCGGTCAGTGTAGAGGACAAAGCAGGACAAGCCTTTAGTCATCCCACTGACAGCACAAATTCTCCAGTGAACTCTGGCTACCCTACTCACCGCTGGGAACACAACACGAAGTTATTATAACCGCGGTATTCTGTAGGGTGGAGGTACTTCCCCAGTCGGACTGCTCAATTGGGCGGAAATACCGCCGTGTCCTACCTCCTAATAAAATTCCTCCTCCTAAAAAAATTTAAATAATAAAATTTGAGGAGTCTTACGACGGAAACGATCCTCAAAAGACATTCACCTACCGTGCGCGCCAGGGTTTCATTTGTCTTGCGATTTAGGTTCAAGATACTTGTCCTGAGGTGTATTATCCGGCTATACTAACACAATAAATGTGAAGGTTTGTATGTTTGAAAGGTTGGATGTTTGTTATTCAATCACACTTTAACGGTTGAAAAATTGATACAGAGATAAAATAACATAAACTCATAACATAAACTCACGCCTATATCCCCGAAAGGGTAGGCAGAGGTGCTAGCACCCAGATTTCGCCAGTTTATGTTTAGGTCGCAATGTAATAGGCGGGAAGCCTATTGCCATTAACCGGGCACTTATAAACTTGCAATAAATACACACATAACTTCGAAAAGTATCGACCCATACCACTAGGCTACCTACTACTAAAATATAATCTGAAATAACAAATAAGTTATTGAAATCGGGCGAAGCCGCGGCTAGTACTAGCGAAATGGAATTGTGGAATTTCCTTGTTTTGGTTTTTCCAAGCGACTGCGATATTGGGTATAGACATACATACATATCATCACGCCTTTATCCCCAAAGGGTTAGGCATTAATTAACTGGATTTAGGGATGAATTAACACCCACATTTCACCTATCATTGTATTCGGTCCCACATAATAAGTGGTGAGCCTATTGCCGTTTTGCGGGCACTATTGTTGACTCGAGGCCTAGTCTAGGCTGTATAGAGTTCTTCAAAAAAAAGGCATTAAAAAGTTTTAACAAGGTTGACTGCGTGAGTGTGACCATGTGGTGTGCACACGTCCACAGGCAGCGGAAACAAATTCCCATCAGGTGGTCCATATGCTTGTCGCCCATCTAATTAGTATAAAAAGATGTGTATTTTAGAATCGACTTCAAATCTACTACCTTGTACTAGACACTTTTGTCTGATTCCTAGTTGAACACATTTTTTATTTTATTTTATTTTAAGCTTTATGCACAAGTACATAAGCGTCAACCACAGGTGGTGCAAAGAAAGACTCAGTTGGTGTAATATCATAGAGAGAATGTACATCAGTCGTTTTCTCTAACCCTGCGCTACTGTAATATTATTTATTCCGTTCGTTGAAATCATTTAAGACCCTAAACAGAATATTCCATCATAAAATCCCATTCGGGAAAATCAAATATTTCACAAGGTGGCAGGGTACACATTGAAAGGAGACGGGCGGACGTGAGGAGAATGTAAATGTACACTTCTGTAAATTTCACTTACGCTTCTGGTTACATCTATGATGTTTCTTCGTTACTTTTCATAGTACAAAACAGTATCACGTCTTTATCGCAAGCTTTTCTAAAATACAATGCGTTTAAGATAAGATAGAGATAAAAAAAGTAGGTCAAGTGCGAGTCGGACTGGGGCGGGAGCGGCAGCGGGAGCGACGAAGGATCGCAAGACAAGCTGCCCGCGTACGAAGGCAACTCGGGCGTCGGAGGTCGATGAACGACCTCCGCCCCCCATGAGCGCCGGCCTGGGGGTGACAGGTGAAGCCGCCTGTCACCCTGGCAGAAGCAGGCCGCGGCTGTGGCGCGCGTGGCGCGCCTCCCCGTTTCCGGGGACGAGTTGGGGACTCTGTAGTCCCCACACCCGAGGAGAGGGCCAGATCGTGAGAGATGGCCCTGGGTCGGCCGGGGTGCGAGGGAAATGCCTGTCAACCTCACCTTCGGCAACCAAAACGACCCACAGGCGGCGTGCGTTTTAGTTGGTTCGAGTCCGACATAACCTCCTCCACCGGCTCCGGTGGGGAGGTATCCGTGGGGATTTTGCGCACGTAAAAAAAAAAAAAGTGCGAGTCGGACTCGCGCACTGAGAGTTCCGTAACTTAAACTACATAATCCGTAATGTATTTTGAATGCGTTGACGTAGAAGTTTGGTTTTTGCACAGTTTCAAGACGTTATAGTTATCGTTATAGACGTTATACTTGACACTGACTATTTCTGAGAAAAAGTTCTTGACAGACAGGCGGACAACGAAGAGATCCTATAAAGGTTTCGTTTTTTATCCTTTTCAGGTACGGAATCCTAAAAGTCGGCTATAATTGGATTCAAATATAAAATTGATAATTTGATTGACTATCACTTAAGCACTGGAAAGTGGGCTTAAAAATTGAACCCGTCCCGAGGAAACCCTAGCGAGAAACTCAATAAGTTTTTTTGTATGCACACATATTTATTTTATCTGATTACAATGTGACGATGAAGGAGCTTACTAGCACAGAATACTTTTGACTAACGTACTTACCTACTCGTGTGCTAGTACAACTTGTGCGAATTAATATGGCTTCAAAACAACCCTCATCTTGCATCCCCGCACGAGTTCTCACATTAGGCCTCGCTCTCGTCCTTCGAGACCAGCAGCATCCGCAACACTGTGACCGTTGAACGTTTGCTTTAGTTTAAATGTCGTAGTTATGTGCTATTGGCTTTTATTTGAGATTTTTTATTGCTACGTTTGGGAAGAACAGGTGTCATTTTAATGCACACGAGTTATAGTCAGTGAACTTAAAGATTGTAAAGGAACACTACAAAATTTAAAAATGGCGAAAATGAATTCTGTTCTATATCTACAGGAACAATAGTTACAATTTTATTAACATTCGTAGATATAACATCATAGTCATTAGTTATAATCTTATAACATTAGTTCTATATTAGGATTTGTTTAATCAGCAATCTATATACATATATAGGTAGGTAGAAGGTGATATAGTAACCTTTGGGGCGTGCAATCATGAGTCTACGAATGGAATGAAAACGTACATTCAAAATACTCTGTCTCTTATGACTTTATGAATTTGCATTTGCTTATCCCACACGTTCGCACCTATAGCTGACATGCAACTAAATCGGGTTGAAATTATTATGATATTTCAAAAGACTGGATGTTAAGAAAAAAAAATTGAATTCAATGCCTCATAATAAATTAAACCACAGACGCAACTTCAATAGAAATTTCACAAATAAACATGCTGGAAAATTCTACTATACAGTCAAACAAGCAAACAACGGCAAAAATCTTATTAAACCAGTAATTTTATCTTATATTTGCCATCATAAATCTTTTGAGGTATTCACAGCCACAAAGATTGGGTGCAATAACACTAAAGAATGCGATGAAGATTCCAAAATACGTTTTTCTGAATATGTATTATGTATTGCAGATATGACACACAGTACATAAAGATTGCAAACATTCATTAAGCTTTTTCTGACGCAAAAGTCAACATTTTTTTTTGTAAAAATAATATTAGAATCGAAATTACTAATATTCCCTCTAACCCCTCCAGCTAAGCTAAATTGCTTGTGTTAGGAGTGTGTTCACTGGTGGCTAGGAATCGAACCTGGGTTCTCTCGATCGTAAGGCCGACTCCTTAACCACTAAGCTACCGATGCTTTTAACAATTAGATCTTACTAATATAAAGCCTGCTCGTGTTCATATTATAAATGTTAAAATTTGTGAAGATGTTTGAATGTTTTTTATTCAATCACACTCTAACGGCTGGATAGATCTGGGTGAAATTTGGCACAGGGATAGATTATAGTCTCGAATATTTATCTATGTAATTACAATATTTATTTGAGTGGTCTCGTAAATAATATAGGCTACCTACTTTCACTGGCTCGCTATGAGTTATTGAATGCTGTGTTATGTACCATAGAAATTATCTATGATGTAAGTTAGCCTATAATGATAAAATAAAATTACTGCGTATATTTACATACATGCCTTTACCCCCGGGTTAGGTAGAGGTGAATTATCACCCACATTTTAACAATGATTGTATTCGGTCCCACGTAATAGAGGGTGAGCCTATTGTCACATTTCGGGCACTATTGTTGACTCGAGGCATGCATCTGAGGCTGAGTCTGGGCTGTATATATCTGTCCGATTTTAAACAGCCCTATCCCTTAGTAGCCTTGTATGACACCACATGGGAAGAGATGGGGTGGTCTAAATACTACCCCGCCGGGAACCACGCGGCCAAAAAAAAAATATACTGCGTATATTTTTCAGAAACAAAAACATTTCTTTTCTTTCTTAACTAACTCACGTAAAAACGTGTTAGATTCAAGGTGGGGTAAATTTAAGCTGTTATTTGAGAATAGTTTATGGTGCAATCAGGCATATTGAGAATATTTGAATACCGCATGAACCGATTCAATTTTTTCTATATCTTAATCAATTTGAATATATTGGGAATAGGTTATTATAGGCCGAGCCCATAATAATTTACTCGAAAGTGCTAACTACTGCTTATCAAGTTAAGCAACAGTGTGTAAAAAAGTGTCTCGTATCAAAATTCAGAAAAATCACCTCACCAGTAAGTCTTTCAATGTAGTCCCAGTTATGTCTAAATGAAAAGCAGTAAAGATACATCTATGTACATAAATGTTATATATTTTAGTACATAGTTGAATATTATCAAGCTTCTGTTACTTTCGTTGTCTTTCGTCTGTGAGACTACGATAATACAAAACATAAATGTTAAGCATTCTAAAATAATTATATTTATTGTAAAGGTAAAAGTATACTTCAAAGATATTGCAATATAAAAAATATTATAAATGGCAATGCGTTTATAGAATATAATAAACTGATCAATATTTGGAATTGACAAACGTTGATGTCTGTCATATACGACATAAACGTCAAAATACGTGTCAAACTCACACATTGACGGAAAAAAAGACGATAAAGGAACAGCCGCTTGTCTAGGGGGAATCACATATCCTACATCTGTCAAATCTCTTCTAGCCTTAGTACATACGCTTAAAATTCTTGCTTCTGTACTACGGGACATTGGCGGAATTGATGCTAATGGCACAGAGCCATTCATCAAGAATTGAATTGACATGTGTAGGTAGGTATATTTATTTATTATTCGTTACCATGCTAATCAGGGCTATGCTATGCTAACCTGGCACTATTTTTACCCCAGCTGCTTAATTCTGATTATGATTCTGATCATGTTTGGGAGAATCATGAATATCTTGTAGGTGCCGAAATTACTTGTAAAAATAGGACAAAAAACGCAGTTTATTGTGTGTGCAAAAAGCAGGAAGATCACACACTACTCACAACGTTTACCCATAAATCGCGCTAAAGTGCTTTTGTGGACGCGTTGTGTGATAATGCAAGGATAAAATTATAAGCGAATGTATTTTATAACTATAACGTACCTTTCTCCATCCTTGTGTGTCCTTGTCACCAGGACCATACTCAAGCGACCAAATGAGGTTCTTCACGAAGAGCATTAGAAGATTTCTACAGAGTCAGCAGCGTGACTGTAACGCCCTTTTTTTTTACGTGCGCAAAATCCCCACGGATACCTCCCCACCGGAGCCGGTGGAGGAGTTATGTCGGACTCGAACCGACTAAAACGCACGCCGCCTGTGGGTCGTTTTAGTTGCCGAAGGTGAGGTTGACAGGCATATCCCTCGCACCCCGGCCGACCCAGGGCCATCTCTCACGATCTGGCCCTCTTCTCGGGTGTGGGGACTACAGAGTCCCCAACTCGTCCCCGGAAACGGGGAGGCGCGCCAGGCGCGCCACCGCCGCGGCCTGCTTCTGCCAGGAAGACAGGCGGCTCCACCTGTCACCCCCAGGCCTGCGCTCATGGGGGGCGGAGGTCGTTCATCGACCTCCGACACCCGAGTTGCCTTCGTACGCGGGCAGCTTGGCTTGCGATCCTTCGTCGCACCCGCTGCAGCTCCCGCCCCGCCTCCTCCTTCACGAGCATTACTTGCTCGGAGAAGGAGGCGCCGGGCGCCCACGCATCCGCGCACGCATCGCCGCGAGCGTGAGAATTCTCACTCGCAGGGCCGTTATAACGCCGTTGGTGTTGCAAGCATTCATAGGCCTCGGTAACCAGTTCACATCAAGTGGGTCATGTGCTTGTCTGCCATCTACATGGTATAGAAAAGCTTCTCATTATTCCGCGGGTTGCAGTCAATTGATAATTGCCAGATTTTTACCCATTTATAGATATGGGAGTAAATGTACCCCCCAAAAATCTTTTGGGCAGGTATATCTGTTGACCGAGGGATGAGCCAGATAAAAAAAAAAGAAAAATGGGATAAAA
Organism: Eilema griseolum; assembly: GCA_963662185.1. Classification (NCBI taxonomy): domain Eukaryota; kingdom Metazoa; phylum Arthropoda; class Insecta; order Lepidoptera; family Erebidae; genus Eilema; species Eilema griseolum. Next base: position 12,736,892 of record OY759252.1, read on the forward strand.
GACACTAGACTTCGAAGTGCGAGCTATTTTCTGCGACTAGGATTAACGCTTGTAGATTTTTCACCTGTAGCTTACCATCAAGTGTGATGCAGTTACGTTGATGTGCCCTATACAAAAATATTTGTCTCCCATGAAGTTATAAATAGAAACGTGTCGTTTGCCTATTACCCTTGGGAAATAACCGCAATATTATGATAATTTGATTCGTGACTATCTTCAAACACATATATATTTACGCAATTACACAAGGGATGTATGAACATCTAGAACATAATTATGTTTATAAATACAAAAAAAATACTCCAATCTCATCGAAGATTATGAATTTGTGCCGTTTGGAGTCGAAACTTTGGGATCATGGGGTCCGAGCACCTGTAATCTCTTCAGGGAGATTGCGAAGTGTATGGTCGACGCTTCTCGTGACCAGAAGGCTGGCTTCTTTTAAGGTCAGATAATAAGCATGGCCATACAACGTGGCAATGCTACAAGTCTTCTGAGAACGCTACCATAAGAGGCATGCGATGCGGAGGAATTCCACAATGCATTTTAATTATTTTTAGCAATGAGTTGTATTATAGTTCTTTTAGTTTTATTGTTTGTATATTTATAAGCCTTGTATTGTATTTATACCTCCTTTATTCATATATTAATTTACAAATGCCACCAATTTTCTGTCATTTGATTCATAATCATGTAGAAATTATTTTCTCATAGTTTTAATGATAACGGTAAAAAGTAGAGTACCTAATACGTGAAAAAATCACATTGACTCTTGTCCGCTCAGGATCCCTTGATCCACTCATAATTGTATTCTAGAGGTCTTTTTTTTATTTACCACTTAGGTGGCAGATAAGCACATGGTCCACCTGATGGAAAGTGGTTACCGTAGCCTATGGACGTTTGTAACACCAGAGGAATCACACTCTCGCTGCCAACCCTATAATTACTGAGTTTCTGCCGTCAGTCTACTTTAGGATCCTTCGCTCCACTCGAAATACAACTTAGCGCCGCGAAAAGAATTCACCTTTTTTCACTATTTGAGTAATCTACGAAATCTGAGCGTTTTGTGGAAGTAAAAAGACTTTAATATAAAATAATTATCAATATTTTAATTTGTATCAATAAATAAGTACACATACATACAACTACTTACATAACTCATCTTACCTTTAACAAACACTGTCAACTGCATCGCCTCTAATTACTACAATAATAAATTAAATCAACTTACTAAAACCGCACTAATTATTTCACTAAAGGCACTTATTTCTAAATTGAAATAACTTTAATGACATATGATGTTATATAATCAAGATTAATTAGTGACACTAACTTATAAACTTTCGCGTTCCATAGTATACTATAATATTAGCGGCAATTAATGCGATCACGGTATAGGTACAATACATACCTTTATTTATACCACTTAGGTGCTGATGGAATGTGGTTACCGTGGCCTATGGACGTATGCAAAACCAAGGGAGTCACACTCGCGCTGTCAACCCTGTAAGCACAGAGCTTCTGTGCCGTCAGTGTAAAAGACAAAGCAGGACAAGCTTTTGGTCCTTCCACTGAATGCACTCTCCAGTGAGCTCTGGCTATCCTACTCCCGCGGTATTATATAGGGTGGAGGTAGTTCCCCAGTCGGCCTGCTCAATTGGACAGAAATACCGTCGTGTCCTACCTACCTTGGTAGTAAGTTCTTCATCTATTTTTTACGTTTAATATTTTCTTTCTGTCATGTACCGATATCATTCTCACAGTTTTTTTTTTTCATTATGTAAACAAACCTGGTCAAAACGTCAGGTGTAGCGACGGTATGTAAGACCTATACCATGATTACGTTAATTCCCGTTAACATTTTGAAATATTACATTAAAACATAACATTATTACACAAGCACTCACATACTGTTAACAATGGCAGATAAGGGTTAATATTACCTATTATATAATGACTATCTTCATTAGAATCATAAATAGTCGCAAAACAGATTAATAATAATAATAATAATAATAAATATTCTACAACATTCTACACAACGCTATCTAGACCCATGGTAAGCATAGTTTAACTAGCTTGTGTTATGGAATCTAGAATACGGATAAACATACTTAAATACTTTTTTTTTGTAAATACATACATATTATACATAGAAACACCCAGACCAGTGCAAATACCCATATTCATGCATACAAATATTTGCACTGAGCGGGGATCGAACCCACGCCTCCTGCGTAGCAGTCGTGTTCACTACCGCCACGCCACAGAGGCTGTCGGCTTCTATCTATTCTCTCTCTATCTAGTTTTTTCATTAGTCGTAGTAACTTAGCTACATCAGGTTTTCATATTAACTAGTTCATCAACTAGTTGTCATATTAACAGCTAGCTTTCTGCTTGCCACCTTTAGAGAATTAACATCAAAGCTTTATGTAGACATAATGTATATCATGCTACATTAAGTTTATACACTATACATATTATTTATTATTCAATCAACCAAAACTTGCAAAATATTTAGAATTTTTAGATAGGTACCTGAAAATGGAGCTGCACTCATTATTTAAAAAAATCATTTTAACCTAACAACTAGTTTTCATATTAACATAAAAGCAACGGATTTTAAGTTTATTAATATTTAGTAGTACCTATATAAGTAGTACGCTGTTATAAATAGCATACAAAAATCATAATTTTTTAGGAACTTTTTTAAGCCTCAGACATACTTTCTACTTCTATAACATGTCTATGCTTTCTCCTCTTATGTATCCCTTCAAATTCATTTTGAATCTCAATAAGTGTTCGTCCTTTAGTCTCAGGCACAAAGAAATAAACAAATATAGTACCAACTAAACACGCTACGGCAAAATGCCAGAACGCCCATCCAGGTTTCACCATTACCACCATATTTTGATATAACTTTGTTACACCAAAGGCAAAAAACCAATGAAAACCTGCTGTTATTGCTGTTGCTCTTCTCGTCACATTTGATGGAAATATTTCTCTTAGCATCAACCAAGGTATGGGCCCAACACCAGCTGCATACAAACTTACAAGAAGACATAAAGTAAAAAGTGGTACCCAAGTTTGACTTAATGACATATTTGATGCCTTCAAGTGATAGTAAAGTCCCAAGCATCCTAAGCTTATTCCCATCCCCATGAAAGATATCATCAGAAGCACACGTCTTCTTACTACCTTCAATAGCATAGTAGAGAAGTATGTGGATGAAACCAAGCAAAATCCCAAAATTATGACCGCTCCAGGAGGATTCAATGAAATGGCAAATCTCTCAAAGATATTTTTAGCGTAGAAAAGTATAGGGTATATTCCTGTCATTTGTTGAAATATCATAAGTCCAAAAGAAACTACAAGTGCCTTGCATGTTGATTTCTCACAGAACAACTGCTTGAAAGTAACTCTGTTCCTTACAGAATTTCTTAAATGTTCTCTCAATTCCCTGATTTCTGAATCAATGTCATTGTCAATCCCTCTAAAATATCTTAAAGCTGCTTTTGCTTCGTGAAATTTGCCTTGGGAAAGCAAATACGCTGGTGATTCCGGAAGAAAGATGAAAGCAATAAAAAATGCTGTTGGTACACTTGCACAAAGTACTGATAGCCACGAGTTACTGTCAACCAAACCTGAAAAGAAAGTTTCAAAATTAGTGTTTTAAAAAAAAAGTATAATGTATTAATTCTAAATACCTACAGCAAAATACTTAAGATAGCATAGGCTTCTTCTATCCTTGGGTATGTCTTCGTAGACAAACAAGTCTATTTTGGAAAAGTATGGAAGTTAACAACACTTGAAAGTACGAGAAAGGTAGTCGACATGTATCTACCTCTAAGTATCTCAGAGATTTTATAAATTATTAGCCAACCCATCCCAGCTTCACCCGTAGCATATTTAGAAACCTTCTACCACCCCTTTTAGTCCAATCAAAATAGAAGAAATAATCTGGTAAGTTTGCGTAAACTCGCATAGAGCTGAGTAGGTATCTAACATACACCATAATACAAGAAATATTAAAACTCCCCATCGATTCGACTAGTGGATTTTTTTTCAAGGTCAAGGGTCAAAATTATTGTACTCTCGCATTTTTCTCTAGCAACATCATTTCCAAAATTTCAAAATGTACTGCATTTTCAATCCAATCGATGGTGACTTTTGATATATCTTGTATTATGGTGTATTTAAGACCCCATTGATTTTCAGAGCTGAAAATGCGAATGCGAATTTATGCACGCTCAAATCTTAATTTTGTCTGGATTATTTAAGCCCGTACATTTTTAGTCTTCAAAACTAGTATGGAAATTTGCTGGATTTGTTGACATTTATGGTCACTGCTCAGCTCCCTTATGTAGGGCGGTGTTGATATATAGCTTAAAACCTTTGTCTATAAACGTAGTATTTCATACCAAAAGAGAATTTCAATTCGAACCAATTGCTCCTGAGATTAGCGCGTTCAAACAAACAATCTCTTCAGCTTTTTGAATTTAGTACAGATTAACATTTATTTTAAAACCCAGTGCATGCTTTCAAAGCTACATATAACCATTACATATACCGTTTATTTGGTTTTAGTATTAATGTATTTCTTTTTTCTCACCTAGAATATATCCAAATAAAACTCCACAACTAAAATGAACGTGATAAAAATTAGCCATCGCAGGGAGAATTTGCCTTTCTGCTATGTCCTCGATGTACGGTGGAATGCCAACGCTGAACGCTCCCAATGCTATGCCTCCAACAAAACGTCCAACATACAGCCCATAGACGTTAGGACTGCAAAAAATATATGAAAACCATTTTCATTACATAAGCTTATCATGGTCGGCAGCGCACGTATGACACCCCTGGTGTTGCATACGTCCATAGGCCACGGTAACCGCTTCCCATCAGTTGGGCCGTGTGCTTGTCTGCCAACTAAGTGGTATAAAAAAAAAAACTAGTCCTTATGAATTTCTTATGCAATTGACAATTATTTTTTTATCAAGACACGCCAACTTAACTTCACCTCGCTTGATGGTAAGCTAAAGGCAAAGTCTCAGGAAAGAGGGTCACTATTACAGATACTAAGTAATGTTACAATGGTGGCACTCAGCTCAGATGCTTTTTCACGCCCCGCTTAAAGGACTCAGGACTGTAAAAGGAAACACATGAGCTGGTAATGAATTCCAAGTCTTAATGTCCAAGGCTGAGAAAGTCTCCGAACCGCTTGGTTTTTAATCGGATATTTTTCACTGTATGCGGGTGACACATAAAAAATGCATTATCTCTCGTGCACTTACACATCCTGTAGTCTGGCAGATGATCGACTAAAAAAAGTATCTTTGTATTGGCAAGCTTATCCACTCCCCAATTTTCATAACGATTAAAGTCAAATTTTCAGCGAACACTAGCATAAAATATTGCGCTATAAACGTCGAATTGCGGAAATCAATCCGTGTACATCTAGGACCTATATTTCCCTCATCTCATCAGAAATCTCATCAGCTCATCAGAACACTCACCATGATAGAGACGATATAATACAAAAACTGTAGATAAAAAGATGTTACGTTATATCATGCCAGAACAGCTGAACTAACATTAAATGAGCGGAATGCCGTAGGCAGTACATTTCTTTATTCTTAGTTAAATATATCTACTAAAAACATACCTGGAAGCAACTAATATCCAAGAGACAATCAGTGGTAAAGCCAAGTACAATAAGGTTTTCTTTCGCCCGAAGTGTTCCGAAATAAGCCCAGCGGGCACAGCACCCCACACTGCACCAAGACATAATAAGGAGGCAGCCCATGATGCTTCAATATCTGTAAGCTGCAAAAAGGAATAAGATTAAAGGTTTATAACTATAATCCAATTTAATCCCCTACCTTTTACTCGAACCTTTTACTTGGACCTCCCCAGTGGACCCTAATGGAATAACTACTTCACCGCGATCTCAGAAATTCAAAAGTAACAGTTCTAATGAATGCTTTTGTTATGTTACATGATCATAAGAAGTTTAAATACAAAGTTTTCTAGGCAGTAAACAGCTGTGGGAATTTATTTATTTTATTTATTATATACTTCATTGTACACATTAATAAATATCATCACAAAGTCTACAACAAGAAATCAGTACAATGGGCGGCCTTATCGCTTCAAGCGATTTTTACCAGGCAACCTTTGGATAGTGATTAAAGTTGTAGGAATGAGTGGTAGTTGTTTGGCATACTTTTGCAATACATACAATACTGAATTTATAATGCTCCAACTACATGTAAAGATTACCATAGATTGTTAGGCAAACGAATACGATGCGTTCGTAACATGATACACGGAAGGGTCTTAATGCCGTAAGAATAGCCTTGGCTATGTTTTTTTATACCACTTAGGAGGACGGCCCACCTGATGGAATGTGGTCACCGTGGCCTATGGACGTGTGTAATACCAGAGACCATGTAAGCACAGAGTTTCTGTGCCGTTAGTGTAGAAGACAAAGCAGGAAAAGCCTTTAGTCTTACCACTGACAACACAAACTCTCCACTGAGCTCTGGCTAACTTACTCACCGCTGGGAACACAACACGAAGTTATTATGGCTGCGGTATTCTGTAGGGCGAAGGTACTTTCCCACTCGGACTGCTCAATTGGACGGAAATACCGCCGTGTCCTACCTCCTTAATGTTCTTTAACCTTGCAATGTATAAACCTACTCGGCTACCACTTACCACGAGTCCTATTTTCTACATAAATATATAACATAACATAAACTCACGCCTATATCCCCGAAGGGGTAAGCAGAGGTGCTAGCACCCACATTTTGCCAGTTTATGTTTAGGTCCCAATGTAATAGGTGGCGAGCCTATTGCCATTAACCGGGCACTTATAAACCTGCGTGCTTTTCGAAGTTATGTGCGTATTTATGCACATAACTTCGAAAAGCATCGAAAAGTCATTGGTGTGTGCCATGGTAAAACCTGGCATCGAACCGGAGACCTCGTCTCAGCAGTCTATTACCCATACCACTACGCTGCCGCGGTTGATATATATCATTAGTCATAACTAAAAAGTATAATATTACATCAAATGAATTCGACTGCTGTTGGAAAGACCGAAATGCCAACAACAGTTGTAGTTAAAGACCAAATAAATTTCTAATCTTACCTCCAGTTTATCTTGTGTACTACTGAGCAAGCTAGGTGTAGAATTTTGTATGGCAATTGCGTCCCGTGTCGGTGAGGGCTGGAATGCAAAAATATTTTGTTGAAATACTGCATCATTCACCAGTATTAAATGCATAAACGTGGTTGGTTACATCGTTCCTGTGTTTTCATGGCCAGGTAAAGGCAGATAAATTAAGTATCTTAAGATTATCTGCACTGCATGGTCATTAAGTTCTTTGGTATTAGAGTGGGAACGTTGCCAAGATTTACCGTTAGTGTATGGAATTGCCAGTATTTTTTTAATAATATTTATTTTCCTGCATCAATAGTAATAATATGGATACAAATGATTACATACAAGTTAATATTTAGGAAATATGGAAACAGTTGGCCAAAGCCTCCCAACATTGGGAGAGGACTAGTCCAGCAGTGGACTGCGATAGGCTTGATTGATTGATTGATACATTTAGGAAGTTTGTGACACTCTTTTCTTTTTTTTTCCATTGTTTACACTTAGAGCCCGGGGTCCGTTTATTGTTTAGTGATTGATACTGTCTGACCTTCAAACCTCCAAAGAAAAGCCTACGTTAGAACCTCGTCCGAAATTAAGCAGACTTCTTAAGCTTTGATTCTGAAAAACAGCATAATTGAGAAGTCATAATGAGTTAAAACAATATTCAACATTTTCATACTCAAACGTATTTTTTTAAAGAATATTAGAACAGAAATTATTAATGTTCCTCTAACCACTCCAGCTAAGCTAAATTGCTTATGCTAGTGGGTAGCTAGTGGGTATACATTATACATCGGTAGTGTATTAGCCAGTATTCGAACCCATAACCTCTTGAACGTAAGGCCAACTCCGACTAGGCTACCGGCGCGACTAACGGTACGGTACGGTATTTGATTCATAACTAGCTGATGATTGCGATTCACCCGCGTGGGATTTTTTATCTCGTTCTTACTACCTATGAGAGTATATTTCGAACATAATTAATAGCCTAGAATAGACTATAATATAATATATCGTCAATGTTGAGTGTTCTGATGAGTTCTTCCAACTAAACCCACCCTCTCCTTTCCTACATAGGACAACACGTGCAGGGCTTAGATGTTACCCTCACACTGTGCAGAATATACGAGCAAGAACTAAGCGGTTCAGAGACTATTTTTTTTTGCCGCGTCATTAAGACCTGGAATTAATTACCAGCACAGGTGTTTCCTTCCTACAGTCCCGGGTCCTTTAAGCGAGGCGTGAAAAAGCATCTGATGCGGCCGCCAAGCTGAGTGACATCATTGTAACATTACTTAGTGTCTGTAATGGTGACCCTCTTTCCTGAGACTTTGCCTTTAGCTTACCATCAGGCGAGGAGAAGTCATAAAAAATATCCCCGTACTAAATTTCCGCAAGATTGAATAACAAACATCAAAATAACTTCACAAACTTTCACATTGAATATAAATATTTGTTCACAATTATACAACAAAAGTAGATAATTTCTGCCCGAAAAATATTTCATAATTATATTATGGATAGTTTTTTTTTTTAATCTTTATGATAACTTTAACAAAGATAAGTTTAAACGTGATCGAGTACCAAATATATACCACTAACAGATAAATATCTTTAATTTTAACATAATAGAAGATATTTTCAAACGGAAAAATCAATCTCAACGAGCATTCAGTTTGTCACTTCACGGTAATAAACTAGAGTCTCAGAAATGAAAGTTTCGTGTCGTTAACAGTGGCGCAAATGCCACTAGAGTTCCACTGTGTGCGTAAACTTTAAAATTTATGATGTCGAGGAAGCAAACTTGGCTGTAGTTTTATGTGCCCTGTAATTTGTGTGCTTCAGGAGCGCAGTTTAAGTTTAAGCTTGTTTATTTATAGGTAGTTTAGACACAAAATATTTCTTGTGCTGCAGAGTTAGGCTCGTAGCAAAAGTTTGTAGTTTTCACTTGTGACTGTCAGGCCTAGGTAGAATTACATCGGAATGGGAAATACGTTCTTTTGATTGTCAGTCTTTGCATATAACCTGGACAGCCACAGGCTCATTTCTAGTTTCTTATTAACACATCTTTGATTTGTGAATGGAAGTTCAATCAACAGAGAAGATACAGTTTCACCTTTACATACAACTTCGTATAAAAAAGTGCGGCTATACCTATACTTCCTTTAAAAGGCAAAATTTTTAAAAATGCTCAGAAGGAACCATCTGTAGGTACTCAATTCTAAATAAAATGTAGTAAAAATGAATGGTAATAGCACATTTTAATTAACTATATAGTAACATATTTGGAAAAAGAATACTGCAATATTACTGCAACATACTTTGACATTCATGAACGTTCTAATAAAAGTTTAACAACTACCTGCATTGCGCTATCGGAGGGTAAAACAATAAGCAAATTAATAGCAACACTCGATTCAAATAAAAATAATACTTATATCTTACAGCATTAAGGGCTTTATTGTTAAATGCAACAAAGTGTCTGAGCAATAAAGATGCAGTTCCATAACTTTATAAGTCAAGATTTCACCGCATGCGGCAGCTGTCAACTGTTCAGTAAACTTCAGCAAACAGTACTTTAAGTTTTCACCGCATTTAAGCGACTTACGAGGAACAAAGAGTAATAAGACTCCGAGGGAATTAGAGTTCCTCAGTACAGATCAATGTCTTGATGAGAAGACAAGTTTACAATATGCTTATTACTAATATAAAACCGCAGTGAAATATTTCAATTTATCAAAGAAAGTGATTTGGAATGAGTGCCAACTAATATTTTAACATAAATGTTTGTGAAGATGTTTGGATGTTTGTTATTCAATCACGCTCTAACAGCTAAACGGATATGGGTGAAATTTTTACAAGTATTGATTTTAGTTTGGAATAACATAGGATTCTTAATGCAATCTCAGGAATAGGTTCCCGTGAATAGCGGGAACGGGATAACACATAACAGCAGGTACACGGGTAAATGTTTTCACATTATCCGTCATTCGATAGCCAACACCATGTACTGTTTTCACATATATCCGATAAAATTGGTCCGATACGTCAAAAATACGTCCATTTGCTCGATACTATAGAACCAAAAAATTGAACCATAAACTCAACCACTGACCCCTTAGATATCTGCTGCGGTTTTCCCAAGCGCCTACAATATGGGGTTCTTCAAGAGGGGCATCAGAAGTTTTCTTCATGGTCGGCAGCGCGAGTGTGATACCCCTGGTGTTGCATACGTCCATAGGGCACGGTAACCGCTTCCCATCAGGTGGGCCGTGTGCTTGTCTGCCAACTAAGCGGTATAAAAAAAAATCCCTACCATTGTAAATTATATGACATTTGTTTTTTTTTTATTATTTTGTTGCTGCTGTTATTTTACTGAATGACATTTTTTATGTCCGATATTGGGTGAACACAGCGGTGTCAGCTCCGATTTCCAATATCGGGCTGGAAACGGAGCAAACACCGATATCGGATCGGATATTGAGAAAACGCTCTAAGACTTACTATTTTCGTGTTTTTCAGATAAAACTTGGCTATCAATAAGCGCCTCGCACTGCGTAATAAAGGCCAAACGTAGCTTATTGTGCGCTCCGAGTGCAGAGACGTTAAAAACTATACCGACACTATTTTATCAATAAGTACCTTACCCTGGCCCAATAAACCAATAAATTGTCGCGACGTTATCTACACCAGACATGTCTCCATCTAATGGGGTCTTGGGTCAATAAACGTTCTAGTCAATGGGATTATTATTACTTCTAATTATAATAATAGACTATATATTAAGACAAAGACTTTTTAACTCAAGCTTTCCCCAAGATTAATGTTGAAAAAAATACAAAGATTTTCAAATTATCTGCGTAATTTCCTTCTAGAGAATTTTAAAAATATCTGTATAAAAAAATCAATTGCTGTTCGTTAGTCTCGCTAAGACTCGAGGACGGCTGAATGGATTTATCTTATCTTGGTCTTGAAATGTTCGTGGAGGTCTAGGAAAGGTTTAAAAGGTGAGAACAATTCAAACCGACATCCACGCGGGCGGAGCCGCGGGCAAAAGCTATTCTTAAATATATTTGAATGAAATCAGTAGTAATATCCAGGTTGCAATGTGACCAAGGGAAACAGTGATTCAATTTTACTACTAGTCTGTGTTCTAATGTGTATTTTAGTTAGGTAGCCTAGTTTAATTGTTAAATATGTGTATTTATAAAAAGCCGCCTTTAGTTAAGTTTAGGTACTTATGGAGTAGTTCACATGGAATTGACCCCGTTCTCGCAATAGTTATCAGTTTTTTTTTAAAAGTAAATACAAAATGGGAAGACCTCGGACGTAATCAGGACTCAATGCTTCAGGTACAGACAGTTATTTAATGGAAATAATTTGCGCTTACACAATCTTGACTAACCTAAAACATAATATTATCTTCAGTACTTGTAAGCAAATTGTTTGTGTTATACGTTTATCTTTTACTTACAGATATAAGCATTGCCTGAGGCTCTGATGTGTGAAATAGTGATTACCATTCCATGATACAACAAGAACTTATTCTCATTCTCGGAATAAAGTCTATTTTGTTAATCTAATCTAGACTATCTTTGTACCAATAAAATTCATATAAATCAATTTAGCGATCAATTTAAATATTATCAAGCACCGATTAAACGCATGCATCTTCAGAAACATTCATATCATCATTCTCTGAGCGTTTTCCCAATTCAGTTGGGGTCGGCTTTCCAGTCTGTGATGGGGCTGAACTCCGATATTTTTTCATAGTTATACTAAGTATCGGGACTTCTCGCGAATTATATTTTGGAACTTACTATTTCTGCCGACGTTTCGGATGCGTTGCAGCACCCGTGGTCACGACTTGACTAGTCTTCGAGCGTCGAGATGTATGCGGGGAACCGGGGAACCAAAAAACACAGTGCTGTTAAAAACTGACATAGTGAGTGTGGTGTGTCGCCAGCCTAACCATTCATAATAAGTGTAATGGTGGGTAGGCGCTCAAAAAATGTTCCCCGCATACATCTCGACACTCGAAGACTAGTCAAGTCGTGACCACAGGTATTGCAACGCATCCGAAACGTCGGCAGAAATAGTAAGTTCCAAAATATAATTCGCGAGAAGTCCCGATACTTAGTATAATTATGAATTCACACCGCGAAAGTTTAAAAATAACATTTTTTCATAGGTTGATGTTTGTATGCCAACCGGAACCAACGCGTGTCGGCTCAACTTAGCTCCATCGCATTTGACCGCACTCGCATCGGCCATCACGAGCCGCGTGCGAGTGGCAGTATTTAAAAACCTATGGTACAGTACCGGACTCCGAATTTGCTCTCGCGTGTCGATTGTGCAAGCACGTGTTCGCGCGTGTCACCTGCTTGATGGATGAGTTGTGAAAGCAACTGCGGACACACATGTCGACCAATATCAATGCAACGAGTGCTAGTGAGAGCGCGTGCAGAGAGGCTTAACGTACTCCCCGAGGCAAGGAAACACCCAGGCCAATGCATATAAATATATTCGTGCATACAAATATTTGCACTACGCGGAAATCAAACCTTGTGCATCCTGCTTAGCAGTAGAATGCAGCAGTGCATTGACCACAAAATCATTTTTTGTAATATTAGTAGGTCATCAGGCAATGCGAAGTATAATTGATGTGTCCTATATAAAAAAAAAGATAGGATAAGCCTTTATAACAATATGTCATTCCCCCCCGCTCACAATTAAACCTACGTAATGCAAGCGTGTGATTGTGTTATCATTACTCACTGTAGTTCGAACACTTTTAAACAAAAAACAAAGTAAAATCTAACTTGATACAATACAATATTGATCTTAGAATATTTACTCCGATATTTTAAAGAAAAAATCTAATATTACACCCAATTCGCCAAGGTTTACAAAGTTCCAAGTTTTCAAAGAGAAATTACTGTGAAAGTTGTTAGGCGTGAACATACGAGTGGTTTCAATATTTTAACAATACTTAATATTATTATTATATTGATGCAATTATTGGACAAATGGGCCCTTTTTGGTCCTTTGGACCTTGGGGTCCAAAATCACCTAACCCGAACACCTGCTGATTAACATTAATAATTCGAAACTGGTAAAACCCGATCAAGAATGAGTCGGGTTCGCGCACTGATTGTTCCGCTAAAAACGGAGTTGAGGGAATGATTTTTTTCACAGCTTTAAGGTATTACAGACTTAAGTAATTTGTATAAACTTAATGATTACCGAGAAAAAGGTCTAGACACACCGACAGACAGATAGACAGACGGATAATAAAGTAATCCTATAAGGATTCCATTTTTCCTATTGATGTAAAGAACTTTCTAAAACTAAAGAAAGTCAAATATCCAGCGTACCAACCATAAAAACAATTTCATCTCAGAGGTTCTAGATTACTTCACAGAAATAAGAACACAAACCTTAACTGTGTAACAGAAAAAGCTTTAGCACATTTCGGTTTCAGTCCTCATTAAGCCCTAAAGAGCCACACTGAGTTTTATTAAACAGTTTTTTCGTATTAAACCTAGCAAAAACTTACACAGAGCTGTACCATAAACATACATATACTTATGTGTGTAAAACATCACCCTCGCTGGCGCAGTCTGGTAAAAACAAGTCGAAACGAATATCAACCCAAAGAAGTTAGTGTTTGATAACTTTTACATAAATTCTAATTACTCATTCTGTTAAACAATTTTGTTATCTTTATAAAAATAAGAATTGAGCTTAATTTTCTCACCGGCACCTTGGGAATGAATACCAGATGCTTGTTTTTAGACGATGTCTGTATTACGATTCCATCCAAACTTTTGTTCTTTGATTACAAGTTTCATGAATTTACATAATCGAGTTGACGCGCTCTTCCTGAGCCTGGCTCTTGTGCAAATGAAGGAAAGATTTCATTCTGAATGTAGTTACGTATTATATCAGTGTCACATTTGCTAGTTATATTTGAAAATACTGAAAAATTCGTGGTTTTATTAACGTATAGCCTTTTTCCGATTCATTAAACTGTGTTTAATGAGCCTTAAGTTCCTTAAATCGCGTGATTAGAAACTCGAAGGGGTACCTATTTAAATTACTAGCAAATTTATATCCCGGGTCTCTGTGTTGTGACCCACTGGAACCCGGGATATGAATTTTAAATAGCTATCAGGCCACCGAACCAATCCGTAACAAAATTTTAGCTAAAACATTCTAACAGTAGTTTATGCAGGATCATCACCATTTTAACGTTAGTCCAGTTGCATCCGAGACTTTCAACTCGAAGACTCCGGTCTTCGGTACTGGCAGTTTTATATAGTATCTTAACATGAATCAAGGCAGTGGGTAAGGTTTCCATTAATCCTGTATTATTTACGGTTCACTAACTACGAAATTTATTACGTGATCCCTTGTGTACTCGTCGTAGTTTTACCACAAAACCAGTCAAGCGCGAGTCGGACCCACACGCGTGAAGGGTTCCGTACCATTATCCATACAACTTCACCCCCTTTTAAAAAAACTGTTTTATTTTGTTTTTAGTATTTGTATAGTAGCAACAGAAATACATCATGACTGAAAATTTCAATTATCTAGCCACCACAGTTAATTAACATTACCCTTATAGATAGACATGAGATATAGCCTAGTGACAAGTAGACAGTGGACAAGTAAAAGGGTTTTCATTTTCACTCTTTGGGTACAAACCCCTAAAAAGGAACTTGTCTGCAAAGATCTTTAATCTAATATGCCCAACATTTCTTTAACTAAGCCCATCACTCATCTCTTAGATATAAATGTTTTACTGTTGTCTGCGCTTGAATTATATTCATGATATTACATCAAAAATTCATGTTAACAAGGTAATTTAGGAGAAAATCTAATCCGTGGGTTCTACCATTACCAAAATGGTAGAACATCAATTTTCACACCGCGGAAGTTTTGAAAATTAAATGTTTTTATTCGTTTAGGTCACAGAACACACTCTGTTTAATGTTCTGTTTATTGATGCGTGGGCGGCCGGCGCCTCTTTCTGCGAGCAAGTAATGCTCGTGAAGGAGGAGGCGGGGAGCGGCAGCGAGAGCGACGAAGGATCGCAAGCCAAGCTGTCCGCGTACGAAGGCATCTCGGGTGTCGGAGGTCGATGAACGACCTCCGCCCCCCATGTGCGCCGGCCTGGGGGTGACAGGTGGAGCCACCTGTCACCCTGGTAGAAGCAGGCCGCGGCGGTGTTGCGCCTGGCGCGCCTCCCCGTTTCCGGGGTCGAGTTGGGGACTCTGTAGTCCCCACACCCGAGACGAGGGCCAGATCGTGAGAGATGGCCCTGGGTCGGCCGGGGTGCGAGGGATATGCCTGTCAACCTTACCTTCGGCAACCAAAACGACCCACAGGCGGCGTGCGTTTTAGTCGGTAAAAGTCCGACATAACCTCCTCCACCGGCTCCGGTGGGGAGGTATCCGTGGGGATTTAGCGCACGTAAAAAAAAATGTGCTGTTTATTATGACTCTGAGAGGACGTTAAGCGAAGCGAAAGACGAACAGCTATGGCAGTCATTTTATTTAGTTGGAGACCTGACTAATCTAACTACAGATCTTCGATATCGCTAATTGGTAGTAGAGGTCGTACATTATGGTCACCTCAGGGAATAACGTAGTTAGGTCACAGAGTGTTACACAAGACTTCTAGGTACAATAGAAGAGAATACAATACAATTTTATTGAACAATAGGTAAAACCTGTGAGAAAAGAATCAGGCAATTTTTTTTTATCTAGAACACGCCAACTATACTTCACCTCGCCTGATGGTAAGCTAAAGGCAAAGTCTCAAGGTCACCATTACAGATACTAAGTAATGTTCCAATGGTGGCACTCAGCTTGTCGGCTTCATCAGATGCTTTTTCACGCCCCGCTAAAAGGACCCGAGATTGTAAGAAGAAGGAAACACGTGTGCTGGTAATAAATTCCAGGTCTTGGTGGTGCGGCAAAGAAAAGAGTCTCCGAACCGCTTGGTTCTTGCTCGTTATTCTGCACAATGTGAGGGTGACATCTAAGCCCTGCAGGTGTTGTCGTATGTAGGAAAGGAGAGGGTGGGATTGGTTGGAAGAGCACGTCAGAACACTCACCATGAAAGATACGGTAAAATACAATAAGAACCAATATACATAATTATTGTTCAATTCATCTTTCGAGCGTAAGCATGTAAGACATATGACAATATCAGGTGAGAACAACGTCAAAAATTTTTCACTTTCGAATCATTCATTGGATGTCTATTATAGTTCGTGGTTTGGCTTAAGTTAATAAGTATAAAAATTATATATCATTTTAACATGTATCCTTTAATAACAAGAAGCTGGTGTTGCCATTCATAATTACAGTAATAGTTTCTAAAATAAACGGCACAGTTCAACCGCCCGTCTGCTCGAACCGCTCACCACAACGACCACTAACTTAACCGTGCCTAAATTTATCGGCGGTCTCTAATGAAAACATTATTTATATGCTACGCTTTCAATACTTACTGTACAAACGTAAATCGGGGAACCCTTTATACACGATTGTGTGTACTCTGGAGAACACTCAGAAGTTGGGATAAGTTGCAAAGAAGTTTGAGATTAATTTGTCTTGAAAAATGTGGTGTTTTATCTTGGGAGGAAGACATTATTTTGGTAGTAGCTTAGGAATGGTAGGAAAACTATATTCAATTAATATTCTTTTCTTCTATCAGTAATGTACTGAACTTTAGTTGCGGAAGTTAAAGAGTTATCATAGCACAAGTATGTGGATACTTGACGCTTCAACCAAACTATTTCAGTAACAGGTAACCCTCCAAAACTTATCATTTGCTTGGTATCTGGTTTTCTAATAGTATGTTCTTTCTGGAGAATATTCTCCAGTAGAGTTCACAAAAGAAAGTTTCCCTTAAAAAATGTGTTTTTTATGATATAATAATTCAATCACAACCTACCTCCATAGGTCCCAGTGTCAACATTGGTAACGCTGATGAGGACCACGCCACGCAAACTCCTCCAGCAAATGCGCCAAGATTTACTGTTAACAAAAATAAAAGATCGATTATGATATAGAAAAAAATTAATTGGTTCAGGTGGGATAATTCGTACATATGTCGGTAGATGGCTCTTAACCGTCTTCGTAAGACGAATATATGTGTAGTAGAATTTGAATGGTTTCGGTCGAAAGTTCAGTGGATTAGTGGTCCGAGCATTCCCCCTGTAGGGGAAAGATCGCGGGTTCGAATCCCACCTGAATCGATTAAATTTTTTCTATATTTTAATCGATTTGAATAGTTACTAAATGCATTAGGTACATACTGAATGCGTTGAAATTTCATTCGAAAATAAAAGAGCCCTAATGAAATGAAATAGGTCATTGCAATGGCAGTAAGTCGATGATTAGTTATTATAATCGTAACCTTAAAACATTCACAAACCTAGTAGCAGTACTCGCACATTAAACATAACATAACATAAACTCACGCCTGTATCCCTGAAGGGGTAGGCAGAGGTGCTAGCACCCACATTTCGCCAGTTTATGTTTAGGTACCAATGTAATAGGTGGCGAGCCTATTACCATTGACCGGGCACTTATAAAACTGCGATAAATACACAAATAACTTCGAAAAGCATCGAAAAGTCATTGGTGTGTGCCATGGTAAAACCTGGGATCAAATCCGAGAACTCGTCTCACCAGTCCATTACCCATACCACTAGGTTGATTTTTACTTGCACATTACCCTTTCTTATTCTTCACTCTAATTGATCAATAAGAACTTAGTCAGGATTGAACTAGATTAGACATAATTGAAACTAGGAGGTAGGACACGGCGGTATTTCCACCCAATTGAACAGTCCGACTGGGGAAGTACCTCTGCCCTACAGAAGACCGCGGTTATAATAACTTCGTGTTGTGTTCCCAGCGGTGAGTAGGGTAGCCAGAGCTCACTGGAGAATTTGTGCTGTCAGTGGGATGACTAAAGGCTTGTCTTGCTTTGTCCTCTGCACTGACGGCACAGAGACGAGAGAAATTTTAGTAGGATAGGATAGGATAAAACTAACAAAGCAATAGCTTACCTATCCCCGTAGCAATGTACTGTGTAGTAATCCCCGAAGTATCCCTCTTAATATCGGGCACTGTCTCCAACCGCTGCAGTTTCTTCTGCTGCCCATTGTATCTGGTCTCCACCAGCTCTGCTGGTTCACCATTCTGTGTTTCAGCAGCTTTGGTATCCAAAGCTGAAGTACTTTGTTCTTCCACTGGAAAATTAGTATATATATAAATATTATAAGACAATATGATATGGTTTTGCCGTATTGGTTCCCCATGGAACGAAACAAGGCCACCTCATCTCTTCCCATGGTAGTCGTATAAGGTGACAGTAAACATACAAACCATAACAAAGTGCTCGCATGAAGGCAATAGGCTTGCCTGATATTACGTGGGACCAAAAATTATATATACATACATACAAATAATCACGCCTTTATCCCCGGAGGGTCAGGCAGAGATGAATTAACACTCACAATTCACCTTTAGTCGCCTTGTACGACACGGCATGGGAAGAGATCCACCCTACAGAATACCACGGTTATAATGACCTCGTGTTGTGTGCCCGGTGGTGAGTACCGTAGCCAGAGCTCACTGGAGAGTTTTTGTGCTGTCAGTGGGAAGACCAAAGACTTGTCCGAATTTCGTGTTCTGCACTGAAGGCACATAAAATCTCTGTTCTTATAGGGTTGGCAGCACGGATGTGACTCCACTGGTGTTACACACGTTCATAGGTTACGGTAATCACTTTGTCATCAGGTGGGTTGTGTGCTTTTCTGCTAACTAAGTTGTACAAAAAAAGAATGAATAGAAACATGTAGTTAAGAGTAATTTGTGCCAGAAAAGATATTATAAAATCCAAGAATACTTGGATGATAAACAAGTTTGGAAATGAGCTATTCGTTCAACTATGTTACTCAAGTAAATGATTGTATTTAGACTAAGTAGACTTAGTAAATGTTTATAAAAAAATGTCCGCTGAGTTTCTTGCCGGGGTCTTCTCAGGTCGGGCCGCGTTTCGAACCGGTGGTCCATTTGCTTCTTTTTATATTGACGTTTTGTAAGTGCCGATTTTATGGTCTATGCAGAATAAATGATTTTTGACTTTGACTTTCCAATGTTCAAGGTTTAGGTGTAAAAGCGTAACAGACCGATAGACAGGACACGGCGGTATTTCCGCCCGATTGAGCAGTCCGACTGGGGTAGTACCTCCGCCCTACAGAATACCGCGGTTATAATAACTTCGTGTTGTGTTCCCAGCGGTGAGTAGGGTAGCCAGAGCTCACTGGAGAATTTGTGCTGTCAGTGGGAAGACTAAAGGCTTGTCCTGCTTTGTCTTCTGCTGACGGCACAGAAACTCTGTACTTACAGGGTTGGCAGCGCGACTGTGACTCCTCTGGTGTTACAGACGTCCATAGGTCACGGTAACCACTTTCCATCAGGTGGGCCGTGTGCTTGTCTGCCAACTAAGTGGTATAAAAATAAAAAATAAAAAAGACAGGCAGAGTGTTACTGTCGCCTTTATAATCATATATATAAAATTCTCGTGTCACAATGTTAGTAACCTTACTCCTCCAAACAGCTTTACTGGTTTTTATCAAATTTTATATGCACATTCAGTAGGTCTGAGAATCGGCTACTATCTATTTTTGATACCCCTAAGTGATAAGGGTGGTTCACCCCAATTTTTTTTTCTGAACAAAATTTTCTGTTTTTATTTTTTATGATTAAGCATTAGAAAAAACATACAACCCTGAATTTCAATCCTCTACGATCAACCCCTATTTTTCCATCGCGACTGTGTTTTTTTAATTCTTAATAAATTTCTTTATTTATGTTTTTTTCTCAAATTATTTTTTTGTGTAATAGCCCGTTTATCGATAAAGGTTATATCATCACGCTACTACTTAAGAGAGCGGACCAGTGACCATAAATGTTAACAAATCCGGCAGATTCCCATAAATAATTTGCAAAATTTAAGAAATACGGGCTCAAATAGGTGATAAGGTTTTAAAATGTGCCACGAGCTAAGCTGGGGCGGGTCAGCTAGTATTAATATAGATTTATATTTGAAAATGCCCATACTATCGGGAGAAACATATAAAATAAAATTGAATTCGTCATTGAAATAAATCCACTTCTTAACGGAATCTACCCCGATGTAAGCAGTATTATTTCATTAATTCCGACGTTTCGGCTATTTTTCAGCAGTCATGGTCGCGCCGTAACTAAAAATGTTAGTTATGTAGAAGGTAGGTAGAAAAATGAGTTATCTCAAAGTACAATTTACCATATTTACGCAGAATATAAACTTCAGACAGTATAATTTAACTCGACACTTAGGAGACTATTATAAAACTGAATGATACGGAATTGTAAACAATTATTATATTTTTAAGGTCACCTCATGTTTTTTATCAACTTATATTTAAAATATTGATATAAACTTACGGGTTATATGTTAATATAATATTTTGAAATCAATAACAAAACTTTGCTTGCTTTTTTTAATCAAAAGATATGCACGCACTTTGTTTACTTTTCGAGTATTACATGATACATAAGATAAAGGTTGCCTGGAAGAAATCGCTTAAAGCGATAAGGCCGCCCATTGTACTGTTTCCTTTTTTTTAAGTATCGTGTGTTCTTTACTTACTTGGTGTACAATAAAGTGCAAAATAAATAAGATAAGATTTTTCCTTGACTAAGCTTTATATTATGAATTATCAAGTTTAATAATTGTTCGTAGATTTATCTCTATTGATATTTTATATCTACATTATACAATAGTCATTATTAGTAATAATGATTAAATCCGCAAAATGTGTACTCCTCAAAACTATCACGTATACAATCAACAAATGGTACCCTAAACACACGTTTAATCTTAATTTGGGTACCAGTCTTCATCAAACTTTGCTGTTAAACTATCATCAAATTGTATTGTAATGTGCTCACTAGATTGTAACTATGGACTAAATTAATTTTGTTTTTTTTTTTTAATTTTATTCAAAATGAATACAAAACAGAAGAAAGTCCAAAGTTTAAATTTAACCTCATACTAAGGACAATAATATTTTATGCCGGCCTGTTTCATTTGGAATATTGAATATAGGAGACGATAATATTATTTTATTAATATAACTTACCTCCACTCACCCAAATTATCACAAAATACCCTATAATATATTTAGGTACGTATAATTTATAGCCCAACTAATTATTTCCCGTTTCCAAAACAGACGGATGTACTCGACTGTACTATATTAACAATAATAAAAAAACAAAAAAATCACCTACTTTATTCTCAAGTACACTCGACGACAATTTCACTTAAGCTTTTTTTAATACAAAAAATATAATTACAACGTCAGGGCCGTTGCAACGACTGGTCGCTCAATAACATGATCTTGATAACACCGAACGTCGGTCATGTCAAAAATGATAAAACAGGGTTTTTAAACATTGGTCGTTTTGTCATTCGATTATTTTGTGACACAAAAGGGTGAGTAACAATAAAAGAACATACCTAATTGAAAATAACTCATACGGAAACGTGAGGTAGAGTTGATAGAGTTATATTCATTTATTTTACTTTTTTAATGTATAGGGACAACAAACAGCCACAATATTTATATATATTGCAACAATTTATACAATTTTACAATATTAACTGAGCAATATTGTGGGCCATGCACAGATTGATAATTACGCTTAGTATAACAGAGGGGGCCTCTAGAGTTTACAAGTAGTAAATCAGTAGTAATATAATAAATACATCGTCGAGACAATGGGTAGTTGGGGTACCGATGCCAAAAATCTAGTGAGCGAATTAGGGCGCAGGTTGAGAGACAAAACCGGTGACTCCCGCTCCGGCTCGTACCTGGGGCAACGGTTGGCCATAGCTATTCAACGGGGCAATGCCGCCAGCGTCATGTGCATCTTTGCACCAGGTACGATGAGGGGCGGGTTAATAGCTTAGACTTGATTGGACTGTCATTTTGACTTTATAAAAATGTAGACATAATGTTATAATTGTATCATAAATACATTTCGGATAAATAATAACCTGTTTGTTATTTAATTTACATATTTTTATATTCTTCAGAACATAAAAAATATGACTACAGATTTGATTATTATGTTATATGACTCTTAACATGTGTATTTTATTTTTACTTAGGTATGTACCAGTATTATTTTGACTGTTTAAAATGAAAATATGTTTTTTTGTGTGCTTGCATTCAAACATCACGAGAGCTGGAAAGTTGACTGTGATATTCTACAAAAAGTTTCGGCGGGAAATCAAGTGAATAAGATACTGCATAATTTTATGGACAGCCACAACGCTACGTCTTCAAAGAGACACAGTCAGATATAGGTACATAAAGGAGTACTCGTGTCTACATTTATATATTATGGTGAATAGTAGTGAAGGTTGGGTGTGCCAGAACTGCAACTGATTATAGTACATGTATGAAAATAATTGTAAAATTAAAAGAAGCTAAAGACATATTCCATGATTGTAACATAAAAATGTCCTCTAGAATTTTCTCTAGAAAAGAGACGAATATAATAATGTCACCTAATTTAAAGCGCTATGAGAAAGTAATTGTTTTAATTAAAAACCCTACAACCGCAATGAACTCTAGTAACCCTAAAAACCCTATCATCGTTTGACTCCCACGCTGTCCGATAGTTCTCAGATCTTTTTTTTTATTTTTATAACAATGTTGGAAGTACTAGTGCGCCTGCGCCTCCATCAGTTGAAACGAATGAAGTGTTCTCGTCGTGATAATATATTGTTGTTTGACTGTATCAAAGCACAAAGTCCAATATCGATGAAATCTAGACACGAATGAATGCATACTATAGGTATCTTTATATTCATATGGGTACTAAGGACGTTACTTACACCGACTTCAAAAACAGTACACAGTGTGTATTTTAATTATCCTTTTTACGTCCGGAGGGTAATACTAACACTATGGATCGATGGTCTGACAATAAACGAATTTTAATTAATTTAATTTAATTTAATACCCCCTCTGCCTGAGCCAGTGGGGGTGGCTATGTCAGATATGATCCTATCATCAGATATCGGGGGTAAGGGCTACTGTTAGCATATCCCTCGTGCAGTGCAGCCTGACTGACACTGGGCCATAAAAGGCCCCCGGAAAAGGGGAGGAGTTATATTTATTCTGGTTTAAATTTCACACAGTTTACTGAATTTGAAGTCGGTGAAAGTTAAATCAATTGAAACTGGTCATTAAAACTTATACTTTTAAAATCTAATCATAATTTCTGTGAAAATAGGTAAAACAAATATTATTCTAAAAGCTACCCGGCTTGTGGACGCCTGATGCTGATACCCCCGGCCCGTCTCGTAACCCCACGCCTATCTTACTCAGCTTAGCGCCCATAAACACAGACGATAAAACACACTATCAGTCATTACGTGATTTTTATTTTATTAATAAATCCAATGACAAAATAGTTTTAAACTATGTAGTTACATGTGGTTTTTTACTTTATTACCCAAAATTATTTTATTTTGGTACTTTGAACACTGCCCAAATGTCCCTTGTAACTAAATTCTGACTATTGAAATAAAAGAACTATTTACTTGACGTATTCTGTTGCGATTTAATTGCGATTATTTACATTAGGCCCGACGTTTCGGCTGCTTTTCAGCATATCTTAAGTATCACATTGTGATACACGTGATTTAATCACTCAATTTAATGATTACGGACGTCGTATAGTCAAGGCAATCCAGAGTTGAGAAATGTGTGGTGCTTTTAGAGTTTATCTCTCGCTAGCCGATAAGGGCAGCTTGTCAATGAGGCACAAAAATAACCATAATAATAATCTTTCATTCATTCATCACACTTTAGTTTTTTCATTCCTTTGTTTAGTTCTAACTTTTTATTTATTTATTTATTCTGTAGTAATAAATATATTCTACGATATTCTACAGAACGCTATCTAGACCCATAGTTTAACGAGTTATGGGATCTAGAATCTGAATAAACATATTTAGATACATTTCATTTCTTTTAAATACATACATACATACATATAATCACACCTTTATCCCCGGAGGGTTAGGTAGAGGTGAATTTTAACACCCACATTTCACCAATCATTGTATTCGGTCCCATGTAATAGGGGTTGAATCTATTGCCGTTTTCCGGTTACTATTGTTGACTATGCGTCTGAGTCTGGGTATGGGCTGTATACATCTGATGTTCAATAGCCCTATCCCTTAGTCGTTTTATACGACTTAAATACATAAACATTATACAACACCCAGACCAATACATATATAAAAATTCATGCATTCAAATATTTTACTGAGCGGGAATCGAACCCGCGCCCCGTGCATATCAGTCGAATGCTCTACGGTACGCAAATGAGGCCATTACGTAGGTACAGTCAGCATCAGATCGATTTTGACTAACAAAGTATTCAAAATGATTTTAATACCTTTTTTTTTACGGGCCCTACCGGAGCTGGTGGAGGAGGTTATGTCGGACTCGAACCGACTAAAACGCACGCCGCCTGTGGGTCGTTTTAGTTGCCGAAGGTGAGGTTGACAGGCATATCCCTCGCACCCCGACCGACCCAGGGCCATTTCTCACGATCTGGGCCATTTCTCACGATCTGGCCCTCTCCTCGGGTGTGTGAAGTGAACTACAGAGTCCCCAACTTGTCCCCGCAAATGATTTTAATACCTTGGTGTGCCCCCCTTTCTGTTGACAGATTGTTCTGATATTTAGTACACAGGATGATAATACAATTAAATCATTGAAGCAGTTTGACTTGCTCTTAATATCTTGGTATTAATATCTTTATGTAGTCAAGAAGATAGCATTTGTTTTTATCTCGTTTCTTTTGTTTTGTCCCTATCATCACATCATATCTAAGTATTTTTTGTCATCGTGTGATATCGTCCTACAAAAAATAGTTGCAAAACAATGACGATTTTTTTTCTCGTATCCAATGTAGATAAAACAGCGTCTAAATTTAGTTTCATTTTAATGTTTATATGATATTGATTTCAGCTAAGATGTGAACGAGGAAAGAACGTAGTGAGTAGTAGGGAGCAAAGGAAATGCTGTGAATCTCTTCAGATTATAGTACCTTAATTTTTATTTATTTTTTTATACCACTTAGGTGGCAAACAAGCACACGGCCCACCTGATGGAAAGTGGTTACCGTGGCATATGGACGTTTGTAACACCAGAGGAGTCACAGTCGCGCTGCCAACCCGGTAAATACAGAGTTTCTGTGCCGTCAGTGTAGAAGACAAAGCAGGACAAGCCTTTAGTCTTCCCACTGACAGCACAAATTCTCCAATGAACTCTGGCTACCCTACTCACCGCTGGGAATACAACACTACAAATCGTACGATAGCCTGAGACTGTCTTCAGCTTATGATAAGGCCAGGTAAAATCAGATTTAGCTTACCATCAGTCAAGGTGAAGTCAAGTTGGCGTGTCCAAGATAAAAAAAAACCTTTTAAAAAATACTAGCTAACCCGCCGCAGCTTCGCCCGTGGCATATTTTAAAACTTCATATGACATTTATGATCCTCCACTCCCTTAAGTAGTAGCGTGATGATATATAGCCTAAAACCTTCTTCGATAAACGGTCTATTCAATACAGTTATAATTTTTCAATTCGAGATTAGCGTATTCAAACAACCTAAATCTTCATTTATAATATTATTAGTATAGATTAAACTTGAGGTCGATGAACGATCTCCGCCCCCCATGAGCGCCGGCCTGGGGGTGACAGGTGGAGCCGCCTATCACCCTGGCAGAAGCAGGCCGCAGCGTAAGCGATTTCCGGAAACGAGTTGGGGACTCTGTAGTCCCCACACACCCGAGGAGAGGGCCAGATCGTGAGAGATCGCCCTAGGTCAGCCGGGGTGCGAGGGATATGCCTGTCAACCTCACCTTCGGCAACCAAAACGACCCACAGGCGGCGTGCGTTTTAGTCGGTTCGAGTCCGACATAACCTCTCCTACCGGCTCCGGTGGGATTTTGCGCACGTATAACGTATAGATTAAGCTTAGAAACAACATGAAGTACACACATTCCAGACTAGAATCAGGCTTCAATTGAAAATAAAAGATATGAGATATTTCGAACAAATAAAATTATTAATCGATTGGGATAGAAAAATTTGAGAGCGAAAAAAAAACGGTCTATCTTAATTGACTTTGAATAGTTAGTATACTAAATGCTTAAATTTACATACATATACATATAATCATGCCTTTATCCCTGGGGGTTTGGCAGAGGTGAATTAACACCCACATTTCATCAATAATTGTATTCGGTCCCACATAATAGGGGGTGAGCCTATTGTCGTATTTCGGGCACTATTGTTGACTCGAGGCATGCATCTGAGGCTGAGTCTGGGCTGTATACTACTCTGTCAAGAAAGTACAAAAAAAATCAATCAGGAAGAAATCAATAATTCACAAAAAAAAATTTTCTTCTCCAAATCTTTCCCCAAATCTGTCCTTTTTCGTCGAATTTGTTCTCTTAAACGTCGCATAACGCTCAAATAATATTCTTTATTTACCGTTTGACCTTCCGGCAGATATTCCGAGTGCACAACACCGCGATAGTCAAAGAAAACAGTCAACATGACTTTGACTTTTGATCGACTTTGACGTGGTTTTTTCGGTTTTGGTTCAGTTGGAAGGCGCCATTCCGAAGCTTGTTGACTAGTATGCATGTCAAACTCGTAAACCCACGTCTCGTCACCAGTAACAACGCATTTCATGAATGTTGGGTCGGTATTGACCCGTTCTAGCATGTCCTCAGCGACTCTCATACGATTTAGTTTTTGAAGAAAATTCAGGTCTTTTGGGACTAGCCGGGCAGCAACACGTTTCATACCTAAATTATTAGTTAAAATGGTACGGATCGACTCGTGAGATACAGAAAGTTCGGCGGCCATCTCTCTCAAACTTGAATGAGGATTTTCAGTCACTATTTCCTTCACTTTTCACAACTTCAGTTGCAGACGTTGATGGCCTACAAGAACGAGGCAAATATTCCATCACATCTCGACCGCTTTTGAACGCTTTGTACCACTCATAAGCACGTGTTTTTGGTAAAGCCGATTCACCGTAAGCCTTCTTTAACATTTTCAGTGTCTCCGAACATGAAATTCCATTGGCGATGCAAAATTTAAGACGAACTTTTTGTTCGATGTTTTTGTCCATTATGAAATTCGCAATACACACTAGGTATTATAAAACTAAAAACAGCACTGTTTTTAACATAAATGACAGATGCAACTCAAACTCCGCGCCAAAATGGAAAGCAGTTGTGCCAATCAAACAACAACAAAAAAAAAACAAAAAATTGAATTTGGAACCATAAACAAAACATTCATTCCCGATACTTTGTTGACTGAATGTATATCTGTCCGATGTTAAACAGCCCATCTCTTAGGCACCTTGTACGACACCACATGGGAAGAGATGGGGTGGTCCAAATTCTACTCTGCCGGGAACCGTGAACGCGGCACTCGTGAAAATTGCTACTCGTGCATTACACGTTTATGAAAAAAAAATCCTTCAAGTGAGAACAAATTAGAAGGTCAGAGACGAAACAATAATATATGAAACAACACCTAATATTATATTAGTGTGGTTTTCATAACTAGGTTCAACGTAATGTATGACTTTCTAACCTCCTTTAACATCTTTTAATTAAACCTGTACTGATAAACCTTAATATAGGGTTTATCAGTACAGGTTACAATGATATTGAATTAAATTCACTTGCATTTTTATCAATTACTTACATTGTAATGTAAATGAGATAGTTTGTATTTTTCTTCAAAAACGAATGCATCACCCACACCCACCTGAAACTTAAATCCTCCCAAACTTTTTAAAGAGGTTAGTTTTTAAATCAAAGATTAAAATAGGAAAGAATTACTTTAGTTTTAATAAACTTTAAGTACTTCTAATAACTTTTTTTTATATCACTTAGGTGGCAGACAAGCACACGGCCCACCTGATGGAAAGTGGTTGCCGTGGCCTATGGACGTTTGTAACACCAGAGGAGTCACAGTCGCGCTGTCAACCCTGTAAATACAGAGTTTCTGTGCCGTCAGTGTAGAAGACAAAGCAGGCTTTAATCTTCCCACTGACAGCACAAATTCTTCAGTGAGCTCTGGCTACACTACTCACCGCTGGGAACACATCACGAAGTTTTTATATTATATATTATAGCCGCGGTATTCTGTAGGGCGGAGTCCTACCTCCTTAATATAAACCTCCTTAATATAACTTTTAAACTATCGCGTTCCATGATGTACAATACTGTTAACAGGAATTAACGCGAACATGGTATAGGTAGATACATACCTTTGGTTTGCTGAGCCAGTCAGCCTGTGACCGCGGCCGGTGTAACCTGGTCGAAACGTCGGGCAAACCAAAGGTATGTATGCAACCTATTGTCTCTAATTCTAATTGTAAGATGGGCGTGTCTATACATTGACAACCTCCGTGGCGTAGCGGTAGAGCATTCGACTGCTATGCAGGGGGCGCGGGTTCGATTCCCGCTCAGTGCAAATATTTGTATGCATGAAAATGTATATTTGCATTGGTCTGGGTGTTTCTATATATAATATGTATGTATTTACAAAAAAAAAAAAAAAAAGTAGCTAAGTATGTTTATCCGCATTCTAAATGCCATAACACAAGCTAGTTAAGCTATGCTTACCATGGGTCTAGATAGCGTTGTGTAGAATGTCGTGGAATATTTATTTATTTATTTATTTATTTATTGGATATATTAAAAAAATCGGGTTTCGTTAATTCAATAACGATATACTATTTTTTTACACATAGCCTCTCTGGCATGATGGTAGTGAACAGACGCGACCATTACAAAGGAGGGCGCGGGTTTGATCCTCTGCTCAGTGCAAATATTTTTATTGAACAAGACACTTGTATTTTTTCACTGTATTTTATTTTTCACCTGACGGGTTTCTTTCTCCTCACAGCTTTCTTAAAGGTTTGCATTGGCGGTTAAATACAGTGGAAAAGTCCAAAATGTCTTATTCAACATGTGTAGCAGGTTCCACTTCCAATCAACAGTATTAACAGCAAATATTTGTATTCATGAATGTAATAAGAGTGAATGAAGCGAGAGTAGTATGTCAGGATCGTAGCAAATGGAGATCCGTGATCTCTGCCTACCCCTATGGGAGACAGGCGTGATTTTATGTATGTATGTATGTATTTGCATTGGTCTATTCGTGCCTCAGAGAGCACGTTAATCCGTCAGTCCCGGCTATCATACGAACATCTATAGCAGTCGTCACGGGTAGCTGGAACCCGAAAAAAGTCCGAGTAGTCTAACTACAGAACTTTGATATCGCCAATTAGTTTTAGAGGTCAGAGGACAGTCACTTCACCGAAAAAAATCCCAACTGAGTTGGGAAAAGGCTTAGAGAATGATGATGATACTATTTTAAATACAATTTATTTGTAATTCTTGTCTGTTTCTCTGTTTATGCGTTTGTTCGCGACAGATGCAACATGTAATGAACGGATTTTGATGCGGTTTTTTGTTTGAAAGGTCTTCATCAAACTTTAAATTGAGCATTGTGATTGTGATTGCGACTGCTCCAAATTGAGCAGTCCAACTGGGAAAGTACTTCCACCCTACAGAATACCGCGGCTAAAACCTCGTGTTGTGTTTCCGGCGGTGAGTAGGGTAGCCAGAGCTCACTGGAGATGTTGTGCTGTTAGGGGGAAGACCAAAGGCTTGTCCTGATTTTGTGTTCTGCCTTGAACGCACAGAAAATCTCTGTTCTTTTTTTTTCTTTTTTTATACCACTTAGGTGGCAGACAAAAAAAAAATATATCTCTTTTTTTAAGTAAATTACAATCAAGGAGTAAGGTATAACATTGTAATTGTATAATCTAAACTGAATCAAAGAAAATATTTTTGTATCATAATGAAACATATAATAATGTAGCAAAATCTTTCTGAAGTTATTTAACAATAAGTTTTATAAATAAAAAACTCCATTGAATAAAATCTCATTATCAAAGTAACTTTGACAAAAAATCTACGAACTCCAAGTCTCCCGAGTCTTTAAGATGACTCTGCAAAAAGATTCAATCAAATCGTTTAGGCGATCTTTGAGAAAATTGCATTTGGAACTTGATAAACTTTCATCTCTTTTGAAACCATCTGTATATAGCTATACATACTAATATTATATATTGAAAAGTCTCTCTGTGTTATGCTTTCACGACAAAACCAATGAACCAATTTTATTGAAATTTGGAACATACATAGATTAGACTTTAAGAAAGTACATAGGCACGTGGGGAACAGCTAGTTAAACATATAGTTCATGATACATTTCTTAGGACCGAAAAACATAGTTGGTGAAACCTCCAAACACGTGTGATAATCAAGACTTTTTTAACATTCTACACAGCGCTATCCGGAGCCAAAGTAAACATAGCTTAACTAGCTTGTGCAGTGGAATCTAGAATGCTTAACATACTTAGATATTTTTTAAAACATTTAATGCATTTATACACGCAGAGCAATACAAATATATATTATATATTCATGCATACAAACATGTGCACTAAGCAGGAAACAAACCCATGCCTTTTTCGTAGAAGTCGGATGCTTGTGCGCTATGCGACTGTCAAAGATTATTACGACAATTAATGCTTATGATCTATTTCATTTTTGTATTAAAACATTATTGACCTTTTGAATGTATTGTATTGACGATTTTATTATCAGTTAGTTCAACGAAATGTAAAAAGAAATACATCGCATAAGAGGAAAAAACTAAATTATATCCTATACGTTAGTAACAAAATAAACATTAAAGGGAGCCATATTTTTGTTTGCATATCATTGACCAGTGTAAATCCAAGTTTGTGAGGATAAAACCCTTGTCCCACAGCCGCCATTTTGGAAATACGTGTTCAAATATTATTATGATATACACAACTTCAATATTTTTAAACATTTGTTTATATGTTTATGTAAAGAGATCAGATGGTCGGTAACTTGGTATATATTAAGCTAATACCCATGGTGAGTTGGGTAACCAGAGCTCACTGGAGAGTTTTGTGCTCTCAGTGGGAAGATTAAAGGCTTGTCCTGATTTTGCGTTCTGCACTAACGACACAGATAATCTCTGTTCTTACGGGGTCGGCAGCATGGGTGTGACTCTCCTGGTGTTACACAAGTTCATAGGTCACGGTAACCATTTTCCATCAGGTGGGCCGTTTGCTTGTCTCCAATCTAAGTTGTATAAAAAAACACAGTCAGTGCAGTCTGTATCAGATCGATCTAGACTAACAAAGTACGTACTCAAAATTATCTCAACGCGTTCGTTTACTCCCCTTCCTGTTCACTGATTGTTCTGATATATTTGGAACACACCTTTAGCTCGGACAATAACACCATTTAAATCAAACAGTTTGATTTGCTCTTAGTACCTTGGTATTAAGATCATACATACATATAATCACGTCTTGATCCCCGTAGTATAGAGGTGAATAAACACCCATATTTCATCAATCATTGCATTTGAGGCTTTTGCCATCTTCTGGGCAATATTGTTGACTCAAGCCATGCATCTGAGGCTGATTCTGGATTGTATATATCTGTCTGATGTTAAACAGCCCTCCCTTAGTCGCCTTGTACGACACCGCATGGGTAGAGAGGGAGTGTTCCAAATTCTACTGTACCGGGAACCTCGCGGCTATCATCGTTTCATCATTTTGAGTACTTTGCTTGTCAAGATCGATCTGATGGCAACTGTACATGTTTGTTGACACAATTATCTAATTGTGTAACTGTTTTCCTGTATGTTTAGTCTAATAGAAGCCGCTACACCTTGACCCTACTATCTATTCTAGATAGATAATTGAACTTCAGACGTCAGGAAATAAGGTGTTTGAAACTACGCTCGGTTATCAACTTTCAAGACATCATTAAGTATACAATACCTACTTGAGAATGAATGAATTATGTTAAAATGAAAAAAAAGTTAAAATGACTTCGTTCGTGTGGACTTTGAACTGGGGAGGGCTGGCTTTGAATATTTTATTGTTCAATCATGGATCGGGCTGAAATTTTGGTACAGGATACTGTCCATAATAACACCTATGCCCCTTCTTATCCCCGAAATGGGTTCAAAAATTCAACGCGGATGGAGCTGCAGTTATCAGCTAGTATTATAAAAAAATACCTACCATACTTACTTTATGTTTGTTATTGAATTGATAATATAAGTATTCTTAATGCACAGGGTCTTCACAAACATACCATTAATATCTACTTAACTTAACCTTACATAGATGTTCATAAGTTAAGTAAACAAAGCAATTTTTTTTCAATACTCTTACTCAGCAGTATTTTACCACTTGTTCTTCAAGATTAGGCACGTTAAGACAAGTTAAGAAGTAAGGAGTCACATAGTTCATTCTATTCATTCCTTTCCTA
Organism: Eilema griseolum; assembly: GCA_963662185.1. Classification (NCBI taxonomy): domain Eukaryota; kingdom Metazoa; phylum Arthropoda; class Insecta; order Lepidoptera; family Erebidae; genus Eilema; species Eilema griseolum. Next base: position 12,769,657 of record OY759252.1, read on the forward strand.
TCTTAATTACAGTCTCCAAAAGTTTTGCTCTTGATGTAATCACAGGCGCTAATGTACGCTATACACATAGGTGAACACAATAGCGAACGGAGAGCCTACGTGGCGTGGCGGTAGATAGATAGATAGATAGATAGATAATTATTTATTGTACACCAACAGATTTACAGTAGGACAAGTAGGTAGCATCTATACAGTTCAATGTACAATGGGCGGCCTTATCGCTGAAGCGATTTCTTCCAGGCAACCTTGGGATGGACAGTAATGAACGCAACTGCTATACAGGGGGTTCGATCGCCGCTCAAAGCAAAGATATGTATGCATGAATATTATAAGTGTTATTTGCATTGAACTGGTCGTGATTCGAAGAGCATGTTAATCCGTCAGTCCCGGTTGTCATACGAACATCTATGACAGTTGTTACGAGTAGTTGGAGCCCTAAAAAGTTCAACAACTGGTCTAACAATACTGTATTATCGCCAATGGGTTGTAGAGATCATATGGCAGTCGCTTCACGGAAAATATCAAAGAGCTGCCAAACCTGCAGTTAGACTGATAAAAGGTGACCTCAGATCCCTAGATAAGAACTTCGCATGCGACAGGAATTAACGATAGGATGAAGTGGTGAATGTGATGATCAAGACAATCTTCGCGACACCCCGACACACATTTTTTAGGGTCGGCAGCGCGAGTGTGACGCTCCTGGTGTTGCACGAGTCCATAGGCCACGGTAACCACTTCCCATCAGGTGGGCCGTGTGCTTGTCTGCCACCTAAGTGGTATAAAAAAAAAATATCAAGAAATTTTTTTGCACTTTTAATCCCCTAAAGGTTTGCTGAGAGAAAACTCAATTTTGAGTTAACCTCGCCTTTGTACACCAAGATGTATTTGTGATTGTCTGTTGATGTATTATTTTTCCGTGTACAGTAACGAATTAAAGAAGAATGGCACAAACCCCGCTCTACACGTACACCTACAGGTGTTGACCAACGAGTTTGCAACTGTGTTCGCTAATGTATAGAGCGGTCATAACGGTAGATGTAAACAAACCACGTAGGCAACAAGTTTTGTTTCTGACTCATTATTGTATAAAAGTTCGTTTTGGATAACCCTTTTGAAGGGTTAGGACGGAAGGTAACTCTTCAGAATAATTAATGTGATAATGTGAATAGTGTGAGTATTTTCAATTCTTCATTAAACGATGGAGTAGATAGATATTATTTTTCCACAGGCGCTTAGTTAGTGAGGTAGGACACGGCGGAATTTCCGCCCAATTGAGCAGTCCGACTAGGGAAGTATATATAGAATACCGCGGTTATAATAACTTCGTGTTTTGTTCCAAGCGGTGAGTAGGGTAGCCAGAGCTCACTGGAGAATTTGTGCTGTCAGTGGGATAACTAAAGGCTTGTCCTGCTTTGTCCTCTACACTGACGGCGCGGAGCAGAGACTCTATGCTTACAGGGTCGGCAGCGCGAGTGTGGCTTCTCTGGTGTTACACTCGTCCCTTGGCCACGGTAACCACTTTCCATCAGGTGGACCGTGTGCTTGTCTGCTGCAAAAGTTAGATTTTAATCTAATGTAGCGCCAGTGGAAAAATTAAAGCGTTTTATATTTAGACTATTTATACTGTTGTTCCGTACCACACGTCGAAAGGAACGAATATATATAATTTATTACGTTGGCAACACCGAGCCGCGACCGCGCCCGCGCGCTATATTTGCTTTGTATTCATTCGCCATTACCATCTACACACAAACTTGTACTCGTCACCTTTTTCGTCATTAAACGAGTATTAAATACAGTCCACAAATTCTTTCATTCAAAATATCATCAAGAAACGACGCGACAACAACTAACTGTTGATCGATGGCACTTGGTGGAATTTCTTAGTCATTATTGTATATGCATATTATTATTGAACCTTTTTTTTTTTTTATATAGGACACGTCAATTGGATTTCGCCTTGCCTGATGGTAAGCTGAAGGCAAAGTCCCAGAAAAGAGGGTCACCATTACTTAAACATACCGTGTGACAATGGTGACACTCAGCTTGACGGCCTCATCATATGCTTTTTCACGCCCCGCTTAAAGAACCCGGGACTGTAGGAAGAAGGAAACACGTGAGCTGGTAATGAATTTCAGGCTTTAATGGTGCGACAGAGGAAACAGTCTCCGAACCGCTTGGTTCTTGATCGGATGTTTTGCACCGTGTGCGGATGACATCTAAGACCTGCACGTGTCGTCCTGTGTAGGAAAGGGGAGGGTGGGACTAATTGGAAGAGCTCATCAGAACACTCCCCATGGTACAGATGGTAAAATACAGCCATGGACGCAACATCTCTACGCAGCTGTAAAGGTTCTAGGGTGTTCGTGATCTCGGGATTCCCAATGATGCGGACCGCACGTCGCTGCAACCTGTCGAGAGCATCTAGTAAGTACTTTGCCGAACAATCCCAGAGATGCGAGCAGTATTCCACACAGGAGCGAATTTGTGTCTTGTATAGAAGACACCGCTGCTCCGACGTGAAAAATCGTCTCACTCTGTTCAGGACTCCGAGTTTTCGTGAGGCTGTTTTGATGATACTTTCGATGTAATTTTTGTTATTCAGGTTGCAGCGAACATCCATACTTATGATATTGAGATTGTCCTGCAGTGGCAGTGGCGTGCTCTGAAGAGAGTGGGGAGGGGAAGGAAAGAAGATACTTTTGCTGTAAACGCACATGCCTGCGTCTTCTTGGCATTGAACTCAACCAGGTTCTCAGAGCCCCATTGAGAAATGTGATTCAGAATCCCGTCAAGCTCAGTGACAAGAAGCTGCCTTTTCTCTGCGATATCTGACTGCTTGGCCGCCGGATGTCCTTGATAACTCCCATGTAAAGTGCTATCGTCTGCATAACAATGAACATACCTAACCGGTTTTGCCAATCGGCTATCTCAGAGGCTTATATTGGCAGTTTCGAGCATTCCAATTTATAAACTGGCTGGCTGAATTTACGAATGTGGTAGTTGGAAAATTATAGAAAGAGTCATTTTGAGCCATAACTTACAAACAATTAAAGAACCCATGTAGAGAAAAGTATTCTAAAAACTTATCTAGAAATAATTGAGCTCCATTCGCATAAAGCTTAATGTGATTAGGTGATCACAGATAACATAATATTAAAGATGTAAGTCAAAAAAGTGGATACGGCTGATTGAATAATAAAATATTAATAATTTTTGACTTACATCACGAACAAGGCGGTGACCGGGAGTCACCGCCTTGTTCGTGGATACGGCTCGTTTCTGGGGCAGAGGATGGCCATCACAATTCAGCGAGGCAACACCGCCAGTGTCATGGACACCTTTGCGCCGGGAACGATTCGGGGCGGGATATTTGATTTGAGATAACATGACAAAATCTATGATTACAAATAATGATTTAAAATAAAATAATAAAAACAGTTTATCAGTAAAAGTATAATTTATAGATATTATATTATTTCACTAGCTGACCCACCCCAGCTTCGCCCGGGGTATATTTTGAAGCTTCATATCCCTTTGAGCCCATATGTTTTAGTCTTCAAAATATGTATGAAAAATTGCCGAATTTGTTAACATTTATTATCAATGCTCCGCTCCCTTAAGTAGTAGCGTGATGATATATAGCCTAAAACCTTCCTCGATAAATGGACTACCCAACACTGAAAGAATCATTCAAATCGGACCAGTAGTTCCAGAGATCGGCGCGTTCAAACAAACAAACTCTGCAGCTTTATAATATTAATAAGTACCTATAGATTCTAAATATTTCCTCTATAAATTTGATAAACAAGGCGTAAACATTTTATAGTTACAACAGCCCATTTACACCCTACCATTATGGTGTACCTACAAATATTTCTTTTGTTCTGTAATTGATTTATTCCACATTTTCACTTCGAGCACGATATTCCGTTATCCACATTCATAACATAACATAACATAAACTCACGCCTATATCCCCGAAGGGGTAGGCAGAGGTGCTAGCATCCACATTTCGCCAGTTTATGTTTAGGCCCCAATGTAATAGGTGGCGAGCCTATTGCCATTAACCGGGCACATAAATACACACATAACTTCGAAAAGCATCGAAAAGTCATTAGTGTGTGCCATGGTAAAACCTGTGATCGAACCCGGGACCTCGTCTCAGCAGTCCATTACCCATACCACTAGGCTACCGCGGTTCAGCACATCCACATTCAGCACTTCAAAACTCAATATTCTCTTTACATAATATGTGAAGGTTCGAGCGTAAAGTGTGATTTGTTAATCTTTATCGAGTGTTTTGTAAAACAATCTTACTAACAAGAATACTGTAAACTTAGGTTTACTTCGAACAACTGGGTAACTTTTTGACTATTCAAATTTTACTTTTTAATAATATAAATAATTCTTCGAAGTGGAACTTCTATATCATTCAACTGTTTCTTACGTTTCGCTTCTAAAAAAATACTATCCCTGTCTTTTCTTTGTCGCAAGACCTGGAATTCTTTAACAGCTCACGTGCTTCCTAAAGTCCCGGGTCCTTTAAGCGGGGCTTGAAAAAGCATCTGATGAGGCTGCCAAGCTGATTGCCACCATTGATTGCAACATTACTTAGTGTCTGTAATGGTGACCCTCTTTCCTGAGACTTTACCTTTAGCTTACCATCAGGCGAGGTGAAGTTAAATTGGTGAGTCCTAGGTAAAAAAAAATTACCCAACTGTCTGTTTGCGCTACATAATAAGTGCAATAACATGTGTTATTGCGTGTTCATAAGTCTCTGAATTTGACACAGTTCACAAACCATAAAACTTGTTATAAGTAGGATTAATACACACAGTAAATATTTTATCAATATGAGAAACAGTAAATGAACTAAAAATCAAAGTATTAGAACTTATAATAAGTTGCTTTCGAATCTAATGAGCCTGCATTTTGTACTTTTTAAAGCTGTTAAACACGACCTCGTAAGATTAATATTTCACTGAAAATTGTAAAAACATTAACACTTTTAATTTCAGATTTGAACATCAACTCGTTTTATATTCAACAAGTTTACATCAGATTTTTAAAGAGGTCAGGCCCCTAGCTACAGAAGGAATGCTTCAAGAATTTTGATCAGAAAGATCTTTAGGAAATTACCATTATATTATTTAACTTTTGCAACAATTGAAAATTATTTCACATTATCGTTAATTTCTGTTCGGTGAACAGTTTAAACGGGAAATAAAATGAATTTAGGGTACGGTTTTTTGTTGTTATCTTAATTGTTTCTTTTTGTATTTTTATAGGCAGATTTCAAATGTTTGTATAGCATATTTTTTATGTGTGGGAACATAAATGAACTTGTACTTCTATAAAAGGAGCGTCTTTCATTTATTTAATAAAGAGATTATTTTTACATTTGTATAAAGTCAACATTCATATCAAGTTATAGTTTCGCACCCAATATAAAGTAGATAATCATAAATAATATTTGTTTCTCTCTTCTTCTTAAAAGCATGACAGCCCTAAGATGTCGCACCAGCATTTTAAAGTATGAATAATATATCTCCTAACGTCTATTTTTGAAAGCATTATCAATATTTTATATAAATGAAGAGCAGAAGCCGATCAAGTAGGTATATATATATATATATATATATATATATATATATATATATATATATATATATATATATATATATGCAGGCGTCATTCAAACAATCGTTCAATTTTAATAATAATCAGTTCAGGTGGGATTCATACCCGAGATCTTTCCCTTACAGGGGGGGGGGATACTCTGACTACTGAGCCACTGAACCTCGCGAAATATATTCATGAATTAATAAATAATTTATGTGATATTCATGTAAACTTCTATATATATATATAGTAAACTATCGCGGTGTGAATTCATAATTATACAAGGTATCGGGACGCGCAGGCCTGGGGGTGACTGGTGGAGCCGCCTGTCACCCTGGCAGAAGCAGGCCATGGCGGCGACTCGGCGACGAGTTGGGGACTCTTTGGTCCCCACACCCGAGGAGAGGGTCAGATCGAGAGAGAGGCTCTGGGTCGGCCGGGGTGCGAGGGATATGCCTGTCAACCTCACCTTCGGCAACCAAAGCGACCCACAGGCGTCGTGCGTTGTGATCGGTTCGAGTCCGACATAACATCTCCCACCGGCCACGGTGAGGGGGGGGGGGGGGGGGGTATCCGTGAGGATTTACCGCACGTAAAAAAAGGTATCAGGACTTTTCGCAGAAGAAGAAATTGTAAGTTCCATGATTTAATCGCGGAAAGTCCCAATACCTTGTATAATTGTAAACCAACAACTTATCTTAATTCCGGTATCTACTATAAAATAACTTCACTTCAAACTATGTGACAATTACCATCTTTACTGACCCCGCGACGAAGGCTCCTGAAAAGAAGCCGAAACGTCAGGCTAAAAGTAAATAATTTATACCAATATTATGAGCCTCAGATGCATGGCTTGAGTCAACAATAGTCCCCAGAAGACGGCAAATTTACCTCTGCCTAACCCACCGGGGATAAAGCCGTGATTATATATATGTGTGTATGTAATTATATAAAGCCTTATTCTCAAGATATACTAGCTCGAATTGAAAAATGTTGTGTTGAAAAGTTCTTTTATCGACCAAGGTTTTAAGCTTTAAATTCTCACACCACTACTTAAGGGAGCGGAGCAGTGATCATAAATGACAATAAATTCGGCTGATTCCCATATATTACTTGAAAACTAAAGAAATACGAGCTCTAATAGGTGATTTTAGGTCTTAAAATATGCCACGTGCGAAGCTGGGGCGGATCGGATCAGCTTGTGGTACACGTAGACCATGGCTCTACGAGTCAGATCTATGTGTGCCTCTACCGTTCCCATACAGGAGATGCTGAGACAACTCGACTCTTTGAATATCTGAGTCAGGCGGCAGATGATGCGCAGGAACGGTTTCCGAACGCCGAAGTGGTATTTTTGGAGGACTTTAACGCCCACCACGAAACCTGGTTGGGCTCCTCCAAAACAGACCATGCGGGAAGAGCCGCCCATGCATTTGCTCTGGCGCATGGCCTGACCCAATTGGTACACGAGGTCACTAGAATACCAAGAAGGTCGGGCCTAGCACCCTCTCTGCTAGACCTTCTGCTGACGAGTCACCCAGACCTGTACAGTGTTTCGGTACAAGCCGCTTTAGGCAATTCCGACCACTGTCTGGTCTGCTCCAAGGTGCCAATTATAGCGCCTTCAAGACCCGTGCAGGGGAAGCGGCGTCTCTGGCACTACTCGTCAGCAGATTGGGATGGGCTGCGCAACTATTTTGCGTCCATCCCGTGGGTTGAACGCTGCTTTGAAGGTAAGAAACCCTCGGATTGTGCTACTGCTGTTGCCGGTGAGATCGGTCTGGGTATGGAATACTATATTCCTTACACTGATGTCACCGGTGCCCGAGGAGTGCGCCCTTGGTTCGGGCGCGAGTGTGCGAGGGCTGTTGATCAAAAGCAGTCCGCGTATCGCGCTTGGGTAAGGGCGCGTGCCACGCACGATCCCAATGTGAGCCACTTCAAGGCGGCGTACAACAGAGCCACAAAGGTCTGCAAGAGGGCTTACGTCAAAGCGGATGCCCTGCGCATTGCGCGGCTTGGTCAAGAGCTAGTGGCACATCCCACGGGCAGCCGTGGATACTGGCGACTGGCCAAAGCCGTGCAGGCCAACTTCTGTCAGCCTTCGCTGCCACCGCTGCGCTACCCTGATGGATCCCTGGCCCATGGACCGCAAGAGAAAGCCAATATGCTAGTAAATCTCTTTGCGGCCAATTCCCGAGTCGATGATTGCGGTATACAGCCGCCGACACTACCCAATGGTGACCACGTAATGCCTGAAATACGTATCAGGCAATGCGATGTTCGTGCGGTGCTTCAATCACTCGATGTCCGGAAAGCCAGTGGCCCGGATGGTATTCCAGCGGTGGTCTTACAAAAATGTGCAGCGGAGTTGTCTCCGATGCTTACGCGGCTGTACCGACTGTCCTACAGCTCGGGTACAGTGCCTTCGGCTTGGAAAGAGGCGAATGTACAGCCGATCCCCAAGAAGGGGGATCGCTCAGAGCCAGCCAACTATCGACCCATAGCCGTCACCTCAGTGCTGTGCAAGGTCTTCGAGCACATCATTAACAAACAGCTCATGCGTCACCTAGAGGATCACTCCTTAATTAATGACCGGCAATATGGCTTCAGGCCGAAACGGTCAACGGGTGATCTTCTAGCATACGTTACCCATCTTTGGGGTGAGGCTATGGACAAGCACGGCGAGTCACTGGCAATTAGTCTTGATATCGCCAAAGCTTTCGATAGAGTCTGGCACAAATCGCTTCTCTCCAAGCTACCAGCCTTTGGTCTGCCTCCTAGACTGTGCAACTGGATTGCTAGTTTCCTGCAGGAGCGCCGTATCCGCGTCCTCTGTGATGGACGGGCTTCGGAGTTCTTGCAAATAAATGCTGGCGTACCGCAGGGGTCTGTATTATCTCCCACTCTCTTTCTTCTGCATATCAACGACATGCTGTCCACCGGCAGCATACATTGCTATGCAGACGATAGCACCTTACACGGGAGTTATCACGGACAACCTGCGGCCAAACAGTCTGATATCGTGGAAAAAAGACAGCTTCTTGTCACTGAACTGGACCGGATCTTGAATCACATTTCTCAATGGGGCTCCGAGAACATGGTCGAGTTCAATGCCAAGAAGACGCAGGCTTGTGCGTTCACAGCAAAGGTATCTTCTTTCCTTCCCCTTCCCACTCTTCAGAGCACGCCACTTCCACTGCAGGACAATCTCTATATCCTAGGCATGGATATTCGCTGCAAACTGAATAACAGAAATTACATCGAGAGCATCATCAAAACAGCCTCGCGGAAACTCGGACTCTTAAACAAAGTGAGACGTTTTTTCACGCCGGAGCAGCGGTGTCTTCTCTATAAGACACAAATTCGCTCCTGCGTGGAATACTGCTCGCATCTCTGGGATGGCTCCGCGAAATACCTACTAGATGCTCTCGACAGGTTGCAGCGACGCGCGGTCCGAATTATTGGGAACCCTGAGGTCACGAACACCCTCGAGCCTTTGCAGATGCGTAGAGATATTGCTTCCTTGGCTGTATTTTACCGTCTCTACCACGGTGAGTGTTCTGACGAGCTCTTCCAACTAATCCCACCATCTCCTTTCCTACATAGGACAACACGTGCAGGCCTTAGATGTCACCCTCACACTGTGCAGAATATACGAGCAAGAACCAAGCGGTTCGGAGACTCTTTTCTTTGCCGCACCACCAAGACCTGGAATTCATTACCAGCACACGTGTTTCCTTCTTCCTACAGTCCCGGGGCCTTTAAGCGGGGCGTGAAAAAGCATCTGATGAGGCCGCCAAGCTGAGTGCCACCATTGTAGCACTTAGTGTCTGTAATGGTGACCCTCTTTCCTGAGACTTTGCCTTTAGCTTACCATCAGGCGAGGTGAGGTCAAGTTGGCGTGTCCTATATAAAAAAAAAAAAAAAAAAAAAAAAAATATATCTGTTAAAAAGTGGTTTTATTTCAGTATTGCCTATTTTTGATAATCGGCATATATTTTATAGGAGGTAGGACACGGCGGTATTTCCGCCCAATTGAGCAGTCCGACTGGGGAAGTACCTCCGCCCTACAGAATACCGCGGTTATAATAACTTCGTGTTGTGTTCCCGGCGGCAAGTAGGGTAGCCAGAGCTCACTGGAGAATTTGTGCTGTTAGTGGGAAGACGGTAGGGTAGGTGAAGTGTAAAGGTTTATCCTGCTTTGTCCTCTACACTGACAGCACAGAAACTATGTGCTTACAGGGTCGGCAGCACGAGTGTGGTTTCTCTGGTGTTACACACGTCCATAAGCCACGGTAACCACTTTCCATCAGGTGGGCCGTGTGCTTGTCTGCCACTTAAGTAGTATTAAAAAAAATACTATCAAAACCACATCGTTTCAGTATCAGTAGTAAGTAAGTTAAAATACTTACGTAAACCTATTAAAGGCATTAGTTTAAGTGGATTGAGCGAACAAATCGTTAAAATGTTACTTCTAGAATCGCCAACAAAACTCGCCATTCAGAGAGATTTACGTGAAAAGAGGATTATACGGATTTTCTTTTACAAAGAATAAAATAATTGTTCAATTAGCAAAGCTGTTTGTTCAGTCTCTTTATGTATGGATAATCTCACACACCAACGGCGTATCCTTCACTAAAATCTTTCTGTGAGCCTAATACTTCATGCAAAATAATACCTACCAGGCTCACTGAAATACTGATTCCATGATCACAACCTTCCAGCCACCCACAGGAAACCTATTGATGGGCTAAATTGTGTTTCTTTCGGTGTTGGAGGATCTTTCCGGATGGGTTTCTCGGATGTTGGATTGTTCGAGATTCGTTTGTACTATTGTAATGTTATATTATTTTTGAAAAAAGGATACGTAGAACAAAATCTTGCAATTCTTCACCAGCACACGTTGGTTGCGCCGATGGTAGAATTTGTATTTTTTTTGCTCAATAGTAGTAATTCAAGTCATTGACACTGAAACACACGCTTCCTGTACCCATCTCCCTCCCGCGCTACCTTTTAAAGTGAGATAGCAATAGTTTCCGCACCGCTCAATTGTCAAAATAGACGCATAGTCACTTCGCTTTTGAACTAGTAAACAATGGCCGGCGGCGCACGCGTCTCTCAGAAATTAATAATGTTTGTTGGATTTTAACCGCTTTCATAGACCTTTACCGATCGGATTGTGCCTCTCGTGTGTCCCTCAAGTGATTTAGTGATGTGGGCGGCAACTCCTGAGCCAGGAAGAGAAGATCGGTGCACCGGCTGCGACGGCACGTGGCCCCGTGAAGGTTAGTGCATCCTCTCCTAATTTCTCGGGTTGCATTCATTGCCTAAACCACATCCGCGGCAACCCGATCACCTGTCTTGTTTGTTGTGTAAAGCGTCAATGGAACAGTTAACTTCACCCCCCGCAAAATACAGTCCACTAGCTCAGGTGGCATGAGAATCGCGCCACCACACGTGTTTCCTTCTTCTTACAGTCCCGGGTCGTTTAACAATAAACAACATTTTCCACTGTGTCCCAACCCAATTTTACAATACCAACCGGTATTGTCAGCAACCAGGTATATTGAGCACTAGGTCGGTACGTTGAGTAAACTTGAGTACGGTGAAGCAGGAGCGAAGGAGACTCGCAAACCGCGCCGCTAATGAGCGGTGGCGGCTCGGGCGTCAGTGGTCGCAAAATGACCTTCGTCCCCCATGAGCGCGGGCCTGGGGGTGATGGTTGGAGCCGCCTGTCACCCTAGCAGAAGCAAGCCGCGGTGGCAGTGCACGATATACACCTCCCCATACCCGGGGTTGAGATGGCGATTCCGTGGTCCTCACACCCGAAGAGTACCGTCTCATAAGAGCCGGCCGGGGTGCGAAGCATATGTCTCAGATAATCTCACCTCCGGCTACCTGCAGCCCATACAGTCGGCGTGCGTTTTAGTCGGTTCAAGGCCGACATAACCTCCTCCATCAGCTGGCTCCGGTGGTGTGGGTATCCGAGGGCATTCTACGCACATTAAAAAAAATGTACTGACTCGGTTATCGGTTTACGCTGACTAACCGATTATGTTATAGCCTGATAAAATGCTATTACGTTTTCCATCTTCCTTACTTTCTCAGTATGCTAAAGCCAATTTCAATGAACAGAAAACTGCGCTTTGCCGCACCTTACCAAGCGTATACTTTACACGCTGCACTCTGTCATATTACCTACCTTCTGTTTATTTTTCAGGATAAATACAGTTTATGATGAAATATGAGCTATTGCCCGCGGCTTCGTTCGAAGGAAATTTGATCCTGTTCCCGCTACCCATAGGAACCTATTGCCGGGATAAAAAGCCAATGTGTTATATCCCTTACCATGTAACAAATTTCAGCCACATCCGTTAAAGCTTTAGAGCGTGATTGAATAACAAACATCCATCTTGACAAACTCTTCCTTAAAAATTAGTAAGATTTTTTTTAAATTTGATAACACAAAATTTTAGTTATTGGTTATTTTTACAGTATTTTCCATTGTTTATTTTTAAATAATTTATCTGTAAACGCCCTCGTTTCAAAATTAAATACCTATGCTTTGACAGTAACATCCGCAGTTCCTATTTTCGTCATTTCACGGAAAAGTTGTTGTTTTACTGTACAGTCCTGTGGGTTCCGCTACTAAATCTGACGTATCACACTTCTACTAGTTTATTTTTATTCTGTGGTACAGTCAACATTAAATATATCTTGACTACAAAGTCTAAAATGATCTTATAACCAAAATATTAAGAGCAATTCAAACTGTTTTATTGATATCAATTGTATTATTGTCCGATCTAAAGGTGTGTACCAAATATCAGAATAATCAGGAGAATACTAAGGTATTTGCTAAATACCAAAACTTTGCTTCTCGTGATGGTAAGGTGAAGGCAAAGTCTTAGAAAAGAAAGTCACCTTTTACATATACCATGTTACAATGGTGACAATCAGCTTGACAGCATCGTCACATGCTTTTTCACGACCCGCTCTTAGTACCCAGGACTGTAGGAAGAAGGAAACACGTGAGCTATTAATCAATTTCAGTTTTTAATGGTGCGAATTTGAGTACTTTCATCGTCAAACAAGATCGTTCTGATGCTGTCTGTACAAGCTATATCTACACATATTGCATAAAAAACGGATGTTCATGATTTGCTATAAAATTGGGTGAAAGTAGAACAATGTAACACGACCTTTCCAGCCAGCGTTACTTCCGAGCTCCGAGCCCACCTTAACATCAATCACTTGCAGATAACGCTCCCGATCGTGGGTAACCTTCATTTACGTCGTGACATAACAATTCACGATGGAATTGTTTACTGAATATTATAAAAATATTATATTTTTCATTATTTCTACACGTATACCTGTTTATTGTTAAACTACACAATTAAAAACAAAGTCGCTTCCCACTGTTTTTCCTTATGTATGCTTAGATTTGTGGAACTGATTTGATTTTAAATTAGAAAATGGCTAACTATACTGTTCTGTCGCGGGTTTGATTACTGTACAATGCAAATATTTGTATGCGTTATCTTTAAAACTACGTAACATATTTTGGTGTGATTCTTTTAAGAGATATTGTGATTCAATAATAAGCTTTATATGTATAATATTATGTATTGTATTGATATATTATATTGACATACTGTACAGTCTTGTACTGTGCATATTTGGCTGACGCAGCAACCTGCCTGTGTCATCATTACATTTTCATGTATAAAACAATTTAGTAGTGCAATTACTGCCACGCGGTAAACACATTCGAGAAAGGAAACGCCAACTCACCATTACTTTTATAACCTTTACATTACTACGGAATTAAAGTGATTAAAGTGAATCAAGGTATCTTTTCTCTAAGCACTCCTCAACTACAAGCTTAACGAGCAGACAAGTGTAGACATTCTACATTTTATGGTCCTTCGAGCCGGATATGAACCAGCGACCTATGGATCATTCCATTTTATGGTCCTTCGACGGAACAGTCTTCAGTGCTTCAGTGCTTCTCACGCGTTAGCGAATCGGTCTGACCGGTCTCCCACCAGCGGGTCACCCCGGTCTGATTGAGAAGGCGCAGAGAAACGTGAGAAAAGCACTTGAGTGCGAAGACACAGCGACTTTTCAAATAAAAGAACAGTTTCAAGATTTGAAACCGTGAAGATTATCGGCAACGCAGTAACCTTCACAACGCCTTCCAATCACTGTCGACGACGTGGAAACTTCTGGAGGCAACAACATCTATAAGAAACAAGCAATATGAGTATGTTAGACCAATAGTTGGCTTGCTTCGAGAATATCAAATCAATATGCACAAACTATCGCAAAGATTCTTCTACGCGAAAAACGGCGGAATATTTGAACAAACGCTTGGGTTTACTAGAAAACGAGTGGAAGAATTTCGACAACAGACACGCTCAGTTGTTACTGGAAATCAAAGATAAGTCTATTTAATATTTTGTGGATGAAACCTATGAAAAAACTAAAGACCTGTACGTATCAATTCAAACCGATATCTCATTGAGATTAGCACATATTGAAAAACAACAACGAGAAGTGAGATTCGATTTAGGTGAATTGTCGGAGGGGGAAGATAATAACAGCTCGAGTGTGCAGATTCTACTTAACAAGCAAGAATGCAACTTCAACGCCATACAACGTGTTATTTCGAAAATTGACGTCTCGTCTATTTCTGAAAAGTGGGAACTGGAAGACCACTTATCAACATTAAAATCGAAATGGGATGCCATACACAAGCTTCACTGGGGTATCGATTTTCAACTAAAAGGATCCAATCAACAATATACCAAAATTTTCACCGACATCGAACAACAATATGATGACCTGAAAAAGAAGATTAATGCAAAATCTGGTCGTCGATTCACTATCAAAAATCTGCACCTAAGATTGACATCCCGGAATTTTCGGGGAAATACAGTCAATGGAATTCATTTAAGAACCTTTTTTTGGAGGCGATACACAAAAACCCTATGATCAACAATGCCCAGAAGATGCAACACTTGAAGTCTAAACTAAGAGGCGAAGCAGAACGCTTAGTGCAGCATCTGACCATCAGCACTGAGAATTACAACTGCTGCTGGGACATTTTGATACAACGATATGACAACCGACGTCTACAGTTCACTTCATACATGAACACTATGTTAAACCTGCCGGTTATACAGAATCCGGACTCGTCTAACCTGAAAAAGATGCATGACGTCATAACAGAATGCCTAAACGGGATATCTAACATTGGAGTCGAAACATCTTCTTGGGACCCTATTATCGTGCATCTTATATCACAAAAACTGGATGCCGGCACCCTGGGTGACTACATGAAAGAACTCCAGGATCACAGAGAACTACAAAGCCTACAAGACTTTTTGTATTTCCTTGAAACGCAATTTATGGCTCATGAAACAATGAAATCTGCCAAGAAGGGTATCGCTTCAGCTGCGTCTGAAAAATCAACAAATTCTTTCAACAAGCAAACCCAAATTAAAAAACGAAGCTTTGGTTATAATAAAACGAATAACTATGTAACCATACACGGAAAATGTCCACATTGCAACGGAAGTCATGTATTACGCCAATGTGACAAATTCCTTGCAATGACGTTTGACAAACGAAACAACACAGTGTCGAAACTGCAGCTCTGCAAAAATTGTTTATATTCGCATGGAGACAGCGAATGTAACTCTACAAAATTGTGTAAAGAATGTAACCAGATACATCACACATTATTACACAACCCTGACAAAAACACGTGGCTTCACCTGCTACGAGAGATTACTACTACACATACTGTGTAGTATATGTATAATATGTATATGTATATGTATATGTATATGTATATGTATATGTATATGTATATGTATATGTATATGTATATGTATATGTATATGTATATGTATATGTATATGTATATGTATATGTATATGTATATGTATATGTATATGTATATGTATATGTATATGTATATGTATATGTATATGTATATGTATATGTATATGTATATGTATATGTATATGTATATGTATATGTATATGTATATGTATATGTATATGTATATGTATATGTATATGTATATGTATATGTATATGTATATGTATATGTATATGTATATGTATATGTATATGTATATGTATATGTATATGTATATGTATATGTATATGTATATGTATATGTATATGTATATGTATATGTATATGTATATGTATATGTATATGTATATGTATATGTATATGTATATATTCAATTTTAACTAATGTAAACCTTGTTTATAAATTTAATCCATAAAACTTTCCTTCTTCTTTTAAAAATAATTGTACGATACCCTATAATTTTTTTTTGCTTCTATCCATCCAAAGACTGCCTGGATAAATCGCTATTAGCGATTCCGACCATTGTACATTGTAAATATTGTTAAATTGTTATCTTATTATACTTTTATCTTATCTTATCTTATAAGTACAATCCGACATCCAAGCAGGCGGGGTCGCGGGAGACAGATAGTTATTAAATTTGAGATTTATAAAGCGATTTATCAGAAAAGCCAGACTTGATTCACTAATTATAGGTAAACCTACATCAGAATAATCCTTTGTACCAGATCGCCCCTTCAAATATCAGCCTCATATGTAAACCCTGTGCTAAAAAAATACCTACATGCTATCAATGTAGATATATAGTATATAGCACAAATTAAAATTTTCTTCAAATCCTATTCTTAATATTAACTTGACTGATAACCAATCTCACTTTAGAATTTTTGTTATAACGTAAGTTTTTTGTGTGCAGTTTATAATGTATAATTCCCATTTATATAAGTCTCAAACATATTTAACAAATGTTATTTTGTTGAAATATGCGAAATTACAAGAGTTAACAATCTTTAATAACTCTTAAAATCTTGTCGTACTTTAAATGGATAAATTCTTAAGAAAGTTCAGCTAATCGTCTAACCTCTAAACATTTTGAAACTTCAACGAAGTTGGTGCAACTTTGTGAAATTGAAATAATTATAAAGCAAAATATATTGATTTTTATACTTTTTTCAGTTATTAGTTCTGTTAGAGGATCGGACTCGAGAACGACCAGTACGAGTTGAAGGATCGAGACTTCTCCTGCCTCCAAATCCCTCCGTAAAAGTTTTATGTTATATATTCTTTTTACTTTATCCTTCCAATATTCGGTAACCTCCAAAATATTGATCTTTTAGTCCTGAACTTGTTATAAAGGACCAAAAAATTAAGGGGAAATGCGGGATGTAATTTAACCATGTTGTAACATATAAATAGCTTTACATTGACATCCACGCATTCCATGCCTTTTTTTAATATATGTGGAAACCTCCACGGTAGCCATCTCATCACCATATTTTAAAAATACCCTGTTTGAGTGGCTGAAAGGCTTCGACTACGATGCTACTGAAAATTTATGAAGTTAATTCAAATTTTTAATTGTATTGCACATGGAGGCAGGGACACTTAATCGCAAAGCACACACACACGCATACACACACGCGCACACACACACATAAACACACACACACACAATCACGCACGCACGAACACACGTACACCCTATTTTTGGTTTATTTATGACGTAGGTACTATTTTATGCTTTTATTATTAAAACTATTTCTCTGTATTGTTGAAATGGTTCTATTTTGCACTTATTTTTGACGATTTCCGCTTTTTGACATTAATATGTAACTATGAATTAAGGGAAAGTACTGACTCCCGTAACACAGTTTTTACAAAACTAGCTCGGGAGCCAGGGATTTTTTTCGCACGTGTAAATGTATTTCTGTCAATAAACAATTTTTTTTATATTCAGTATTAGCTAAAGCAGCTATATCTTAGTAGTTACATCTAAATAGTATTGAGTTATTTGATTAAAACTAAAACCATCAGTATTACTATGAAAGCTTGGTATACTCCCTGTGAGAATTCTCTTATTTTCTAGACCCTAGAAGTTCCTATTTCCTCCTTGGGGTACACGAGGGACAATCAAAACCCAAGGAAGAGCTAAATTTTCAGAGGCCTTAAGAATGCAAAGCATCCATTTCTAGGGTACCTAAACAACCTATGAAAGACTTCACTAGGGGTGTCACTTGAGTCAACCCTGTTGTAATAATTAATTATAGTTATCTTTCCAAAAGAGCTTTATGAGATAAATTTGGAATTAGTAATAGCCAGAAAGGATTTATTTAAAAAACATTGTTAATTCATTGAAGTTTATAGCCGCGTAATCGCACTGGTTCGCTGTGACTGAGTGAAAGTGATTAGGGGTGTCACTGAACCGGTTGTTTGTTTTTGCTTTTGTTTTATATACCTAGATTTTGCAAACTCAGACTCAGCCTCAGATGCATGGCTTGAGTCAACAAATAGTGCCCCTAGTCAACAATGAGTGACCGAATACCATTATAGGTAGTTGTTGGATAAAGGCGTGATTATATGTATGTATGTTTTCTTTTTTATATAGAACACGTCAATTAGACTTTGCCTTGCCTTATGGTAAGCTGAAGGCAAAGTCTCAGAAAAGAGGGTCACCATTACCCACACATACCATGTGACAATGGTGACACTCAGCTTGACGGCGTCATCATATGCTTTTTCACGCCCCGCTTATAGGACCCAGGACTGTAGGAAGAAGGAAACACGTGAGCTGGTAATGAATTCCGGACCTTAATGGTGCGACAGAGGAAACAGTCACCGAACCGCTTGGTTCTTGATCGGATGTTCTGCACCGTGTGTAGGAAAGGGGAGGGTGGGACAAAATGGGAAGAGCTCATCAGAACACTCACCATGGTACATACGGTAAAATACAGCCATGGACGCAACACATGTATGTAAACTTGATTCATGATCTCAAGGTATTGAAGTCAACTTTATCAAAGAGATACCTATGGGATTTTTACATAATAATATTATAAAGCGTTTGTTGGTTTATAGTGCTATTTATGCTCAGGAACTACTTGTTTCTAATTGAAAAAATATTTTTGGGTAAACAAGTCAATTTATCGAGGAGCTGACCATTACAAATCAAGAATATCAACAAAACCTGCAAATTATCATACATTATTTGACAATTAATAAAATCCCACTCATTAAAGTGATGATACGAAGTCGATGCGGGTCAGCTAGCTAGTTATATGATAAAAAATATTCGGTACATAATAATTATACTTAATTATAAAATAAATATAAAGACCGCTATAAAATATATTTTTATATCTAATAAAGAACACAAACTGGCTGACCTTGGAATATGTATTTTGCTCACACGCTCTAACTAAACAGGTCCTTAGCACAAAGGATCGTGAAATAATTTATCTATTACGATATTCCGGTTTAAATATGCGTGACATCCTTAAATGTAATCGAAATCCAACTCGGCGACGACTGGATGGAAAGTTTTTCTTTCCAAAGGAGATAAGTTAAATTGATATTTCACTGAGTTAAAGCGATTTTTTAAAACCTATCTTTGGTGTCTGGTGACTTAACTTGTATTGGAGATTCCTGACATATTAATATACAAACAGTTATGTTATAAGAATAGTTCAAAGTTGAAAGTAATGTAGAGTGCTTTAGAAGCAAACGTAAGTTCAAGAAAAGATGAATAGATATTTTTTATAAATTTTTCACGCAATTCACCCATTGATCAAAGTACAATTACAACATTTTTAATTTAAATTATATATATTGTATAGTTAGCATAGTTTCGTATATATTTTATAAGTATTTTTACTATTTAAATTAATTTATTTATTAGTTCAATTCAGTAGATAGATATATATACAATAAATGCTAACAATAGAAAATAAAAAAACGACGGGTTGCACTCCGGGAGTGCCGGCAGAAGTGAAAACTTAAATATTAACGTTGTGCATTTTTGATATTTTGGAATGGTTAGAGAAATGAAATGAAATAAATGAAATAAAATTTATTTACGGAAAACAAGCACTGTTACAATAATTTTTCTTCTGCCAAACTGTATAACAGTTTGTTGGCAGATGAAGCTCCCTGACTTATTCAGTAAGTTTTTCATTAATTATTTACCAAAATTAGATACATTATATAAATTAGATTTAAAAATTAGACACATTATCATTTGTATTATTGTTATGCTCATTCATATGCCTGAATTAAACAGCGCATTACATTATTGTCAATGTTTACAATTCATCCTGTATTAATTTGTAAGTAGGTATCTATTGTCTTTGTCAGACGCATTCGAATGCTACGGCTGACAAAGTAGGTACCTACCACAACAAAAGTACTCATCATAGTCACATTTAAAATATCCGATACAATGCATTCACGCGAAACGACAGAACAACAAAACTGTATGTTTACTTATACAATACTTTAGGCAGGTATGTATTACTATAAGCATCCACAAATGAAATCTGTAAGACACAGTGGCTATTAAATACTTTAGGCTAAACACACTTCTTGCAATACATTGCTATACAGAATGAATAATCACACCAAACATACATTATAAGTCAATAGGTAGGTGGGTTACCATACTATTTATTCCTATTCTGATGCACGTTCGCACAAAGTTACATGGACACATTGCAACACTAGTTCCATCAACAGTTTTGATATAACTAAAACAAACAGATTGTAATGATGCACAACAAGCACCATCATTGTAACTGTTCTCAGTTAATTACATACTTCCGAGTAGCCCTCGCACTCAGCGTATTACGTTTTACTTATAATTTTTCCCAATAAAAATTTATTTGTTTTATTTTTAAATACTTTTTTAGTATATGTAGTACTTGACAAAGATGTGGGTAGACTATTAAATATTTTAGGTACCAAGTAATGTCTATTCCTTTCGCCGTAATAATTATTACATGGAGGTAATTCTAACATATTAGTACATTGTCTCCTCGGTCGTTTTTTATGCATTTTAAACTCATCGCTAGCGTACTGCTCAATAGCTAACAATAACAACACCTTCTCATGCACTGGTAGCATTTTACATTCCATGAAAAGTTCCTCATAATTATGCTTACAAAGATTTTTTGTATTTTTATCTACTAGTAACTTAAGAAATCTTATTTGTATTAATTTTATTTTATCTAAGTAAGTTTTAAATGTACGACCATAGCTAGTCAGTCCATAAGAAAGTATTGAATCTACGAGTGCGTAATACACAGTATACAATTTTGTACGAATTGTTTTCATTATCAGTGTAAAAGTACTATTATTTATGTGGTGAAATACAATATTTATTTATTGCGCTATCGTACACAAACATGACAATTTATATTACATTAAAAATTTAACACTTCAGAACTATTACAATTATTTTACATTAAAAAGTTTATCACCGCCATCACACATGTGACAGTCGTGTGACATTCGCGCATGGGCCCTGCGCCGCCTGTCCTCTCTCCATCCGTCTTACGAATTTTCGATCAGGTCACGTGTCCTGACGCGAGTTTAGAAATTTTTACTCATTCCAAAAAAAATACACAGCGCCGCTAAAGAAGTTTTCACTTCAAAAAAATATTATAAAAAATAACCTACGTCACAGATAACATAATACTAAACCTTGGTAGAAATATACATAATTCATCCGAACTTTAAGTGACTTGAGGCAGTATTTCTAATAGTTCAATTTCAAAAATATTTTGGAGTTTTTAGTAACGAATATAGACACAACTTTTAATAATAGTCTCATTAAGATTATATGTTTTCTTTTTTTTCATACATGCTCCACCCTATTAACATGGCAAAGGAAGCACTAACGGGGCAGACTGAAAAACTAGTATTAGTTTGAACAGTTTTTTTTAGATTTTTTCAAACCATTTAGTTCATTAGTGTCAACATGTACCGATTAATAAATAAAACTATCAAAAGGAGACCCTTCAGGAATAGTTATTGATCAAATTGAATTTCTAATTCTAAAATATTTTACAAGAATGGATAACCCTAGTCTGCCGGTGGGACTTCGGGAAGCACTTCCGAAGTCTGGGCCCCAAATTGGCGGGCACAGCCAACGCTCTGGCGCGGCTACTGCCCAACCTGAGGGGCCCGGAGGACTCCTGCAGGAGACTCTACGCGGGTGTCGTGCGGTCCATGGCCCTGTACGGGTGTCCCGTGTGGGCGGACACCCTGAGTGATCGGCACATGCTCCTGCTGCAGCGTCCGCAGCGGAAGTTGGCGTGCCGCATCATAAGGGGGTACCGCACGATATCCTTCAACGCGGCGAGTCTCCTCGCCGGATCCCCACCATGGATCCTGGAAGCGAGATGCCTTTCGGCGCTATACCGGTTCCGAAGGGCGGCGCGGGAGCGGGGTCACGATCCCAAGCCCGAAGAAATTCGGGCCGTGAGATCCCGGCTCCACAGGGAAATGGTGGCGGAATGGGAGAGACGACTTGGGCAACCAAGCGCAGGGCACGCCGTAGTAACGGCGGTAAGACCCATCATGGGGGAGTGGCTAGAGAGGCCACACGGCAGCCTCTCGTACCGTCTGACGCAGATGATCACCGAGCACGGATGCTTCGGAAAGTATCTGCGTCGGATGCAGAAAGAGCCAACGTCCGAGTGCCATCACTGCGACGCGAGCGAGGACTCAGGTCCGCACACGCTCACCGAGTGTCCGGCGTGGGAGACGCCGAGGCGGGAGCTTGTGGCGGCCCTGGGAGTGAGGGTTCTCACGCTCTCCACCTTGCTCGCGGCGATGGTTCGCTGCGCGGATGCGTGGGCGGCCGGCGCCTCCTTCTGCGAGCAAGTAATGCTCGTGAAGGAGGAGGCGGGGCGGGAGCGGCAGCGGGAGCGACGAAGGATCGCAAGACAAGCTGCCCGCGCACGAAGGCAACTCGGGCGTCGGAGGTCGATGAACGACCTCCGCCCCCCATGAGCGCCGGCCTGGGGGTGACAGGTGAAGCCGCCTGTCACCCTGGCAGAAGCAGGCCGCGGCGGTGGCGCGCGTGGCGCGCCTCCCCGTTTCCGGGGACGAGTTGGGGACTCTGTAGTCCCCACACCCGAGAAGAGGGCCATATCATGAGAGATGGCCCTGGGTCGGCCGGGGTGCGAGGGATATGCCTGTCAACCTCACCTTCGGCAACCAAAACGACCCACAGGCGGCGTGCGTTTTAGTCGGTTCGAGTCCGACATAACCTCCTCCACCGACTCCGGTGGGGAGGTATCCGTGGGGATTTTGCGCACGTAAAAAAAAAAAAAAAAAACCAAAATTATTTAAAAACGGCTAAATTCACCCAAATCTTCAGTCGGATGTAATACTTAATATTTTCATTTCCCCACTGTATAATCTTATTCGTCTCATGTCTTACAATTTCCATATTTTCAAAGATTTCCGAGGGTAATTCT
Source organism: Eilema griseolum (assembly GCA_963662185.1). NCBI lineage: Eukaryota > Metazoa > Arthropoda > Insecta > Lepidoptera > Erebidae > Eilema > Eilema griseolum. Next base: position 12,792,656 of record OY759252.1, read on the forward strand.
CGGCAGGAATGCGTGATAATCCCTCACTGAATATCAGGCGCTTAGATTGGAGGGGTGTGAAGTAGACATGTCCTAAAATTGTATCTCATTCCGGAAGAAGATAATAAGATATACTGTCATTCTACAGGATTTATGGTTTCAAATTTGTAATACAGTCATTTTATATCTTTAATTTAATTATAAATGAACTGTATAGTTATGTCTTATGTTATGTATATAGTTATATTATGTATAGTATATAGTTATGTTTTTAAGTGTTGTGTTGTTCTGAGATCTGTATTCTGTTGTTGTGTTCTGATGCGTGGTTCCCGGCAGAGTAGAATTTGGGCCACCCCATCTCTTCCCACGCGGTGTCGTACAAGGCGACTGAGGGATAGGGCTGTTTAACATCAGACAGATATACACAGCCCAGACTCAGCCTCAGATGCGGGGCTCGAGTCAACTATAGTGTCCGATATACGGCAATAAGCTCACCACCTATTACGTGGGACCGAATACAGTTATTGGTGAAATGTGGGTGTTAATTCACCTCTGCCTAACCCTCCGGGGATAAAGGTTTTGTGTGTGTTCTGATGCGTCACATTTTGCGTGGCGACGGCGCCACTAGCGGCATCATCTGAAAACCAGAACTTCGCATACCCTGGTGTGCGGGGCATTCATGCTGAGATGGTGGCCCATTTGGGTGCGCACGATGTGCAGTGAGTGTATCCTTATTATGTTTATATATTTGTCTGGCTCTCTGTACGTTATGTGTTCTTAAATAAATGCTTTTTCTTTCTTTCTTTCTCTTTATTATTGTTGCACATCTTGAAACCATGCTTGTACTTTTTCCACAGTATTTTTTACTACACCTGACCGGTTTCGCCTTACGGCATCCTCAAAGGTTTACAACTCCAACCTTTGAGGATGCCGTAAGGCAAATCCGGTCAGGTGTAATAAAAATACTGTGGAATAAGTTCAAGTGTGGTTTCTATATTTGTAACAACAAATTCCACCAACTGTCATCAGTCAACAGTCTAAAAATTACGGTCAAAATAAGTATAAATTGTGAATTCAAATAAGACCTCGTCATTATTTCTGATATTTCACATATCGAGTAAATGGCTTCTTTCATAAACGAAACGAGTACCGTTTACCTGTAAGGTTAATCAACACATGTATTAGAAATATGATTACCTCTCAATTATAGTCGGACATAAAAGAGCACTATGTAATGTCACAGTAATAAAAGGCTAAGATTAGTGGAACCCGAAATCTGTTTCAGTGAAATTACTTTATATGTAGGTAGTAATTACATTATTTGGGTTCCTCGAGATTCGAGTTGACTTCACTGGACCTTTAGAAGTAAATAAAGAATGAATCAGGATTCTTATATTAACACTTTGTTGAATTAACAAAAAAACATTAAGGGAATTGTAAATAAGATTAATTATTGAACACAGCAAACACATTTGCTTTCTGTCATCATACTTTAGCAAACAAAATACAAATAACAAAGCTATCAAAATGATTCTTTAGGAATAATGATTGATCAAATTGAACGTCTAATTCTAAAACTAAAAATACATTTCTAAAAGATTTATATTGTAGGTATTCTTAGAACGGAATATTTTGTCTTCAGATAGCATCAATCAAAATCTAATAAACACTTGAACAAATTCTTTCTCTAGTAACAAAAAGGAGTCGGCCTTATGATAGGCCCCGGGTTCAAATCCTAGCCATTACACTATCGACGTGAACCCACTCCTAGCAGAAACAATTTAGCTTAGTTGGAGGGGTTAAAGGGAATATTAGTAATTGCAGTTGCTAGTATTCTTTTAAAAATGCATAAAATACATATTTATACATAACCTTTTTACTTGTAAACAACAGCAATTTAGCGGTAATGAATTGATAACTTAGGAAAATCTTGTTCACAGGAGTAATAATCATCATCATGTCAGCCACACACAGTTCACTGCTGAAACTTAGGCCTCTCCCACAGACTTCCAGAATGACCGATCTAAAGCAGCCCGCAGCGCGGAGTAATAATGAAGATTATTTTGAGCACGCTAAATACATTCAATTCAATTTTTTCAAACACCAATTATGAATGCAAATCCAGTCTTACTGAGTGGATTAAGGACCTTTCATACGACGACACCGAAGCATTGTTGCAATGTAATATATAATGTCACTACATAATACACACACACACACACACACACACACATCACAGAAACATACATGCTTTACACACTCACGCTAACCTAAACAACATTCAAATTTATGCTAAGTTTGCTTTGTTTATTTTTAAATTATTTTTACTCTTAAAGCCAAATGGCAATATATTAAACATTCAAAATAAATTTAAGCCAAAATGTATGTAGTAGAAGAGCGGAGTCTCCTGACACAGGCTTTTATTTGCTTAAAAGGAGGTTCCATTCATTATTTAAGTTAAAATGTATTTTTATATCCATAAAGTTTATTATTATTATTATTATTATTACCTTGACTCTCGGGACTATGGAGTCCCGGGCCTTTGGAAGGCGTGCGTCGGGCCGAAGCCAAGACGTAGATGCCCTTTTATGAGAATTTAATATGCTAAGATGGTCCCCGCCAGGTGCAGAGACTATTGTTGTGCGGTGCTGTGGCCGCGATGTAAACTAAATTATGGGCTATTGGATTGAGAATTGGATGGACTGGTGAATGGGCTATGGGGGGAGACTAACTGACGCCTGCCGTGGCAATAAGTCTCAAAATTGTAAAAAGGCAGGTGGTGACTTGCCAACTCATTGCATGGGCCCCATTAAAATAGCCACATATAGTGCGGCCATGGAGCAACATCCGTTGAGCGGCTAAGGTTGTCGAGAGGTGAGTCTGCGGGGCGCAAGTTCCCGGTATACCAGTCAGCGTGCCCCCGGCGTTATGACATTTTACACTTCCAACCTGGAGCATAGGTTCTGCTCTTGCAACTCCACTCATGGCCGGCCAATAAAGGCAAGCACACAAGGTGAGGGGGAATAGATCCTAATCCTCGGGAGAATCGGGGTACGTGGTGTCGCCACGCACCAACAGCTCGCCACAAGCTGCCCCTGCGGGGTTATTATTATTATTATTTGCTTTCTGTCATCTCCACAACTCCCGACTAAAATGCATGCCGTCTGTGAATAGCAGGTTACCGGAGTTGAAATTGCCGGAGACATATATTGCACCCCGGCTGACCCTTCGAGTTGGCCCTCTTCGGTTGTGGGAACTACGGTGTCCCAATCTAGTCTCCGAATATCGAGAAACGCGTATTGCGCCGCCGTATCAAACTTATTTTACGAGGATGATAGACCGCTCCAACCGCCACTCCCAGGCCAGCGCTCATAGGGGAAGGATGTCTCTTTGCGATCTCTGACGCTGAACCTCTGACTATCATAACTCCTGAAATAACAGCTGAATCTCCAGTCACGACACAGTGCGATATTTGGTGAGACACAGGTATGATGAAATTGGCAACGAATTTATTTAGAAGTAGGTAAATTGGAGCAGTCGGAAATGTAATATGTACGAGTATCCCTCTTTGGTAAAGCGGGAAATATAGGTTCTAGATGTACACGGATTGATTTCCGCAATTCGACGTTTATAGCGCAATATTTTATGCTAGTGTTCGCTGAAAATTTGACTTTAATCGTTATGAAAATTGGGGAGTGGCTAAGCTTGCCAATACAAACATACTTTTTTTAGTCGATCATCTGCCAGACTACAGGATGTGTAAGTGCACGAGAAATAATGCATTTTTTATGTGTCACCCGCATACAGTGAAAAATATCCGATTAAAAACCAAGCGGTTCGGAGACTTTCTCAGCCTTGGACATTAAGACTTGGAATTCATTACCAGCTCATGTGTTTCCTTCTTCCTACAGTCCCGGGTCCTTTAAGCGGGGCGTGAAAAAACATTATGACGAGGCCGTCAAACTGAGTGCTACAATTGTAACATGGTAGATATGTATTTAAACTATCATGGTCACTCACATCAGTATCAAAATAAACGGGATATTTGTTGTCGGAAACTGAAAACAATGAAACATGGTACGCCACCCGTCACGTCTCGTTTCCAGTGGGGGCGAAAAGTGGCTCACGGAGAGCCGTTTTGCTACGTTGAATGTTGGAGGAGGAATGGAAGAAAAAATGAATGATGTTTGTAAGATGATGAATGAAAGAAGGATTGATGTGCTTTGTGTGAATGAGACGAAGAGGAAATGATGTGACACCACCAAGCACGGACCCTACACCGCGTACTGGTCGGGAGTACCCAATACCGACAGAGCTTGCCAGGGAGTTGGTGTCATCCTATCTGCTAGAATGGCTGAGTGTGTGAATATATTCGAATGTGTGAATGCTAGACTGATGTGGATGAGAATGAAAGTGGGACTCACTCGTATTTTTGTCGTAGGGGTTTATGCTCCTGTAGACTCCGGTACGAATACGTCCCAGGAAGTACAAGAAGAAAGAGAACAGTTTTGGGAGAGTTTAAGAGATGTATTAAGAGAATGTAAGGATAATGAAAGAATCATAATGCTAGGTGATTTTAATGGATGGGTAGGACTGAAACGAGATGGATTTGAAAGGGTTCTTGGCAAGTACGGAGATGAACGAGTGAACGAAAATGGTAAAGGTTTGCTTGAAGTATGTTTGGAATGGAACCTTTGTGTGTCAAACACGATGTTTCGACACAAAAGGATTCATATGTATACAAGAGAAGCGAAGAATGTCAGTAAAAGTATGATTGATTTTGTAATAGTGGATGAAAGATTGAGAAAAAATATTCTAGACGCTAGGGTATATCGCGGTGTGGGTATCCATACAGATCACTTTTTGGTTATGTGCCGTATAAGTGATCTCTTTAAAGGATGGAGACGTAGAAGGCGTGAGCCCATAAGTGTTCTAGAAAGAATAAAAGTAGAAAACTTGCAAGAAGATAAAGTGAGAGAGGAGTATGGAAGCAAATTAACTGAAAGGTTTCATGATCTTGATAGTATTTGTGAGATTGAGGAGTTATGGAAGGTATTCAAAGATGAGATTGTGAGTGTGGCTTCCCAAGTATGTGGTATAAATAAAAGAAGTAAAGTGCAAAAGGTGAAGCATGCATGGTGGGATAAAGTGCAAAAGTTGGTATGTGAGAAAAAGAAAGCGTGGCTTGACTGGCTCTCAGTCAGAGCTAATGAGAGAATGCAGCAAGCTACAATTGAGAATGTGGATGAAGCGAAAGATAAATATAGAAGACTGAAAGGGATAGTGAAAGGAGTGATTGCTAGAAAGAAAAAGGAACAAAAAGACGTGTTTGATGAAAGGTTATCTGAGGATTTCCAGACGAACATTAAGTTCTTTTGGAAGTCCATTCGTTTAGCCAGAGGAGAAACACAGAGCTCCGAGCTGAACGCTATTAGAGACCAGAATGGAAGTATTGTAAAAGGTGAGGAATGTGTGTTAAAAAGATGGCAGGACTATTTTGAAAGCTTGTTTGAAAGAGAGGATGGTGTACATGCACTAACCTCGGTGATGGATGACTATGTTGATGCTGATAAAAGTGGTATTAGTATGAATGAAGTTGTGAGTGCATTAAGAAGTATGAAAGCTGGTAAAGCAGCGGGATATGATAAGGTGACAGTCGAGATGCTGAAGGCTGGACAGGGCCTTGTAGCAAGTCAGTTGTGCCGCCTTTTCAACATATGTTGGGTTAGCGGTCGTGTACCAAGTGATTGGTGTAAGGCCGTTATAGTTCCACTTTACAAAGGAAAGGGCTCGCATCAAGACTGCAAAAACTACAGGGGCATTAGCCTACTCAGCGTCGTCGGCAAACTGTATGCGAAAGTGTTGATTGAGAGAGTTATGAAAGAAACCGATGAGAAAATATGGGATGCACAAGCGGGTTTTAGAAAGGGAATGGGATGTACGGATCAGGTCTTTTCATTGCGAAGCATAGCCGAGAAATTTTTGGCCAAGAGTCAAAAGGTCTATTGCGCATTTGTGGATTTGGAAAAGGCCTATGACAAAGTGGTGAGGAATGAACTTTGGTCGGTACTGTCTATGTATGGGGTGAGCAGCAACCTTATTCGAGCTGTGAAGTCTCTCTATGAGGACTCCAGAGCTTGCGTGAGGATACATGGGTCATACACTGAATGGTTTAGTATCCAAAAAGGGGTTAGACAGGGATGTGTAGCGTCACCATGGCTGTTTAACTTATTCATGGACAGTTGTTTGCAAGATTTGAAAGATAAAGAATGTGGTTTAAGAATGAAGAATTTACTCGTCAAATGTCTTCTTTATGCTGATGATCAGGTTTTACTGGCGTCATCGGCAGATGAGTTGCAGGAGATGGTAACAACTATGCATGAAGCTTTTGAGAGGAAAGGAATGAAAGTGAATGTTAGTAAGACAAAAGTTATGGTTTTTGAAAGAGATGAATGTGTGACAGAGTGTAGGATTTGTATAGATGGAGAAAAAGTGGAACAAGTGAATGAGTTCATATATTTGGGAACATTGTTTACGAGAGATGGAAAGCATGAAGAAGATGTTGAAAGGAGAGTGATGGCTGGAAATAGAGTGAATGGGGCACTACACAACTTTATGAGCAGCCGGAAAGTGTCCGAAAAGGCACGACTGGCTGTACATGGAGGAGTATTGGTGCCGACTCTTATGTATGGTAGTGAAAGTTGGGTGTGGCAGAAAAAGCATCAGAGTAGAGTGAATGCAGTAGAAATGCGTGCGTTGCGAAGTATGTGTGGCTTGACCTTGAAAGATAGAGTGAGAAATAGCGTGATAAGAGAACGATGTGGAGTGATAGAAGATGTAGTGATGAGAATTGAGAGAGGAATGTTGAGATGGTTTGGTCATGTTGAGAGAATGAATGAAAGAAGACTAACGAAACAGGTGTATGAGGCGAGTGTGGATGGTACCGTCGGAAGGGGAAGACCTAGGCGCACATACCTGGACCAAATCGGGGAAGTTTTAGAAAAGGGGCAGGTCAGGAGTACTCTAAACCGACGAGCATGCATGAAGAATGTAATGAGAGTGAATGAAGCGAGAATAATATGTCAGGATCGTAGCAAATGGAGATCCGTGATCTCTGCCTACCCCTATGGGAGACAGGCGTGATTTTATGTATGTATGTATGTATGTATTTTGATACTGATGGTAGATATGTGTTTGTAATGGTGATTGGTGACCCTCTTTCCTGAGACTTTTATTTTTCAGGCGAGGTGAAGCCTAATTGACGTGTCGTATATTTCATCATAAAAAAATGTGCGCAAAATCTTCGCGGATATGGAGCGATGGAAGTGGTTATAAGGTTTAAGGTTTAAAGAATTTATTCTCAAAAAGACATACACAGTCACTTACATGAGAACATAACAATAAATAAGTACTTAAATAGGTCACCGACACGACAAGAGAGGGGTACTCATTTGGCGGTTCCGATCTCAAAAGTATGTTTGCCTAATCACGCTTCAATTCAGTATGTAGGCTGACAGTTGAGACTTAAAATCGCGAAACGAGCTTACATTTTTTATTTCAGACGGAAGACCATTATATATTTGTGCTCCTTCATAGGTAATACTCTTTTTTGCGTAATTTGTACGTATTTTTGGCAAAACAAGCAAACTAGGCCGACGAAGACTGCGTTTACTTGTCATTGATTTCTTCATAAAACTTATATTGGTGTGGATGGCTCCATCCATAATTCTTCTAATCAATATACAAGTGGTGTACAGATATAGTTGCTTGATATTCATAAGCTTTGTTTCCTTATACACTTTGTGAGTTGGTGTCATATATGGATAATGAAATAGTGTCTTTATAGCTCTATTCTGCATTCTCTGCAGTTCTTGAAGCCTTGCTTTGCTAGTGTTTCCCCAGATCTCGATGAGATATAGTAATTGTGATTTGACAAGAGAATTGTAAATAGTATAGCGTATTTTTTTGGGTGTACAGTGACTTATGTTGTGAAGTGATGCAGTAAGAGCCGAAAGTTTGTTTTTAATGTAATCAATTTGATTGTTGAAAGTGAGATAACTGTCCAATCTCAATCCAAGGTATTTTTCACAAGATTTTTCTTCTAATGCTATATTATTAATAGTTAATGGATTATGTTGCGGGATTATTTTATTTTTAGGCTTGAAGATTATGTAAGAAGTTTTAGATATATTTACGGTTAATAGATTACATTGGAACCAATCAAACAGAGACTTCAGATCTTCTTGGGCCTGTGAAACAACGTCGTGTATATTAGCTCCAAAGTAAAACAAACAAGTATCATCCGCGTACAAAGTTAAATGTCCATGTAACCCTAGTTCTGTAATACTATTAATATACGTTAAAAATAGCAAAGGCCCCAATATAGATCCTTGTGGAACGCCATATGTGATTGGTGATGCATTACTTTCACCATTACCTATTTTAACTATCTGAAATCTGTTTGTGAGGTAAGATTTAAACATCTGGACAGCATTGCCTATGATACCAGCGTTTTCTAATTTTTCTAATAACAGTTTATGACTTATTGTATCAAATGCCTTTTTCAAGTCGATGAATATCCCCAACACTACATTTTTTTTGTCTATGTTAGTTCTAATTTTTGTAACTAAGTCAATGGTAGCTGCAGTAGTGTTATGTTTAGGTCGAAATCCGTATTGGCGTTCTGATATAAAATTAAGGGAGTCCAGGTAGTTCATCAGACGGCTATGTAATATTTTCTCCAAAATTTTCGAAATGATTGGCAGAACAGAGATTGGACGATAGTTGCCGGGGTCAGTTTTTATTCCTGATTTATAAATAGGCGTTACCTTTGCAACTTTCAAAGAGTTCGGAAATTCTCCATTCGCCAACAATTTGTTAAAACAATTGGCCAAATCAGCTGAGATTACATCTTGTAGGCTTCTTAAAACCTTAGTATTAATTTTATCTATACCACTACTTGAGTTTGGGTCGAGGTTTTTAATTAAAGCAGTGATTTCCTTACTGCTACACGGAGACAATATGGAAAGTTCATTCTTTGTAAATGTTTTTGTTTTATGATATGAATTTTGTGGATCATGATATTGTTTTGGTATTTTGTTTGCTAGTGTAGATCCAATGGTAGAGAAATAATTATTAAAAACCTCACAAATTTCTTTTGTGTCAGTGATCAAGTTAGAACCAACCATAAGTTTCGAAGGAGCTGCACTGGGTTTTATTTTATTATTTGCTAAACTATTTATAAGTGACCACATTTTTTTAGGGTTATTAGCACAGTCTGTAAATCGTTTATAATAGTAGGTATTTTTTGTGTCCTTAATTTGTTTTGCAACTTTTCTTCTCATTTCTTTGGAGTTGTTTTCTAGTGTTTCATTGAACGGATTAGTTTTGTGTTGTAACCATAAATAGTTTCTTTGACTAATTCCAGTAATAATTTCACTTGTTATCCAATCTTCTTGGGGTAGATTCAAAACTTTGGTTCTCAAATCTTTAGCCTCTTCCACGTATTGTTTCAACTTTACTTCCAGCTTACTGTAGTTGTTTGATCCGTCATCTAGGCCTCGTGATTCCACCGATGTGTATAGTTTTTTATAGTCTATTCTTTCATACTCGAGCCGAATTTTGGGGACAGGTCTCATTTTTTTATTTGTAAATATATTTGTTTGTGATCTGACATAGATGTATTGATAATGGCCATGTTGTAATATTCACCTTTTAAATTTGTACTGACGTGGTCCAGAATAGATTTCTTTTCAATGGAGTCTCTTGTGCAATGGGTCTTATTTACTTTGTTGAGTATTTTATGTCCTGATTCACTTACTATTTGCTTGTATTTTCTCAAAGTATTATTTGCTGTCAAGAGGTCTTTGTTAAAGTCGCCAAATACTATCGCTCTCCGCCTTTGCTGCAATTGTGTGTCATATGTATCTAGGAAGTTTTGGAGATTAGTGTCACCAGGGTAGTAGACAATACCAATGTCGAGCGCGAACTTATCTATTTGTATCCATAGGTAATTATTTCCATCCTGGTATTTTGATTCGTTAAGGTTATGGTTTAAGTCGTTATGTACGTATGCTGAAACTCCTCCTCCCTTACGGTCTGTCCTATAGTTGTAGTAATGGGTATAGTTTTCTATCTGTAGTTGTAGGGTTTGATTATCGTTGCGTATCCAAGTTTCTGTTACTAAGATGATGTGCACAGTTGACGGTATTGATCTAATAATACATTTAAGTTCGTCTAATTTTCCTTTCTTTTTCATATTTCGTGCGTTTAAATATAGGAATGATAATCGTGACGGTTATGTTATTGGTAATATGAATATGTGGATAATTTATTATTGTTTGCTTGGGCGAGTCAATCCGAATTAACATTTGTGTCGCACACTGTGCATTGCAGTGCCGCACAGTACAGCACACTGGTGAAATTTCACCTTCACCATAACCGACTAAAACGCGCGCCATCTTTGGTCCTGCAGTTGCCAGGAGTGAGTTTGCCGGAGACTCTCTATCTCTCGAACTTCGGCCGACCCAGGTCCCAGTGCTATCTTTTTCGTACTGGTCAACTTCGGGTGCGGAGACCATGGTTTGGCCATCTATCCCCTGGGTATGGGGAGGCGCGTACTGCGCCGCAGCCTGCTTCGTGACAGCTATCGGTACCACCACTCTGCACCGTTGTCAGCATCGGAATGATTAAAACGGGTGTTTCGACACCATGTGGTGACTTTGCCACGTTACTCATGGGTTGATATATAGTTAAAGTCTCGTTTAATAGCCTAATATGTCATACAATTAACCATATAACCTTAGATTATATTATAGTATGTCACTGCCTCAGCGAAAATTATTGAACAATTTTATTGTACGTACAAGAAATAATTCCAGTACAAAATTCGGCGGAACCCTGTCACGACCTGCTAATCCTATTGATAGAAACCCATTCAGTACTAGTTATTATCTGGCTCACAGTTACATAAAATGTATAGATACATAAAGTCAGTTAATATGGCTGACAAGCTTGTTACCTAAACTTGTCAGCCATATTAACTAACCAGGTATTAATTGTATAAATTGTAATAATGCAAGTTTACCGCATTTGCCGCGGTAGCCTAGTTATATGGGTTATGGACTGCTGAGACGAGGTCTCGGGTTTGATCCCAGGTTTTACCATGGCACACACCAATGACTTTTCGATGCTTTTCCAAATTATGTGTGTATTTATCGCAGGTTTATATGTGCCCGGTTAATGGCAATAGGCTCGCCACCTATAATATTGGGACCTAAACATAAACTGGCGAAATGTGGGTGCTAGCACCTCTGTCTACCCCTTCGGGAATATGGGCGTGAGTTTATGTTATGTGTTACCGCATTTTGTAATAGTACCATGTTTAGTAAATTTGACTTTATTGCGATCACCGACATTTTCAATTTTACGGTGATCACCACGTTATGTGACTGACGGCGTATATTCACTTTTGACGAGTACAGTGTCAACGAATTTTGGAAGTTTGTACACGTACATTGACTTTTGGCGGTGACTGTAATTATGTTTTCTAATTCACACTTCTTAAAGTTAGATACAATTTCATTCAGTCAAGTCGCCAATATTAGTATTCTTCTCCTTTAAGTAGGTACAGTATCTACTATTCTTCTTTCCATGAAAAACTTATTTCTCGTCCTTGCCTATGGGTAGCAAGCAGGTCGATGTTAGCATGTCTTAGTTGTTGTTTATATGAATTAACTAAGTATCTAAAGCTTAATGATATTTAACATCTTCATAATCTAATCATAATCAAAGTCACAAGTCGCAGCCGTCGGGTAAACAGGTCATTCATCCTAATTTTACTGTTAGTTCTAGCTTTAAATAACTTTAGCTGATAATTTTAGAGAAACCCTTGTGTACCTATAAATAAATGTATTGCGTGTTTCTGACAAAGACCTGTCGTGTAATTTAATACAGCCTTCTGCTAAAATGCTCCTAGATATTTATCTATCTATCTGGATAATAATCTATTTGTACACCAAAGTAACAATATAACTAGTAAATTAATTATATTATTAACTACGTAGCCCTATACGAACTCTAATGATTATGTAAAATGCAAACTGTTGTACTTCAATGATACCCCAGTGCCTTGCCCCGTTGATTAGCAGATGAAGTACATCTACACCTACTGGCTATAGATAATTCTTATACCATCTAATTGAACACGGCCTACTTGATTGAAGGTGGTTACAAGGTGGTTGTATTGTGGCACTAGTTACTTGAAATAACCTCCGTTAAATAATATGATAGCTCTGAACAGAAGACTTCCGATCTTTGAAATAATTAAGTAAAAGCATTTCGCAACTGGTGCAATGGCAAAAAGTGCTCATTTCAAAATAAAGAAACTCAAAGATACAGACAACAAGTTTTGCATAGGCATTTTTACTCGTACACCGAACCCAAACGGCTCAAATAGTTCATCCATTTGAATTTCGAATCAAAATGTATTACACCCCGTGAGACCAATATCGTAGAACCCATTCTTTTTATTTTATATTATCTGTTAGTCTTTTTCTTCTTCTTCTCAAAAGAGATGGCCCAGAGTCGGCCGGGGTACGAGGGATATGCCTCCAACAACCTAATACCTCAGACGGTGTACATTTTAGTCAGTTCCAGTCCGACATAACCTCCTCCACCAGCTCCGGTGACATTCTTTTTCTTGCCTGAAGGGGGCTATATTTCTGTTCCTTTCTATTTGTAACTTTACTAGCACTGTGCCCCCGAGCTGTGTCCTGTACTTACACGCCTTTTCGCACTCTCATACTCCGCGAGGCAGGTCCCGACTTCGTGGAAGACCGCATTCGTGCACCCTGTACCTAAGAAAGGAGACAGGACAGATCCGACCAATTACAGGCCTATCGCTATAACCTCCCTTCTCTCGAAGGTTATGGAGCGTGTTGTTAATACACATCTCCTGAGATACTAGCTAATATGATAGCTCTTTTTGTCCAACAGAAGCATCCAAGCTGTCGTCGACGTCGTCTGCCACCTAAGTGGTATATAAAAAAAAATACTAAGCAATACCAAAGTCAGAGTAGGGAGTCAGGTGGTAGATGTTATCTTTTTTTTTCAGTAAAAAGTGATAACGAGGGATGTAGACGGGGCCCCGCTCTGCTATACTCTAATAGATGTTTAATTAATGTGAAAAAGGTCAGAATCGTTCATACGAGTACTCGTACCAAGAGACAATTCCTACATGTAAGTATGTTGACATTTTAACGCTTGAAACTTTCATTATGCTTAAAAGACCTAATATTTTGATCGCCACGTTTTGAACCTTAGAGCTATTACTCACTGTTAAATAGTGTCCGTGACTTAGTCTCTCGGTGACTAAAACACAGACAAGCGTCCGGCAACTAATGTGCGTAGATACCTATTTGAACTAATAAAAGTAACAGTCGCTGTCGGCCGAGTCGCTGGCGACTAGTCGACAGTGTGCAATGGCCCTTATGAAATGTTTCAGAGTTTTTATCGCAAAGACAATACTCATTGAAATAATACTGATTAATGATAAACGTTCAAATTTCCATTTGTCTCCTAGTCTGTTCTCCTTGATTAACAAGAAAACCTAATTACTTCTAAACGGCCATCAAGACTTTAGTAACTTAGTAATTGACATCAAAAGATCATTTAGTAGAAATAAAGAATTAAGAAAGAAAATTGTTGTATTTGCAATCTTGCATGCATATGTATATCGACACGTGTTTATACAAATACATGATTTAATTTGATTTGATTACGGATCACACATGTACATATATATAAGAAAACCCGAACTAATAATATATAACACAAAAAAAACATAACAATAACAGCAACAGCGCCGATGATACCGTCTCTCCGGTATGTTGAAAATTTCAACGAGCCAAAAAATGCGGACCTGCGACTAGTCAGGCGGCGAACGCTAGTAGTAGGTACCAGCTTTAAAAAAAACTGTTGAAATTGATGATAGCTTTTATGTGGCAAGTATAGAGATAGAGAGAGAGAGATGATAGAGAGAGAGAGAGAAAGAGAAGGTAGAGAGAGAGAGAAGATAGAGAGAGAAGATAGAGAGAGAGAGAGAGAGAGAGGGGCATCAGAAGTTTTCGTCATGGTCGGCAGCGCGAGTGTGACAACACTGGTGTTGCATACGTCCATAGGGCGCGGTAACCGCTTCCCATCGGGTGGGCCGTGTGCTTGTCTGCCAACTAAGTGGTATAAAAAAATAGAATAAAAAAAATACTATGTAGCATTTCATTATTTTTTAGTCTTGTCACAACTTAGTTGTGGTCGGCTTTCTGGTCAAACCAAGATGCGGCTGAACTTCGATACTGAACTTCGATACGCGGTGAGTAGGGTACTCAGAGCTCACTGGAGAATTTGTGCTATTAGTGGGAAGACTAAAGGCTTGTCCTGCTTTGTCTTCTACACTGACGGCACAGAAACCACTTTCCATCAGGTGGGCCGTGTGCTTGTCTGCCACCTAAGTGGTATAAAAAAAAACTATACTTGTTTAAAATTTTATCAACAGGATATTTACCACTAAGATTTTTCTATTAATTTAAAACATCCTATCTGTTTAATATTCTTTGTACACGTAAGTCAGTTGGCAAATTTCCAATAACCATTGTTCTGTCGGCCCTGGTAATCAGATAGCCGCTTTTATAGCGACCCGCGAAATGTGCAATTTCAATCCCTCTACTGATTTGTCACCGTAAAAGGAATGTGAGAGGTCAACTCGACACGTGAAACGATCCTCAATCCATCAGTAGTATCTCAAGACTGGGAAATAATACTCTTGAAGATTACCGGAGGATAGATTATAATACATGATAAGGTCGCAAAAGCAGAGAGCACATTAAGCCGTCGATCCCGGTTGCCAAACAAGCATTTATGGCAGTCTTTACGGGTAGTTGGTGCCGAAAAAGTACGACTAGTCTAACCATAGAACTTTGATATCGATAATTAATTGTGGATTTGAAATGGATTCACGGAAAATATTGGAGTTCAACCGCATCACAGTTTGACTGGAAAGCCGACTCCGACTGAGTTGGGAAAATGTTCAGAGAATGATGAAGTAGTAAAAGAACTATTTTATCTTACTAATATATAAATTAAATAATAAGTGTTTCCTTTTTCCTACAGTATTGTAGGAGGTAGACACGACGGTATTTCCGTCCAATTGAGCAGTCCGTCTAGTCACGAAAAACTAAATTGGAAACTACACATGTATAATCTTTGCACAAGAATATATCAGTTCTCTTTTGCTCTGTATAAATTGTCTCAGGTAGCAAATCGGTCAACGGTTATCACGGCATATTATGGCCATGTGGAGTGCATTCTGAGGTATGGCATAATATTTTGGGGCAACTCAACTGACGAATTGCGAGTACTTGTTACACAAAAACGATGCATTCCTTGTACGATAGGTTTAAAGAAAAGGGAATCATGCAGGAATACATTTAAAGAGTTGGGTATTTTAACAGTTCCATCAATGTAAATAATTGAGGTAGCTACATTTGTAAAAAGCAACCCTCATTTATTTATCGCAAATCCACCAGGTACTAGGCGAGAGGGTAACTTAAAAGTCGTGCCAAGTAAAACCCAATTGTTATGTCGTAGTGTGTTTTGTATGACAACCTCTATCTACAACAAGATACCTGCGAAGATCCGATCCGAAAATATTACTGTATTTAGGTGTAAGCTAATAAAAACATTAGCAGATAAGGCTTACTACACCATTGACGAATTCCTCAATGATAATTCTCTCGCATGACATTGTAAAGACATATTTATATTAAGAAGACATATTTATATTAATGTTACTGTAAATTTAATTTGTACACCATATTCCATGGTAGGACATAGCGCACTTTAATGTAACCTAGAATAAGAACTGTACACAAACCTATGATTCACAAATAAATAAATTGAATTGAATTGAATTGAAGTACCCTCCGCCTTAAAGAAAACCTCGTGTTGTGTTCCCGGCGGCGGTGAGTAGGGTAGCCAGAGCTCACTGAAGGGTTTTTGTACTGTCAGTGCAAAGACCAAAAGCTTGTCCTGCATTATTTTTTACACTGACGGCACAGAAACTCTCAATGCTTGCAGGGTTGGCAGCGCGAATGTGACTCTTTTAGTTTTGCACGCGTCCATAGGCCACGATGAACACTTTCCATCAAGTGGGCCGTGTGCTTGTCTGCCACCTAAGTGGTATAAATAAACACAATCCCGTGTCTTTTAAGGGGGGAGGGAAAAAGCATCTGATGAGGCCATCAAGATGAGTACCACAATTTCTGCATTGTAACATGACATGTTTCTGTAAAGGTGGACCTTTTTGCCTTCAGGATACCATCAGACGATGTGAAATCAATTTGATATCATGTCCTATATAAAAAACTAAGTTTTAATAACACTATTTAAGTCTGGGTCTAAAGGTTAAGGTGTAAAGTCACAACATAACAAGCGTAATAAGCACTGCCAACGATGATATTATAATGTCAAAAGGTTGGTTTATTTCCCTGTATACTCAATTGTGTATTTAATAAATTAAAGTTAGTGTTGTAGTATTACATATTATTATTTACATACATACATACCAACATACGCACGTAACCATGGAGAAGGACATATTCTTTCCTCCTTACGCGTAACACATTACCCTTGCTCGCTGGTGCAATCGGGTAAAAAGGGTGAAACATTTCGAAATTTGAATAATCGGAATTCGTATTTATAATATTTCGGATTATTATTGATTTGGAATTGTAATAGTTCGGTATCTTCAAATTCAGCATTCTGACATTCGTAATTATAAACATTATACTCGGAATTTTAATTCGATTCCAGAATTTCAGTGTTGCAACGTTATGACAAGTACTAAATAGTGACGTTGCGAAATTATTCGATATGGAAATGGAATATTTCCGGATCGATTCTTCTCGTTTATAATTTGCCAACTAAGTGATATAAAAAAATAAAATAAAAAAAATACTATGAAGCATTTAATTATTTTTTGAGTCTTGTCATAACTTAGTTGTGGTCGGCTTTCTGGTCAAACTAAGATGCGGCTGAACTTCGATATTTACCGCGAAGCAACCGCCATCTGACCTCCTAAATTTATAAAACAAAAAAAATGTACTTCCAATGTCGTTATAGACATTGAAATAATCCAAATGGTGTTCCCCGAACCGGTTTAATTAGTAATTAGAGGAAAAGAACGTAGCAATAATATTTTCTGCACAACCTATAAAAGTTGAATACAGGCGGACTTAATGCCTTAAGTCCGCCTGTACTCATAAATATTCTCTTTTGCAATACTTTGCTCTTCAAGGAGGTAGGACACGGCGGTTTTTCCCCCAATTGAGCAGTCCGACTGGGGAAGTACCTCTGCCCTACAGAATACCGCGGCTATAATAACTTCATGTTGTGTTCCCAGCGGTGAGTAGGGTAGCCAGAGCTCACTGGAGAATTTGTGCTGTCAGTGGGAAGACTAAAGGCTGGTCCTGCTTTGTTTTCTACACTGACGGCACAGAAACCACTTTCCATCAGGTGGGCCGTGTGCTTGTCTGCCACCTAAGTGGTATAAAAAAAAACTATACTTGTTTAAAATTTTATCAACAGGATATTTACCACTAAGATTTTTCTATTAATTTAAAACATCCTATCTGTTTAATATTCTTTGTACACGTAAGTCAGTTGGCAAATTTCCAATAACCATTGTTCTGTCGGCCCTGGTAATCAGATAGCCGCTTTTATAGCGACCCGCGAAATGTGCAATTTCAATCCCTCTACTGATTTGTCACCGTAAAAGGAATGTGAGAGGTCAACTCGACACGTGAAACGATCCTCAATCCATCAGTAGTCCCTGAGTACTGGGAAATAATACTCTTGCACATTAAGCCGTCGATCCCGGTTACCAAACAAACATCTATGGCAGTCTTTACGGGTAGTTGGTGCCGAAAAAGTACGACTAGTCTAACCATAGAACTTTGATATCGATAATTAATTGTGGATTTGAAATGGATTCACGGAAAATATTGGAGTTCAACCGCATCACAGTTTGACTGGAAAGCCGACTCCGACTGAGTTGGGAAAATGTTCAGAGAATGATGAAGTAGTAAAAGAACTATTTTATCTTACTAATATATAAATTAAATAATAAGTGTTTCCTTTTTCCTACAGTATTGTAGGAGGTAGACACGACGGTATTTCCGTCCAATTGAGCAGTCCGTCTAGTCACGAAAAACTAAATTGGAAACTACACATGTATAATCTTTGCACAAGAATATATCAGTTCTCTTTTGCTCTGTATAAATTGTCTCAGGTAGCAAATCGGTCAACGGTTATCACGGCATATTATGGCCATGTGGAGTGCATTCTGAGGTATGGCATAATATTTTGGGGCAACTCAACTGACGAATTGCGAGTACTTGTTACACAAAAACGATGCATTCCTTGTACGATAGGTTTAAAGAAAAGGGAATCATGCAGGAATACATTTAAAGAGTTGGGTATTTTAACAGTTCCATCAATGTAAATAATTGAGGTAGCTACATTTGTAAAAAGCAACCCTCATTTATTTATCGCAAATCCACCAGGTACTAGGCGAGAGGGTAACTTAAAAGTCGTGCCAAGTAAAACCCAATTGTTATGTCGTAGTGTGTTTTGTATGACAACCTCTATCTACAACAAGATACCTGCGAAGATCCGATCCGAAAATATTACTGTATTTAGGTGTAAGCTAATAAAAACATTAGCAGATAAGGCTTACTACACCATTGACGAATTCCTCAATGATAATTCTCTCGCATGACATTGTAAAGACATATTTATATTAAGAAGACATATTTATATTAATGTTACTGTAAATTTAATTTGTACACCATATTCCATGGTAGGACATAGCGCACTTTAATGTAACCTAGAATAAGAACTGTACACAAACCTATGATTCACAAATAAATAAATTGAATTGAATTGAATTGAAGTACCTCCGCCTTAAAGAAAACCTCGTGTTGTGTTCCCGGCGGCGGTGAGTAGGGTAGCCAGAGCTCACTGAAGGGTTTTTGTACTGTCAGTGCAAAGACCAAAAGCTTGTCCTGCATTATTTTTTACACTGACGGCACAGAAACTCTCAATGCTTGCAGGGTTGGCAGCGCGAATGTGACTCTTTTAGTTTTGCACGCGTCCATAGGCCACGATGAACACTTTCCATCAAGTGGGCCGTGTGCTTGTCTGCCACCTAAGTGGTATAAATAAACACAATCCCGTGTCTTTTAAGGGGGGAGGGAAAAAGCATCTGATGAGGCCATCAAGATGAGTACCACAATTTCTGCATTGTAACATGACATGTTTCTGTAAAGGTGGACCTTTTTGCCTTCAGGATACCATCAGACGATGTGAAATCAATTTGATATCATGTCCTATATAAAAAACTAAGTTTTAATAACACTATTTAAGTCTGGGTCTAAAGGTTAAGGTGTAAAGTCACAACATAACAAGCGTAATAAGCACTGCCAACGATGATATTATAATGTCAAAAGGTTGGTTTATTTCCCTGTATACTCAATTGTGTATTTAATAAATTAAAGTTAGTGTTGTAGTATTACATATTATTATTTACATACATACATACCAACATACGCACGTAACCATGGAGAAGGACATATTCTTTCCTCCTTACGCGTAACACATTACCCTTGCTCGCTGGTGCAATCGGGTAAAAAGGGTGAAACATTTCGAAATTTGAATAATCGGAATTCGTATTTATAATATTTCGGATTATTATTGATTTGGAATTGTAATAGTTCGGTATCTTCAAATTCAGCATTCTGACATTCGTAATTATAAACATTATACTCGGAATTTTAATTCGATTCCAGAATTTCAGTGTTGCAACGTTATGACAAGTACTAAATAGTGACGTTGCGAAATTATTCGATATGGAAATGAAATATTTCCGGATCGATTCTTCTCGTTTATAATTTTACTCTCGTAAACTAAGTATATCAGGAAATTAAATATTTCTGAACCGATAATTTAGTTTTGACGATTAATTAACGATCTGAGACTTTTCTTTTATAATTGTGTGTGAGATAAATAAAAAAATGTGATCATGAAGGAACATGACAAATAAAACAGATAGATGTATAATGGTAATAATTTATTTTATAAATTGTCGCCGTCATCGTTATCGCTATCGCTGTCACTTTCTGTAACATTTATTATAAATGTGTCTGTGATATTGTCAATTAACATATCTAGCCTACTCATTTTTTCCTCTTCTTTGACAACATGGGATACGCATTTAGACCATTCGGTAGCCGTAATTTTTTGAATGCCTTCCTGAAATAAATTTCTCACGTCTGTCAATTTGAAGGTTTTATTATTTTGAGCTACATGCCCCTTTACCTGCGCCCATATCAATTCGATAGGGTTTAGCTCGCAATGGTAAGGGGGCAGTCTTAAAATCGTGATCCCATGTTGTGCTGCCATTTCGTCTACAGCGTACTTATTAAAAGACTCGTTATGTGGAATCAGTTCTAAAAGCGTAGCTTTTTTGGTGCCGTTTCCAATTTTTGGGAGTGGTGATGATGGCACACACACTGATTGTTTATCGATTTTTGTGTTCATCACTACACTATTATATGTGGTATCATTATTTCACAAAATGACAGTAGCTAATGTCAAATCTGGAATCGAATTAAAATTCTGACTATAGACATTTCGAAATTCATGTTTTTAATAAATAGAACTTATGATACATCGAATTTCTGACTTTCGGAACTTCGAATCATTCGGAATTGTGTAATTCGAAATTTGTAAGTTTCCTTATATAGTTCTTCTTATTTCAGCTGACTCAGGAGCTGACTAGTACGCAAAGCGAACTGGAGAACACTATCTTAGAAAATAATGACCTCCACGCAACTATAAGTAAACTTAAAAACGAAAATAAACTACTGAAGTCGCTATGCTCCACTACTTCGGAAAGTGTTATGAATGACTACAGTGCAAAGAAGAAAAAAAGACATTCACTATTCTATTCTCACTGCACTTCATCTACACCCTCGTCTCCGACTCACTATCCTGACAGACACCTAAAAATACTCTGCCTACAAAAACAGTTGACACAACTACAAGATCAGTTAAACAGCTCCCACCATGAAGTAGCAACTCTGAGGGAGGAAATAGCTTGCTTAACGCGGAAGTTAAGCTTCGCCGCTGAAGTGAAGCTACCGTCAACCATACCTAAATCGACGACAAGTTCTACCACTAATGAAATTAATCAGAAGCTGGATAGAAAAATAGCTATTCTGGGTGCCCAGCAATGCGTTGGATTAGCTGCTAAATTATATCACTCGAGACAAAACACACAATATAATAAATATGCTGTTACTGCTACAACGAAACCAAATGCATTAAGTAGTGAAATAACGAAGAACTGTCGTAATATAAAATTTAATGAAAACGACAAAATTGTTGTATGTCTGGGTGAAAATGACTATGACCTGAAACTGATTGTTCTACAATTGAAAACATTGTTAAAGACATTTAATAAAAACAAAGTTATTGTATTGAGTGTAGTTAAAAATAATTATATATGTATTACTAAACTAAATAATTGTATTAAAAAAATATGTAGCTTGTACACGAACTGCAAATATGTGGAATGTTGTGGTAATGATTATTATTATGATGTTACGGAAATTTGTAAATCAATTAATTATGTTATTGACTCTATAGATTATGACCAAAAATATATTTCAAACTTTAGCGAGGTAAGGAAACATATATTTTTTCGAGATTAAATTTGTTTCCAACACACCTACAAATGTAATAAAATACTAATTATTATTGATAAAACTATCGGGAGGAGGCGCTGTCTGCTGAAATACAGGCTTCAAGCCTAGCTCAGCAGCAGTTGCTACAATTAGTTACTAATGTTATATTAGAAACTGAGCTAATTTTTATATATTTTGTAATTGCATTCCATTAATACATGGATAACACTCTTGCACTAAATACTGAACTATGTTGTGTATTTTAATTTTAGCTTTGTATGCTGTGACATTTTTGTAACCATTTTATATAAGCAATAAATTATTATTATTATTATTATTATTATTATATGGCATCTAATAAACTAAACAAAATGCTATTTCACAAAATGACAAGACGTACGATCCCTTACTATTTTGAACGGATGTCCAAAAATCTCGCTGACAATACATTAAACAAAACAGTGGTTAAAAAGAAAGTTTTGTTAACAGATTATTATCCGGTAATTAAAAAAGACGTAACATTTTTTCGAGGCAAAAACACATCCATCGAAGTACGATTTTAAAATTTTTCACCAAAATATCGCTAGTATCCTATCAAAGAAAGAAATATTCGAGTTAACGCTGGAGGAGCTACGAGAAAAAAATAGGAAACCTGATGTAATATGTTTAACAGAAACGTTTTTACAAAAAAACTTCGAACACTATTTACAAATTCGTAATTATGAGTTAGGTGATATCTACTGCAGAGAAAAGCAAAGAGGAGGGTCCTGCATTCTCATAAAAAATAACCTTCATTTCAACAAAATGCAATTCTTGCAACAGTATGCTGCACAAAAGGTGTTTGAGGTTTGTGGCGTAGAAATCCTCGTTTATAAATTAATCATAATATACCTCTATCGCACACCAGCATCAGATCCAAACCTATTTCTAATTAAATTACATAATCTGTTACATGTTATTAATAACAAGTACAAATTTAAATCGCGAATAGTATTGGTCGGGGATATAAATATAAATACGCTCAAAAAGACCAAAATTAGTGACGATTTGAGGGATTTGTCATATAATCATAAATTAGAAATACACATTGATGTTCCAACTCGTAAGAGTTCCTGCCTAGACCATATAATAAGTAACATTTCAGATGCAACGGCCACTGTGTTACCACTGAACTTGTCTGACCACGACACAGCACAAATGCTGAGCTTTCCCGTCACATACAAAGAACAAAAACCTATGACATACTCGATATTAAAAAGAGATTATAGCCCCGACTATATTCAGAGATTTAAAGAATGCCTGCAAAGTCTAAGCTGGACTGATATCTACAAAGAAAATGACGTTAATAAAGCATTCAATGAATTTCACGAATTGCTGCGTCTCTTTAACAGCCTATGTTTTCCCAAAATCCGTATAAAAATGTATAATACCGCTAAAAGACAAAACTGGATTACCAAAGGCTTGAAAGAAAGCTGTAAAACGAAAAGAATGTTGCGTTACAATTACTACAGAAATAAAATTATTGTTAATAAAACTAAATACGTTACATATTCTAATTTATTAAAAAAAAATATTTTTAATTCAAAGAAGAACGAAAATATGACATTTATAAATAAACATGACAATAAATATATCGCAACCTGGAGGGTTATCAAAAATGAAGCACTCAACATTAAACGTAAGGATGACATAGACACAATTAAAATAGGCAATAAAACAATAACAGATCCAGCTGACATAGCATCCGCTTTCAATAATAATTTCATTGATATGATTAATAGCCCGACAGGTCAGAACCAAACCTATTCTATGTATCTAATGCCAATGACTGAAAGTGAAGTAAAAATGGAAATAATGGCATTAAAAACACCAGGTCGGAAGGCTACGACGAAATTAGCACCAAAATTATAAATGCGTCTGTAGATGAAATAGTGACGGTTTTGACACATCTAATAAACCAATCCTTTTTATCTGGAGTGTTCCCTGATGCGTTAAAGATATCAATAGTTAAGCCTATTTTTAAGAAAGGAGAAAAATCCGACATCAATAACTATCGCCCAATTACATTAATTCCAATTCTTTCGAAAAATGTATGTATAAGAGGCTAATAAGTTACTGTAATAAATTTCAATTAATAGGCATCGAGCAGCACGGGTTTCAAAAGCAAAAATCTACGACTCTAGCAATATATTCTTTGATAAACATAACGCTGACTAATATTAATAATAATAATTTGACTACGGGTTTATTTTTTGACTTATCTAAGGCCTTTGACTACGTTTCACACGACATTTTGATAGATAAACTTGACGCTATTGGTATACGGGGACCTGCACTTCTATGGCTATCAACATACCTGAGAAACAGACAACAACGTGTTGTAACCACAAAAATCGACAAAAACTGTAATGTTGTGGACTATCTATCTGACTCTCGATACAACGTATGTGGCGTTCCTCAAGGGAGTGTGTTAGGCCCTATATTGTTTCTGATATATATCAATGACATTACCAGTATTTTAAATCACAAATGTATCTTATATGCTGATGACATCTCGATTATTGTGACATCAAATAAAACAGGAAATGCAATTAAATATCACGAAGATGAAATAAATAATACTATTGACATGCTAATCGAATACCTAAATATAAATAATTTAAAAATTAATCTTAACAAATCAGTATACGTGCAATTTAACCAATGTTACAATGAAAAGTTTAATTTTGATTTGAATATACCAAAAATAAAAGAAGTCAAGGAGACAATTTTTTTAGGAATAATGTTGGATCAACATATGAGCTGGAAGACTCAAATTGAAAGCGTAACAAATAAAATTAATAAATACGTATATGCTTTAAGGCAAATAAAACTGATCACTAACCGTAAAACTTCCATAATATCGTACCGTGCTTACGTAGAATCTGTATTACGATATGTCCTTATAGTGTGGGGTAATAGTACAGATTGCAATAAAGCATTTATTGCTCAAAAGAAGTGCATTAGGGCTATATGTGGAATTAAACCAGACGAGTCATGTCGACCCTTGTTTAAAAAACTCAATCTGTTACCGTTGCCATCGTTATATGAGGGGTATAGAATCAAATGCAGCTAAGAGCACAACCTTTAAATTCTGACAAATTGAAAAAAACATTCTGTCCATATAAATATTCATATTTTCCTATCTGTTTGAACATTAAACAGTTTATTAAAATGCAATTTTTATTTAACGTAAGTATTATATCAATAGGTTAAGAGATGAGACCGCAATCTAAATAAAATGAATTACATAAGCTGCTTTTGATTCTAATTCATTTTATAAGATGTATTTGTTCCTGACAATTCATCACCTAGCTGTTTTTGATACCAACCGACAATGACATTGACATTTGCTGCGAACCTTAGTGATGTGCTAAAGTATCTTCGTCAATATAGCTCTTTGAATTTTATTATTTTCGACGTTTTAGGGACTTGGACGTTATAAGAAGTTTACACCCTTATTTATACGATCGATGTTTTTTGTCTGTTTGATCATAACATGGATAAATATGATTAAAACACATGTGTATTTTATCAGTTTATTTTATTTTTATAGTAGTAAGTATGCGAAAATTATAAGACCAAGGACCTGTTTAATAATTAGACTTATTTGTGAAAATCAGACAAACAGGTCAGAATTTTTTAAACCACTAATAAAGGCGGTTCTTCGTGAGGTTCACAGGAGAGTTCATCTTCACGATCTTCTTCATTTTCATCTAAAGACTCAGTGGTAAGAATATTCGTATAATATTCAAGGCTAGGCAATGTCTTCCAGTCGTTTCCAAAGTGCTTTTGCAAGAGTTTGTTGACGTCTTCCAGTTTTGCTGATTTCACATTAATGAGACCAGGGTTGATTATTGTAGGATTTATGTCTGAGATGTTCTTATTCTTTTTGCATACATTTTGGAACGTGCTTAGGTCTGCTTTATAATAAAGTTCCCCTCTAATCAAGGCATTACCAAGTCGCTTTGATCGTTTGATTATGAATCTTTTAGAAAGAGTTACTTTGAATGGAAGACTGCCGGGTGCTTTCATTGCGGACTGAACTGCTTTTCGCCAATCGAAAACTTCAATAGTATTTAAATTTGTGACAGTTGCGTGGTTTTTCATTACTTCAGTATACTCTTCAGGGTCTATAACAACTTCCATTTTTCTCAACTCTTTTTCTATGTTGCCAAAAACCCGATCAGCTGGCATAAAAGAATGCCCTGTTACGGGAAAAATAAGTTCTATGATTTTGATATTTGGTTTCGACAACAACCACTTAGATAACATCCCAAGCATTGTCGTATTTTTATTTTGACCCACGCAACCGTCGGCTATTAAGCGGATACGCGTGATATTGGTCAAGTCCGTTTTATTTAAGTGATGAAATACCACCGACGCTATTTCATTTGATCCTTTACAGTGAACGTCTTCTGTCCAAATATAGCAAAACACGTTGTTTTTATTCAAAGGATCCTTTGAGCTACCTTCAACCACAGTTGCATTGTATAAATACAATTGCCTGCTGTAATAACAAATTTGATCTGGAACCTTAGGGAGTGGAAGGTTTTTTTGACAATCAAATGAGAATGTTTTCATGCCTTCCTGTTTTTCCTTGAGAAAAGTATAAAATGCGTTAGCTCGGAGGCGATGGACTCTTTGTTGTATCCTCAGATCGTTTCGCTTTGATTCGTCCTTTTCAATTTTAAATCGCTCAGCAAAATTCAAACAGGTAGAACACACATCGGTACGTGGATTGCCGAAGCCGAGGTTATAATTCTCGTTAAATATTTGACGAAAGTATGACCTTTTTATAGCCGTGTGTGCAGTTTCCGCAATGAACATTTTATACAGCTTGTTTATATTTAGCGTACTTGGCAAATATCGTCTGGCGGAGCTGCTACCACGGCAATAGTGGCTGTCTGAACATTTTAAAGAATTGATGTATGCTTGAATTACATCTTTCTTCCATTCGTATAAATGAGTTTTATGGTTCCCTCCTCGTCTCTCAACAGGCCCAGTTCCATCACGAAAAAAGTTTGCAATGACATACTGTACTCGGTATTTTGTTATGTTCAAACACCGCAAAAACGTATTTTGACAGACAGGAATAAGTTTTTTGTTGGCATAAATATGATATTTTATTGTGAACTCACGTCCTTTTCTTGATGTGTTTACTTTGCGTCGTTTTACAGATAGACCATTGCAACATTTTAAGATAATAGCGTCTTGCGATAATTTGTCAGTGTTTTTATAAAATAATTTATGAAAATGCAATAAGTCCTGCATTTTAAGCATCTTGCACTTCAATCTTTTCTCATGGTTACAGGTGGGTCGCCGTGGCAAATCTTGTGATGAATATCTGAAAGGAGATAGTAAATTGTATTATTTTTAGCACCTATTGTAGAAAATTTATCAAAAAACTACTGTGACGCATTCGTCACGGAAGTTGTTGATACACAGTGTGCGTCCCTATAAAGTGTAGTATATGTGAAAAGGGGGGCTAAAATAACCTAAAATTGTTCGACAGAAAAAAAAAATATTTAAGTATAAAAATAATGAATTAAAATAACTGCAGAATTGAATGAATGCAAATTAAATTACACTGTCATTAAATTAAAAGGAAGATAGAAATTAAAAATAAATTAGATGTTAAAAGTAAAAATATCGTGATGGCTCATATGTAACATGCGGGCCATCACTAAACTTACCGCTCCTTTTTCTTTAGATTACGCTTCCAAGCCTCTGGGTTTTTTCCTTTTTTTCGCGCAGTTTTCGATGTCACAGGAGTAACGTTTACTTCCATTATAATTATGGAACACAATTTTTCTTACTAACTTCAGAAAAACACTCAAATCTTATTTAAAATCAAGTAAATCTGCAGCACTTCTAGTACGACGAACACCATATACGCCATATTAGTTTCTACGCCATCGCCTCGCTGTGATTGGTCGATTCCGATTTGAGCTGTCTTTGATGTTTACATGCCGTTTTTTAGCTAGCTCTGATCCCAATGGAGATTTATAAACTGGTTTTTGTATTATTTTAAGCTAAGTTTGATTCAAAATTATAAGTTGAGTTCATAGACAATTGACAGACGTTTATTTTTGCATTCATAGTTCAGATTTAAAAAAAGATGCAACGAGCTGCTTTTGATTCTATACCCCTCATATATTTATGAGATGTGTCTGTTTGTGTGGCAACATTGTGATCTATTCAAAGTAGCAAAAAGTGTAAACTCACGTAGCCGGAGAGATCCCTATAGGCTTGTGCTGAGTGATATCCCGAAGTCCACTAAATACAATAAGAGTTGCCTTGCTATGTGTGTACGAATTTACAATAAAATACCAATGTATCTTAAAGGACTAAGCACTAAAAAATTTAAAAAAGAATTATATAAATGGCTAAATGAACATAGCTTTTCCCCTCCCCACTCTTCAGAGCACGCCACTGCCACTGCAGGACAATCTCAATATCAAATAATAAAAATGGTCAAACATCAGATAACTAGTCTCTATCATAACATTGGTATTTATACAAGTTTTTAGTGTTTGGTCATTCGTTAGTTGTCGCTGCCGTTTATAGCACACACGCTGTTGGTATAACTAGACAGTTTTTTATTAAGATAAAAAAGCAACATTAGACGCTCCTCGTAGCATTCATTTTTATAATCAGCTCGGCGAACCTTGATCCCTATGACACTGACAGTTATTCCCACGACACAACCTTGTAGTAGCGTCACCGTTATATTATAATCGAATTGGCGGTGTCTAAAAATGATATTTATTAATTTTAGGCAGATATATGCAATTACAATAATATCCCGTTGGAATTATAATAATTATTAACACTTACAAGAAATTATCTCAATCAGACTTTACGTTGACGTCCTGCAAAAGTTACTCCGTTTGGAAGATATCGACTAGTGCGGAAAAGTATCGATAAACAAATATCGAAAATGGAAACGAGTGTACAAAATACATCAATAGAGCACCTACGCTCTTAGTGTCAGATTTATAATCATTTAAGTTGTTTGCGATAATAAAATAAAGGAGATTTAACAAATTTATTGTATATACCTACTCAAATAAAACAAAAGCGGTTTATTTATGATTTTTTAATATACATTAATCTGAATCTGACAATGGTGTCACCGATTGCGTCTCAGACTCGGAATCCGAACTGCAGCTGCTTTCTCCTATGTTTATGATAAACGGCTGGTCTACTATATTGTCGTATCGCACGTCTCGATTCCAATCATCTAAGCATAGCTTTTTCGTCTTTTCGACCACTTTCCTCCAATTGTCCGGAGTCACTTGACTACATGCCTCTTGTAGCAACGTAAGCATTTTATTAGCTGTGAATGGTGGAGTGGTGTTAAGCCTGGCTGCACAACCTGAAACAATAATGGTTTAGATTGAAAATGATGCAAAGTCAAAGAGCGAGATCGGGGTAAGTACATTATAAGTACATAATTTTGTACGTTAAAAGTGTGTAATTGATATAAGCACATGGATAAAAATAAAAATGCAATTTGCTAGTGAAATAAAATAGCTTTAAATAGTACTAGCCGACTAGACAGTCACCAGTGACCTAAATAAAAACATGTTAAAATAAATACAAATCAACCCACCTTTGATCTGCGCCCATATCATTTCGATTGCATTATATTGGCAGTGATAGGGCGGTAGCCGAATCACGGTGTGCCCTTTTGATTTTGCCATCTCATCCAAGAAATATTTCTTCTTTGTTTGCTGTTTATGAAGGTTCAACAATCTAACTAATTCCTTTTTCAGCATTTGAGTATTAGCTGCCACACCATTGTTTTGCAGCCACTCTATTATTTCGCCTTTATTGTTGTTCGCGGTAGGCGCTTTATTAATTTGCACAGAGTGGTATGGGGCGTTGTCCATTAAAATGTAGTGGGGCTCGTTTAAATTGTCTAATAGTTTTGTGAACCATTTCTTGAAATTCTCAAAATTCATCTCTTCGTGATAATCACTTGTTTTCACGGATTTGAAGGCCCACAAGCAGTTAGGTACAAAACCTTTGGCTGTGCCAGCGTGGCAGATAATCAAACGCTGGCCCTTGCCTTCTGGTGCTTTGGTACAGGATTTCTCTGTGTCGTCTGTCCATGTTTTGGAGACTGAGTGATTGGCGTTGAGCCACGTTTCGTCCAGATAAACCACCTTGTCCCAGTTCTCGATGTTTTTTATTTGTCGTAGAAAATCACACCTCATCAATCCAATGTCCTTCCGCTCCATTATCACTTTTCTTTTGTCACACTTCCCATAACGAAATCCACATTTTTTTATAACTTGTCTGAGAGAAGTGAATCCACCTTTAAATAAATCAGCCGATTTCAGCGACGCTAATAATTTTGTGCAAGTCGGCAGTTCACCTCGAAAATAATAGCCGTAAATATGGTTTCGTATCGCTGCCATGTCGAAATCATCGGGGTTAGTTACGGGTCGTGCCCTATTATGTTTTTTCTTCTTTGGAGTTGATAATTTGTTCTCCTCCATCGACGATTCGCCGAACTTCTCCTTTGTAATTCGGGAAACGGTAGCTTTGCCAATTCCCAAAGCATCAGCAACACGGTCGCGTACGTTGTCAAGTGGCAACAAAGGTCCGCCATTTTGTAGTTCGCGAGCAAAATAGTCACGCAAGCGTACAACAAACTGTTTCACTGTTTCACTGTTGAGTACAGTTTTTCTCAGTCTTTTCGGCATTTTGAAACACCAACAAACACAAAACAGCAACAATAACAAAAACAGAAAACAACAATAGTAACAAACAAAGGATTCCGTTGACACAAGAAAACACGTGGCGCATACAAGGCGTTAGCACTCGTACTGGCGTAGCGAACTGACAGTACTAGCGTAGTGACAGATCAGATAGTGTTGCTATAACTAAAATTTTAATTCACATTAAAATTATACAGTCCGACCATGTTACCTCTGCATCGGAATATTGGCAACCCCATATACAAATACACGGATACTTGTAAATATAACAAGCATTATAATTATAGTAATGTAGATTATATTTTAAAAACATGTTTATCGATGTGGCTGAATGCAAGTCACGCCTTTGCCTATAAAAAGTTGCGATATATCGACACGACCCGTCACTAGTATGAACTGTCATAGGGATCAAGGTTCGCCGAGCTGATTAGATTAGATATAGATATAGTGGTTATGCTGCCACTAACAGTCAGCTCGTTAACGTATTGTTGTATTTAGAACTTACTAATTACAAAGTCAAACTTTTTTTAAACTGAAACTACTAATATTTTTCGTAAACTTCGCAGTTAATTTCCTTGTGTTATGAGTGAATTTGCGACGGTTCTATCATGCTGAGTATAATATTATGTGTTTTGTTGTGTTTTGTGATCAATTCTTGGTGGAAGAAGAAGTATGGATCTGGTGGTCCTCCGCAACATCCCGGTGCCCTGCCTATCATTGGAAATGCTCATCAATTTCTTGGAAGTGATATAAGTAAGAAACGCACACTTTAAAAATAAAAATATGCTTGTGATTTTTTTTTAGTCTAACCTATGCTAAATTATCTTGTTTTCTTGTGAATTTAAATCAAAAGAAGGCTATACCCCGAGAGGAAAGACTGTATCAGAGCCTCGTTGTTAATCATCAGGTGTATAGGCTTGCAGGTGAGGTGGACTGGAGTCCCGAAATTCTTCGTGAGTGATGAAACAACTGGCGAGAGTGATCTACTCTCAATCGGCAATCTCACCCTCAGCAATTGATCAAATCAAATCAATCGTTTATTTGCTTCGAATATGGTTACAGAGATTGTATCTTAGAACTAGTAGGTTCTCCTCCACTGGGCGTGCATTGGGAGGTGGACCTAATACTCATTAATACAAAATCATACTCATTCCATGCGAGTCAATATTATCATTAGTATTGAAGTCAGTATCATTAAAATATATTTATTATGTCATAAATATAATACGTAATTTATTATTTGAGGTATTTTGTCATCTTTTTTTACACTGTATACTATATATATTATGTATCGGCATTCTTTACACTGTATTACATTTTACTTATTACATACATATATGTAATCACGCTTTTATCCCCGGAGGATTAGGCAGAGGTGAATCAACGCCCACATTTCACCAATTATAGCCGTCTTCCGGGCAGTATTGTTAACTAAAGCCTTTCATCTGAAACAGAGTCTGGGCTGAATATATCTGTCTAATGTTAAACAGTCCTAACTCTTAGTTGTCTTATACGACACCGCATGGGAAGAAATGGGGTAGCCCAAATTCTACTCTGCCGGGAACCGCGCGGATCATTGTGAATTCGAATAATAGTTTTTTGAATTTTCTTAAGTGTATGTGGCAGGTCTTTACATGTGGCAGGCAATTTTTTTTTATCTTTATTTATTTACAGGACTTTTGTCGTAAGACATGTCAGTCCTATTGTAACAAATTATATTATTTATGTACATTTACCAAACATTTCTACACATCTCATAAACACACCAATACTGTGGAATGAACCTACATTTTCTATTCTTATATTAAAATCTAAAACTAGTTGTTCCCTAGCACTACAATTTCGTTCACACTCCGAGAGCAAATGTAGGACATCGTCTATTGTGCCACATATTAAACAGTTAGGCGAATCGACCACTCTATCATGTGTCCAAATTTCCGTGCAGGCAATTTTAATAATTGCCATACAATATGTAGTACTCTTAAATAATCGTAATCTTATAGACTGATGACCCAAGATTTCGTGCGGTTTTTGCTGTTGGGGTTAGACCCCACTAACGAAATAGAAATACACTAATATTACCTTTATTACAGGAATATGGGAGTTCTTCCAGGAATTGTCGTACTTCAGCCTTAAGAGTGGTGGGGTGTCTGTTGTGTACTTGGGTCCGTTGCATCGCATATACAGTAAGTACCGCATTACTATTGTAACACACAAAAGTAATCCTTATAGTTAAGTAACGTTCCCGTAAGGTAAGTTAAATTCCCGAGCTAATGATTTTTAACTGAATCGGCCCCTGAAAAAATAAATAGAAACATTGAAAAAATTTTAAAGCATTTAGTATGCTAACTATTCGAATCCCGCCTGAACCGATTCAAGCTTAATCAAATACAATATTCCTCTTGACCATTTAAAGCTCTTCTTTTATTTGCTCATTACCTCTTTGGAGGTACACCTTGGAGGACAGTACATCCTATGATGTTGTATGGTACACTAACATGTCCACAACATATTGTGTGAAAAGCATATTAAGTTTATACCGTACTAGTTTTTACAAATATTCACTTGCCACTATTAAAATAATGTCATCGTTAACACCAGGCACTTCGCACTCGCGCTGCCGACCCTGTAAGCATAAAGAGTTTCTGTGCCGTCAGTGTACAAGACAAAGCATGATAAGCCTTTAGTCTTCCCACTGACAGCACAAAAACACTCCAGTTAACTCTGGCTACTCTATTCACCGCCGGGAACACGACGCTAGGTTACAGAATTGTTAATTAACAATTCTGTAACCTTAACTTATGTTATATATAACCTGTAAGTTATGTATTTATGAGAAGATTAAACACACTAAACAATTGTTTAGTGTGTTTAATCTTCTCATAAATACATAACTTGATTAGTGATGCATGCTATATTCACCTGTAATTAGTTAGGTAAGGTAAGCATCAAGCATGTGAAATTTCTATGAATTGTATTACTGTATACAACAGCTGGTAAATCGAATAAATTAAATTAAGTAGTAAATTCTGTAGGGCTGAGGTGGTCCATCCGGACTGCTGAATAGTCTGGAATAACATATCGGCTACTTTTTATCACGGGAATAGGTTCCCATGGGTAGCGGGAACGGGGTTATAATTTCACGCGGGTATCGGCTGGAAAGGGAATGTCAAAAATGATACTTGAACCAGGGACCAATTCTTTATTCTTTGCAGAAGGAATTAGCATACTAATTGTTTAAAACCGTCATTAAATTATCGAAGTTTCAAATTATTAATGAAAAAGCCAGTATTTGACTGGACTGGCAAATCGAACCTGTACACCGAGGGCATAGATTAATAAATAGTTACTATGTACTAGTCTTTTTTTTATACCACTTAGGTGGCAGACAAGCACACAGCCCACCTGATAGAAAGTGGTTACCGTGGCCTATGGACGTTTGTAACACCAGAGGAGTTACAGTCGCGCTGCCAACCCTGTAAGTACAGAGTTTCTGTGCCGTCAGTATAGAAGAAAAAACAAGACAAGCCTTTAGTCTTCCTACTGACAGCACAAATTCTCCAGTGAGCGCTGGCTGCCCTACTCACCGCTGGGAACGCAACACGAAGTTATTATAGCCACGGTATTCTGTAGGGCGGAGGTACTTCCCCAGTCGGACTGGTCAATTGGGCGGAAATACCGCCGTGTCCTACCACCTAAAAAATCTCTCTCTTCTTGATCTCTTCTCGTCTTGATGGACAGACAGACAGACAGACGGACGGACGAACGGACAACTAAGTGATACTATAAAGGGTTCCGTTTCTTTCTTTTTGAAATACAGAACCCTAAAAATAATAAAATAAATTTCAAAATGTTTATGTATCTTTTTTCAGTTTTAACAGACCCAGATGACTGCCTGACCATATCCAATGCTTGCCTGGATAAACCATTTTTCTACGATGTTGTCAAGGAGTGGACTAGCAAGGGTCTAATTAGTGCCGATGGTGAGTAATACTACCAAAGCATCTTTATGTAACTAAAAATATAAGTCATGATTAATATAGGAATCTTCAGCATCAAACTTGCATTAGTCCCGGTCGCAAAGAGGCAAAGAGGCAAAGAGAACGACTGCCATCTGACCGTCAGTCTGAGTTGTAGTTAGTGGCCAACAACCAACAGAATTATTCACGTCACTCTAGTAGTATTTCATTCTTTATTGTAGGTACACAAGAAAATAATGAATCAACAGGCAATCATAAATACATCTTGGTGTACCAAGGCGAGCTTAACTCAATATCGTGTTTTCTCCCAGCAAACCTTTCGGGGATTAAAAGTGCAAAAAAATTATAAAAAAGCAAGTGTACAAAACAGCAGAGAATATACATATAATACAGAAATACTAAGAATAAAAATATCATACATATGTAATGTCTGCTGTACGTATTGTATATGTATGTATTGCTGTATGTATTATAGTCCTGTCTTGACTTAACTTGACAATCGAGATTGACTTTTAACATGCTTTCCGATGTAAAGAAGCACTAAGCGGTCACCCATCTTAACAAAGTAACTGTACCTTTAACAAAATCATCGTCACGCCCGCGTGGGCACTACAGGTTGCATCTAAATTTGCACCTTGAATTTAGATCCCGAGAATTTGAACTGCTCCACAACTTTTCCTTTTCATTCGACTTGCTTTATCTTATTCTTTTAAGTGCTACTATTATCTAATCTCTCCCCGTAACGTGGATGGGGAGGGGTCCCCCATTCACGTCACAGATAGAATGACTATCTTTTATAAAAACAACATCATATTGATTTTATTTGCTACAACACTTTTCAGTGTCAACATGGAAGCCTGATCGAAAACTCCTCAACCCAATGTTCAGCCAGCAAAAGATGAATGAATATCTGGAAATATTCAATAATCAAGCGAGACGACTGGTGGAGAAGATGTCTGTTGAATTAGGCAATGGAAAATTTGATTCCCGCAAGTATTTTATGGTTTATGCACAGGAGTCCATTTGCCGTAAGTTTAATCTTTATCTAAGTCAGATAGGCATTATGTTAAAAAACATTGGTATACAAATAACGTGAGAACTAACAAAGATAAATGGGTACTTTATAAGAAAACATAAGATATTAAACTAACCATCAACAAGAATTTTAACATTAAATTTTAATTTTCAGAAATCATGTTAGGTTTATATGGTGAACAGTTTGTAGATAAGATTAAGGATTATGGTGAAGCTGTAGAAAATTTGCTCGAAGTTTTCATTGCAAAAGCTCAAAAGTTATGGTTACATATACCTTTCATCTATGAGAGAAGCAGTTATAAAAAAAAGCTGGATAAATCGCTTAAAGTGACTTCTGCAATCATTAATGAGGTAAAATAAATTGTAATTAGATATTTATTTATATTGTTGGGTTAGATACCCAATCGTTCTCAAGGTTATGGGTGATTGGCCTTGGCCAGTAAAAACACTGGATAAAAGTTAAACTGGTTTACTGAATTACTTAAGGCTCTAGTTACAATGCGTGTCCTGCCCGCTGCCCGTATCGTACGCGACTGCCGACACGGCGGTCGGCGCGACCGGGCACCTACTCAAATGCTTGTCAGCATTTCTGTGTTCCCACAGTACTCCCCCCTTTACAAAAAATGTGAGTCCCAAAAACGAGAGAATTTTTTTTATACATTACAAAAGTTTCATCACAATCGGTACATCATTACAACAATATTCTTTAGGTTCGTATCGCTATGTTCATTGTACAGTTCTGCTGACTTGCGCTATCGGACACCGTCTCTGTTTACATAGCGCGTCCGGTAGCGCAATATTGCGCGCTGTTATCGCGCTCATTTAAAACTAACTTACAACTATGTAACAGACTTGCCATCCGCAGGGACCTGTTACCTATGTCTAAACTTATTCTATCCACATTCATACCGAACTAATGGTAGCTGCCGTGATGACCCGCTCTGCTATAATTAATTACATCCCTGGGGGACCCTCAGCGTCCATCACGACAGCGCCTGTAACTCCTTCCATCCATCACTACGCTTATACCTCACGCTCGTATACTTAGTTTATCGTGGCGGGCCGCAGGCTCGCTGTTTACATATTAGCGCTTGATTTTATTACACTGTTTTACACTGTGGACCTTACATGGTTTTCTAATAGACACAGGACGCCGGTGGTATTTGAACATTCACATTTGGTTTCTTCACTTTCTGCTGCTCAACGATAGATACTGTGTGGTTGGTTAATTTACGCTTCACGTGTTTTCCACATTTCTTGCTCAAACCGAATACGCCCACGCCTATGATTACCGCTACGATTATACATATGAGTATGCCATAAGTTTCGACCTTCCTTTCTAACTCGGCCCGGGCGGAGTTATCTGAACCCGACTGTGCAATTATTACTTGCTCGTTCTTAGCCTGTCGATTTCCCATGTTTATGAAAATAGCCATGCGACTATATTGCAATTTACTTAAAATGTCTACAGAATCCGCAATTATATACTGATTTACCGCTGACTATCTATTTTACTAATCTGGTTCATATACAGGCTGTTGTTTTTATTACAAATTAAATCTGACCGTTGGACGAACGATTCTACCACTGCGAGTGGTCTTTAATGCCGGTCTCAGTGCGGGTGTGTCACTGTCTGTGTTTGCCGTCGGCGGAGTCGACGTTGGTGAGTTTTGGTCTACTACTGTGTCGCTGCTACCAGAAATCTGCGGTTCTTCCAATGTATATGCTGGCTTTAATCTATCAATCGAAATGTTACTTTGCCTATTACCAAGTTGTATCTTAAAAACTTTATCACGCCTGCTTATGACGCGGTATGGGCCATCATAAGCAGGTGTTAACGGCTTCCTCACTGTGTCATCCCTGACGAATACGTGTGAACATGTACTTAAGTCTTTGTGAATGAATATTTTCCTATCGCTAGTGTGACCTTGTCCGCGTATGTGTGGTGGTTTAAGTGCGCGGGTATGCTCGACTCGCTGTAAAAATCACCAGGTAACCGTAACGCCTGTCCTAATACTAACTCTGCTGCGCTAATTCCTGTTTCCGTTCGCATTGCTGCTCGAATTCCGAACAGAACCGTTGGTAACTCATCATCCCAGGATGCTTTCCCTGTTAATCTACATGTTAGTGCCGCTTTCAATTGTCGGTGGTGCCTTTCTACCTTTCCATTGCTGCACGGGTGGTAGGGAGTGGTTCTGATCTTGCGTACCCCTAACATTTTGAGTAAGCTACTGAATACGTCACTTTCAAATTGTCTCCCTTGGTCACTAGTGAGTCGTGTGGGACTGCCAAACCTGCAGATCCACGTCTCGTAAATCGCTTTCGCTACTGTCTCAGCCGTAATATCCGCGGTTGGTACGGCCTCTGGCCAATTCGTAAATCTATCTATTATTGTTACACAGTACCTGTTACCCCGTTGTGTTGTACTTAGGGGCCCAACGATGTCGACGTGCTCGTGCTCGAACCGCTCACTCGGCGCGAATTCTCCCACACCTGAAATTACATGACGATGCACTTTACTTTTTTGACACTGTATGCAGCTCTTAGCCCATTTTCTAACATCTCGGTTCATTTCCGGCCAGAAATACCTAGAGGCAACCATCTTTAATGTAGTTCTAATGCCCGGGTGGCTCAAGTTATGTACCGCGTCAAAAATAGTCTTCCTAAATTGTTTGGGTATGTACGGCCTTATCTTGCCTGTCGATACCTCACAGTATACCATTGTATTACTGTCGGGCACATGCATCTGTGTGAGCTGTATGTGCGATTCATTTTTTTTTCTCAGCCAGTCGGTAATCTGCGAGTCTCTTTCCTGCTGGGTGGCCAATTCTTGGTAATTGACCACCGTAGGGCAAACTATGGACTCGACGCGCGATAAGGCGTCCGCTACAACATTGTCATTTCCGCTGACGTGCTGAATGTCGCTTGTATACTCGCTTATATACATTAACTGACGGATGCGTCTAGGCGTTTCTTTTTCGGAATTTACCTTTGTTAATGCGTGAATAAGGGGCTTGTGATCTGTGTACACTGTTAACTGCCTACCTTCTACCATGTTCCTAAAATGCACTATAGACATGTAGATGGCTAACAATTCCCTATCATATGTGCTATACTTTTGCTGTGTGTCTGACAGCTTCTTGGAAAAATACCCTAGCGGTTGCCAGTTCCCTTTTAATCTCTGTTGTAGCACGGCACCTACGCATGTGTCCGATGCGTCAGTCATCAGCGCTAACGGTACCTGAGGGGCTGGATGAGCGAGTGTAGCGGCGCTTTGTAGGCTGACCTTACATTGCTCGAACGCTGCCTCTGCCTCCGCGTCCCATGCTATCAACGTTTTATCCTTTTTTTTTGAATTCAACAAAAACTTATTTAAATGCGCGTGATGACTCGCAGCCTTGGGTAAATGCGCCTTATAAAAATTTACCATGCCTAAGAATCGCCGGAGGTCCTCAACCGTTTCCGGTTTCTTATAGTCTGCAACCGCCCTTACCTTATCGGGTAACGGGCTTATGCCTTCGCTTGTAACTGTGTGACCTAGAAACTCCACTGAACTTTGGCCGAATCGACACTTGGCCACATTTATCGTAATGCCTAATTCGCGGAATCGCTGAAATACAATACGTACGTGTTCTTTGTTTATTGCATCATTTTCTGATGCAATAATTATGTCGTCTATGTAGCAAAACAGCGAGCTTTGTGCGTTTTGCTTGCCTTGTGGCATCGAAAAGGACTCTAGCCCTTTTAGTACTGTGTGGTCCATGAATTTTTGAAAACTTTGCGAACTTGAGCGGAGGCCGAAACACATGCGGGGAAACTGAAACAGCCCGAAAGGCGTGATGATAGCCGTCTTCTCAACGTCCTCGGGAGCTATCCTGATGAAGTGATAGGCTCTATTGATGTCTATCGTTGTGAACACTTTTTTTCCGTCCAAACCATATGTAAAATCATGCAACCTAGGCACCGGGTATCTGTCCGGTTTCGTTATTGCATTGAGCCGTCTGTCTGCCGTCCTTCTTCGGAACGACATGTAACGGGCTGGCCCACTGACTACTGGACGGCTCGCAAATCCCCATATCTTGCATAATACGGAATTCTTCTCTCACCTGTTTATATTTGTCCGGCGGCAACGGCCTCGCTCGGGCATGAACCGGCGGTCCGGTTGTCTCGATGTGGTGGTAGACATCGCTCTCTGGTGCATTCTTGAAATTGACCGGCTTGGTGATCTCTGGGAACTGTTCTAATAGGTCCCTATACGGGTTATCAGCCTGAATAGTTACTATAGACGGTTCGTTATGCCTACTAATGGTGCATACCGCGTGCAACGTTGTTACCTGGTCTACCAACCTCTTGTTGTGTAAGTCTACAACTAACCTATGCGTCTTAAGGAAATCAGCGCCTAGTATAGGTTTACTGACGTCGCAGATGACGAAAGGCCACTTAAAATTACGTCTTAACCCTAATGAAAGTTCTAACGTGATTACTCCGTACGTTTTGATTTCCGTGCCGTTCGCGGCGTACAGCGTATACTCTCCTTTATTATAGCTACCTTTATAACCTGCATCCTTAAACATGGACACGGGAACTACTGACACGTTTGCGCCAGTGTCTACTAGAAACGACATGTTGTTCTTAGGGTCTCTAACACATAACCGGTGATTGTCACATAACTCGGCACACTCACTCACCGCACTAGATTGCGCCGTTAGCCGTTTCCCTGCTTCTTCCAGTTGCATGGCTCCTCGCACTGTTTCGCGGTTCCTCCGAACCGGAAATGGTACCTGCATAGCCAATCGCTGCTCTGCGGCGTTCGCCTTGGCCCTCGAGATCTCGATCTAGATGCGTTTTTGGTCGGGGGCCATCTCGAGCTGTAATTTCTCCTCTGCTGCTCTCTTCCTCGTAGCTCACTTACCTCCCCGCGGAGCGTTTGCACCTCCAGGGAAAGGCTCCTCAACGTGGTCAACAATTCCGTGACGGGCTCCTCTTTGGCGGGGGCCAATCTCGCTTCTGCTATCTCTCCGCTCTGCAGGTTGTCCATGATCCTGTCAGCCATGTCTGCCATCTGCTCCAACTTTAGCTCTGTGCTGTTCCCTGCTAATATTGCTCGTACCCAGCCGGGTAGCCTGGTCAGCCACAGGTTTTTTACTGTGTCGCCAGCTGTCCCCGAGTTCCGCGCCAACTCGTTCATCTTGGCGAGCAGCTGGGACGGTCTCTGCTGGCCCAGGTCCATATCCTTCACTAACCTATTGAACTGCGACTCCGCGCTCTCTTGGAACGCTTTCAGCAGTCTGGCTTTAAGCGCAGTGTATGGTTTCTCCGGCACGTTTTCTAACATGTCTGCGATGTGGCAGAGCTCTTCTCTTGCTAACTTAGCTATGACTAATTCATACTTCACCTTTTCGCTCTGGTGCTGGGGGTCTACCACCGCTTCAAACTGCGCGAACCACATTCTGGGCATGTCCCTCCAAAATGGTGGTATTCTATTGTGCAGGCTGATCGCCGCCAGGCCCTGTACGGCGGCCTGCGGTGTTGGAGGCGGTGGTGGCGCTGTCATGATGCTATTTTGCTACACTTCACAATATGTCTATCACGAAAATGTACTATTTTTATAATGTACGCGTGTACGGCAAAACGTGGTGGCGGCGTGAGTCGGTGGGCACGTGGGCAAGTCGGGGTCACCACTGTTGGGTTAGATACCCAATCGTTCTCAAGGTTATGGGTGATTGGCCTTGGCCAGTAAAAACACTGGATAAAAGTTAAACTGGTTTACTGAATTACTTAAGGCTCTAGTTACAATGCGTGTCCTGCCCGCTGCCCGTATCGTACGCGACTGCCGACACGGCGGTCGGCGCGACCGGGCACCTACTCAAATGCTTGTCAGCATTTCTGTGTTCCCACAATATATTACTTAACAATGATTTTAGCATAGGCTATTATTGAATTAAGAATATTAAAAAAAAATCTTTATTTCCTAGAATACGGTTGGTTACAGGTGTTGGGGTGATTTAGGATATACAGCATATTCTGCCATTTGTGGAGTGCAAATATTAAATTTGCATGTCACATGTGGCAGATTAATATTAATATTTTACAATAAATAAAGAAAAAGTGCGAAAATTCTCATTAAAATCCTCTCCTCTTCTTCCACTGGCCAGTGTCCCTTCAATAAACATAGTTTCGGGCGTTTTTTGTTTTTTATTGGTTCTGTAAGCTTAAGATGTCGGTAATATTGCTTAAGAGAATGTGGTTGGACTCAATGATGTCCAATTTTCTTACAACACACGTAAAACTAAGGGTTAACGTTTACAGTATTAAAAAGTCTGACAGTTTCAGATTAGTATAGCTCCAATGGAAGTCTTGCTTTCATGGTTATTACTGTGTATGAAAGAAAACATTGCTTTTTCGATTTTTAAACCTTCGACAACAACACTATCAAAATGTTAAAGGTTTGATTAACAATCCAAATGTAGCATTGGATTCGCGAGAAGTAAATTAATGACGATATTTGTAATTATACTATCTATTTTTTTTTTCAGTTAATCCAAAACAAAAAAGAGGAACTAAAGAAAAATAAAGACGAAAAGAATATAACCGCGACAAGTAAGTATGTGATCCTATCGCATGATAATCTAGACTACATTAGATGTCTATCGTGAGACTGATTAGATGTTTGAGTCCTATCGTTGTGTGTTATGGCAAGGAAATATTTGAGAAATAAAGAAAATAATAAAGTGCGTGAAAAAGAATGTAGTAAAGAAGGGAATAACTAAGAAAATGATACCCCAAATATTTGGGACAAGGGACAAGATGATAAATGTTAGAGGTTTTCTTGGTCTCTAAAGGTGCACTATCCCTTGAGATCTGGAAAGCCACTAACATCCGAGAATTTAAAGAAGCACCGGCAGTAAAGTTAAATACATTTTTGCCTGTTACCTTTGCTGGTGCGGCCGCGTTCTGTAGTGACCATTGGGTCAAGTTGGTAACAAATATCTGACCACGTCTGAGGACGTCTGACCAAGAAGTGCTGGCATGACGTCATAATACTACCATGGATAACCAAGACCGTGCGAAGTGGAGTAATAAAAGCCGGAAAGTGGACCCCGGACTCCGAGTAAAAGTCCACAGATGCGAGCAAAACTTACGCTAAGATGATGATGACAATAAACGCCGGGAACAATAAAGACCGGGACTGAGGCTATAATGATGAAAACTGAACAATGCGTTTTATTTCCATGTAAAACAGCACCGGTGTTTGAAATGATGCTAAATATACAAGAGACACAAGGTATTTTCACGGACAACGATATCAGAGAACATTTAGAGACCCTGATCTTCACTGGATTTGATAGTACTATGGAATCTTTGACGTTTGCTATGAAGTTAATTGGATCGAATCCACGTGTTCAACAGCGTCTTTATGAAGAGTAAGTTTTTATTTTTAAATACGAATTTAGTTCTGCGCTGTGACTAGTTGCTTAATAACGGCACCTCAATTTTAAAAGACATTTATATATTTGTGGGTTATTTGCATTAACTCTATAATAATTGTTGTAATAACAAAAAATCTCTTTCATCCATTAGCAATTAGGTAGTTACATTTATTTTTCTATGCTCAGTGAAAGAATCTCACAATAAACATACATTGGTTATTTGTAAAATTTCTTTATGTTATCATAAACACATAAATTCTATCTTGATTCTTTGTTGCAAATAAACAGTACAGAGTACATACACAAAATAAAAATTATGAATGAAGGGATGTGAAGTGTACCTACACTTCAAATCCTTTCATTACTTAAACTGCTTCTCTGCTACACAACGGTTTGCTGGGAGAGAACTCATATTGAGTTACGCTCGCCTTTGTACATATTTCTTGTATTTTTTATGTATTTTCTCTGTACTGTTTTTTTTTATAACACTTTGGTGGCAGACAAGCGCACG
Organism: Eilema griseolum; assembly: GCA_963662185.1. Taxonomy (NCBI): domain Eukaryota; kingdom Metazoa; phylum Arthropoda; class Insecta; order Lepidoptera; family Erebidae; genus Eilema; species Eilema griseolum. The sequence continues at coordinate 12,836,162 of OY759252.1, forward strand.
GCCCACCTGATGGAAAGTGGTTACTGTGGTCTATGGACGTATGTAACACCAGAGAGGCCACACTCACGCTGCCGTCCCTGTAAGCACAGAGTTTCTGTGCCGTCAGTGTAGAGGACAAAGCAGGACAAGCCTTTAGTCATTCCACTGACAGCACAAATTCTCCAGTGAGCTCTGGCTCTGGTAGGTATAACCGCGGTATTCTGTAGGGCGGAGGTACTTTCCCAGTCGAACTGCTCAATTCTCCTATGTCCTACCTCTTATAAAGTGTTAGTGTACAATAAAGAATTAAGAAAGAATTGTTATATTTATTATAAGGTTCCATAGTTGCCATCCGTATTTATTATTTATGTAACTATTCGGGAAACCCACAGCTAATAATAATAAGTGTTAAAAAGTTTGGCGTTAGTACTTTTTGAAGATTACATATTTTCGCGAAATTTGTTAACTTTCTTCCGTACTTATTTAGGTCAGCTTGTAGTTTTTTTTTAAGATCCCTCTTTTTATTTACTTGAATATTTGTAAAATAACTTTTGGCTACCTTTCACCTAGACGAGTCATTGTCAGATAGTTCTTACAATGGTAAAGGCTAATATAGCCAATATTCGATTCGATATCAAAAATTAAAGGCATGCTTTTAATAATTTACTTGCAATGAAGAAATTCAGTTTTTAACCTGACAAATCTGATCTGATATTCAACACTCCAGACACCAGTTATGTATAATTAAAAACACATCCTTTACTTTACCTGACTACCTTAGCCTCGCGCAAAAATACATCTTTTAAAATAATGTAAATTTTTAAATTAAAATTTCACAATTAATGCACGATTTAACTGATTTCGCCATTGCTGGTAATTGTGACAATGGGGTAGAAATACTCTGAAGTAAAGTAATAACTAGTAGAAGTACTGTCTCCGCCCTACAGAATACCGTGGCTATAATAACTTTGTCTTGTGTTCGCAGCGGTAAGTAGAGCCAGAGCTCACTGGAGAATTTGAGCTGTCAGTGGGAGGACTAAAGGCATGTCCTGCTTTGTCTTCTACACTGACGGCACAGAAACTCTGTACTTACAGGGTTGGCAGCGCAACTGTGACTCCTCTGGAGTTACAAACATCCATAGACCACGGTAACCACTTTCCATCAGGTGGGCCATGTGCTTGTCTGCCACTTAAGTGGTATAAAAAAAAATGTATTTCTAATTCATATTTGTACAGGATTCAGTTCTTTGTGTTTAATAAAGCACAAAGGAGGTCTTTGTGTTTTAATAAATAAACTGACAAATCAATAATGTTCTTTTGTTTTTAATCACATGCAAGATTACAAGAAGTTCTTGGTGACACCAGCGTCGATGTGAATCGATACGATCTAACTCAGCTCGTATACTTGGATGCTGTTACAAAAGAAACAATGAGAATGTCTAACACAGTACCTATGGTTGCTAGGAAGTTACTCAAAGATGTTAAATTAAGTATGCTTTTCTTTGAATTATTAAACTTATTACAAGACAAAAATACAAACACTTGCACTTGATAATACACTGCAATGTTCGACCTCCGTGGCGTAGCGGTAGAGCATTCGACTACTATGCAGGGGGCGCGGGTTCGATTCCCGTTCAGTGCAAATATTTGTATGCATGAATATTTGTCTAAAGGACATTGTCCAACTTGTATGAGCACTTGGCCTGGTATGGACAGATAATAATTGGCCAAATATGATACAGGTTTGGTAGTTCATACTAGTAAGAAATAAAATAACATCATATGGTTGTATCAGAATTCATCATTTATATTATTTATTGACCATAGTATTTCGTCAATTTTTGTTAAAAGATTAGTTGTATTCATCATTTCTTTATTATTCAGTCATAAGTTATTAAAACATCCTGGGAATTGGGCAGGTGGGTTTACCCTAGGGACCTATTTAAGTTGGTATGTACCACACGCCAATAATGTTAACTCTAAAAACAGAATCGGCTTTCGCAAGAAATTGAAAAATGTAGGTATTCACGAGTCAAAATGACAAGCGAATGACATTTTATAAGATTTCTTTCCAATTGCCATATAAAAACACAAGCTCAATCGATTAAACATAAATTCGTTTTTGAATCGAGTTAAAAAGTTTTCGTTTCATTATTATAAAAACAATGTTTGATCAAAGACGAGACGACACCATTTTGTTTTGAGTTGTGAATCTTTTTTTAAACCATATTAATATATTATTATTCTTTACTACTTTCTCGTATCTATACAATAAAAATAAATAAATATAATACCACTTTACAATTATGTAAATTGTAAAGTGGTAAGTATTATATTTATTTATTTTTATTGTATTTACATACACTATTTAGTGTTTAGGTTGACTGATAGAGAATGCTTGTTGAATTAAGTCCGCTTATGTACCTACTTGTGCATGAAGTCTAATAAATAAATAAATGAGCTCATAATTAACCGAATATAATACATAATTACTTACATATATTTTTACGTTTTCGTCATCGTTCTTATAATCTTACGTTTGATCGTTGAGTAGAACCGATTTCCACGCGGGCTTAACCGCAAGCGTCACAGTCAACGCGTACTCAATATCATTTAGTTTATGTATCTTTTTTAAAAGTATCAAGTAGTCAATCTATCAATTCTCTATCAATTCCTTATCAAACTCCGGTATCCCATACATTACTCTTTATCGATATATTCATAAGTCTTAAATAAAAATCGATTTCGATCTTTATTATAACTGGCAACATTTTATTATTAAGCAAAAGAGAAAGATGTATACCCATGTTAGGAGAATGTATATTTTAATGAACTAATTGATTAAATACTAATTATTTAAAGATATTTGTTGATACTTCAAGAAATCATGATTAGATCGGTAAAAATTAAACATGATTATTGATCAATAGCTACATTTGCGTACGTCGTGTCCATGAGAGGCCAGTTTTGGACAATGCCCTTTGTATAAATGTATATTTGCATTAGTCTGGGTGTTTCTATGTATAATATGTATATATTTACAAAAAAAACGTATCTAAGTATGTTTATCCTCATTCTAGATCCCATAACACAAGCTAGTTAAGCTATGCTTACCATGGGTCTAGATAGCGTTGTGTAGAATGTCGTGGAATTTTATTATTATTATTATTTATTAATGTTTACTCATCTCATGAAAACTGTTTACTTTTTTCAGAAAACTACACTCTCCAAGCGGGTAGCATAGCATCGATATCCGTTTTTGGCATTCATCGCCATTCCATATGGGGACCTGATGTTAATGACTTCAGACCAGAACGGTGGTTAGAGCCTTCCCTACCTGCGAATCATAACTCCAATTTATTCGCTGCATTCAGTCTGGGAAAGAGGAATTGCATTGGTAAGGAAATTTCTTGAAAACATTAACTGTAAATTACAGGTGCTTCCGCCTTACGCCAAGCTAAGCATCCCCCCCATCAGTAGGGCAAAGGGCAGAGGCAAAGGAAAAATATGCCCCAAATATTCATGTTTTTCTGTTGGAACAAAGTATACCCGTATATATTCTTAATGCACTCGTCCCCACTACGGTTGCTAATTTTGCATTTGGAGAATTGTTTATAAAATGAAAGTAAAATGGTGTGACCTATTTTAACAAATATTATCCAAATGGATTCTTTAAACATTTAATTTTTTTTTTATATAGAACACGTCAATTAGACTTCGCCTTGCCTGATGGTAAGCTGAAGACAAAGTCTCAGAAAAGAGGGTCACCATTACTTACACATACCGTGTGACAATGGTGACACTCAGCTTGACGACCTCATCATATGCTTTTTCACGCCCCGCTTAAAGGACCCGGGACTGTAGGAAGAAGGAAACACGTGAGCTGGTAATGAATTCCAGGCCTTAATGGTGCGACAGAGGAAAGAGTCTCCGTCCATTTTAATCCATTTTAAATATTCCATTTTTAAAACATTATATTTGCTTCTACTTCGCTCAGTAGAGCAAAGTAGAAGAAGTACCCCATAAAACTATCAAGAAACTTATGTTATAAACTTATGTTGAATTTTATAATAATCATGATACTTTTGAACGTTTTTGACAACAATTTAGGATTTTCGTTAGACTGCCTTACAAAATCAGCTTTCTGTGAAAAGTCTCTTATTAATGAATATTCTTTGCAGGAAAATTGTTCGCCATCTATTCATTCAAGACGATTTTGGTGCATCTTATCAGAAATTACCATATCTTGGTAGATGAGTCAAAAATGACGGTCAGGTATGCAGTCGCCATAAGATCCGTCACCGGGCATGAAATCCGTTTGGAAAGAAGATAATTAAAGCATTCACGCTATTGATATACAATCATATAAAAGCAGATTAAAAAGTTACACGAAAAATTGTATTTTCTAATTACGATAATAAGCTGTTAAAGTAATTAGAAAATAACATTCTTAGTACAGTTATGTGGATTTTTTCCGTAAGTATATAACTTATAATTAGAATAATATATTTCACAATATAAAAGGGAATATCGGTAAATAAAACTATAATATTGAGTACATACACTTTTTATTAACATTTTATTGATCGAGCGAGTGGCTTCACTCGCTCGATCAGTAAAATTTCGAGTTTCGACAAGATGGCCCCTTTTGTTTTTATCCGAATCTATTTCTGTTTTTGAGATCCTGTCTAGAAGACGCAATCCTTAAGCGATTTTCACTAAACTTGACACACATGTTATTGGCTTTAAAACACAACTTTAGTCGAAATTTGGTGTGAGGGTAAATAGGAAAGGAAAGGGAGAAGTTTTCTATCGAGTTATTTATGAACAGATCTGGATGATTTTTGGCTGAAACATCAAGGACATGATTCCTCACAGGTTGTTGTCATGTTCATCAGGCCTCATAACATTGAACGTTGTATTAAAAAATATATGAGAAAAAGGGAACGGATGGTCATTATTGTATATTGAAACATCCAAAATAAGAAGATTGTGTCGCTTATCTTAAGAATACCAAATTTCATTACGAATATCAGAAAAATATTGTAAAGGATGATCACGAGATTTACTGTTTACAGAACTACTAGTTACTATCTAAAATGTCTCAAACAACTTCGTTTATGTACATGTCACTAGATATCGGAGGTCAAAAATCTTAATCATTAGTTTTTTCTTTCTAAGATATTTTTAAGAAAACAATCGCAGATTATGCTGTATCAACAGCTTTTCATCAATTTTCATAAAACATCAATTGTTTTTACACGAGAAACGAAATAATTTTATCTTTGACCTTAGTTAACTTGTGACATCTGCACAAGATCATAATATAACACCAAACATGTCATCATCATCCAGACTCCCACAGGGAAGTGAACTGGCTCCTGCTTTATTTAACCTTTATACAAAAGACAAACCAAAAACACCTGGCACTCAGCGTTTTGTCTATGCGAATGACTTTACGCTTAACTACTCAGGTATATAAGTTCAACAAAGGCTCTAAAGTATCGCTCACAGCCGTGCTAAATGTATTTCATTTTATTAATATTTAGAAGTCACTCCCGTCTTACTCCCCGACCTGAGAGCAGTATAAGCCTGATCCTTCAATCAGCAAGTATAGCGGCGTGCAGGTGAAATTAACCAAAATTAAATATAAACCAAAGCAGTAATTGCTGCTGTGGTGCTCTACATTTACGCAACAAATGCCTTTGAATATCACTAGTCAAAAAACATTTTTCTTGGCAATTTTCTGTGTGGGCAGCAAATAATGATACTTAGGTGTAGGGCCGCCCTAAAAGGTTAAATCCCACTTATGAGTTCTGCTAAAGTTGGTATACAGGCGCTCCGGTCGATAACTTTAAGCAGTACTAAGAGTAGAGTAAACTGAAAACGTTTAACTTGTAAAGAGACAGCTTTTGATCCGCAATTAGGTACAACATTTTGCACGTTGACTGTCTTCATTTGCTTTATTGTTTACAACCATTTATCACTACAAGTGTAGAACGAGTTTTATTAATTTCTTTACATTGAAATAACGTCATAGCTAGGAGGATGATGGCTCTACCTATCTTGGAGGGAGAAATGTTAAAGGTTAAAGAAGGAAATAGGTATGTATCTGTGTTCCGTCCCCTTTCAAAAAAAACAGTATGAATACCTGTTATACAAATCTCTGGTTTTGCATACGTCCATAGGCCATGGTAACCGCTTCCCATCAGGTGGGCCGTGTGCTTGTCTGTTAACTAAGTGGTATAAAAAAAGGTTGTCAAGTACGAATTCAATGAAACTATTGCATATTTTTAAATGACTAAAGTGACGGTAACTTCACAATCAAAATAAATAATTACAAGAGAAACAAAGAAGGGAGAACAATATTTATTATAGCTTGTCATCCTACATTCACAAGGGTCGTAGAATAATGTTATAGAGTAAATATATCGTAGATGCAACACACTGCCAGTAGTAAATATCTAGGCGTGCCTACAAGTATACAACGAAACGATGAGACAGAATATATCATGCTTAAAGATGCCCGTTTGACTTGTCTATTGAAGGTGTATGCGTCTTAGTTTTGTTAAGTACCTATGGACATATTGCTCTATGGCGATCTGTACTATGTTGGACATCGTGGGTTTAATTCCCACTCATTATTAAAATTTCTATGTACCTATAAAATGTTTTTCTGGGCAGAATGACGTCTGCCGAGACCGCTAATTTGAGACTAATTGTAGTTAAATTGCAGTTCAATGATAAAAAAGAGTCTCCTTCAATAAGCTTCAATGACAATAAACAACAATTTTATATTAGTTATTAGCACGTTTTATCACGGATCTCTACTTTATAACGTAAAAAACAATGTACCTACCTACCATGGGAAATCACATCTACCAATAAGCGCCCGCACGGGTCATCGCTGACACGTGGGTCAGAGGAAATTCCGGCTATTATTACTATTAACCTCCAAACTGCTTGTATAACACCCAAGACTTGAATGACAAGAAAACTTGAATTTCATGTGATGGTTTTCATCGTTATTTTGCAAATAATACACTCCTATTTTATTCCTTAGAATTATTTCCCAGATTTGGATCTGTTTCATTCGAACACCAATTCCGATTGCATCCAAAACTACAAAGTTATTGTAATGCATCGGAGTTTTCGAAAACTATTAAAGATTATTAGTTTAGTTTTAGTTTAGTTTTTATTTTATAAACAATCTTACATTGTATTGAAATTGTGTAGTTTAACCCTTAACTACAGTGGTGAAAAATAATCACGTTTGTATAGTTGTGGGGTCCATTGGACCCATGTATTTTTAAAAGGTAATAAAAATGAAAGTATCCCGAATTTTTAAGAAAATGTTTATTAACTTTATTATATATTTATATAACAAACATTATGTTCTAAAAAATCAACTATAGGAACATACATTTCTAACATTAATTTGTACTTTAAATAATCACTTCAAATTTCCTTAATCTAAAAACAAGGTTTTGAAAAAAAAAAAAGATAATATGAAACTGGTCGCCAAGTAAAAACAAAAAATATTTTCTATAATAAAAATATATGGTTTACAAAAATATACCAAAAACAAAGAAATAAATTTTAAAACAAAAATTTTGACACCAGTTTCATTTAGCCTACTTGCAAACATGTACTGCAAACAACTTTTGCACATGTCATGCAAATAGGCTGCTGGCACTTAGTACATAAGTGAACAGTCTTAGCTCTCTTAGCAGGCTTGCAGAATGAGCACCTCTTCCTTTTGTTCCTGTCCAATTTCTGGCTTTCACCTGGTTCACTTGATGGAAGATGAATCTGTAGGGCCGTGGCAATGTTCGTTCTTAGTTGTGTAGGCAGTCTTTGATTGTAGCATCGTTCTTTCATATATGGTTCACATAAAGATTTGGCCAGCCCCTTCAAAAACATCATACGTGTCATCTTGGATGCTCTTTCATGACTTTGCTGAATGATATAGGCATTCAAAGCGCTCATGTCCAGTAATCTGTACAAAATAGGCATAGGCCAACGTCGCGTTCTGCGGCTACTTGAATAAACTGAGCACATCTGATCAACAGCATCGACGCCGGCTTTGGTGTTGTTATACTGAAGGATTATTTCTGGCTTGTTAGTTGATTCGTCCACAGAATTATCGTGATGCATAGAGGACACAAGTATCACAGATTTGTTCTTTTTAGGAACATAGCTCGCAATGGTAAAGTCTTTTGTGAACCCGAACAGAGAAGATTGAATTTCGCGATCTTTATGAGGTAAGAACTCCTTAGGAATCTCCCTTTTATTTTTTTTCAGGGTCCCAACGACAGTGAGGCCTTTGGATAGCATGATAGTGAGAAGTTCCATTGATGTGTACCAGTTGTCTGTAGTTATGTTACGGTTAGTATTCAGGATTGGTTGGCATAATCGAAGACAAGCTTGTACTGGAATCGGTTGTTTTTTTTCTTCATCTGTCAGCGTAAGTCCATCAGAATTTTTTCCACAATATAAATAGGTATTATACACATAGTGTGTCTTAGCATCTGCAAGACATTGCATTTTCAAACCATACTTGTTTGGCTTGCTGGGAATGTACATCTTGAAGGCACAACGTCCGCGAAATCCTACCAGCATTTCGTCAATCGTTGCATATGCACCAATGGAATAATTTGCTTGAGCATTCTTATTGAATATATTTATGATCTCAGTAGTTATACAACCAGGGTCCATTTTTTTACGTTCTTCTCTATCATCCGGGTTATCGAAGCGGAGACACAGCAAAAGAACATAAAATCGCAAAGAAGACATGCATAATCTAAAAATTTCTCTTCCAGTTCCATCAGTTGCAAACAAGGATACCACAGCTTCATGATTCGACTTGAATACAGCGGAATAGAGCAATAAACCGATAAAACAGTTTAACTCCTGGTGAGTGCATTCTCTTAGTTCAGTGCGATCTGGAGATTTATATTTCAGTCTGAATGCTGCCAGTTTCTTGTTTGTCCAAAAGAGTATTTTGTTTTTCAGATCCTCATCGAACAGTATATTGAATGCCTCATTTGGAAGGAATGGGTCTGTAGGTCTTGCTCTTGAGGTAGTACATGGCAATCTTAGGATGTTATGGTTTCGAACACGAGAATTTCTTGATGGCGGTGTTTTAGCCCATTTGAACCTATTTTTTCCATAATAGTAATCAGACGAATTATTTGTTTCATTCTCTTCGCATTCATCTTCATTTTCAGATATTTCAGAGTTCGTGTCATGATCACTTTCCACTACAAAATCTTCATCATTATCAGAAAACTCATTGTCAGAGTTAGAATTTAGTGCATTCCTCACAGAAACTGAATTTTCTTCTTCATCACTGCCTAAATCAGCATTCAGCCATTGCTCTATTATGTCTTCCCGATTGGTTGATATATTTTTATTATTTTCCATGATGAAAAACTGAAATTTAACACAAAAACAACTAGAATGCAAGAATTGTAAAAAATACGTATCTATAGTCGTGGGTCCAATGGACCCATGCATATTCATTTACGTACCTTTGGAGTAGCGCGCGAAATACGTCCGTCTCCCTGCGTATGCGCCGGCTTACTGTCGGAAGGTACTGAGGTGCGCGGGGAGCTCCACCACCCGCAGCGCTTTTAGTGCTTGTTTAAAAAATCACCATGGGTCCAGTGGACCCACGACTACAGTTAAGGGTTAACATTAACTTAGTCTAAGAGCAGTACAACAAAATAATAAAAATCAAACAGAAATTCATTAATAAATAAAAAAAAATATTCAAAAAAAATTCTAAATTTGCATGTCAAGGATATTCAAATTAAAAATTATTTTGTCTAGTTCAATAAAATACTTAAGATTATTATTCCAGGTAGGTACAACACTGTCCTTCCTAAAACAGGTTATCCTATTCTTCTCAAACTTCATCGGAGACTTCTAGCAAATGTCTAACTTTTAGAATTCAGGTAAATATGTAGCAATAAAAAGATTTACTTATGAGTATCTTGGTCATTGTTTTACCCGTTAAAACCTCAAAAAATATTTATTTCGTCGCATTAAACTCCCTCCCTCTTTCTTTTCGTTTCTAATACACCTTGTATCTAGTTTCCTATTTTACACCATATTTCCTATTTTTATCACATTACTATCCATCACAAGGTTACCTAGAAAAAATTGTTTCCAGCAATAAAGCTGCCCATTGTACATTGATAAACTGTATACATGCTACCTACTTGTCGTTCTGTAAATCTATTGGTGTACAATAAAGAATTATCTATCTATCTAATGTCAACCGGGAATTAAAATGAAACAAAATTTTAAGGTCAAATATCTTACAACTACCAAAAATCACAAAATATTAATAATGCCAAAGCAAAGGTTTACCGCCAAACGAATTTAATCAATTTACATAGATATTTGTCTTTTATTTAAATAAATTAAACACTCACACAAGTACACCTGTGACGTATGTTTATGTTTTAAAGTATATTACGAAGCGGTTTTATCTACATATAATTAGCTACACATAACAGGAAGGACCACATTATAATTCTGAATTTAAATATTCATTAGTTTCTACTATTTTTTTTAATTAGGGAAACAATTAAGTATATTAATATACTTTAGTGTTACCAGAACACAAATTTGTAGGAACCACAAGACCCATCTAATCCTAAGGGTTTTATAGTCGAAACTCTGGTGCAGGCTGTCTTGCAGGCCTTCCCTGTCTATGCTCTGGCGAAAGTTTTCCTTTCGGACTAAACCCCGAAGATCCTCTGACGTAGATTTTCCTTTCAATATTATTCCGCTAAAATATTTACAGCATTTTTATGAAATGATTCACTATTTTTCTTAAATCTATTGTAGTTCAAATATTTTATTTTATAAAAACAGATTAACCTTCGGTTGAACTTAGAAGTCGACTTTAGAATATTTGTTTAGTCTCTAAATAAAACCAATAATGCTTTGTCTTATTTAAATTGAACTAATACTAGGATCATTTTTCTTAAACCAAGGTCTAATTACATCAGTCATATTTACATAGCAAAAATCGCGTATCACGATGTTTGTGATCGAACTGTTCCGAAACGGCTCAACCGTTTTCAATGATTTTTTTATGAGAGTGAGTTTGTTATATATTTTCATGCTCTTTCACCCCGTATTTTTAATAATGATAAGATAAGATTTTGTATTGATTTTATATAAGGTTTGCTTGTATCAAAATAAACGGGATATTTACCATGTTTCATTGTTTTGAGTTTCCGATATTTCGGTGCTGTTGCAAGCACCATGATCGCGGAGGAACTGGAATAGTAGCGGTGAACAGAGAAAAAGTTTTTTCCTAGGAGTAATTATATAGATCTACCCTCTTTCGAGTTCTTTTACTACGCGTATCTGCACTACTATTGGTTTCACTCTCACTACAAACTCGAACCCGATCTCGATCACGTTCACGACATACGATACTTACTGTATCCACTCGCGATTTTGTTTTGGCTTATAATATGTCTTAACAATAATAACCCATGGGTAGTTATTAGTATAGTCATAAGCTACATATATATACATATACACAAACAAATACACTATATATAATTTAATAATATTTAGGTATTTAGGTATTCAATATATTCCTACACAACGCAGCGAGTATAATCCTACGCAAGACCAAATGATAAAGTCACAAAGAACACAGATAGTGTTCTTTTATAATTGAATATGGCCAGGCCATTTGAATGTTTCCAGGGATTGTGCTCGTCTGATATTCAGAGGCAACGCATTCCACAACCGCACAGCCTGAACTGTGAAGGACTTGTCAAAAAAGGTTGTGGAATGAGAGGGCGTGGACAACTGCAATGTAACTGACGACGAAGGATCTTGAATGTGTGTCATTGAGGAACACAAAGCATTCTTTTAAGAAGGTGGGAGTACGGGGATTCAAAAGAGCATGCAAAGAATATGAATACTTTGAGCAAGTTGCGAAACTGCGATACGTGATCATATTTGCGAAGACCAAATATGAATCTAATACAGAAATTTTGAAGGCGCTCAAGCTTATCAAGTTGCTCCTCAGTGAGATCAAGATAGCTGACAGTGATTTTATTTTTAATAGTGATTGAGAATATTCCCCCTTTTGAAGTTGGTTAAAAATGCAGTATGAAATGTTAAAGTGACGCGATCCTCATATAATCGGGGAAAATTCTCAATACCTTGGTATCTTTTATTATTACTTTATACTTGGTATAGCAACGTAATGTGTAGCAAGTGTGTACGAGTAGCAGTCAACACCTAGAAAGAAAAGATTGCAAGTTTAGTGCTTGGTTTTACTAAGACAGCAACTTGAACTCGATAAAAACTGTGTTAAAACATATTTCTTAACACGAAAACACGAATACATCGATGAAATTTAGCCTGATGGTTGACTCACGAAAATTCGTTACGATTGCCAACTGCAACGATGAATTTGTGCTTCAATATTCCCACGGATAAAAAGAGAAAGAAAGAACGAAAGAAAGAAAGAAAGTTGTTTTAGCTACTAGCCACGCGTGGATTACACATGGATGTACATATATAAAAGAAAATTCGTAATAATAATAACAAAACAAAAATTACTATAACAGCAAAATCCCTAATCAAAGTATGCATGTGTCTTTTTTTATAACACACACATTTTGTACAGTGTACACACACGCAACGATTTATCGATTCTGTGCGAACGGCACAGTGCGATCTTAACAATTTTTCGTTGTGAACGTGCCACCCATTAGTTTTGCATTGAATATCAGACTTCACACAGACATATAAATAGGTGTCAATAGATCACTCAATATGCGGTGAACGTAGTAAGTACATGCAAACTTTGCATATATTTTTATCCTAAACCCCAATAATCAAAACTGGTTTCGGAATTATATGAGGCGCAAAGAATCAATTTGTTTGAACGGTTAAGCAAATAGAACCATTAATTTTTACTAGTGGTATTTGATGACCAATATTGAACTTCTCTACTAGCTTTGTAAATGCGAAAGTAACTGTCTGTCTGTTACTCTTTAACGTCTAAACCACTGAACCGCTTGAACCGACTCCTTGCATTCCTCTAACTTCGTAGTCTACGCCCTATCACAAGAGACAAGCTATGTTTTATCACGATAACGGACATCTATACGAGCGGAGCCGCGAGCAATAGCTAGTTCATTATATTTTTAAGTTTTAATTCTATAGAGATTATTTTATTCAAAACAAACCACAGGTATTAACTAAATTGAAACACGAAACCTAAAACTATTTTGAATTATGTTCCATGACATCAGCTGCAAGGCTGCCCAAATTAATTATTATATTTTGCATTGGCAGTTTAAATTAGGGTTGTAACGGAGGCCTTCTTAACGGAGGCGGAGGCGGATGCGAAGGCGATGAGTTTCACTTCCGCGGATGCGGAGGTTAACGGAGGCGGAGGCGAAGGTGAAAGTGGATGTAAATAAAATAGTAATTTAAGGTTCAAAAGTTTTCATATTAAATACTTAACACTTAAGTAAACATTTGAAACATAAAGTAAAAATTTTAAGTTAACTTTTTTGTAATCAAAATTAGTAATCAAAATTAAGGAGAGGTAAATTAAATTTGACAAACAATAGTTTTGCGGCTTTATCACCTTCCAAACGATTTCTAAGGGATTCATAAATTAATCCAGCTGAACTAAATAATTGTTCACTTGGCACTGTACTTGGCGGCGCCGATAAGTACGTGCGAACGATGGGAGAAAAAGCTTTATATTTATTGTTATTTCTCCACCACAATAATGGATCATCGTCTAATTTGAGTCTGTTTTCTTTATTATATTCATTAATTAAAATTTTCCATATCATGAGGTTACTATTGCTGTCGCGATTTTCAGTTTCCTCTTCACTGTCCCTGTGATTTGTCAACATGTTTGCCAGATTCGAATGCACGCTTTGTGTTGGTGAAAAGGTATTGCTATATGATTACGTAAATAAAACTCCGTTACAACTACGCAAAAATTGTGCGGAGGCGGAAGCGGAGGCGAAGGTACGATTTCTTGCGGAACTTCCGCAGTAACGGAGGCGGAGGCGAAGTTCCGTTACAACCCTAGTTTAAATATTGTAAACAAAATAAGTTTTTATTGTATTTATTTGCAATACATCGTTTGTTTTTTCGCACTTTGAGATGCGATAGCGTAATTCATTTATCCACACCCCAAGATAAGGCCATCACGGAACCAGAGACGACCAGAGATCAACCAGGGTACATGATCTTATGGGCTACAGTCATCTGAAGACCTCTATTTCAGTCTTCATATTGAGACCATAGTTTATAAGCTATTTGAGTTCAATATACAGCCAGGCGGTTCAAAGAATCAAAGAATCAATTTCATTTATGCAGTTTAGGCACATAAAGAGCACATATGAACGTCAAAATTTTACAATTATTTATGTCAAGAAATAATATAAAAATATTAAATAATGTAAAAATAAACCATTGGAAAATGATTCTTTCGCTGGTTCGGAAGATTAGTTCTACTGAGAAAATACCAGCAAGAAACTCAGCGAACTACATTAGAACTAGATTATTTTTCTTTTTTAAATTTGCTTTAGTTTACAGTTTATTTTGTGCGAGCAAGCAAGAGACTTATGTTGACTACGCATTAACATCATTAAGGTACTCATCCACTTTATAGTAACCTTTACTCATTAAAGTTTTTTTCACTTCTATTTCAAATTTATTTATTGGCATATTAAGCAAGTCCTGAGGAATTTTATTAAATATTTTTATGCAGCTGCCTACAAATGAATCACCAACATTGTGAAGCCTAAGTTTTGGTACAACTAGTTTATTTTTATTTCTCGTATTAAAATTGTGTACATCAGATAGTTTTTCGAAAATATTTAGGTTTTTTCGTACATATAAGATATTTTCATAAATATATTGAGAAGCATCTGTTAAAATATTAGTTTCTTTGAAAACTTCTTTCAGCGAGTCACGGGGTCTGAGGCCATAGATCGCTCGTATGGCTCATTTCTGTAGTACAAATATAGTTTCAATATCGGCAGCTGAGCCCCACAGCAGCAGACCGTATGACATAACGCTATGAAAGTAGCTAAAATAAACTAATTGTGCAGTTTCCTCATCAGTCAGTGACCTTATCTTTCTAACCGCATAGGCAGCTGAGCTGAGTCTTCCTGCCAAGGCTGTGGTATGAGAACCCCATTGCAGTTTACTATCTAGAGTTATTCCAAGAAAAACTGTGGTATTGACTATTTGGACAGATTCGTTATTCATTTTAATATTAATATCTGCCTGTCTGACATTTGGTATAGTAAACTTTGCACATTTAGTTTTCTTCGCATTGAGCAGCAAGTTGTTACTTGTAAACCAATGCAATATATCAGAAAGGGAAATGCAATATATTATTCACTTCGTCAAGTACTACGTTATGTCTATCAGTCTTAAAAATTAATGATGTGTCATCAGCAAATAATACAATTTCACAAAGATTTGTCGTGAAGTAAGGAAGATCATTAACTTATATCAAGAATAGAAGGGGTCCTAATATCGAGCCCTGGAGTACCCCCATAACTAATGGGGCACCAGAAGAGTCAGTGCCATTAACGTTAACATTTTCAATTCTGTCCGTGAGGTAAGACGTAAGTAATCTAAGTGAGCCGCTTGAAACACCATAATATTCTAATTTTAGTAACAACGTCTCATGATTAACACAATCAAAAGCTTTTGATAGATCACATAAAATACCAATGGCATCCTGCTTCTTCTCCCATGCATCATATATATGTTTGACAAGTGCAACTCCTGCCTCTGTCGTGTTTCTACCTTTAGTGAAACCAAACTGTTTATCATGAAGTAAATTATTTTCTGTAAAATGTGAAAGCAGTTGAGTAAATATTATTTTTCAAAAATTTTACTTAGAACTGGAAGTATGGAGATGGGTTTAAAATTTGAAGGATCACTTTTGTCCCCTGCTTTGAATAACGGTATGATTTTACTGTACTTCATAAGGTTAGGAAATTGGTTTTCATCTATACATTTATTGAAAATGAATGCCAGGTAAGGCGCGATAGTGGGCATTATTGATTGTATTATATTGATTGAAATGCCCCAAAGATCCTCAGTCTTTTGTTATATTTAGTTGCTTAAAAGTTTTGTGTATAGTTATAAAATCAATATACTGAAAATCAAAGTTAGTACTTCATTTATCAACACTAGATTTAAGAAGAGAAGCAGCTATATTTTTTGAAGAATTTAATGAAATTGTAGTGGTAATTGGAATATTTGTGAAAAAAGATTCAAATGCATTAGCCACTGCAGCATCAGTAATTATGTGTTTACCATCTATTTCTAACTCGAAGGAACGATCACGTGACTTTGTCTTACAGGTTTCTTTGTTAATAACATTCCATGTTGCCTTAATTTTACTATCGGATTTTTCTATTTTAGCCCGAATATAATTAGATTTGGCTATTGAACAGACTTTCTTAAACAGTTTCGAGTATTTTTTAATATGTTCGATTACTTGTGGCTCATTTATACATGCCTTTGTCTCATATAATTCATACAATTTTTTTCTACTTTTAAAGATTCCAGGTGTAGCCCCAATCACAATTTTTTTTTTTATTTTTTTTTTTTTTTTATATAGGACACGTCAATTGGACTTCGCCTTGCCTGATGGTAAGCTGAAGGCAAAGTCCCAGAAAAGAGGGTCACCATTACTTACACATACCGTGTGACAATGGTGACACTCAGCTTGACGGCCTCATCATATGCTTTTTCACGCCCCGCTTAAAGGACCCGGGACTGTAGGAAGAAGGAAACACGTGAGCTGGTAATGAATTCCAGGCCTTAATGGTGCGACAGAGGAAAGAGTCTCCGAACCGCTTGGTTCTTGATCGGATGTTTTGCACTGTGTGCGGATGACATCTAAGACCTGCACGCGTTGTCCTGTGTAGGAAAGGGGAGGGTGGGACTAATTGGAAGAGCTCATCAGAACACTCACCGTGGTAGAAGCGGTAAAATACAGTCAAGGAATCAACATCCCTACGCATCTGCAAAGGCTAACTAATAAATCAGCGAGCAAATAAGTTAATTATCGTCATCTAATTTATGTAAACGACAGCAACTTACCATATTTTATAGAATTTATACCATTCAGGTGCCTTATGGCCCCCTGACTTCCAGCGGTGACTGTACCCTATGCCGGTCTAGCAGGTTTTAGCGGGTATTCCGCTATGTCTTCAACCTGTTAAAATATGTATAAAAAATGTATCTCTATATATATATATCCATTACGTAATGTTTCAAAATTTTTGTTCATCTTTACATGTCACTAATAAAAATTAATTAAGTATACTACGCACATTATGCTCAAGCCTATTTGCCTGGATGGTGACGAAGAAAAATAAAAGTATCACTTCCCCATATGATCCGAAGGGGGTCGTGAGATGCGTATACTATATACTATATACTATATACTATATACTATATACTATATACTATATACTATATACTATATACTATATACTATACACTATATACTATAATCACGCCTATATCCCCGGAGGGTTAGGCAGAGGTGAATTTACACCCACATTTCACTAATTATTGAATTTGGTCCCACGTAATAGGGGGTGAGACTATTGCCGTCTTCCGGGCACTATTGTTGAATCGAGCCATGCGCCTAAGGCTGAATCTGGACTATATATATCTGTCTGACAACAGAGGCAGAGACAACAGTCTGACATGTGCTTCTATCCTTACATATCTTACGAGCTTCCTTTCGAGTGCTTTTGACCTGCCATTTTTTCCACAGGTAAAGGCATTATTAATTTTGTCACTGCATGGATTGCGAGGTCGACACCAGCTAACCTGCCTATTCAACTGTGCCTTACATACTTGGTGTGTCGTTCAGGCCGTACTCATTCATTCTAAGCACACAAACTACCTGAGCATGCCCTATTTTTAGGGTTCCGTACCTCAAGAGGAAAAAACGCGACCCTTATAAGATCATTTCGTTGTCTGTCTGTCTGTCAAGGCCTTTTACTCAGAAATACGTGGAGGTATCAAGTTGAAATTCATGTCAAATACTCAAGTCTACAATATCTTTTTTTATTTATTTATTTATATTAAGGTACATCAACAGTATACATATTATACATTTTCTATAATAGTTGGATCCGTGAAATATTCCAAAATGCATACCTATTACAGACGTACACAACATTCGCATGCATTAAAATAATAATTGTGTGAATTTATTTTGACTGAGACTGAGTAGAAGTGAAAAATTCAAACGCTGTCAAAAAGTATAATCGCTAAGGTAACAAATTTATCTTTTAATCCCGTTTGTACGAAACCCTCAGTACGCGAGTCCAACTCGCACTTGACCGATGTTTTTTTTTAACTAGATCAATACCTATCAAATAATAATAATAATACCAGGGCAATCCTAACGCCAATGCCAGTTATATTTTGGATATCAGATCTTTTGATCTATTGTTATTGGTTTAATCTGGATATTCACGCCACACACTTGTGAATTTCAAGATTAGCTATTCTACATTTACAAGTACAGCCATAGACAAATAGCTCAAAATCCAAAGGTTTGTCTATGAGAATTTTGTGAATGTTGAGTTGAGTCGTCGTTGATTCCTGAAATATGCATTATAATAATTATGATTTGTTTTCACGCAGTAAAATTATCTGGTGGCTGGGTGATTCCAGTTAATGCTCTACCAAAGTGAAAAGGAAAGGATCTTGGTACGAAAATAAACTACGGATTACGATACAAAAGCTAGAAGATATATTTTTCATCATTTTTTTAAATTGACACCGAATTCCTACAGCAAAATAAACATAGTGATTTTTTTTTTGTAAATTAATTCAATTGATAAAAAAATTGGTTGCCTGTAAAGTCGGTATACGGGCGAAAGTTTTACGTGACAACGACTTTGAGTGGTAAAATAATTTTAATGTGAATATTCATTCGTATAGTAGGAAGAAAGATGAAATAATAGTAACAATTTAAAACATTTATTTATACAAAGAATTATATTTAAAACATTAATTTATACAAAGAATCTCGCACTGAATTTCATATTAACAAAATTTTATTTTTACCTTTACACATATTGGCAATTCATTTACACTCAGTGTGTATGCCTATCTCTCTCACTCTCTCTCTCTCGCTCTGTCTCTCTCGCTCTTAGGCGGGCTAACTGTGCTCGAGTGGAAGGGACGCGTGCCTTTCACTTTTTATGTCTGTCTCTCTCGCTCTTAGGCGGGCTAACCATGCCCGAGTGGAAGGGACGCGTGCCTCTCACTCGCTCTCATTGTGAGCGCATAACGTGAGCGGAGCGTAACGCAGTTTCTTGAAGTGTCACCCGGCAAACCAATTTATAAGACGTTGTCACGTCAAAAGCAATATTATGCTTATTCCTTTTTAATTTATGCTACACTCGTGTGCCACTACGTAGTACAGTGTGCAGTCAGCGTCATAACAATCTTGATTTCAAAGTTTCAAAATTATAATTAAGGAAGTAAGACACGGTGGTATTTCCGCCCAATTGAGCAGTCCTACTGGGGATGTACCTCCACCTTACAGAATACCGCGGCCATAATAACTTCGTGTTGTGTTCCTAGCGGTGAGTAGGGTAGCTAGAACTCATTGGAGAATTTGTGCTGTCAGTGGGAAGACTAAAGGCTTGTCCTGCTTTGTCTTCTACACTGACGGCACAGACACTCTGTGCTTCAGGGTCGGTAGCGCGATTGTGGCTCCTCTGGTGTTACAAACGTCCATAGGCCACGGTAACCACTTTCCATTAGATGGGCCGTGAGCTTAACTGCCACCTAAGTGTTTAAAAAAAATCTTAATATCTTGGTATTAAGATTTTTTTTAAGAACGAATCAAACTGTTTTATTGATTTAAATTGTATTATTGGCCAAACCAAAGGTGTGCACCATATATCACAAAAATCAGTAAACAGGAAGGGGGGTAAATCAAGTCATCAAAATCATTTTGATTATTTTATTCGTCAAGATCGATATGATACTGACTGTACCTCTACCACGTAGTATTGAAATAGAACGTAAACCTACGTATAATTTAAATTTTGGAAGAACTGGTTTTTTGTAACGTTTCATAAATAATCATAATAACATTAGATAGAATCTAAAATTAATCTGGTCACCTGTGCCTCGCGGCTTTAAACGCCCGCGTCGTACTCTGTACGCGTCTTTCAGAATAAAATCAACCTTATTGTTGAGCTCCTAAAGGTTGGAGTGTGATACTAAACCAACAAACTTCTCCAAGAACAGGACTATCAAATGAGTTTTTTTTTATACCACTTAGGTGGCAGACAAGCACACAGCCCACCCGATGGAAAGCGGTCATCGTGGCCAATGGACACGTCCGAAACCAAGAGAGTCACACTCGAGCTGCCAACCCTGCAAGCATTGAGAATTTCTGTGCCGTCAGTGTAAAAGACAAAGCAGGACAAGCTTTTGGTTTTTTCACTGACAGCACAAAAAGCCTCCAGTGAGCTCTGCCTACCCTTTTTTCTTTTTTTTACGTGCGCAAAATGCCCACGGATATCTCCCCACCAGAGCCGGTGGGAGAGGTTATGTCGGACTCGAACCGACTAAAACGCACGCCGCCTGTGGGTCGTTTTGGTTGCCGAAGGTGAGGTTGACAGGCATATCCCTCGCACCCCGGTTGACCTAGGGCCATCTCTCACGATCTGGCCCTCTCTTCGGGTGTGTGGGGACTACAGAGTCCAGTCACCCTCAGGCCTGCGTTCATCGGGGGCGGAGATCTGGCTACTCTACTCAACGCCGGGAACACAACACGAAATTATTATGGCCGCGGTATTCTGCAGGGCGGAGATCCTTCCCTAGTCGAATGCTGGTGGTCTACTGCTGCTCAATCGGCCGGGGTGCGAGGGATATGCCTGTCAACCTCACGTTCGGCAACCAAAACGACTCACAGGCGGCGTGCGTTTTAGTCGGTTCGAGTCCGACATAACCTCCTCCACCGGCTCCGGTGGGGAGGTATCCGTGGGGATTATGCGCACGTAAAAAAAGAAAAACACCTCCTACTATTCTATTACTATTAAATTAGATTTCTATAATACTATTAAATCTCTTCTTCTTCATCTTAGCGTTAATCCCATCCGTACACCATTTCTAGCCTGCTATTCCAAAGATACCAGTCCATCTAAAGGTTGTCTGGAAGAGATCGCAGTCCGCGATAAGACCGCCCATTTGTACATACTACTATGAACTTTGTTAATATTTGTTTTGTGTTGATTATCGGTGTACAATAAAGTTTTATTCATTCATTCATTCATTCAATCCCTGTCGCATTATTCAACCTCAGAATCTGGGGTCCGCTTTACCAGTCCACAGATGAATTTTTTTTTTTTTTTTTTTTTTTTTTTTATATAGGACACGTCACTTGGACTTCGCCTTGCCTGATGGTAAGCTGAAGGCAAAGTCCCAGAAAAGAGGGTCACCATTACTTACACATACAGTGTGACAATGGTGACACTCAGCTTGACGGCCTTAGCATATGCTTTTTCACGCCCCGCTTGGCTGAATTTCGATATAGCGATATCGAAGTATGGCAGTTAGACCAATTGTTTAGTTTTTAGGGCTCCAACTACCCGAAACGACTGACATATATGTTCGTGTGACAACCGGGACCGACGGCTTAACGTGCACTCTGAGGCACGACCAGACCAATGTAAATACCTAAATTCATGCATACAAATATTTGCACTGAGCGGAGATCGAACCCGCACCTCCTTTGTAGCGACCACGTTCACTACCGCCATGTCAAACCAATAAACACATTAAGCAGTAATTTTTTTACACATAAAAAATTCAAGCACGCATATTACTGGTATCTATAGATTGTCGTTGAAATGAGAGACGACTTAATAGATAAACGACAAGAAAATAATCAATTTCAAAAAAATTATAAATGAAAATTTGTCATTATTATTTCTATTATTTTTCCTTTATATAAATAATAATAAAAATAAATAAATATTCCACGACATTCTACACAACGCTATCTAGACCCATGGTAAGCATAGCTTAACTAGCTTGTGTTATGGAATCTAGAATGCGGATAAACATACTTATATACTTTTTTTTTTTGTAAATACAGGTCGGTATACGGCTAAATACCAATTACGACAAATATAAATACATTTTAGTTTTGCCTTCCGTTCCGTTGACTCAAATCAACATCAACCATCAACATTAACTTCCTTTTCCTACGTTTGACAGTGTCAAATGTTGCTACTAGCCATAATAGTGTAGGTGCTCTGAACCGCTTAAGCTGAAATAATTTAAACACAAAAGCTAGTGCGATTACACATTTATATATTGCGACTTATAGTGAGAGAAGTAAATACGTAGTAAATTTTTAGTTACGGCCATGTCATAACCCTGTTTTAAGCCTATTGTTAATCCTACTAATATTATAAATGTGAAAGTTTGTGAGAATGGATGTGTGGATGTTTGTTACTCTTTCACGCATAAACGGCTGGACCGATTTGGTTGAAATTTGGTATGTATATAGGTTATAGCCTGGATTAACATATAGGCTACTTTTTATCCCGGTCAACAGGGATGAAAGCGTTTAAGTAACGATAATTCTTGACAATGACGGAAAAAAATAAGTTGTCTGGGAGCTTTCAACGAAAACGCTGCCTAAACCCTTTAAGATATAACAAAATAATGTATGGTGTAGTTGTCTATCTTATATAGATCTACAGAAAAGTCCGCGATACCATATGTCCAGCTCTTAAGGATAACATACTACATCCATTTAAATACTTAAAAAAATAGGCAATTACAAAGTGCTAACTTGGAAAGCTATTTATACAAATCCTTATAATTTTAAATAGATTGGTTGGGTTGAACATTTCATGCAGATTATTTTTTCCCTTTACACCATGCAAATTAAATAAATACTTTAGGAGATATAGCAAAATCAAATAACGCGCAAAAAAATAATTTCATGTCGCTGACTGACTAGACCTACCTATTGTATTGACGGACCTTTTTTAGTAAAACAGCCGTTTAATAATATATTAAACTTAATAATTATATAATATAAGTTTTTGTTTATAAGAATAAAGATAATATGATAATAATAATTGAATTACTTTGTGTTTATTTTTAATTATTACGTAGGTTAATATTTTCTTTTTTTTGGTATTGATAATAATAAAATTAAAGCGTCATTTGTATCTGGTTAGCAGTTAATTATAAGAATTCCTTCAGTTATATTTTTAATTATTATTAAGTAGGTTTATAGTATTTGATTTCTTTTTGGTATTAATAATAATAGGGTTTACTCATAACAAAACAACGAAAACGTAATTTTGTCTGTGGTTGTTAATGATAAGCATTTTTTTGTTTTTATCTTCATTGAACACTTGAACAGTTATACATAGATAGGTAATTTTCTGTTTTTGGCAACAATATATATTTATGTGATAATACCACCGGCATCGTGATTTTGTTTTACAATTAGCAAATTAAAAATGTTGTATTGCTGTCATTTTAATTGAATAGGCAATATTGTATTTTATGGAAGTGTAGAAAAGTAGGTACCTACTAAGAATTATGCCGCGAAAGCGTAAGTCTAATCTTTCCCAAAGCTCTAATCGAGCTCGAGTTATGAAAGTAGCTAGACTTAACGAGACGTTTCCACAAGCTGAACTGCGAAGGCTTGAACAGGCGGTGCGTGGGGCAGCTCACAGAGCTGCTGAAACTCCAGATCAGTCTCTAGATCGGCGTCGCCAGCATGCTGAATATCTGGCATCACAAACACGCCATTGAGGCGCTAGATCGTTGCCCACAAGACATACACAGCACACGAAAATTGATGGGTGGTGTAGTAGTATTATTGCCAGAGGATATCAGACAGACTTTACCTGTTATTGAGAGAGGCACTGCAGCAGACGAGATTAATGTGTGTCTAAAGGCATCATATCTGTGGACTAAAGTTGAAAATCTTTATCTTACCACCAATATGCGAGTCCAGTTATTTAGCGATACCGAGTCAGGAGCATATGCTGAAAAACTCCTAGAAATTGGTGAAGGCAACCTACACAGCGACCAGAAAGGTATGGTACTTTTCACACATCAATTTTACCATGTCGTGGAGCCGGAAGACGAGCTCATTGATCAAGTTTTTCCGAATCTGCAACAAAATATTCTTGACGAAAATTGGTTGTGTGACAGAACCATATTAGCAACAAAAAATGACACTGTTGCATAAATAAATAAAAAAATCTTGGACAAACTAACGAGCGACACATCAGTGTACAACTCCGTCGACAGAGTTATGTCATCCGATGACAGTACGAGCTAGCCCTGTGGAGTTCCTGAACTCTTTGGAGTTATCTGGGGTGCCATCGCATAAGTTAGAATTAAAAGTAGGTGTACCCGTTTTGTTAATGCGTAACTTGGATGCGCCAAGATTATGCAACGGTACTCGGTTACGAGTGACTGAATTAGGAAGGCATATTGTGAAGGCAACCATCTTAACTGGAGAAGCCAAGGGAATCAATGTTCTTATACCGCGTATCCCAATAATACCCAACAATTTACCATTTAATTTTAAACGCCTGCAGTTCCCTTTAAAAGTTGCGTTTTCAATGACCATCAACAAATCGCAGGGTCAAACCTTAAAGGTAGCAGGCTTACATTTAGGCTCACCATGTTTTTCCCACGGCCAGCTCTATGTGGCTTGCTCCCGCGTTTCTAAATCGCAAAATCTACATGTCTTTGCTGAACGAAATAAATCTTTTAATGTAGTTTATAAGAGTATATTGCAGTAGTTATAACTTTTGTATTACCATCACCATCAATCATTATATCCGTACCTATCTATCCTTCTCAAAAATTTTCAAATTCTTATTCAAATTCTTTAGGGTCCCGTTCTTTCATTGGAGACACAACCTTAAAAAAAGACGTATCAAATCAAATCTAATCAAATTCATTTATTTGCTAGATAAGCTTATTTATTCTTCGATTTTGTTATTTTTGCAATAGGCTGCTTTTTATCAACACACCACGCGGGCGAAGCCGCGGGCGGAAGCTAGTTTTTTACATATTACAGAACATACGCTTGTATTTTACGAGGGATATGCCTGTCAACCTCACCTCCGCCAACCAACAGCGACTCACAGACGGCGTGCGCTTTAGTCGGTTTAAGTCCGACATAACCTCTCCCAACAGCTTTCGGTTTGGTTTAGGGGGTACCAACGATAGATCCTCGTTGGAAATCTTCAAATCTTTAAATATATTTTATCATCGTTAACCCTGGTTGCATCGGGGGCCTTCACCTCGGAGTCCGGGATCCTCTTTTTCCCGTCTGACACTGGAAACATGTTTTCCTGGCATCTAAATTGGTTGGTTTTCTGACGTATATATAGATACTACACCTATTATGCTGAGTGCTCGCCCGGCAGGAATTATAAATTGAAATTTTATCATCAAATTAGTATAATTTTTATACAATCGTATGCCTAATAAATATAAATAAAAGCACAAATGTAATATAATAATATCCGCCATTTTGGTACAGTGTGGTTTTTTTATAGTCACTGTTTTAAAACACCATTAGATTAATTTGGTTATTAATGAATAGGAACTTGAAGATTTAAGGGTAAGCAACACAGTCAAAATACTTAGGTAGTTTAGTAACAATATTTCGTTCGAATTTAATTCTACCAATAAAAAAATAGAGGGAGTCACGACCCTGAGGTCACGAGCACCCCCGAACCTTTGCAGATGCTATTGCTTGTATTGCTTCCTTGACTGTATTTTACCGTCTCTACCATGGTGAGTGTTCTGATGAGCTCTTCCAACTAATCCCACCATCTCCTTTCCTACATAGGACAACACGTACAGGCCTTAGATGTCACCCTCACACTGTGCAGAGTATACGAGCAAGAACCAAGCCTATTCGGCGACTCTTTTTTTTTGCCGCACCACCAAGACCTGGAATTCATTACCAGCTCACGTGTTTCCTTCTTCCTACAGTCCCGGGGCCTTTAAGCGGGGCGTGAAAAAGCACCTGATGAGGCCGCCAAGCTGAGTGCCACCATTTTAACACTTAGTGTCTGTAGTGGTGACCCTCTTTCCTGAGACTTTGCCTTTAGCTTACCATCAGGCGAGGTGAGGACAAGTTGGCGTGTCCTATGTAAATAAAAATGTTTTTTTTTTAGTTTCTTTCAGGTTTTTACCTGTGAACAATACGGAAATGAAAATAGTATCCAACTGTCTTGTATCACTGGGGTGGCAGTGCAGCACCGTTCTTGGTCACGCATACCTAATTCTCAATGATCGGTCAATGAGAAAAACATATTTAAATGAATAATAGCCCCAAATTGAACTGGACTAGTAAGTTAATATTATATCAATAGCTATGGATCATTTTCTAAATTTATTTACTTTAAAAGTGAAATCCTAACTTTAACAAATCATAACACTCCATTTGCTTCGCCGTAATCGGGTAATAAAGTTTTGTAGCCGGTTCGGCTCGCCTCGTGTTCGGTATGGACGCTAACCTATTAAATATTTGAGGGTCAGCCGCTGGTCACCTTAATTATCTCAGTGATGTCATCGGTGACTTAGGTAAAATCATGTTCTGCAATCTGCATTTACAGTTACTCAGTTCTGCGTTCTATTTAAAAAAATCTACGCAGTAGTACCCATAAATTTGAGATAAATACGTCGTGTTGGATATCAACTGAAAGGGCTTAGTTAGCAAATTTCAAATATGTACAAATCAAACCTATTGATTGCCTCAAAATAATATAAATAAAATACTATATAACCTTAGTCTAACCAAATACACTCCATGGAAAAGTGGCATACGACCACGGCTATCCTTGATATTTTCTTGTTTAATACTTTTATTGCGTGATTTATCAGTAGTCGCGTTTTGATTTTAAACTTATTAACCTACACTTACTGCAATCATGTCAATGATGGAACTCTGGTGCCCAGTTCGGCCTCGACGTGGCGTTAGTGTCTGCTACACAGTTCTAAGCTAATGCAGACACTATCAAACTATTTATGTTTACAATTCCTGTATTTTATGGTTCCAATAGACATATTTCAATTAAATTTTGTTCTTTAAATTGTGCCTATACTATTTCCAAACTACTAGACAAAATTATAACGAAACTAATCTAAAAATAAACTCATTCACAAACACCTGCGGGGTGAAGGTTAACGGTTAGTAGCGACAATAAAACTTTGTCACAAGACTCACAAGTCAGCGAAGTAACACAAAACAGCATTCCACAACTACTTAGAAATCTTTAGATTACTCTAGAAGGTTGCTGCGATTTCTTTACCCCCAATATGAGTTTTCACTTTCAGAGCTTGTCTGTACGATGTATATTATTATCATTTGGGTGTATTGTATTTCCATCCGTGTAGTGACGGAGGAAGAATAAAAGTATCACCATCCCATCTCATCCGAGGGTGTCGTATTGCAACTAACGGAAAAATACGCAGACGATATCAATACGACAGACGGAAGGGTCTTAGATGTCAACCGCACACGGCGCAGAATATCCAATCAAGAACCAAGCGGTTCGGTGACTCTTTCGTTTGCCCCACCATTAAGGCCTGGAATTCATTACCAGCCACGTGTTTCCTTCTTCCTACAGTCCCGGGTCCTTTAAGCGGGGCGTGGAAAAGCATATGATGAGGCCGTCAAGCTGAGTGTCACCATTGTCCATTATTGTGTCCTACATAAAATACTAGCACCGCGCCGCGGTTTCACCCGCGTATATCCTGATCCCATGGGAACAGCGGGATAAAAAGTAGCCTATGTTACTCACGAAGAATGTAGCTTTCTAACGAAAAAAGAATTAATAAAATTGGTTCAGTACATTTTGAGTTTATTCGTTACATACAAAAATACAAATCTTTCCTCTGTATAATATTATTATAGTATAGAAAAAGGAAAACTTGAACTAAAAACCTGTACCAATCCGTCTAGCCAGCGTAGAAACAGTAGGCCAAAGCCTCCCAACTTTTTTTTATACCACTTAGGTGGTAGACAAGCACACGGCGCGACCACGTAAGAATATTGGGAGAGGTCTAATCCAGCAGTGGACTGTGATGGGCTAGTTGATTGATTGATTTAATATTCCCACCAAGATCTCGATCTTCGGGCTAAGGCAAGTACACTTGAAAGCTTGTACAACTGCAAATTAGTGGATGAAGGCTCTCCTCATTATCCTAGCTTTAATCCAGATCACATCTAAGGTCTTCAACACGAAGTCTGGAATATTATGTTCCTGGTTAAGTGGTTACCAGATATCTGTAGTGGTAACCGAGTAGGTTAACACATTGTACAGTTACGCGATACCATCCAAATCGGATTTAGGATGGGTGACCATCATTAAGCTATTGAGATATCACCGTGCTTTGGAGAACACGCTAAACCGATGGTCCCGGTTGCCATAGAAACACCTATAGGAGACGTTACGGGTAATTCGAGCCCTAAACGATCCCACAGCTGGTCTAATTACAGAACTTAGTTATTGCCAATGATTAAAAACAAATTCAGTTAATTCTAAAGCCATTAATGGAATACGTTTTTTTTTTTATACCACTTAGTTGGCAGACAAGCACACGGCATACCTGATGGGAAGCGATTACCGTGGCCTATGGACGTATGCAACACCAGGGGTGTCACACTCGCGCTGCCGACCATGAAGAAACCTTCTGATGCCCCTCTTGAAGGGTTCTTCAAGAGGGGCATCAGAAGGTTGAAGGGTTCCATATTGTAGGCGCTTGGAAAAACCGCAGCAGGGAGGTCATTCCACAGCTTGAGTGTGCGTGGGATGAAGTTTCTTTCATACCGCACAGTGCGCACCGTCTCAGGTCGCAATGTGTGGGGATGAATTCCCTGCCTATGGCGAGAGGTGCGATGATAGAATGTAGCTACGGGCATCATGTCAAACAATTCATCTGAGCACAAACCATTGTAAAGGCGGTAGAACACACACAGTGAGGCAAAATCCCTCCTAAGCGGTTCCACTCTACCTGTGAGTATGGGTTTTTGGTTCGTTACATTTTATGTATTCTTTAACATACATTAAGTAACTCTTGTTCTGAGAAAAATAGTGTTCCTTAATTATTCTCATTTTATAATTCTTTTTAGGTACATTTCGGCCGAGGTGCGCCGGATATGTCTCAAATAATCTCACCTCTTCCGGCAACCTGCAGCCCACACACTCGCCGTGCGTTTTAGTTGGTTCAAGTAGGAGGTGGTTGGAGGAATCCGTGGGGATTTTACGCACATTAAAAAAGATACGTGCTCTATTTAATATTTTGTCTTTTATCCCACTAATGCTATCACCACTTCTATTTCTTACCAACATACAAGAATTACGATCGATTTGACTTAAATATGAAAATAAATAAAATAAACGTCGTGTGGTTTCCACCAGAGTAGAATTTGGGCCATCCCATCTCTTCCCATGCGGTGTCGTACAAGGCGACTAAGGGATAGGGTATTGTTTAATATCAGACAGATATATTATACAGTCCAGACTCAGCCTCAGATGCATGGCTCGAGTCAACAATAATGCCCGGAATACGACAATAGGCTCACCCCCTATTACGTGGGACCGAATACAATTATTGGTGAAATGTGGGTGTTAATTCACCTCTGACTAACCCTCCAGGGATTAAGGCGTGATTATATACATGTATGTAAAAATAAAAATTCATTTATTGCCAAATAGTATGTAACAATGTTAAGTATTATACTGTGACCCCACACTAGGTAAAGCGGGTGCCAAATACGTTAACAATTTACGTGAAAACATTGTTTGTCGAGACCGACTTCAAAGAATTCAACATTTTTAACAACAATTAGATTTATAATTATACTTTACTATATCGATGATGAAATTACTCAATTGTGTATTTTTTTATACAACTTAGGTGGCAGACAAGCACACGGCCCACCTGATGGAAAGTGGTTACCGTGAACTATGAACGTGTGTAATTCCAGTGGAGTCACATCCGTGCTGCTGACAATGTAAGAACAGAGATTTTATGTGCCTTCAGTGCAGAACACAATCCGCAGCGGAAGTTGGCGTGCCGCATCATAAGGGGGTACCGCACGATATCATTCAACGCGGCGAGTCTCCTCGCCGGATCCCCACCATGGATCCTGGAAGCGAGATGCCTTTCGGCGCTATACCGGTTCCGAAGGGCGGCGCGGGAGCGGGGTCACGATCCCGAGCCCGAAGAAATTCGGGCCGTGAGATCCCGGCTCCACAGGGAAATGGTGGCGGAATGGGAGAGACGACTTGGGCAACCAAGCGCAGGGCACGCCGTAGTAACGGCGGTAAGACCCATCATGGGGGAGTGGCTAGAGAGGCCACACGGCAGCCTCTCGTACCGTCTGACGCAGATGATCACCGAGCACGGATGCTTCGGAAAGTATCTGCGTCGGATGCAGAAAGAGCCAACGTCCGAGTGCCATCACTGCGACGCGAGCGAGGACTCAGGTCCGCACACGCTCACCGAGTGTCCGGCGTGGGAGACGCCGAGGCGGGAGCTTGTGGCGGCCCTGGGAGTGAGGGTTCTCACGCTCTCCACCTTGCTCGCGGCGATGGTTCGCTGCGCGGATGCGTGGGCGGCCGGCGCCTCCTTCTGCGAGCAAGTAATGCTCGTGAAGGAGGAGGCGGGGCGGGAGCGGCAGCGGGAGCGACGAAGGATCGCTAGACAAGCTGCCCGCGTACGAAGGCAACTCGGGCGTCGGAGGTCGATGAACGACCTCCGCCCCCCATGAGCGCCGGCCTGGGGGTGACAGGTGAAGCCGCCTGTCACCCTGGCAGAAGCAGGCCGCGGCGGTGGCGCGCGTGGCGCGCCTCCCCGTTTCCGGGGACGAGTTGGGGACTCTGTAGTCCCCACACCCGAGAAGAGGGCCATATCGTGAGAGATGGCCCTGGGTCGGCCGGGGTGCGAGGGATATGCCTGTCAACCTCACCTTCGGCAACCAAAACGACCCACAGGCGGCGTGCGTTTTAGTCGGTTCGAGTCCGACATAACCTCCTCCACCGGCTCCGGTGGGGAGGTATGCGTGGGGATTTTGCGCACGTAAAAAAAAAAAAAAAAAGTGCAGAACACAAAATCAGGACAAGCCTTTGGTCTTCCCACTGACAGCACAAAAACTCTCCAGTGAGCTCTGGCTACCCTACTCACCGCTGGGAACACAACACGAGGTTATTAGAGCCGTGGTATTCTGTAGGGTGGAGGTACTTCCCAGTTGGACTGCTCAAATCGGACGGGAACACCGTCGTATCCTTCCTCCTCTAAATGTATGTTTATCACCAATAACCACAACATTTATGACACATGAGCAACTATAATAAAATATAATACGTATATACATTATTATATATTATTATTATTACATGAGCAACTAAACTTTCGGTAATAGGGAACTGAGCCATTTTGTGACTTTCAACCTTGCCTACCGAACACAGTTTAACGAGTATATCGCAAGCGCTATTTGCCTGATTATAAATGTGGATATCTTTAAATGGACTAAAGCGTTTGGCAAAGCTTGTGTTGTTCATGTTCATAGCTATCACGATTATTTAACTTGAAATCACTATCGATCCAAAATGATATGATAATATTATATCCGCAAACGAAAATGCAAATTAGTCTATATAGTCAACCGGTTTGAATAACAAAAATCGGAGCATATTGTCATACTTCATTTAACGTATCTCCATATATTAATGTACCTACGTAAATGATTAGGCACATACCGGTTTTGTTTAGCTTAAGTCTCGGAGATTTAACATTCTTATTAAACCTTTGGCTGTCCAGGTGCCTTGCAGTCTCGAGGTTAAGTTTGTCATTTAAAAAAAATATAATACGTATATCACTAATTGAAGTTTAAATAATAATTAAGTGCAAATATCATTAACAAAAAAAAATTAATTCAATAAAATATTAAAAAAAAAATATTTTGAAATTTTTTATAAGTAAAATTTTTTTGCGATAATAATATTAACAAAATAGTGACAAAATGTTAGCATTGATCCTTGGGGCTGTGACAATATTTTTATATTACTGGTGGAAGTGGGCAGCAAGATACCACCGTTTAAAGGCCACAACAAAGCTTCCCCCGATATACCCTGGAGTTCTACCCATCCTTGGCCACGCACACTTGCTTATTGGAAATACAACACGTAAGTATAATTTTTATTTTCTTTGTATATTCTAGTAAGTGCAATTAAATTATATTTTCTTTTTCTAAAAATAGTAAAATTTATTTCTGAAATATGTACAATAAAAACATAAAATAAAATATATTCAATTAAATTGAAAACTAGAAACTATTTTTACTAAAGTAAATAATATCAAAGAAGTTGGATATTATTTTTTTATACCTCTTGGTGGCAGATAAGAACACGGCCCAACTGATGGGAAGTGGTTACCGTGGCTTATGGATGTATGCAACACCAGGGGTGTTACACTTGCGCTGCCGACCACGAAGAAACCTTCTGATGCCCCTCTACTTAAACTAACTATTCTCAAAGTAATATAAACCGATAATAATAGTCAAAAAGATATTTGTAAATGGAAGGGTTAGGAATATCTCGATATAATGGGGTGGTTCATCCCTCTACTTCTCCTAATGTAATTTAATAATTATAACCTCTACTCATTTAATGAAATGTAATTTAAAAAATATACATTAGTTAAGGAACGAATTTGTCTTGGTATTCATGTTTTTCAGTATCTAAAAATTAGTAAGTAGGTAAGTAAAACATAGTCAAAATGAGATATTAGAAAATAAGTTTGTTCGTTTTTTTAATATGCCAATTGCCATTCAGTAAAATAATCAAAAAATGAAACGAAAAATATCTACATTTGCCTTGGTTGCCTGGAAGATTTTTTAATGCCTGGAATAATTTTAGTGATTAGCCCGGCCACTGTGCAACGTGTACTGTAACTCTATATATATATATTTATATATATATATATATATATATATATATATATATATATATATATATATATATATATATATATATATAATCATATTTAGTATATATATATATTTATATATATAGTCACTTCAAGAAACTTAGTAAACCACGGTAGCCTAGTGGTATGGATAATGGACTGCAGAGACGAGGTCTCGGGTTCGATCCCAGGTGTTACCATGGCACACACCAATGACATTTCGATGCTTTTCGAAGTTAAGTGTGTATTTATCACAGGTTTATAAGTGCCCGGTTAATGGCAATAGGCTTGCCAACTATTACATTGGGACCTAAAACATAAACTGGCGAAATGTGGGTGCTCGCACCTCGGCCTACCCCTATATTATGTCCTGTCCTATGTTATGTCGCTTCAAGAAAAATATCAAAGTTTAGCCACTAACGCATTTAGACTGGTAAAGCGGACCCCAGACTCGAAAGCGTGAAAGCTTCAGATGCAACTGGGATTAACGCAAAGATGAAGAAGATTAATTAATTACTGTCCTGATTTCGACATCCTATTACAAAGCTTAATATAAACCAATTAGCTACCAAGTTAATTTTATTCGAGTAGATACAACTATTGTTTGAAACAGAGATATCGTTAACTTTGATGTGTAGGCGGCAATTCCTTCGCACCCATAGCCAAAGCATAAAACACCTTAAATGCCAACTTCAATGACCGGTATAATTATTTTTTTTATACTCA
The DNA here is from genome assembly GCA_963662185.1 of Eilema griseolum. Lineage (NCBI taxonomy): Eukaryota > Metazoa > Arthropoda > Insecta > Lepidoptera > Erebidae > Eilema > Eilema griseolum. The sequence continues at coordinate 12,869,939 of OY759252.1, forward strand.
TTTTATTTATGTTTACATAATGTACATGGAAGTTATCTAAATTTAAATATAAACACAATACAGAATATAACTAAACTTTCCTGCAATTTCAGTATCAGAATAAACGGGATATTTACCATGTTTCATTATTTTGAGTTTCCGATTAAATACCTATATTTCCTGCAATTTATTTGTGAAAGACTTATTTTTTTTTACAGCTATTTTATTATTTTCACAAGCTTGCACACATAGGCCACAGTAAGTCAAGTAGGCTGTGTATTTGTTAAAAAAAAATAGCATAATAACTTTAATGATCTAACAGATATGACATTTTTAATGCACTTTACATTAACAAACCTCACTTGCTAGCTGGTGCACCTGTCGATCAGCAGATGTGTTTCTGGTGCAGGATTTTTTTCTTGGCGTTGGGTATTCAAACGGCAACTGCGCCTGTAATAGCCAAAATAATCGAAAAGAAAATTTAAATCGGACTCAGATGCAACCGGGACCATTACTTTTAGATATTCTAACTTATTTCGGGCACTTGTGATACAATGCTTAAATACATTAGTACAAGTGCTAAAGCAAAACCAGTGTCATACCAGATACCGCAAAAAATTACATTAACACACACAAAAAAGATCATGTGGAAATGTTAGTACTGAAAATTGGGTTTCCTCCAATTGCTTCAAAAAACGGCAATTTTATATGTAACCTATTAAAATATTAGTAAACTTTTCGTTGGTTTTCGTTTCATTGGTTTGCAAAAATCAGAGAACGCAATTTTATTTATATTGATATCAATAGGGGGTTAGTGGAAGGTTGAATCCAAGTTTGTGAGGTTGCAAAACTCACAACCCTTGTCCCGCTGCCGGCATCTTGTAAAAAGTAATGTGAATGGTTTTTACGCAATATAATATCAATGTTTTTATTTTACATAAATCACTGTTTTTACAAGACCCAGTAATATAATCTCAAATTTTCGCCAGTTTCTACAGGATTGTGTAAAATTGCATTACTTATAAATAAAACAAACCTAAACCATCTCAATATTTAATTATTCGAAAAATAAATATAACTTTAAAACTAAGCAACATAGAATTTGGACCACCCCATCTTTTTCCATGCGGTGTCGTACAAGGCGACTAAGGAATAGGGCTGTTTCACATCAGATATTATATATAAACAGCCCAGATGAATAGCTTGAATCAACAACAGTGCCCGGAAGACGGCAATAGGCTCACCCCCTATTACGTGGGGCCAAATTCACTGATTGGTGAAATGTGGATGTTAATTCACCTCTGCCTAACCCACCAGTGATAAAGGCGTGGTTATATGTATGTTTGTATGTAAATACTTTAAATTCAAAATGCAACTTATCGATATTATATTATCTACCTATAAGATATTGTGTACTACCTGTTTATTGTATAAAATGCGGTTTCCAATTAATATCCGTTATTGAACCCAGATTACAGGATTAGCTTTTCTAATACATCGTGATGATTACATCTACCTGATACGGATTTAGGCTAAATTACAATCTATATCAGTAGCTGACGCAATATAGGTAGATATACCTATAGAATAAGACCAATTTGTAATTAATATTGTAGCGAAAATGATTATTACAGGGTTAAGGTACTGGTAAACTTGAGCATTCACTTGTAATGAGCATTCTTGTGAATCAGTATCAAAATAATCGGGATATTTACCATGTTGCATTGTTTTGAGTTTAGGGTAGATCGATATAATTACTCCTAGAAAAAACTTTTTCTATGTTCACCGCCACTACTCCAGTTCCTCCGTGATCATAGTGCTTGCAACAGCGCCGAAATATCAGAAACTCAAAACAATGCAACATGGTAAATATCCCGATTATTTTGATACTGATGTGAGTGACCATCCTTTTTTTTATACCACTTAGGTGGCACGCAAGCACGCGGCACACCTGATGGAAAGTGGTTACCGTGGCCTATGGACGTTTGTAACACCAGAGGAGTCACAGTCGCGCTGCCAACCCTGTAAGTATAGAGTTTCTGTGCCGTCAGAGTAGAAGACAAACCAGGACAAGCCTTTAGTCTTCCCACTGACGACACAAGTTCTCCAATGAGCTCTGGCTACCCTACTCACCGCTGGGAACAAAACACGAAGTTATTATAGCCGCGGTATTCTGTAGGGCGGAGGTACTTCCCCAGTCGGACTGCTCAATTGGGTGGAAATACCGCTGTGTCCTACCTCCTACCTGCTAGTTTAAATACCTATATTCTTGCGAATGTAACATTCGAAAAAAAAAACAAGAGCATTTTAGTGAGTTTTCTACCGAGCGTTTCAACGTGCATTGTCTCAAAAGGTCAGTGGAGCGACTAGAATGTTCGCTAGAAAGATCTTGAAAACATTAGTAGTGATGTTTGGCGCTATGATTGGTCCGGTTCTTAGTTCAGTTCAACAAATTTTAAAACGGTGAATTTTTTTTTTTTTTTTTTTAATATAGGACACGCCAACTTGACCTCACCTCGCCTGATGGTAAGCTAAAGGCAAAGTCTCAGGAATTATCGCACCATTAGACATCATCACAATATCACTATGAGTTAAAATATGCTGTTATCAACCTTACTAATGATAATGAATTCAATATACGAAAGAGTACTATAACTTTTTTATATATATTCAAAGAATCAAAGAATCAATTTCATTTATTCAGTTTAAGCACATAAAGAGCACATATGAACGTCAAAATTGTACAATTATGTCAAAAAATTACATAAAAATATTAAATAATTTAAAAATAAGCCATTGGAAAATGATATATTATTATTATATAATATATGCTTTTTATGATTTATATTTTAGGTACTTTTTTTAATATACCACAACACCATATTTATTGCCAGCGTCAGAAAAATCTTGACTACAAAGTCTCAAAATTATCTTAATACCAAGGAAGAGCAAATCAAACTGTTTTGTTGATTTAAGCGGGGCGTGAAAAAGCATATGATGAGGCCGTCAAGCTGAGTGTCACCATTGTCACACGGTATGTGTAAGTAATGGTGACCCTCTTTTCTGGGACTTTGCCTTCAGCTTACCATCAGGCAAGGCGAAGTCCAATTGACGTGTCCTATATAAAAAAAATAAAAAAAATTAAATTGTATTACTGTCTGAACTAAAGGTGTGCACTAAATACCAGAACGATCAGTCAACAGGAAGAAGGGTAAACCAAGGAATTAAGATAATTTCGAGTACTTTGATCGTCAAATCGATCTGATACTGACTGTATATTTTGTAACACTATCGTTACAAAATATACGATCGTTATGTTTTTATCACTGTAATAAAATGATCGTCATGTATAATAACCAGTTACTGTCATGTATAATAACCAGTTATTGTCATGTATTACGTTATACATGACAATAACTATAATACCTGTTTACGTTATAACCAAAAAGTGCGAAGGAAAACAAGTTTCCTTTTACGAAATATCAGTCATAGCCTAATAACTGGACATTTTTAGATTTCTCAATAATGAAACATCTTACTTTTGACAGCATCAGCCTTTATTACTATTATTATATTATTTGGAGCTGTTGCCCGCGACTTCGAAAATACAAATATAAAATTGTTAACACCCACAACCTAACTAAAAAGAAAATGTATTTAAGATCAATTTAGTTAGCGTAAAAGTTAGAAGAGTATTAAAAACTTGAACGATATCGGTATCGAATCCTCAAAGATAGATAGCTTTTTTTTTTTTTTTTTTTTTTTTTTTATACCACTTAGTTAGCAGACAAGCACACGGCCCACCTGATGGAAAGTAGTTACCGTGGCCTATGGACGTCTGTAACACCAGAGGAGTCACAGTCGCGCTGCCAACCCTGTAAGTACAGAGTTTCTGTGCCGTCAGTAGAAGACAAATCAGGACAAGCCTTTAGTCTTCCCACTGACGGCACAAATTCTCCAGTGAGCTCTGGTATAGATAGCTATCTATCTATGAGGATTTGATACCGATAGGTACTTTAATTTATAGTTACAAGCCCGAGTCGAATGTAACCGCGGTTGTCTAGACAAACTCGTAAGAGTTTTTGTCAACCATGTATATTATACGTTATTTGCATTGTTTATGAATACTAATAAATTAATAAAATATAAAATTAAGTTTATTCATCGTTATATTTTCAAAAAATTACGTGGGACTGACTAATACATACAGGGATAAACTACCGAAAAATACCAAATTAAACAGGCTTCTTCAATGGATAAATCAAACGCTGTGAAAGGATTATGAAAAATTCAACTATTTGGCTGATCAAAATATAATCATGTATACCTACACCGCGTACGGGCAAACGTAGCGTAGGACGCCCAACGGCCAGGTGGAAGGACGACTTCATGAAGGTCGCCGGGAAGCGCTGGATGCGGGCTGCTTTAGATCGGTCATTATGGAAGTCTGTGGGTGAGGCCTATGTTCAGCAGTGGACTATGGGTGGCTGACATGATGATGATACCTACACATTTAGCAATGTTCATCAGTTATAATGGTTTAAATAAACTTCTTTGCGCCCAACTCCTTAGAATACACTAGATGCTTCCACACTTCTATTTCCTTAGAACATACTACTACATTTTATGGACCACAGGGCGAAATAACTCAGATAGAAGTAACTACTTAAGTAGCCTATTGCCAGTATAAGTTTACCTTAAGATAGGAAAAATGTTGAATCTGTTCATTCGGGATACGAACCCACGATCTTTCCATTACAGTGGGAATGCGTCATAGCATTCCCTGAGTCAGAGCACTGACCAACCAAACCTAGCCTGAAGCTATTCAAATCTTCCCATATATATCCGTCTTATAGCTACTTCCTATCTTAATAGATTTGAATAGTTAGCACACTAAATTCTTTAAAATTTCATTCAATAAGTTTACCTTGACCAAATATCACACAGTTTAAAAACCTTTCCGGTATATACAGTGTGTTCTAAACAGTTTTATTTTGGTTTTATTTAGTTTACAGGCTTGTTGGAGGGTCAAATCTAGTTTTTGAAATTTTACTACCTTCCTATGGACTAATTGATTCAGGGTTCCGATGCTGCTAGTTTATATCATAATAAAATCATTGATAAAGATAAAGATAAATTTATTAGCAACATGTGTATAGATGATGTTACAAATTATATTACTATGCATTGCGAGTTTCAACACGTTCTGTCAATGTAGACGTATAAATATGAAATATTCGTGAACTTCTTGTCACCCCACTGACACTGCAAGCAATGGTATTTAATTTTAGACTCCACTTTTATGACGTTAGAGTCTAAAATTAAACGATATCTTGTAGAGTGAATGAAAAGATGTAATGAACTTTTCTTCATTTAATTTTTGAACTTTAAGTCTATACAAATAATGTCTGAAATTTGATGTAATTTTTTGCAGTCAGTGGTATGCTTTGCTATGAATCAGGTACCTGTTTCTTTGTACATACTTTTAGGTCAGATGACGCTGAAATTTCAATCAATTAGACTGTTTTATTAAAAACAGATAAGTATTAGATAGGGATGGTTTTTAACTGTGACATTATGAGTAAATTATAGGTAGACGAAACAAAGAAATTTTCTTAAGAACGATTAAGTTTTTGATGTAAACATAATTATGACATCGTTAGTTTCTCGTGGGATATTTCAAGACCTAATATCACATCTTTGAGCATTCAATTTATTAATTTAAAAATAATGTATGGGAATCTACCGGATTTGTTGAAATTTATCTTAACTGTTCACCTCCCTTAAGTAGTAGCGTGATGATATATAACCTTCCTCGATAGGTGTTACATGGTTTAACCCATATTACACCGTATGATTTAAACACTGTTGTTTGTTGTTCACAGATTTATGGAATATTTTGAAGAAATTTACAATGGCGTCCTTGGAGAGAGGAGGTGTTATGTGTGGGTTTATTGGAACTGATATCTACTATTGTAAGTACAAATATATGTCCTTGTTATTAATATAATTTTTATTATTATACAATATAACGGAGGTAGCCTAGTGGTATGGGTAATGGACTGCTGAGACGAGGTCTCAGGTTGTATCCCAGGTTTTACCATGGCACACACCAATGACTTTTCGAAGTTTATTTATTTATTTACACTTTATGCACGATGTACATTGGCGGACTTAATGCCGTAGGCATTCTCTGCCAGTCTACCATAGGGTGGTTCAGAGCTAGTACGAGGTAGGCGCATATTAACAAGAGATGCGTTTGGTTCTATAAGGACTATAGATTAATTATATATAGGTTCTTAAACATAAACAGTACATATACCTACTTATCATATTTAATATAAATCAGAATAGTGATACATATAAATAAAATATATACACATATATAACATAAATATAATTCATAAATATGGGTACCCATATCAATATGAGTAGAAATAATAGAATAATAGAAGTATCTAACCAGATATTTATTCAGTTTAGGTACATAAAACGCAAACAGCGAGAGTCCAAGCTCTCTCCTGAGACTCTCGAACTTATGAGAAAGAGACGTGAGCAGTCATCCACACCGTCGTCTTCGTAAGATGAGAGAGCCTTAAACCGACTAATTAAAAAGCTGATTAGACGCGACGCTACAACACCCACATCGTCCAGGAGGCGATTGAGCGAAATAGGGGGTCGAAAGTGTTCGCTCAGTAGTTGGGGAGGCCCCATCTGACGAAACTTAAAACTGCGGATGTTAAAATGACTGCCTCAAGGTTCGAGATTCTCGATGAGATCGAGAAATTCTATGGACAGCTATATGCATCACGGGACACAGCGATGAAGACCACAGAGCCCCACTCACGCACCATTACACCAAGGAGATACCCGATATCGAGCAATGCGAGTTGGAGGCGGCTCTCAGACAACTGAAAAACAATAGGTGCCCAGGTGATGACGGAATTACTACTGAACTCCTGAAAGCTAGCAAGCCTCTTTAATTCCGTCATCCTACAAGGTCTAACACCTAGGGCATGGAGCGGGAGTGCGGTGATACTGTTCTTCAAAAAAGGAAATAAGATCTTGCTGAAGAACTACAGGCCCATCTCACTCCTGAGTCATGTCTACAAGCTGTTCTCGAGAGTCGCCACAAATCGTCTTGCTGGTAAGCTCGACGAATTCCAACCACCGGAGCAAGTCGGGTTTCGAAAAGGACAATTAGTTACAAATATTAAATACAATGAAACTAAAATAACTATTATACAACTTATAGATAAGAACAATTAAAATACGTCGTGGAATTCCTCCGCATCGCATGCCTCTTGTGGTAGCGTTAGCAGAAGACTGGCAGCATTTCCACGTTGTATGGCAATGCTTATTCTCTGACCTAAAAAGAGGCCAGCCTTCTGGTCACGATAAGCGTCGACCATACGCTTCGCAATCTCACGAAAGAGATTGCGAGCGCTCGGACCCCATGACCCCAAAGTCTCGACTCCAAACGGCACAAATTCATAATCTCCGATGAGATTGGAGTATTTGCGCCGCTTGAGAGCCTCTGCAGAAGCAGCAGCAGCACCAGCACAGCCAACCGTGCTAATTATATGGGTAGGAGCAATGGTATCAACGCATGGGGCGTCCCACACCAGAGTCCTACCCATCTTCCATGGCATTAACGACATGCCATCCGGTCTCTTACCATCGTCACGCGCCAAACCGTTTGGTGCAAGTACAGCTGGTACACCGGCGGTGACAAGAGCACGGCGGACTATGTCGTTGAGGCTGGCGTGCCGTGGAATTCGCCCAGCGCTTCTGCAGCACGACAGGCCATGGTGTCCGAGTCTGTCAACGGCTTCTCCACAACGGCATTGATGCGAAGAAACACACGGCGCACCTAAACGGAGACAAGTTGCGATGCGGAAGGTAGTGTCATGTGTCATCTAACATAGTCCCTACGTTAGACAACGGAAGAGCTTGTAGCCAAAGACCCGATTCCCACACTCCAACCGCCAGTAAACGGGCACGCTCAGCAGCATTGGAACATGTATTTAGTTAAGCTGCAGAGCGGCCCGTCCCACTGACGCTGTGAGAAAAGGTTCCTTTTGAGATCGGTGTTTGGACATGCAATTTTCCAAGCGTTCACTGCGTCAGTCTTACACAATACTTCAGAATTAACTAGTGTAGGTGCAAGGATTTTCCTAGTTAATTCTTCCGTACTGTGGACTGAAGACAGGAACGCTGGTAAGCTGACATCTGAAATTTTGCGAATACCGAGCCCACCCAAGCGAATCGGTAGAGTCGCTTGTAGTGAAGCTCGGTCATCCAAGGCCACATTAAAAATTTTGGTGAGGGTATTTTCTATAATTTTGTCCATTTTTTCAAAATTGTTATGTTTAAAAAATGGCGTTGATCGTAAGGCATGGGTGAATTTTGGAACTAATAGGCAATACCGAAGAATAGTGAAAGCCGAGTGTATATTAATTTTGAGCAGGCGATCCGAAAATTTTGAATTTTTTCCTCTATAAATGAGGTGTAGGCATCTTCTAGGATTGGGGACACGAGGAGACGTAAAAAGTCTTTTTCTAAAATTTTTATGTTGGGAGCTATGGAATTGAATTGTTTGTGAAATATTTCTAGTAAAAATATTGTCCGAAGCGTCGTTTAAAAAAATCATTTGCTATCATTTAGTTCTAAACCAATTAATGTAAATTCATTTTTAATAAAAGCCAAATCTTGTAAAACTGTTTCCCCATCTCCCCCTAGAGTCCCCATCGTCTAGGTACCATACATTAAATTAAGAATTTAACCGCCGAATAATGTGCTGAATAGCTAAACTGAAAATTACCGGTCCAAGAGGGTCTCTTAATTCTTAATTCTTTATTGCACACAAACAGTACAGAGGTCAAACACAAAATAAATATATAAGAAATATGTACAAAGGCGAGCTTAACTCAGTATGAGTTCTCTACCAGCAAGCCTTTGAGTAGCAGAGAAGCAGTTAAAGTAATAAAGGGACGTGAAGTGTACATTAATTTTCAGATAAAAGAAGGGTACCTAAACAGGTACATATATATATACACATAAACATACATACACAGCATACATATTACACCTACATACATACATACAAATATACATACATACATAAACATAATGCATACATATAGACACATAAATATATTCAAACTACATTACTGTGATAGGAAATGTTCCCTTGTTCCTCTCCTAAAGACGTCCAGGGTATTACTACCGCGAATGGTGTGAGGTAGTGCGTTCCAAAGACGTACAGCCTGCACCGTGAACGATCCATCGTAGCAGCAAGAAGTGTGTGCAGGTGTGCGAAGCAGAAGAGAGGAAGAAAGACGACAGGGTTTGCCCCTGGGTACAAGATACTCAAAGCGTTCCCGCAAATAAGTTGGAGCATTAGGATTATGAAGTATGGTATAGAGAGAGTCTCCTTGTTGACATACAACAGCAGATTCCAAAAGGTTGTCCCTGTATAATAATTTGGAGGGGTATCTGTAACATTGCCAAAGGAAATTATAAATTTTGGGTGTTTCTAATTTAGCTTGGTTCAACAAGGTGTCCCTGTTCACCGAGTTAAAAGCATTCTTCACATCAACCTTGAGAATGACCTCACCTTTACTGGAGCCAAGGTAGGTTGATAAAGCATGTATGGCAGCCTCACAGCCCCCCTTTGAACCAAAATCAATTTGAAGGGGCTGGAACTTCAAAGATAACTCGGTTTTGTAATATTTACAACAGAGTTTGGCTGCCATACGTCGGTACGTACATCCCACGGCAATGGGACCAATGCCACCATCTCCCTTGCGTAGGGCACACAAATTAGCCCCATATAAAATGTCTGTGATGGCATCATCCACACTACCGGAGACCATCAAACTCATGAGAGCCGTTAGCTCCTTCAGAAGTGCCTCATCAGCCTCCCAGGCGCTTAGCCCTAAAAGATCTTTAAAATGTTGTGAGGTTAATGCGTCAAGACCTCCGGCAGAGCCACTTCGAAAGGAGACAACGGCTGCCAACACTTCCTTGGCCGTTACGCACAGGCAATCAGGGTCGGGGACAAGTGCCTCAGGACAAGAAAGGCCACCCGCAGGCGCTGGATGCTTACTCCGCAGACCAGTAAGGGTCTCCGGAGAGCAGGGCGCCACTATATCGCTACTAAAAAGCAATCTCGATGCCCCATTTATGTCACCATCCCTTAATTTTGATTCAACCAAATTAAAAATATTGCTTTTCCGAAAAGAAGAGTATGTTGGGTTTAAATTTTCCGTTATGACGCTACAATTATTTCTAATTTAAGACGTTAATGAATTTGTTGTTGTTCGGTGGTCTGTCCCGTCTGTCTTGTCTGTTCTAATATGTAAAATTTTGTATGGGAAGGTGAGCAGTTGCTCCCAAGCTGTTTTAGTATTTTCTCGAAGTACAAGATCTATGCAGTTTGACAAACTTTTCGCAACAATTGGTCTTGCACTGCGAGGAATTCTCTTTAGGATAGAAACAGAGTTTTATAAGTGAGATAGTCTTTGCCAAAAGGGAATTTCAATAATGTTCTCAGAAACTGTACTGGTAGAGGGTTGAATAACCAGAGGGGGGTTCGGAGATACATGTCGGGGTTTGTGTACTTTGCCGATATGTATCTTCAAACCTTCATAATAGAAGTTATGTGTGTATTTATCGCAGGTTTATAAGTGCCCGGTTAATGGCAATAAACTAAAAAAAATATATGTTATGCTGTAAGCTACTCCAATCCATTTCATTTTTTCGTTTGGCGTCTGGTACTCTACCATTACAAATAATGTTATCTGTACTTGAATAGGTACGAGTACATAGATCTAAACTATTTCCACAAATCTGTAATTACCGAATATTCATAAATTAAATCATGCCGAAAATCTAGTTAATACATAAATCGTGTTTAAGTTGGTTGAGCGTTGAACTATAATTGGATTTTCATTCGTGAAACTGCGGATTTGAACTCTAAACATACCTATACCCAAAGGGGATTCTAAAAAACTAATGTAAATACGACCTTAGTCACCTAAGGTCGTGTTATTATGTATACTGCTAGTATATCTACTTAAATAAATGAATGCGGAACAAATTGGTGAAACTTATTGCGGAAACGGAAGATATGATGATAAGTTAGCTTCCTATTTCATTTCAAATTGTAACATTGACATAACCTAACATAAACTCACGCCTATATCCCCTAAGGGGGTAGGCTGAGGTGCTAGCACCCACATTTCGCCAATTTATGTTTAAGTCCCAATGTAAGGGTGGCGAGCCTATTGCCATTAACCGAGCACTTATAAACCTGCGATAAATACACACATAACTTAAATACACATAACATAAAAGTCATTGGTGTGTGCCATGGTAAAACCTGGGATCGACTCCGAGACCTCGTCTCAGCAGTCCATTACCGCTAGGCTACCGCGGGTATTGTAACATTACATACTACAAATCTTGCATTGGTCTGGGTGTTTCTCTATGTATAATATGTATGTATTTATTTAAAGTATTTAAGTATGTTTATCCGTATTCTAGATTCCATAACATAAGCTAGTTCAACTATGCTTACCATGGGTCTAGATAGCGTTGTGTAGAATGTTGTAGAATATTTATTGATTGTTCAGTGAGTAAATCAAAGTGAAATATCTTTATTTTCTATCGGTTAAGTGTCAGTAGCTTAGTGGTTAACGAGTGGGCCTTATGATTAAGAAGTTCTAGGTATCGAACCTTACACTACCGTCGGGAACCCACTTTTAATTTAGCTGGAGGGTTTATACGTAACTAGGAATAAATTTGATAAAAAACTTTATTGTACAAACCTCTGTTATTGCAATAAAGTTCATAGTTCCGTGTAGGTGTGATTTATACCTTTTTCTTAATTTCCTGTTAATGACGTCACAGCACAGCTCAAAAGAATCTGAGTACCAATTATGTGTAATAAATACTAACTTATACTTAATGATAAATACTAAGTTATACTTGGTATTTATAATTTAGTAGTATATCTGTCATAAAAAGTTAACACATAATCAGCAAGTCTTAAGTCTACAAATGCTGTCGTTCTATCAATAAATTTATCAAACCAATCAATTAGCCCATCGCAGACTACTGCTGGACATAGGCCTTTGGCCTACTGTTGCCTTGCTAGCCATACGGGTTGTATTTCGAGTTTTCCTTCTCTCGCAGTGATATCGTCTGTGTATTTTGAGCCTCTTACGACACCCCTCGATTGAGTCGATTATTCCCGGTGTCCACCCCCTGCTTGTCCACCGCGGGTGGACAGAGACACAAATATTTAAAAAAATTCTCGCTGTCCACCCCTGGGGGACAGCGAGAATTAATTTTAAATTATTTTCGCTGGCCACCCCGGGTGGACAAAGACACGAGTTTCATATGACTACTCTCGATGTCCACCACCGGTGGACAGAGCCACTGCTTAAATAAACATTCTCGATGTCCACCCTTGCTAGAATTGGGAGTAAATGTAAAATGTAAAATGTATTCTTTCTCTATTACCATGCGGATAATTGTAGACCCATACCTACCTATATTCTTTACCTCAGAAAAATCTAATCAATGTATACGTTTGTGTTTAAAGTCATTGTTCATTAGAGCTATCAGGCACCCAACCAGCACCACCTTTCCTCAATGGTTAGTAGTAATTGAACTACGCCCCCCATGAGCGCAGGCCTGAGGGTGACGGATGGAGCTACCTGTCAACTTGGCATAAGCAGGCCGCGACAGCGATGCACCTTGCGCGATTCCCCGTTACTGGGGACGAGTTGGGAACTCTGTGGTCCCCACACTCGAGGAGAGGGCCAGATCGAGAGCGGTGGCTTTAACTAACATTACTTTTATGGGGACAACTGAAGTTTGACCTCCCAACGCTGACAAGAAAACCTTCACCAGAGCTTCTTAGTCTTCCATTAATCAGCACTCGCCAGATGGGATGGGGGCTTGAGGCCCAAAGATCTTAGTAGGGATACCTATATACGAATATACGACAGATAACATAATACTAAAGTGAAATTACTCTCAAACGGCTGAACGAAACCGACAGAAATTCGGTACGGGTATAGATTATATTCTGAAATAACTTTTTACCCCTGGAATAGGTTCCCATAGCTTACGGTCAAAAACTTTCTTAAAAAACCTGGTAAGCATGATCTTGATTCAAATAGCAGGAGGTAGGACACGACGGTATTTCCGTCCCAATTGCGCAGTCTGATTAGGGAAGTAGGTACCTTACCTCCACCTATCAGAATATCATAGCCTATGGTTATTATAACCTCGTGTTGTGTTGCCGGCGTTGAGTAGGGTAGCCAGAGCTCACTGGAGAGTTGTTTGTGCTGACAGTGTGAAGACTAAAGGCTTGTCCTAATTATGTCTTCTGCACTGACGGCACAGAAACTCTCCGTTCTAACTGGGTCGGTAGCACAGGTGACTTCTCTGGTGTTGCATACGTTCATAGGTCACGGTAACCACTTTCTATCAGGTGGGCCGTGTGGTTATCTGCTACTTAAGTTGTATAAAAAAATAATAATTCTTTAAAACAGCATTTCCGTGTTCTCTGAGCTAAATAATTGACAATATTGATTTTCTCACCTTCCAACTATTCATTAACGACAGTAATATTCATTTGTTATTTGACTTAGGCCGACTACTTAAATAGTTGCGGAAAATTTTACTAAGAATATACAAACTATATTTAAACAGTATAGTTGGATTATTGTGGATACGAACCTATAGGACCAACCAACGTCATATCGTGATACTTCTAATACTACTGCAGATTATTTTTTCTTTTATATGGGACACGACAGTTAGACTACGCTTCGCATTATGGTAAGCTAAAGGCAAAGGCTCAGAAAAGAAAGACGCCATTACAAACATATACCATGTTACAATGGTGAAACTCATCTTGACGGCCTCATCATATGCTTTTTCACGCCCTCTTATAGGACCTGAGACTGTAGAAGAAGAAGAAGATTGCCACACGAGGTTATAACGTAGGCTTAACTCTCGATTTTAGGAGGTCAGTCGACAGTGGCTCTCACTAAATCCAAGATGAGCCTAAAAAAAAAGACTAGTTGTTTAGTCTTTATCTTGTTTGCTTTTTTATTTTAGCTTAGGATGCAACGAGACTAAGTCTGTGGTGATGATGAAGACAATATTGTACAGGAAAGTTATATAATTAGGTAGAAGATTATCTGATGCCATAAATTTTTAATCTAAATGGTCATTTAAGTATTCAAGTTGTTACCAAAAAGTCAACTTGCGCGCCTATCTGTTATAGAAAAGTGATAAAATCAATAGTCCTATGAAAAAAGTGTTCAAAATGATAATTATACTAGGTATCGGGTCTTCTCGCGAATTATATCTTGGAACTTATTATTTCTGCCGACGTTTCGGATGCGTTGCAGCACCCGTGGTCACGACTTGATTGATGATCCCGATACCTAGTATAATTATGAATTCACACCTCGAATGTTAAAAAATGTCTAAAATTATGTTGAGTAAAATGTATGGAAGAGCCTATCAGAACATCCACCTTAAAATGAGATCTGTAATAGATTTGAAATTACTTCATAAAACTTCAACATAATAATTAGTTATCGTTATTTGCCCTCTGTAATATTTTTATATAATTTCACAACTCAGGCCCACAATAAATTTCATATCCACTATATGCTACCCACCTCTATTCTCTCATATTACTTAGTTACTTTATATATCATAACTTAGCCCATATATTTGGTCTTCTGTTTCGTTAAACAAATCGTCATAATTACTAATTCTAACACTCGTTATTAGCATAAGAATTAAACTAACAACGTCTTCTGTACATAATCAAGAAAATTACCATTCAACACACATGATATTTTTGAACACGTAACTACGAATTTAAAGAAATAACACTTACGTAAACTATGTACTGAAGTAGTCACTATCATCTGTTTTATTTTTATTACTCATCATCACATCCCATCCATGTTATAGTCCTGATCGCATCCTCGCAGTCCAAGGCCCGCTTAAATATGAGAAAAAACCGCGGTAGCCTAGTGGTATGGGTAATGGACTGCTGAGACGAGGTCTCGGGTTCGATCCCAGGTTTTACCATGGCTCACACCAATGACTTTTCGATGCTTTTGTGTATTTATCGCAGGTTTATAAGTGCCCGGTTAATGACAACTGGCTCGCCACCTATTACATTGGGACCTATACATAAACTGGCGAAATGTGGGTGCTAGCACCTCTGCCTACCCCTTCGGGGATATAGGTGTGAGTTTATGTTATGTTATTATAAGTTGTTTTTTTTTATACCACTTAAGTGGCAGACAAGCGCACGACCCACCTGATGGAAAGTGGTTACCGTGGCCTATGGACGTGTGTAACACCAGAGAAGCCACACTCGTGCTGCCGACCCTGTAAGCACAGAGTTTCTGTGCTGTCAGTATAGAGGACAAAGCAGGACAAACCTTTAGTCATCCCACTGACAGCACAAATTCTCCAGTGACCTCTGGCTACCCTACTCACCGCCGGGAACACAACACAAAGTTATTATAATCGCGGTATTCTGTAAGGAGGTACTTCCCCAGTCGGACTGCTCAATTGGGCTGAAATACCGCCGTGTCCTACACTCCTATAAAAAATGTTGATATTTTGATTGTTCTTCTTTATCATCCTAGTGTTAATCCCAGTCGCATCCGAAGCTTTTGCCTCGTAGTCTGGGGTCCGCTTTACCAGTCTAACCGCGAAATTTGGCTGACATGAAGATCTAAAGAACTTATCTAAGTTAAACTGCCTACCAAGCCAACACAAACCTTCTTACACCTGCAAAAAAAGAAGGCCGTTGAGTGGAATGAATCCGTTCATTCTTGATTAAATTACAGATTTCCAAACATTTTCACAAATCACATTTATAATACCACACACACTACATGTAATCTAATTATATATAATATACCGTAAATTATATAATTTACTAGTTTATTAAAAACTAAAGGAAGTAGCGGGCCATTCCCAACACGAGTATCATTAGATCACTCACTGGGAAGACTCAGCAATGTTCTAGAAATAAGTTTACTGAAATAAACAGTTTTTTTTTTTTATAAAATAGTAGCCAAATATCCCCTATATTTAGGAGTAATCCCAGTAGTAAACAGCCTCTGTAGCGTGGTGGTAGTAAATGCGGCCACTACCTAGGAGGCGCGGGTTAGTTCTCTGCTCAGTGCAAATACTTATATGCATGAAGACCAATGCAAATATCCTAACATTATATTTATTGTATTTATTAAGGGCCCGGTTAATAGGTCGCCGCCTATTACATTGGGACCTAAATATAAATTACCGAAATGTGGGTGCTAGCACCTCTGCCTACCCCTTCGGGGATAGAGGCGTGAGTTTATGTTATTAGGCCGTCGGTCACGGTTGCCATACGAACATTTATGGCAGTCGTTACGGGTAGTTGGAGCCCTACAAAGTCCAACAGCTGGTCTAACTGCAACTCTTCGATAACTCCTTTGGGTTGTGGAGTTCAGATGGCAGTCGCTTCACGGAATATATCGAAATTCAGCCAAATCCGGAGTTAGACTGGTAAAGCTCACTCCAGACACTGCGTGCGTAAAATCCCCACGGATACACCGGAGCCGGTGGAAGAGGTTATGTCGGACATGAACCGACTAAAACGCACTCCGCATGTGGGTCGTTTTGGTTGCCGAAGGTGAGGTTGACACACATATCCCTCGCACCCCGGCTGACCCAGGGCCATCTCTCACGATCTGGCCCTCTCCTCGGGTGTGTGGGGGACTACAAAGTCCCCGCCGCGGCTTGCTTCTGCCAGGGTGACAAGCGGTTCCACCAGTCACCCCCAGGCCTGCGCTCATGGGGGGCGGAGGTCGTTCATTGACCTCTGACGCCCGAGTTGCCTTCGTACGCGGGCAGCTTGGCTTGCGATCCTTCGTCGCTCCCGCAGCCGCTCCCGCCCCGCCTCCTCCTTCACGAGCATTACTTGCTCGCAGAAGAAGGCGCCGGCCGCCCACGCATTCGCGCAGCGGACTATCGCCGCGAGCAGGACTCCAGACACTAAGCTGAAAGCAACCCAGTAGTACCATTGTCTAGTTCCATCAGATATAACCAGTTCCGTGAAACTACTGTGAGAAGAAAATCCTAGAAGTTCCATAATGGAACTAGGCAATTAAACTACTGGGATTCCCCTGTTTGGCTACTGGTCATACTTTCTTAGTGATTTTTCTTATTGACTAATACTACTCGTTTCTTAGTGACTATTACTAATGTAATGTTTTTTTTCTATTGCAGTAATATCAGACCCAGAAGACAGCGTGACAGCGGCCAACTCATGTTTGCAAAAACATTTCGCGTATGACTTTGGAAAGCCCTGGATGGGCGAAGGCCTGGTGTTGGCTTCAGGTAAAATATAATTTAATACTAACTGTTCGTATTATGATTTAACTTCATTCTAGTGTAAGATTGTTATTTTTTTTTATTTCTTAATTATTGAACAAACTAAACAGAATTTAGTTTAGTATGACGGTATCAAAACTTAATCATAAATATCAAATCAAATTGATTTTACAGCTGAGTTATGTAATGTGTGTTACATACATCGACCACATCATCTCCATATAGATGTGTTGCTTTTTTTACCGCACCATTTAATGCTACACTGAGGCATTTTGAGTTTTTTTTAGCACTTCCTTTATGCACTCCGATCGTGTTGACAGGTCACAGTAGTGGTCGACACTGATTGAGTATTTCCGCGCGGACATTTATATCGGAACTATAAGTCAGATGTGTTGTCAGGAGCCATTCGCCTGTTATTAGGCGTCTATGGGCTGTGTGGTCGATGGTTACATACGAGATATTTTTTATTAGAGCTGGTAGGTCCTCACAAGACTGCCTTTTGAGAAATACTGTGACACATAGGTAGAAATAAAATGTTTGCTAATATCAGCAGGTACACATTTGATGTAAGAGTCACAACACAGCCTATTGCAGTCCACTGCTGGACATAGGTCTCTTCCAGTGTGCGCCATTTATGCCTTCTGCATCCAGTCTGTCCCAGCCACCTTCGGAAGGAGGCGTCCTATCTTACCTTCGATTTGCCTTCTCCCTGTCTCCACTATAGGATTCTCTTGCCCCAACGGCCATCGATCCTTCGATAGATGTGACCAGCCCACAGTCACTTCAGTTTGCTAATTCTGCGAGCTATGTCGGTATGTCGATTCCCGCTCTGTGTTTCTATCTATAATATATATGTATATATAAATAAAAAGTATCTAAGTATGTTTATCCGCATTTTAGATTGCATAACACAAGATAGTTAAGCTATGCTTACCATGGGTCTAGATAGCGTTGTGTAGGATATTAATAGAATATATTTATATCAACCTGCCAGATGTACTATAGAAAGAATACAAAACTGCAGCGAGCCAATCTTAACCGGGATCTGTCTTCTTCCCGACGTGACGTAAAATTAAACCGTAGCAAAAATTTCAAATTAATGGTCAGGAACTGTGTCTATGAGTACATAGATTTTCGGAACAAGGTAGCTTTATAACATACTCTCAACATTTGCCGCAAATTGCGTCAGTCAGTTGGTACACAAGATTAGGGATGCAAAGACAAAGAGTTGCATTTTATAAATGTTACCTATGTTATTCTTTTATAACTAAGTTTAACAAAGTACGGCATGATTTTTAGTGTGGACATATTAAACAAGAATTTGTATTCAAATAATAAACATTGTCTGCTGCCGCAAATTGCGTCAGTCAGTTGGTACACACGATTAGGGATGCAAAGACAAAGAGTTGCATTTTATAAATGTTACCTATGTTATTCTTTTATAACTAAGTTTAACAAAGTACGGCATGATTTTTAGTGTGGACATATTAAACAAGAATTTGTATTCAAATCATAAACATTGTCTGCATATCATAACATGTTATAATCTACATAAATTATTGTAAGTAAGTAGGCGGTTGGTGACCTCGTCAGTATTGACAAAACGACTAAAACTAGATATAAAAATAAGTATAAAACCAATGGCACCTACAAAACACCAATACAAAAATAAAAAGAATTGACTTCTTCTGTCGTATCGATGGAATATCGTGTCATTTTACCCAATTTGTGCAGCCACCCCGATAGCGTTCTCAGAGGCACTCATGAGTTCCTCCCGTGTACATTTGTTTGGACAAGTAGCGCACGTCAGCAGGTGGGTCATAGTCTGCGGCGCTGCTCCGCACACCGTGGATATACTTCGTTCTAGCAACCCCACCTAATTCGATTTTTGTTATTTCAACCGACCAGCGTCCGACTTTCTAGGTGGTTCAGGCAAGGACCCCTCCAGGTGCAAGATTCTCTGATAGTGGAATGAAGGGGATATGTTTACCCGAGAAGAGGGCCAGATCGTGAGAGATGGCCCTGGGTCGGCCGGGGTGCGAGGGATATGCCTGTCAACCTCACCTTCGGCAACCACAACGACCCACAGGCGGCGTGCGTTTTAGTCGGTTCGAGTCCGACATAACCTCCTCCACCGGCTCCGGTGGGAAGGTATCCGTGGGGATTTTGCGCACGTAAAAAAAAAAAAAAAAAAAGGTGCAAGATTCTCTGATAGTGGAATAAAATAAAAATAAATAAATTGTGTGCCTAAACTGAATAAATGAAATTGATTCTTTGATTCTTTGATTCTTTGAAAGGGGATATGTGGTGGCCTCTGTGCTCCTCAGAGGTCAATCCTGGCTAAAGAGGGTTCGCATTCAGCAACGCACGCGTAGAAGCTCTTAGGTCTTTTCAGTCTTTGTGCCACGCCAATTTATATCCACTGCATTAACCACCAGCTCACAACGTAGTCTCCTGAAAAGACTAAACCTATGCAGGTTTGTTGTGACCTATTTGCAAAACAAATATGTTTATTCAATCCTTTGCAGTACCTCTTTCGATATAATCATTTAGTAGTTTTATAAAATTCGTATACGTATCAACGATATCCATGGGGATTTTCGCACAAAAAGGTATCGAATTCTTGTCACACATGTATGGAAATAAAGGCTTTTATTTCTTTTTTATAATTGATTGTGCCCATCTTATCTAATTCAAATCACATAATCATAAATCACCAACATAATATCTTTAAATAAATCAACCCATATGTACCACAAAGACATTTTTCACTAGCACACGTGTTTCTTTTTTCCTATAGCCCCGGGCCCTGAGAGGCCGTCAACTGAGGGCCACCAACACTGTTGGTGCCGGAAATGGTGACCCTCCTTAAAAAAGTACTGAAACATAATGCAATATATGAAATTCTAGTGTCACAGTGTTTGTCGGCAAACTCCTCCGAAACGGCTAGGCCGATACTTATTAAAAAAATTGTGCACATTTTTTGATAGGTTTGAGAATCAGTTGTAAACTATTTTTCTACCCATTCTCTCTTCATTTTTATGCAATTAATTAAATTATAATTTTCATTATAACTTTGCATTTAAATTACATATGACCCTTCTACCACCAGCCCCCATTTTAGTAACGGCAAAACCACGTTTGCCGAGTCAGCTAGAAGGTATACAAGAATTACTTTCTGCAGGTCCAACTTGGAAACGTCACCGCAAGCTCTTGAATCCAGCATTCAGTCTACAAGTTCTTCACAGTTTCTTGGGAGTGTTCAACGAGCAAGCCAGAAGGCAAACTAAACATTTTGACGCCGAAGTTGGCCGAGGAGAGTTCGATCACCTAGCCACGTTGAAACATATTGCCTTGGAAACTGTCTGTTGTAAGTATCTTTGTTACTATTAGAACAGGTTTGGAATATATTAAAATGTCGCTCATTTAAGAGGCAGTTTAAAATATCCAACGTTACATTATATTTCGAACTAGCTGTACCCTATCACGCTTCGCTGTGGCACATTGTGATTGTATGGTTGCGAAATGAGAAACAAAACAAAGAATACAACATGTCAAAACTACATGTCATATAAGTTTAATTTTGCAAACTGTTTTTTCCCGGTCGCGGATATGTGACTGATGCAAAAATTAGATAAAAACAATCCTTGATGCGGATTATATATCATGCTAAAATTTCAGCTCGATCGGTGCAAAACTTTTCTTATTTCTTATTTATTTATTCAGTAACAATTGACACTGTGTTTGAACATACATAATATTATTACAATAATTCATTTCAAGTCGATCAAAAATTTACAATAATTAAACAATAAGGAAATATAAAAATGACAAAATCAATTAACTTAGTAATTATAAAAATAAATTAGTACACAAAGTCAGATTTATACAATACATGTCAATTTTTATTCATGTCAAATCATAAATTACTCATGTCAATAATATAAATTTCAGAAGCCAAGTCCAAATACCAAATAATATACCAAAATTAAAACAAAATGTCAAACATAATTAAATTGACAAAAAAAAATGATTACCTACAATTCCTCGATTGAATAGTAGCACCCTTCAATAGGAACACTTTTAACTCCCTATGGAACTCTTTTTTATATAGAAGACCTTTCAACACTAATGGTAGCTTATCAAACAACCTGGTAGAATTGTACATCGTGCTATGTTTGATGATGTTCAAATGAGGACGAACTATACTTTGGAAATCCATCCTGCGCGTGCTCTCTCTGATCTTTCTTTCTTCTTCAGTTTCATATTCATGTACGTGTTTTGCAAAATGTGTCATCAATACCAGAACATACAGGCTTGGAACGGTCAAGATACCCAGATCATTGAAGTGCTCTTTGCATGACTCATCCTGTCATGAACGCACCATTGTTCGTATAGCTCTCTTCTGAAGGATGAAAGCTCTTGTTATATTGTAGTCATAGCTACCTCCCCAGAAAAGAATGCTGTATCTGAGCCTCGACTCTACTAGCGCATGGTAGACCATTTTTAAATGTTCCAATTCAACATCGTTGCGCAGGCTTCTTAGAACATAGCAGGCTGAACTTTTTGTTTTCTCTAGGTTGGCAAGTTCATCTTTCCAATTTAGTAGCTCGTCAACATATACACCCAGAAACTTAACAGTACATATTGGGCTTACCATTTAAAGTGTAATCAATAGTACTTCCGTTATGAGCAGTTGATCTAAATAAAATAGCCTGAGTCTTATTAGGGTTTAGCTGAAAGCTGTTTGCTGAGAACCAATTATAAAATATGTCTAAAGCTTGATCTATTGCTGATTTGATTTGAGTTTTGAGTTAACCTAACTTGAATCAAATTAAACACATAAGTCCACTTTTTCTAAATCACTAATCCGTAATTTGCATAAAAGTTGTCCACGTAACCGTTATTCTTCCAACTTTAATAATGCAAACTAATAAGAACGGTACATTTCTTTAAATTTTAGAACTGAGAATAAAGCATTTTTTTTTGGAATTATCTATCGATCTAATAAAGCAAAATATTGACATATTTGACACCTGAAAATAAAGCATGTAAAATGCAATGTGATCCCGGAAGATCTGTAATTGGATCGATCCATGGAATCAACCCCATTATTTCTGTATAACACCCCTTAGACTATAGACACATGTTCACCCCAATTGCATCGTATAAAACGTTATGAGAATAACACTTACCTAGGTATTGCATTCAATTCTTCATTATCTTTCTTACATTATTCTAATCATAGAATTATCATCATAGCATAGTGATTTTGCCCGCGTACGAAGGCAACTCGGGCGTTGGAGGCGGCGTGCGTTTTAGTCGTTTCAAGTCCCACATAACGTCTCCCACCGGCTCCGGTGGGGAGGTATCCGTGGGGATTTTGCGCACGTACAAAAAAAAAGCATAGCGATTTCTTATATCCAGGTCCACTTATAGTTTTTATATTGGAGCGGGTTTTCCGGGAGCGACGACTGCAGTTGGACCTCCCAACCCTGAAAACCTGCACCAGGGCCTCGGCCATTGTTTAGTCGGAGCACTTACGTACAAGTGAGGTTGACATGGACATCAAGGATATTGGAACTCTGAACCCGTTCTAAACCAAGAATAAAATTAACACAAAACTATTTGTACGGCTATCGGTACATGGCACCCACCGTCACCCCAAGATTGTTGTATAGGAGAGTTTGGAGTACTCAAAGCATGCTTTAGCTCGGTGGTCAGAGTATGCCCCAATAAGTGAATGATCGCGTATTCAAATCCCGCCTGAGTCGTTTCACTTTTTCTTATCTTAATCGATAAAACTATTGATATTTGCTTTCAGTAACGGCTTTCGGCATCACCGCTGATGAAGACAAGGAGTTCAATAAACTATACATGCACTCAGTAGACCAGATCCTGAATATTATTGCGTTAAGGTTCCAGAACTTCTGGCTGCAAAGTGATTTCATCTACGGCTTCACAGACCTGAAAAAGCGGGAAGACCGAGTTGTCAAAGTTTTGAACGCTATGTCTAATACTGTAAGTAACTACTTACATAGGTACTATATACTGTTTACCAAACATTATATGTATTTTTTATATCCGGATCAAACATTTAATGTTGTTCGGTTATTCTTAGGTACTTAATTCATAAAATGTGATCTATATGTATTTATATCGTTTTATCTTTTGACATTGCCAATGTATTTGGATATGACATCTTAATTTCACAACTTATTTCTCATCTTAATTTCAATCTGTGTGTACTGTGAAATAATAATTAGGCATTTTTTTCGTGCGAAAAATCCCCACGGATACCGCCCCGCCGGAACCGCCGGCTGTAGGTATTTATGTGTAGATACGGCCAGCATCGGATCGTTCTTGACGAATAACCTACTCAAAATGATCTTAATACCTTTTTTTCATTGTGCGCCATATTCCCACGGATACCCCCATCACCATGACAGGTGGGGGAGGTTATATCGGAATTGCACCGACTAAAACGCACGCCGACTATGTGGGCCGCAGGTGAGATCATCTAAGACTTATCCCTCACACCCCGGTCGACCCATGATTTTAATATAATGTCTCAAAATTATCTTTGTAGTCAAGATCGTTCTGACGCTGACTGTACCGATCGTATAGCAAATGAGAGTTCGGTGTAAATAGTAAAAAAACTGTCCGTCACACAGCTGATTCCAAAAATTCCTACTTATTTTATGATTATAGTCAAATACGGCGAAACATTGTGTGTCTGCAAAACACGACGGCAAGAAGCACACTTGATGATTTTTAACTTAAGTATAATTAATTTTACAGGTTATTAAAAGGAAGAAAGAACAAATTAAGACAATCCCACGGTCGGAATGGGAACAGCAAAGAAGAACTACAGGTAGCTACCTATTAATCGAGACGATCGAGATTCAATTTAGATTTTAACGAACCTTATATCATTTAGGAAAGATTTATCTTCGTAACTAACCTTCCATACATACAAAACTAAATAGGTACATTGCTGGTTTCCTACAAGAGGAGCAATGAAAACCTATGTAGGGGACGAAACGAACTAATTTTATTCGGGGGATGAATTTTAGGAGACAAATACCCACTGGTCTCCTAAAATTCGTTGTTCAATAAATAAGTCCCTTTATAAAATCATCATCATCATCATTCTTTCGTTACTCCCGGTCGTAACAAAGGCCTCCACCTTGGAGTCTAGGGTTCAATACTGTTCAATATTACTTTTGAAATTAACTTCCACCTAAATCTTTTAAAGACTTTACCTAAATAAATAAGAAGATAAGTCTATTACAATTTAATGTAAAATCTGATGAATGAAATGAACCACGGTAGCCTAGTGGTATGGGTAATGGACTGCTGAGACGAGATCTCGGGTTCGATCCCAGGTTTTACCATGACACACCCCAATGACTTTTCGATGTTTTTCGAACTTCGAACATGTGTGTATTTATCGCAGGTTTATAAGTGCCCGGTTAATGGCAATCGCCGCGCCACCTATTACATTGGCACCTAAACATAAACTGACGAAATGTGGGTGCCAGCACCTCTGCCTACCCCTTCGGGGATATAGGCGTGTGTTTATTATTTTTATTCGTAAAATCTGATAAAACCAACCAGAATTATTTGTTTCAGGAATAAAATGCAAAGCCCTGATGGACCTATTGATTGAATTATCTGAGGAAAATACTCTTACCGATAAGGAGATCAGGGAAGAAGTGGACACGGCTATCGTGGCTTCGTATGACACTACTTCTTGTCTTTTGGCTTATATTATGATGCTATTGGGAACGTATCCTGAGACTCAAGAGAAAATACACCAAGAGTATGTATAGATAGCCCTTTAATTCAATCTACTTGTGACGCTTTAAGTATAATATTAGAGGTAGTTAAAAACGTAGGCCTGCTTGACGGCAATAGGCTCACCCATATTACGTGGGACAAAAAGTTATAATTGGTTTACAGGCGTGAAATCCTGTATAGTAGGTATATCCTATTATGTACCTTCAGAAAATGTTTGAATGGCTATTCATTGAAATGTATTTTTTTTCTTATTACTTTTAGAATGGTGGACATATTTGGAGACACAGATAGAGATGTGACGAAGGATGATCTTCCCAAGATGGTGTACACAGATGCTGTCATCAAAGAGACCCTGAGGCTGTATCCTACTGGACCTGTGGGGTTAAGATATGTTGACAAAGACGTTCAGCTGAGTAAGTTTCGCTTTGGAATAGCTACATTGCATATATATTATAGAAACTACTTCGCTTGTACCTTTTTTCGTGCGGACATCCCCATGAAATTTTTCATTTGCCGCGTAGTTTCCACCAGAGTAGAATTAGGGCCACCCCATCTCTTCCCATGCGGTGTCGTACAAGGCGACTAAGGGATAGGGCTGTTTAACATCAGACAGATATATACAGCCCTGACTAAGCCACAGATACACGGCTCGAGTCAACAATAGTGCCCGAAATACGGCAATAAGCTCACCCCCTATTACGTGGAACCGAATACAATTATTGGTGAAATGTGGGTGTTAATTCACCTCTGCCTAACCCCCCAGAGATAAAGGCGTGATTATAAGTATGTATGTATGTATCTCCATGGAAATATGGCCATTGAGGGTGAAAAACGCTAAAAGGAAGAAGAGAAGATGCGGTCTCGGACGACAGCCGGATGAGTTCGACATAGCCGCTCCCGCCCGAGAAATCCGAGGGGATACCCACGCGACAAAAATGCCAGGATACTCAATCAATTAACCTATCACAGTCCACTGCGGACATAGGCCTCTTCCAATGTTAGGAGACTTTTGGCCTACTATTTCCACGCTGGCCAGACGGGTTGGTACAGGGTTTTATTTCGAGTTTTCCTTCTCGCAGTGCTATGAGTATTTTTATCCGTTGATCGCCTCTTACCTCCTTCGGATGAGATGGGATGGTGATACTTGTATTCTTTCTCTGTCATGCGGATAACTAAATGTGAACAATTTTAATAATTGCAGAGAATTACGTAATGCCCGCCGGCAGTCAATGCGCGTTATTGATCTATGGCGTCCACTACCACTCCAACTGGGGACCAGACGTAGGAATATTCCGGCCGGAGCGGTGGCTCGACCCCAACAATATGCCCAACCCCAACATGTTTGCTGGCTTCAGTATTGGAAAGAGAGCCTGCATGGGTTTGTTTCTTTTCTTTTTTATCCATAGGCAGAATTTAAATATGTACCTAAGTAATTGTAAGTTGTTAGGTACCTAGCTATACTTACACTTGTGGTTGCACATACTTTTGAAAAAAAAAAACTGCCTACTTAGGTATTGTAAATAATATGTGCTTCTACTACAAAAAAAAAATTTGGGTTTCCAATTCAAATTGTGATGCGAGGGAACTTATGTGGGTAGAACTAAATGAAACTCAATTAAAATAATTTAAAAAAACCCGCGGTAGCCTAGTGGTATGGGTAATGGACTGCTGAGACGAGGTCTCGGGTTCGATCCCAGGTTTTACCATGGCACACACCAATGACTTATCGATGCTTTACGAAGTTTTGTGTGTATTTATCGCAGGTTTATAAGTGCCCGGTTAATAGCAATAGGCTCGCCACCTATTACATTGGGACCTAAACATAAACTGGCGAAATGTGGGTGCAAGCACCTCTGCCTACCCCTTCGGGGATATAGGCGTGAGTTTATATGTTTATGTAAAATAATTTACAACCTGTTGAGGAAAAACGCTTTTTAAGAGTAATTTCCTTAAAGCACTCTTAAAATTGATAAAAGTTACATACACATGGTATGCACATGCTACACCATATATATGTATTCAATTCACGCCTGCATTACTATCTCATCATCTAAGCGCCAATCCTAACAGGGAGAAACAATCGCAATCTGTGCTCTGAGGTGAAAGCAACAGCAATTGAAATTGAATGAAATGGTGGCGAGATGCCCCCCTCCCCCTCTCCAGGAGCAAAATGGGAACCCAAGGGGATCTCGGTCTTGCTCTAGGAAATGGAAACTGCGAGAAAACTCGCCTAACGGGAACTTCCCGGGGTAGTTACCCGATTTCTGCACGAAGAAAAATTTTTTATTATTATTATTTATGTTGAACACACTAGCAGCCATTAGGCTGATGCGTGTGCGTCTCATGATCCGGAGATTTTGTCAAGTCTGTTTTTGAAATTATTAACACTGGGTGCCAAAACAACATTTTCAGGTAGGCTGTTCCACTCTCTAACGACACAGTTAGGTAGAGAGTGTTTCCGAGGATCAAGTCTGGATCGCATTGTACTTAGCTTTAGTGGGTGACCCCTCAGGTGCCTGTTCTCGTTGAGGCTGTATATGTCATGGATGTTATCAAAATCATAATAGTTATGGAGTATTTATATAGGTATTGAAATCTAAATAATATGTCTCTTTACAGGACGAACATTTGCAACTTTATCAATGAAGACTACTCTATCCCACGTGATCCGACGATACAAGATCACGGCAGACATCAGCCACCTGAAACTCAAGATCGACTTCTTGCTGAAACCCGTCTCTGGGTCCATGATTAGCATAGAGAGGAGAGACGAGAACATAACCTGTAATTTATAGTTTAAACTTTCAAATTCTTTGACTACCTACGTCTATGGCGTTTTGTTAACTGCTCCTTTAAAGAAGTAGCAAAACGTTTGTAGAATACAATAGAATATAATAGATTGGTATTTAAACTATCATGGTCTCTCACATTATTACATTATCGTATTAAACCTATCGGGATATTTTCGATGTTGTATTGTTTTGAGTTTCCGATATTTCGGCGCTGTTGCAAGCACCATGATCACGGAGCAACTGGAGCATAGATTATTATATAGGTATAGTAACTGGAGTATTGACGGTAAACAGTGAAAAAGTTTTAGGAGTTAATATTTCGATCTACCCTCTTTCGAGTTCTTTTGCGTATCAGCACATGATAAATATCTCGATAGCTCTATAGTAAAATAGAATTGGTGTATGGTATTGACATTATGACGACTGTCAGAAATGTCAAAATATGTGTCAAGAATATATTCTTCATTCTATTCTACAATACAATTACACTTGTCTATAAACAAATTACCACTTGTCTATGGGAGCTGTGAAACAAAAATAGCCGCTTATTTTAAAGTAGTTTTCGAGCGAAAGATTTTGAGCAGTTTCGATAACAAGCTATGAATATTATAATGGATTATATGTTTTTTATAATGTGTAGAAATAATTTATAGGTGACAGGAATAATGTAACGGTTTTATAAATTATATATATATATCAATATTCGATAGTAAAATCATCTGGAAGTATTATTCCAGATGATTTTGCTATCGAAACTGTCCAAAGTCATTCGCTCCTTTCGGTCAAGATTCGTTACATTAGGATTTTCAAACCAATTTGCTTACCTACTTTATAGCGATTACGTAATTACAATATGGGACCGAAATCCGGCCAATAATAAAAGATTGAAGACTTATTTCCATATTTTACCATTGTTAATTTAAATCACCATTTTCTGGCATTAGTAAGCGGAAGAAATCTATTTGTAATTTCAATGCATTCTGTACTATTCGCATATCATGTTCTTGCTCCTAACTAAAGTTAAAGAAGCTTACCAGTTCGAGGATGAGTACCAACACACGTACGAGGATCCCTATATTACCATACTAGAAAAGCCTGAATATTTTAAATAAATAGCATGCCAGTATTTTGATTTAATGTATAATTGAACATGGAGCTTAATTTTTAAGGCAATCAATCATATTTGTGAACAGTATAATAATTATACGAATATAAATTGGGACACCACTTGAGTATCAAAATTATTTACACTCATATACTTACCTACACACACGTAAATTCGTATAAAAAATCGTATTACCCCATTGCACCGCTACCTATACCTACCGGGTCTAATTGTACAAATAAAGAAATGTAATATTTACACAATACTTTTATTATATTTCAGTCAGTGAAAATATTATATTTAGTTATAAAAAAATATAGTAAATAATTTATTTTACTAGTAGTAAGGAGTTATAATGAGAAAGTGACATTTTGCGAAAGGAACATTATGAGAAAGATACATTTTTCGAAAGGAACATTATCAGAAAGGGACATTTTGCGAAAGGAACATCATGACAAAGGGACTTTTGCGAAAGGGACATTATGAGAAATTGCGAAAGGAACATTATGCGACCTATAGACATTTTACGATATAGATGTCTTGCGAATGAGCCGCTGATTTTAGCTCGACTCTCTGCTAAATAGCAGAACTTACGGTTTCAATCTTTCCAATTTCTTTCTTAATTTTGGTGATAGAAACAGCTACACGATGTTCTCATTATTAGGTACCGAAGTTGTTTCTCGGAAGAAAACAGGGATCTAACGGTGAGCTGATAATGATAAATATTGATAATTATAATTTTTTTAGACAAGAAACTATCAAAGATCGTAAGCCACACACACACACCGTTGTCGTATGTCACTTTTTCCTAGAACAAGAATGATAGTATATTATCTGTGCTAGAACGTTTTCCTAGGAGGTACCTAGGACACGGCGGCATTTCCGCCCAGTTGGGCAGTCCGACTGGGGAAGTACCTCCGCCCTACAGAATACCGCGGTTATAATAACTTCGTGTTGTGTTCCCAGCGGTGAGTAGGGTAGCCAGAGCTCACTGGAGAATTTGTGCTGTCAGTTGGATGACTAAAGGCTGGTCCTGCTTTGTCCTCTACACTGACGGCACAGAAACTCTGTGCTTCGGGGTCGGCAGCGCGAGTGTGGCTTTTCTGGTGCTACCCACGTCCATAAGCCACGGTAACCACTTTCCATCAGGTGGGCCGTGCGCTTGTCTGCCAGCTAAGTGGTATAAAAAAAAGTATTGTTTTGTTAGACTAAGTGGCATACGACCACGGCTACCCTATTTTTTTCTTATTTAATACTTTTTTAGAGCTTAATTTTTCAGTAGTCGAGTTTTAGTTTTTTATCTATTTTTTTTATTTATATTATTTTGCGGCAAGCAACATCTATAATTTATACATATTGTTACGACAGCCGTCGATATCTCGAAAACTAATAATCGAATCTTCAAGAAATAAAAACGTATTGTTAGTGACGAAGTACTCTACCGAATGGCATAGAAAAATCTGGAATCGTCAACAAAAAGTCACAACCTACCTACGAGTACCTACACACTTTTTTGAATAAAATCAAACAATAGGTAAATATCGAGAATGTACTCGATGGTCGGCGGCGGCGGCAAGATCAAAAGGATAGGTATTTATCCCTCGCGAACTTTCTAGATAATTCGATCCTCCTAATTGAGAGGTATAAAAACATGCTCGCATAGCGACACGATTCATTCAGTCTTTGAGATCGATAACGAACACAGCGAACTTAAGCGACCGAAGAAGATTCTACCTGCGACCTGAGCAACGACTGTGGACCACTGTGAACTACTGAGCGACTGGAACTGTTGAAGAGTACTGTGTGTACTAGTGATTAAATTGTCTAGTTTGTGGTGAGCTAATAAATCTCTTAGTTGAGTAAACAGCATTTAATTGTACCCCGTGCACGTAACAATTGGTGTCAGAAGCGGAATGCCGTTATTACCACGTGAAGACGAAGGGCGTACTCCACGGACCAGACGTGAAGTGGAAATGGATGCCGCACGTCAACGGAGCCTCCAAGAAGAAGGGCGTCAGGCCGATGCTGCTGTCTCAGCGGTAACTACGGCAGCACCAGAGGGAACCTCGTCAGATACTAACATGATGACGCTGCTGGCTTCTATGCAGCAGATGATGCAGGCCTACAGGCAAGAGATCCAGGCCTCCAGGCAAGAGATGCAGGCTTCTATGCAGCAGATGATGCAGGCCTCCAGGCAAGAGATGCAGGCCTCCAGGCAAGAGATGCAGGCTTCTATGCAGCAGATGATGCAGGCCTCCAGGCAAGAGATGCAGGCCTCCAGGCAAGAGATCCAGGCCTCCAGGCAAGAGATGCAGGCTTCTATGCAGCAGATGATGCAGGACTCCAGGCAAGAGATGCAGGCCTCCAGGCAAGAGATACAGGCCTCCAGGCAAGAGATGCAGGCCAACCAGGAAGCCGTCATGGGTAAAATCGATGCAGGCATCCATGCACTGGGAGATAAAGTGAGGAACCTCGAAGATGGCTTGCAAATGCTGAGTAATGAAGTGGCTTTGAAGTCTGGGACCGTGGACGACCGCTTGCAAGTTCTCGAAAAGAAGATCGTCAGGCTGGAAACCTGCGGACCTGTTACCGTGACCTCACCATCATCAGCAAAGTTCGACCTACCACACTTTGATGGAACTTCCTCGTGTACAGCCTTCAAGTACCAATTCGAGATATTGGCAAAAACTAAAGCCTGGAGCAACGAGGAGTCATTTATGGCCCTGACACTTGCATTACGAGGAGATGCTTTAATAATATTGGAAAACCTGCCGCCTGAAGGAAGGACTCTGGGGACTTTGATGGAAGCTCTAGACACACGTTACGGTGACAAGCACCTGGAGAATGTCTACCGAGCGCAGCTCCGGGAGAAGAAACAAAAATCTAGTCAAAGCCTCCAGGAATGGGCTGTAGAAGTTGAAAGACTCGTTCGTCGGGCCTACTCATCGACACCCATTATGATCGAGACCACTCTGCTGGAGACCTTCCTAAACGGTATACGAGACGCAGAAGTGAAAGCTAGTGTAGTTGCGTCACCATCAGACCTTGAAAGAAGCACTGGCTTATGCTCTCAAGGTGGAAACTGTGCGGCAGAATGCCGGAATAAGTAAGGTTAGGGAGGTCAAAGAGGTGGTTGCAGAAGAGAGGAAGCCACGCTATGTCCCAACGTGTTATTCCTGTAGAGGAAGGGGCCATATTCAATCAGAGTGTCCTTCGAGAAAACGGAGGAGGGTCACGGACTCCGGGAACCAAGTGGATCAAGAGGTTCCGTTAAACTAAATGCCGCCAGGGCCGCGGGGCGGGCGCTGGCTGGTCGACATGAGGCCCCAACCATCACTATAACTCAAGTTTGCAATGGAAATAGTTTAATCATCGAGTCCACCTTAAACAATCGACCTTGCAGTTTAACAGTGGATACTGGAGCTTCACGTACAGTTGTTAGACCAGAATTACTGAAACGCGCCATAAAGTGGGAAAAACGATTTCCAAGGTGCCAACTTCAGACAGCTACTGGCCAGCCAGTGACCGTTCTCGGTGAAACAGAAATGGAGGTAAGAATTGGCGACCAAATATACCAGCAGTCAGTGCTCATTGCTAATATTACTGATGACTGCATTTTGGGACTGGATTTCTGGAGGAACCACAGATGTGTCTTGGATATACCTAGAGGAGTGCTGAGATTCCCTGATCAGGAAGTTTGTTTACAAGGATCGCATCCGTGCACTCTTTACTGTTTAACAGATACAACGTTAGCTCCTAAATCGGAAACATTAGTCAAAGTGAAGTTTTCCGCGAAGACTGAACAAAGAAGATGTCTTGTTGTGGAAGATGCCGGCTGTCATCAAAATTTAATAACAGCAAGAACCTTACTAATACCAAACGGAATCGCTAGAGTGAGAATTCTCAACCTCAGTGATGAAATAGTTCTCCTGAAGAAGAATAGTGTGGTCGGAAGATGTGAGGAAGTAAAGTGCCTGAGGCGGTTGACCAACACTTCGCCTAAACAAGACGGTACACAAATCTCCGAAGATCACATCAAACAACTCCTTGAGAATTCGAAGGTAAACTTAACAACATCAGAATTGCACCAAGCCAGAGACCTGTTGCTATATTTCAGAGACATCTTTGCAACCGGGAATGACTGTGGAAGGACTGGGCTCGTGAAACACCGGATTGACACAGGTGACTCCAGGCCCATAAAACAGAGACCTCGACGTTTACCATGGGCAAGAGAAGGGGAGGTAGCAGATATGATTAAAGACATGGCTGAGAGCAAAGTGATCGAATCTTCTACGAGTCCATGGTCATCACCTGTGGTACTAGTGAAAAAGAAGGATGGTAGCACAAGGTTTTGTGTGGATTACCGAATGTTGAATAATGTCACTAAGAAAGACAGTTATCCTTTGCCTAGAATTGACGATACCCTGGACATGCTTAGTGGTATGAAATGGTTTTCAACCATTGATTTAAAAAGTGGCTACTGGCAGGTGGAGATCAGTCCTGAAGATAAAGAAAAGACAGCCTTTAGTACAGGAGTTGGAAACAGATTATGGCACTTTAATGTTATGCCATTTGGGTTATGTAATGCCCCGGCCACGTTTGAGCGCCTCATGGAAAGAGTAATGGTGGGCCTACTCGGAGATGTCTGTCTGGTTTACCTGGACGATGTCATAGTTATGGGACGCAGCTTCAAAGAAAACCTGAAGAACCTGGAAAAAGTTTTTACTCGAATCCGTGAGGCTAACCTTAAACTGAGTCCAAAGAAGTGCGCTTTATTTAAAAAGGAGGTCAGCTATCTTGGATATGTGATCTCCACGGAAGGAGTTAAAACCGACCCCGAGAAGATAAGAGGTGTTCAGGAATGGCCTGTTCCAAAAAACAAAAAGGAGATTCGCGCGTTTCTGGGACTATGCACGTATTACAGACGTTTTATTAAGCATTTCTCGGATATTGCCAAACCACTACACAGACTAACGGAAGATAAACGAGACTTCGTTTGGGACTTAGATTGCGAGCAAGCTTTTAGTACACTTAAACAACGGTTGTGCGAAGAAAGAAAGAAAGAAAGAAAGATACGCGTTTATTAGATACACACACTCACAAAATACGACATAAAATCAATAACATTAAATACTAAACAAGCATAATAAAATACATAATTATTAAGTAAAACGAAGCTCCTATATTGGGCTATCCTACCAGGGAAGGAAGATTCATTGTGGATACGGATGCCAGCAACACCGGCATAGGTGGAGTGTTGTCACAAGTGCAAGGAGATCGCCATGTTGTAATAGCATACTTCAGCAAATCGCTATCCAAGCCGGAAAAAAATTACTGTGTCACTCGTCGTGAACTTCTAGCTGTGGTGAAGTCCTTACAGCATTTTAATAAGTATCTTATAGGTCGAGGGTTTACACTAAGGACAGATCATGCTGCACTACAATGGTTGCTACAATTCAAGAATCCGGAAGGTCAAGTAGCAAGATGGATCGAGCAACTACAGGAATTTCCCTTTGTGATAGAACACCGAAGTGGAAAAGGGCACGGCAATGCCGATGCTTTGTCTCGTAGACCGTGTGCCGAAGATTGCAAGCATTGTCAGAAGAACGAAGCCCGTGAAAATATTAAAGTCATAAAGGTGAATGGACTTGACGACGAATGGACCGGAAGCAGTATGAAGCAGGCGCAAGAGGATGATGATGATCTACAGCCTTTACTGCACTGGAAGCAGCTCGGAAGCAAACCTCAATGGAGTGATATATCTGCTTATAGTTCCACTACCAAAAGTTATTGGGCCCAGTGGGACAGTTTAACTCTGATAGACGACGTGCTGTATAGGAAATGGGAATCCAACGACGGCAAAGAGGTGACCCTACAAGTAGTGGTACCACGAAGCAAGGTGGCTACACTCTTACGGCACAGCCACGATGGTGTCTCTGGCGGGCATCTCGGAGTCAAGAAAACCCTAGTTAAAGTACGACAGCGGTTCTACTGGCTTCATTGTCGGGAAGATGTCGAGGATTGGTGCCGTAAATGCACTGCATGTGCTTCAGTTAAAGGACCGCCGACAAGAAGCAAAAGAAAATTGAAACTGTATAACGTCGGAGCACCATGGGAACGTATCGCGATTGATGTTGCTGGACCTTTTCCAACGACTGAAGAAGGTAACAAATACATCATAGTAGTGCAAGATTACTTCACTAAGTGGCCGGAAGTATTTGCGACACCCAACCAGGAAGCAGTCACTGTGGCAAGGAAACTGGTTCAGGAAGTGGTCTGCCGGTACGGCGCACCTATGGAGATCCACTCTGACCAAGGACGGAACTTCGAGTCTGCTCTATTTCAAGAAATGTGTAAACTCCTTGGAATGAACAAGACCCGTACGACTCCAGCGCATCCGCAGTCAGACGGAATGGTCGAGAGGTTTAACCAGACATTGGAAAATCACTTGTTAGCCAAGTGTCGATGAACACCAAAGAGATTGGGACCAGTACATCCCACTATTCCTGATGTCCTATCGATCTGCGGTACATGACAGTATGGGACACACCCCAGCGAAAGTGAACTTTGGTCGAGAGATTAGGCTACCAGTGGATGCAATTACCGGTACGCCACCTGATAGTCCGAAGCCCGTGACGGATTACGTGAGTGAACTTCGAACCCGACTGGACGAGGTGCACCGAATAGTACGGGCAAACAATTTGAAGACAGGTGAAAGGATGAAAACCCGGTACGATAGAAATGCAAACACCAACGGTTTCGAAGAAGGAACACTGGTTTGGTTTCATAATCCGCTACGCAAGAAGGGGAAATCTCCAAAACTCCAAGCTCGCTGGGAAGGGCCCTATACGGTTATTACGAGAATCAATGACATTACCTACCGCATTAGGAAAGGGGTTAGGGGAAAATCAAAGGTAGTCCATGTGGATAGGTTGACGCGTCATCATGGAACAAATGATGCTCGGGACGAACATGACTAAAAGGGGGGTAATGTTACGACAGCCGTCGATATCTCGAAAACTAATAATCGAATCTTCAAGAAATAAAAACGCATTGTTAGTGACGAGGTACTCTACCGAATGGCATAGAAAAATCTGGAATCGTCAACAAAAAGTCACAACCTACCGACGAGTACCTACACTCTTTTTTGAATAAAAACAAACAATAGGTAAATATCGAGTATGTACTCGAAGGTCGGCGGCGGCGGCAAGATCAAAAGAATAGGTATTTATCGCTCGCGAACTTTCTAGATAATTCGATCCTCCTAATTGAGAGGTATAAAAACATGCTCGCATAGCGACACGATTCATTCAGTCTTTGAGATCGATAACGAACACAGCGAACTTAATTGACCGAAGAAGATTCTACCTGCGACCTGAGCAACGACTGTGGACCACTGTGAACTACTGAGCGACTGGAACTGTTGAAGAGTACTGTGTGTACTAGTGATTAAATTGTCTAGTTTGTGATGAGCTAATAAATCTCTTCGTTGAGTAAACGGCATTTAATTGTACCCCGTGCACGTAACAATATATTTGAAATGTGCTTTGAAGAAGCTAATAGCTGGCACTGGTAGTCTTATTTAAATAAGAAATAAAAAGCTACTATTAAACACATGATAGTGTAAAAATATACCTAACATTCAGTAAAATGTAGTAAATAAAATTAAGATTTGGTGACAATAGCGATATTTTAGGAAGCCGCCACCTAGCGGCATTGTCTATAACTTTCACAATTACTGCAAAATCAATATAGATTAGAATATTTATAGTTTTATTCAGTCATATTCAATACATAATGTATTTAGTTTATTTTTATTTTTGATAAGCAAATTTTTAAAAGTATTTTTTTAAAGTTAACCAAAACATTGTCGCTATCTAGTAACATCGCATGCGGATAGTTGCCTGCCTACTTTTGCAAGTTATGAGAGGGTAATCGTATTTTGTTCCTGATTGGGTATCTGTATAAGAATGAAATTATATTATCTGTGGTTGTACTTATTAATGCTCCTATTTTGTCTATGAAAGAGAAGGTCTATATTACTTTGAAAAGATAATTCTATAAAGTTCTTAATGAGTCTTTAACCAATTCACTTTATTTTTATTACCTAAATTCGTAATTTTGTTTACAAATCAACCAAATTGAGAGTAGTCAGAGCTTAGACCATGTACAAACTCAGTGACGAAGCATGTGACATATACGTTACACATATATACCATGACATGCACACATTGACAGTTTAAAGAATAATATAAACATTAATCACGCTAAACGCGATTTTCACGCAGTTTTTTGCAATGCATTTTGTTATTAAGCTGTTTCTACATAGTATATGATCTAAGAGTCAGAGATAATTATGCCTCTTTTATTGAGTAGCATTGGTGCCTTTATTTTATTTACGACATCCTCACAGTCTTATTACATTAGGATATCATCTTTTTCTGATGGACGCCAATTTACGCGACCAATAATTTGTGTCTATCTTTCATAGCCATAGTCTACATAGATTTTAGATGATTTTTAGACTTTAAATTTTCACCATCATATTATAAATCACGTAATCACCTCCAGTTTTGTCTTTATTGTCTTAGTTGGTAGGCGTTGCTGGTAATTCATATACCTTGTAGATGTGGCAATCTATATTCAGAATTGGCTGATAATATACGAGTTTTCTCCAGTAGAAGATGGTTCAAGAACTATTTGTTCATCATCAAAATCAGTGCTCACAGTAGAGCAAGAAGCACTTGTAGGTTTAGATTTGAAGAGGCTTTCATAGTTGACGTCATTTTGATCACAAGGAAATAAACCAGTATTTTGGAATATATTTATAATAATTTCAGGTTTAAGAATCCTTTGGATGCATTCTACCAAAATTGGGCCGAAATCCTCTTTTCTCAACATTTTTGGTTTATTAGCCATTCGCCAGTCGTAGACATTGTTTATCCATGACGTCTTCAAATCATGAAATACCACCATGTCCATGAGATGAATTGCAGGAATCGAACTGGGTAGGAGTGGTACGAGAATGATACCGTTTTCTTTACAGAACGTCGTTAATGACTGTGATAAATGTGGAAAGTGTCCATCAAGAAAGAGCAGCACGGGTTTCTTAATATTCTCTTTCAATAAGAAACTATTGAACGAATTGGAATTGGAACGAAAAATTTGGGAATAATATTCGACAGCAAGCTTTCATTTCGAGCACATTACAAATACATAACAATGAAAGCCTATCAACTCCTTGGTTTTGTGTTCAGAACTACGAAAGCCTTCAAAAAATCAGAAACACTACTGTTTTTATTTTATGCACTTGTTAGAAGCGTTTTGGAGTTTGGCAGTCCAATATGGTCACCATACTACAGGGTGCATATAGATGCAATTGAAGGCGTTCAAAGTAAATGCTTACGAATATTATGCTACCGTCAACAGTTAGGTCGCACAAATCTTAATTACGAAAGCAGGCTCATAAAATATAATGTTCAAAAGTTGGAAACCCGTCGCATATATCTTGATTCAGTTCATCTTTATAAAATAATTCACTCGAAACTGGATACCCCTTACTTGCTCTCCCAAATAACTTTCAACACCAGACACAGCGCACGCAGATCTAATCATACAAATCTTTTTGCCTTACAGGTTTATAAAAACAACATATCTTTCTATAACCCCCTGGTCAGAATGGCCCGTCAGTATAATGATATGGCTAAAAATAACTCAGAACTAGATATATTCGCTAAAATCGCAACCTATGTTAATTCACTCAAGAGTGTCCTCTATTCCACACCCAAGCCCAACTATGTTACTAACTAAATTGCCTTAAATATGTGTATATATTACTTTGAATAGTTATTAAGTACTTAGTGTTAATTAATTCTTCTTGG
Organism: Eilema griseolum; assembly: GCA_963662185.1. Taxonomy (NCBI): domain Eukaryota; kingdom Metazoa; phylum Arthropoda; class Insecta; order Lepidoptera; family Erebidae; genus Eilema; species Eilema griseolum. The sequence goes on from OY759252.1 coordinate 12,908,938, forward strand.
TTTTTCTATTTGCACAAGTTTTTGGATTGCAATTCAGACTTTGATTGTATAATCTTAATTTCATGATAATCACAATTGTAATCTCTGTTGTGTAGAAAATAAAATAAAATAAAATAAAATATGCGATATACTTATAAAATGTCTTGCAAGTCATCGAACCTCTCTGAGATTTGCTAATTATCCACGTTTTGAGATATTTTTGTAGGATGTTCAATGGAATCTGCTTATAAGGCAAAACAACCTGTATTGGCATTAGTTTTCCATCGGCTGAAGCTCCAAGAGAAAGTGTTAAATTTTATTTTTCATCATAAACTGATCGATAGAGCTCTCTTTTGCCTCTTTTTGCCAACATAGCTTGACCTTTTGGGCTCACGATAAAAGCCGCCTCCTCGCAATTAAAAATTCGGGAAGGATCTTACAAAATTTCAAGGCAATTAATATCTTCTAAATACTTATGAACGCTGTTGAACCACTATCTTATCTCTTGTTCAGTTGCATCAACTCGTTCTATGGTTATTGCTGAACTAAATCTCAGCCTCACATTATTTCTTCTCAAAAACGATAGGTACCAGCGTCTTCCTAGAATTCCATCCGTAAAAGGATTGGGCCTATTCAGATCTTTAACTAATTTACCGACAGAATGCAATAACTGCTCTTTTGTTACGAGAAACCCAGTTTCATCCATACGGTGAATCCAGTTCACAATTATTTCTTCCTCCTCCTTCGTAAACACTGGTACAGCCCCAGAGATATTTGATGTATTTTTTTTTTGTTGTCTAACAATGTTTACTTCGGTACTTTGTAAATCTTTGAGGCTTTGTAGACCGTCATTCCGTTATTTCGGACTGATGCCAAAGCTTGGTTTAAACTGACCTCTGCACGTACCTAAAAAATGAAAAGAACTGATCTTTAAGTAAATTCTTAACATTCTATGGCTCCTACTTACTTATTGAACAAAGTAAAATCTATTTATCTATACTATTATATAATTGTAAAGTAGCTATATCTGTACATTATTTAAAAGTAAAGTTGTCGTCTCTCACATAAATTTCACAGATAAGATTTCTCAGTAGAATGTGATGTCTTCTTAAAACACTTATATCGGAAACTTTTGTAACAAGTGTCTCATAACAAAGATTTCAGTTGATACTTGAGCTACTATTAATACTTTGGTCTGCACGGAATCGATTATGTTCAGATTGCTTTTTTTTATACCATTATGGTCGACAAGTACTCGGCTCATCTGATGAGAAGTGATTACCGTGGCCTATGGACTTATGCTAAAGACGCTGCCGACCCTGAAGAAACATTCTATTGCCCGTCTTGAAGAAGGCAGCAAGCCTGGGTGTCATTTTTCCAGGACTCCTAAAATGGAGTGGCCCCATCATAGCAGACAACTTTTTTATGCTACTGCAAGGATGTCTCGTACACCGCTACATAGTACCCTTGAAATGGAGAGAGGTCTACACTCAGGCAAAATCTTTTAGACTTATCAGCCTTACTTCGTTCCTACTAAAACACTCGAACGATTAGGCGATCGAGTGATTAGAAACACTAGTACCAGGTTTCTAATCACTCTGAAACCTTTACACCCTAATCAACATGCCTATAGCGAGAAGAAATTTACAGAAGCGGCACTCCACTATGTAGTGTTCCGTATCGGTGGAACCCTAAAGTCAAAACAACTTACTCTTGGCGCATTTATTGACATAAACCACTTCAACAACAGCTATGGAGGTAACCCTTAACATGACACTGCTTAACCTGTCAAATCGGTGATGGTGGCCTCCTGGTCCAACAGGAGGCCTCCATCACCGCATTGAGGTTATAGGATCTAGGACTCTGGGACAACTATCGCGACAGTCCTCACACCATAATCCTTAGACGAGCCCTAGAGCATCAGCCACTAATAACGGCCCCCTGTGATAGGATTTTCTAACAATACTACTTCAACAAAAAATTCTACATAACAACACAAGCTGAGGAATAGATTACTCCAGTATTAAAGAGGTACGCGTATACACCGACGGCTCCAAAACAAAAAATGGCTCAGGAGCCGGAAAGCTACAGCAGGGAGTTCATATGTTATTGCTAATTTCAACTACCTTATTCTTAACTGATTTGGCTGCAACAGTTCTTTCAGTATCCTATTCTGGTTCGTCAATCACGTCTTTTATCTGTTCACATCTCTTAACATTGTTTGTAGGCACATCTTTACATTTTTTCTTGGCAAGTCGAGGTTTTTTAGGAACAGAGGCACCTGAATAATAAATAAATGTTTCTGGTTACTGTAGTGCAACTTCGTAAGCTGTGCAGAAATATTAAGATTTAATAGATATACATACATTGACGCCTGTCTCCTCTGGAGTAATCAGAGACAACAGAAGGGTGATTGTTTAGTGAGTAGGAATTGTTGAAATGAAGCTACATATTGTATGACTAGCAAATGCGTCTCTCTATACTCACCAGTGTCCAAAACATCTGGTACAATTACCAGAAGTGGGTCACACTCAGAGCTCAAACCTAGCGCGTCATACTCTGGCCCTGTGTCACCTTGCTCTACCACTGTGTCATCTGCAAATGTGAAGAAAAAGTATTTCATTCGTATATTCGTGCAAGAGATTTTAACTCGCAATTGGTTGAGTAGACCCGGAGATATCATCTAAAGTTGGGAGAATGGACATCAATGTGGAGCTGCAGTCATAGGCTAGTGTGTTGTGTGTTTTAATAAATATAAAACGCCACAGATAACAAAAACAAAAAGATCAACTCACCAGTGTCTATATCAGGGTCTTTCTTCACAATTTCCAGACGTAGGTCACACTCTGAGCTCAAACCTAGTGTGTCATAAGCCCTGTGTCACCTTGCTCTACCTCTGTATTGTCTGCAAATATGTACAAAAAATACTTCATTCTTACACAACTTACCATCATCGATTTATAATATGTATATGCCATCTACAGGGAAAAGCTATTATGACTTCATTAACAATGCCGCAGGCAATAGCTAGTATCTATAATAAATATACCTTCGGACCATGCAGACTCTTTCTTAATTTTGTGAACCTCCTTTGGATCCTGGAATGCCCCTCCTATGCTCAGGTGTACAACTGTATCTATTCTAAACCTTTGCATCCCTGATGGTCGTAGTGTGAACTGTGAACAAAACCATTATTAAAATAAGAATTTCTGCTACAGGAAGCATGTGTTGTATTGATTGGTAGCCTCAAGAATTCACATCTGACTCACCTCATTATTATTCAGCATGGTTGTGAGCCTCTTCTCACTCTGGAGACGGCTGTTCCTCAATTGGTAGCAGTTCTGGAGTCTAGCACAACAGACGTAACACACTCTTATTGGACGGATACCGTTCGTCTCAAACTGTTAAACAAAATCTATTGAAATTTGTACAAGCTAAATACTATGATTTAACTTTTAATTTCTTTCACTCAAACTCATGACCCAAGGGTTCCATTAAAAAAAAAATCAGGTACGAACCTAAACTACATAAAGCACAATATAGTGAGTTTCTCACTATGTATAACAACCAGTTCCACCAAGGGGCAACAATTAACAGTATAAATAGTCAAAAAAAGACCTTGACAGACAAACAATCTTTTGATCCTGTAAAATGGCCTGTTTTTTTTTTGCTTTTTGAGGTACTTAAACAGTACTTAAACAGAGATAAAGCCACTGGTTGTTAGGGCTTCAGAGAAAGAAACTTCCACAGCTCCTTTGAAAACTTATTATTAGTATGTTTGTTATCTATAATTTTCATATTTTATTTATTACTTATTATATTAGACCTACAGCAATTAGTAAATCAGTTTATATGAATATATTCAAATTTACAGATCATTACCCTCTGTTATTGACTATACACTCAACTATAAAGCCATACTGCAACAAAGTCTGATTCTAGCAGCATTTTACTGATGGTAGATTAGAAAGATTGTGTTGGAGTATCATGTAATCAGTATAGCCAGTAACCAGCTCCATACACGGGTATTTGTTAGCTTAGCGGTGTAAATTCAAATAGAGTTGTCAGTACCTATTATAGTGTTAAGTGCTCAGTTGTAAGGAGTGATCGACAAAGTAGTTCGGTACTATGTAAACTCAGGCAATTACTGGACTTCATTTATATTTAATATTTACTGGTTTTAATAACTTATAGTTAGATCACTGACCGGCTTCAAAGTCAAGGCCTCATACACCTCACGAAGATGCGTTTTTGCAATTGAATACATTCGAATATTTTCTGCCAGGCAAACTCTACACATCGTCAGCTTTTCCATGTTCATTCTATTTAACGTTTCCGACACGGCTCTTACTAACAAACACAAACTTTAACGAAATTATGAAGATAATGTTTTACAACATAAATATAAACAAATAAAATGTAAACAAATTGTAAAGTAAATGTGAAACTAGAGATGCCAGAGATGGGTAAGTCGCAAAAATAGACGGATGGCCATAGACTATACTATAATATAATATCTGACTGACTTGACTCAAGAATCGCTCTTCCACTCAAAACAATCGATTATTTGGAATTAAGGTCGGTTGGCTCAAGTCTTATTTTAATACACCTTATTTTAATACACTTAGCACTACGGGTAATTTAGCTTAGGGTATCTTTTGAACGAACGAACAGTTTTTTTAGACTGTTTACTTCACTAGTAACGCGAACCAGACTTTTTATTTCGCGTCACCAGTAAACTAGTTTATAGTCTACCGAAAAACTAGATCTCTCGTAAATAACATTGTGTGCACCGCACGGATCTACGTGAAACCAACTCTATGCGTGAAACTACCAACCACGCAAACGCTTCAACGCCGACGACGACGATCAAAAACCGAAGGATTAAGAAGCGCGGTATGTCGGCACGTGCTGACGAAAGACGACATTCACATGTAAGTGAATTCAAACTATTTCCATAGGTATTATGCAGCATATCATCAACAAATTTTGGTATTGCGTTTGATAATGAATTACGTTTTCCCGCAGCCAGAGGGTACAAGAAGGAAACTAGAATCACTTAAAACGAGATTTGTTATACTTATTTAATTTAATCTAACTAGCCTAAAGATGAATGCACTCGATGTTGGAACTACATTACACCATACTAACTCTAATTAAGTCTAGTGACCACGTTCGATGCAAGAACAGAAGTGAGTTACTTAAAATATTACTTAAAATATATTTGTCACGGAATCGCAGGTGTACAGTGAGTCATTTAGCTGACGGCGCACGGCGACACGAGGTAGGTATGGAGTGCTGACGATGCGACGATGCGGCGGGTCGCTCGATATTGCTTTTATGCTGCGGCTTTGCTCGTTGTAATATTATAATTATGGTAATATCGTAATTCCTCCGCCCTCAGAAAAGCAACTATTTTCCAACTTTCAGTGAAAATATTGCTGGTGTAGATGATTTCGCGTAGGTTTGGTTTTCAGGCTCTTCAGCAGAAGTTTGCTGGGTGCTGGAGGGGTTTCCTATAGTAACTTGTTGCTTGCATTTCCATCGGCGAAAACGACGAGTCAGCATGACTGAGGTAAGTATAATTGCACCGGATACGATAACGTAGAAAGGTATGGTTGTGTGGTATACTGATTCAGGATCGTTCCGTAGTTGCAGTGCAGGTTGGTGTATGATTTTATCTTGGCTGGCATGTAGAGATTTTAAGTTTATGGAGCTTAGGTTTAGGTGTACCGATACTGTGCTCTTCATCTTCTCTGGGTAAGTGATCTTCATAATTTTCAGCGGCTTGCCTTGTACGACATCGTTTTCATGTCTTATAGTAAGTTCAGGCGAGTGTAGTGAGCAGTGGCTGGGTAGTGTCAGCAGAAAGCTTCCATTCAGTGTGCTGAATTGACTACATACTATGATCCGATTCCTTCCAGTGCTATCAATGTCTGGATAACCTCCGTTGCGGCTTCACGTAGATTCTGGATACTCGAAGCGGTGACTTGGAAGTCACCCGGGCGACACACGAACACGGATTTCGATATGAGGAATCCTAAGGCTCGCGAACCGACCCGCGAGTATCCTACCGACTGCGCCAATTACGTTTTCCCGCAGCCAGGGGGTACAAGAAGGAAACTAGAATCACTTAAAACGAGATTTGTTATACTTATTTAATTTAATCTAACTAGCCTAAAGATGAATGCACTCGATGTTGGAACTACATTACACCATACTAACTCTAATTAAGTCTAGTGACCACGTTCGATGCAAGAACAGAAGTGAGTTACTTAAAATATTACTTAAAATATATTTGTCACGGAATCGCAGGTGTACAGTGAGTCATTTAGCTGACGGCGCACGGCGACACGAGGTAGGTATGGAGTGCTGACGATGCGACGATGCGGCGGGTCGCTCGATATTGCTTTTATGCTGCGGCTTTGCTCGTTGTAATATTATAATTATGGTAATATCGTAATTAATGTAATGTTTTAATTGTATGTAAATAAAAATACTTCAATAAATTGTAAAATATAATCAACCATTTATAAATAATAAATGGTTAATTATGTACATAAAATGAACTTTTTAATACGTCTGACTTTGCTTAAACAATTAATAATCAACATTACATTCATATTCTAAATTTATATATTTAATTCTATATTATTAGTCAGTCTGCAAGTCCTAGTCTAAAAAAGTATTTTTATTCTTACATTATATTTGAACGTTCTGAAATTCCTTATTCCTTAGTCGATACTTAATATATAAATACTAATATATACAATAGTTTTTTTTATACCACTAAGGTGGCAGACAAGCGCACGGCCTACCTGATGGAAAATGGTTACCGTGGCCTATGGACGTGTGTAACACCAGAGAAGCCACACTCGCGCTGCCGACTCTGTAAGTACAGAGTTTCTGTGCCGTCAGTGTAGAGGACAAAGCAGAACAAGCATTTAGTCATCCCACTGACAGTACAAATTCTCCAGTGAGCTCTGGCTACCCTAGTGAGTAATATCAAATAACCCAAGTATTTTTTTAAATATATTTTATGTTATTAGTTATTAAAATTGTACATAAATACATATATATATATATATATATATATGTATATATTATCACGCCTTTATTTCTGGAGGGTTAGGCAGAGGCGAATTAACACCCACATTTCACCAACCATTGTATTTGGTCCCACGTAATAGGGGGTGAGCCTATTGCCGTTTTCGGGGAATTTTATAATTTTATACTTAACGCCAAAGGCATTATCTAACAGTCAACCTCAGGGTAAATAAAGATCTATTCTATTCTATTCTTATTCTTGATGCAGATATTAGTGAAGGTATCTACCTTTAATAAAAGGATTATTGTTTTGCCTACATTGATGATGTTCTAATTTGTATTATACTACATACTATATAATAAATTACATACATTATATCACTCATACAAATAAAACCATTGTTTGAAGATTCTATTGCGTATTATTTTATATTATTTATGTTTAGCTCGATGACATATCGGCTACTTAACAGTAGTCGGGCTAAATGAAAATTATACCAAGTAAATCACGATAGACTCCTTTAATGAAGTGGTTTTATTTTATAGGACCTTTAGAGTAATTGTTATGTTTATTTCTTAGTAAACTGTTTACAACACTTAGTAGTTTCCATAAATGAGTAAATAGGTTTATCTGAAGTCGATTTAATTTAAAAAGTCGACTTTCAACGGTTATTAATAGATTCAAGTCGAATTCAAGACAAAAGTCAAGTCAAGAATCGATTCCACGCGTGCCTTTCTTATTCCTATAGGAAACCAAAACCACAGAGCACAATTTTTTTTATCTGTGGTTTGGTTGTGGTTGTATGTTGACAGTTGTACTTGTTTTATTTACGTGTTTTCTTCCGATTTTCAATACCTATTACATTATGCATATTCCGCTTAGTTGTCTTTAATAATTACTATTTCCTAAATATCTAAGGTTTTAAGATATAGACTGGAACCGAATTAATATCTATTCTGTCATAAAGTAACGATTCATTGCCGGGAGACAGTGATTTACAGTGATGCTTAGAATTTTACAATCTCAGTATTTTGCGCTTTGAATGCATTGAATTCAAATAAAGTTTAAATAAAAAATATAGCGATGACATCAATCGAAAGCATGGTAAAACCTATGTGTCGTATTTGTTTAGCAGTGGATGTTAAAATGCATCTGATAGTAACAACACATCTTCAAGAAATATATGAGAATCTGAATAAGATACCCGTAAGTAATACTTAACATATAAGCTTACCCGGAAAACGGTAATAGTGAGCCTATTGCCGTTTTCCGGGCAAGTCCGCCTAATACGTGGAACCTATTACAATGATTGGTGAAATGTGGGTGGTAATTCACCTCTGCGTAACCCTCCGGGGATGAAGGCGTGATTATATGTACCTATGATATATGTATAAACTTAAATTTGCTAGTGAAAGCCTCAGACGCCACTGGAAATAAAACCGAGGTGATGATCATTTGACCTCATAAATTATGTGAATAACATTTGGACCTAGTTATGCAGATACGTTCCAACCCACAGCATGTCGAATTTGAGAAAAACTAAATTTCGTGTTTTCGTTGTACAGTTTTTTATTAAAGGTGGTAACAACGAATACTGTGAGTTTTATTTTAGAAAATATAAATATTAGTTGATTAGTTACCTAATTTTTGGCTCCTTACTATTAAAACAAGAAAAAAAATGGATTATTGGGATAGGAACATTTTTGCTAAATTAAAAATTTGCGTTATAAAACGTTTCAAAACATATTAGGATTAAAATCCGTCTCTTATTTTAAATAAAAATACCAAAATAGCTAAAAGTTTATTAAAAAATCCCAAAATAAAAAGTACTTCACCATTCTAATACCCTAAAGGTAATTGCTTCTAGCTCTTTATTCATCCTCTTCTATCTCAAAATCGGGCTCTCCCCCAAATCCATCTACATCATCTAAAATATCGTCCGAACTCTTCAAACTTCTATAAAAGTTGAGACAGTACTCGGGAATGTATTGATACATTGACTGCAGGTCTATAAGTTTCGCTGGGGCAATTGGCTTTCCATCAGGCCACAGCAGGATTAAATCAGAATCTGTAATTTTTTGTACTTCTCCCTTGAATTTTTTTTGTATATTAAGTGCTTTAAAGTCTTCATCAAACGAGGTCCTCATGTAAATAGAATATATATCATCTTTTTGAATTTTTATTTCCTTGGTCATCAGCCAATTTACCTTGCTTTTATCAGTAAACTTCTTCCGATTAGTTATATTTTTTTCTACCTTTGCGCAGCTATAAAAATCTGTCTTCAGCATTCTTTGGACTTTCAAAGGTTTCTGTTTTTTACATTTTTCCATTATGTCAATGTATTCCTCGGCTGTATAAATACGTTGCTGATGTTTGAGTGCCGTTTCAATTTTTGAAAAATCTGTGTCGTTGGGTAGAAAGGTATGCCCCGACTCTAGAAAACGCATTGAAATGTCCTGCAAAGTTGGATGGGATGACAATATAGCTTTCAGCATCAAAACTAATTTAATATTTCTGTTTTGCCCACCGCAGCAGTCACTCCATAGGATCAGGTGTTCTACGGTGGGACGTAGTTTATTTTTAATAAAATTTATAAGGCACGATCCTACTTCCTGCGCACCTCTTCCCGCTTCTCCCTCTACCCACACGTAACAATGACCGATGTCATCGGAGGCACTATGGATTCCACTATTGTAGACCCATAGTTGCCTTTTATAGAAAACAATGTTTGTTGGAATTCGGGGCAGCGGCAGAGTCTTCTCCAAATCAAAGGTCAAGCATTCGACGGTAGTTGAGTTACGTGCTTCTTGAAAATCTGCGTTCATTCGGTTTCTCATGTTTTCAGCTTTTTCTATATGTTCTGTCTTCTCCTTCTGTGCTCTTTCTTTTTCTTCTAGGTTCCTGGCATTTTGTATATTTACAGTAAAGGCATCGCATTTGTTGCATGTATCTTTTTTTAGTGGTTTACACTTCAAATTAAATTTTGAGTAGAAAATGTGTTTCAAGGATGCGAAGGAAGCGCATTGACGCTCTGCGCCATATCTTTCTGTAAACTCATGCTGGTATATTTGATATATTTTTGCTAAAGTCATTCCGGACTGTAAATATAACGCGTCGCTGTTCCTGTCACGTCTATAGTGTGACTCGTATTTAGGTAGTTTTGAAATAGTCTCTACAATGAAGTTAAAATCCTCATCAGACAACTTGCGCCTGTTGCAGTTCAATCCTCTAGCATCCAATATCGGTCCACCACCCCTAATTTTTTTTAATGCAATGGTTACTTTTTGAGTGGTGATTTGCAAAGTATTTAAAAACATACCACGGCATACCTTTATACCGCTCAATGAATACACACGGGCAAATTGTCTTGGTTTTTTTCTTTCTATAGGAACATTAGTCATGGTGTAACTGCGTTTTTTATTTTCTTCCTTAACACACGATCCTATATATAAACACTGTGCATTGAAGGAGCCCAGTTGAACAAATTTTATAAACTCTTCTTTCCTTTTCTCTATTGGAACCAAACTAGCGCAATTCTTGATACATGTACATTGGTAATCCTTAAAAGCTTTCGGTGGTATCTTTTTGTTTTTATATGTGGTATACTCCAAGTTGTTGTATTTATTATATTTTCTTTCGGCTCTGAGCTGAGGATTAACTCGCTTACGGCCTCTTTTTGGTCTACCGGTATATTCTATTATGTCTTCACTAACAAGTGTTGGATTTTCGTTATTTATGAGGTTTTCATTAGTTGCTAAATTATTAATATTCTCAGTCATCTCATTATTATCATTACCATCAACAGACGAACACGAAGTATTTGACTCATCTATATGGGTTGGCAGGCTAGGTAAAATATAATTTGGATCCACAACACTATCATCGCTATCGCAATCAGCAGGTTCATCTACGATATTGTCATTCAATGTTCCACACTCTGTCAAAATATTAAAAATCTGTTGCGTCTCCGGGGTCATTACTCGAAGAGGTGATGATGGAGTACCATTGTTTATCGTTGTTGACAATAAAGATGGTGAAAAATTATTAGGTATTTCTGACAATAAAATGCCAGAATTCCGCTCATCTAAAACAACAAGAGAAGTACCGTCACCATCTATGATTTGGGAAGATGAAAATAAATAGTAAACCAGTAAAACCCTTGTTGGTATGTAGTTAAATCCCTGTGCAATAAGCTATTAATAAAAGTTTACCACTTTGAGGTATTTTTATGACGTGGCTGAGTTATTAAGAGTCGTTATGCTGAAGAAAGTAGGTACCTAGGTAGTTATACAATGATTAGTTGCCTCGTACGACACACACACAGGTGAGCAAGATGCATTTAGCGATGAATGTCTTAACATATACCTAATACCTAATCAGAATAATAATTTTACCTTGTAATTGAACATCATCGTTTTCTCTATTAGTTGCAATTAATGGAGTAAGCGGAGAAAAGGGGGGTGGAGATATTGAAGGTTGTGCGATTGAATATGGTGTAACTGGATTGGATTCACCTGAAAATAAAAACATGCATGAATTTTGCTGTGTCCTTCTCAGACTCTAAGCTATCTCTATACCAAATCTCAAACAAATTTATGAAGTGGTTTAGGCTTCATTGAGTGAGAACGTGCAGACAGGCAGAGTTACTAACTCATTTAAAATATTGAGAAGGTTAATGTACTTATTAAGGAAATGAATATTATAAATTGTGCACATATTTAAGTTAGTAATCTTCCGAGACTTGAAACAAACTTGTATCAAAGCAGTTCATAACAAAGCACCCTAACCAAGTACATGGACAACATAACAACACAATACATGCAGAAGAAATTATTCGCATTTTGTAACAACCATAACTAAAATTCGATACGTCACGCTTTTACCCTTCCGTAGTTATTCGCTCCTCTTGAACGTGTAACAGATTTGGGTTGACCTATAAAATTATTGTGATACAATGAAATTAATTAAAGTTAAAAATGTTTTCTACTCGTATGTTTTTAGAAAACGTAAATGTATTTATTATATATTATAAAACTTAGGTACCTCTGGAGTCCGCTGCTTGCATCATAAGCCCTTGAGAGGTCAATTTGTTTCTGAGATCTACTAATTTATGTCTTTTAGCCAATAACTCTTCTAATGTCTGCAATAAATAAAATGAATATTAAATTAGCGATTTTCAATAGTTTGAAGTAGTCTAATTTTAATGGCTAAGGTATAATAAGGTGAGTTGGGATCGTGAGCCAGAGTCGAGATAAAACACCCCATGCGATTTGCCGTGTATATGGTTGACCACTAATCCTATACAAACCCGTCTAGCCAGCGTGGTATGGTAGATCAAAAACCTCCTAAAACGGTGCCACAAATGTGGCGCATGTTAGGGGAGACCTAACATAGAATAGAATAGGAGTACATCAATACATTCATCGATACCCTAGTTATCTAACATAACAAAACTTACGCTATTTTTGTAAGAAATAATCAAATAAGTATAATTGCATACAAATTTTGTTGAAACAAAAGTTACTTACATTTTCATTGAATTCCATTGCTGCTGCTCGTAGTTCTTATTATCACTGTTCACAAACGTGTGTTTTAAACAAAATAACGTGGTTAACACAAACAAAACACGCTCAAACGTTATCAAAACTGTAGCACCTTTGACGAAGTACAGACCGTTTGACAGTAATAAAATAACGGACGTCTTCATTTGAAAAAGTAAATCTGTCTCGCTCGCACACGTACGTAAGTGTTGCCAGATCCGTTTAATTGAATTAGATCAATTTAATTAATTTCGTGCTCATTTACAATACGTTTTTCGTTTTTATGTTTGTCATAGTAATTAGTTTCGAAGGACTTTTGAATTAAGAATTTTTATGGAGACAAAAGATTTAAAAAAAATATTATTATTTCAGATTTAGTGTTTATAACTACTCTTTAGATCTGATTACAGTAAAATTTTAGCTATGTACCTTGCAATAAAACGTCTTGAAACATTATTAATACTATGTGAATTCTATTTTTGTCAGAAACTAAAGGTACCATAAGTTTTGAAACATTTATAATTCGAAAATTTATAAAAGTAGAAACGTTCCAACTATAATATGTGAAACATTTATTACAAATGACAGTGTTCAAATAGACTTGAATAAAACATTTCAAGATTTTTGTGACACTTTATATTAGGAAATGTTACCGAATCCTAAAAATTTAAAATGTTTCAGTTGGCCTATGATGTTTTGATAGATTTAAAAAAGCGCGAAGTGTAGATTCAACATTTTTTTTTCATAATTATTTCCGGATATTAAGGCATACACATTGAATTTTATTTGTTATAATACTCAGGGTATTAAAAAGGTAGACTGGCCACATTAACTTAATTTTAGTGATTCTGTGGATTGAAACGTTTCTTCTTCACTACGTTCATTTTAGCTAGTAACAAAAGGTTCCATACATTCTGAAACATTTTTAATTTGAAAATTTATAAAAGTAGAAACGTTCCAACTATGTGTGAAACATTTATACAAAAAATATCTCCCGAAAGATACTTAAGTTAAACATTCCAAGATTTTTGTAACATTTTGTATTGGTAAATATTTATAAATCTTTAAAATTTGAAATGTTTCAATTAGCATATAACGTTTTGTTAAATTTTAAAAGAGCTCGAGGTGTGGGTTGGAACGTTTGTGTCAAAATTATCTCCGGAAATATGCCATAAACAAGGATTTTTGTCTTTTAGGACGATGCAGGATGTCAAAAAACGTAGATTGATCGTAATATCTCCTTTTTTGGCCGACCTGTGGATTGGAACGTTTCTGCATAACTACGTCCATTTTATAGAGTTGCAAATCTAAGACAAATAAGCTTTCACTTTGGGGCTTTGGTTTTCTGCTAATGCAATGCAGCTGATCAACAGATGAACCTCTGGTGCAGTGTTTCCTCTTAGGGTTGAGAGGACAGGCTGCATCCACTCCCACAAAAGCCTAAACTGACAAAAAAAAGAGTAAAAGAACGAAAAGAAGTTTTCTTATGTTCCTTGACAGTTAGATTTTTGTGAGTGGAACTTTTCCAACATTATGCTAACTGGCTATGACTGGACAATTCAGTGCTTAAGACTGAAAAAAATAGAATAAAGAGATAAGTACATATTATTACTAGAAGTGAACACTCATTTCATAAACATATTGAATTACATTTTAACTTAACAGTTGGAGACACAAGATAATAGATCCACACTGGCCTGTTATATCTGCTTCAAAAGATTGAAGAACTGCTACCAGCTGAAGCAGAGTTGTGTGCAGAGTGAGCAACTGCTCACGGAGATGCTGGGCAGCAGTGTGGTGAGTTATATCAGCTATTGTAACAATTTTCACTTGAAAAGAATATTAAAAAGATTTTTGCATACTCACGCCTATATCCCCAAAGGGGTAGGCAGAGGTGCTAGCACCCACATTTCGCCAGTTTTTGTTGAGGTCCTAATGTAAATGAGCCTATTGCCACTAACCGGGCACTTATCAACTTGCAATCAATACACACAACTTCGAAAAGTCATTGGTGTGTGCCATGGTAGAACCTAGGAACGAATCCAAGACCTCATCTCAGCAGTCCATTACCCATACCACTAGGCTACTGCGTTCTTTTGCATTCCTATATTTTATATTGACAAATTATTATATAATTCTGTTCAAAAAAAGTAGGTGACTGACAAAATTAATTATCACTATCCCTGCATTCATCTCGGTTGGATCCAATGCCATTATGTCGGACTCAAACCAACTGATACCGCACACCGGTTTGTGTCATCAGATGCCCAAGGTGAGATTGCCAAAGGTAAATTCCTTGCACCCGGGCTGTCCGATTTCCATTTTGAAGTGGCTACCTCGTTTAAAGCTAACCCTGGAGCTCAGAACTGGAATACTTACTCAATGTTTTAATTTTAATATTTGTTAAGATAATACAATATGTACTAGCAGGGCGACATATACTTATTGTATAAAGTCCTTAAATAAAGAAAAAAAAATACCAGAATAGAATCAGTGTCCCTTTTTGTAGCATCTCTTTTTCAAATTCAAATTCAAATAGCCTTTATTTCGGATAATAAATTAATTTCCTTACAAATTTTCTTGATCACACTATTATACTAATAGCTCTTCAATATTATTGACATTCACTTTACATGCTTTATTTTGGAATCGATTACTAACAATACAATAATAAATAGTAGTTAAATAATATTAGGTAATTAATAATAATGATTCTATTCTTCGACATCGGTAACATTATCCGCTTGCCCTTTGGCATAGGCCTCCCCTAAGGCTTTCCAAGAGTTTCTGTTCCTGGCTTGTCTTTGCCATGTTGCTCCAGCTACTTTTTTGACATTGTCTTCCCATCTAGTTTTTTGGCGACCTTTTTTCTTTTCCCATCTCGTGGGCACCATTCCGTAACATCCTTTGTCCTATATTAGCATCTCTTTACTTTCAGTCAAATCCAGCAAAACTTCGAAAAAAGTTCAGTAATGAGCAACTTAAGGTGGCACATCCAGTAATGCAGATGAGTTTGCCAGATAAAGAGCACGCTGAACACTGCAGTATTGTCCAAAAACAGGACCCAGATATATCCTTTGTGAAAATAGAATCAACTGTTGCTGAAGGTATGTATTTTTGATATTATATTGTGTTTTACCTGTATTGGACTATGGGGCGGGTCACAGGGCCCATGCAGACGCTCTGATACTGGCTTTCCTCTCAAGGTTGGGTCAAACAACAGATACCCCTTTTATTGTAATAATAAAAAAAAAGGATTTTATTTTCTCTGTATCTCCTATTTAAAAGAAATAGAAATAAAATTGGTTTGTAAGTACATTACCATAAAAGTTCGGGCGCCTTGGAGATACACATGCCTAGGATAATCAGCGGAGATTGGAAACTTTTAATCTGCCGGAGGTGAGCTAAATGAAACCAAACGGTGAGGTTTAAGGTTTTATTGTCCACTCCAGTGTGCATTTAGAAATAGTTGCAAGGATACATTCCTAATGTATATCTAACCTTAAATTTAAAATTAGAGTTTTATAAGCTAGGTCAATCTGAACCTATGTCAATATGATCTTATGTCACCAATGCATTTTTTAGGTTATTTTGAAGTTTAGATTTAAAATATAATTAAAGTAAGCTCACGGCATCCCTCGGCGAGTATATGTAAACACAGCAGCGAGAAAGCTCGTAGCAGGCGAAGTTTTCAGTTTAAGCCCATGCGGTACATCCAGGTTTGAGGCGAAAAGTCCAAACCCTCCATAAGGAAATGCAGATGTCCGAAGACAAAGGTCCAAAGAAAAAGTCCAAAGGAAAAAGAAAAAGGCGGTTCCAATTTGGAAACCTGTAATAAAATTGCATGTCATTAGAACAAACTCCAATATGAACACGAGGTCCTAATTTTCTATAAATTTGTGCGACTTACCGCCTTAATTTGCTGGAACAATGCCAATAGCAAAAGAAATCATAATATTCTCAGAGTAAGAGCTGAAACAATAGAATTTTAACAATTATTTTTCAAATTAGGAACGTGGCGAATTTCCATCAAAGTGAATCTTATTAAAAAATGACAACTCACCAGAAATAAACTATAATTCCACAAGAGGATAGTTGTGAAGACACAAACTATTATCCTTTAGGCAAAAATACTCTCATTTTTATGAGATTTATTGAAATTAAGTTACGAAGCCATGAATATCGACCATCCAGCCTCAACGCTAGGAAGAAAGGTGCTTTGACAGCCATACGTCAAAATGTCATTCACTCCGCGTTCCGAAACTTTTCGTTCAAAAATAGAATTAAAACCGGTGTGACGACGTTCGCAGAGCGCGTCGTTACATTACATCCCTCCCCAAAAAGAAAAAAGAAAGAAAGAAACTTCCTTTTCTAATGAAAATTATGAGAGTCCAGAACAAAATTCCAAAAAAACCTCAAAAGACAAAATGTCTTGCAACATTTCTCAATAAACAAAAAAGGCAATGCGAAAGCATCTTGCATTGGGTATTGCAGAAATAATTATAAATTAAAGAATGGGAAAGCATTCCTAAAAATCAAAGAATGTGAAAACACTCGAAAAGTAAAGAATTAAGTTGAAAAAGAATTTCCAGTTTCAAATGGAAACAAAGGACACTATCCAACTTAATGGAATAACCGAAACCAAACTCAGAAAAGAGTAAAAACTTATTTCAACACAAAAGTGAAAATAAATCCTTCAATAAAACAAATTAAACAATCCCTACTCAATTCCATTCCAGATATCGATTAGGCAACCAACGCCGTCGAATCTAATCCTTGATCTTAACCAGCCTTCCAGCATCAATACAAAAGTGCGGTTGAGCTCCTACGCCACCGACTCTATACCAGCTATTCCTGAAACAAAAATATGAAACTAACAAGATATCGGTTAAGCACCAACGCTGCCGAATCTGAAAGAAAATCGGTAAAAACAATGAAGTTTTCCCACTGTCGGTTAGGTTGAAAAGCCGCCGACTTCAAATTCCTATTCCAACATCCAAAACGTCAAAACAAAATCACAACAAAAGTGTCGTAATAATATATTTATAAGCATTGTGATCGGCATAACACCACCAACTTTCCGAGCACAAGCAAAATATAAAGAAAATATGACAATTGTGACCAGTACAACACCACTGACTTTCTGAGCACAACCGCATAAGAAAAGTATGTCATTTGCGACCGGCACAACACCACCGACATCCCGTGCGCAAAGCATAAAAAATGTAACAATGTGTATAAAAACACAATCGTACAAAAAGAGAAAAACGACAATTACGACCGGCTCAACACCACCAGCTTCCCGTGCGCAAAGCGTAAGGTGTGACTATGTGTATGAAACACAATAGCACAAAAAATTGTAAAGTCCAGTAAGACACAAGTTTCCCAAAAAATGGTATAACAAGGTGTGTAAAAAAATGCATAAAATGCGTCCAATCCGAGAATCTTAATACTAAGAAAATAACCCAGAACTGTACAAAAATAAAGTTCAAGAAACTTAATTTTCCATTCCCTAAGTGAGTGGAAATAAGTCAAGTGAATTTAATGTAGAAAATGAATATTAAATTTCACTCCTATATTAGAGTAGAAACTAAATTCCTAAATTTGTACAAAATATACAATATTAAATATACAAGTGTATAAAAATATATACAGGAAAATAATCCTATACAACAAAGATAAATAAAAATATAAGATCTTTTGATGTGGAACAATTTGTTAATATGGAGTAGAGTTACACAATAACAAGTCCTAAAATGACCTAAGTTATTTTTGAAGGAAACTAAAATTGAAATTAATAAATTGTTGTGAAGTTCCTAACATACATCACCTTTCAAGATCCCTTAGCCTCACAAACATCACCTTACAATGGGATCAAACTTCAAACAAAGTACCAAAGACAAAGATAGACATTGTCAAAACAAGAATAATTTTAATATTTAATTATGTCTTTAATATGATAACGACCAGTATAGTTTTTATTAAGGTCTTTTAAAACATAAACATTAGAGGAAATTTTATCTATTATTTCACACTTAACAAACTTAGGTGCTAACTTAGCCGAAAAGAATGCAGGAGCATTAGACTGAACAAAACTTCTCCTCCACACTATATCTCCCACCTCAAAAGAAATGACCTTCCTTCCTATATTATAATAACGCGCATTACGCTTATAAGCTTTAAGCAATGAAGCTTGAACTTTTATAAAAATATCACTAAGTGATTTAAGTGAAAAAGCAAATGAAGACCTATCAACAACATCAAGTTGATTGAGGTTATCAAAAGAATTACTAAAACGGTGCAATGAAGCATCA
This sequence comes from Eilema griseolum, assembly GCA_963662185.1. Taxonomy (NCBI): domain Eukaryota; kingdom Metazoa; phylum Arthropoda; class Insecta; order Lepidoptera; family Erebidae; genus Eilema; species Eilema griseolum. The sequence goes on from OY759252.1 coordinate 12,927,819, forward strand.
AAAATAAGTTCTCTACCGAACATGAGAAAATTAGGAGTGAAATCTGTAGCTAGATTCACACTACTATTCAAAGCTAATTGAACATGAGGCAAATATTTTGACCAAGTTCTATGATCATCTTTAACAAAACAAGAAATACATGTTTCGACTGTTTTGTTATATCTCTCTACAGGATTATTTTGAGGTGTATATAAAGTATTATAAAATATTTTACTAATATTATAACTTTTTAGAAAATCTACAAATTGCTTAGCTGTAAATTGGCTTCCATTATCACAAACAAAAATTTTAGGCGTTCCAAACTTAAGAAATATTTCTTTTTCAAGTATCCCACAAATTACTTTAGTGGTAGCACTAGTCATAGGAAATATATAACAATATTTTGTAAAAACATCTATGATTGAAAGTATATACTTATGGCCAGAATAAGCTTTTGGAAGAGTTCCAATAATATCAATAGAAAGCATTAACATTGGTTTATCAACTTTCTTAGGATTAACCATAATTCCATGAGGTGGATTAGTAGAAGATTTATAAGCTTTGCAAGTATCACAAGAAGAAATGTATTTTTGAACATCAATAAACATACCTTTCCAAAAATAATTTATTTTTAATTTATTTAAAGTTTTATGAATTCCTAAATGTCCTGAATTAACATCATCATGATTAGATTTAATAGTGTCTAAGATGTGTTCTTTAGGTATGACAATTTTCCAATTTAAACGATTATTAGGATTATATTTATCTTTACAAAATCTATACAAAGTATCACTTTCAACTTTGAAATTTTTATATTTTCTAGGAAACTTTTGACAATTTACAAATATTTTTCTATACCAAGGATCAACGATATCCTCATTTGGCATAACAATAATATTATTTACAGGAATATTAATAGCAGAAATTTCTATTCTGGATAAACAATCTGGAACTAAATGTAAAGAACCTTTTTTATATTTAACATCAAAAGTAAATTGAGAAATTCTAGCAGCCCAACGTGCAAGACGACCACTAGGATTATTAAGTTTAAGAAGCCAAGTTAAACTAGCATGGTCAGTGATAACTGTAAATTTCATTCCTTCAATATAAGGTCTGAAATGTTCAATAGAATCCAATATTGACAACAACTCTCTCTCAGTTGTACTATAATTACGTTCACATTTATTAAGTGATCTAGAATAATAAGCTACAGGATGTTGATCTCCATTATCATCATCTTGGCTCAGGACACTACCAATTCCAACAGAACTAGCATCGCAATGTAAAGAGAATGGTCTTTCAAAATTCGGACAATGTAAAACTGGTGCAGAAATTAATGCAAGTTTTAAATTATGAAAAGCAACTTCAGCTTCTTCATTCCAGAAAAGAGATTTTTTAGAATTCTTGCTTCCGGCCGTTAATTTTGTTAAGGGCGAAGCAATATCAGCAAACTTATCAATGAATCTACGGTAATAAGAACATAACCCAAGAAAACTTCTTAATTGTCTAACGCTTTCTGGGCGTGGGAAACTTTTAATGGACTCTAATTTAGCAGGGTCTGTATGTAAACCATTACTATCAACAATATAACCAAGATAACGCAGTTTATCTTTACAAAAATTACACTTTTTTAAATTAATAGTTAACCCAGCATCTTTAAGGATTTTATAAATTTTATTTAAATAATCTAAATGATCAGAGAATGTAGAATTTATCAATATGAGATCATCTAAGTAACAGAATGCTACATTATCAAATTCTGGTCCAAACAACTTGTCTACGAGTCTCTGCAACTCTGCAGGTGCATTAGTCAAACCGTACACCATCCGGGTAAAATGAAATAAACCTTTCCCAGGAACAACAAAAGCAGTCTTCTCTCGAGAAGATTCTTCTAAAGCGATTTGCAAAAATGCTTTAGACAAATCAATAGTAGTTATATAATTAGCACCCCGAAGGTTATCTAAAATTCTAGAAGGGTAAGGTAAAGGATAAGAATCTTTAACAGTAACTGAATTTAAACGTCTAGAGTCCAAACATAATCTTGTTCCACCATCGCGTTTTTCAACGGCTAACACTGGAGAACACCAAGGAGATTTAGAAGGTTCAATAATATTTTCCTTTAATAAAACTTCCACTTCATCATAAAGTTCTTTTTGTTTAGCAGGACTAAGGGGCCAATAACGTTGTTTAAAAGGTTCACCAGTAACATTAATTTTATGTTTAACTAAATGAGTAAGACCTAAGCCTCTCTTTTCATAAGAAATATTTTCAAAAAGTGAAATAATTTTATTTAACTCGTGTTTCTCAGAAGGAGAAAGTTCAGAAACAGAAGTAACTGCATTTACACAAGTAGTGGATTCATATTCAAAAGTAATATTATTCCATAAGTCTTTAGCAAGATTAAATTTCAACCAAAAGTCAAATCCCAAAATAATTGAAGGTTTAAAAGAAGGTATTATCAAAAAATCTACATTTTTAGTTAAGTTATCACAAGTGATAGGTAAAACCATAGTTCCAATAACATTGTGTGCAGAACCATCAGCAGTAACAGCGTTACCTTTATAAGGTTTAAATTTATAACCTAATTGCAAAAATGTTTGATGAATATTAGAACCGAGTACACAACTACAAGCTCCACTATCTAACAAACCTGAATAAAATTTATTATTAATATTAAAATTTAAATAAGGTCTAGTGTCTTTATGTTTAACAAACAAAACAGGAGCAGCCCTGATATTATTAAAGAAAACTTTCAAATAATCCAACCATTCATTAAATTCTTTCTTACAAGTGGCTTCATTCGGAGCATTGCTAAATTTTTTCAACATCGAGTCACCAGAGGTTTTATCAAAAACTAGGGCTCGATGGGACCTGATACGTTTTTTGACTGAACAGTATTTGAATTACAAACTTCGCAATTCTTCGTAGTGACGCCAAGCTTGTGACATTTAAAACAAATTACACCTGGAAATGTAGGGCAATTTTTATAAGAATGTCCAGAGGACTTACATTTTAAACAAGTTAAATCATCTGATTTAACAGCACTAATTTGAGCAGAATATTTTTCTTTTTTAATACTTTTATTCTCACTCAAGTTCTTTCTTGACACAAAATTCTCTAATTCTCTGCTGAGGTTAATAAATTCGTCGATAGAAGAAATAGTTCTACCAAACACAAAAGGTGTGTAAATATTCAACATGTTATGTTTAATAATAGTTATGAGGGTAGCATCAAAAACAGGCATAGACAAACGGCTAGCCATATCCATTATGTCTGTAATAAAATCTGGTAATGACTCAGTTATCTTTTGTTTACGAGTACGGAGTTCATGTTCCAAATGATAATCAAATTCAATTCTATCAAAACGTTTCAACAACGCAGCCTTCAAATCCTGCCAAGAAGCAATACGAATACGAACACTACGAAACCATTTAAGCGCAGTGCCTGACAAAAGATCAGAGAATGAACTAACCAAAAAATATTCATTAAAATTTTTAAACAAGAAATATTCTTCCACTTGAGTAATAAATTCCCTAACGCACGATTTACCATCATACAAAAGCTTACTTCGTTTTAAATCAGGCAACTTAGTAACAGAAGGCAAGTTTTTCCTCAAATTATCATTCAATAAAACATTCATCATATTAAATGAAGATGCGGCTCTCAGACTATGATCACCAGCTCCTCGACTATTCGAAAATGGATCAACAACTTCAGATAAATCAGCCATGACATGAGTAGAAGTACCAACTGGAACATCACCAACAATATTCTCAAACAAAGGCGGGACCTGTATTTCCTTATCCATGTTTGATTTATAAAAGGATGTGAAAATCTAATAAAAAGTTGTATTAAATACACTATAAGTTTCTAATTAAAGTATCAATTAAAGTTTCTAATTAAAGTTAATTAAATTATGAATGAAGTTAATTGCATTGATAGCAAAACGCTAAACTCAAAAGTCAAACAAACTCATAGAATGGAATGTTATTGTTGCAAAAATTATTTAGGTCAAATGCCTATAAAGATAAAAATGCATTAGTGATTCACAAAATAAATTATTTATGTCTACTTAAGGTAAACAGCAAATATTCAAATATTACTATGTTTTCACACATGTGAATAAAGGTTAAGAACTAGTAATTATATAATATTACTAAGTGGAAAATCTTACCTGTAATAAACAAAAGCTATATAAGATAAAACAATTATAACAATAACCATGTTATACAAATTGAAACATTCACCTGTAATTGAGAGATACAAACAATAGTACTAACTTGTAGTATGATTAGTTTTGCAAAGTAAACAATAACAAAGATTTACTGTAATACACAGTTATGTAACAGTAAAATACATGAAGAAAACACTGTTCTTAACATGATAAGGTAAAAAATAATGCAAAGGTGACAAGGAATAAAGATATATGCACACTGTCATGTCCCTGTTCGGGCGCCAGATGTAATAATAAAAAAAAAGGATTTTATTTTCTCTGTATCTCCTATTTAAAAGAAATAGAAATAAAATTGGTTTGTAAGTACATTACCATAAAAGTTCGGGCGCCTTGGAGATACACATGCCTAGGATAATCAGCGGAGATTGGAAACTTTTAATCTGCCGGAGGTGAGCTAAATGAAACCAAACGGTGAGGTTTAAGGTTTTATTGTCCACTCCAGTGTGCATTTAGAAATAGTTGCAAGGATACATTCCTAATGTATATCTAACCTTAAATTTAAAATTAGAGTTTTATAAGCTAGGTCAATCTGAACCTATGTCAATATGATCTTATGTCACCAATGCATTTTTTAGGTTATTTTGAAGTTTAGATTTAAAATATAATTAAAGTAAGCTCACGGCATCCCTCGGCGAGTATATGTAAACACAGCAGCGAGAAAGCTCGTAGCAGGCGAAGTTTTCAGTTTAAGCCCATGCGGTACATCCAGGTTTGAGGCGAAAAGTCCAAACCCTCCATAAGGAAATGCAGATGTCCGAAGACAAAGGTCCAAAGAAAAAGTCCAAAGGAAAAAGAAAAAGGCGGTTCCAATTTGGAAACCTGTAATAAAATTGCATGTCATTAGAACAAACTCCAATATGAACACGAGGTCCTAATTTTCTATAAATTTGTGCGACTTACCGCCTTAATTTGCTGGAACAATGCCAATAGCAAAAGAAATCATAATATTCTCAGAGTAAGAGCTGAAACAATAGAATTTTAACAATTATTTTTCAAATTAGGAACGTGGCGAATTTCCATCAAAGTGAATCTTATTAAAAAATGACAACTCACCAGAAATAAACTATAATTCCACAAGAGGATAGTTGTGAAGACACAAACTATTATCCTTTAGGCAAAAATACTCTCATTTTTATGAGATTTATTGAAATTAAGTTACGAAGCCATGAATATCGACCATCCAGCCTCAACGCTAGGAAGAAAGGTGCTTTGACAGCCATACGTCAAAATGTCATTCACTCCGCGTTCCGAAACTTTTCGTTCAAAAATAGAATTAAAACCGGTGTGACGACGTTCGCAGAGCGCGTCGTTACATTATTGAGGTTGATTTGGACCTATTTTAAATTAATTTTTAGGGGAGTTTTATCTAAACTAACAGCCATCCTACCTGATTAAATAATTTATCTTAAAATGATTATGTATAAAAATACCTTTAATCCTCAAAGTATCTTATATTTTACATGTAACATTTCTTTCACAGCTGATTTCGATGAACCTGTAAATAGGCACAATGTTGCCTCTCCAGCATCACAGTATGACGTACCTATCAGGATTATAAAGACAGAGCCGATAGATATAGAAATTGGTAAGTTTTGCCATAGTCAATCAATCAATTAGCCTATCCACTGCTGGACTCTCTTAATTTTTTTTAAAACACTTAGGTGGCAGACAAGCCCACGGCCACCTCATGGGAAGTTGTTACCGTGGCCTATGGACGTGTGCAACACCAGGGGCGTTACACTCGCGCTGCCGACCCTGAAGAAACCTAATGCCCATCTTGAAGAACGCCATATTTGGGTTATATAACGCTTGGGTAAACCGCAGCAGGGAGTTCATTCTAAAGCTTGAGTGTGCATGGGATGAAGTTTCTTTCATACCGCACAGTGTGCACCGTCTCAGGTTACCATGTGTGGGGATGAATTCCTTGCCTATAGCGAGCGGTGCGATGATAGAATGTAGCTGTGGGCGTCATTTCAAACAATTCATCAGAGCATAAACTCTGTACGGCTTGTGCAGTAGTCGATATGATTGCCCTTGTTTTGACTGACGGATATTTGCATGGTCGAGTGCTGAGTGCAGGGCCTTTCAAACTACGGGCATTTGTTCCCTCCTGTTGCGATCCAGCGCTTGGGAATATAGCATTTCCTACCCGCTAGGATCGCGTATCTTTTCTTGGGCCGGCACTTTCAATTTGTTACCAAAATGAACGATATCCTTTCTTTTGTATAAAGGACCGTAAATGAAAATTGACATACGAGATTCGCAGGAGTATACGGGAGGTGGGACTAATCTCATAATAGTGAAGTGTTTGATTAAATAACAAGTCCTGTTGGGTAGATCTCCTCATGGAGACCCAAATTAAAATATGACAATCCCTAAGTGTGACAATTATTTTTTTTCAGATGTCAAAATAGAGCCTCCAGACGAAATTGTTCTAGAAAAGAACACGCAAGATTCCGATGTTGAAGGTGATGTGCCTCTACACATTATAAAGAAAGAACTGGCTGATGATACTGCAAGTGAGTTGATATTTGTTTTGTCTCATCTTAACGTTACTCCCAGTCGCTTCGGGAGGTTTTACCTCGGAGTCTGGACTCCGCTCTACCAGTCTAGCTGCGGATTTGGTTGAACTTCGTTATTTTTCGTGAAGAGACTGCCACTGACCTCCATAACCCAAAAGCGATATCGAACCAGTTGTTGGACATTTTAAGGCCTCAACTACCCTAAACAATTGATTTATAAATGTTTGTATGGCAACCTAGACCGACGGCTTAACATGCTTTTCAATGCTTGAATACTCATATTAATGCATAAAAATCGAATATTTCTCGATTCAAAAAATAGTATAGCTTAAGGGTCGGCGCCCACTGCTGGGATGGCACGGCATGTCATGGCAAAGGATTTTTATTACTAATCAAGTTGTATGTATGTACCTAAATTTCTGATGGTAATAAATAAAATAAATAAATAAATATTCCAGTTATCTTAAATCTTATTTCAGTGCCTTTAGGCAGGCCGTGGCATGCTGCGGCATCGTTTGACGAAATGCGAGATGCCACTGCTTGCCGCATTTGCAATTCTAAAGTCACTGATATAAGATTCAAAATAACTTGATTAGTTATAAAATCTTTTGCCATGCCATGCCGTGCCATACCGGCAGTGGGCGCCGGCCTTAACTAGCTTTTGTCAGTCTAATCATATGTGTTCGAGTACTGATTATTTTTATTAATTATTAGGTACCTATGTTCCTGAGTCACCTAGCACTGCCACAAGGAGTCTCCTCCAAGATACTTCTACAAACATGTTTAACGAGGCTGAGGATGGAACTAAGATACATTCAGAACCATCATCATCTTGTACAAATGCTAAAGACACTCGTATGAAACGATATCAATGTGATGAGTGTAAGAAACTTTTCAGGCGCAAGTGCGACTTATCGTCACATATTGTTCGTATACACACTACCCACAAACCGTTTCAGTGCGACAAATGTATCTATAGTTTCAGTCGAAAGTGTGATTTAAATGTACATAGTCGTACCCACACAGGATTGAAGCCATACCAATGTGATAAATGTATGAAATGTTTCACACAAAAGGGTGTATTAGATACCCATCTTCGTACTGTACACTCTGACGAGAAACCTTACCAATGTGATCTATGTATGAAACGATTTAAGCATAAGTTTACTTTAGAGGGGCATAGTCGTACGCACACTGGCGAGAAACCATATCAATGTGATGTTTGTGATAAAGTGTTTGGTCAAATTGTTAGTCTAAAGCGACATTCACGTTCACACACTGGCGAAAAACCGTATCAGTGTACTCAGTGTATGAAATGTTTCGCACGAAAGTGTTATTTAGATGCTCATGTTCTTACACACATTAATGAAACACAATATCAATGTGATATCTGTCAGAAATGTTTTAAACGAAAGGGTTACTATACTCTTCACGCTCGTTACTGCTCTGCTAATAGCTAACTGTGAAAAATATGCTGTTATTTTTTTAAATTAGATGTTCTACTCAGAAAGGTCACTTACGTAGGCCACATTTGTATACCACTGTTGAACAGTAAATTAACGTAGTCCTGAACATCTTTTTTGAAGCAGTAAATATCTTTTTATGATAAATTTTAAGCGTAATGAGATATTTACGACAGACGGTGAGTTTAGCGAGTTAGTTCGTTAACTAACTGTAATTACATGCTATGCTATGCATGCCAGGTATGCCCAGAAATATGATTTAATGATATCTTATGATTTATGAACTTCATAAATCATAAGATATCATATTCATCATACCATCTCATCCCTCCACTTAGTTTGTACTTATGCTATAATTATTTTTATTTAGGTAGGTATATAAGTCGACATTAAGTAATAAATTAATTCATGATATTATATTAATGAAATCGCAAAATAAATTGATTTCACGACAGAAACTCAGTTATTTTTATTTTACTTACTTTATTAAACCCATTTTTAACCCAGGATTATGTGTCTGTGGGGCACGGGCACGAGATCAGTATCAGTATTTCACGCGAGCAGAGCCAAGAACAACAGCTAGTTATAGTATTAAAACTGTGAAAGTTTCAAATGATGTGCCACTTGAGAGGTAGAGGCTGTGGAGGATAGCGTGTGGTATAACCTGAATAGGAATTAACCCATGGTCCAACGTCTCTGATCGTCGTTAAGATAAACGCGCTGTGTGCCGGTCACTGGCATAGCTATGGGTGGGCAAGGCGGTGCTGTGCACCGGGGTCTCCAAGCACAGGGGGCCCCTGAGCTTGGCCACATAGCCCAAACTAGCAAGCCTCATATTATTGAACTAATGGATTACAACACAATTCTAGTCATGGCAACTCATTCAAAAGAACTTATAGGGAATTCTGTTTGTGCAGTATTATCACCTTAAAAATATTTTTTTTGTATTTTTTTTTTAATCTAAATACAAATGAGATTATTTGAACCGCGCGGTAGCCTAGTGGTATGGGTAATGGACTGCTGAGACGAGATTTCGGGTTCGATCCCAGGTTTTACCATGGCACACACCAATGACTTCGATGTTTTTCGAAGTTATGTGTGTATTTATCGCAGGTTTATAAGAGCCTGGTTAATGGCAATAGACTCGCCACCTATTACATTGGGACCTAAACATAAACTGGCGAAATGTGGCTGCTAGCACCTCTGCTTACCCCTTCGGGGATATAGGCGTGAGTTTATGTTATGTTATTCGTCATCACGTTTAAAGTCTGAGTCCGCAAGGGGGGGGGGGTCTTAGAAGGTATCTAGCTAGATAGTAATATTATCCTAGCAGTCACAATAATATAAAATCTAGGTATTCATAGTAAGTAATTACTTCCATCATGGAGGACTGGCTAGAGGCTGTGTCTTATGTGCAGCCTTCACAGGGGTCACTCGTCCTGGCTCGTTTGGGAATTACCTCAAAAAAAATGAAATGAATCACACCGCCAAGGCCACTTACAACGTTGTTATGGGGGACTTCAATGCTAAAGTGGGAATACAAGAACGCGGCGAGACGAAAATCGGACTTTATAGAGTGGGGCGCAGAAATCACAAGGGACAAATGCTAGTCAATTTCCTCGAGGCACAGGGGCTCTTCTTAATGAATAACTTCTTTAAGAAAAAACCCCACAGGAAGCGGACTTGGCAACGTCGGGACTCTGTGATAAGAAACAAGGTAGATATGCTTTTTGATAACGGACAGTAAGTACATATGTAGGTAAAATAAAAATAAAAATAAAATATTTAGAGAAGTCTCTGTGATCAACAAGTTTAAAACCGGAAGCGATCACAGACTTATCCGAGGTTCTCTAAATATCAACATCAAGGCTGAAAGATTCCGAATGATACGGTCTACTCTCCGACCTACGCCACTCCAAGTAGCCTTCAAAATCGTTTCGCAACGCTGGAAACCACTAACGGCATTGACGAGAAAACCGACACAGTGGTGAAAACATTGCTGGAAGTGTCTCGAAAGTTCTTTCCCGGGAAACACAAACAACGAGAGTCCAAGCTCTCTCCTGAGACTCTAGAACTTATGAGAAAGAGCAGTCATCCACACCGTCGTCTTCGTCAGATGAGAGAGCCTTAAACCAACTAATTAAAAAACTGATTCAACGCGACCTCCGACGCTTCAACACCCACATCGTCCAAGAGGCGATTGAGCGAAATAGGGGGTCGAAAGTGTTCGCTCAGCAGTTGGGGAAGTCCCATCTGACGAAACTTAAAACTGCGGATGGTAAAATTACTGCCTCAAGGTTCAAGATTCTCGACGAGATCGAGAAATTCTATGGACAGCTATATGCATCACGGACGAATAAACCGACGGGATACAGCGATGAAGACCACAGAGCCCCACTCACGCGCCATTACACCGAGGAGATACCCGATATCAAGCAATGCGAGTTGAAGGCGGCTCTCAGACAACTGAAGAACAACAGGTGCCCAGGTGATGACGGAATTACTACTGAGCTCCTGAAAGCAGGCGGGGCTCCAATCCTGAAAGAGCTAGCAAGACTCTTTAATTCCGTCATCCTACAAGGTCTAACACCTAGGACATGGAGCGGGAGTGCGGTGATACTGTTCTTCAAAAAAGGAGATAAGGTCCTGCTGAAGAACTACAGGCCCATCTCACTCCTGAGTCATGTCTACAAGCTGTTCTCGAGAGTCGTCACAAATCGTCTTGCAGGTAAGCTCGACGAGTTCCAACCACCGGAGCAAGCTGGGTTTCGAAAAGGTTAAAGCACCGTGGACCACATCCATACTGTTCGGCAGATTGTAGAAAAGGCCCAATAATACAATCATCCGCTGTGTATGGCGTTTGTGGACTACGAAAAAGCCTTCGACTCCATCGAAACCTGGGCAGTTCTGGATGCTCTGCAGCGGTGTCGTGTCGATTGGCGATACATCGAGGTGCTGAGATACTTGTATGACACTGCCACAATGTCCGTCTAGCTCCAAGACCAGAAGACGAAACCTATTAGCCTCCAGCGTGGAGTGAGACAGGGCGATGTTATATCCCCCAAACTATTCACCAACGCACAAGAGGACGTCTTCAAGTCTCTGGATTGGATTGGGCGGGGTATAAACATTAACGGAGAGTACATCTCACATCTTCGGTTCGGCGACGACATCGTCAGAGTAGCGGAATAGTTGGAACAACTGGGCGAGACGCTGCACAGCCTAGATGGAGCTTCTCGACGTGTCGGCCTTGGATAAAACCAAAATTATGTTCAACAATCATGAAGGTACGACGTTCGAAGTCGTTCAAAAATATATCTAACTGATAAGATAAGATTCATTTATTTGTAAGAATATTGTATAAAAGTTGTTACAAAGTTGGTTGTAGGTACATAATATTCTGCTGTCTCCAGCGTACAAATATTGGAAGGTAGTAATACAAATTTAAATAATGTCAGCATACGATTAATAAAAATTCCTCGTTTAAATGACATAGTCATAATAGAAGTTATATAATTACAAAATGTCAAATCATGGGTTATACAAGTCAAGGTTCACAGAATAAGTCAATTTTAGACTCAAAACGTACGCTTAGGAAGTCTTTCGTGGAATAATAACATTTAGTCAGAAGGAATTGGAATAGTTTATATTTAAATGTCTTAAGCTTTAGAGTCTTAAACTGAGCGGGTAGTTTATTATAAATTCTAATTGCCATACAGTATACATTATTAGAAAATATTTGAAGATTTTCCTTAGATGCCTAAGGAAAATCTTCAAATATTTTCTAAATGTAATTATAAAAACAACTTCGAGAAAGAATTAGCCAGAAGGATCCAGCTGGGTTGGGCAGCATTTCGCGAACTACGTCGAGACCGTCGAGTACCTATTCTCTTCACCACTACCGCAATGCCTTAAAACAAAGGTCTTTGAACAGTGCGTGATACCTGTTATGACTTACGGTGCCGAAACGTGGACACTTACAGTGGGGCTGGTCCAAAGCTTAAAAGTCGCGCAGCGGGCTATGGAACGAGCTATGCTTGGAGTTTCTCTGAAGGATAAAATTCGGAACGAGGTTATCCGACAGAGAACTAAAGTTACCGACATAGGTCACAGAATAAGCAAGTTGAAGTGGCAGTGGGCTGGCCACGTTTGTCGAAGGACCGATGGCCGTTGGAGCAAACGAGTCCTAGAGTGGAGACTGCGAAAAGATAAACGAAAGGTAGTCCCCCTAGTCAGATGGAGGGACGACCTGAAAAATTTGGCTGAGACAGAATAGATGTGGAAGGCGGAGAATCGAAGAAAATGGCGCACATTGGGAGAGATCCAGCAGTGGTATGCGGTGGGCTAATTGATTGAGTTTTACACTACAGACTCTGGGTGCTGGTCATATCTGTAGCTAGTGTGCGGTATGCCACCGCTTGGGTAGTGCCAGACAGAGTAATGAATCTCCCGTGCAACAGAAGGCGCTCCAGGCGTTGGAGATCGTGGAATACCCCATCTTCAATAAGCACTACTCCGTACCGTACTCAGTGGACCTTGCTCCAACAGATTACCATTTTATTCCGGAATTTAGATAACTTCTTACAAAGAAAAAATTCAACTGCTATGCGGCAGTCCAAACCGCCTTCAAAGAGTTCATTGATTTTCGCCCCCATCGTTATTTTAGTAAAGGGATCAATGAACTACTTATGAGATGGCAAAAGTGCATACATAACAATGCATACTTTTATTAATTAAATATATTAAAAAAAAAGAAACTTCATATTCCTCCCGTAAAAAAGCCAATTTCATATTGTAACGATCTAATATTACAATGCCCGCTTTACTCCGCTAGTTGGTGTAGTGATCACGCATTTAACGAATAACGTTAAATTTATTGACAACGTTGAAACAGTAACATTTCGCTCACCTCTAGCCAGTCTATCATTCATCGACCGGTCAATGCACTCAATGTCATCGTTTAGTTTCATTCCAATTTCATTCAGTTGAGTCAAGTTGAGTGCTCGCTTTCGTTAAGGGGGACGTGGATTTTGTTGTAATAAACAAGGTGTTATTATCGAGAAAGTATTGAACAGTAAACTTATATTATTTGTGATACACGTTGCGTATTTTATTTTACTGTGGAAGTATTATCGTTAAGTGAATTCAATATGTTTTTCGCAGGTGTAGAAGGGTAAGTCTGTTGTTTGTATTCGTTTTTTATGTACAATACTTCGTATCATATCGAAAGTTGAAAGGCTCGCCTTGAGAATTGCATTCCTAGATTTCGCAACGGATAAATTAATGGTATAAGCTACAATACATTTGTAACTTAAACTTAACATTTTAATGTTATCAAAACTTCCGCCGTTCATATCGAAATGTCAATGCCGATTTTGTGAATACAAAATATGTAATTTATCTCTTTTCTCAATGTTATATTCTAATAATTACGTAGATCAAATGAATTTATAATAGAAATAAATTTTGTACCGCAGTTGACCTTTTCTCCGTGTTTTATTAAAATGTTAATATTATTTATAGTTTATAGTTAATAATTACCTAATAAAGTACCTGTGATTTAGACTGCACTATCTCAGACGAAAACTGCTATCGTGAAAGCGTGAAGTGATATAATAATTTCACAATTCGTCACTATTTCATTTGTTTCTATAATACACAATGTGAAAAGAAAAGAAAAACAAACAATGCTTTTCACATTATGTTACCACATTTACGAACGTAATTTTCAACCAATCAACGTCGAGTATTCGAGCGGCTTGTCCGCCACGCCGACAAAATTATAACAGGCTACATTGAGCTGTATTTGCTTGAAATAAAGTAAAAATTTTAACAAAACGAGCAAAAGAATTCAAGATATTTCATTATGCCCAGCAGCGGCCTTGAACATTGCGTTTACTTTTGATTATTTGTGCTAAATGTCACTGGCTCTTTAGTGCACCAGATGATGGGGTGTCGTTTATTTTGTGAATGTCAAAATATTGTTTTGTTTTTTTATCAGCACTAATCAGTCGATTGCACAGTATCAACCGCCTTCTTCAGAATATATAATTTACTGAGACAGGCAATAAAATAATTATACCTGGGAACTTAATAATAGGGATGCAGGAACTTCTACACGATCCACCGTGGGTAACGGAGATGGCAGCGCCTCTCTTCCGCAGGGGAGACGCTGCCTCATACGGCAAATTCCGGTGGAGGTCGGAGCGGCCATGTAGAGGGCTTTTTACGTATGCCTCTGATTGGCAGCAATGGGTTGGCTGGTTCTCCGAGTGCAGGCGTGGGGGTGTCACTCCCTGTCAGTCCTGTCACTCTTACGTCTGATGTCTTTTTTTATTATACCTCTTAGGTAGCAGCCAAGCACATGGGCCACATCATGGAAAGTTGTTACCGTGGGCTATGGGCATGTGCAACACCAGGGGAGTCACACTCGCGCTGCCGACCCTGTAAACACAAAGTTTTTGTGCCGTCAGTGTAGATGACAAAGCAGGACTAGCCTTTGGTCTTTCCACTAGCAGTACAAAAACTCCAGTGAGCTCTGGCTCACAACACAACACGGGGATATTATGGCCGCGGTATTCTGTAGGGCGGAGGTATTTCCCTAGTCGAAATGCTCAATTGAACGGTAAACCTTTCATCACATCACGTCACTAGGACCATACCTTTGGTTACTAACCGCGCATATTATTTGCATTGCGTAGCGTTGCGTAGTGGGAATCCTGCGGCAGCAGTTGTATTTGTTGCCAATATACGGCAAAGATGGTCGGGTCAATAAACTGTATTTTCCTGTTAGGACAGCTTTCTAACAAAAAAGTACTCGTACTCTTTATGAGAGCGACTACCGTCTGACCTATCATCTACGACAGGTAAACCTGTGTCTAGGCCGAGTCCTTTGTGTAGCAGATATTTAATTAACATGTGTAAATGTCATCGAGGTAGATGAAGGCAAGCCTGTCAAACAACATGGGTGTGTTTGTTGACAAAAGCGCGGCAGGGCAAGCAGACGCGGTGCTTGCCATTTTACTAAATGCAAAGAACGAGATCCTTAGGCGATGTATACAATAAAGAAAGAAAAGAAAACAATAAAGAAAGAGGAAAGAGACATAAGGTGTATGCCACGATCTATGTCTTAACAAAACGTATCGACGCAATCGTAGAGGAAAATCGCATCGATACACGTCTTATAAGTGGTGTAAGTTCTAAAAATCTTACAACATGAAATGCATCATCGTACTGTTACAAAATTAGAGGAGCTTCAGCGGTTAAGGCACTGCGTTGACAAGACATAGCTATAATTTACCGGCTTACATATATCTCGAACCCAGGGGCTCACAAAATGTACTCTGTATGCGAGGTACCAACGTCTTTTTGGATGTCTTTTGAGTATATAGCACGGGTAACTACCTACGGCAGCTAATGAGCTCAAATCCATCTTAAGAGACAGAAAGATATTATATCCACTTATCTTATATAAGTGGATATAATATCTTTCTGATAGAAGAAGATATTATATCCACTTATCTTATATAAGTGGATATAATATCTTTCTGTCTCTTCATACAAGATACAAGGTTTTCCCTAGTTTAACAGACTGAGTTTCGAATTTCCTGAACATAGCTTTCGATGTATCCTGAAATCCTTTGTGCTTAAAAAGAAATTGTATGTAATTTTTTTGGAATAAATATTATTATTATTATATCGAACCCATACACGCGCGGCATAGCCTCATTTCTCTTACGATTTCGGGTCAAGATGTACGAGTACACTAGGAAACTATAACCGTATGCAGAAATTAATGCAATTTCTGCACGAATTTCTGCATACATTTCACAAGTTTGTAGTTCACATTCAAAACAATTCCATACATTGTTAGAATACCAATCACTTATCTAAGATCACTATTCCATTTTCCGCATTCAGATGTGGATAATGGGTATGTTGGCATTCAGAGGTCCTTCACCTAGGTAGTATATATGTTCAATTCACCCGCACGATTACGTGCAATGATAAGAATTGCAATAATAATCCTTTTTATAGGTAGTTTGACTCTTATCGTTTGTGCAATAAAGCACTCACTGACGCTGTTCACGGAAAAGCTACGAGGAAATCGTTTGTCCTGGTTCGAACATGTAATGCGTCGTATGAATGAAAGTAATATCGTTAGGAAGGCACTTATTATAGAAGTGGATACAAGGGTAGAGGGAGACTAAATGAGATGGATGGACTGTGCGAAAGATGCTATGGTTAAGAAGGGAGTGAATGTTGAGATGACTGCAACTAGAGATAAATGGAACACGTGTTGCGCCGACTTTAAATAAACTTGAAGTAAGGGCAGGAGGATGGTGATGATGATGATGATAACGACGCTGTTCAAAATACGACTATTGACTAACATTTTAAATACATTTCTCTTGGCAATATATACTAATGAAAAACTAAATTAAATTAAAAAAAAAACTATTACTAAAGTTTTAAAATTAAAATAAATTACACTTCTATTAGGCGTAAAGCGGTTGTTATGGATGACAGAGCCAGTAAACTACAGAGTGGGGACACTGTGATGCCCACGCCCGAAAAGGGGCAGCTGTCATCTCGTAGGAGATGGCCCTAGGTCGACCGGGTTGCGTGCCAGTGATATCTATGTCTGACAATCTCGCATCCGGCAACATACGATCCACAGATGGTCTGCGTTGCAGTCGGTTCGATTCCAACATAATCGCACCCGTGTATCCGTGGGGATTTTGCGTACATTTAAAAAAGGGATAAAGAACAATTCAAGCTCTTAGTTGCCTTCTATGACAATATTCTAGTTCACTTTGAAGTTTGAACCAACACAGAATTAATATTCAAACTAACACAACATACAATTATTGATACTCAAATTTACTGATAAATACATACATACATATAATCACGCCTTCATCCCATGAGGGTTAGGCAGAGGTGAATTATCACCCACATTTCACCAATCATTGAATTCGGTCCCACGTAATAGGAGTGAGCCTATTGCTGTCTTCCAGGCACTATTGTTGACTCAAGTCATGTACCCGAGGCTGATTGTGGTCTGTATATATCTGTCTGATGTTAAACATCCCTATCCGTTAGTCGCCTTGTTCGACACCGCATGGGAAGAGATGGGGAAGCCAAAATTCTAATCTGACGAGAACCACGCTTATATGATAAATGGGATCTTTTAGTTATTGTCTGATAACTACAAAAATCTCAGAGTAAAAGGCATAGAAAGTGTTGAATTCATTTGATAAGATCAATGTACCTACTTAAGAACCAAATCACGCCTGTTTTGTATGCGTGTAATGAATAATACAATATTCGTACATACAGCAGGCGGAGTACTCTGACCTAAGGCTTCAGAATGTAACATACATTTTGTTGTAACATAAAATATTGTCAAAGGTTTTGTTTAAAATTTCATAATTTTAAGAGTATGTATGTAAAGATAGAAGTAGATGGAGGCCTGTTTTCCCTGCCTACCCTAGATGGAAATTGGCGTGAGCGTATGCTAAGTGCATACGCTCACGCCAATTTCCATCTAATGAATTTTAAAAATTTGAACTTGGTACGTGCGTGTCGTATGAGAAAATCAGAATTTAGTGAACGTTTTTTTGACAAGTTGCATTTTACTACAACTGAGTTTAAAATCTATACTCTACATACAAATAAATAAAACTGCTTTTTAATTATCCATTAAAAAACACCTGTAGCAAAAAAGCAATTTGATATTTACTGTCTGTCTCTCTGTTTGTAAAGGGTAATCCCTCCGATCTTACCTCCCACTCTTCTCCAACACCACTTTTCCTTTTACCCATGGAATAAGGTGAAGTGAAGCCCTCTTATTAAAGTGGTAAAATGCAAGTGACACCTCACAGATTTCATGTGAATACAGGTGTTGGATGTCATTCCCGAGTTGATATTTCTTTTTAACCGACTTCTAAAAAGGAAGAGGTTCTCAATTCAATCGGCATTTATTTTTAATATATGTACACCGATTACTCTGAGATTCATGATGCGAATTTTGTGATTGTTTTTAGTTCAATAAAAAATAGTTGCCATTAGGTCCCATAAAAATTGTAAATAGTTTGAATCAATAGTTTTAATTTTATAAACATTTATGTGTGTTTCGACATGTTTATTATATTTATAACCGACCTTTTCTCTATGTTCTTCAATATTTCAGTTGTTTATAAACCTATTTTAAATTCAGCGGGGCAACGCAGCCAGCATCATGGGCACCTTGTTATAAATATTACCTATTTTGTTATAAATTAATTATTTTTAAAAATTCTTTTGTATTGGGTCTGATAACTCACAGGTAGTTCCGTATAAATTTCATTGGTACTGGATCTTGGACTCCGGAGTTACACCAGAGAACTCCTCGAAATTAAATAGGAAATTTGAAATGATTACTTTTTAGCTAGTTTTATGACGATCTTGTGGCACGGTAGGCACATTACGATGGTTATAGGCGTGCTTGAATTACCAAGTCTTGAACTACGAAGGCAGATAACAGAATTTCTATATATATATATAGCATTCATGTCTCATTTAAGTTATTTAGAGTATTATATCGAAAAATATGGTCGGCATGGTTAACTACCAACTAAAAAGGGGGACAACAATAATAAAATTTACTATGTTTAAAAAAGCCGGCTTCAAAAAGTATAAAATAATATAATAATGATAAGAGAAAAATTACTAAGTTTATACCTTACCATCCTTAGAGCGTTGGTTGATCGGGAGGACTCACCGTTCCTGGGACGGTGGATACAATTGCATGCAATAAAATCAGACACCGTCCCCGGTTCGGGGCGGCGCCCCCATACTATTTAAATTATACAATCATATATATCAATGTTAACATGAGCGGCCTGGGGGTGACAGGTGGAGCCGCCTGTCTCCCTGGCAGAAGCAGGCCGCGGCGGTGGTGCGCCTGGCGCGCCTCCCCGTTTCCGGGGACGAGTTGGGGACTCTGTAGTCCCCACACCCGAGAAGAGGGCCAGATCGTGAGAGATGGCCCTGTGTCGGCCGGGGTGCGAGGGATATGCCTGTCAACCTCACCTTCGGCAACCAAAGCGACCCACAGGCGGCGTTCGTTTTAGTCGGTTCGAGTCCGACATAACCTTCTCCACCGTATCCGTGGGGATTTTGCGCACGTATAAAAAAAAATGTTAACATTAGTTGTAAGTTATGTAAACTAACAAATTTATGGAAGAAGTTCTGAAATAAAAGTTATTATTATTATAGATTTACTGATCTGTTGAAAGTCGGTGCCTACTTTGTATGTTTTGCCTGAACTATTATGGTGCAAGCTATTGAAATAATATGGCCTTTCGAGCTAGGAACCGGCTTCTAACAGATCAGTAAATTTGTAAATTCTGTAATTTTTCTCTTATCTTTATTATGTTATTTTATAGTTTTTAGTTTTTTGGTCGGTTTTTTATCTTCTTTTAAACGTGACTTGTAGGTACCTAGTCGGCGATAGCCTCGACCTGATTTTGGTATTAATTATTATCGTACTTTATGATTTGATACACTCTAATCAAGTCTAGACTTTCACACAAATTGATATTTTGTCCAGATAAAATATAGCGTCGTGTGTGTGTGCTAAATGTCGAAATCATTAAAGGGGGAGCCCCGCAAGTGCCGGCTGACTGATGCGACGGTATAGAATTTATAACATAAGTAACTGATATTATATCTTGAGTATGTTAGGTATATGAATCATATTTCTTGTATACTATACAAGCTGATATCCGCGGTATTGTTAGTTATAGGGACTTTTGGTCATTATCTCTGGTAGAACCAAAGATATGAACAAAAGTCGCTCAACTATTTGCAATGGAGTATTAGACTATTTATTTTTGATTGTCGAAAAATGATCACATTAGTATAGCATAATGAACTACTAAAGTGAATTTGTGTTACGACAAATAGTTCTCAAGCCGGCTGAAAACGCTCCATACAAAATCGTATTTGGGAATGAGGTCACGCGCCAGTTGCGCGTAGTGCAAAATAAAAGTTCATAATATTTTGAAATTTGTTGAGGAATCTAAAAAGTTAAAAATTGGGATTGAATTTGATTGTTTATATTTCGACTTACTTTAGGAATAAAAGATAATGAAAAGCCATAGTGTCAGTTGGGTTAGCTAATATTTTATTTTGCAAGGCAATTTTTTCCAGTGAAACTAAGAAGAATCGAACGATCTTGTCAAATAATAGCCTATTAGGGTAACAATAGACAAATACACAAGAATTCTTAAAACAATGTTTTTGAGTACAGTGTCGCTAATACCTTAAGCCAAGGTTTTTTATGTCTCATAAATGTATCTGGAACAGCTAATATACAATTTTATAATTGCGACTCCACCCGCGCTTTTGGTTGCAACTCGGGTACTAAGTACTCAACCTATTAAATTAAATCTGATGCGATTAAGCAAACGTCGGATTTCAAATCTGATCAAAACTTTTCAAATAAAAAAACTACACTAAATTCCGTTCAGTACTTTTTGCATCCATCACATACATACAGATGAGAATTAAAAAAAAATTGTATTTAGAATCGATAGCCTAAACTAAAACATAACCCAACGTTTTTTTATATCTCCCAACCCAACTAATTTACAATAACTGACAATAACAGTATAGATATAGGTGCATAGATAAGGGAAATATTTACGCACAGTATACAAATAATCTAATCTATACATTTTTAATATCTATACTCGTTTGTCTTTTTATATTGAACTTGGCATTACAATTTCCCGCACCAAATCTTTTGTTTTTTGTTTGATTATGAGTACTTTGAACTTTTGAAACTGATGATCACAGCGTAGGTTCATGTTCATGAGCCAGTTACTTTTTTACCGACCCAATATCCTATGTAGTGAACTCTTTGTTATTGACTTTTTGCTAGCCTACTCATTTCCGATTTTGATTGTTTGTTTTCTTTTTCTGTGTCAATCCCGATAACATGGAGGATGAATCAAGAATCAAATATCAAGTCAACAGTTTTTGTTTCTTGTTATCGGGATATTTTTTTGTTATAATTTTATGGTTGATCTCTCTGCAACCTGCAACTTAACGGCTGACCGGTCAACCGTATTAATGGACCCTATTGTATATGGTATCAGTTACCGCCAGGTGTTATGTTGGCTACGCGAAGCCCCGAGAACAAAATAGTTAGTTTCGCTTACCGAAATTGTATATCTACCACCAAATATTTTGGTGGCAGATAACCTATCTGCCTATATATAGTGCTTTGTCATTCTGTTGGCAGATTCACTATAGGTATAGTGAATCTGCCACCAGAATCACTATTATGTATTTTAGTGACAGCTTAAGTATTAAAATATTTATATATTAACATTCTTGTAATATTAAGTTACATATACCTTGTATTCCTGTGGTGTGTACACAGAATTGATAAGACCTATCTCAGTAATAAATTTTGATTGTTATCAATGAGCTCCTAAAATATTTATTTTTGGTAGATTAGATAGACTATTATTAATTTTATTTGCAATTATGTATAGGTACTCGTAGATACATAGTTTGCAAATGTTTGCTAAAATAAGCAAGTAGGTACTTGATATGTAGATAATATCTTTTTAATAATGCCATGTTACATCAAAATTAGTATGTATATTATGTAGGCATCAAGTATGTATATTGTATATACAGGACATGTATAATTTTATTACCAATACGGCCACTGTACCTTAAAGTAGGCGCTACAAAATAACTCTCTTGGGCACGGCGTGGCAGTCGCAACATGTAATGTTGCTAGTATCGTCTTTTTTGTTTTACCAGATCTTTTATTGTTCAGATATGAATGTAACAGTACTTAGTTGAACTGCTGAACTTAAGAAGTTAAAAGAGTGAAAACTTCAGTCAAAGTGTATCAATAGTCTTGGAGCGTGTTGTGAAACCTGCCAGCAATAAGTACACTTTTTAATGTGATTAGTGTGTTTGAGTTCCTTTGCCACCGTAGTACCTCAAACTATCCTCCAAAAAAACGCATACTGTGCATATTAAACTGTACATGTCGTGACGAGATTGGGATCAATAGATATGCTAGGAACTATAATTCTTGCTAGTACATCATAAAAAAATGTGTTGGCAACTCTAAACCGTACTGTCATGACCTGAACCAACCAACACCCAGTATGGCTGAGTATGGCGGCGATGTCATTTTTAGTTTCAAGTTTGACTGCGGGACTTATTATCTGGCGTTGACTTTAATTATGTTATGGATTGTCACAAGTTGAAAGTAAAGCAAATATCAACTTATACAGGGTGTTACAGAAAGGTGTGGTCATATTTAAGGGTCGTTACACATGCCTGATAACCAGTCGATATGCACCGGCCAATGTACAAATAGTAATAAAGTGATGACATCGTTAGTCGTCTTACAAAATTGTTAAATTCGTTAAAATTTTCGATATTTAGCAAAAGCGGTAGGTCACAACACTATTGTATTTTGTTCTTTCGCGATAAGTTCAATTGAGTTCAATAACCTCTGCAAAATCTCTAATCTCAGCTGTGCGCCTGGTAGCCGGCCTACCAAGCGTAGGTATAGTTAGATACAGGTTACATCAGAGATATTTTGACTATCACTTACCGGGGCGTGTTCTCCTTACAGCGAAACGGTGATGTACCTGATCTGGTACAGTCATAAGAACGCACTAATTTATCACTTCACGATCGCGACACAAGGAGTTTAAACTATCACTTATGTAGGCCACAAAAACATAACGAGTACATGTACACATGAATGGAGTTTATGACGCCACAGTATGCGTGAAACTCCAAGGCATACCTACGTTTAAAAAATTATAGCAACGCGCAACGGCTCGTTGCTCGATGCCGTAACATGCTACCACGCACGCTTCGAAACATATCTGGGGTTACGCTACGTAAATCTCTGATATTCGGGCTTCCATATTCTCTCTGCTGTCACATGCTGTACTGTACACTTTTTCTTCACGTAACCTCAGAGAAAATAGTCGAGCGGAGTGAGATCCGGGGACCTCGCCGGGCAAGCGACTCTCACTTCACCGCCACGCCCAATCCTCTGATCAAAACGCATCTTTAAATACGCGCGAACTTCCCCCTTGAAATGAACGGGTTTCACTCCGATAACCGTTCCAGCTCGCCGGGTATCTACTCGTACTCGGGTCTACTTCAAAATGCTCGAGAATACGATCGTCTAAAGCAGTGGGCGTCGTAGAAGGTCGCCACGAAAACTTCCAGTGTGTTGAAGGCGGTTCACCATCTTCTTAAAACACTCCAAAGAGGGAAACCGCCGACGGTCACCCTCTAGTCTTCCGTCCACAAATATCTCACTGTACAGCCGACGAGCTTTTCGCAAGCTACCATCAGCTGCGCCAACACAAAGCATCATCTAATATTCGCTATTACTAAAAACCGACATTTTCACTGCACAACAGAACAACAACTAGTCTACAAATAAACATGTAAACAACCTACAGAAAAGAAGTCGGCACAAGTAGGTACATACGAATGTTGCCAACCATTAATCTATCTAATTCTAATTATCTAATTTAATACGTAGAATTTTGAAAAATCCACAGACCTTCCTTTCATTTTTAAGGTAAATATGACTGAAAAACCTGCAGTTAACTAATTAATGGTTAAATCAATCCCTTTGTTCAGAACAATATTCTATTTCTACTAAAAAGTACATTGCCTAGGTACATTTTGCTATCTGTTCGCGCTAAAAATCTGAACTGAAAAGTAAATGATAGCTTCGTGCTCAGTGGTTAAGGTCGGCCTTTCTACTGAAAATCACAAGTTTTAATCATACCGAGAGGAGATAGAGCCAGAGTAGAAAGAGGAGAAAAAGTTGAGGAATCAGGAAATAAGTAATACATAAAATTGTCACGATATTTTTCTTTGCATATGACAAGACTTACCTACTCTGCGGGTGACAAGACGCAAAACAAACGAACCGGATTTCGTCTTCTATCTTTTAAAAAGCATAAACGCGTAAAAATACATTTTAATCTACTAATAAATTTACCACTTTTTCATTTGAAATCTACGCTGCTTCTACTATTTTTAACATGCCATCTACAGATTTTATAAAATCAGTTATGGCAACATTGATGCCTACTGTTTTACGCACTTTGGCGCCAAATATTATGTCCTTGGCGGCACCGATTGTCCGTGTCAAAAGCGCCGCCACGCATCGCGGTCTCATCAAAGGACTCCGCGGCCGAACGTATTACCTATGAAATTAGGGTAGAGGTACAGGTTTACGTCCATTTAAAAATTTTATTTTAATATTTAAATCTGGATTTTTCAACTATGACTTTGTGCTTCTTTCAAGTGCAGAAACCCCCTCGCATTGAGTTTGGGTTGGACAATGAATGGACTATCGCGCTCAAATTTAATAAAAACCAGAGTTATGTACTTACTCTGAAAAAAAAATCGCAGCTACTATTCAATCTACTCGTTGTCTGTTGTTATGTAAGAGACAACTTTTTCGACGCCGTGATTTTCGTATCATTCAATAACGGGTGGGCAAACAAACATACGACCCACTGACTGAACAACATTGTTATTAAAAAAGAGTATGTAATTCAGTAGAAATACATCCGATACTAAGAATGCAGAAAATAATAAAATTGTGACCATGGTCGAATACTAGTCAGTTCACCCTATTTAGGTATAGGAAAAAAATAACAAATGATTTTATCGTATCAATTATTTTAGGGTACCGTAAAATCTTGTTTCAAAAATTTTGAAGAAACGACTCTTACATTTTATGTTATCCTGGTATTTGAACATATTTTTGTTCACTTTACCATACCTTTTTATGCTTTAAGAAAGGTTTTGTATTAAATAAAAATTGGTACGGAACCAATCATAATAAAGGGCGTGGCGATTTGGAGTGAAAGAGAAGATATTTTAATTTTATGAAATAGTTTAGGGTACCGCAATGAATGTTACTTTAACGAACACTTATGAAGGACCTCTTAGAGTTATGTTATCCGGGTACGACATGATATACCTTAGTAAGTTCTGTGTGCATTTTTGTACACTGCCGTTATTTATGTTGTGCGCCATTGTGCGCATTATCATGACACCTGGTTTCCCAAACGTAACGAACAAACAAATCTCAAAAAAATCCGATAATAAATAACTACGTAACTCAAACTAAGGCAAACGTGTAACGATCACAGTGTTGCGGATGCTGCTTTTTTATACCACTTAGGTGGCAGACAAGCACATGGCCCACCTGATGAAAATTGGTTAACGTGGCCTATAAACGTATGTAACACCAGAGGGAACGCACTCGCGCTGCCGACCCTGTAATCACAGAGTTTCTGTGCCGTCAGTGTAGAAGACAAAGCAGGACATGCCTTTAGTTTTCTTACTGACAGCACGAATTCTCCAGTGAGCTCTAGCTTACCCTAACACAACACGAAGTTATTATGGCCGCGATATTCTGTTGGGCGGAGGTACTGCCGTAGTCGGACTGCTCAATTGGGCGGAAATACCGCCTTGTCCAACCTCCTGCTGGTCTCGAAGGACGAGAGCGTGCGGGGATGCGAGAGGAAAACAACCCTGTTTTCGAACCTGTTGCCATGTTAATTCCGTATGGAAAAGTACGATATCCTCATCTTACCCTGAAAAGGGGCGGCTCCTCAACCAGCCCTTTGAGGCTTTGTCTGCTCTCCACTGTGTCCTATGCTACTCAGGCACACATGAAGAGTCACCCAGCATCCCTTTACAGGGGCATTCCTGCCTCGGTCGGGATTTTGGGAGAGGAGGTGTGCTGCCGTCTTCACGCGCAGTTGCGCTGCGGAGATTCGCAACCAAGCATCTCTATTTATCGTGTACCTATCCAACAACTTGGAATTTTGTTCTATTTAACTTCTCATCAGGTGGGCCGTGTGCTTGTCTGCCACCGAAGTTGAATAAAAACCGAAAATTTATTTTTTGCATAACATTTCAATAAAATTGGGTACGGAACCAATTTTAATTAGTTTAATATTAAGGGGCGTGGCTGGAAATTCGACAGTCCACGACTCCTGGTATTGAATGTAGGTTAACCTTTACCTAAGGTATCTTTGAGACAAGTCTTACATTTAGCATGGATGATTTCAGGAACATAAAAATGTTTTATTATTGCTAAAAGTAAATTTTGTTTTATTTTAATACTATTTTAACAAGTTTAAGCTGTTTCAGAATTTCTTTGCCCGATATAAAAAAAAAAATGTTTAGGTACAAAGTAAGTAATATGATATTGAGACAGGGCCTATCAAATCCGATCGTTTGGTAAACCTACTCGGGTTCAAACCGTAGAGTTCATTTGTAACAGCGCGCTGCAGCTGCTGCAGCCCTGGTTAGTTTTTTAGTGTTGTGCGTTTGTCGACAATTTCCACTAGCTTACACATGGTCGATAAAAAAGAAAATTAATTATCTACGTGATACAAAGTAAATTGGTGTTTATACTCCCGCGGAAAATTTATTTATATCACACGTAATGCGTCCCTCGAATATGACCACACCTTTCTGTAACACGTTGTATATTGAATAGAATGAAATATCTCGGAAGGAATTTATGGGACCCCACCAAAGTGTTGGTGACCCAAGCTCACCTCACCTTCAAGTCTGTACCTACTGATTGAAGGAACGGATTTCAGTGAGGCAGCCTTTCCTTTTGGGGTGGGGAGGTTAAACGGCACAGTAGTTGTTATAAAAACTAGAAGCCAAATGAAAAGGAGGAGAAGGAGAAAACAGACCTTTTTTATTTTTTTTTACGTGCGCAAAATCCCCACGGATACCTCCCCACCGGAGCCGGCGAAGGAGGTTATGTCGGACTCGAACCGACTAAAACGCACGCCGCCTGTGGGTCGCTTTGGTTGCCGAAGGTGAGGTTGACAGGCATATCCCTCGCACCCCGGCCGACCCAGGGCCATCTCTTACAGGGTGACAGGCGGCTCCACCTGTCACCCCCAGGCCGGCGCTCATGGGGGGCGGAGGTCGTTCATCGACCTCCGACGCCCGAGTTGCCTTCGTGCGCGGGCAGCTTGGCTTGCGATCCTTCGTTGCTCCCGCTGCCGCTCCCGCCCCGCCTCCTCCTTCACGAGCATTACTTGCTCGCAGAAGGAGGCGCCGGCCGCCCCGCCCACGCATCCGCGCAGCGGACCATCGCCGCGAGCAAGGTGGAGAGCGTGAGAGCTCTCACTCCCAGGGCCACCACAGGGACTCCTAGGACAAAGCTTCATTGACTACCTGAAACAACGTTAAGCTGTTAAGATAAGATTCACTTATTTGTAAGAATATTGATGATGATTTTTATTAGAAAAATCACGTGTTCATAATGCAGCAAATACTACTCTTTTATACCACTTAGGTGGCAGACAAACACATGGCCCACCTGATCGAAAGTGGTTACCGTGGTCTATAGACTCATGCTACCGACCCTATAAGAAAATATAGTTTCTGTGCCGTCAGTGCAGAAGACAAAGCAGAACAGGTCTTTGGTCTTCACACTGACAGCACTAAAACTATCTGCTCTGGCTACCTTACTTTACCGCGCTGGGAATACAACACGAAGTCATTATGGCCATTATATTCTGTAGGGTGGAGGTACTTCCCCAGTCGGACTGCTCAATTAGGACGGGAATACCGTCGTGTTCTACCTCCTGCTATTTGAATCAATATCATACCTACCAGGTTTTTAATAAATTTTTTGACCGTAAGCATGGGATCCCATTCGGGGGGTAAAAAGTTATTTCAGAATATAATCTATCCCTGTACCAAATTTCAGTCGGTTTCGTTCAGCCGTTTGAGCGTAATTTTACTTTAGTGTTTTTTTATATAGGCCACGCCAACTTGACCTCACCTCGCCTGATGGTAAGCTAAAGGCAAAGTCTCAGGAAAGAGGGTCACCATTACAGACATTAAGTGCTACAATGGTGGCACTCAGCTTGGCGGCCTCATCAGATGCTTTTTCACGCCCCGCTTAAAGGCCCCGGGACTATAGGAAGAAGGAAACACGTGTGCTGGTAATGAATTCCAGGTCTTGGTGGTGCGGCAAAGAAAAGAGTCTCCGAACCGCTTGGTTCTTGCTCGTATATTCTGCACAGTGTGAGGGTGACATCTAAGGCCTGCACGTGTTGTCCTATGTAGGAAAGGAGATGGTGGGATTAGTTGGAAGAGCTCGTCAGAACACTCACCGTGGTAGAGACGGTAAAATACAGCCAAGGAAGCAATATCTCTACGCATCTGCAAAGGCTCGAGGGTGTTCGTGACCTCAGGGTTCCCAATAATTCGGACCGCGCGTCGCTGCAACCTGTCGAGAGCATCTAGTAGGTATTTCGCGGAGCCATCCCAGAGATGCGAGCAGTATTCCACGCAGGAGCGAATTTGTGTCTTATAGAGAAGACACCGCTGCTCCGGCGTGAAAAAACGTCTCACTTTGTTTAGGAGTCCGAGTTTCCGCGAGGCTGTTTTGATGATGATGATGTTATATGTCGTACATTCGTATATTCTCCATACTAAGATCTTCGGGGCTCAAGCTAATTTCATTAACCTGCCGAGTGCTAATTAATGGAAGACTGAGGCACTGGTACACAGTGCAAAAACTACAGTAAGCTCTGGTTACCTTACTCCACAGCGCCGGGAACACAACACGAGGTCATCATACTTCCCCAGTCGGGCTTCTCAATTGGGTCATAAATACCGTCATGTCTTACCTCCATTAAATCCGTACTCGAGATTGGTGTTGTGTTATGAAATCAAAGAAACTGGTTTTTGATTACTAGGTATTTCATGGTCACTTTTAGTTTCAATACCGTGACCGGTAACTGACTTACTATTAGGAATGTTTGTTGTAAGGTACATACAGAAAAACTGTACCAATTACCGTTGTAAATTTTTCCGTGTACTTACCGTGTGTAATTACCGTTGTACTGTTGTACCGTGTATAGTTAACGACGTATATCTTGACCCCAGTTACATACATACATATAATCACGCCTTTATCCCCGGAGGGTGAGGCAGAGGTGATTTAACACCCACATTTCACCAATCATTGAATTCGTCCCACGTAATAGGGGTTGAGTCTATTGCCGTTTTCCGGGCACTATTGTTGATTCAAGCCATTTATCTGAGGCTGAGTCTGGGCTGTATATATCTGTCTGATGTTAAACAGCCCTATCCCTTAGTCGCCTTGTACGACACCGCATGGGAAGAGATGGGGTGGTCCATATTCTTTAAGACCGGGAACCCCCAGTTACGTCACAAAATGTATTCTATATGCGCAGTACGCGTTTTATTGAGTGTCTTTTAAGGTAATATGGCGTAGGAGGGGCTCGAATTTACCAGACATCATTTCTCACGTGTATTGGGGTCATGATTTATGACCAGAACTATACTATCCAATAAGGGGATTTTTCACTAAGGAAATTAATCGAAATACAGAAAACTTTAATGCTTTAGTCTGTATTCTTCCTTATAATAAGTACTATAAACAAAATAAGTACGTAATCACATAATTTTTGTCCACAGCGGCGCAACTCACTCCAACCTCGTGATATGCGACGAAACTGGACGAGTGGTGGGCAAAGCCAAAGGCCTTGGTACCAATCACTGGACCCTCGGCATAGACGAATGTGCCAACAGAATCATAGGTATGGTACATGAAGCTAAGGACGATGCCTGCATACCTAGAGACCAACCTCTGGATTCCTTAGTAAGTTATTTTTCTGTATTACACAATTTTTAAAATTTTCCAATCATTATTTTGGTTTTGTCTGTTTAACATCAGACAGATATATACAGCCTAGACTCAGGCACAGACACATGGCTAGAGTCAACATAGCGCCTGGAAGATAGCAATAGGCTCACTCTCTATTACGTGGGATCGAAAACAATAATTGGTGAAATGTGGGTGTTAATTCGCCTCTGTCTGACCCTTCCTTAGCCATTAATTGCAATCATTGTACCACCTGTACTGTACAGTCATGATTGGTTAGAATTGTATGTCTTTTTATATAATTTAATAAAGACTGCCGGGATATTGATGCAATTTAAAGACTAAATTAATTGCAATCGAAGAACAGGTTCCAGTCGCTCATACTTCTGCATTGCATTTACGTTTTATTCTTAATTGCGAAACTCCAAACTTCACTGAAAAATTCTTCGTAAAACATAACCCAAATCTGGCAAGCCATTTGACCAAAATGCGTGTATCTATTGCATCGCAAGGAAGGACAACAGAAGTATTGCCGCAAGTTATAGGTACAATATTTTGTTATGTCCATTGAGCAACGAAAGTCACTAGAAAATGTCCATCTTGTTCAAATATTGCCATAGTTGAAGTATCCACTGACTCTTATAAAGTATGGCCGGTATCTCTATTGCATGTCACATAAATCTCACATACCAAATTAGCTATGACATCGCGTAGGCAATTACTCCAATCAACTCAGTCAATCACAATATAAGCAATTTGTACAATCATTCGTATACCGATTGCTTCTATCAATTCGGCCTTCAATTCTCAGGGGCTGACTTTGTCCGGGTGTGAGCAAGAGAGCAGTAACGCAGAGCTGGCGACCCGTGTGAAAGAAAAGGATGAAAACAGTGCAAGGGCAATTTATGTTTCATCAGATACAGCTGGGTCCTTGTTTACTGGAGCGCCTAATGGCGGTATGGTGCTTATTGCAGGTGAGATTATTCATTGTAGATCTGATTTTCAGGAAAATTCTGTTCCATTTATAAAGTTTCAATACCTAATACGACATTTCTGTTGCTTAACATTTTATTGTCGTTACAAGTAACATATTATTTTTATCATTACATTCCTTATAGTTGTAAATATGTCAAATGTAAAACACATGCTAGGTGAAAGATATTATTTAAAACAAATTACATTAACTAATTAATTCGGAGGAAAAAGTCTAAGTATGTATGTAAATTACTTTGCTAATAAATAACAACTAACAATATCCTGTTATCATTTGGGGCAATAAGTACATGGCTTTTCGTTCACAATGCCTAATGTTATTATTTTATTACAAACATATTACGAATCATTAATGTTTAAAAAAAAATGGTATTTATACGTGTGTTTGACACTTCAATGAAATGGTATCAAAATCATTGATGGCCGCTGAAAAATAAATGACGCCACTAGTCTATACACAGTCCAACTCAAACCCAAATTGGTACACAGATTAGAGTTTGAGGAAGGATATAGGCTAAGTTTGATCATGATTACCGACACCCACGCAGGTGAAACCGCAGGCAACAGCTAGTTTTATATAAAATAATACCGGTAATTAAAAGAAACCGATATCTAATCGGAAATACAAAACACTCGACACTTCAGGCGATATATCAATTATT
Organism: Eilema griseolum; assembly: GCA_963662185.1. NCBI lineage: Eukaryota > Metazoa > Arthropoda > Insecta > Lepidoptera > Erebidae > Eilema > Eilema griseolum. Next base: position 12,959,423 of record OY759252.1, read on the forward strand.
ATGTATTGTTAAACAAACAATAACTATTATTTATTGAAACAACACGCGCAGTATTTTTTGTGATAAGGAAAACAACATTACTATTACTGCTATTAACACTAATGCGGTTGCCTGGTACAGTCGCACACATAAATCTATTCTTAGAATAAAAAGTAGCCTGTTTTATACCAGACTGAATCGTGTAAGCGTCGATAGTTTAGTGGTTAAGTTACGGAACCCTCTCGGTGCGCGAGTCCGACTCGTACTTGACCGGTATTTTTTCATAACATAATATAAACTCACGTCTATATCCCCGAAAGGGTAGGCAGAGGTGCTAGCACACACATTTCGCCAGTTTATGTTTAGGTCCCAATATAATAGGTGGCGAGCCTATTGCCATTGTCTTGAGCAGTTTTTTTTCAACAGCAACAATAATTACCAAACGATATTTAGTTTTGATGCAAACAAAGCATTTTTGTAAGGCCTATGTAATTACACGATAAGGTATGTTTTTAAACAACAGTGCACACATAAGTGATAACAGGACATTATCGTATCAAATTTATGATATTTTATCAAAATAATGTCTGTCTATCTATACAATACATGCGTCTCCGCTATATTAAATGAGTATCATATAAAGGAAGATACCTGGTAACTGCTCTGGTTAAGCTGTCGATCCCGGTTGCCTTACGAATATCAGGTCTTTATGAAATTGCCGAAATGTTCTCCCAGATTTATGAGTTCGTTATTCCTTTAATTTAATAGCTACTTCCATTGTTATATTTTGTTGGAAAGTTGGTTACAAGATTTTAGAACTCTGTATAAAATTTTGTTTTTATTGTCCGCTTGATAAATTAAATTCGCTCTTCAAACACAGTACTTCCTAAATGCTATCCATTTTGATGTCAAATTTCGTATAACTTTCTTGCAGCTGTCACTTTTCAAAAATGTAATAAAAGTGTTTGTTAGCTTAATGTTGTCTCATTCATACACAACTTTTTTTTTATAAAATTTGGATTAACCATTCCTAAAAAAATGCACAAATGTTAGTACTGAAAATTAGGTTTCCTCCAATTTTTAAAAAAAAATGTCAATTTCTTATGTAACGACCTATTATCTTTGTATATTATGTATGTATTTACAAAAAAAAAAGTATCTAAGTATGTTTATCCGCAGCCTAGATCCCATAACACATACTAGTTAAGCTATACTTACCATGGGTCTAGATAGCGTTGTGTAGAATGTTGTAGAATATTTATTTATTATTATTATCTAGGGCAGTCGTGTCTAACTACAGAGCTTCGATATTAGCAATGAGTTGTGGAGGTCAGACGGCATGTCTGACCTTTTTTTTTTTTTTTTTTACGTGCGCACAATCCCCTCGGATACCTCCCCACCGGAGCCGGTGGAGGAGGTTATGTCGGACTCGAACCGACTAAAACGCACGCCGCCTGTGGGTCGTTTTGGTTGCCGAAGGTGAGGTTGACAGGCATATCCCTCGCACCCCGGCCGACCCAGGGCCATCTCTCACGATATGGCCCTCTTCTCGGGTGTGGGGACTACAGAGTCCCCAACTCGTCCCCGGAAACGGGGAGGCGCGCCACGCGCGCCACTGCCGCGGCCTGCTTCTGCCAGGGTGACAGGCGGCTTCACCTGTCACCCCCATCCACGTTTAATGGAAAATATCCTTGTTCAGCTTCGTCGCAGTTCCTAGATTGGAAAAGCGGACTCCGAGGTGAATGCCTTGGATGTCGCCACATAATAATTTACTTTAAGACCTAAAAATTCCACTCAACCTATATGAATATGCAATATATTGAACACCAATATAATTCAATACAAAATATCATAGTTCATGAATTATGAATAATACATTTATAAAAATGTTGTCATCATCATATTTAAACAACTTTTTTTTATACAACTAAGGTGGTAGAGTATATGGCCCACCTGATGGAAAGTGATTAACATGACCTATGGATGTGTGCAACACAGGGTCGGCTGTAAGAATATTTATACCCTTCTTGAAGGACCTCATCATCATAATCATGAGTGCCAAGATAGTAACCAACATAAGCGTTGTCTCACGATTGCATTAAAAGTCTTCCCGGAGTCCGTGGTCAGCTTTTCTTCCTATACTGTCTTGGAAAGATCAGCAAAAGGCAGACATACAAAAATGTTACCTATATTTTTAGGTTATAAGGAACCACCAGAACTTGCAGGTAGAAAAAAGAACAATGGATTTCATTTTCTTTCTTCTCACCCAAAACTGCTCTGCACAGCAGTTTTGAGTGACTGAGATGCAATGAATTCCATATTGAATAGACACTTTACCACAATATTTCATTTCTCAACCTGACCGGTTTCGCCTCATGGCTTTCTCAAACATGTGTAGCAAGTTCCACTGAGTGCCATCGATCGACAGTATAAATAGTTCAATCAATCAAATCTCGAGGCAACGAGTACTTCCTTCAAGCAGCTACAGCCTTCAAACTTGGGCTCTAAGCTCTGGAGGGTTATGTTATGAAATTAATGGTAGGTACGAGCTATGCTAAATTGAATTCTGCGGGGCGCGAGTGTGAAAGTACTAGGGACAACCATTTTGTAATCGATGGCATCTGAAATGGGACCACCATTTCAGATGCCTGTATCGAAAAAAATGTTAGCTTGTTGACATTTTATAGGTAGACGATATCTTAAAATGCCGTTTGATCAGGAAGTAGGTTGCAACGACCATGACACACAAAATGAAAATAAAAACAAACCTGCCGCCCGCATTCTTACTAATTATTCTGTTTAATGTCGGGCTTCAATGATGATTGATACTTATTAGTGTCCATGACAGCAGTCAATCTTAGTATTTTTAATTAATGAATGCAGATCTTGGAATAAATTACGAACCAACCGATCAATGGCATGTTTATGAATGTCTTCGGAACTAAGTTATCAACTTGTCACTGTAACTCTCAGCGACGGCGACGGCGACGGATAGCCTGCAAGGAATTTAAGCAGGGCATCCTGTGCATGGAATCGTTTCCAAGACTATAATCTATCTCTGTGCCAAATTTTATCTAGATCTGTTTAGTCGTTCTGGAGAGACTGAGTATTTAATAATGTTTACGGGAATTAAAGTCATCATGGTATAGGTACATACTTTGATTTGCCTGATGTTTCGACCAAGTTATACCGGCCGTGGTCACCGACTGACTGGCTGAGTGTTGCACGACCGGCGTCTTCGAGTCCGTGAGGTAGTAGGTTTTTTATCCACCCGAACATTCTCGGTATTTATAGTATTTTTGTTTCGCCATATGACCGGTGTAATCTGGTTGATACGTCAGGCAAATCAAAGGAATATATGCACCTATACATGGCTGTGATCGTGTTTATTCCTGTAAACATTATTGGATCTCAAGGAACGCGAAAGTTTAAAGCGAAAGAAACTGAGCGCTAAGACCTTTTAAACTTTCCCATTTATGTCGGTAAGATGGGTAATTTAAAACATATTTGATTTATACGATCAAGCTAAGAAGACTGCAATGAGTGAGAAATTGTGATTTAACAATCGATTATTTTTAATAGACTGGATCGTATCCTTGAGGGTTTCTACGTGAATTCTGATAACGTAATTACACACTAGGTACCTGTTTTATTAATTTCAAAACTACAGTTACTTTTCACTGTGATCGTAAAACGTAAACTGACCTACTGAGCAAGACGAGAATCGATGGAAAATATCCAAAAAAAAATTCAATTGAACCATTATGAGACAAGACACTGCTATACCTATAATACATTTTTAACGTGTGGTATTATCGAGGTTACTAGCACGAATTATTTTAGAGTACATTCACTTCTACTAATTGTTTAAAAGACGCAATAGTCGTTAAGCACTTAATAGCAGATGGACAGCTCTATCATAAATGTTAATATTTGTTTTAAAACTTTCGCGACTGCGCGGTGATATGCTAATTAATAAAAAAAATAATGACAGTTTTTTAAGTACTTTATTTAGTTTTACTAGCGCAGGAATTATAATATCAACATCGGTCCAATTATATTAGATTTTAAACTAACTGATAAGTATGTATTTCTTTTTACTACGATGATGTAATGTAAGTCGAATTATAAAATATAAATTATTTGACATAAATGTGAAAAAAAGCCACAAATAAAAATTTACTTCAAATAAAGATAAGAAATATATTTTTGGTAGGTAAATGGTAGATCTACCACCAAATTGATCAGTCTCTAAATATATCTCAATTAGGTTACTTGTGATAATGATGACGCTCGAATATTGGGGCACCATAATGTGGGACTGTGGGGCCCCGTCGACGTCGACGTTCGTAAATCAATAGTAAAATATTTTTTGGCAAATTTACTATTTTGATGACCAACCCTATTATTATTTTGGCAACACTCAATGAAAATTGATACTTTATCAGTATGATACTTTCACCAACTTTTTTTTGTTATTAGGTCAAGTACCTAATTCAGTGTGTATTATACATACATATAATCACGCCTTTATCCCCGGAGGGTTAGGCAGAGGTGAATTAAAACCTACATTTCACCAATCATTGAATTCGGTCAAACATAATAAGGGGTGAGCCTATTGCCGTCTTCCGGGCACTATTGTTCACTCATTGTGTATCATGAAATCAATTTCAACAACAAATTTTGTAGCGTTATTTTAGTAAATAATTTGAACTGTAAAACTTATTGACCCAAGTGATCGATCGCGACCATGACAGCTATTACGGCAATAAATCAATTGTGTTTATCGATACTTGTCATAATTATATATATCATCATCTCTGCATCATCATTATCACATCAGTATGTACTTGTCAAATTTGTTGTTAAATTAATGACTGGAATCATTGGACTATCACTAATTTTCTTTACTAAGGTTAAAATTATTTATCGTCGTGTACTCTGTGACAGCTCGTAATTATATGTTCACATGGCTACTTATTATGTTCCTTTCATATTGGTATGTATTGCTTATTTTATATTTTATTATATCTACTAGTTTATTTTATATATCTATTTGTGTTGTGGTTGTGCGATTATGTTTATAATACTTAATGTTTACGTTAAGTTATGTATATGTATTTTTATTTTATTTTCTTTTATCTGTACTTTTCTATGTCTTTCTTTTTGTTATAGTACCTACACCTTTTATTTAGTTTTATATGATAACTATACCATATATCTTTTGTCTTGTCACATTACTGTCCATCCCAAGGTTGCCTGGAAGAAATCACTTCAGCGATAAGGCCGCCCATTGTACATTAAACTGTATATGCATGTTACCTACTTGTCTCAGCTGTAAATGTATTGGTGTACAATAAAGTATTATCTATCTATCTAAAATTATGTTTATACGCTTTACACTACCTTTTTTTTTTACGTGCGCAAAATCCCCACGGACACCTCCCCACCGGAGCCAGTGGGAGAGGTTATGTCGGACTCGAACCGACTAAAACGCACGCCGCCTGTGCGTCGTTTTGGTTGCCGAAGGTGAGGTTGACAGGCATATCCCTCGCACCCCGGCCGACGCAGGGCCATTTCCACGATCTGGCCCTCTCCTCGGAGCTTTACACTACCTAGATAATATGTGTAGTTTAGAACAGACTTGTTTCTTGTTTTGTATGTACAAAATATGTATTGAAGAAAGTAAACCACGCTATCAAATTAGGTGTATACTTAATAAATATACTGTAATGATAGTGTTAAGATGAAATGAATAAATAAAGTTAATTCCTAATCTTGTAAATTCTCGGTGTTCCCATTCCACTTTCGTCTATTTTCTAATGAGCTGCTTGTAAAAGCCTTGTAACTATTAAATTATTATCAACATTTTAATACCTTTTTAAACGTAAAGGAAATTGAGCAATTTCAAGGCTTCGGATACATTAATAGGATTGCCTTGAGAACTAAATGTAATAGGAGTAGCATGAGAATGTAACAATTTATCTTAATTAATTCTCAAGTTGACAAAATTATAAAACCTTCAATAAAGGAAATATAATAAAACCAACCAGGTGGTTATTCCAAGCGACTACAAGATGGGATTCTTCAAGAATTTCAATAGAAAAATATTTGGAAGTTTCCACAAAGTCGGTAGTAGGTACGTGTATGACGCCTCTGGTATCACGTCTATGGACAACGGTAACCTTTTTTCTTGTTTGCAACCTAAGTGGCATAAAAAAATCAACGGTTCCGTGATATGACTAAAATCGAAACTACGGTTGTCACTAATGCATACTGTTTTAATGCAAATCGAAAACGATTTAGCACGATTTGACAATATTGAAGAGACTGTGGCGGCCTCTTTCCATTGCTTGTCAAGTCAATTTCTTTTGTAAATGTGAAATATTAAAGTAGAAAGTGCCCTACAGTGGAACTTGTATGACATCATACCTTGATAATAGTTAAATCATTTCGTGTTTATGTTTAGTAATTACGCACTAAAAATAGTAACAATGAGGAAATAAATGCGGATGTAATATTTTAAGGTATATTTTTTTTGTAAGGGACTTTGTTCAAGAATTATGTTAAGGCGCTGTTTCAGTAGCATTCTATTCTTATTAAAGTTGTTTTTAGGAAGTAACAAACAATGAAAAAAAAATATTTTTGATTATAATGGCGTCTACAGCAAAATTTCGGCAAAAAATCATATAAATTGTAAATTTCTTTAAAATTATGGAGATGAGTCGCCAAATGTGTCTCCTAAATAAAAAAAGTTTAGGTAATATGGATGTTTGTCAGTTTTTTTAAAGTAGGTATTGAGTTGGTAATTTCAATGACAAAAATTGATTAACCCAAGCATCTTTATAAATCCCCCCAAATACAAAGTTAACATATTTCGTTTAGGTATTTTAACTATCATGATCACTCACATTAGTATTAAAGTTGATGATCATGATCACGCAGAAATTGAGACAATACAACATGCTTAATATCCCGATAACTTTAATACTAATATTACATTTATTTTTTTGCAATCGGTTCAGTAGCTATGGTGATCAATTTATTACAATTTGTTTAGGTACTTTTGTCATTAACTGTACATACGCCACCTCAATCAAACGCGAAGGAAATTCTTCATTTGCAATAAATATTGTTGAATAGCGCATAAGTGAGCACTCAAGGCCAAGGGTTATCTGCCAAGCAGCAGCCGTGGCCGTCGTCCTGTATGACCCGACCTACTTTTAATTGTAATAAATAACTAGATTACTAGACTATGAAATTTCAATATTAATGTCATTATAAATAGATTAGGAGATATAGGTGAAGGTACGTAGGTCTCCATGTATTGATTTTAGGCATTCTGTATAGGTCTATATAGATAATATAAGTTGTATTGTATCCCATATTTTTGTTGCTATTCAGAAAAACGAAAATAATACGCAATAAATGGTGTCGGACCATTACTATTTGAGCAATCAAGCTAGCTACCGAGTCAAAGCATTCCTTCTATAAGGAACTTTTCGCGGGTTAAATCCCGTCTGAATCGTTTCACGTTTTTCTATGTAAATTGACTTGTGATTCAGTGTTTATTGATTTCATTGTCAAATCATACCATCGTTCCGGGTTACAATGCCACATGTACCCAATGCCTTCACTTCGGGGTTCGGAACCCGGGTTCAGCTTACTCCTCTCCTTTTTGGATGGCTTAAATGGCGTTTATGCAGTTAGATTGATTTAAATCAAATTAACCGAATAAAGGAGAGCGCACCCCGGACTACCAAGTGCAAGCTTCTTTTAATGTAACCAAGATTGACGCTTGGTCGAAAAAGATGCCACAGAATAAAAATAATAAATCTTCATAACGTAATCGGTGTATCAGACTATTGAGCATTCTTCGTCCAATTAAGATAATAAATAGATTACCTTTTTAGCATTTCATACACTAAATGGTGGAGAATTACTTAGCTACTGTCTTGAGAATGTTCACAATTTTCGACAGCTAAACGAAATTCTTGAAGAATTGGTAACTAAATGTTGGATCAACATCCCATTTTTAATTACAAGTTTTGGAGCCCAGGGTCCGCCTTCCATCGCTTTCAAGCCACATCATGTGGAGAAATCGGTCTTTCGCATTAACGGAAGCAACTGCCCTCGGATCCTGCGCCAGACTCACCTGTTTAGCAGGTATGAGGACTCGCATGTGAGGCTGGTTGGGTCAACCGTGGCGCTGGAAATATGTCTTAGGTAATCTCACATCAGAAGACCCAAGATGGCGTGCCGTTTTAGTCGATTCGAATCCAACTTAACCACCTTCGCATGGGGCAACCGAGTCAACAACTTGGTTAACAACTTGATCAACAACTTGGCTAGTAGTTCTTCAGTATTTTTTTTTTTATACCACTTAGTTGGCAAACAAGCACACGGCCCACCTGATGGAAAGTAGTTACCGTGGCCTATGGACGTCTGTAACACCAGAGGAGTCACAGTCGCGCTGCCAACCCTGTAAGTACAGAGTTTCTGTGCCGTCAGTAGAAGACAAATCAGGACAATCCTTTAGTCTTCCCACTGACGGCACAAATTCTCCAGTGAGCTCTGGCTACCCTACTCACCGCTGGGAACACAACACGAAGTTATTAAGTTATTATAACCGCGGTATTCTGTAGGGCGGAGGTACTTCCCCAGTCGGACTGCTCAATCGGGCGGATATACCGCCGTGTCCTACCTAATTTATTTGAATGGCGTTTAATGAACAGCCTAGGTGCTGCGACAGAAAACATAAATTAGTTTTTATTAACATAGGGTGACTCAACCAATTAAATCACTTACACGATCAGAACACATAAAAAATTATAGCAATTGCGTACTTTCGTAAGCGTTTCATAATTAATAATAGCTGTTGCAACTGAATATATCACGGAACGGGTTATTTATCGTAAACACCCACTTTATTGTATCGACTGAGGCCTGGCTAAAGTTATTTATTATGTACAAGTTGCAGAAACGTTCGCTCCTGCGCAACTTGATGTGAAAACCGGTAAAATGCGACTCGAATTCCTGCAAGTTACGCGAAGGTCCTGGTTTCGTGTTATTATTTGGTTCGTAATACCGCATTCTGTACCCGGTAGTCAGTACCTAATAGGCTAGTTGTCTGTACGGAGGAGGTAGGACTCGACGATATTCCCGTCCCAATTAAGCAGTCCGACTGGGGTCCTCTACCCTACAGAATACCACGGCTATAATAACCTCGTGTTGTGTTTCCGGCGGTGAGTAGGGTAGCCAGAGCTCACTGGAGAGTTTTTATGCTGTCAGTGGTAAGACTAAAGGCTTGTCCTGATTGTGTCTTCTGAACTGATGGCATAGAAACTCTCCTTTCTTACGGGGTTGGTAGCACGGGTGTGACTCCTCTGGTGTTGCACACTTTCATAGGTCACGGTAACCACTTTCTATCAGATGAGCCGTGTGCTTGTCTGCCACCTAAGTTATATAAAAAAACGTGGGTTCAAAAATGTTAAGCTGAAAAACGAATGTTAAGCGAGATAATAACTTCAGGGTATTCATATTTAATATTTACAGAATGTCTCTACTGACAGCGCAAGAGCGCAGCAGTAATCATTTCGTTAACGGCCGCTTCCAATATTCGATCGTCAATCTAAGATTATTTTCAATCTCGATTTTTGACAATCGATCGATCGACGTAGATGTCTTTCTCGGCACCAACTTTAAAAGCTGTCACTTTGGTACAAACTGCGATCCAAAAGTGTCGATGCGTCCTCCCAAAGATCGATTAGAAAAAAGGATAGGCACATCAATCTGAAGATTGTATACTGAAATAGTAAAATCAAGAAACGATTGAAATTATCAATCTTGGATTATGAAATACGGATTAAGATAGCATATAGAAAGCGGCCGTAAGTCAAAGCTTTAATGTAAAACGGACCATACTTCCACATTTCTTTTCCTTAAATATTTAATTTGGATACGACATTAAATAAAACAGATAACCGTCCTAGGTTTGACTTTGTAGGGTTCCATTTTCGGTAAGCATCTACTGGAGTTTAGAATTCTAAAATGTGCTGCTATTAGGTAAAATTCGGTAAAGATTTTAACACTGTACTACTTATAACATTCTATTTTATTTATTCGAAAATCAAATTCTACACAAAGAACTTGTGACGTATGTAAGTGTTACAATAAGTGTTGTTTCCCTATGGGGTTTCATATGAAAAGGGAAACCTTTGAAGTGGCGATAGCAATTAGAACAACTTGTGTGATTCAATAAATAATTGTTCTCAGTATACCAATCATTGCAGAGGTTGTCTGTGAAACTTGTATTGCAATAATGATATGACATCACAATACATCATGTTTATTGTCAATATATAAAATAAATTTAACAATAGATAGAGAACCGTGGTACGTTAAATTACAAAGTACGTCAGCTCTAAAGTGGCCCCTAGTCGTCATAATGGATATAAAATGGAATATTATATTTTATGATTGTGTTGTAAGTATAATATGAGTATATAAGTAGTTTATATAAATGTGTATATATATTATTATTGTGTACAAATTTGAGTATTATCCTTATGGTTAATAGTTCATTATTTTGCCTGCACCTACCTCAATGATCTCTGCATCACCCTAAGGTATACTGTCAGATAATGCGTTTTGGTATTAAGTCCGCCTTTGTACAATAAACTGTGCATAAAGTTAAAAAAAAAATACATGAGCAAAACCTACGTATTTTTTACAGCTCTTTCCTGGTCCTGCTAATTTTCGACTTCAGTCAACAATAAGTGTCATACCACATACACTCCGAATAATGTTATTTAATTTTTGACTTTACCGTTATGTTGTTAAAGTGTAAAATGAAATGCCCCTTGTAGATTGAATCTCTCTTCTTTTAATTTGGGACTTTTTTAAGTTGAACTTATTTGGAGGGATTTACAAAACTATTAGTAGACCTAGAATTTTATGTAGGGTACATATATTTTACTGCGCCTACGTTAGTCGCAATCGAATATTTAATATGGGATTACTACTATCTGTACTGCGCCATATAATGCAAATATTATTGCACCTACTTGAGTAAGTTTATAAGCACTATGACATTCACGTTCATCCTTTTGATATATGGGAAGTATTTGTTGTAGAAACATCACACATACTTTTACACTATTCCTAGATGCTAAATACTCCGAGTGGGATAATCTCTAAAGAGCTCTGAGGGAGTCGGGAAGTGAGGGATATGCCAGTGATAATCTTACCCTCGGCAACTGAATTACCCAATAAGGCGTGCGGTTTTCATCGGTTTTCAAAAAAGTACTGAGCATCGTTAAAGCCTATACCTAGCCGTTAAACTAATCGTCAATTTTTGTTGGTCGTTATCAACCACTCAAGTATTCACTGTAGTGATAATGATAGTACTGCTATGTGCGGCGAATTCCAGCAAAATATTATTCCTACTCGTAAACCGATCGATTGACCAGATTTTTAATTGGTGAACTGCTCAAGAGCTACCTAATACCATCAAAATATTTGGGCATTGTCCTACACTCCTACGTAAGCGACAAGTGCAACAACGCGCGTCCTGACGCGGCGCGTAAATATTAAATGGTCGTTATTCTTTATTGTGTCCTATGTTTTGTCGTGTGAAGCGTCACACGTAATAACTATTTAATAATCTGTGGTCTCGCAAAGTATGGAAGAATGTATTACGCATCGCGTCGCGTTGCCGCGTTATCGCACTTGTCGCTCACATAGGACAACCGGTTATCCAGATTTTAACTATATTTAAAAATGACTTGTGGCTCCATTGATCTAGCTCTTAAACTAGCGCCTTATCAGTGTTTTCCAAAATCAATTGATAACACAGACAGACAGACACGTATCACTTACCATGTTACTTCCTCTTAAATTGTCTACTTTACAAAGGTTATCGGAATCTCTGCTAGGCGTCTAGGTCACACAATCATAGCCGTCGAACTTGCGCTCTGTTCTACTTGATAACGCTTGTAGTGTTGACCTCGACATTCTACAAAAAGCTCCATTATAGACGGTTTATTAGCATTAAAAACAGCTATATATTTTATTTTTAAACTATTTACTTCTACTTTTCGCGATTCAATCATGGAACTTACTATTTCTGCCGACGTTTCGGATGCGTGGTCACCCTTTAATCGCGAAAAGTCCCGATCCGTTGTATAATTATGAAGCTTTATATTTCTTTTCTTTTCTCTCATCTTGAAATTATGTACTGGTTTATTTTACCATATTGCAAACGCCCATTGTATTATTATGTGGCATGGTATTTGTGCAGTGATAAAGGAGTAGCAATACTGGAATTTGTGCACAAAGCTGTGTCGTCATAACCGGGATAGTTTTTTTTTTTTCATTATAGTGATGAAGATGAATACCGGAATGGATTAGTTGATTTGATTGCTTCCACAGCTTGTATTTTAACTTGCACGGGGTCTGCTTGCCTAGTCTTTCACTTAATTTATTTATTTTATCATTTACAAATAAATAAATATTCTACAACATTCTACAGAACGCTATCTAGACCCATGGTAAGTATAGCTTAACTAGCTTGTGTTATGGAACATAGAATGCGGATAAATATACTTAGATACTTTTTTTGTAAATGCATACAATATTAAACATAGGAACACCTAGACCAATGCAAATATACAAATTCATGCATACAAATATTTGCACTGAACAGGAATCGAAACCGAGTAAATCATTGACACGAGAAGAAGATTGGGAAAATCTGGGCCCTGATCTAATAGAAGATTGCTGCTCTGACCAGCAACCCAAAAGAAAGTAAATTGAAAACTAAACTTCTATTGAATAGACGTTTTCAATTATCTCAAAATATAAACACTAGCGGCATCTGTATAATAGTAAAGACACGAGATGGACACAAAAATTGCTAAACGTAATTTTGTTGCGGTTTTTCTGTCATTTATTACAGGCAATTTATTATCCGAATATTCATGCACAACAGAACCATCTACAATACTCCAACCATCCACATCTACAGTTGAACCAACAACATTAGAATAGATTTCGATGGCTGGGCATCGACATCTCTACTTCAGCCATGTAAACCTGTACCAGAAGCTTATATTAATGATAATAATGAAGAAAACGTCACTGATACGTCAAATACCGAAGTCATTTGCAAGACAAGGTTAAGTTGGCATCAAAAATACTCGGAGTGCTCAACAGGGCGAAGCAGTACTTCACTGCGGGGCAGCAACTCCTTCTTTATAAAGCACAGGTCCGGCCTCATATGGAGTACTGCTCGTTGCAAAGACGGGCATAGAGGGCATCGAGTAGAACCTCTTAGCCTTAGGAGGGATTTTGCCTCACTGTGTGTGTTCTACCGCCTATACAATGGTTTGTGCTCTGATGAATTGTTTGACATGATGCCCGTAGCTACCTTCTATCATCGCACCTCTCGCTATCTCGCAGGGAATTCATCCCCACACATTGCGACCTGAGACGGTGCGCACTGTGCGGTATGAAAGAAACTTTATCCCACGCACACTCAAGCTGTGGAATGACCTCCCTGCTGCGGTTTTCCCAAGCGCCTACAATATGGGGTTCTTCAAGAGGGGCATCAGAAGGTTTCTTCATAGTCGGCAGCGCGAGTGTGACACCCCTGGTGTTGCATTCGTCCATCGGCCACGGTAACCGCTTTCCATCAGGTGGGCCGTGTGCTTGTCTGCGAACTAAGTGGTTTAAAAAAAATACACTTGTAGAAGAACGAAGACAGCTGTCGTTATGCGCTCTCGCGCACTAAAATGATCTGTCTTTTGCGAATCTTATTTTTTAGTTATAAATAACACTCCATTAAAATTTCAAGCTGCCTCAAAAACATTTTTTATAAAATATTTTTGCACGCGTCTGGCAATGTTAAAAGCCCGATTAAATTATCTGGCTTATTTTTTTCGTATTTATAAAGTATTACACTGCAACATATATAAATTGCGTATTGCCTCAAATATATTTTTGGGGAATAAAAAAAATATTTAAAAAAATGTAGGGGTTGATTTAGCCCCGCTACTCACTAGCCAGGTCTGCGATTCCGTGTTGGGGTATAATAGGAGAGGTATCTGATAGGATTTCAGCTTGCCTCAAATACCTACCCAAAAATTCGTGCCAGCTCTCCTACTATTACATTGGGACCTAAACATAAACTGATGAAATGTGGGTGCTAGCACCTCTGCTTACCCCTTCGGGAATATAGGCGTGAGTTTATGAATGTAAGTTTTCTTGTAACGTTTTAACGTTTAGTAAAAAGTAATTAAGTTGACTAGCCTGTCAAATAACCAATTAGTAGACTACCTGCAAAGTACGTCATTCTCACACCTTGACACACGTCATTAAGTTGTATATTTATTCCAGGAACGGGTTCCAACGCTCTCATAAGGACTCCAGATGGTCAGCAGTACGGTTGTGGTGGATGGGGATATATCTTGGGAGACGAAGGTGGTGGTATGTAGCGCATCACAATCACATCTATATTTATAAAAATCAATTGCTGTTCGTTAGTCTCGCTAAAGCTCGAGAACGGCTGAACGGATTTATCTTATCTTGGTCTTGAAATGTTCGTGAAGGTCTAGGAAAAGTTTAAAAGGTGAGAAAAATCGAATAATTGCCGGGAACCGACATCCACGCGGGTGGAGCCGCGGGAAAAAGCAAGTATTGTATTTTAATCGTTACCCTACAATTGCAAATGAGGCTGGTGATACCAGTGAAAGTGAAATAACACGAGTATTTGGTCTCCTATGATATGTTTGGAACTATCTAGAGAGAGAGGTAACTATAGGGTGTATAACTCTATCTCACTTTTCCTGGACCGCGACCCAAAGCACGATCACTAGTAAGTCATGGTAGGCCCAACAGAGGCGAAAGGTGAAAATTGTCAAAAGGGAAGCCGGTGGAAAAATATATTACCTCGATCTAGTTAGTCCTGCACCATGCGTCCGAATGAGCAGCCAATTAGCAATCGGGTTGCCCCTCACCACTGAGGCCCACAGATTTCTTTGCGAAGATACTTTTGAATTTAATTTTAGCTTCTTCGATGTTTTTATAGTTGATAGGCTCGCGTTTTATCACTATTGCACCTCTACGCATGTGGTCGACAGTGGATCTCTTTATAATATAGAATATTTTCAGACAAAGAATACTGGATCAAAGACTTTTAATTTGTCCTCAGCATACTGGATAGCTCACAAAGCAGTGAAAACTGTCTTCGATGACGTCGACGGCCTGGAACCTTCGCCCTATGGCACAGATCGCGTGTGGGAAGTCATCAGAGAACACTTTGATGCTGATACCAGAGCAGATCTACTTCCTCACACTTATAAACACTTCGACAAGAGTATGTTTGCTGGTAAGTGCTGTACAAATCATAGATATACTAACCCCTCGTTTTTTCTACGAAACAAGTTGTAAAACAAGTTGTAAACTTGTTTATACAAAACTTGTTGAAAACTTGTAGAAGACTTATAATAACAATAATAAGCCTTTATTCTCAGATGTGTCTACATGTACTGTTTCAAACTAAGTCCAAATATATAATTTAGTTGTTGATATCTGTTTGCCTGTTGGCAAAGGCCTCCTCCAACGCCTTCCACCCCTCTCTATCTCTTGCCAGCCTGGTCCAGGTGGGGCCTGCAGTGGCTTTCACCTCATCCTCCCACCTCCTGAACTGGTGGCCTCTATTCCTTTTTCCATCCCTTGGGTACCAGTACATAATCTCTTTGCTCCATTTATCTATTCCTCGAATTGTGTGACCTGTCCATCTCCACTTCAATTTTTTAGTTTTAAATGATACACATTCTAGTTTAGTTTTTGCTCTTATTTGTGTGTGTTTTACTGAAGACTAATCAAAACACAATACTTGTTTTATACTTGTATCTCAGATACTTTTTCGCTCACATAGGATGTATAGCCTACAAGTTGTAAACAAGTATAAAACACATTTGCGTTCACACTGTACCCTGTGACATATTGCAACTTGTCAAATACATGTTTTATACTTAGGTGTAAACGAGGGGTTACATGATTTGAGATTGACATGGTCATTCACATTACTAGTGTAAAACGAGTGTGGAAGAGGGTGGAGCGATATGGTCTGCCAAATAACAACTAGCTCGACTGTCCTCAGTACGCCGTGTTCATGGCGCTTGTAACAGCGCCCAAAAATTGGTTACACAGCTAAAATAATAAACATGGAAAATATCCTGACGAGTTTTACACTAGTTTGATAGAGATCTGAGCTGAACAGCGATAGTCAACTTTTGCCCCAGGTACTAGTAGGAGCTAAAGTCACCGGTTTTGTCCCTCAACCTGCGACTCAATACGCTTACTACAATCTTGGCGTCAGCTCAACAACCCTAAACACGATTAAAAAATTTTAAACATATTCAATTGAGTTTTACAATAACAAATATAATTTAATTCGCTCAAAAACAAACCGTGATATTCTGATAGTTATCATCTATTCATTTCTTCATTTGCTTGTAATGTGGTACAACAAAAGATGGAAATAAAAGATATAGTAATCAAGCATATTTCTCTATAAAGTTGGCATGTAAACACAGGTCATTAGGTATAAGTACAAAGCAATATTTACTTAGCAACTAAAAATAATGGAGTCACAATTATAGCGCAGCAGTTACAATGCATTTCTACAGTGGTACAAATGACATATATATTTATTTAATATTTTTTTATGAGGTAGGTCTATAATCTATGGCAATGAGTTGTAAATTAGTGGCATGTGTGTATTCATCGCTTTTGACACTATGTCCAGGCTTGCTGCCGATGACTTGACCACACCAATTTGTTGGAGACATTCTGCAAGGTTCTCAAATTCCATCCTTAGTAACGCGGCATAATGAAAGAATCGAAGCGTGTCATATGCAAGAGTTGTGAATATCTGACGTAATAATAATGTAAGACGTCTAAACTAATGAGCGCGTGCATCAAGTGTAAAAGCAATAATTTTTCTAATTAGATTACACTAGCTATTGCCCACGACTCCGCCCGCGTGCAATATCGATCCCGTTCCCCCAATATATTTATGTACATACATACAATCACGCCTTTATCCCCGGAGGGTTAGGCAGAGGTGAATTAACACTCACATTTCACCAATCATTAAATTCGGTACCACATAATAGGGGGTGAGCCTATTGCCGTCTTCCGGGCACTATTTTTGACTCAAGCCATGCATCGGAGGCTGAGTCTGGGTTGCATGTCTGACGTTAAACAGCCCTATCCTTTAGTCTCCTTGTAGGACACTGTATGGGAAGAGAAGAGGTGATCCAAATTCTACTCTGCCGGGAACCTCGCGGTGTATTATATATATAAACCTTCCTCTTGTTCTTGTCTTATTACTCTATCTATTGCTGAAAACGGCATTAAAATCTGTTCGAGTAGTTTTAAAGATATAAGAGAACATACCTTATTTTATAGTTTGTAAACATTAGGATAAATGTTGTATAGATTTAAAATTAATTTTATCAGATTATATCAAAATAATATGTAGAATTTTTTGTAAGGTATGGGGATATAGTGACTCACAAGCTATCCGAAATATCGAGTATAGTAGAAATTTGGAAATATTCACCAATTTTCAAAGACTTTTCGAGTGGAATTAAACTAAGTATTTTAGAAAATCATGCTGGCGCATTGTCGAAGCGCACTGGAGCGTCAATCTACAAATTTTAATAGAAAATTTTCTCTATCTTGCTCATATCTCTTTTGAGATAAAAGAAGTCTGAGAAGTCGCGCGCATTTTAGTGAATACGTGTGTCAAAATGGCGGATGCATAATAAAAAAATCGTTATTGACATAGAATATATAATCCACAAGAGGCATGCGATGCGGAGGAATTCCACGACGCATTTTAATTATTTTTAGCTATAAGTTGTATAATAGTTCTTTTAGTTTTATTTTAAATAGTAATTCAATGTCAAATAATTTCATTAATTGCATTTAACAATCCAGTATAAGTATGAATGCATTGATCCCCACACTAGCTTGTTCTGTATTTCAGAGACAAGCCTTAGCTTTTTTGCAGATACTTTTGATTTTGTGGTCGGCAGCGCGAGAGTGGCACCCCTGGTGTTGCATGTATCCATAGGCCACGGTAACCGCTTCCCATCAGGTGGGCCGTGTGCTTGTATGCCACCT
Organism: Eilema griseolum; assembly: GCA_963662185.1. NCBI lineage: Eukaryota > Metazoa > Arthropoda > Insecta > Lepidoptera > Erebidae > Eilema > Eilema griseolum. The sequence continues at coordinate 12,977,600 of OY759252.1, forward strand.
AAGTGGTATAAAAAAAAGATACAATTTGATTTTTAAAAGAGTTACGTAAAAATACACACATAAGGTACCAAATAACTGCAATGAATTCAGCCCAATCTGAGGAATATACCCGCTATCCCGACCCAAAGGAATACCGAATACGCGGGTCTACGAGCGATCTAGCATAGATCTTCATATAGTCACAATTTCGTTCTAAGGAATATATTTCTATTTTTTTTAAACTTATTTTAGTTGCGGTACGCGTGGTTTTGCTCATTTTCTCTTTTTTGGTGCGCTTAATATTGGACAACAAACTGTTAGACGAAGAACTATAGAAAAATATGGCGAGACTGGTACCAAAGAAAATAAACTTCACAGTTCACACACCAAAAAAGAGAAAACGAGCAAAACCAGTCGTGTCAAAACGGCCATCATAGCTTGCAGCAACTATAATTGTTTTAAATTTTATTCAACAGGTGTGACATCAAAATTAGCTTCGTTAGCGTACCAAGGCGATGCTCTATCGCTACACTTGTTCACATGCGCCGGCGCTGCACTAGCGGCTCACGTCGCGGCTCTCGCGGTTCGCAGCTCTTCTAAGCACCTCCGTATAGTCTGCGTTGGTTCGGTATTTAATAGCTGGGATATCCTCAAACCTGGATTTTTGAAGGAGTTAACCCGGAAACAGGTTAGTAACATTCCATAATAAAATTTTCAATTTTTTTAGTTCTGAAAATAGTGCAGTAACATTTTTTGACGGCAATAAGTATACAAACGCTTTCTAGGCTCTAACGATGCAATAATCTTCTCTGCGGCAATTGATTTAAAAGGATAGGTGCCATAATAATTATGATATGCTATTTGATTTGATTTAATTTGAATTATAGGTATAATTTCATTGGCAACACAAAACTTCTTTTGGCCAATATTAACAATTAAAAAAGTTTTTTTTTGTATACGGTTCATTTTTTCAATTAAGCTCTATGGTCCTACTGAGTCTTTCTCTGCACCACCTTTGATTGATTGACAGAGAAATCATGTGGCATTAATCCCTTCTATGTTCTGCGCAAAGTCAAGTAAACACAAAAGTTAAAAAAAATACATATTTATTTAGTGAACTATTCAACTTTATGCTTTAGCCTTCTCTTTTTAAAAAGTTCACGTTTCACATCGAGTAATTGAAAAAAAATAAAGTATTAAATAATACTAGCCAAATACATTTTTTCCAGGTGAAAACCGAACTCGAGCTAGTAAAACTCCGCGTTTCATCTGCATTCGGGGCAGCTTGGCTCGCCGCCAAGCATGTTAACTACGAATTGCCGCGAGACGATTCAGCCTTCTGCTCTGTGTTCTACACTTACCACCCAGAAGAAGTGGCTAATGGTAACGGGGTGGCTAACGGAAATGGTGTATCAAATGGTAAATCTGTGAATGGTAAATTAAATGGGAATGGAGTCGTGAACGGTGATGGCATTCATTATGATTGGAGCTAGTCGTTCACTTGAGATGTTTAGAGTAGTTGAATGTTTTTACAAAAATTTGTGAGTGCCAAAATTTATGTCTTTTTTTATGTATTTTTGTTCACAATTTTGAGTGATTTTACACCATGTGTGACTTATATATTTATTGACATAAATAATAAAATATTTATTATTGAAAAATAGTTATTTCCTGATAGTTGAATTCGAATCGGAAATAAATAATCTCTTTTAGTCTTAAATAACATCACATATTCTCCGTATTGTCTGCTTTTAATATCATTTTTTGATTTTTATAAAGCAAATATTATTTTATTGGCTAGGTAAGTGAGAAACCAAATTAAATATTTTCATACTGCTTTTTTTAATTGTGAAGATTACAATGTTGTAACGTGCCTAATCGATTGTAAAATACCAAATAGATAGTAGACAGTAAAATGTAATGTAAAGAGATAGCAGAGATAAGATTGTAAAATTTGTAAACTTTATAATGATTCTAAATTAATGAATTGTAAACTATTTCAGGCTTGTCTCACTCAGCAATAGCCACCTGCGGCGCTCGTCTGCCCTATCGCGCGCCATCCTTGTTTTGTGTATCTCTTCTCTCTCTCTATCGCCTCATGACCACCCTGGCTCGTGGCCTTAGGCCATGGTCAAGGTAAATTCCCTTGCCCGGTGGTCATTTGCCGCAATAGGCTGCGTCTATTCAAAATTGGAACATATTTGTATGATTTACAACTGACGATTTTTTTGTACTGCGGTGAAAAAAAATGATACTAACTTGTTTTAATAAACAGCGTATCGCTATAAAATGCACCTAATGTAATTTCCATATTCTTTAGTAGAAAAAAATATCCTAATACCTCAAATTCATTTTAGTTCTAAATTGATAGTACCAACCAAAGAAAAAAATACGATATTCCGATAGAGCTTGTCCTCACTAATGCTTTTTAATTTGGCGTCAAAGTTGAGGGACCATTGCTCTCGGTTTTATTTGAGTTCAAAACTTTTTGAAAACATATATTTGTAATGAAACAAATTATTGAAAATAAATGATAAATGATTGAGACAGTAGTTAATAAATTGAAGTCGCAGTCAGCTTCGGCCCTGTTCTGGAGATACAAAATTTATTTAAGTCATTTTAATACTTATAAATATTTGGCGTAAAAATAATATTGCAATCTAGTCTTTAAAAATTGCAGAAAGATCTGTGTTGTGTCAATAATGAGTTGTAAACATTCAGTGGCTTTTTTTAGTTTAGGCTCGTAATTACAAGAAAAAAAATCAGTCAAGTGCGAGTCGGACTCGCGCAATGAGGGTTCCGTAACTTAAGCTACATAAACCGTAATATATTTTTAATGCGTTGACTTAGAAGTTTGATTTTTTGCACAATTTCAAGTCGTTATAGACCTGAGTATGTGTTATGATTTTCAAATATCCTGAGAATAAGGTCTCGACAGACAGACAGACGGACAACAAAATGATCCAAAAGGGTTCCGTTTTTTTTCTTTTTGAGGTACGGTACCCTAAAAATAAGATTTATTCAAAGTTGAGGTTTAGACTTTATGGCAGTGTTTGTGGTATGTAAGATGAGGACAAGATCCTGGGATCCTAACCTATGGCTTTTGATGAATGACATTTTTGACATACCCTACATACATTTTTGACATACCCGACATATGACTTTGCCAAAATTAGTTAAATATTAATAAACACATAATAAGCATATCGATCTGATTCAATATAAAATGGCGGTAAAATATATTTTTTAATTTACTTTTTAAACTGTAGATAAGTAATCTTGTAAATAGTTATAGTTCCTATTTGTATTTAGGAATAAGTTAATTACATTTTATTAGTTTTAAAAATGATGGATAACTTCTGTAATATACATAGTTATTTGTTTAATAATATATTATTGGACAAAATAAAATATATTTACTTTTATCAATCATGTAAATGGTTTTATTCACCCTGTTACTGTGAACTACAATGCTTGTCTTAAGTTCAAGCCTGAACTCTCCTGTTGATTCTGGGTCGCGCTAAGAAATCTAAAAAATATTCACATAACATATCTATACTAATATATATTGGTATAAAATCACTAGTAAAGCTATGTTTTGTGCCATACTTGTAGTCCAGACAGACGCGGTAGAACGTTCGACTGCTACGCAGGAGGCGTGGGTTTGACTCCTGCTCAGTGCAAATATTTGTATACATGAATATGTATATTTGCATTGATCTGGGTGTTTCTATGTATTTACAAAAAAAGCATCTAAGCTATGCTTACCATGAGTCTAGATTGCGTTGTGTGGAATGTTGTGGAGTATTAATTTTATTTATTTGTATGCAAGCAAATGTCTTTTTACATTGGTGCCTCGGAGAGCACATGAAACTATCGGTACCTACTGCTTGTCAGACAAACATCTATGGCGGCCTTTATATAGGAGATTTGGGTGGAATGGCCAGCACAGAAATATTAATCACCCGTCCTGTCAACGGTGTCTCCTGCTGACAGTAGTTGTCGGTAGTACCCTGGAGTAACCTATAACCGCCTGTCCTATCAAGAACAGAGTAGCAGCCTGTCCCACCAGGTATGCTTAGAATGACAGCCGGTCACTGGTTTCAGTAATATTAGTGCATGGACTGAGTGATGGGTGATGAGGTGACATGCTCGTAACTAATATAGCGTAGCGTAGGAGAGTATTTTTGCTCCAAAATAATGAAGTCGGCAAAAAAAACGAATAACCTTTTTTTCATAAACATTTTTTTTATGTGCGATTAATCCCCACGGATATCCCCACCACGGGAGCCGTTGGGAGATGTTATCCGACCTAGACGAGGGAGACGCGTCTACGGTGAGGGATATTATAATTACTGTTAACACAGTTGATTGCTGGTGTTTAGTGGAATCACATCTATACTAATATTATAAAGCTGCAAAGTTGGTTTGTTTGTTTGAACGCGCTAATCTCTGGAACTACTGGTCCGATTTGAATGATTCTTTCAGTGTTGTGTAGTCCATTTATCGAGGAAGGTTTTAAGGTATATATCATCACGCTACTTCTTAAGGGAGCGGAGCATTGATAATAAATGTTAACAAATCCGGCAATTTTTCATACATATTTTGAAGACTATAACATACGGGCTCATAGGGATATGAAGCTTCAAAATATACCCCGGGCGAAGCTGGGGTGGGTCAGCTAGTATTGAATAAGACGCTATGGATTTTTCCACTATATTTTATTTTTCACCTGACTGGTTTAGCCTCACTGCACGGCACAAATATAGTGGAAAAGTACGAAGTCTCTTATTTAAAAGGTAAGAATTTTTTTTAATACCACTTAGGTGGCAGACAAGCGCATGGCCCACCTGATGGAAAGTGGTTACCGTGGCCTATGGACGTGTGTAACACCATAGAAGCCAGACAAAGCAGGAAAAGCCTTTAGTCATTCCACTGACAGCACAAATTCTCCAGTGAGCTCTGGCTACCCTACTCACCGCTGGGAACACAACACGAAGTTATTATAACCGCGGTATTCTGTAGGGCGGAGGTACTTCCCCAGTCTGTCAGGACTGCTCAATTGTGCGGAAATACCGCCGTGTCCTACTATTAGTCTGCCACAACCGCAAAAATAATATCGCTAGACAGAACAAACACGACCAACTTTCTTTTATTGATCGTAAATTACCTACAACTCGCTACTTATTGCATGAACTAGGTTGTACAAATAATGTTCGTTAGGTACATAGTTCCCACCTTAGGTAAAGTTGAGAACAGGTAAGGTCTTCGGTAAATATCAAAAAGTAAATTGATGTAACTTATGATGTATAGGTACCTACGTGTTTTTGTTTTCGTAATAATGTATGCATGTATATGAAGGCATTTCCTTCGCATTAGGAAGACCATTAGAAGGTTCCTATAGGTTCGGCATCACGAATGGAACCTGGTGTTGCACACATCCATAGGTCTCGGCATACTTTCCAACAGATGGGCCGTGTATTTGTCTGCCATCTAAGTGGTACAAAATTAAAAAAATGCCTGACTGAACTTAGGCCATCTATCATTTTAAAATGTCTACTGTGCCGTCTGCTCATTGGAGGGGAGGGACAAGTGGTAAGCTATCGAGCAACCCTCTACAAAGGCTGTCTCGCTTCGTCCGCGTGACCGCGAAAGAAAGAAATCTTTAAAATAAAAAATAATCGCTCAGAATTCTTCGCAGGCGAAGCAGGATGCTTTTTTCTATATATTAATATGGAATCAATGATGAATGAGAATGAACCAGAATATTAGTATTTTTATCTGTATTTATTATCGTTATTTACGTTGTGATAGCGTAAAAAGCGTGGTAACGTCTTAATGGTTGCAGTGATTTCGTTGCTACCACTCTATATTCTACCAATCGGAAAATTAGGAATGACAGCAAACAACAGCTGACACTGACAGTACGCTGTTGCAACTTGCAATCTTATTGACACTATCAACAATGAATATTTCGAGATTTTCTCGTTTAATTCATATCAAGCCTGTTTTAAACATAAATTACAGATGTTCTTGCCGTGTAGTCCAAGGATCTAAAAAAAATAACAGCAGTTATGAAAATAGAAACAGTTACTTTAGTGGTATTCTTGCGGCGACCGCTGCAGTTATAGGTTATGTTAGCGTAAAAGAAAAATTGTTCGCCGCAACTATTGTTAATGATTTGAAAGGTAGAAGAAAGCAATATAATTTTATCGCTGATGTAGTGGCCGTGTCCGCACCATCTGTAGTGTATATAGAGATAAAAGATACCCGTAGACTTGATTTGTTCTCTGGGCAGCCAGTCACTTTGTCGAATGGTTCTGGATTTATCGTAAAGGAAGATGGGCTGATATTAACGAACGCTCATGTTGTGGTGAATAAGCCAAATGCATTGGTTAATGTTCGATTGATGGTGAGTGATGTTACTTCAATTGATTCTTGTGCAACATTGTAAAATAATATACTGTAGACTGGGGTTAGTTTTTGAGCACTGCATAACTTTGTAACAGTAAATATATTATATATATAAATATATTTCACAATGTTCCACACAACGCTATCTAGACCCATGGTAAGCATAGCTTAACTTACTAGCTTGTGTTATGGGATCTAGAATGCGGATAAACATACTTAGATACTTTTTTTTTGTAAATACATACATATTATACATAGAAACACCCAGACCAATGCATATATACATATTCATGCATACAAATATTTGTACTGAGCGGGAATCAAACCCGCACCCCCTGCATAGTGGTCGAATGCTCTACCAGTATGCTGCTAGTCCCAAAGTAACCGACTTGTCACCAAATAACCCCAGCTTATGGGATTATTCTCATCAAATATTCTCACAACATATAAAGGTATAAAATCACCAGTAATAATACCCCAGTATCACCAGTAGTAAATTTTGTGCCATAATTGTAGTCAAGACAGCCTCAGCGGTGAGGCAGTAGCGCATGTGATTACTATGCATTGGGCCCTCCCCGCTCAATGCTAATATTTGTATGTATGTAAATGTCTTTTTGCATTGGTGTCTCGGAGAGCATGTGAAGCTGTTGGTCCCGGTTGCCGTACAACATCTACAGCGGCCTTTATATAGGAGAATAATTTACTGTCTGTAAAATAGTTTGTATTCAGAAGACTGACTAGATTGTGGTATGGCATTTAGCTTGAAATTCAGATTTTTTCTAACAACTCCTACTCTGCCGTCATAAGAAAGAAGGCCGTTACTACTTCAACGTTAATTCCGAGATAATTGAAGTTTTATCCAAAATGAAGGCCCGTGATTTAGTGATCGATTTTGTTTAGTGGTTCTTGTTTTATAAAATGTTAAAAAATATAGGCTTTAATATGAACCATAATTTATTTAAATTTATACACAGGTATTCATTTTATTTGAATTTTTCCCTTTTGTTTAAGCAAAAAATTACTAATAAATTGTAAAATATTTACCTGAAATGTCGTAATTGCATAGAATGTAATTACGACTTTTCATAGCAGGAATTTGTTCTTCTATAGTCCAAATATTTTACATGTAAGGCCTTAAATACGCAATTGCGCCTTTTTTTGATTTACTAAGTTAGCAATAGTTTCGAAAATAGGCTTAAAAGCCTTTGACAGATTATTTAATATCCGGAAACAAGACATATTAATAATAAAACTAAGAACATTTACTAAAATAGGTACTTTATGAAATTAATCAGCCTCATGAGTTGAATTTTCAGGCGTAACTTAAAATAATTAGAATTCGTACGTGACATTCAAGTAGGTATATTATATAATGATAAGCACTAATTACTTCGTCACTAGGAAGCGCTTTTGCAAATATTTTTTAAAGGTCTTTATTAACATTATTTGCATCATCTATCTATAAAATCAACAAAAACATTATTACTTATTTACTCATCAAACAAACAAAAATATATCTTCTGACGTTAAAATAACACACAAAACAACCGTTAATCTTTAAAACAGTTTAGTTAGGAACTTTTACAGACAAATAGGAACTACCTTTAATATCACAATAAAACATAATAATATTCTGACACAATGTCAATCATAGAATTTGAAGTGAGGCTACAACATTAACGCTAGCTAGTCACTGTGAATCACATCATAATTAACAAACTTAAACAAAAATACTTCTAATAATAATAAACATAAAAAATAATCTCCTTAACGCAAGTAGGTACGTACCTACTCAGTCTTCCTGGTTTATCGTCAGGTCCACAGCAGCATTGTTCGTGGCCAAACTTTGCCAGAACAACATTCTAGTTGCTGGCATAAATGGTCCTAAACTAAGATAAACGGTGTAAACTTGGATAAAACCAAAATTATATTTAACGAACATGTTGCACCGAGACCGATTGCCATCGAAGGGGCGACCCTCGCAGTTGTTCAAAAATATATCTACCTGGGGCAAGTTATCCAGCTCGGTAAAAACAACTTCGAGAAAGAACTAGCCAGAAGGATCCAACTGGGTTGGGCAGCATTTCGCAAACTACGTCGAGTCTTCTCTTCACCCCTACCGCAATGCCTTAAAACAAAGGTCTTTGAACAGTGCGTCCTACCTGTTATGACTAACGGTGCCGAAACGTGGACACTTACAGTGGGGCTGGTCCATAGCTTAAAAGTCGCACAGCGGTCTATGGAGCGAGCTATGCTTGGAGTTTCTCTGAAGGATAGAATTCGGAACGAGGTTATCCGACAGAGAACTAAAGTTACCTACATAGGTCGCAGAATAAGCAAGTTGAAGTGGCAGTGGGCTGGTCACCTTTGTCGAAGGACCGATGGCCGTTGGAGCAAACGAGTCCTAGAGTGGAGACCGCGAGAAGGTAAACGAAAGGTAGGACGCCCCCTAGCCAGATGGACGGACGACCTGAAAAAGGTGGCTGGGACAGACTGGATGCGTAAGGCAGAGAGGGTCGGAGAAAATGGCGCACATTGGGAGAGGCCTATGTCCAGCAGTGGACTGCAGTGGGCTGATTGATTGATAGATTCAATGGTCCTAACCTTTGTATTATGTTATTTTTGCGTTCATCCGTTATACCTCTAGCTTCTGTTTTTTGCACATGCGCTGTAAAACCTTTTATTGCTACAGTTTTTTTTAAATATTCTAGTTGTATGTAATCGGCAGTGAAATCAGTTTTGTAAAATAAACTTGAGCTTCCTTTGTTAAAAGTGTTAGTCAGTCATGTCACGTAGATACGCTCGTGGACTCGATTGTTGGATTCTGGCCGAAGAGGTATCATCAGCAATTTTGTAAAAATCTGTTACAGTCATCTTCTTCACAACATTTTTCCTATTATTTGTTGACGCAACAGCGTCGGCAACATCGTCAAATTCGTATACTTTTTTTTTTTTCTTCAACGTTTTATAATATTACACACCTGCACCTCGCGTGGCCTCTAACTCGATCCTAGCAATTTTATTAATAAGCGACGCGGATTCAAAATAGGTACTCTCCCTGCGCCGTCTCCCGCGCGCTCTTCCTTTCAGTAAACTTATAAGAAAAGGCCTTATTGCAAAGTTAGGGCTTTTAATCTTACTATATTTAAAGATTTTGCTTACTTGAAAAGCCCTAATTGGTAATTACGACCTTCCAGAATAGCATTTCGGAAATACTTTTTTTAAAGGCCCTTATTGTGTAATTATGGCTTTTTAAAGTCAAAATCTTCAATTTTTGTCGTAGTTAAGGCTAAAATTCTTATGATATCTCTGCTCTCATACAAGTTACAGCTTTGGGAGTAAGACTATAAGGTAGCATTTTCTCTGCTGATGCCGAATATGTAAATAACTCATTTTTGACAAAATTGTTAGTTACGGCCTTCTTTCTTATGACGGCAGTACTCTAGTTATCTTATTCATCACCTTAGCATTATCTTCATAGCATCCAAAACTAGATTGCGGGACAGGTTGGTATGGCCCAAAGTAAGTTATCTGAGTGCTAGCGCATCTGCCTACTCCTTCGGGGATATAGGGGTGAGTTTATATATGTTATCTAATTGAAATATTTCTACTATTTCAGGATGGATCTATGCATACAGGCTTTGTAGAGGATGTAGACATGAAATCTGATCTTGCCACTCTTCGCATCCCAGTAAAGGGCCTTCCGACTATGAAGCTTGGATCTTCATCAGACATACAGCCTGGCGAGTGGGTTTGTATTATACCTATCTATAATAATAATAATATAATAATGAAAAAGTTTATTGACCAAATAAATATTATTTTAACATAATGGGTTTAGTGAGACCCTTTGTTGGCAAAATATAATGCCTATGTTAGGTTAGGCCGGCCTTAAAAATACTGTGGAAAAGTAGCAGGACTGATCACCGGTCTGGTCGACAATATTACCTCTGGAAGTTGTAGCATTCTATCTACTTATATTTAGTATTATTCTACAAATCTAATAAGTAGTATGAAAAAGGTTTCATTGAAGTCGAACAAAACTGTTTCTGACATTTCTTTTAATTTTGACAGATTAAGACTATTTACAATTAGAGTACCTTTTGACAAAACCTCATTTATGCAGGCTAAATATCACCAATTTGTATGCTGTACTTTTAATTGCAGGTGGTGGCTATGGGCAGTCCCCTAGCTTTGAGCAATACGGTGACAGCTGGTGTAGTGAGTTCCACACAGAGGGGCAGTGAAGAACTAGGCTTGAGAGGTTGGTATAGTAACCGGATTATGTAATGATAATTAGTTCTGGGTCCAAGTGTGTGACTAAGTCACAATTGTATATTTTCAAATTTTTCACTAGTCATTTCAAGATTCTTCTTCAATATTACTGTGACATTTGCCAAACAAAAAATGAGACCATAAGAATGATGCCAGAACAGACCAATATGACTAGGAACATATGAGTCAGTTATTGTCCTTGGCAATTGTGACTCTTCTGGTGTTGCACAAGTCCATAGGTGACGGTAAAAAAAAGTAAGATATGTTTTTATTATACTTCAGGCAAAGACATGGTATACATTCAAACAGATGCGCCAATCACGTTTGGAAACAGCGGCGGTCCGCTCGTCAATCTCGACGGTGAAGCAATCGGCATCAATAGCATGAAAGTCACTTCTGGTATATCATTCGCTATCCCCATCGATTATGTTAAAGATTTTTTGGCTAAGAGTAAGTACACTTAGAATTTTTATGCATGTGAGCAATGTACTTAATATTTATACTGTGCATCAATAGCATTTTGTGGAACTTGCAACGCAACACATATTGAATAGACACTTGTACTTTTCCACAGTATTTTATTTTTTAATCCAGCAAGTGCAATACAAAAAAGATACTTTGGTAAAAATTGACGTATATGCAAATAAATACATGCCTAAAATGCACATATGACAGTCTAAAGAACAAAATTGAACTTTGTTTACTCACCTATAGGGTGTTTTTTTTAGTTTTATTAGCAGTACTGAGTCCATATAATATATGATCAAAGCTGATCGGTTTCTTCTCACGTCTTTCTCAAAGGCTTATTATAACTTACTGCTACTACTAAACTGTCATAATAAGCCTTTGAGAATGCTTTGAAGTGAAACCTGTCAGGTTAAGAAATAAAATATTGTGGAAAAGTACAACAGCTGTCCATTCAATATTTTTATGTGCTTAATATTCTAACCGCATTTAAAAAAAAGTCATATACAGCGTGTTACAGAAAGGTTTGTTCATATTTGAGGAAAGCTTTATATATCTATCTTAGATATAGAGGTAACAAATCCGATTTACTTATTATGAAATTTGTATTTTTGATTTGAAAAATATTTTATATGTCAGTAGCAATCAATACGGTTTTAGTCGGTTCGCTGGTTGCGGCGGTGGGGTCAGGGGTATCTCTGAGGATTTTCGCACTATAAAGGTATGATTTCGAACTCTGTAGCACGCAGCTATGCTGCCTGCTTTGCTGATTTCAAGTAGGGAACGTGTGTAGTGTTGTGTATTCGTTAATTTACACGCAGCACTGCTACAAAGTCTTGCTGCAGTGACATTGCTACGCAGCCCGGAACGTAATCTCATATAAACACTATAGATGGCAGATATAACAATATTAGTATCAGAATAAACGGGATATTTACCATGTTTCATTATTTTGAGTTTCCGATATTTCAAAAACAACCGGGAACAAGCTAAAACAAAATCGCAAAAACAACCGGGAACAAGCTAAAACAAAATCGCGAGTGGATACAGTGAGCATCGTATGTCGTGAACGTGATCGAGATCGGGTTCGAGTTTGTGGTGAGAGTGAAACCAATAGTAGTGCACTAGTGCAGATACGCGTAGTCAAAGAACTCGAAAGAGGGTAGATCGATTTAATTACTCCTAGAAGAAAAAACTTTTTCTTTGTTCACCGCCACTACTCCAGTTCCTCCTTGATCATGGTGCTTGCAAACGCGCCGAAATATCGGAAACTCAAAATAATGAAACATGGTAAATATCCCGTTTATTCTGATACTGATGTCAGTGACCATGATAGTTTAAATAACAATATTATTTGATGTGATGAAAGGTCGTATTAACGTCTCTCAATTGGTAAGAAAAAAATATTTACGTGTGGCTTTGGCATTCCCACGAAGAACAAACTTTTTAAATAAATAATAATAAATAAAATTAATTTTATTACTAAAAACACTGCATTTCCGGCAAATGTGCCTGCTGTTAAAACTACGTGTATTAGAGTTGTCGCTCATTTAATTCAGTGTCATAAGGTCGATCTTGAATTGTTTGCAACGAGTATCCCCAAAATGAAAAATGATCTTAGTTCTTGTTTCATTGGCTCCCGCCGTCGCCGTAAGACGGATATACGTGTAGAAGAATTTGGATGGTTTCGGGCGAAGGTTCTGTGGCTTAGTGGTCAGAGCATTCCTCCTGTAAGGGAAAGACCGCGGGTTCGAATCCTGCTTGAACTGATCCAATTTTTTCTATATCTTTATTGATTTGATTAGTTAGCATACTAAATGCTTTAAAAAATTCATTCAATAGTTTGAGCGGAATCATCAAAAATTAATGTTTAAACATGATTGCAACATCATCAACTGTGCGGTATGAAAGAAACTTCATCCCACGCACACTCAAGCTGTGGAATGATGCTGCGGTTTTCTCAAGCGCCTACAATATGGGGTTCTTCAAGAGGGGCATCAGAAGGTTTCTTCATGGTCGGCAGCGCGAGTGTGACACCCCTGGTGTTGCATACGTCCAAATGCCACGGTAACCGCTTCCCATCAGGTGGGCCGTGAGCCAGTCTGCCAACTAAGTGGTATAAAAAAACCCATTAATTGGTTCCGATAGTTCCTACGAGTATCGGTAGATGGCACCCACCGTCGTCGTAAGACGGATATATGCATAGAAGAATTTGGATGGTTTCGGGCGAAGGTTCTGTGCCTTAGTTGTCAGAACGTTCGAGCGGGTTCAAATCCCGCCTGAAACGATCCATTTTTTTTCTATATCTTAATCAATAAGTAAACATAATATATTTTTATGTTGTTTCTGTTTTCTATTTTCTTATACCACTTTTTTTTCGCCTTTCATATTCGTGTTTATGAAAACTGTCTGCCTATTTTAAATATTTTTGTAACATTAATTGTTAAGTTGTGTAATTGTGTAAGTTTTCCTAATATGAAATAAATAAAGTAAATAAATTCATAGAAATTATGAGGACTAGTATTGCTGCGACAGCACTGCTGTAGCACTACTGCGTGCTGCGCAATTCGAAATCATGCCTTATAAAAATTATAAAGTGGTGGCAATTCCTCCCTTCCATTACATCACGACTTTGAAATTGTTACTATAACTATTTAACAAAACATGATATCTACGCGAGTGTAACCATCTATAACTGATAATGGAATAAATATAATGTGGATCCTTTTTGTACAAAATTTTATTTTAATGCAGCATGGTAATTAGATTTATCCTCAGGGAAAACGAAGTCGCCGCAAGTGTCCCGCCGGTACCTTGGCATCACAATGCTTTCGCTCACTCCCAATATACTAATGGAGCTCCGGATGAGGAATCCTGAGGTAAGCGATAAATATTCTGGGGGTAACGGATGGAGCCGCCTGTTACCCTGGCAGAAGCAGGCCGAGACGGTGGCTCAATACTTGCCTCTATATTGCGGGGGGGGGGGGGGCAAATGGGGACACCATTATTCCCACACGGGGGTGTCAGCTCGTAGGAGATGGCCTTGGTTTGGCCGTGGTACAAGAATTGTCATTAGAGTCGGTTCGAGTCCGACAGAACTTCTCCCACTGGTTCGGAGGAGGGGGATTAATCTAGACACGTTTACCGTTCGAATGGGTGACCTTTTAGTCACGAGTAGTGTATGGAGTGTATTTCGATCTACGTTGTATTTACACATAATATTGTTCATAATAAAAGTAAATTGTAATTTAATGAGGCATCTAAAAAGTTATAATCTGGGACTGAATTAAAAATAATGAAAAGTTATAGTTGCACTTTAAGTTACGCAATTCTTATTTTGCAAAGCATATTTTATGATTTTTTTTTCATAAACTCACGCCTATATCCCCGAAGTTGTAGGCAGAGGTTCTTGCACCCACATTTCACCAGCTTATGTTTAGGTCCCAATGTAACAGGTGGCGAGCCTATTGCTATTAACCAGGCACTCATAAACCTGCGATAAATACACACATAACTTCGAAAAGCATCGAAAAGTCATTGGTGTGTGCCATGATAAAACCTGGGATTGAACCCGAGACTTCGTCTCAGCAGTTCATTACCCATACCACTAGGCTACCGCGGTTCTATTATGATAAAAACTAACATACTAAACAGTATTGGGAAGAATCCGACGACCTTGTCAAATGGCCTATTTTCGCACAGCAATTATTCTGTTAGATCCTAGGAAATAATAAATGTATATCACTGACTAGCTGACCCACCCCAGCTTCGCCCGGGGTATATTTGAAGCTTCATATCCCTTTGAGCCCGTATGTTTTAGTCTTAAAAATATGTATAAAAAATTGCCGGATTTGTTAACATTTATTATCAATGCTCCGCTCCCTTAAGTAGTAGCGTGATGATATATCGCCTAAAACCTTCCTCGATAAATGGACTACCCAACACTGAAAGAATCATTCAAATCGGACCAGTAGTTCCAGAGATTAGCGCGTTCAAACAAACAAACAAACAAACAAACAAACAAACAAACAAACAAACTCTGCAGCTTTATAATAGTAGTATAGATATTGTTAGTTTTAAAAAGATTGAAAAATATGCTTCAGTCAGAGATTGTTGTACTGTGTACACTAATCTGATTATGCGTTTCAGATGCCATCAGATATTGAACATGGGATCCTCGTTTGGAAGGTTATTATCGGATCACCTGCTTATAAGTAAGTTGTTTGAATAACTTGTTACGATTATCCTATCTTCTTCATCTTATTAATAACTTCTTTACATTTTACTTATAAAACTTACATGCTTGCAACTTCTTGATTTTAAGTAAACCATTACCTACAGTACAACTACAAATTCATACTAATATTAAAAATGTGATAGTAACTGTCTGTCTGTTATACTTTCACGCTTAAATCACTGAACCGATTTTGAAGAAATTTGGTATGGATGTAAATTAAACCTTGGGAAAAGACTTAAGCTATATTTGTTCGTAATAACCGACATCCACACGAGCGGAGCCGCCGGTAACAGCTAGCTCTTGATATTGTACAGTCGGTATTAGACCGATCTACGTTGTATACGTCCATAGGCCACGGTAACCACTTCCCATCAGGTGGGACGTATGCTTATCTGCCACCTAACCTAATAACGTAACCTAAAATCTAAAATAACTAACATTACGAACAAAGTAATTACTCAAAATTATCTTTAACGAAGCCATGGATTTCACACCTTTTTGTTGACAAATTGTTTTGATATTCGGTACACCTCTTTAGTTTGGACAGTAATACAATTTAATTCAATGAGTTACGGCCAGGTGGAAGGACGACCTCATGAAGGTCGCTGGGAAGCACTGGAGGCGGGCTGCTTTAGATCGGTCATTCTAGAGGTCTGTGGGAGAGGCCTATGTTCAGCAGTGGACTATGTGTGGCTCACATGATGATGATGATGATGATGAATTCAATGAAACAGTCTGATTTGCTCTTAATACCTTGACATTTGAGACTCTTAATCATGATGGTTTTGATACTGACTATACTACGGACAGGTTATTGAAAATATTGATCACTAGCACCGCGCCGTGGTTTCACCCGCGTAAATCCTGATCCCATGGGAATATCGGGATAAAAAGTAGCCTATGTTGTATGTACGAAGAATGTAGCTTTCTAATGAAAAAATAATTATTAAAATCGGTCCAGTACTTTTTGAGTTTATTCGTTACATACACAAATACAAAATCTTTCCTCTTTATAATATTAGCATAGATTATTAGTATAGATAAGTCTTCAATTTACAGCGGTGGTCTTCAGCCAGGCGACATAGTGATCAGTATAAACGGCACCGCCGTGCACACAGCCACAGACATCTACCAACTGCTCGAGAACACGAGTGGCAGGTTACTGATCGAAGTAGTGAGAGGTCGCGAACGAATCAGCCTGAAAGTATCCCCAGAAATGCACTGACGTAACGTTATGTAGAATAGAAATACGAAATAAGTATTTTCTGTGTATTATACGACAATGAAATTGATAAAACAGATAAAACTAAGTTTCCATCTAGAGAAGTGGCAATATATTTGTAGAATAGATTAAAGAATGATAGATTCGCCGAGGTAGCCTAGTGCTATGGGTAATGGACTGCTGATAGGTCTCGGGTTCGATCCCGGGTTTTACCATGGCACACACCAATGACTTTTCGAAGTTATGTGTGTATTTATCGCAAGTTTATAAGTGCCCGGTTAATGGCAATAGGCTCGCCACCTATTACATTGGGATCTAAACGTAAACTGGCGAAATGTGGGTGCTGTTTTTTTTTACGTGCGCAAAATCCCCACCGGTGCCGGTGGAGGAGGTTATGTCGGACTCGAACCGACTAAAACGCACGCCGCCTGTGAGTCGCTTTGGTTGCCGAAAGTAAGGTTGACAGGCATATCCCTCGTACCCCGGCTGACCCAGGGCCATCTCTCACGATCTGGCCCTCTTCTCTCGTGTGGGGACTACAGAGTCCCCACTCGTCCCCGGAAACGGGGAGGCGCGCCAGATGCGCTACCGCCGCGGCCTGCTTCTGCCAGGGTGACAGGCGGCTCCACCTGTCACCCCCAGGCCGGCGCTCATGGGGAGCAGAGGTCGTTCATCGACCTCTGGCGCCCGAGTTGCCTTCGTACGCGGGCAGCTTGTCTTGCGATCCTCTATCGCTCCCGCTGCCGCTCTCGCCCCGCCTCCTCCTTCACAAACATTACTTGCTCGCAGAAGGAGGCGCGCGAAATGTGGGTGCTAGCATATCTGCCTACCCCTTCGGGGATATAGGCGTGAGTTTATGTTATGTTATGTCTTAAATGTCATTGTATAATATTGCCATTGTGTATTATAACCGAGTTTATATTTTATATTATATAAAACTACATTCAGGATAGTTGCTAGTCGAGTCTAGCTAAGCTAACAATACATTCATTTTTTGAGAATTTTCTTAACTAAATGTGATTCAAATGAACTTCGATATTTTTTGTAAAGCGACTATCGGAGTGTTGCAGTTAAACCAGTTTTCGAACCATTTAAGGCTCCAACTACCCGAATCTTAACGTAAAACAGTACTAACCAGGGTATAAAATGATAACCCACCGAAACCCACATTTTGTTGACTCTGACATTGCAAAAAATGCCATTTAATTTTGATCTTTATGTACTTTTACAAATAAATTCCAAAATTTAATGGCATTTCTGGCATTGATAGTGGTATACCAACAGTGGTTTTTTTACGTGCGAAAAATCTCTACGGGTACCTACCACCGGAGCCGATGAGAGAGGTTATGTCAGACTCGAACTGACTAAAACGCACGACGCCTGTAGGTCGTTTTTGGATGCCGAAGGTGAGGTTCACAGGTATATCCCTCGCACCCCAGCCAACCCAGGGCTATCTCTCACAATCTGGCCCTCTCCTCATAAGTGGTTAACAGTTAACAGAATCAGGACCCAGAGTACCAGTCTGGCTGTCGATTTCATTAAAGCAAACTACATACCACGGACACTGAAAAAAACTGGCATAACATTTTTGACTTTATTTTTTACTCTTTAATTCCAAAATTAAATGAATATTCATTCATTCACTCTACAAAACATTTTAATTTTGTACTTTAACCGCAATGTTTTAAAGTCTAAAATTAAATAGATTTTTAGCAGTTTTTTTACGTGCGCAAAATCCCCACGGATACCTCTCCACCGGAGCCGGTGAGAGAGGTTATGTCAGACTCGAACCGACTAAAACGCACGCCTCCTGTGGGTCGTTTTGGTTGCCGAAGGTGAGGTTGACAGCATGTCCCTTGCACCCCGTCCGACTCAGGGGGATTTTTAGCAGTGTGCGTGGTATGACAGTGGATTTGCTTTAGTAGAATGGAGACCCTGATGGTAAGCTATTTAACAATGCTATATACAAAAATATTAGAAGGCAAGGGAAAGAAAAAATAACAAGTTAAGGATATTCTCTAACAGCATCCAAAAACATGTCAGCCGACTATATTGCCACTTATATTTTCGGTTAAACTTATGTAGTTCTGTTTCATAAGTATGACCCACAGTGGGTTGCAGAAGTCTGTATACAGCTTAAAATATAAAATCAATTGAGCTCCTCAGTGTAATTTAACAGAATGAAATATAGATTACGTTACGTAACAGAAAGAAAGAAATATTCATTGGTGGTTATTAGGTACATTCCTTATAAGATGGCGTGTCGCCACACGCCATCTTGTAAGTATAGCATAGTGCCATCATTTCATGTGCATCTTTCATTCTGCAACCGTAAACGACTATCAATAGTTATGAATATTGAAAATTATTTATTCACTGTTAATTTTTCCGTATATAAGTACTCAGTACTTGTTTTAAATGAATTATTTTATAAAGAAGTTTAATTTTTATATGTAAGTAGTTTCGTGTTATATTTTATACATAGTATTCGTAAGAATTTGTACATTATAGAAAATAGTGTCGAAGAACATAGTTTTATTTCATATCCTCTTATAAATCTTTTGCACCTCACACAATTCCTTAGGGCTGAAACTGCGTCAAGCGGGTGCGGGCGCGGTTTCATACAAAAGTGCTCCGTCGCGGAGACCCGCGCGGGCGTCCGTCACGGGGACGCACGCCCCGCGCCCACACAGCGGGGCGCGCCTCCGTACGACGGAAACAGGCGCGGGGGCACGCGCGGGAGCCCGCCAGCGGTAACACGTACGGACTTGTCCAGTCAATAGCGCTTAGCTGATCCGGGTCGTACGCACGTTCTTAGAAAAATATCTTTCGACACCGAAAGAGTTATTGTGGAAGTACAGTGCCACCCTGTCATATGGGACCTGATATAGATTTTACTCTTAAATTGTATTCGTTCCAAAATTCACCCATGCCCTACGATCAACGCCTTTTTTTAAACATATAACAATTTTGAAAAAAAATAGACGAAATTATAGAAAATACCCTCACCAAAATTTTAAATGTGGCCTTGGATGACCGAGCTTTACTACAAGCGACTCTACCGATTCGCTTGGGTGGGCTCGGTATTCGCAAAATTTCAGATGTCAGCTTACCAGCGTTCCTGTCTTCAGTCCACAGTACCGAAGAATTAACTAGGAAAATCCTTGCACCTACACTAGTTAATTCTGAAGTATTGTGTAAGACTGATGCAGTGAACGCTTGGAAAATTGCATGTCCAAATAGCGATCTCCCAAGGAACCTCTTCTCACAGCGTCAGTGGGACGGGCCGCTCTGCAGCTTAGTTGGAAAAAAATGACTAAATACATGTTCCAATGCTGCTGAGCGTGCCCGTTTACTGGCGGTTGCAGTGTGGGAATCGGGTCTTTGGCTACAAGCTCTTCCGTCATCTAACGTAGGGACTATGTTAGATGACACTACCTTCCGCATCGCAACTTTTCTCCGTTTAGGTGCGCCGTGTGTTTCTTCGCATCAATGCCGTTGTGGAGAAGCCGTTGACAGACTCGGACGCCATGATCTGTCGTGCTGCAGGAGCGCAGGGCGAATTCCACGGCACGCCAGCCTCAATGACATAATCCGCCGTGCTCTTGTCACCGCCGGTGTACCAGCTGTACTAGAGCCAAACGGTTTGGCGCGTGACGATGGCAGGAGACCGGATGGCATGTCGTTAATGCCATGGAAGATGGGTAGGACTCTGGTGTGGGACGCCACATGCGTTGATACCATGGCTCCTACCCATATAACTAGCACGGCTGGCTGTGCTGGTGCTGCTGCTGCTTCTGCAGAGGCTCTCAAGCGGCGCAAATACTCCAATCTCATCGGGGATTATGAATTTGTGCCGTTTGGAGTCGAGACTTTGGGGTCATGGGGTCCGAGCGCTCGCAACCTCTTCCGTGAGATTGCGAAGCGTATGGTCCACGCTTCTCGTGACCAGAAGGCTGGCCTCTTTTTAGGTCAGAGAATAAACATTGCCATACAACGTGGCAATGCTGCCAGTCTTCTGGGAACGCTACCACAAGAGGCATGCGATGCGGAGGAATTCTACGACGCATTTTAATTGTTCTTAGCTAAGAACAATTAAAATGCGTCGTAGAATTCCTCCGCATAGTTGTATAAAAGTTATTTTATTTTTATTGTATTTAATATTTATAAATTATTTCTGTATAGATTACTTAGAATGAGAATAATTTAATTAACTTCAACCATCAAATAAATTTCTCTTAAATTGTTGACCTTCAAATATGGTTCCAGTTTCGAAAATAATTCGTCATAGATCTGTACCGATACTTTAAAATAATGGTAAAATGAATTTTCATTTTCTCTTAATATACTGAACTTTGCAACAAATTCCCCGCACAGCAACAGCAACAGCAACAGCAAAGTTTCTTTTTTGCTAGTCGTCGTAGTTTTGCTACGTAATAATACAATAAGTTCTCCATGGACATGACTATACATGCACGCCGCTAAAATTGAACTAGTGACACTGCGATAGACGGTCTCCGCGACGGGTGCCCGCGACGGGTACCGTCGCGTGACCACGCAACCCGCCCGCGTGACCACGCGCGTAGACACGCGACGGGTGCCCGTCGCGGTCGCCAGCTTAACGCAGTGTCGAGCCTTAGTTGTATTACAGAGATCTATCGTGTATAAACATTTAACGCAATGTAGGTACAGTACCCAGCTTATGATTTTGCACGTCGGGAAAGAGAGAGAGAGAGAGAGTTCGGGTATGATGGTTCGTTTCGGTTGTAGACCAACCGTTTAACCTTTATAGAGTGATTAAAACCATTTATTTCTGAAATATTAGAACAGTCGCTTCGGTTTTAACTGCTCTAAATAGATATCAAGTTGTAGACATGCGCTGTCCGATTAAGAGAACGCTCTCCAAAACCGAAGGAAGCCTGATTCTGTGATTAGCAATGACTGAGAAATTAAGACTTAAATAGAGAAAGGGATGCTTAAATGGTTCGGACACGTGGAGAGGAAGACGAAAGAAGATTAGCGTAACAGATTTATAGGAAAAGCGAGGGTGAATTGATAACCCAGTACGGGGTTGACCTAGACATACGTATGTCAATCGGATCTAAGGCATTTTAAAGAAAGGACATGTCAAGACTGCCAGAAACCGACGAGCATGTATGAAAATAATACAGAAGTAGGTAATAATAGTTGTATGCCAGTAAGGTAACAAGTCGGCCGGGCTGCGAGGGATGTTTCAGATAATCTCACCTCCGGCTACCTGCGGCCCACACAGTCGGCGTGCGTTTTTAGTCGGTTCACGTCCAACATAACCTACATACCTGGGGGTATCCGTGGGGATTATGCACACAATAAAAGAAAAAGAAACGGAAGGTAGCAAGTGAAAAAATTAGATCTCTACTTACCTTTTTTTTTTTTTACGTTCGCAAAATCCCCACGGATACCTCCCCACCGGAGCCGGTGGAGGAGGTTATGTCGGACTCGAACCGACCAAAACGCACGCCGCCTGTGGGTCGCTTTGGTTGCCGAAGGTGAGGTTGACAGGCATATCCCTCGCACCCCGGCCGACCCAGGGCCATCTCTCACGATCTGGCCCTCTTCTCGGGTGCGGGGACTACAGAGTCCCTAACTCGTCCCCGGAAACGAGGAGACGCGCCATGCGCGCCACCGCCGCGGCCTGCTTCTGCTAGGGTGACAATCGGCTCCACCTGTCGCCCCCAGGCCGGCGCTCATGGGGGGCGGAGGTCGCTCATCGACCTCTGACGCCCGAGTTGCCTTCGTACGTCTCTACCTACCTCACTGGGGAAGAGGTGTGACTATGTATGTATTTATATATGTATGTATGTTAGAAAAAAACAAACATTAATGAAATCATAACTATACTAGGTATCGGGACTTCTCGCGAATTATATCTTGGAACTTACTATTTCTGCCGACATTAATAATAATAATAATAATAATAAATCATTTATTTCAGGCAATAATAGAAAAGTTACAGGATGTTAAAAACTTATTCTACGGCCCATAAATATATACCTTAAAACTAAAAATACATATAATATATCTTAACCTAAAACACACGTAATGACGTCGACGTGTCACGGGACGGGGTGTCGCGTGTCGGCAGGCGTCCTCGGAAGCGCCGAAACTTCACCCCCGTCGGCCAAAAGTCAGGACGCAGGATGGTAGCGGTGTGGCTGTTTGGAACTCGCACCACAAAAGAGTTGAAGCTCACGTTGTGACGAGAGTCCAGCTTCTCCACCCTTAAGCCCATCCCGGTTTTCTTTTGGAGATAGTTCGCGACGTCTACGATCTTCACGCTGTGATGTACACGAGATACGTAGACCATCGTCGAAGGGACCTCTGCGCGGAACTGCTGCTCAATGCTCCTCGCTGCAGTACCACACTGGTTCTTGCGGGAGGACTTCTTCTTCTTCTTCTCAACAACTTTGAAGTCCTCCACATCACAAGGCTCCTTCCCCGGCGCCTTGACGGATGCAGTGTTGCATTGAATGACACTACACTGCCGTCTCTTTGTGGGTACGGCTGTAGGGGTGCTGGCCGTAACAGCTGCGTAGTCACGTGGCTGAGGAACTTGCAACGTGATATTCGGCCTCTTCACGGACGATGAAGGGGCAGCGGGGGCGGCGGGGCGCGCGATCGTGTTCGCGGCACGCTCCTCGGCCATCGGCGACTCAGGCGAATCAAATTTTGCTGACTCAAAACTGCAAAATGACGCATTCTGCGCGCCTCGTCGTACGTTGACATTATTAGAGGCTACATTATGTGACGTACTAGCTGTATTACTGTTACGGAGTAGCAATAATTCCGCTTGTAGTCCTCTGATAGTTTTATCAGAAGTCTCTAATTTTGCCAACACATCAGCAAGGCTGGACTTCAAGAACGTGATGTCCTTGAGAAGTCTTGTGACATCTACGTGGTCGAATCCCACCGGCGGAAGCTTGTGCAGCTCCTTCGCGACGAAATCTGGCACGTCATCCGGGTCAGTTTCCTTCAGCAGGGTGATGATGTCCTGCACACTTCGTTCCCCTCCATCCCTTCTGCGAGATGGCATCTGGGCAGTTTTGCCAACCGATTGGATTACTGAGTTATACTACGCTACTGATTGGATAACCGATTAATGAAATCACTTACAGTTATACTAGAATAGGCTGTAGGGTTAGTTTTGTTATTGGGTTGCATCCAATTTTGAAGCCTACCAATTCTCCATTCGATTACGTAGGTACTTAACTATATTATGACTAAAGGTACTTTAGTATTATGTTATCTGTGGTAAAGGTAAATAATCTTGTAGAGATTTTTTTTATAAAAACTTATAGGTTGTACTTAGCAAACAAATGAACTAGGCTATGTAAGTAGCTAGTGGTTTTCGGTTTTTGGTCTTTAAACTCAGTTTATTATTTTTCATATTAATAAACTGAGTTTTTAAATAGGTAAAACACATTAAAAAGACACATCAAGACTTTACGTTTAGTTAAGTAGGTTAGGTATTTAGGTACCTAACCGAACAGAGTTATAGGTCTTTTAGATGGAGTCGCGGGCTAAAGCTGGTAAGTAAATCATAAAGTAATTTTATTTTTATTTTTTTATACAACTTAGGTAGCAGACAAGCACACGGCCGACCCGATGGAAAGTGGTTACCGTGACCTATGAACATGCGTAACGCCAGTGGAGTCACATCCGTGTTGCCGACCCTGTAAGAACAGAGATTTTATGTGCCTCCAGTGCAGAACACTAAATGGAGTTTTTGTGCTGTCAGTGGGAAGACCCACTGACAGCACAAAAACTCTCCAATGAGCTCTGGCTACCCTACTCACCGCCGGGAACACAACACGAGGTTATTAGAGCCGTGGTATTCTGTACGGTGGAAGTACTTCCCCAGTCGTACTGCTCAATTGGGATGCGAATACCGTCGTGTCCTACCTCCTCCAAATAGGTATAGAATGAAACTTTGGAGCATTTAGTGTGCTAACTATTCTAATCGATTAATATAGACAAATTGAATCGATTCAATTCGAGTTCGATTTTCGCCTGAACCGATTAAATTTCTTCTGTCTTAATCGATTTAAAAATAGTTATACTTTATATGCATTTCTATTGTACAATAATTCTGCATAGTTACGATGTAATTGTAATTTAACGCTTGATTGAAATTTCAATTTTAAAAATAATTGATCTCAATCAACAAAGTTGACTGAAGCCGTATCTTGATGTGATTTGAAATAAATATGATTTTATTTTTTGTATATATTTTGGTAGGTTAATTTTGAAAATAATACCTACCTACCTTTCAGAATTTTTTTCAGTTATTTTTCGTGGAATTGATTATCCGAAATTCATTAGGTCAAGATACATTTTAGTATTCCTACTGTACTTATGTAAATCATAATTATGGACTTTAAGGTGCCTAATAGCACCAGTTACTCTTTGACACGTTATCATTTAATAAGTGAAGAAGTGTTTGATTTTTCATTAGAATTTTATGTTGCCATTAAATTAAATATTTTTCCAGATATCGATAACTTCTATAAGTCTACAGGATAATTCCTTTCCCAGCTTCCGATCAAGTAAGTTTTCTTTTATTTCTATTTATTTATTTATTTATTCAACTTTATACACAGTAATTTTGTACAAAGGCGGACTTGATGCCAAAGGCCTTAATCTAACAGTCAACCTTAGGGTGATGCAGAGATACATTATTTTGCCAGTACCTACCTCAGTAGGTACTGGCAAAATAATTTATTGTCGTATTATCTATGTTCACAATAATAATATATACCTTATACATACACACTATAATACATAAGAAATTCATACACATACTTTTAAATATACCTATTAGGTACTTATATATATTCGTATAATATATACTTATTTAATTATACATAATGACAAAATATTTCTAACACTTAGGTTTTACACATTACTATGACTAGGGGCTACTGTAGTAGAGCTGACGTACTTTGTACTTGAACGTTGCACGGTTAATGGTCATCCGGATTTCGAGAGGAAGTGCATTCCAGAGGAGAATTGCTACTAAACACTGCCTTCCTCACATATTCGTGAAAGACAAAAATTGCAATGACACTTCATGACTTCATATCTGTCTGTGTAAACGCCTATTCATACATACTTTTAATTCCTGTCCAACCTAAGTGGTGGCGCGTGGGCCAACGTGTACGAGTGGACTGTATTGCGGGGAAGCAGATAACTGTTCTATTGACACTTTACACACAAAACAAGACAGGTGGCCGGGCTGCCGCGGATTCGATCCAGGCAGTGAATGCAGCCCGAGAAATTAGGAGAGGATGCACTAACCTTCACGACCCACGTGTTTTTCATCGCAGCCGGTACACGGATCTTCTCTTCCTTGCTCAGGAGCTGCCGTCAGCGTCACTAGATCCCTTGAGGAACACACGAGAGGCACCATCCGATCGGTAAAGGTCTATGAGGCGGTTAAAATACAACAAATATTATTCATTTCTGAGAGACGCGCGCGCGCGATCGCCTTTACGCTGGCTAGTTCAAAGCGAGACTGGCCGACCACATCCCACACAATGGCGGACGGAAGCTACAGCTAGCCCTACTCTATGGTTAGTGCGGAGGGGAAGACGGATCTAAAAGGAGTGTGTTTCCATGTCAAAAAATACAGTTTCCACATCGGCGCAACCATTCCCCCCGGCTTGAAGGGTTACCTTCGAAACGAAAAATGTGGAACAAAACTAATGTCTAATCTAAATCTAGGTTTGCGAAATAACAACTAAAATATAAACATAGATTGGAACTCGTGCCTACTGCTGGCTAGGCAGAGGGCAGAGGCGAACAACCGGGCGCAGATACGATCCGGTTGCAGTTTTAACCCGTACAACACGAGTTATCCCGCGGGCATCGGGAAAAATTTCCTCTACTACTCCTAGAGGCCAATGTAAAGGAGGCGCATTCTCAGTCATAAGGACTACCACCGTACCTACAGTAATTGGGTTGGATGGAGTATTCCATTTTTGACGTGACTGCAGCGTGTGCAAATAATCGGTTCTCCAACGATTCCAAAACGATTGGACCATCTTATCTAAAAGAGCGTGACGAGTTAGGAGGTGCATTCTATCGTCATCAACATCTATTGCGGGCAAATATTTTAAAGGAGTCATATTTAAGAAGTGAGCTGGCGTCAGCGCTAACGGCTCTGACGGATCGCTAGATAGGGTCCGACACAGCGGACGCGTGTTCATCACCGCCTCTACTTGCGCGAGTACGGTACTCAACTCCTCGAACGAGAGAATCTGTTCGCCTATGACGCGAAACAGATGCGACTTAAGGCTTTTAATATTCGCTTCCCAATTACCACCAAAATGACTAGCTGCAGGCGTGTTAAAGTACCATTCAATGCGATTTTCGGCTAAGATGTGAGCGAATTCACTTTGGTAGTACTTAGACCGTAAGAATGTGTGCAATTCCGAAATACTACGTCGGGCCCCTACATAGTTTGTACCGTTGTCCGAATACATGCGCTTAACCGGACCCCGACGCGACAAAAAACGTTTAAAAGCGGACATAAAATTTGGCGTACTTAAATCACCGGTCAACTCTATATGAACCGCGCGAGTTGTCATACAAATGAACAAACAAACATAAGCTTTCGTGGAGCGAATGCCACGACCACGAGCAATGGTGACCTTGAAAGGCCCAGCAAAGTCTGTGCCGGTGTGTACGAAAGGTTTTGCGGATTGAACAACACGACAAGAGCGATGATCGGCCATTTCAGGCGCGATAAAACGCGGGCGGAGTTTAAAACAAGGTACACATCTGTGTACTCTAGCGCGAATCAAATTACGAGCGGAAATTATCCAGTATTTCTGTCTCAAAATAGACATTAACAAATCGGGACCAGCGTGACAATTCACCTTGTGATGATAATCTACTAACAAATCTAATACGTGGTCCTTACGCGGGAGAATTACTGGGTGCCTTTGTTCAAATCCTAAACCTGAATTTCTCAAACGACCACCTACTCGAATGAGTCCATCTTCCAAAAATGGTTTCAAGTGTCGGAAAGAACGACTACAAGGTTTGTTAAATTCTAAATTTTTAAATTCAGAAGCAAAATAACACTTCTGCAATTCGCGAAGTATGATCAATTCAGCCTTATCTAAATCAGCGGCGGTTATATGACCGCGTGTAGATAAAATTCTCAAAAATCGGCCTACATAAACAACACAACGCAACAGTCTCGACCAAGACGAGACGCGATTAGCCAACAACAAAACCAGGGACTCTTCACGCGGGACCGACACCACAAGCGAGTGCTTCTTTTCCTCGGGTGGTTCGGAAACCGTAGTGGGATTGAATTGACTAACTGGCCACTTATCTAACGCGGCATGAATCCAGGACGGTCCACTAAACCATAACGGGTGATCTAATATTTGCGAAGGAAGCAGTCCACGAGAGAGACAATCGGCTGGGTTGTCGGTGCCAGCAACGTGAAAGAGATTTTTTGGCGCTAATTCCGATTGAATTTTTGCCACTCTATTAGCGACGAAGGTGTCCCAACGATGGGGCGAAGAGTGGGCCCAACACAAAGCGACTGTTGAGTCCGAAAAAGCTAAAATTCTATTAATATTAATGCGACTACTACAAGCATTGGCGATAGAGGTGATCAATCTAACCAACAATAGTAAAGCGCATAGCTCGAGGCGTGCCAGAGAGACGACCTTACGGGGAGAGACCTTCGATTTCGCGCTTATAAGGCTAATTGAAACCTTACCTACATTCGAGACATGAAAATAGACTACTCCTCCATACGCCCTCTCACTAGCGTCCGCGAAGCCTACTACCGTAACAACACTAGGTTGCGATATACCTACATGACGCGGAATTTGTACTTGGTCAAGCACAGAGAGTTCTTTTCTAAAGCGAGCCCACAACTTAGCAATGTTGTCGGGCGCGGTGTCGTCCCAATCACAATTCGAAAGCCAAAGCTCTTTTATAAGTAGTTTGGCGTACAGAACGACAGGAGCTACGAATCCCATTACGTCCCATATCCGTGCCACACACGACAGGATAATGCGTTTAGTACAAGTTTGCGGGGTCGAACTACTTTTCAAACTAAACGTATCAGATGCGGGCGACCAGCTTAAACCAAGCACCTTGTGCGTATCACTTTCATCGAACTCCTTAACCGAAGACAATCGGTGCGACGGTGGAATCGACTCTAACGCTGTTTGCGAGTTGCTCGTCCATTTCACGAGATCAAATTGACCCGCCTTCATGAGACTTATAACCTGAGCGGCCGTCTCGACAGCCTCGGCCTCGCTATCTACACTATACACGAAGTCGTCCATGTATAAGCCAGTCTCAATGGTGGCTCTCGCTTTAGGAAATGCATCGCCCTCGTCAGCGGCCAACTGCTTGACGGTGCGAAGTGCGTGAAAAGGGCTAGATTTAAGCCCGAAGCAAACACGATTAAACTCGTAAACCATTAAAGGTTCTTGCGGTGAAAATCTATACAAAAATCGTTGAAACCTACGATCGGGTTCGCGCACTTCAAGGCACAAAAACATTTGTCGAATATCTGCAGAGAGTGCCACAGCGAATAAACGAAAATTTACAATTATGTCAAATAAATTACCTTGAAGATTTTGACCACAATACAAAATGTCATTAAGCGACACGGAAGTGCTAGTCTTAGCACTGCCATCTAAAACTACGCGGAGTTTAGTAGTAAGCTTATCTTCTCTAATAACTCCGTGGTGCGGGATAACGTACGAAGGCTGGGTCTCGTCAGTGTCCGCAGGCGCAGGTGAGATGTAACCTTTATCTAAATATTCGTTAACAACCTCATCATAGGCTTGCTTTAACTTTGGAGACGCCTGCATCTTTCGTTCTAAACAAAGAAAGCGTCTTTCAGCGGATGCACGGGAGTCCCCGAGCGAAAAAATATCTCCCTTGAAAGGGAGCGCGACCACATAACGACCCTGCTCATCACGAGTAGTCGTGCGACAATAAATCTCCTCAGCCATCTTGTCATCGGGGCTTAGGATTGGTGGGACATTGACCTCTTCAATCTCCCAAAACTTGCGGATGGTAGACTCCAGTGGCGGCTCGACGGTGCAACAGAACGAGGCAGTCGAGTGACTAAAACTATCTATAGAAGCGGGTGCGGAACCAATTATAACAAAACCCAGAACTGTTTCCAGGGCGTGCGGAGCGGGGTACGTCGGTCCCCCTTTGACCTTACGTGATAACTGGAGGTGCGGGAGAATCGAAGCGCCGATCAATACATCGACGATTCCAGGAACAGCGTAAGTCTCATCAGCTAAAGGCAAGTCTTTAAATTTCGTTAATAAAGACGTGTCAACTGGGACGGTAGGCAACTGTTCAGTTATTTTATCTGTAACGAGCGAATCCATGTCAAACCAAATTTTATTATTAAAACGAGATCCAAACCTCGTTTTAACTGTGCCATGAACAGCTGACCGTAAACCTCCAAAACCCGTCACCACTGAGTAGGTTGAACGCCTATCAACATTGAAACCAAGACGTTGACAACAATCTTGAGTAATAAAATTACTTTGCGAAGCGCCATCTAATAGCGCTCGAACAATGTGCGGTTTACCTAATGCATCAACAATAACCACGCGAGCGGTCGCAAGACAAACCGTAGTGAGGGCAGCACTAGCGGAGAACGAACACAAGGTGACGTCATTCGTAGCGGTCCCCGGGCAGGCCGGAGCGCGTGCGAGCTCGGGCTGCGGCTGCGGCGCAGGCTGCCGCGCGTCACCGCTCGACGAACCAACTGTGCTCACCTTGGATGCGGCATTACTATTTTCAAAATGAAGCAAAGTGTGGTGTCTCGCTTGACATTTGCGACAACCATTTCCACTATTACATAAACCCACGCGGTGTTTAGTACCGAGACAATTAAAACAAAGATTATTAGCGCGAACAAATTTATAACGATCACTAGGCGACAATTTTAGGAAACCAGGACACTTGTACAGTTGCGAGTGATGAGTACTACACAAAGAGCAAACAGGTGATTGTACACGTGCTGGTGCGGTATTAACATAAGTATGGGTTGACCTCAGTGACTTCGATGACGCATCTATTTTGCGTTCAGAAGTAACAACCTTCTTCGCGCCTTCATGTTTCGATGAAGAGCGTTGCAATACCTTTATATGCTCGCGAACAAAACTTTCTAAGTCTTCGAACTTAGGAATTTTACTGCCGCGATGATCCGACTCAAACAAACGAATGGTTTCGGAATCTAATTTCTTTAAACCCATATACAAAAATACGAAGTCGCAGAGGTCATCGATCTTCAAGTTCTTTACGGCGCGAACAGCTGACGCGAAAGTATCTAGAAATTTCTCTAAGTTTTGATCGTTACATGCCGTAATAGATTTCAAATCAGACATCTGATCTAAATAGGCGTTAGCTACCGATCTTTTATCCTCATACTTAGCTTTCAAAGTATTTAAAATTAAATTATAATTCCCGGCACTAAACGTAATTCCAGCGCAAGCGGTTATAGCTTTACCAGTCAATTTTTCAACGAGATAATGCAATTTTTCGTGATCTGTCAACGAATCGTTCTTATCTATTGTATTCTCAAAACTATCTATAAATCGACACCAATTGCGAATGTTACCATCAAACTCGGGTATTTGAATTGGTGGCAACTTAGGTCGGTCGCGAGTGGGGTTGGGTCGGTCAGACGGCTTCTCCAAACTCCTCGCGACGCGCTTGATACGACAATACAAATCGTCAAACGACGACAAGGCTTGATAACTCACTGAGTAATCGGGATCCAAATTCAACTCTAAAACGTTGATGTCATGCACTAAGGTTTCGAAATCCGCGCGTAGACTATCTAAGTTTTCTATAGAACACAAGAACGAATCTCTGATGACCAAATCAGAGGTTTTGAGTGCACTATCATAAATCGATTGTACGCGAGAGTAAATCATTTCTTTTTTAGCGTATAAAAGTTTCAATTGAACCTTACCGGTCTTATCAACCTTTGGGGACATGTTTACAATTAAATATGAAATGACTTAATCCTAGCGGTACAGAGCAGCGAGGCGGCGCGAGCGTTAACTATGTAGGTAGGTAGGTGCTTACAACTGTGAATGCACGCTTGAACAAACGCGCATAGCAACAAGGTCGCACCTGCGCGATGGTCGCTGTCTAGATTCAACTATTATTTCCGAGATTAAGTATTGCGTAATATCTATTCAAATTAAAATACTTTCGTATGAATTGGGATGAGATGCGAGCGAGGTAGGCACAGCCACGTGTCTACCCACGCAGGTACTAGGCAAATACGACGTGAGCCGAGAACAACGTAATTGAAAAAAAACAAAACAAAGCCAAATGCGTTAGGTATTACACTGTGCCTATGCACTAGGGTGTCTGAGTATACCTAAGATCTAAGCCTAAATGTCTGGATGCGGGGTTTTCTACTAAAATAACCAGGCACTTAGGTGCGATGCGAAAATGGTGAACTACGATTAAGTGTTGATATGATACCTAACCTATTTATGTATTAGGTAGGTACAATGCGAGCCAGCGGCGAACGGACAACAAATTCTAAGCCTAAGTGTCTGGATGCGGGGTTTTCTACTAAAATAACCAGGCACTTAGGTGCGGTGCGCTCATTCCCATTAGAATAATAACAAAATACGAACTACGGCTAAGAATCCGGCTCGAAGGACCAAAAATGGTGGCGCGTGGGCCAACGTGTACGAGTGGACTGTATTGCGGGGAAGCAGATAACTGTTCTATTGACACTTTACACACAAAACAAGACAGGTGGCCGGGCTGCCGCGGATTCGATCCAGGCAGTGAATGCAGCCCGAGAAATTAGGAGAGGATGCACTAACCTTCACGACCCACGTGTTTTTCATCGCAGCCGGTACACGGATCTTCTCTTCCTTGCTCAGGAGCTGCCGTCAGCGTCACTAGATCCCTTGAGGAACACACGAGAGGCACCATCCGATCGGTAAAGGTCTATGAGGCGGTTAAAATACAACAAATATTATTCATTTCTGAGAGACGCGCGCGCGCGATCGCCTTTACGCTGGCTAGTTCAAAGCGAGACTGGCCGACCACATCCCACACAATGGCGGACGGAAGCTACAGCTAGCCCTACTCTATGGTTAGTGCGGAGGGGAAGACGGATCTAAAAGGAGTGTGTTTCCATGTCAAAAAATACAGTTTCCACATCGGCGCAACCACTAAGGTTGCCTGGAAGATAAAGATAAAGATAAAGATAAAGATAAAGATAAAGATAAAGATAAAGATAAAGATAAAGATAAAGATAAAGATAAAGATAGAGATAGAGATAGAGATAGAGATAGAGATAGAGATAGAGATAGAGATAGAGATAGAGATAGAGATAGAGATAGAGATAGAGATAGAGATAGAGATAGAGATAGAGATAGAGATAGAGATAGAGATAGAGATAGAGATAGAGATAGAGATAGAGATAGAGATAGAGATAGAGATAGAGATAGAGATAGAGATAGAGATAGAGATAGAGATAGAGATAGAGATAGAGATAGAGATAGAGATAGAGATAGAGATAGAGATAGAGATAGAGATAGAGATAGAGATAGCGATAGCGATAGAGATAGAGATAGAGATAGAGATAGAGATAGAGATAGAGATAGAGATAGAGATAGAGATAGAGATAGAGATAGAGATAGAGATAGAGATAGAGATAGAGATAGAGATAGAGATAGAGATAGAGATAGAGATAGAGATAGAGATAGAGATAGAGATAGAGATAGAGATAGAGATAGAGATAGAGATAGAGATAGAGATAGAGATAGAGATAGAGATAGAGATAAGGCCCTATTATGCATTTAACTGTAGGTAACTGTAACTAAACACCTCAACAAAGTCTAGGGAACAAGATGACCCCAATTATTTTTTTTCGTGTAAATCTTGTTTTGCAAATAACTGGCAGCAAATAAATAAAAATAGAATAAAGTAGATTACAGAGTTGTTCGAAATTTAAAAAAAAATTAACTAGATGTGTAATGTATTATTTTATACATATTTGACATGGAATATAAAATAGAAACAATATCTCAATTCTAAGTAATCTATACAGAAATAATTTATAAATATTAAATACAATAAAAATAAAATAACTATTATACAACTTATAGCTAAGAACAATTAAAATGCGTCGTAGAATTCCTCCGCATCGCATGCCTCTTGTGGCAGCGTTCCCAGAAGACTGGCAGCATTGCCACGTTGTATGGCAATGCTTATTCTCTGACCTAAAAAGAGGCCAGCCTTCTGGTCACGAGAAGCGTCGACCATACGCTTCGCAATCTCACGGAAGAGGTTGCGAGCGCTCGGACCCCATGACCCCAAAGTCTCGACTCCAAACGGCACAAATTCATAATCTCCGATGAGATTGGAGTATTTGCGCCGCTTGAGAGCCTCTGCAGAAGCAGCAGCAGCTCCAGCACAGCCAGCCGTGCTAGTTATATGGGTAGGAGCCATGGTATCAACGCATGTGGCGTCCCACACCAGAGTCCTACCCATCTTCCATGGCATTAACGACATGCCATCCGGTCTCTTGCCATCGTCACGCGCCAAACCGTTTGGTTCTAGTACAGCTGGTACACCGGCGGTGACAAGAGCACGGCGGATTATGTCATTGAGGCTGGCGTGCCGTGGAATTCGCCCTGCGCTCCTGCAGCACGACAGACCATGGTGTCCGAGTCTGTCAACGGCTTCTCCACAGCAGCATTGATGCGGGGAAACACACGGCGCACCTAAACGGAGAGAATAAATTTAAATAAGTAATGATTTTCGAATATGGAGGGAAAACTTTAAAAAGTGTTTGATAGTGCAGTTTCTCTGAGGCAAAATAAAAATTTTTTTTTTGATTGTAAATAACGTTTATTATCAATAATACGTCTTTTACGTATGGTTTGTGCATTTTTGTGACTGTAGTCGCGAAGAGATGTTAAGGGCTGTTGGTATGCTGCAAGCTGGACGAACTCAACGCTACGTAGCGGATGCTGTCAACACCCAACCAAGCGTAATTTGCAGATTATGGGCACGCTACAGGTCTACAGGGGATGTTGCCGAACGTCACAGGGGACGAAATAGGGTTACTACCCCGCGACAAGATCATTTCTTGCAAAATTCCGCAAGGCGGCAACCCACGATTACTGCTCGTCAGTTGGTCGCAGGCCTCCAGTCTCAGCATCAAGTGGTTATTAGCGATCAAACTGTCAGAACAAGACTACACGAAGCCAATCTTTATGCTCACAGACCGCTTAGGGTTCCAGCTCTTCGACGTGGAAATCGAGGTCACATTTACAGTGGACCGACCATCAATGGGCACGGGTTCTGTTTTCCGACGAATCTTGCTTCGGTTTTCATCCTGATTCGAGAAGAGTGCGTATATGGCGAGTTCCTGGACGTCGGAGTCGTCTCCAGAATCCGCAAGAAGTTCATCCTTACCAAGGTGGAACAATCATGGTATGGGCTGGAATTCGCCTTGGTGGAAGGACCGACCTCGTTTGGATACGGGGCAATTTGAATGCAAACCAATACATTCAGGAGGTTATACACCCCATGGTAATCCCTCATCGACAACAGTTCGGTCAAGATTTTATGTTCATGCAAGATAATGCACGGTCACACACCGCGAGGGTAGTGGTCAATGCGTTAGGCGAGCACAATATGACGACGTTGGAATGGCCTGCTCAGTCTGCCGACCTCAATCCCATAGAGCATGCCTGGGATTTGCTTGGGAGAAGAGCTTTCAGTGATTCTTTGGAAAATCTGAACACTAAAGAACAACTTTTTTTACACCTTCGCAGTGTATGGAGCCATATTCCACGGACGATGATTGACAATCTCATACTAAGTATGCCACGCCGTTGTCGAGCTGTTGCTAATGCTTTAGGAGGTCCTACAGATTATTAAAAACGTTTAAAGTATGGTTATTTACTGTATTTCTTACTACCTCGTTATTTTTGTGCCTAATCATAGAAGGTTGTAATACTCAATATTGGCACTATTCAATTCTTTCTAAAAAAAAAAAATGGTATGAAAATGTTTTTATTAAAATTAAAATTAAAAACGGTATAAAAATACCCTTCTATTGATATAAAACACTCACTATTACAAGAAAGGGTTTTTAAATAAAAACTAGAAATGTCCTTGTTCCCTAGACTTTGTTGATGTGTGTATGTAGATAATCATTTATCTATCTATTTATATAATAATAAATATAGCTAGATAATTATTATAACCGCGCCTAGTGGTATGGGTAATGGGCTGCTGAGACAAAGTTTCAGGTTCGATCCCAGGTTTTACCATGGTACACACCAATGACTTTTTGATGCTTTTCGAAGTTATGTGTGTATTTATCGCAGGTTTATAAGTGCCCGGTTAATGGCAATAGGCTCGACACCTATTACACTGGGACCTAAACTTATGTTTGGCGAAATGTGGGTGCTAGCACCTCAGCCTACCCCTTCGGGGATATAGGCGTGAGTTTATGTTATGTTTATGTTATG
This sequence comes from Eilema griseolum, assembly GCA_963662185.1. Lineage (NCBI taxonomy): Eukaryota > Metazoa > Arthropoda > Insecta > Lepidoptera > Erebidae > Eilema > Eilema griseolum. Next base: position 13,013,763 of record OY759252.1, read on the forward strand.
TTGTCTATCTATTTAGTTTGAAAAATTTTAAATACCATAATAATTTATGAAATTAAATAATTTATAAATATTATGCTAATGTAATTATTGTTTTTGTTGTCTTGGTCTACTTGCGCTCCTTAAGTAGACGGCCTCTGTCTCACAATTCAGTTTTATACCGAACCTGCCGTGCGTGAGCCTGACTCGCATTTGACCGGTTTATGTATGAGTACTTAGTTTAATGAAAAATAATACTTAGTGTATTTCTGATCTTTATAGGTGTGATAACTGATGGTAAACCAATCTTACGTGGAGGGGGTCCGGAACCAGAAGAGGAGGTTGAGGAGGAAGACGCAGCAGCAAGTATGAACAATTATTATTATTTTTACTGTTATAATGGTTATCTTGGTGCACGTAAGTCGTCAAAATTCGTTATAGGTACTTACAATCAGCAGCAGATCGATCTCGAATAGCAAATTACTCAAAAAGTTTTAAATAAATTTTGGTTTTACGTGCGAAAGATGCCCATGGACACCTCTTCCCGCCGGAGCCGGTGGGAGAGGTTATGTCGGACTCGAACCGACTAAAACGTACGGCGCTTGTGGGTTGAGAAGGAGGTGCCGTCGCCCACGCATCCGCGCAGCGAACGCGAAATGCAAGCACGGTGGTGAGCGTGAGAACTCACACTCCCAAAGCCGCCAACAGCTCCCGTCGCGGAGTCTCCCACGCCGGACACTCGGTGAGCATGTGCAGCCCCGAGTTCTCACTCGCGTCCTAACTCGGACGTTGACTCTTTCTACATCCGAGGCAGATACTGCCGGCCGCCCCCGTGCTCCGTGATAATCCTCGTCATCCGGTATGAGATGCTGCAGTGTGGCCTCTCAATCCTCTCCCCCATGATGGATCTTACCGCCGCTACTACGGTGTGCCCTAATCTCAATAGACCTCTATTGTTCCTACTACGAATCCTAATAAGCATCTTAAGCTTATTTTTGTTCTACAGGTGTGATAGAAGATGGTGAACTAGTACTAGGTGGGCTTGGACACGAGACCGTCAAAGGAGAAAGCTCTGGCATAGGTATTTTTTTTAAAGAATGTCATGTCATGTACCGAGTGCGATCGCTGTACCGCAGCCGTGAGCCCTGTACCGCTGCCGTGAGCGCTGGGGTATCTCGCTCGCTCTCATCTCATAATCTTTCTTTCTCTTTTTTTACCTCGTCTATCGCCACTCCGCGTGTACCATGAGAGCGGTACAGGGCTCGCGGTCAGCCTATAGTCTAGCTTGTGATAACATCGTTAAAAATACAGTGATTATCACTATATCACTATATAACCGCTAGACTGTGCTAGTTCTAACTGAAAGTGGAAGAGTAAATTTTGAAAAATACTCCTGTACTAATAGCGTGGTTCCGGTAGAGTAGAATTTGGGCAACCCCATCTATTCCCGTGTGGTGTCGTACAAGGCGACTAAGGGATAGGACTGTTTAACATGAGGCAGATACGGTTCAGGCTCAGTCTCAGATGCATGGCTCACCCCCTATTACGTGGGACCGAATTCAATGATTGGTGAAATATGTGACGAATTTTCAGGCAAAATTTCATCCACTTAAACTAACTTTTTCGTGGTAAAGGTAGTTCCTTTCCCAAGCTTTAGTTCAATATTTATCTAATTTTCATCAAGATCGGTTCAGTAATTTAGTCGTTACCGACGATCATAGTTACTTTCACATTTATAATGTTAGTAAGGATTTGTACAGCTTAGTTTTTTTTTAGATGAAACGGAGGTAAATCAAGTGAATATACATTCAACAAAAGGCTATCACGAAGGACTAGCGGAGGATCTGACTCTGATGATCGAGTGGCTGGTGAAAAACTATGGTTACACGATTCCTCTGCCAACTAGACGAAGTGGTACGTATATTATCATACTAGACCACTCGCTCCGGTTTTTTTTATACCACTTAGTTGGCAGACAAGCGCACGGCCCACCTGATGAAAAATGGTTTCCGTGGCCTATAGACGTGTGTAACACCAGAGAAGCCACAGTCGCGCTGCCAACCCTGTAAGTACAGAGTTTCTGTGCCGTCAGTGTAGAGGACAAAGCAGGACAAGCCTTTCTTCCGTAGCATATTTCAAAACCCCCAAATTACTCCTTTAAACTATATGGTAAGCTTGCAATTTGAGCCGATTGAGTCCGATCTTGACGCGGACGAAGTTGCGGGCAACAGCTTAAAAAAAAAAAAATTCTACAACATTCTATACAACGCTATCTATATAGACCCAAACTACTTGTTGAATTTAGAATGCGGATAAATGTGCTCAGATTGTTTACATTACACATACGTACCAACATATTGTAGACTATTTATACTGTTTTTTTTTACGTACGCGAAATCCCCACGGATACCTCCCCACCGGAGACGGTGGAGGAGGTTATGTCGGACTCGAACCGACTGAAACGCACGCCGCCTGTGGCTCGCTTTGGTTGCCGAAGGTGAGGTTGACAGGCATATCCCTCGCACCCCGACGGACCCAGGGCCTTCTCTCACGATCTGGCCCTCTCCTCGGGGACTATTTATACTGTTGATTGATGAGATTTGGTGGAATTTGTTGTTACACATATTGATAACTCATTTGTATTACTTTAGTATAGCATAACATAAACTCTCTCACGCCTATATCCCCGAAGGGGTAGGCAGAGGTGCTAGCGCCCACATTTCGCCAGTTTATGTTTAGGTCCCAATATAATAGGTGGCGAAGCCTATTGCCATTAACCGGGCATTTATAAACCTACGATAAATATACACAAAACTTCGAAAAGCATCGAAAAGTCATTGGTGTGTGCTATAGTAAAACCTGAGATCGAACTCGAAAACTCGTCTCAGCAGTCCATTACCCATACCACTAGGCTACCGCGGTTTTATATATTTACACATATATATATATATATGTAAATATATAAATATAAATATAAATATAATATATATATATATATACATTAATACTATATTATATAATACTAAATATATATATGCAATGCTTATAAAGGAATGTTCTTAAATGTCATTGTAAACATTTGAGGATGCCGTAAGGCGAAACCGGTCTGGTCTGATAAATAAGTATTAAAAATAATGTGGAAAAGTACAAGTGAGTTATCAATATGTGCTACAAATTATACGTTATTATAGATACCTGTAGTAAATCTATCTAAGTATCTGTTTTCGTTCGTGATATGTATCTACTATTATTTTAAAACTATGTTTATAGATGACTCCAGTAGCGCTTCTTAAGAGTTCAGATATCACTCACGATTAATATTTTAACAGTTGCTTCTCAATATATTTATGATAATATCTTATATGTACGAAAAAATCTAAATGCTTTCGAAAAACTATCTGATGTACACAATTTTAATACGAGAAACAAGAATAAACTAGTTGTACCAAAACTTAGGCTTCACAAGGTTGGTGATTCATTTGTAGGCAGCTGTATAAAAATATTTAATAAAATTCCTCAGGATTTGATTAATATGCCAATAAATAAATTTAAAATGGAAGTACAAAATAATTAAAACATAAAAACACGACACAAACTCGCGATCATGTCGCGTCAAACAACCCACTCCGCATCGTTCCCGGCGCAAAGGTGCCCATGATGCTGGCCGCGTTGCCCCGCTGAATCACAATAGCCAACCTTTGCCCCAAGAACGAGCCGGATCGGAAGTCACCGCCATGGTCGTGGATGCGATGGCCAATTGCCGCGATCAACATCTTCGTGTCCGACCCCCAACTGCCCATAGTCTCCACCGCAATGGGCACAAAATAATATTGTGGCTCTATTGCGGCGTATTTCGCCCTTTTTTTGCTCGCGGCGTCCTCAGCCACCGCCGCCGGGGCACCGATGGTGCGACCAAGATGCGTGGCCGCGACTGTGCTGACGCATGTGGCGTCCCACACCAAGCACCTGCCGTTTTTCCACGGCACCAAAGTGAGACCATCAGGTCGCTTACCGTCCAATCTGCAGAGACCAGGAGCCTCACGCACGCATGGTACATTCGTCGATATGAGATCCCTACGGACTATGTCGTTGAGGACATGGTGACGTGGGAACCTGCCTGTGCAGCGACGACAGCTCAGTGCATGATGGCCGTCCTCCTCCACCGTGGAGTCGCAGATGCATCTGTGTGATTCACACACCTTGCAGCCCAGGCGGAGCGCCATTGCCACCCGCAGAGAGAAATAAATAAATAAATAAATCATTTATTTCGAACAAAGAAGTCCATATTTAGTTAGTACCATTATTCTTACAAATTATGTTAGTAGAATTGGATTCTTTGTTTGCAGTCCGTTATATTATCAAATCTCAATATATTATCAAATGTCAGAGTATATAGTAATGTCAAAATTGCAATTTAATTAAAATAATAATTAATTATACTATTAGAATTGTTTGATGCATGAAAACATTATTAAAATAAAAAAATAGATCTAATTCAATATAACAGCGCAACAACGACCAATGTGATATAATTATTTATTTTATTTTCACTACATTAAGCAAACAGCAATGGTTAATGTAGTGACAGTCAAACCTCTCAGCCATCATCCTCAGGATAGTGTTGGAGCTGGCACGGACCCTGCGCACCAGGGATGCGCACCGTTTCCGCATCGTTGCATAGAAGCAATCAATCCGTGATTCAGCAAACATCCCCGACGCACTGCAGTACCGAGGCAGCCCCAACAATACCCTGAAGGCATTGTTGTATTGAATTCGTAGGGCGCTGTACTGCTTCTGAGTATAGTCAGCCCACAGGGCGCAAGAGTAGAAATTGGTGCAATACGCTCTGAAAAGAGTTATTTTTACTTGCCTCGAGCACCGCGCGAACCTGCGAGCTATCATATTTGCTCTAACAGACAACGCCCTACGTTCCCGCTCTATATCCGTATCGTCTTTCAGGTCAGAGGTTACCAGATGCCCAAGGTATTTGAAAGTGTCAACCCTTTTCAGCGAGATATTATTCAATTTTATGCTAGGAATATTATCTGGACACTTACCCCTGGCCCGAAAAACCATACACTCACTTTTCTTAGTGTTATAGACCAGACCATGACTGAGAGCATATTCCTCACAAATGCCGAGCAGCTTAGTCAGACCACAGACCGAGGTGCTCAGCAGCACCATGTCGTCTGCATAGCTAATGTTGTCAACACAAACTCCATGGAAGTGAAAAAACTTTAATGAGTAAAGGTTACTATAAAGTAGATGAGTATCTTAATGATGTTAATATGTGGTCAACATAAGTCTCTTGCTTGCTCGCACAAACTAAATTATATACTTAAGCAAACTAAAAAAAGAAAAATAATCTAGTTCTAATATAGTTCGCTGAGTTTCTTGCTGGTATCTTCTCAGTAGAACTAACCTACTGGACCAGCGAAAGAATCATTTTCCAATGGTTTATTTGTACATTATTTGGTATTTTTATATTATTTCTTAACATACCTAATTGTAAAATTTTGAAGTTCATGTGTGCTCTTTGGTGCCTAGACTGAATAAATGAAATTGATTCTTTGATTCTTTGATTCTCATGGCAAAAAGCGTACTTTTTAGTTATTTTACTTTATGTAATGCTAATGTAGTTAGACAGGAAAGGCGACTCCAACAGAGTTGAGGAAAAGGCTCAGAGAAAGATATTGATATAATAGGTATTAAATTGAAAACCGCGGTAGATTAGTGGTATGGGCAGTAACTATTTAGTAATCTGTGGTATGGTTTATGGACTGCTGAGACGAGGTCTCGAGTTCGAGCCCAGGTTTACCATGGCACAGACCAATGACTTTTCGATGCTTTTCGAAGTTATGTGTGTATTTATCGCAGGTTTATAAGGAGGTGTTGGACGGGGTGATATCTGTGTGGATTTTCGCTCTAAAAATAATGTATACCTATGAATGTACACAAGACAAAAAAGATAGCCTATCTATCTAATAAAATCTATTTATGATCTGGGTCAAGTGGAAGCACCCGTATGTTTTACATATGTGTGTTCACACAACAATAACACATTGCTTTGAAGTCACATGTGTGCGTCATCGTTAAAGGCGTATTAGTGTAATACGTTTATGTGTGCCAGTGTGCATGATCGTGAATATTCGTGAATCGTGAACGTTTGAATATGTGTGAGTGATTTGCTTGCCATCGAATGAGAAAGTAAATTTCACCATTTTAGCACAGGCTCACGTAGTTGAGTGGTATTACAGGCGTAAAGACATTTCGAAGGTAGCGAGTTCGAACCGCTACTATATTGATGTAGTCGTTTACGTTAATAAATAGTTTTGTTTTTGTTCTTTATTTTGTTTGTGATATTAAAGAACGTTTAAGTTGTTAATTAACCGTGTGGAAAGCACAATGCATCCAATTGTTGACAGTTAAAAATAAAATTATCATGTTATTTTAATCATGAGAATGAGGGTAGCATAAATTCCAATACGAGAAACATTAATCCAATGTGTGTGCAACAATACTCGCTCAGTAATAATAAAAATACTACTGATTTAAGTTGCTATAAAAAATAACTAAAATATCAAGATACTTTTGTGATGTTACCTCAACATTCCCTTAATAGGTAAGTAATTAACATGAAGATATACAAATATTTAAAAGTTCAAAAAGTAAAATTTAACTGGGATTCGAACTCAAAACTTTACAGGATTTTAACACTTAAAAAGCGAATATGTAAACCCTCGGGTCACGGAGACTTACAAGAATTTAACAAAAACTACGTTCATATACCAGTAATAAGAATTTTATGAGTTATTGTTATTACTAAAGAAAGTGTAACTGATGATAAATAAATACGAATGGTTTTGAATCAATTGTAATTTGCAAGTGTATAAGTGTGTGTGAGTGAGGAAACGAGTTTTGTTACACACACATTTATGTAGAACATACTGGTGACTTTTTCTGCTTGCCAAAATCAATATAACGATCTGTATAATACTTATATCACTAGACAGGCTATCGTTTTTGTCTTGTGTACCTAGTACAGATTTTTGATGATATTTCAGTTATTACATAATCAATTAATCAAGAAAACCCATAATTCTTTAGATATGGATTTAAATTTGCCAAACGTGTTATCGCATATTTTTTTAGGTAAGCAGAATAGACATCGTTCAAAAAATCACAAAAGACACACACACGACAAAAAGTATAATAAAAAAAAGAATAGATATTCAGAACATAGTAGCGGTGAGACTGTAAAAAGCGACAGTGCAAATGTAGAAAGGTCTTATCCAGAACAAACGAATACTGATGACAACTCTGGAAATCTGATTACTGTTGATATAAGCCAAGAAGATTTAAATAATGAAAAACTAAATATCGCTGATTGGGGCATTAATACTAGAACTGCGAATTTTAATAATCGGGGTTCTATTGATGGTAATAGAAATGAAAATAACGATTTTGTGAATAGAAATGACGCAAATGTCGATGTTGAACACGAAACTAAACGAACACTCTCTATAAACTTACTGACAATTGTAGATTCGTTTCGTAATAACCTAATGAAAGTAAAAGTGAATAAAGTACAAGTGAAACCTACACCTTCTGTTTTACGTACGTTAACAAACAATAATGACAGTAATGTTAAGCGGAACTTTTCTTTAGCATTTTCTGTTCAAGTATAATAAAACTTTATGCTGGTCATTTGGTGTGTTAATCTTGTTAACTACCTAGGTCATTAGAATATATTTAAATCGGTGGATTGTAATAATTTTCAAAGCGTTTTTGTCTGAAGGTTTTTCAGACAAATTATCTCTTAAATAAAAATAAAGTAGACAGTAGTATCTCTGCTCTGTTCTGCTGCTATCCTTTGCCTACCCGTATGCAAGTATAATCATAAAATTACATAATGAATGGTTAATTACATGGTCGTTATAATATAGGATCCAACATGGTTTTGAATATCTTTTGCTGTTAATTTTTTATTTATTGCTAAAACACTCAAGCACGTAAATATTAAAAAAATCTGCATCAATAATTTAAAAAAATATATTTACGACTTAAACAATTTTGAAATTTCAATTCAAACTCAATGAAAATATTGCAATATTTTTTAAATTATGGGGTTTATTTTTCATAGGAATAAAAAGCAAATTGTGAATTCGAATTTGCAGGCTAAAATTTGATGTAAACTTAAGCCTCGATGAATACAAAATGTTTAAAAAGTAATATATTTTTGCCAACTTCAGTATATAGAGCTATGCGCAGATACATAATTATGTTACGGACCCAGGGCCTTCTCTCACGATCTGGCCCTCTCCTCGGGGACTATTTATACTGTTGATTGATGAGATTTGGTGGAATTTGTTGTTACACATATTGATAACTCATTTGTATTACTTTAGTATAGCATAACATAAACTCTCTCACGCCTATATCCCCGAAGGGGTAGGCAGAGGTGCTAGCGCCCACATTTCGCCAGTTTATGTTTAGGTCCCAATATAATAGGTGGCGAAGCCTATTGCCATTAACCGGGCATTTATAAACCTACGATAAATATACACAAAACTTCGAAAAGCATCGAAAAGTCATTGGTGTGTGCTATAGTAAAACCTGAGATCGAACTCGAAAACTCGTCTCAGCAGTCCATTACCCATACCACTAGGCTACCGCGGTTTTATATATTTACACATATATATATATATATGTAAATATATAAATATAAATATAAATATAATATATATATATATATACATTAATACTATATTATATAATACTAAATATATATATGCAATGCTTATAAAGGAATGTTCTTAAATGTCATTGTAAACATTTGAGGATGCCGTAAGGCGAAACCGGTCTGGTCTGATAAATAAGTATTAAAAATAATGTGGAAAAGTACAAGTGAGTTATCAATATGTGCTACAAATTATACGTTATTATAGATACCTGTAGTAAATCTATCTAAGTATCTGTTTTCGTTCGTGATATGTATCTACTATTATTTTAAAACTATGTTTATAGATGACTCCAGTAGCGCTTCTTAAGAGTTCAGATATCACTCACGATTAATATTTTAACAGTTGCTTCTCAATATATTTATGATAATATCTTATATGTACGAAAAAATCTAAATGCTTTCGAAAAACTATCTGATGTACACAATTTTAATACGAGAAACAAGAATAAACTAGTTGTACCAAAACTTAGGCTTCACAAGGTTGGTGATTCATTTGTAGGCAGCTGTATAAAAATATTTAATAAAATTCCTCAGGATTTGATTAATATGCCAATAAATAAATTTAAAATGGAAGTACAAAATAATTAAAACATAAAAACACGACACAAACTCGCGATCATGTCGCGTCAAACAACCCACTCCGCATCGTTCCCGGCGCAAAGGTGCCCATGATGCTGGCCGCGTTGCCCCGCTGAATCACAATAGCCAACCTTTGCCCCAAGAACGAGCCGGATCGGAAGTCACCGCCATGGTCGTGGATGCGATGGCCAATTGCCGCGATCAACATCTTCGTGTCCGACCCCCAACTGCCCATAGTCTCCACCGCAATGGGCACAAAATAATATTGTGGCTCTATTGCGGCGTATTTCGCCCTTTTTTTGCTCGCGGCGTCCTCAGCCACCGCCGCCGGGGCACCGATGGTGCGACCAAGATGCGTGGCCGCGACTGTGCTGACGCATGTGGCGTCCCACACCAAGCACCTGCCGTTTTTCCACGGCACCAAAGTGAGACCATCAGGTCGCTTACCGTCCAATCTGCAGAGACCAGGAGCCTCACGCACGCATGGTACATTCGTCGATATGAGATCCCTACGGACTATGTCGTTGAGGACATGGTGACGTGGGAACCTGCCTGTGCAGCGACGACAGCTCAGTGCATGATGGCCGTCCTCCTCCACCGTGGAGTCGCAGATGCATCTGTGTGATTCACACACCTTGCAGCCCAGGCGGAGCGCCATTGCCACCCGCAGAGAGAAATAAATAAATAAATAAATCATTTATTTCGAACAAAGAAGTCCATATTTAGTTAGTACCATTATTCTTACAAATTATGTTAGTAGAATTGGATTCTTTGTTTGCAGTCCGTTATATTATCAAATCTCAATATATTATCAAATGTCAGAGTATATAGTAATGTCAAAATTGCAATTTAATTAAAATAATAATTAATTATACTATTAGAATTGTTTGATGCATGAAAACATTATTAAAATAAAAAAATAGATCTAATTCAATATAACAGCGCAACAACGACCAATGTGATATAATTATTTATTTTATTTTCACTACATTAAGCAAACAGCAATGGTTAATGTAGTGACAGTCAAACCTCTCAGCCATCATCCTCAGGATAGTGTTGGAGCTGGCACGGACCCTGCGCACCAGGGATGCGCACCGTTTCCGCATCGTTGCATAGAAGCAATCAATCCGTGATTCAGCAAACATCCCCGACGCACTGCAGTACCGAGGCAGCCCCAACAATACCCTGAAGGCATTGTTGTATTGAATTCGTAGGGCGCTGTACTGCTTCTGAGTATAGTCAGCCCACAGGGCGCAAGAGTAGAAATTGGTGCAATACGCTCTGAAAAGAGTTATTTTTACTTGCCTCGAGCACCGCGCGAACCTGCGAGCTATCATATTTGCTCTAACAGACAACGCCCTACGTTCCCGCTCTATATCCGTATCGTCTTTCAGGTCAGAGGTTACCAGATGCCCAAGGTATTTGAAAGTGTCAACCCTTTTCAGCGAGATATTATTCAATTTTATGCTAGGAATATTATCTGGACACTTACCCCTGGCCCGAAAAACCATACACTCACTTTTCTTAGTGTTATAGACCAGACCATGACTGAGAGCATATTCCTCACAAATGCCGAGCAGCTTAGTCAGACCACAGACCGAGGTGCTCAGCAGCACCATGTCGTCTGCATAGCTAATGTTGTCAACACAAACTCCATGGAAGTGAAAAAACTTTAATGAGTAAAGGTTACTATAAAGTAGATGAGTATCTTAATGATGTTAATATGTGGTCAACATAAGTCTCTTGCTTGCTCGCACAAACTAAATTATATACTTAAGCAAACTAAAAAAAGAAAAATAATCTAGTTCTAATATAGTTCGCTGAGTTTCTTGCTGGTATCTTCTCAGTAGAACTAACCTACTGGACCAGCGAAAGAATCATTTTCCAATGGTTTATTTGTACATTATTTGGTATTTTTATATTATTTCTTAACATACCTAATTGTAAAATTTTGAAGTTCATGTGTGCTCTTTGGTGCCTAGACTGAATAAATGAAATTGATTCTTTGATTCTTTGATTCTCATGGCAAAAAGCGTACTTTTTAGTTATTTTACTTTATGTAATGCTAATGTAGTTAGACAGGAAAGGCGACTCCAACAGAGTTGAGGAAAAGGCTCAGAGAAAGATATTGATATAATAGGTATTAAATTGAAAACCGCGGTAGATTAGTGGTATGGGCAGTAACTATTTAGTAATCTGTGGTATGGTTTATGGACTGCTGAGACGAGGTCTCGAGTTCGAGCCCAGGTTTACCATGGCACAGACCAATGACTTTTCGATGCTTTTCGAAGTTATGTGTGTATTTATCGCAGGTTTATAAGGAGGTGTTGGACGGGGTGATATCTGTGTGGATTTTCGCTCTAAAAATAATGTATACCTATGAATGTACACAAGACAAAAAAGATAGCCTATCTATCTAATAAAATCTATTTATGATCTGGGTCAAGTGGAAGCACCCGTATGTTTTACATATGTGTGTTCACACAACAATAACACATTGCTTTGAAGTCACATGTGTGCGTCATCGTTAAAGGCGTATTAGTGTAATACGTTTATGTGTGCCAGTGTGCATGATCGTGAATATTCGTGAATCGTGAACGTTTGAATATGTGTGAGTGATTTGCTTGCCATCGAATGAGAAAGTAAATTTCACCATTTTAGCACAGGCTCACGTAGTTGAGTGGTATTACAGGCGTAAAGACATTTCGAAGGTAGCGAGTTCGAACCGCTACTATATTGATGTAGTCGTTTACGTTAATAAATAGTTTTGTTTTTGTTCTTTATTTTGTTTGTGATATTAAAGAACGTTTAAGTTGTTAATTAACCGTGTGGAAAGCACAATGCATCCAATTGTTGACAGTTAAAAATAAAATTATCATGTTATTTTAATCATGAGAATGAGGGTAGCATAAATTCCAATACGAGAAACATTAATCCAATGTGTGTGCAACAATACTCGCTCAGTAATAATAAAAATACTACTGATTTAAGTTGCTATAAAAAATAACTAAAATATCAAGATACTTTTGTGATGTTACCTCAACATTCCCTTAATAGGTAAGTAATTAACATGAAGATATACAAATATTTAAAAGTTCAAAAAGTAAAATTTAACTGGGATTCGAACTCAAAACTTTACAGGATTTTAACACTTAAAAAGCGAATATGTAAACCCTCGGGTCACGGAGACTTACAAGAATTTAACAAAAACTACGTTCATATACCAGTAATAAGAATTTTATGAGTTATTGTTATTACTAAAGAAAGTGTAACTGATGATAAATAAATACGAATGGTTTTAAATCAATTGTAATTTGCAAGTGTATAAGTGTGTGTGAGTGAGGAAACGAGTTTTGTTACACACACATTTATGTAGAACATACTGGTGACTTTTTCTGCTTGCCAAAATCAATATAACGATCTGTATAATACTTATATCACTAGACAGGCTATCGTTTTTGTCTTGTGTACCTAGTACAGATTTTTGATGATATTTCAGTTATTACATAATCAATTAATCAAGAAAACCCATAATTCTTTAGATATGGATTTAAATTTGCCAAACGTGTTATCGCATATTTTTTTAGGTAAGCAGAATAGACATCGTTCAAAAAATCACAAAAGACACACACACGACAAAAAGTATAATAAAAAAAAGAATAGATATTCAGAACATAGTAGCGGTGAGACTGTAAAAAGCGACAGTGCAAATGTAGAAAGGTCTTATCCAGAACAAACGAATACTGATGACAACTCTGGAAATCTGATTACTGTTGATATAAGCCAAGAAGATTTAAATAATGAAAAACTAAATATCGCTGATTGGGGCATTAATACTAGAACTGCGAATTTTAATAATCGGGGTTCTATTGATGGTAATAGAAATGAAAATAACGATTTTGTGAATAGAAATGACGCAAATGTCGATGTTGAACACGAAACTAAACGAACACTCTCTATAAACTTACTGACAATTGTAGATTCGTTTCGTAATAACCTAATGAAAGTAAAAGTGAATAAAGTACAAGTGAAACCTACACCTTCTGTTTTACGTACGTTAACAAACAATAATGACAGTAATGTTAAGCGGAACTTTTCTTTAGCATTTTCTGTTCAAGTATAATAAAACTTTATGCTGGTCATTTGGTGTGTTAATCTTGTTAACTACCTAGGTCATTAGAATATATTTAAATCGGTGGATTGTAATAATTTTCAAAGCGTTTTTGTCTGAAGGTTTTTCAGACAAATTATCTCTTAAATAAAAATAAAGTAGACAGTAGTATCTCTGCTCTGTTCTGCTGCTATCCTTTGCCTGCCCGTATGCAAGTATAATCATAAAATTACATAATGAATGGTTAATTACATGGTCGTTATAATATAGGATCCAACATGGTTTTGAATATCTTTTGCTGTTAATTTTTTATTTATTGCTAAAACACTCAAGCACGTAAATATTAAAAAAATCTGCATCAATAATTTAAAAAAATATATTTACGACTTAAACAATTTTGAAATTTCAATTCAAACTCAATGAAAATATTGCAATATTTTTTAAATTATGGGGTTTATTTTTCATAGGAATAAAAAGCAAATTGTGAATTCGAATTTGCAGGCTAAAATTTGATGTAAACTTAAGCCTCGATGAATACAAAATGTTTAAAAAGTAATATATTTTTGCCAACTTCAGTATATAGAGCTATGCGCAGATACATAATTATGTTATTGCGGATTTAGTGTTATGAACACATACATATTATAACATAAAATGGTGAATCCTATCGTCTACGCTTGTCGACTATGTTCTAAATGAATAAACCATGTGTACAATAAGATGTCAGATCATATTTTAGTAGAACCAGTGACAAGGTAAGAAGATTCAAATTTTATTCCTCAAGTTCATTTACGAATATCGGGTTCTTCAAGCGCAGTGTCAAAAAGTATTATGTCGAGGCCGTCAAGGTCGAGACCGCCATTGTGGATTTCACCCTATCTTGACATCATCCAGTGAGATTCAAATGACGAGCTGAACAACAAAAATAACATTCACTTCTAAGGTTAGTAAATCAATTTGATAGAAGTTGGCGACGTCGAAAAACCGGAAAGTGGAACCCGGGATATAAGTTGAATGTTGATTGAATGGTTTTGTTGTTACAAAACTTACTTCAATTAGTTTGTCAAGACTAAAATGTACTTATCTACATATTAATGGCTTTTGATAGTGAAATACAATTGGATAAATTTTAATCTTGTCAAACTAGGTTAAATAGATTTTTTGCTCTTTTTTCGCATCTTTTTTCTTTGGTCTGTGTTCTAAACTATTTCTGTTTACAAAATAACATTGGTGTTAAATATTTTGTCATGATATTATAGGGTTATTATATTGTTGTTGGTAAAAGCGGGGTTGCTCATAACAATTTCCTTTATTCTTTCTGAGTTATAATGGTATTGTTTTGTTCAATAACTTTGCCTATTGTATAGGTAAAGGTTAATAGCTTGTTCACTATTATTTGTCTGTCTTTGCTATTCCTTATAATCATCGGGATTTAACTTATCAAAATATTCAGCCCCTCTTCAAATTCATTGAGTACATCTATGAAGTTATGTTAACAGCCTCTCTAGACCAATGGCAATACGTTTCTAGAATAGATTAGAATAGATATCAATCTATTCTAGTCTGTTCTATGCCATTGGTCTTGAGAGGCTGTTATAGTAAAATACCTGCCTCCACGCGGACGCGCTAAACAGCGGCGTCTTGTAGAATATAATGAAGAATATATTAATCTCAATTTGAACACATTTTGAAGCTTATGACAGTCGTCAAAGTATGATCACATTGTCCCATACATTCTTCCAGTTGTTAACATTTAATATGATCAATAAAATATAGGTACATAACGTGTTCAATATGGAATAAAGATATGAAATTGATCCCATTCATACATCAGTCTATTCTGCAAGACGCTTGTCTAGGGAGGCAGATATTTTACTATGTGTAGACTGACCGGAATCGCTGTACTGCGCCTTGGGTATGTGCGTGGCGAAGCGGGGATAGTATCAACCAATGGATCGTCAGATGTGGTCAGTTTGCTGTCAACGCTCGCGGCGGAACCTCGGTCTTTCTCAATTCTTGTTCTTTATTCTATTATCTTAACTATATCTCGTACCCCACCACGTCGCGGTCTAAATAATAAACGTTGATGGTAATTAAATTTTCTATCTTATCAAAATTTATTTTATTATTTTTTTATTGTCATAAACTATTTATAATTAAAAGAGGCGTGAGTATAATTAAAGTCACTAGACTTTACGGGATTTTTGGGGTCATTGTTGCTAAATATCAACAGTGGGAACTATACAACATCAGACATATTATCTGGCCTATATATTACTTAGCTTAGAATTTAACATTGAAAAAGTTCTTAGAAAACTTAACTGAAATGTGTACAATCTTTGTATTTAATTTATTTTAACGTTAAAAGTTTTAATTTTCAAAATTATCATCTGAAATAAGAGCGTGAGCCAAATATCAGAACAATCAGTCCAGGGAAGGGGGTAAAATTCACCCAACAAGCAGTCCAAAGTTAACAAAAAATATAATAAAAAAAAATCGAGTGCATCTAATAAAACCTTTACTTCTGTTGATCAACATTCAATACTATGCATACTTATTATATCAATATCTTTCTCTGAGCCTTTTCCTGAACTCTGTTGGAGTTGCCTGTCCTGTCTAACTGCATTACATAAAGTAAAATAATTAAAAAGTACGCTTTTTGCCGTGAGAATCAAAGAATCAATTTAATTTATTCAGTTTAGGCACACAAAGAGCACATATTAACGTCAAAATTTTACGATTAGGTATGTCAAGAAATAATATAAAAATAGGAAATAATGTAAAAATAAACCATTGGAAAATTATTCGTTCGCTGGTTCGGTAGGTTAGTTCTACTGAGAAGATACCAGCAAGAAACTCAGCGAACTATATTAGAACTAGATTATTTTTCTTTTTTTAAATTTTCTTTATACATATTGATAACTCACTTGTACTTTTCCACATTACTTTATTGCTCATTACACCTGACCGGTTTCGCCTTACGGCATCCTCAAAGGTTTATATTGACATTTAAGAGCATTCCTATTAGAAACATGTTTCTATATGTCAGTATATAATGACATTTATATATAATGACATATAATATATACAGGGTGTTACAGAAAGGTGTGGTCATATTTAAGGGTCGTTACACATGCCTGATAACCAGTCGATATGCACCGGCCAATGTACAAATAGTAATAAAGTGATGACATCGTTAGTCGTCTTACAAAATTGTTAAATTCGTTAAAATTTTCGATATTTAGCAAAAGCGGTAGGTCACAACACTATTGTATTTTGTTCTTTCGCGATAAGTTCAATTGAGTTCAATAACCTCTGCAAAATCTCTAATCTCAGCTGTGCGCCTGGTAGCCGGCCTACCAAGCGTAGGTATAGTTAGATACAGGTTACATCAGAGATATTTTAACTATCACTTACCGGGGCGTGTTCTCCTTACAGCGAAACGGTGATGTACCTGATCTGGTACAGTCATAAGAACGCACTAATTTATCACTTCACGATCGCGACACAAGGAGTTTAAACTATCACTTATGTAGGCCACAAAAACATAACGAGTACATGTACACATGAATGGAGTTTATGACGCCACAGTATGCGTGAAACTCCAAGGCATACCTACGTTTAAAAAATTATAGCAACGCGCAACGGCTCGTTGCTCGATGCCGTAACATGCTACCACGCACGCTTCGAAACATATCTGGGGTTACGCTACGTAAATCTCTGATATTCGGGCTTCCATATTCTCTCTGCTGTCACATGCTGTACTGTACACTTTTTCTTCACGTAACCTCAGAGAAAATAGTCGAGCGGAGTGAGATCCGGGGACCTCGCCGGGCAAGCGACTCTCACTTCACCGCCACGCCCAATCCTCTGATCAAAACGCATCTTTAAATACGCGCGAACTTCCCCCTTGAAATGAACGGGTTTCACTCCGATAACCGTTCCAGCTCGCCGGGTATCTACTCGTACTCGGGTCTACTTCAAAATGCTCGAGAATACGATCGTCTAAAGCAGTGGGCGTCGTAGAAGGTCGCCACGAAAACTTCCAGTGTGTTGAAGGCGGTTCACCATCTTCTTAAAACACTCCAAAGAGGGAAACCGCCGACGGTCACCCTCTAGTCTTCCGTCCACAAATATCTCACTGTACAGCCGACGAGCTTTTCGCAAGCTACCATCAGCTGCGCCAACACAAAGCATCATCTAATATTCGCTATTACTAAAAACCGACATTTTCACTGCACAACAGAACAACAACTAGTCTACAAATAAACATGTAAACAACCTACAGAAAAGAAGTCGGCACAAGTAGGTACATACGAATGTTGCCAACCATTAATCTATCTAATTCTAATTATCTAATTTAATACGTAGAATTTTGAAAAATCCACAGACCTTCCTTTCATTTTTAAGGTAAATATGACTGAAAAACCTGCAGTTAACTAATTAATGGTTAAATCAATCCCTTTGTTCAGAACAATATTCTATTTCTACTAAAAAGTACATTGCCTAGGTACATTTTGCTATCTGTTCGCGCTAAAAATCTGAACTGAAAAGTAAATGATAGCTTCGTGCTCAGTGGTTAAGGTCGGCCTTTCTATTGAAAATCACAAGTTTTAATCATACCGAGAGGAGATAGAGCCAGAGTAGAAAGAGGAGAAAAAGTTGAGGAATCAGGAAATAAGTAATACATAAAATTGTCACGATATTTTTCTTTGCATATGACAAGACTTACCTACTCTGCGGGTGACAAGACGCAAAACAAACGAACCGGATTTCGTCTTCTATCTTTTAAAAAGCATAAACGCGTAAAAATACATTTTAATCTACTAATAAATTTACCACTTTTTCATTTGAAATCTACGCTGCTTCTACTATTTTTAACATGCCATCTACAGATTTTATAAAATCAGTTATGGCAACATTGATGCCTACTGTTTTACGCACTTTGGCGCCAAATATTATGTCCTTGGCGGCACCGATTGTCCGTGTCAAAAGCGCCGCCACGCATCGCGGTCTCATCAAAGGACTCCGCGGCCGAACGTATTACCTATGAAATTAGGGTAGAGGTACAGGTTTACGTCCATTTAAAAATTTTATTTTAATATTTAAATCTGGATTTTTCAACTATGACTTTGTGCTTCTTTCAAGTGCAGAAACCCCCTCGCATTGAGTTTGGGTTGGACAATGAATGGACTATCGCGCTCAAATTTAATAAAAACCAGAGTTATGTACTTACTCTGAAAAAAAAATCGCAGCTACTATTCAATCTACTCGTTGTCTGTTGTTATGTAAGAGACAACTTTTTCGACGCCGTGATTTTCGTATCATTCAATAACGGGTGGGCAAACAAACATACGACCCACTGACTGAACAACATTGTTATTAAAAAAGAGTATGTAATTCAGTAGAAATACATCCGATACTAAGAATGCAGAAAATAATAAAATTGTGACCATGGTCGAATACTAGTCAGTTCACCCTATTTAGGTATAGGAAAAAAATAACAAATGATTTTATCGTATCAATTATTTTAGGGTACCGTAAAATCTTGTTTCAAAAATTTTGAAGAAACGACTCTTACATTTTATGTTATCCTGGTATTTGAACATATTTTTGTTCACTTTACCATACCTTTTTATGCTTTAAGAAAGGTTTTGTATTAAATAAAAATTGGTACGGAACCAATCATAATAAAGGGCGTGGCGATTTGGAGTGAAAGAGAAGATATTTTAATTTTATGAAATAGTTTAGGGTACCGCAATGAATGTTACTTTAACGAACACTTATGAAGGACCTCTTAGAGTTATGTTATCCGGGTACGACATGATATACCTTAGTAAGTTCTGTGTGCATTTTTGTACACTGCCATTATTTATGTTGTGCGCCATTGTGCGCATTATCATGACACCTGGTTTCCCAAACGTAACGAACAAACAAATCTCAAAAAAATCCGATAATAAATAACTACGTAACTCAAACTAAGGCAAACGTGTAACGATCACAGTGTTGCGGATGCTGCTTTTTTATACCACTTAGGTGGCAGACAAGCACATGGCCCACCTGATGAAAATTGGTTACCGTGGCCTATAAACGTATGTAACACCAGAGGGAACGCACTCGCGCTGCCGACCCTGTAATCACAGAGTTTCTGTGCCGTCAGTGTAGAAGACAAAGCAGGACATGCCTTTAGTTTTCTTACTGACAGCACGAATTCTCCAGTGAGCTCTAGCTACCCTAACACAACACGAAGTTATTATGGCCGCGGTATTCTGTTGGGCGGAGGTACTTCCCTAGTCGGACTGCTCAATTGGGCGGAAATACCGCCTTGTCCAACCTCCTGCTGGTCTCGAAGGACGAGAGCGTGCGGGGATGCGAGAGGAAAACAACCCTGTTTTCGAACCTGTTGCCATGTTAATTCCGTATGGAAAAGTACGATATCCTCATCTTACCCTGAAAAGGGGCGGCTCCTCAACCAGCCCTTTGAGGCTTTGTCTGCTCTCCACTGTGTCCTATGCTACTCAGGCACACATGAAGAGTCACCCAGCATCCCTTTACAGGGGCATTCCTGCCTCGGTCGGGATTTTGGGAGAGGAGGTGTGCTGCCGTCTTCACGCGCAGTTGCGCTGCGGAGATTCGCAACCAATCTATTTATCGTGTACCTACCCAACAACTTGGAATTTTGTTCTATTTAACTTCTCATCAGGTGGGCCGTGTGCTTGTCTGCCACCGAAGTTGAATAAAAACCGAAAATTTATTTTTTGCATAACATTTCAATAAAATTGGGTACGGAACCAATTTTAATTAGTTTAATATTAAGGGGCGTGGCTGGAAATTCGATAGTCCACGACTCCTGGTATTGAATGTAGGTTAACCTTTACCTAAGGTATCTTTGAGACAAGTCTTACATTTAGCATGGATGATTTCAGGAACATAAAAATGTTTTATTATTGCTAAAAGTAAATTTTGTTTTATTTTAATACTATTTTAACAAGTTTAAGCTGTTTCAGAATTTCTTTGCCCGATATAAAAAAAAAATTGTTTAAGTACAAAGTAAGTAATATGATATTGAGACAGGGCCTATCAAATCCGATCGTTTGGTAAACCTACTCGGGTTCAAACCGTAGAGTTCATTTGTAACAGCGCGCTGCAGCTGCTGCAGCCCTGGTTAGTTTTTTAGTGTTGTGCGTTTGTCGACAATTTCTACTAGCTTACACATGGTCGATAAAAAAGAAAATTAATTATCTACGTGATACAAAGTAAATTGGTGTTTATACTCCCGCGGAAAATTTATTTATATCACACGTAATGCGTCCCTCGAATATGACCACACCTTTCTGTAACACGTTGTATAATAATGACGTATAGAAATATATATAAATATATATATATAATAGGAATGCTCTTAAATGTCATTATAAACCTTTGAGGATGCCGTAAGGCGAAACCGGTCAGGTGTAATGAGCAATAAAGTAATGTGGAAAAGTACAAGTGAGTTATCAATATGTGTAACAACAAATTCCACCAAGTGCCATCAATCTACAGTATAAATAGTCTAAATTTTCTTTAGTTTACAATTTATTTTGTGCGAGCAAGCAAGAGACTTATGTTGACCACGCATTAACATCATTAAGATACTCATCCACTTTATAGTAACCTTTACACATTAAAGTTTTTTTCACTTCCATTTTAAATTTATTTATTGGCATATTAATCAAATCCTGAGGAATTTTATAAAATTATTTTTATACAGCTGCCTACAAATGAATCACCGACCTTGTGAAGCCTAAGTTTTAGTACAACTAGTTTATTCTTGTTTCTCGTATTAAAATTGTGTACATCAGATAGTTTTTCGAAAACATTTAGATTTTTTCATACATATAAGATATTATCATAAATATATTGAGAAGCAACTGTTAAAATATTAATCTTGAATGAGATCTGAACTCTACCTCTTCAAAAGCACTACTGGAGTCATCTATAAACATAGTTTTAAAATAATAGTAGATACATAAAACATCACGAACGAAAACAGATACTAAACTTAGAAAGATATACTTGGATTGTTTAGGTATTTAACTACAGGTATTTATAATAACGTATAATTTGTAGCACATATTGATAACTCATTTGTACTTTTCCACATTATTTTTAATACTTATTTATCAGACCAGACCGGTTTCGCCGTACGGCATCCTCAAAGGTTTACAATGACATGTATAACAGCATTCCTAGATCTTAAAAAAGCGTTTGACACCGTCTCTGTTCCGACCCTATTGACTAAATTAGAAAAATACGGGATAAGAGGAATTCCCTTGGATTTTTTCAAGGATTACCTAACAAACAGAAAGCAGAGGATCAGAATAGGGCAATTTACTAGTGATGAAGTATTAGTATCGTACGGCGTGCCTCAGGGAAGCGTTTTAGGCCCACATTATTCCTAATATATATTAACGATCTCTGTAACTTAAAAGTTAACAACGCAAAGATATTTTCATACGCCGACGATACTGCTGTCGTGTTTCATGGCAACAACTGGTTCAACGCTAAGTATAGTGCTGAGAAAGGCTTGGCCCAGATAGGTCTGTGGCTTAATGATAACCTATTGACCCTAAATACAGCCAAAACCAACTATATTTGTTTCACCATCACTGAACGTACACAACCAAGGGAAAGTCTAGATCTTCGAATTCATTCATGCGGTGAACATGTAGACTGCACCTGTCCAAAAATAAACAAAGTCGTAGAGACGAAATACCTGGGCGTCATAATAGATCAAAATTTGTCATGGTTCTCACATCTGGAACATGTAACAAAGCGGATTAGAAAATTAGGCTGGATATTGAAATCCCTGAGACACGTGGTACCAATAAATTTAAATAACACAACAAAACACTCTAGGAATATTTTAAATGAAATTTATATTGCCCTTGCACAATCCATCCTTGTATATTGTATCACAGTGTGGGGTGGCGCTATAAAATCAAGGTTTATCGAGGTCGAAAGAGCACAACGATCACTGATTAAAATTATGTACTTCAAACCAATTAGATTCCCTACCCAAAACCTCTATTTAATTAGTAGCCTGCTCTCTGTCAGAAAACTTTATATTGCGCACACTATTTAAAAAAAACACAAAACCCTACCTTACAATACAAGTGCAAATCTCAAGAGGCGAAAGGATGTTGTAGTGGATGTACCAGTAACAAAATCTAGGTTTGCTGACAGGCAGTATAATATTCTTGCTTCTAAACTATACAACAAAGTAAATACAAGTATTCGTATATATAATAAACAAACACACGAAGGAAAAAGGGTCCTTACTGAATGGCTGAAAACATTGAGCTATGACGGCACCGAGGCGCTCATAAAGTAACTCACACACACACACACACACACACACACACAACACACACACACACACACACACACACACACACACACACACACACACACACACGCACACACACACACACACACACACACACACACACACACACAAACACACAAACACACACACACACACACACACACACACACACACACAGAGAGAGAGAGACAAAAATTGGTAACTTCTTGATTAACGTGTTTACTTGTAACAATATTCTTGATATGGAAGAGCGGAGTGTCCTACTACAAGCATTTTTTGCTTAAAAGGAGGCTCCAATCACAAACCAATGTTTGTTGTATTTTGATACCGAATAAAGAATTTTGAATTTTGAATTTGAATTGACATTTAAGAACATTCTTTTATAAGCATTGCTATTCTAAATATATAAAAAAAACCGCGGTAGCCCAGTGGTATGGGTAATGGACTGCTGAGACGAGTTCTCGAGTTCGATCCCAGGTTTTACTATGGCACACACCAATGACTTTTCGATGCTTTTCGAAGTTATGTGTGTATGTATCGCAGGTTTATAAGGAGTTGTTGGACGAGGTGATATCCGTGTGGATTTTCGCTCTAAAAATAATGTATACATATGAATGTACCTAGTACGGATTTTTGATGATATTTCAGTTATTACATAATCAATTAATCAAGAAATCCCATAATTCTTTAGATATGGATTTAAATTTGCCAAACGTGATATCGCATATTTTTTAGGTAAGCAGAATAGACATCGTTCAAAAAATCACAAAAGACACACACACGACAAAAAGTCAAATAAAAAAAAGAATATATATTCAGAAAATAGTAGCGGTGAGACTGTAAAAAGCGACAGTGCAAATGTAGAAAGGTCTTATCCAGTACAAACGAATACTAATGACAACCCTGGAAATCTAATTACTGTTGATATAAGCCAAGAAGATTTAAATAATGAAAAATTAAATAACGCTGATTGGGGCATTAATACTAGAACTGCGAATTTTAATAATCGGGGTTCTATTGATGGAAATAGAAATGAAAATAACGATTTTGTGAATAGAAATGACGCATCTGTCGAAGTTGAACACGAAACTAAACGAACACTCTCTATAAACTTACTGACAATTGTAGATTCGTTTCGTAATAACCTAATGAAAGTAAAAGTGCATAAAGTACAAGTGAAACCTACACCTTCTGTTTTACGTACGTTAACAAACAATAATGACAGTAATGTTAAGCGGAACTTTTCTTTAGCATTTTCTGTTCAAGTATAATAAAACTTTATGCCGGTCATTTGGTGTGTTAATCTTGTTAACTACCTAGGTCATTAGAATATATTTAAATCGGTGGATTGTAATAACTTTCAAAGCGTTTTTGTCTGAAGGTTTTTCAGACAAATTATCTCTTAAATAAAAATAAAGTAGACAGTAGTATCTCTGCTCCGTTCTGCTGTTATCCTTTGCCTGCCCGTATGCAAGTATAATCATAAAAATACATAATGAATGGTTAATTACATGGTCGTTATAATATAGGATCCAACATGGTTTTGAATATCTTTTGCTGTTAATTTTTTATTTATTGCTAAAACTCTCAAGCACGTAAATATTAAAAAAATCTGCATCTATAATTTAAAAAAATATATTTAAGACTTAAACAATTTTAAAATTTGATTCATTATGCTCAATGAAAATATTGCAATATTTTTTAAATTGTGGGGTTTATTTTTCATAGGAATAAAAAGCAAATTGTGAATTCGAATTTGCAGGCTAAAATTTGATGTAAACTTAAGCCTCGATGAATACAATAATATGTTTAAAAAGTAATATATTTTTGCCAACTTCAGTATATAGAGCTATTTGCAGATACATAATTATGTTATTGCGGATTTAGTGTTATGAACACATACATATTATAACATAAAATGGTGAATCCTATCGTCTACGCTTGTCGACTATGTTCTAAATGAATAAACCATGTGTACAATAAGATGTCAGATCATATTTTAGTAGAACCAGTGACAAGGTAAGAAGATTCAAATTTTATTCCTCAAGTTCATTTACGAATATCGGGTTCTTCAAGCGCAGTGTCAAAAAGTATTATGTCGAGGCCGTCAAGGTCGAGACCGCCATTGTGGATTTCACTCTATCTTGTCATCATCCAGTGAGATTCAAATAACGAGCTGAACAACAAAAATAACATTCACTTCTAAGGTTAGTAAATCAATTTGATAGAAGTTGGCGACGTCGAAAAACCGGAAAGTGGAACCCGGGATATAAGTTGAATGTTGATTGAATGGTTATGTTGTTACAAAACTTACTTCAATTAGTTTGTCAAGACTAAAATGTACTTATCTACATATTACAGTGAAATACAATTGGATAAATTTTAATCTTGTCAAACAAACTAGGTTTAATAGATTTTTTGCTCTTTTTTCGCATCTTTTTTTCTTTGGTCTGTGTTCTAAACTATTTCTGTTTACAAAATAACATTGGTGTTAAATATTTTGTCATGATATTATAGGGTTATTATATTGTTGTTGGTAACTATTTTACTCTAATTAAATAACAGCAACAACACAAAAAGCGGGGTTGCTCATAACAATTTCCTTTATTCTTTCTGGTTATAATGGTATTGTTTTGTTCAATAACTTTGCCTATTGTATAGGTAAAGGTTAATAGCTTGTTAACTATTATTTGTCTGTCTTTGCTATTCCTTATAATCATCGGGATTTAACTTATCAAAATATTCAGCCCCTCTTCAAATTCATTGAGTACATCTATGAAGTTATGTTAACAGCCTCTCTAGACCAATGGCAATACGTTTCTAGAATAGATTAGAATAGATATCAATCTATTCTAGTCTGTTCTATGCCATTGGTCTTGAGAGGCTGTTATAGTAAAATACCTGCCACCACGCGGACGCGCTAAACACGCGGCGTCTTGTAGAATATAATGAAGAATATATTAATCTCAATTTGAACACATTTTGAAGCTTATGACAGTCGTCAAAGTATGATCACATTGTCCCATACATTCTTCCAGTTGTTGACATTTAATATGATCAATAAAATATAGGTACATAACGTGTTCAATATGGAATAAAGATATGAAATTGATCCCATACATACATCAGTCTATTCTGCAAGACGCTTGTCTAGGGAGGCAGATATTTTACTATGTGTAGACTGACCGGAATCGCTGTACTGCGCCTTGGGTATGTGCGTGGCGAAGCGGGGATAGTATCAACCAATGGATCGTCAGATGTGGTCAGTTTGCTGTCAACGCTCGCGGCGTAACCTCGGTCTTTCTCAATTCTTGCTCTTTATTCTATTATCTTAACTATATCTCGTACCCCACCACGCCGCGGTCTAAATAATAAACGTTGATGGTAATTAAATTTTCTATCTTATCAAAATTTATTTTATTATTTTTTTATTGTCATAAACTATTTATAATTAAAAGAGGCGTGAGTATAATTAAAGTCACTAGACTTTACGGGATTTTTGGGGTCATTGTTGCTAAATATCAACAGTGGGAACTATACAACATCAGACATATTATCTGGCCTATATATTGTAAAACTTAGCTTAGAATTTAACATTGAAAAAGTTCTTAGAAAACTTAACTTAAATGTGTACAATCTTTGTATTTAATTTATTTTAACGTTAAAAGTTTTAATTTTCAAAATTATCATCTGAAATAAGAGCGTGAGCCAAATATCAGAACAATCAGTCCAGGGAAGGGGGTAAAATTCACCCAACAAGCAGACCAAAGTTAACAAAAAATATAATAAAAAAAATCGAGTGCATCTAATAAAACCTTTACTTCTGTTGATCAACATTCAATACTATGCCCTATGAATACCTATTATATCAATATCTTTCTCTGAGCCTTTTCCTCAACTCTGTTGGAGTTGCCTGTCCTGTCTAACTGCATTACATAAAGTAAAATAATTAAAAAGTACGCTTTTTGCCGGGAGAATCAAAGAATCAATTTAATTTATTCAGTTTAGGCACACAAAGAGCACATATTATAATAATAATAATAATAATTTATTTATTTACCAGATAATTAAAATCCATTTTTTTTGTTAGTAAGTATTTAAATCTATGTTAGTATTTATATTTCACGAAAGATTGATGCATTTTATAGACGTGCCTTAATATGTGGCACTCATAGCCCCTGTCCACAAGTACACTGAGCATACTGTTGCCACTGCCGCGCATTCCATACAGCATCGACGTCATTTTTTTTCGCCACAACGCTGCGAAACCATCGGTACGTGCGTGAGCGAACATAGCCGATGCACTACAGAAGCGCGGCAGCCGCAACAGCGCTCTGAAAGCTTTATTGTATTGTATACGTAGGGTCATAAGGGAGCGCTGGGTATAGCTGACCCACATCGCACTCGAGTACAGGGATGTGCAGTACGCCTTAAAAAGCATTACTTTTACACTGTCCGTGCACCGAGCGAACCTGCGGGCCAGCATATTCGCCCTTACTGCCAATGCCCTACGTTCCCGCTCAATATCTGCATCGTCCCTGAGGTCGTGAGCAACATAGTGTCCAAGATATTTGAAGGTATCAACCTGACGAAGTGGTACTCCACACATAGTCACCTCCGGTATGATATCCGGACGCTTGGTGCCCACGGCCCCAAAGACCATGAATTCGGACTTTTTGGTGTTGTATACCAGCCCATGTTTGGCCGCATACTTCTCACATATGACAAGTAGCTTTCGTAATGCACTGATAGAGGGAGCCAGCAGCACCATATCGTCTGCATAACTTATATTATTAAAAGAAATTCCATCAATAAAACAGCCTGCACGCGTGCTGCTGAGCTCCTCTATCAGCGCATTTATATAACAATTAAAAAGTTTTGGTGAGGTTAGCCCACCTTGTCGTACCCCACATTCCATGACATATGGTGATGATATATTTACCCCCCATCTGACCACATTACTTTGATGTTGGTACCAGTAGCGAAAAACACTCAACAGTTCCCCAGGGATTCCCGTTTCTTGCAGTTTATCCCATAGGATATCGTAGGATACCATGTCGAATGCTTTAGAAAGGTCCAGGAAAGCCGCATATACTGGCGTCTTCCTATCAGCATAGTACCTGACGGTATGCTTAAGACAGGCGATTGCGCTCTCAGTCGATAAGCCAGGTCTAAACCCGAACTGGGCATCATGAGGCTTGATGTACTTGTCCAGATGTGAACTAAGCACACCGTCAAGCACCTTTGCAATTATGGTTGCCAGCGAAATAGGCCTATAGTTCGACCGGTCTGATACGTCTCCCGTCTTATTTTTGACCACTGGCACCACCAGCGTTCGTGTCATTTCTGAAGGCAGATATGAATGTCCCACACAAAGATTAAAAAACAATGCCAGTACTCTTGGCATGTGATAGCCCGCGTGCTGCAGGTGCTCAATGCTCAAACCATCGTGTCCCGGGGATTTGCCTCTTTTCATATTTCTAAGTATATTTCGTACCTCCTTGGCGGTAATGAGTGTGGATACCCGGTCACGATGTGTCTCAGCATTGAGCATGGTCTTTGCTAGCCCCAGGGATGATTTCACTACAAAATGTTCCTTAAAGGATTCGGCTATCATTTGCGGATCGGTCAAGCCACCGACACCCACAGGAAGGCTATGAGCTATATTTAATTTATTTGTGGACTTCCAAAAATTTTTGAAGTCTTTGTTCGAATAGTGTGATGCCAGACAATCCATTTTTATTTGGTCTTGGTGTTTTTGACACCACTTTAATTTTCCTTTAAACACCTTCCGAGAACTAACCATGTCTTCATAAACATGACCTGAAGATGGTCGGCCATACCAATCCCAGATAACGAACTTTGCTCTGGCCTCCCTATGTGCGCCAGCAACATACCTGCTCCACCCTGCCACCCGTTTGTGACCATGTGAGTTGCCATCACCCCACCTGGTGTGTGTGGAGACAGCCGCAGACTGTAGGCCTGATACAATCTTTGTGTACATATTATCTATTATCAATTTATGATCAGTATCATTACACAATCTGCCACCACATTTTATACATTCACTTGGAAAATCTATATTTTTCATTAAATTACTACATAGTTGAGAATACTTATTTACCTGTTCAAGTGACCGCTCGCCCCATGTAATATTATTTTGTGGCGTACTTAGCTGTGTATTAACTTTCATCTTTATAATGTTCATATTACATTTTATTAGCAATGGGAAATGGTCAGACCAGTGTACATCATATTTTACATAAGCACTAGTTATTAAAGGCCATGCTGCCTGAGTAACTACACAATGGTCTAACCAGCTCCTCCCGCCATTTGCCTCACTAATAAACGTGTAAGTATCAGACGGTAACTTATTTAAATCCGCGCACACCCATTTCTGTTCAACACAAAACATTTTTAATTCATTAAAAAATGGTCTGTTTGGGTGAGCATTGAAATCACCTAGAATAATCACTGATTCCACATTACTTTCTTCAGTAATTGCACTAACAGTACCTAGACAGTCAGAAAATTCCGTTAGGTTTATGGTATTATCAACGGGTAGGTAGACACTAATTATTAACACCGGCCGATCACTCAAAACAACTTTAATAGCTGCGATTCGTGGATTCTCGCACGGTACTACACTTACACAACTAAATGTGCTCTTTTTCCAAAGCAGTGCCACTCCACCATAAGGTCGCCCCTCCAGTATTCCTACGGATGTATCCACCGCAGATGTTCCCGTACTTCCAAATCCGGCATCAATCATGGTCAATACACCTAAGTCGTGGGGTAGAAGCCACGTTTCCTGCAGGGCAATTATGTCAACTTCCTTGCACAGTGACCTAACTCCCTCCATAGACCTCCTAAGCGACTTACAATTAAAAGATGCAAGGATGGTGTTATGCGTAACTGATTCAGCGTAATCACCCATCACAGTAGCTTGTTAGTTGCCACACCACGAACTGATTTATCCACAATTTTGTGCTTTTGGTGGATAAAGCGCCGAAATATTATACCTGCAGGCCATAATTGCTCATTCATGAATAATTTTAATTTCATTTTTGACACAAATATTTTAAAAGCATTATGTCTATCATTTTTAATATGTAATTTTATCACTGAAACATTTTCACCAGTTTTCCTAAATATGTACTCTGCTATGCCCTTTTCATTAGTATCTTTGTGTACGTTAGTAATAAATAACGGAATCATACTATCAGGTGCAGCCTTAAAATTTAAATCTATGTCATAACCCCTTCCCATTTTGCCACTCAACTGATTTTGTTTCCTCAATACCTTTTTATTGACAACTGTAGTCCATTTCTCCGATGTATTATTATATACTTCGCCGCTTGTTTCATTATTGTTACAACCATTCCTAGTGTTGTTTACCACAAGTGATGTACCTACAAGCGAGTCATCGCTGCGCTCAGCTGTGCGCGTAAGTACCTGACACTCGGGCGAAACCGGTATTTGCACCGATTCAAAAGACATCGCCCGAGGGGTTTGTTCATGTATTGAGAAGTAATTATCAGATGTAGGTGTGTTGATAATACTTTTTTGAGAATTTTGTGTGTAATCGCTTTGTACAGTTAAATAGGATGTTGTAGGTTTGGTATTATGTTGACAATCTATCTGTACATCATCATTTGTTTTGTTCAATAATATTTCTTGTGTGCCTTGTGTGCCTGCATTACAGTGTTTTACTACTGACCCTCGACTTGGAATATCAATCTGTGTGCTCAAACTACTTAAGTCGTGTTTTGTGATGTAATTTTCTTTAATATGTTTAATGTCTGCTTGCAATGTAAGTATGTTTCTTAATAGACTTGTTACATCAACATGATCAAAACTAATTGGCGGTAGTTTATGCAGATCTCTAGCCACGAATATAGGTGTTAGGTCAGGTTCAGTTTCTTTGAACAGCTGTATAATATCGTAAACATCTCGCTGAGACTTACCCTCACCCTTCCTCGTAATCTTGCGCTTTTGGGACGGCACAGATTCAAATAACAGCGCCTTAGCCGTTTCAATTTCTTCACTCGTGAACGCAGTCACACAAATACGCACTAAACTTTCTTCGTCCATCACTTCCAGCTTATTTTGTACAAAAGCTAAAGCCTCACATATAATAATGTTGCAACTATTACATTTCACAGCGGTTGACATCGTGAAAAACATTAAGTTCATACGTCATGCGCTTACGACGATGCGATGACAACTGAGCTGATGAGATAACTGATGAGATAATGAAATATTAACGTCAAAATTTTACGATTAGGTATGTCAAGAAATAATATAAAAATAGGAAATAATGTAAAAATAAACCATTGGAAAATTATTCGTTCGCTGGTTCGGTAGGTTAGTTCTACTGAGAAGATACCAGCAAGAAACTCAGCGAACTATATTAGAACTAGATTATTTTTCTTTTTTTAAATTTTCTTTAGTTTACAATTTATTTTGTGCGAGCAAGCAAGAGACTTATGTTGACCACGCATTAACATCATTAAGATACTCATCCACTTTATAGTAACCTTTACACATTAAAGTTTTTGTCACTTCCATTTTAAATTTATTTATTGGCATATTAATCAAATCCTGAGGAATTTTATAAAATTATTTTTATACAGCTGCCTACAAATGAATCACCGACCTTGTGAAGCCTAAGTTTTAGTACAACTAGTTTATTCTTGTTTCTCGTATTAAAATTGTGTACATCAGATAGTTTTTCGAAAACATTTAGATTTTTTCATACATATAAGATATTATCATAAATATATTGAGAAGCAACTGTTAAAATATTAATCTTGAATGAGATCTGAACTCTACCTCTTCAAAAGCACTACTGGAGTCATCTATAAACATAGTTTTAAAATAATAGTAGATACATAAAACATCACGAACGAAAACAGATACTTAACTTAGAAAGATATACTTGGATTGTTTAGGTATTTAACTACAGGTATTTATAATAACGTATAATTTGTAGCACATATTGATAACTCATTTGTACTTTTCCACATTATTTTTAATACTTATTTATCAGACCAGACCGGTTTCGCCGTACGGCATCCTCAAAGGTTTACAATGACATGTATAACAGCATTCCTAGATCTTAAAAAAGCGTTTGACACCGTCTCTGTTCCGACCCTATTGACTAAATTAGAAAAATACGGGATAAGAGGAATTCCCTTGGATTTTTTCAAGGATTACCTAACAAACAGAAAGCAGAGGATCTGAATAGGGCAATTTACTAGTGATGAAGTATTAGTATCGTACGGCGTGCCTCAGGGAAGCGTTTTAGGCCCCACATTATTCCTAATATATATTAACGATCTCTGTAACTTAAAAGTTAACAACGCAAAGATATTTTCATACGCCGACGATACTGCTGTCGTGTTTCATGGCAACAACTGGTTCAACGCTAAGTATAGTGCTGAGAAAGGCTTGGCCCAGATAGGTCTGTGGCTTAATGATAACCTATTGACCCTAAATACAGCCAAAACCAACTATATTTGTTTCACCATCACTGAACGTACACAACCAAGGGAAAGTCTAGATCTTCGAATTCATTCATGCGGTGAACATGTAGACTGCACCTGTCCAAAAATAAACAAAGTCGTAGAGACGAAATACCTGGGCGTCATAATAGACCAAAATTTGTCATGGTTTTCACATCTGGAACATGTAACAAAGCGGATTAGAAAATTAGGCTAGATATTGAAATCCCTGAGACACGTGGTACTAATAAATTTAAATAACACAACAAAACACTCTAGGAATATTTTAAATGAAATTTATATTGCCCTTGCACAATCCATCCTTGTATATTGTATCACAGTGTGGGGTGGCGCTATAAAATCAAGGTTTATCGAGGTCGAACGAGCACAACGATCACTGATTAAAATTATGTACTTCAAACCAATTAGATTCCCTACCCAAAACCTCTATTTAATTAGTAGCCTGCTCTCTGTCAGAAAACTTAATATTGCGCACACTATTTAAAAAAAACACAAAACCCTACCTTACAATACAAGTGCAAATCTCAAGAGGCGAAAGGATGTTGTAGTGGATGTACCAGTAACAAAATCTAGGTTTGCTGACAGGCTGTATAATATTCTTGCTTCTAAACTATACAACAAAGTAAATACAAGTATTCGTATATATAATAAACAAACACACGAAGGAAAAAGGGTCCTTACTGAATGGCTGAAAACATTGAGCTATGACGGCACCGAGGCGCTCATAAAGTAACTCACACACACACACACACACACAAACACACAAACACACAAACACACACACACACACACACACACACACACACACACACAGAGAGAGAGAGACAAAAATTGGTAACTTCTTGATTAACGTGTTTACTTGTAACAATATTCTTGATATGGAAGAGCGGAGTGTCCTACTACAAGCATTTTTTGCTTAAAAGGAGGCTCCAATCACAAACCAATGTTTGTTGTATTTTGATACCGAATAAATAATTTTGAATTTTGAATTTGAATTGAATTTGAATTGACATTTAAGAACATTCTTTTATAAGCATTGCTATTCTAAATATATAAAAAAAAACCGCGGTAGCCCAGTGGTATGGGTAATGGACTGCTGAGACGAGTTCTCGAGTTCGATCCCAGGTTTTACTATGGCACACACCAATGACTTTTCGATGCTTTTCGAAGTTATGTGTGTATGTATCGCAGGTTTATAAGGAGTTGTTGGACGAGGTGATATCCGTGTGGATTTTCGCTCTAAAAATAATGTATACATATGAATGTACCTAGTACGGATTTTTGATGATATTTCAGTTATTACATAATCAATTAATCAAGAAATCCCATAATTCTTTAGATATGGATTTAAATTTGCCAAACGTGATATCGCATATTTTTTAGGTAAGCAGAATAGACATCGTTCAAAAAATCACAAAAGACACACACACGACAAAAAGTCAAATAAAAAAAAGAATATATATTCAGAAAATAGTAGCGGTGAGACTGTAAAAAGCGACAGTGCAAATGTAGAAAGGTCTTATCCAGTACAAACGAATACTAATGACAACCCTGGAAATCTAATTACTGTTGATATAAGCCAAGAAGATTTAAATAATGAAAAATTAAATAACGCTGATTGGGGCATTAATACTAGAACTGCGAATTTTAATAATCGGGGTTCTATTGATGGAAATAGAAATGAAAATAACGATTTTGTGAATAGAAATGACGCATCTGTCGAAGTTGAACACGAAACTAAACGAACACTCTCTATAAACTTACTGACAATTGTAGATTCGTTTCGTAATAACCTAATGAAAGTAAAAGCGCATAAAGTACAAGTGAAACCTACACCTTCTGTTTTACGTACGTTAACAAACAATAATGACAGTAATGTTAAGCGGAACTTTTCTTTAGCATTTTCTGTTCAAGTATAATAAAACTTTATGCCGGTCATTTGGTGTGTTAATCTTGTTAACTACCTAGGTCATTAGAATATATTTAAATCGGTGGATTGTAATAACTTTCAAAGCGTTTTTGTCTGAAGGTTTTTCAGACAAATATTCTCTTAAATAAAAATAAAGTAGACAGTAGTATCTCTGCTACGTTCTGCTGTTATCCTTTGCCTGCCCGTATGCAAGTATAATCATAAAAATACATAATGAATGGTTAATTACATGGTCGTTATAATATAGGATCCAACATGGTTTTGAATATCTTTTGCTGTTAATTTTTTATTTATTGCTAAAACACTCAAGCACGTAAATATTAAAAAAATCTGCATCTATAATTTAAAAAAATATATTTACGACTTAAACAATTTTAAAATTTGATTCATTATGCTCAATGAAAATATTGCAATATTTTTTAAATTATGGGGTTTATTTTTCATAGGAATAAAAAGCAAATTGTGAATTCGAATTTGCAGGCTAAAATTTGATGTAAACTTAAGCCTCGATGAATACAATATGTTTAAAAAGTAATATATTTTTGCCAACTTCAGTATATAGAGCTATTTGCAGATACATAATTATGTTATTGCGGATTTAGTGTTATGAACACATACATATTATAACATAAAATGGTGAATCCTATCGTCTACGCTTGTCGACTATGTTCTAAATGAATAAACCATGTGTACAATAAGATGTCAGATCATATTTTAGTAGAACCAGTGACAAGGTAAGAAGATTCAAATTTTATTCCTCAAGTTCATTTACGAATATCGGGTTCTTCAAGCGCAGTGTCAAAAAGTATTATGTCGAGGCCGTCAAGGTCGAGACCGCCATTGTGGATTTCACCCTATCTTGTCATCATCCAGTGAGATTCAAATGACGAGCTGAACAACAAAAATAACATTCACTTCTAAGGTTAGTAAATCAATTTGATAGAAGTTGGCGACGTCGAAAAACCGGAAAGTGGAACCCGGGATATAAGTTGAATGTTGATTGAATGGTTATGTTGTTACAAAACTTACTTCAATTAGTTTGTCAAGACTAAAATGTACTTATCTACATATTACAGTGAAATACAATTGGATAAATTTTAATCTTGTCAAACAAACTAGGTTTAATAGATTTTTTGCTCTTTTTTCGCATCTTTTTTTCTTTGGTCTGTGTTCTAAACTATTTCTGTTTACAAAATAACATTGGTGTTAAATATTTTGTCATGATATTATAGGGTTATTATATTGTTGTTGGTAACTATTTTATTCTAATTAAATAACAGCAATAACACAAAAAGCGGGGTTGCTCATAACAATTTCCTTTATTCTTTCTGAGTTATAATGGTATTGTTTTGTTCAATAACTTTGCCTATTGTATAGGTAAAGGTTAATAGCTTGTTAACTATTATTCGTCTGTCTTTGCTATTCCTTATAATCATCGGGATTTAACTTATCAAAATATTCAGCCCCTCTTCAAATTCATTGAGTACATCTATGAAGTTATGTTAACAGCCTCTCTAGACCAATGGCAATACGTTTCTAGAATAGATTAGAATAGATATCAATCTATTCTAGTCTGTTCTATGCCATTGGTCTTGAGAGGCTGTTATAGTAAAATACCTGCCTCCACGCGGACGCGCTGAACACGCGGCGTCTTGTAGAATATAATGAAAAATATATTAATCTCAATTTGAACACATTTTGAAGCTTATGACAGTCGTCAAAGTATGATCACATTGTCCCATACATTCTTCCAGTTGTTAACATTTAATATGATCAATAAAATATAGGTACATAACGGGTTCAATATGGAATAAAGATATGAAATTGATCCCATACATACATCAGTCTATTCTGCAAGACGCTTGTCTAGGGAGGCAGATATTTTACTAAGTGTAGACTGACCGGAATCGCTGTACTGCGCCTTGGGTATGTGCGTGGCGAAGCGGGGATAGTATCAACCAATGGATCGTCAGATGTGGTCAGTTTGCTGTCAACGCTCGCGGCGTAACCTCGGTCTTTCTCAATTCTTGCTCTTTATTCTATTATCTTAACTATATCTCGTACCCCACCACGCCGCGGTCTAAATAATAAACGTTGATGGTAATTAAATTTTCTATCTTATCAAAATGTATTTTATTATTTTTTTATTGTCATAAACTATTTATAATTAAAAGAGGCGTGAGTATAATTAAAGTCACTAGACTTTACGGGATTTTTGGGGTCATTGTTGCTAAATATCAACAGTGGGAACTATACAACATCAGACATATTATCTGGCCTATATATTGTAAAACTTAGCTTAGAATTTAACATTGAAAAAGTTCTTAGAAAACTTAACTTAAATGTGTACAATCTTTGTATTTAATTTATTTTAACGTTAAAAGTTTTAATTTTCAAAGTTATCATCTGAAATAAGAGCGTGAGCCAAATATCAGAACAATCAGTCCAGGGAAGGGGGTAAAATTCACCCAACAAGCAGACCAAAGTTAACAAAAAATATAATAAAAAAAATCGAGTGCATCTAATAAAACCTTTACTTCTGTTGATCAACATTCAATACTATGCCCTATGAATACCTATTACATCAATATCTTTCTCTGAGCCTTTTCCTCAACTCTGTTGGAGTTGCCTGTCGTGTCTAACTGCATTACATAAAGTAAAATAATTAAAAAGTACGCTTTTTGCCGGGAGAATCAAAGAATCAATTTAATTTATTCAGTTTAGGCACACAAAGAGCACATATTAACGTCAAAATTTTACGATTAGGTATGTCAAGAAATAATATAAAAATAGGAAATAATGTAAAAATAAACCATTGGAAAATTATTCGTTCGCTGGTTCGGTAGGTTAGTTCTACTGAGAAGATACCAGCAAGAAACTCAGCGAACTATATTAGAACTAGATTATTTTTCTTTTTTTAAATTTTCTTTAGTTTACAATTTATTTTGTGCGAGCAAGCAAGAGACTTATGTTGACCACGCATTAACATCATTAAGATACTCATCCACTTTATAGTAACCTTTACACATTAAAGTTTTTGTCACTTCCATTTTAAATTTATTTATTGGCATATTAATCAAATCCTGAGGAATTTTATAAAATTATTTTTATACAGCTGCCTACAAATGAATCACCGACCTTGTGAAGCCTAAGTTTTAGTACAACTAGTTTATTCTTGTTTCTCGTATTAAAATTGTGTACATCAGATAGTTTTTCGAAAACATTTAGATTTTTTCATACATATAAGATATTATCATAAATATATTGAGAAGCAACTGTTAAAATATTAATCTTGAATGAGATCTGAACTCTACCTCTTCAAAAGCACTACTGGAGTCATCTATAAACATAGTTTTAAAATAATAGTAGATACATAAAACATCACGAACGAAAACAGATACTTAACTTAGAAAGATATACTTGGATTGTTTAGGTATTTAACTACAGGTATTTATAATAACGTATAATTTGTAGCACATATTGATAACTCATTTGTACTTTTCCACATTATTTTTAATACTTATTTATCAGACCAGACCGGTTTCGCCGTACGGCATCCTCAAAGGTTTACAATGACATTTAAGAACATTTTTTTATAAGCATTGCTTTACTAAATATATAAAAAAAACCGCGGTAGCCCAGTGGTATAGGTAATGGACTGCTGAGACGAGTTCTCGAGTTCGATCCCAGGCTTTACTATGGCACACATCAATGACTTTTCGATGCTTTTCGAAGTTATGTGTGTATGTATCGCAGGTTTATAAGGAGTTGTTGGACGAGGTGATATCCGTGTGGATTTTCGCTCTAAAAATAATGTATACATATGAATGTACCTAGTACGGATTTTTGATGATATTTTAGTTATTACATAATCAATTAATCAAGTAATCCCATAATTCTTTAGATATGGATTTAAATTTGCCAAACGTGATATCGCATATTTTTTTAGGTAAGCAGAATAGACATCGTTCAAAAAATCACAAAAGACACACACACGACAAAAAGTCAAATAAAAAAAAGAATATATATTCAGAAAATAGTAGCGGTGAGACTGTAAAAAGCGACAGTGCAAATGTAGAAAAGTCTTATCCAGTACAAACGAATACTAATGACAACCCTGGAAATCTGATTACTGTTGATATAAGCCAAGAAGATTTAAATAATGAAAAATTAAATAACGCTGATTGGGGCATTAATACTAGAACTGCGAATTTTAATAATCGGGGTTCTATTGATGGTAATAGGAATGAAAATAACGATTTTGTGAATAGAAATGACGCAACTGTCGAAATTGAACACGAAACTGAACGAACAGTCTCTATAAACTTACTGAAAATTGTAGATGCGTTTCGTAAAAACGTATTGAAAGTAAAAGCGAATATTGAGCGACGTAAATCTACTACACCTTCTGTTTTACGCACGTTAACAAACAATAATGACAGTAATGTTAAGCGGAACTTTTCCTTAGCATTTTCTGTTCAAGTATAATAAAACTTTATGTCGGTCATTTGGTGTGTTAATCTTGTTAACTACCTAGGTCATTAGAATATATTGAGATCGGTGGATTGTAATAATTTTCAAAGCGTTTTTGTCTGAAGGTTTTTCAGACAAATTATCTCTTAAATAAAAATAAAGTAGACAGTAGTATCTCTGCTCCGTTCTGCTGCTATCCTTTGCCTGCCCGTATGCAAGTATAATCATAAAATTACATAATGAATGGTTAATTACATGGTCGTTATAATATAGGATCCAACATGGTTTTGAATATCTTTTGCTGTTAATTTTTTATTTATTGCTAAAACACTCAAGCACGTAAATATTGAAAAAATCTGAATCTATAATTTAAAAAAATATATTTAAGACTTAAACTATTTTAAAATTTGATTCATTATGCTCAATGAAAATATTGCAATATTTTTTAAATTATGAGGTTTATTTTTCATAGGAATAAAAAGCAAATTGTGAATTCGAATTTGCAGGCTAAAATTTGATGTAAACTTAAGCCTCGATGAATACAAAATGTTTAAAAAGTAATATATTTTTGCCAACTTCAGTATATAGAGCTATGCGCAGATACATAATTATGTTATTGCGGATTTAGTGTTATGAACACATACATATTATAACATAAAATGGTGAATCCTATCGTCTACGCTTGTCGACTATGTTCTAAGTGAATAAACCATGTGTACAATAAGATGTCAGATCATATTTTAGTAGAACCAGTGACAAGATAAGAAGATTCAAATTTTATTCCTCAAGTTCATGTACGAATATCGGGTTCTTCAAGTGCAGTGTCAAAAAGTATTATGTCGAGGCCGTCAAGGTCGAGACCGCCATTTTGGAATTGTCACCATTTGGAGATTTCACCCTATCTTGTCATCATCCAGTGAGATTCAATTGACGAGCTGAACAACAAAAACAACATTCACTTCTAAGGTTAGTAAATCAATTTGATAGAAGTGGGCGACGTGGAAAAACCGGAAAGTGGAACCCGGGATATTAGTTGAATGCTGACTGAATGGTTATGTTGTTACAAAACTTACTTCAATTAGTTTGTCAAGACTAAAATGTACTTATCTACATATTACAGTGAAATACAATTGGATAAATTTTAATCTTGTCAAACAAACTAGGTTTAATAGATTTTTTGCTCTTTATTCGCATCTTTTTTTCTTTGGTCTGTGTTCTAAACTATTTCTGTTTACAAAATAACATTGGTGTTAAATATTTTGTCATGATATTATAGGGTTATTAGATTGTTTTTGGTAACTATTTTATTCTAATTAAATAACAGCAATAACACAAAAAGCGGGGTTGCTCATAACAATTTCCTTTATTCTTTCTGAGTTATAATGGTATTGTTTTGTTCAATAACTTTGCCTATTGTATAGGTAAAGGTTAATAGCTTGTTCACTATTATTTGTCTGTCTTTGCTATTCCTTATAATCATCGGGATTTAACTTATCAAAATATTCAGCCCCTCTTCAAATTCATTGAGTACATCTATGAAGTTATGTTAACAGCCTCTCTAGACCAATGGCAATAATACGTTTCTAGAATAGATTAGAATAGATATCAATCTATTCTAGTCTGTTCTATGCCATTGGTCTCGAGAGGCTGTTATAGTAAAATACCTGCCTCCACGCGGACGCGCTGAACACGCGGCGTCTTGTAGAATATAATGAAAAATATATTAATCTCAATTTGAACACATTTTGAAGCTTATGACAGTCGTCAAAGTATGATCATATTGTCCCATACATTCTTCCAGTTGTTAACATAAATATATTATGATCAATAAAATATACAAAACGTGTTCAATATGGAATAAAGATATGAGATTGATCCCATACATACATCAGTCTATTCTGCAAGACGCTTGCCTAGGGAGGCAGATATTTTACTATATGTAGACTGACCGGAATCGCTGTACTGCGCCTTGGGTATGTGCGTGGCGAAGCGTGGGTAGTATCAACCAATGGATCGTCAGATTTGGTCGGTCGGTCTCTCTTAATTCTTGCTCTTTATTCTATTATCTTAACTTTATCTCGTACCCCACCACGCCGCGGTCTGCGGTCGCGGTCATACTTTGGCTAAGATAATATTCATGTGTTTGTAACGAGTTCATATCTGTTATCTGCGTATAGTTCTAAATAATAAACGTTGATGGTAATTAAAATTTCTATCCCATCAAAATTTATATTATTAATTTTTTATTGTTAAAAACTATTTACAATTAAAAGAGGCGTGATAGTGACTTTACGGGATTTTTGGGGTCATTGTCACCCACTACCAACAGTGGGAACTGTTCAACACCATCATATTACCTGGCCGACATGTTGTAAAAGTTGGTACAGAATTTTACATTTAAGATAGTTAAAAATAAAGTAAAATGTGTTCGAGTTAAAAACTTAATTTTTTTTTTAATAATCTCTTAGAAAACTTAACTTAAACTTAAATATTTTTATTGATTTAAAGGGTGTGCGCCAAATATCAGAGCAATCAGTCAACGGGAAGGGTGTTAAATTCACCCAACAAGC
The DNA here is from genome assembly GCA_963662185.1 of Eilema griseolum. Lineage (NCBI taxonomy): Eukaryota > Metazoa > Arthropoda > Insecta > Lepidoptera > Erebidae > Eilema > Eilema griseolum. Next base: position 13,055,039 of record OY759252.1, read on the forward strand.
AGACCAATGTTAGCAAAAGATATAATAAAAAAATAAATCGACTGCATCTAATCAAACTGAACAGAAAAATCCTGTTCAGCTACCTTTATTTCTTTTATTTCTGATGATCAATATTCAATACTATGACCTGTTAAATAGTTGTATGCCTCCCCCCTCCTCCAAGACTTTTGAGACCAAGCTAACCTCACCTGCAAACGCAGTTACACCTACTGATGACGGACAAGAGCTGTTGCAAGCGCCATGATCACGGAGGTCAGTACAACATCGGATTAATCCGGAATATTGTCGTCGTCAGACCTCCGTGATCATGGCGTTTAAAACAGCGCCGAAATATTGAATTAACTTCAAAAAAATTGGTAAATGTCCCGTTGACTTTTATAATAGTAGTATAAATGACCATGTCAATCTAAAAAATATAGACCGGATGGATAGACAGCAATGGCTCCCATTTCAATCGCATATGCCAAGCTAAAAGAAGAAGCCTCGTATTCAACTTGGAACACAATAAGATAATAACGACGACACTGCAATAGTTTATCGATACCTATATAACAAGTAATTAAGTTCTAATGCGGTCAATAACAAATTTATAAAATTGTTTGATATGATTGGGATACATAAAAAAATAAACAAACACAACAAAAGAAGCCAGAACAGTGCATTCATTCGACTTTATTTGTTTTCATTTAGTTCTGAACTTTGCCACCAGAATCCAATCCAGTTCTGCGCTGATGTCGCAGTCGGGAATACGAAATGCCGGATCTCGATTCCAATTTACGAAATCGAGTATCAAGAGTAAGCATGCAGGTGGTCCATATTCCATGACCGTAAATATGCAAAGACGATAGATACGAACTAGTTACAAGCACATTATAAGTAGGTAATAGTTACTACACTATACCACAAATGAAAACATGGGCTATTTGGCAGCGTGAAGAATAACAACATAGTATATAACATATATAAACAGAAGCTATCCACGAAATACGAATAAGTTAAATAGTTGACAAAAATCATTCAAATAGCCCATTTTCCTAACTAGTTTTTCTGGATTCATTCTGTATTTACAACATGATTCTTATCATTTCTTTGTTGAAACCAATCTTTTCTTATTGTGTACAAAATTGTTTATCTGCGTTTGGGAAGTTAACAAGATTTTCATAACCCATAATATTTATTATTTTATTTTATATCATGCCGAGTTTATTTATAAATATGTTGTGTCCTATTGAGGAGATAAATACTCCAATAGTGCTAGATCGCTGTAAACAAAGGCAACATATAACCAAGCATATCAAGATTTCCACTGAAACAAATAATATAATAATCAATGAAATCGAACTGATAAAGTCACAGAATATCTCTAGCGTCGATCCTGTTGAAAAGAAAGGCACGGAGTTGTGTACTCATAAACACTCGAAAGATAATTATTGTAGCTACATTTCTCAGGATAGTTTTCTTATTCAGCCCTCTCAAAATAGTTTTTTGTTCCTTGACAGAGTTTGAGTCAAAACGAATCTGCGAGCGAAGAACCACCCATCTTGGGGTAATTCTATAGAGGTTTAGTTATGGAGCACAAAATACATTAGGTAATAAGTCAGTGCCAGATTTTGTACATCGCAACGCAGAAACTACGTCAGAATGTAACAGAAATAGCGACAGGATAAAGGTCTTGTCCAAGCAAGTAGCCTGAGTGCCTCGTGTTATTGTTCGGCTATACTATATTTTATTTATTGTTTATGTTTATGAACATCCATCGTACCATTAAGGGGGTTTTGTGTTTGTTTACTAACTAAGTGGCATTACACAATATTGTGCGCATATTAATAAGTTTGACCGTACAAAAGTTTGGGTTATAGTTTACTAAAACGGTGTTATGCATATTAAAAACTTTGCTACCATTGATATTGTTAAAAAAGTTATGTTTATTTTTTTATAATCAGGAACGAGCCATTCAAAGAAACATAAAAAAGTACAAAAATCTGCAAGTAAGTCTAACTTTTGTACTATGACGCCCAATTTTATTAACGGCTTTGATTTACAAAAGCTACCATTTTACTTTTATTTTAGAAAATAGTCATCAGCCCTAAAAATTCCAACGACTTGTCTAATTGCAATACTTCCATATTACTAATGGGTTTTAGAGATTTGACAGTCGCTTCATGAAAAATATCGAAGATCAGCCAAACCAGCAGTTAGACTGCAAAAGATAGACGCCAGACTCCGAGGTGGATGCGAGTGGGATTAACGCTAAGATGAAGATGTAAAAGATTTAAACAATCAGCCAAGGTGACAGGTTTGAACATTTTGATGATGTCGTTTCTTCGACGAAGAGCAATCCTTCCTCTCCCTATGCAAAGTAGGCACCGCCTTTCCCCCCTTTTAACCAGTAATAACAGATACTTACCTACGCTTTTCAGAAATACAACAGCAAGCACGTGAAATGGTTCCGCAGCGACGGTACATGGGAGCCGAAAGTACGTATTATTATTTTAATACGCTAAAATAGTCCAACGTAATATTGTGCTTCTGGTGAAACTGGTTTGTTCCGGGCAAAATAAAGAACGGAAAAACGTTTTATTTATTTATTACCATTAATACAAAAACATAACAAGATCAATAGTTTTAACACAAAACCACTAAGGATTATACCTGTGCTATTGACAGTTATTATTATTTAACATGGGGCACACGTGAAAAGGGGCATTGGAAAAGTCGGTCGAGTTAGCCTACTGGAGAATTTTAAGTCCTTCAATTTGCTTCCAAAGTTCCAAGATAGTTTTAACTTTCTTTAGGACTTCCAAAGCGTTATTCCTACAGACGGACAGCGACTGCCGTTCCTCTAGGTACTCATGGTGAGGCGGGGGACGGGGTAAGGACAGAGAAACAAAAACATGAGTCAAGAGCGAATGAGATATCGCCGTGAGCGTTGGCGTTGGACTGACCACATCTGAAGTGGATACTGTCACTCGTCTTGCCACACACGTACCTAAGACTTATACAGCGGTACGGTTACAGTCAATTTGTACTGTTGATCGTACAGCTGTGCAATGTATACAGCGTCGTTGTCATTATAGTCGATCTCCAGTGACGTCACCCAGTTCGACCAATGACAATATCAAGGCTGTCGCTGTGCTCTACAGTATAAGCTTAGAAAATTTCACAGCTGGATTGACAGTATTGAGAATGAGAAAAAACCTTTATCGACTAGATACAATGAACATGATCGAGATACTGATAATTCCCAATTGGATAATCCGAGTAGGTGCAACTGTTAGATTTGGAGGTAATACCTACATGATATAGATATGCGGTAAAATATAAGTTTATACTAATACTCGCCAATAAATAAGGTTGTTCATTCATAATGAATATTATATTTTAGTTGCAGAAATGACCGCTGAAAGTAGGTATTATTTTTTGTATATTTTTTTCAATTTATATACTCTATGAATAAAATTATCAAAGATACCTCACAAGATACGGGAATGGTATTGCGTGGCACATAAATCTTGGACCTGAAATGTGCTTTGTACGCGCATAGATATTTCTTGTGTGTGTTTTGAGGACAGCATTGAATGCTACAGCGGTAGATGAGGTCAAATCTTACCGCACTATTAAGGCCTAAAATTAATTACCAGCTCACGTGTTTCCTTCTTCCTACAGTCCCGAGACGTTTAAGCGAGGGGTGTAAAAGCATATGAATGATGAGGCCGTCAAGCTGAGTTTCACTATTGTAACCTGGTGTTTGTATGTAATGGTGACCCTCTTTTTGGAGACTTTGGCTTCAGCTTACTATCAGGCGAGGCGAAATTTAATTGACTTGACCTATGTAAAAAATCACCAAAGATAGATTATTTATTACAAAATAGTCCGCGCGCGTCAGGGTCTCGTTTGTCTCGCTATTTAGATCTAAGATACCTGTCCCAAGATAAAGGTTAGGACTATTTTGTAATATATATATATATATATATATATATATATATATATATAAATATATATATATATATATTGCGGTGATCATGGAAGCAATCTACCGATACTCGTACGAACTACGAACGAAAAAACATCGATTTTTGATGACTACGATTGAATGAAATTTTAAAGCATTTAGTATGTTAACTATTCAAATCGATTTTTTTATACCACTTAGGTGGCAGACAAGCACACGACCCACCTGATTGAAAGTGGTTACCGTGGCCTATGGACGCTGCCGACCCTGTAAGCACAGAGTGTGCCGTCAGTGTTGAGGACAAAGCAGGACAAGCCTTAAGTCATCCCACTGACATCACAAATTCTCCAGTGAGCTCTGGCTACCCTACTCACCGCTAGGAACACAACACGAAGTTATTATAACCGCGGTATTCTGTAGGGCGGAGTTACTTCCCCAGTCGGACTGCTCAATTGGGCGGAAATACCACCGTGTCCTACCTTCTACACGGATAATTTTTTTGGGTAGCATAAAACATATTATATCTAATCTACAGAATACCACGGCTATAATAACCTCGTGTGGTGTTACTGGCGGTGAGTAGGGTAGCCAGAACTCACTAGAGAGTTTTTGTGCTGTTAGTGGGAAGACCAAATGCTTGTCCTGATTTTGTGTTCTGTACTGGAAGCATAGAAAATCTATGTTTTACAGTGTCGGCAGCACAGGTGTGATTACCCTGGTGTTACACACGTTCATAGGTCACGGTAACCACTTTCCATCAGGTGGGCCGTGTGCTTTTCTGCCTCCTAAGTTGTTTATTGTATATCTAATTTGAAAAGATGTTAAAATTAATAAATAAAAAACACTCAATAAAAACAAACTTCATAATGTGCAAGTAAGCTGGCACTTTATGTTCTATTGCATAACGTTCAGTTAACCATCTTATTTTCTGGTATTATGTCTTTTCTTATTTTTTCTTTTATCTTAAACTTGCCTTAATCTTGATTTACATTGAAAAAGTGAATGCTCAGACGGGATTGGGGAAATGCACTGACCACTAAGCTACTGAGCCACGTTTTGAGCATTCCATAACATAACATAAGCGCCTATATCCCCGAAGGGGTAGGCAGAGGTGCTAGCACCCACATTTCGCCAGTTTATGTTTAGATCTCAATGTAATAATTGGCGAGCCTATTAACCGGGCACTTATAAACCTGCGATAAATACACATATAACTTCGAAAAGCATCGAAAAGTCATTGGTGTGTGCCATGGTAAAACCTGGGATCGAACTCGAGACCTCGTCTCCGCAGTCCATTACCCATTTTTTTTATACCACTTAGGTGGCAGACAAGCGCACGGCCCACTTGATGGAAAGTGGTCACCATGGTCTATGGACGTGTGTAACACCAGTGAGTCCACCCTCGCGCTGCCGACCCTGTAAGCACAGAGTTTTTGTGCTGTCAGTGTAGAGGATAAGCCTATAGTCATTTATATAGTAGTCATTTATAACCAGCATAGTAATATCTTTAAAATTTCATTAAAATGTCTTTACTTATGTATTTCTTTTTTTTATACAACTTAGGCGGCAGACTAGCACACGGGCCACTTGATGAAAAGTGGTTAGCGTCGCCTATGGGCGTGTGTAACATCAGGAGAGTCACACTCGTACTGTCGACCCTGTAAGAACAGAGAGTTTCTATGCCTTCAGTGCAAAACACACAGCAGGGCAAGCCTTTACTATTCCCATTGACAGCGCAAAAACTCTTTTGTAAGCTCTGGCTAACCTACTCACCGCCGGGAACACAACACGAGGTTATTATGGCCGCGGTATTTTGTTGGGCGGAAGTACTTCCCCAGTCGGACTGCTCAATTGGGACGGGAATATCATAAAATCATTTTATTGTGAAAATATTTCACGAATTAAGATGCTTACCAACAAAATCATTACTATATATTCGTATAGACACACAAGCTTGTTTTTTTATATACCGAACTGACTTCTTTAATAATATATTTAATTTTAAACTTGATTTCTGCTACTGATTTGAATTCCGCCAAATAAATACAAAATATGATAATGAAAATAAATTTGTTTCAGCGTTTAAAGCCCGTGAGGAACTACGAAAGCAAAAACGTATGTTAAGACATTTTTTTTGGTTCAAATTATAGCTTTGGATAGGTGTAGTAAAACCTCAGATAATGGCTTATTTTAGAAAATGTATTTTGGATGCAGAATAAACAGAAATATCTGAAAACCAGCGCTGTGCATACCCAACGAAGGGTGTGCGCAGCATTCAATGCTGAGATGGGGCCCTATTTGGGCTCGCATAGTGTGGAGTGTTGCACCCGTAGTCTAATTTTAATGTGCCTACTGTTTTTGATTTGTTATTCTGTTGTACTGCCTACCTATTTGTATTTGGTGGGGTGCCCGCTGTGTGGGGCCTGAATAAAATATTTTCTTTCTTTCTTTCTTTCAAATGTCAATCAAATCAACTAGCCCATTGCAGTCCACTACTGGAGGCCTAGCCTCTCCCAAAGTTGGGTCACTTTGGCCTACTGTTTCCACACTGTCCAGACGGGTTGGAACAGGCTGTTGGTATGGCAATCGGTACCAACGGCCTAACGTTCTCTACGCGGCACGACCAGACCAATGCAAATTTGTACCTATATTCATGCATACAAATACTTGCACTGAGCGGGAATCGAACCCGTGTCTCCTGCGTAGTGGTAGCGTTCAATACCGCCACGCCAAGGAGGCTGTCTCGTATACATATATACCAATACCTAATTAGGAAGTGTATCATGTATACCATCAGCTGTGAATGACGTAGTGCACAACTGCTGTATATTTTCTGCATCCAAAAGTCCAAGCACATTTTGTAGAAATGCTAAAAGTTCATTGCAATTCACACACTTCACAGTATTCGAAGTTATTATACCTTACGCTGCGTCACCGATCGGTTAAAAAAATGTCACGTTCGTTCGCAACCGTACGCATGACGCGACTAATACAATAATGAGTATAATTTAAAATTTGTCTTGTAATCTTGTTTCTTAATTTCAGAGCATAAAAAAAAGATCCAGAAAAGGTATCTCCAAGGTCGGCAGCAACGATATGATATGTGTATGTTTTAGAAGTATTACTTTTCATAATTATGATTTGTGTATTTTGTGGAAATACTGATTGTTTAGTCTTTTTTCTGCCGAAATGAAGTGACGTACAACTTCAAATACCTAAACTATTGTAATATTAACAGTAACAAAGAAGTTAAATATGCACATATTTTTTAATGGTTAGAGTTAATAGTATTATATGTATATATAAATATAAAGCACTGCAAACTGCGCCTGCGCTGCTGCTGCGTCGGCAGAGACCCTCAAACGGCGCAAGTATAGTAATATAAGTGGTAATTACATATTTGAGCCGTTTCGGATATGTGCTGGGATCATGGGTCTAAGTGCGCATCTTTTGTTTAGAGAAATTTCTAAACGTTTAATTGACGCTACCCGTAACCAGAGAGCGGGTTTATTCCTAGCGCAATGGATTGGTATTGCCATTCAACGTTGCAATGCCGCCAGCCTTTTGGCCTCCCTCCCGGTTGACATCTATGAAGAGGAATTCTTTGACACCTGCAGGATTGTTTAGGTATATTCCCATCGGCCGTCGAGCACGAGCCCCAGATGTTTCATCTGGCGCTTAATGCCGATGAGAGTGCCTCCTACAGTGAATCTGGATCCCGTCAGTGGTACACGCCGAGGCCCATGAAAGAACATGGCCTCGGTTTTGTGCAGAGCCACCTCGAGACCCAGCCAAGGATTCGTTCCACGGCTTGGGCAACCGCGGTCGTGGCCTTCAGGGTTGCTGCGCGGTGTGTAGACCCGCTCGCTGTCCGGCGTGGGAGACGCTGAGACGGGAGCTGGTCGCGGCCCTGGGAGTAAGAGTTCTCACGCTCACCACTTTGTTCGCGGCGATGGTTCGCTGTACGGATGCGTGGGCTGCCGGCGTCTCCTTTTGCGAACAAGTAATGCTCGTGAAGGACACGGCGCAGCGGGGGCGAAGGAGACTCGCAAACCACGCTGCTCGAGGCGGCTCGGGCGTCGGTGGTCGCAAAATGACCTCCGTCCCCCATGAGCGCGAGCCTGGGGGTGACGGGTGGAGCCGCCTGTCACCCTAACAGAAGCAGGTCGCGGCAGTGGTGCGAGATGCGCGCCTCCCCATTCCCGGGGATGCGATGAGGGCATACATTAAAAAAAAAGGAATATTCTGTTTTTATATTTTAATTTGGAGAACTCCCGTGTATATTAATAAAGAACCTCCTACTCTATGGATATATATGGACAATTAATGTAAAATCCCATAACAGGCACATATTTGTATTTTTTTTTTTTTTTTACGTGGGCAAATGCCCTCGGATACCTCCCCACCGGAGCCGGTGGAGGAGGTTATGTCGGACTCGAACCGACTAAAACGCACGCCACCTGTGGGTCGTTTTGGTTGCCGAAGGTGAGGTTGACAGGCATATCCCTCGCACCTCGGCCGACCCAGGGCCATCTCTCACGATCTGGCCCTCTTCTCGGGCACATATTTGTATTAATAAATTCTGTGCAGTAATTACTTCAAGTTTCATGAGCGTACTTATCTCATCTGCTCTCTACTTTATACGGCCCAAGGACTAGAAATCTATTTCACACATCTATATGTTACCCCAATTTTTGCCCTTAACTTGCCCGCGACGACAATTGTAGGTCTAAAAGCGATTTCTCTAAAAACGAGTACATTTATGAATTTGTAGTAGATTTCAATAGATTTCTATAAAATTCGTAAAATGATCACTTATACCAGAAGAACAGAATCCCAACAATTCATTTATTAAGCAGATTCTAATTTCGTGTAAATATTGCCTCATGACAAAATATTATCCTAATACGATTTTAATAAAGTGGTCTTTTAGACCTGCTGATCCTGTTTCGGCGATCCACTGAATGCTATTCTGCTATTCAAAATTAGGTTTTACATTATTCTACAACATTTTACAGATGCTGACAATCGTAGATCTAATAATCCACCTGGAAAAAGTAAGTAAAAAAGACATTAATTTAAATATTTTCGCAAACTTCTTTGAGAAGATCAGTAGTAAGCAGAATTGGTTTAAAAATCTTTCAGAAATACAATTAATTATTTATATTTAGAAACCAACTTACTGAATTTATTCCTTAAAATTCCATAGTGTTTAGTAGCATTTTTTAATAAATAGGTAGGAGTACGTGCATGCCTACTTCGCTTTACGCCAATTACCATTGAACTAAAATTTGACAGTGTCAGCACACGTGCAGCTCTATCGTGACGGCTGGAGGAACACCGACTCATCAAAAGTCCTCTTAAGCCTTGGATCTATCTCAGTGGGACTAGGCGAACAACACAAAAAATAATAACCAGGATGCTGAAATAACCTAGGATAATTTTAGTTGATGAAATAACTGAAATTAAATTAGAGAATTTCAACATCCGTATATTATGATTAATACACAAAAAAATCAGCATTATACATGTAAATAACGGGGAGTTTAATTATAGTGGCATGAATACACTAAAATAAAATAAAAATAAAAATTACATACATAATGCGTTATGAAATTCCTTCGCATCATCACCGAACGGTAACGTACCCAGAAGGCTGGCAGCATTGCCACGTTGAATGGCAATGCTTATCCTCTGTGCAAGATAATAATATACTGATGTATCTCAGTTTTCTTCCTTTCTTTCTTCTTCTCTGGTGGTAGAAACTTGGTGGCACAAATTTGTCTCAAGTTTCGACCGGGTGAGTACCACCGTGCACTATTACGAAAAACCCTCCATAGCAATTCAATCTCGGTTGGATTGTGTTCAGGGGTCAGCAAGTGCATAGCCGGGCAGAGGTGGTGGTTGTCGCAGCACTAGTGGGACCAGTGGGTCTTGGCGTAATCTAGTGGGGATGGCGCGGGGCGATGCGCCGAACAGGGAGACCTGTAGAAACGGTGGTGCCGCTGGCCGCCCGCGGTATAGTACAGGGGCCCAACTGGGGTTAACCACCTTGGGAGGCTGCCTCACCAGGCCGCGCATAATCCCGATATGGTTCGTCGTGCCGGTTGGTGACCGGATTTGGGAGCCCGGCGACCATACTAGGGGGGATACGGGGGCCCTTCCGTTCGGCGCGTCGGCTCTCGCCATGCCTCACATTCATAGATAAAACCAATATCCCGCGCTTTGTCACACGGTGCTGCGGCGGCAATTACCTCTTTTTTCACGCCTTCTCCCACCCAAACTCATGGCAGCGCAATTTAGAGAAATAGGCAACACAGCGGCTCGTCACACTCCCAAAAGCTTGCTATTTGAGGTGGAGTCCACTAACATCTGTGGGCTCCATGCAAACCTCAACGCCGTCCACCAACACCTAGAGACGGCGAAACCTGCCATGTTTTGTGTGAAGAGCCGCCCACGCATTTGCTCTGGCGCACGGCCTGACCCAATTGGTGCACGAGGTCACTAGGATACCAAGAAGGTCAGGCCTAGCACCTTCTCTGCTGACGAGTGATCCGGACCGGTACAGTGTATCGGTGCGAGCCGCTTTAGGCAACTCCGACCACTGCCTGGTCTGTTCCATGGTGCATATTATAGCGCCTCCACGACCCGTGCAGGGGAAGCGGCGTCTCTGGCACTACTCGTCAGCGGACTAGGATGGACTTCGTGACTATTTTGCGTCCATCCCGAGGGTTGAGCGCTGCTTTGAAGGTAAGAACCCATCGGATTGTGCTACTGCTGTCGCCGGTACGATCGGTCTGGGTATGGAATACTATATCTACCTAAGTCAGAGCCGATGCCCTGCGCATAGCGCGGCTTGGTCAAGAGCTAGTGATGCATCCCACAGGAAGCGGTGGCTACTGGCGACTGGCTGAAGCCGTGCAAGCCAACTTCTGTCAGCCTTCGCTGCCTCCGCTGCGTAACCCTGATGGATCCCTGGCCCATGAGCCGCAAGAGAAGGCAAATCTGCTGGCTAATCTCTTTGCGGCCAACTCCCGAATCGATGATTGTGGTACGCAGCCACCAACACTACCCGACAGTGACCACGCGATGCCTGATATCCATATCAGGCAACGCGATGTCCGTGCAGTGCTGCAATCACTCGATGTTCGGAAAGCCAGTGGTCCGGTGCAAAAATGTGCAGCGGAGTTGTCTCCAATGCTTACGCGCCTGTACCGGCTGTCCTACAGTTCGGGTATAGTACCTTTGCCTTGGAAAGAGACGAATGTTCGGCCGATTCCCAAGAAGGGGGATCGCTCGGATCCAGCCAACTGTCGACCCATAGCCGTCACCTCAGTGCTGTGCAAAGTGTTCGAGCACATAATTAACAAACAGCTCATGCGGCACCTAGAGGATCACTCCTTATTTAATGACCGGCAATATGGCTTCAGACCGAAACGGTCAACGGGTGATCTTCTAGCATACGTTACCTATCTTTGGGGTGAGATGGACAAGCACGGCGAGTCACTGGCAATTAGTCTTGACATCGCCAAAGCTTTCGATAGAGTCTGGCACCAATCGTTTCTTTCCAAGCTACCTGCCTTTGGTCTGCCTTCTAGGCTGTGCAACTGGGTTGCTAGCTTCCTGCAGGGGCGCCGTATTCGCGTCCTTTGTGACGGACGAGCTTCGGAGTTTCTGCAGGTAAATGCTGGCGTGCCCCAGGGGTCCGTCTTATCACCCACTCTCTTTCTTCTGCATATCAACGACATGCTGTCTACCGGCAATGTTCATTGTTATGCAGACGATAGCACTTTACATGGGAGTTATCATGGACATCCTGCGGCCAAGCAGTCAGATATCGCAGAGAAAAGGCAGCGTCTTGTTACTGAGCTTGACGGGATCCTGAATCACATTTCTCAATGGGGCTCTGAGAGTTTAATGCCAAGAAGACGCAGGCATGTGCGTTTACAGCAAAAGTATCTTCTTTCCTTCCCCTCCCCACTCTTCAGAGCACGCCACTGCCACTGCAGGATAATCTCAATATCCTAGGTATGGATGTTCGCTGCAACCTGAATAACAAAAACTACATCGAAAGTATCATCAAAACAGCCTCACGAAAACTCGGAGTCCTGAACAGAGTGAGATGATTTTTCACGCCGGAGCAGCGGTGTCTTCTATACAAGTCACAAATTCGCTCCTGTGTGGAATACTGCTCGCATCTCTGGGATGGTTCAGCAAAGTACTTACTAGATGCTCTCGACAGGTTGCAGCGACGTGCGGTCCGCATCATTGGGAATCCCGAGATCACGAACACCCTAGAACCTTTACAGCTGCGTAGAGATGTTGCGTCCATGGCTGTATTTTACCGTCTGTACCATGGGGAGTGTTCTGATGAGCTCTTCCAATTAGTCCCACCCTCCCCTTTCCTACACAGGACAACACGTGCAGGTCTTAGATGTCATCCGCACACGGTGCAAAACATCCGATCAAGAACCAAGCGGTTCGGAGACTCTTTCCTCTGTCGCACCATTAAGGCCTGGAATTCATTACCAGCTCACGTGTTTCCTTCTTCCTACATTCCCGGGTCCTTTAAGCGGGGCGTGAAAAAGCACATGATGAGGCCGTCAAGCTGAGTGTCACCATTGTCACACGGTATGTGTAAGTAATGGTGACCCTCTTTTCTGGGACTTTGCCTTCAGCTTACCATCAGGCAAGGCGAAGTCCAATTGACGTGTCCTATATATATATATATATATATAAAAAAAAAACAACTAGAAAATCATGGTTTGATTGATTTGCATGTTGGTAAAAAGAATGTAACAATGTTAATTCGAGCTATACCAAAGTATGCGTTACTGAAATCTAGTAAACAGAGAATAGGAAACATACGCAAACCATATCAATGCGAGAGAAGGAAAACTCGAAATAAAACCCTGTACCAACCCGTCTGGCCAGCGTGGGAACAGTAGGCCAAAGCCTCCCAACAGTGGGAGAGGCCTAGTCCAGCAGTGGACTGCGATGGGCTAGTTGATTGATTGATACCAAAGTAACCAGATACTCAGAAAGTTTCTATGTCTTGCTTCGCCCTTTGTATTAAATATTATCTGATTTGTACTAAATAACAAAGAGGTGAACGTCATATAAACAGGATCCTGATTCTGTTAATTTTCGTTATAACAAAGTTTCTGTAAACATGTCATTTCTTTTTGAACTTTACTGTTATGACTAATGTTGAACAGCATGTTGTAGAGGGAATGAAAGAATGCAATGAACACTTTTTCATTTAATTTTGACCTTTAAGTATAGTTTTAGCAAAGTTTAAAATTTAATGGTATTTTTGCAATGTCAGTATGTCTGGAATGATTATAGTTTTGCTACGCTATAAAATTGGAAGGAGGTAGGACACGGTGGTATTTCCGCCCAATTGAGCGGTCCGACTGGGGAGCTACCTCCGCCTTACAGAATACCGCGGTTATAATAACTTTGTGTTGTGTTCCCAGCGGTGAGTAGGGTAGCCAGAGCTCATTGGAGAATTTGTGCTGCTAGTGGGATGACTAAAGGCTTGTCCTGCTTTGTCCTCTACACTGACAGCACAGAAACTCTGTGCTTACAGGGTCGGCAGCGCGAGTGTGGCTTCTCTGGTGTTATACACGTCCATAGGCCACGGTAACCACTTTCCATCAGGTGGGCCGTGCGCTTGTCTGCCACCTAAGTGGTATAATTTTTTTTTAGTAGAATCTGGGTCTAGGCTCTCGATTCTACTAAAGCAAAACCACTATCATACCACTACACTTCAAAAAAATTAAAGTTCAAAATTTAATGATAAAAAATTCAATGGTAAATTTTAGACTTTCATTGCATTGCGTTAGTCTTAAATTAAATAGATTTTTAGTAGTGGTTTTGCTCTAGCAGAATTGAGGCCCAGGTTTGCAATGATTAAGTTGCTTAAGCTAAGTCTTTTTGCAGCAGTATTAGTTTACATTGTGTAAACAAACAAGTAGTTTACTGTATTATATTAATTAGCCTTTGTATTATAATGGACAATTGGGTATTTGACAAGTATTGCAAAAAAAATTTAAAGGTATTGGATATCACAGCTTATACATCAATAATAACTATAAAAAATGTATTTCATAAAAAGATAAATATTATTTTTACAAAATTAGATTGAGATTTTTATCTGTATTTCACATGAGGCAAAACCCAAAAAATCTGATGACGGTTCGGGTGACGTAACTATAAAAAACTTACTTAGCGTAACAGTAACTTCCGTTGGTTGGTCTCTTCGTAGATATTATTTAATGACGTCACGCGCAGAATGTCATATGAATGACTGTTTTTCGCTCACTTTTTTCAGCCAACAAAGTGAAAATGTGTTTTGTCTAATTTCACGGGAAAATAATGAACTGTACCAGGTTTCAAATAAATTTCTACATCTTTTAAGATAGGTTTCCGAAATTTGTTAAATACCCAATTATAACACTACATGATAGTAATGAATTGGATTTTAATTTGTTTTTGGCAAATGATGGTACCGTTGGAAGGGGAAGACCTAAGCGCACATACATAGACCAAATCTAGGAAGTTTTAGAAAAGGGGCACGTCAGGACTCTAAAACGACGAGCATGCATGAAGAATGTAATGAGAGTGAATGAAGCGAGAGTAGTATGTCAGGATCGTAGCCAGTGGAGATCCGTGATCTCTGCCTACCCCTATGGGAAACAGGCGTCATTTTATGTATGTATGTATGTGAATCAGTTTCTCCATCAATATAAACATGGAATAGTAGCTTGGCTATTAAATTTGGAAACTGCTTTTTATCCAATTACCACCCATTTGTACCATTCATCTTGCAGCTTTAAAAGTAGAGCTTCGTGCAAAAAATGGTAATTAATTTTTTTTATATTATATTCCTTAAAAATAGTTTTTTTACTTATTACAGTTAAAATTTTTGAGACAAGTATCTTTAATCTCTATAATCCTCATAGAATTGTTTCACATGCTTTTCTACCAGTGGCACTTTTCTTCTGAAACGTTATTGAAGTTTATAATGTTTCATACATGTCAAAACCGATCAGAACGCTCAACAGTTTAAGAAAATTGATCCAATGGTCTCTCCCAAATAGCCCATCAAATTCTTTGAGATCAATATAGAAGTTTGATGTTATGGGTATCTCGATTATCCAAGAATTCTGCTTTTTAACGAAGCTGTCAACGCGAAAATGAACCTCATGACTAGACATGATTTTGTTATTAAATTCTTCGTTACTTTTTGTCATTTATTCATTGGAAAAGTTTCTGTGTTGCTTATGAATTGGTTGAATATTTAAATTGATTAAGATAGGAAAATTAATTCAATAGTTTAGGCGGAGTCATCAAAAATCAATGTTTCAATAATCATTCATTGGTTCCAATAGTTCATACGAGTATCGGTAGATGGCTCCCATTGTCGCCGTTAGAATATATTATTATATAGCTTATTGAATATATAGGAATATTTAAATGATTTGAGGCGTGGTTCGGTGGCTCAGTGGTTAGAGGATTCCTCCTGTAAGGGGAAGATCGCGGGTTCGAATCCCGCTTTTTGCCAAATCCCGCCTTTTGTCGAATCTCGCCCGGCGATTTGAATAGCTATCAATGGTTGAATATTGTAAATATCAAAATTCAATAATGAGTAGATACTGCAGTAAGGTTATTTGACAACAATGTAAATGTTAGTCTCTTTGAAAATCACTATTACTCGTACAATGTTTTCTACTAGTTTCTTTGATCATAGAAAGGAAAAGAGAACTTTTATCTTTCATTTAGAATATCTGTTCAAATTTAATCTATTATAATATTTACATTAAAAATTAAATTAATTACAATACAAATGTCCAATCATTATCTGCAATCATAGATTTTGTCAATTGTTATGTCAAATCAAATAACCCGCGCCGTATCGTTCCCGGCGCAGAGGTGCCCATGACAATGGCAGCGTTGCCTCGCTGAATCACGATGGCCATCCTCTGCCCCAAAAACGAGCCGGAGCGGGAGTCATCGCCTTGTTCGTGGATAAGGCGACCAATATCAGCGATTAAGCCTTTCGCCTCCGACCCCCAACTGCCCATAGTCTCCACCGCAATGGGCACAAAATAATCTGTGCAAATTAATCAATCTTTCAATATTAAACCACGACTATTGATTATGCACAATGAATTACGTTAGCTGTGAATTGTAACAGTATTTTTTTCATTTATATCTCTTCACTGATACGCCTTTTTCAAGCTATTACTGCACAATCCTCAAAATTATTCAATCTTAATCAAATACTAAATGGCCGAATGAACAAGTTCATTATTCAATAAATGCTCAATACAAATAATAATTCCTGCTGTAACATCTAAGTAACATAATAGGCAATGAAAATGAGCTGCCGTGGATGTCTGACTTGAAGGAGTATATGGAAGAACTAGTCAGTCGTGTTTCAAGAACTAGTGTGGATCGATACTCTAGACCGATCATAAAAGGTTAGATTTTTTTTTTTTTTTTATACCACTTAGTTGGCAGACAAGCACACGGCCCACCTGATGGAAAGTGGTTACCGTGACCTATGGACGTCTGTAACACCAGAGGAGTCACAGTCGCGCTGCCAACCCTGTAAGTACAGAGTTTCTGTGCCGTCAGCAGAAGACAAAGCAGGACAAGCCTTTAGTCTTCCCACTGACAGCACAAATTCTCCAGTGAGCTGAGTGAGTGAAAATTATTTATATTAAGTTCTTTTCGAAGTTATGTGTGTATTTATCGTAGGTTTATAAGTGCCCGGTTAATGGAAATAGGCTCACCACCTATTACATTGGGACCTAAACATAAACTGGCGAAATGTGTCTGCCTACCCCTTCGGGGATATATACGTGAGTTTATGTTATGTTATGTTAAGTTCTTTTACTATGTTTTTATATAGTAAGAATATACCAAACATAATTTTTGATATAGTTATAGTGGTGAAGATATTCCAAATAAATATTGTAATAAAATAAGCAGTTAATAAGTGTTAAATAAAATATATTCGTTAAAATACAATTCAAAATGGGTTGGCAGTATCAAAATTACCTCTTATTGAATACTATTGATATTCAATAAAGTGTAATTTATGACATAGATAATGGCATCCACAAAGTCAATTTTAATTGAGAAATATTGTCAAGTTAGACATTCATGTGGCAATTAAGTCCTAAAACTCTATTTATATTGGGGGAAGAGTTTTTAATAGAGTTTCCAGTAGAAGATTGTTGAAGTGTTTGAACTGTTTATATATTTCAGCTATAGAAGATAAGAATCATGTGAAGATTACCGACATTGATGGTAATTTGAATTCGATATAATTTTTTGAGATATTTTTGGTTGTTTGAAAGGTTTAATTTTGCAATTATATTGATGTATATTGTTCATTCCATTAGAATTTATAATTATCATGCTATAGTTATTTTTTTACACACACTTTAAACAACAAGTTAGTGTAGTTATCAAAGTAATCAAATGCATGTGAGAAATATTGCATTCAAATCAAACAGAATGTTCTTACTCTTAATTCATACATTCCATTGGTTTATTTAGTAACAACCACATCAGTAATATAATTATTATGTGATCGCAACATAAAACTACCTAAGAATATCAAATATGTCACAATTTTAATCATGCAACTAGCCCGAAATGATTTTTAATTCTTTATTACACACACACAGTACAGAGATCATACATAAAAATTTAAAGGAACATGTAAAGGCGAGCTTGAGAGCGGAGGAGTATATCGTAATGAAGGAGATCAGATAGTAAAAAAGTGTATCTAAACAGGTACATATCCCCACATACATACATCTACCTATATATAGACAAATGTGCATATATAGATATAATATATAGACTACACATATTATTGTGATAGGTAATGTTCCCGAGTTCTTTTCCTGAAGATGTCCAGAGTATTACTAGCGCGAATGGTGTGTTCCAAAGACAGATTGTACCGTGAAGGATGCACCATAGTTGTTAGAACTTTGTGCAGGTATGTGAATCAGAGGAGAGGAAGAAAGGCGATAGGGTTTGCCCCTGGGTACAAGATATTCAAAGCGTTCCCGCAAATAAGTTGAAGCATTAGGATTTCTTTTAGGGATAGAAATTAGAAAAGTTACTATTAGAAAAACAAATCCATAATAGAAGTTTTATCCATATTTTACTTTTCTTTCAGTTGATAGTAACGGTATGTTATAAAATTGTCATTTATACTTTATTTTATGGATATTCCATTAAAAATAATGGAGACATCATATAACATGCCCCATTTAACAGTTAACGACGGGAATAAGTCTTCATATTTGCGTTCTTAATGAGATGCGACGGAAAATGTCGAAGTTCAATCAGACACGCAGTTAGACTGGAAAAAGCGGACCCCAGACTCCGAGGTGGACGCTTCGGATGCTACTGAGATAAAGGATGATGAAGAAGAAGTAGGGATCAATAAAGGAACCTTGATCCTTGATGATAAAGATATCTGGTACAGTATAGTGTTGTAACTGTATGTACAACTGTATGTATATAAGGTATAACAAAAATAATTCTCAGAACTTGGGAGGTGGGGGGGGGAGGGGGGGGGAAGTCGATCAGTACCTATCGGATACTATGCCTGAAAAAATAAAAAAAACTTCAGTTATTTTCAATATTACGCTTATGTTTGTATGTTAATACTACCACGGGGCCGCAATTCGGAATTCGGGGCAACCCATGTGCTGGACATATCGATGTGGTACGGATAGCATAAGCATTGAGGTCATTTTGATTTTTTTTTTATGTATAGGACACGTCAATAAAATTAAATTTCGCTTTGCCTGATGGTAAGCTGAAGGCAAAGTCTCAGAAAAGATGGTAACCATTACTTACATATATCATATGACAGTGGTGACACTCAGCAGACTCAGCTTCATCATATGCTTTTTCACGCCCTGCTTAAAAGCTTAAGAAGGAAACACGTGAGCTGGTAATGAATTCCAAGCCTTAATGGTGCGACAAAGGAAAGATTCACCGCACCGCTTGGTTCTTGATCGGATATTCTGCACCGTGTGTGGGGAGACATCTAAGACGTGTTGACCTGTGTAGTAAAGGAGAGGGTGAGAACGCAACATCTCTACGCATCTGCAAAGGTTGTAATGTGTTCGTGACCTCAGGATGCCCAATGATGCGGATCGCACGTCGCTGCAACCTGTCGAGAGCATCTAGTTGGTACTTTGCTGAGCCATCCTAGAGATGCGAGCAGTATTCCACGCAGGAGGGAATTTGTGTCTTTTACAGAAGACACCGCTGCACCGCACCGGCGTAATAATCGTTTCACTCTGTTCAGGACTCCAAGTTTACTTGAGGCTGTTTTGATGATACTCTCGATGTAGTTATTCAGGTTATCCAGGTTGCAGCGAACGTCCATACTTACGATTTTGAGATTGTCCTGCAGTGGCAGTGACGTGCTCTGAAGAGTTTTGCTGTGAACGCACATGCTTTCGTCTTCTTGGCATTGAACTCGACCAGGTTCTCAGTGCCCCATTGGGAAATGTGATTCAGAATCTGGTCAAGCTCAGTGACAAGTACCTGCCTTTTCTCTGCGATATCTGACTGCTTGACCACAGGATGTCCATGATAACTTCCATGCTATAATGTATAATTTTTTATCGCGCAAGAAAACCCCACGGATAACCTTCCGCCAGAACCAGTGGGGAAGATTATATGAACCGACTAAAACGCACGCCATTTGAGGGTCGTAGGTTGCCGGAGGCGAAGTTGGTGTATCCCTTCTTACAAGGGCCATATCTTTCGAGCTGGCCCCCTTCGGGGGTGGATCACTACTTGAAACAAAAAATACAATGAAATAATAATAAGAAGAATCTATAATATTATTTTATTTACTTTCTCTAGGTCAGATTTTAGTCGATTATATGGACTTGGCACGAAATAACGGAACTTACGTGGATCAACGGAAAATAAGTTACAGAGGTAAATACTTATTGAGTACATACCTATCATCAGTATCGTTCATTTTCTGTGTTTCTTTTTGATCGTTATCAAAAAGAAACACAGAAACGTGATTTAAGTTTTATTTAATGCTTATACTTAAACATATTTTTATTACTTGTGTGTGGGGTGGATGGAAAATGAAATAAATTCCCGGTAACATTATTGGGAATACACAGTTAAAATAACATTTCTAGATTGAGGTTATTGTACAAAATAACTAGTGTCCTGGATTTTTTTTTACGAATGTAGGTAGGTACTTCCGGGGAAGAAAAAATAACCTAAGAACCATCGGAAGCATATTGAATGAAATTTTAAAGCCTTTAGTATGCTAGCTATTAAAATCGTTTAAAATAGGATTTTTTTAATCAGTTCAGGCGGAATTCGAGCCTGCTATCTTTCCCTTACTCCCCCTGCAAGGAAAAGGTCGCAGGTTTGAATCTTCTGACCACTGAGCCACTGAACTCCGCCTGAACAAATCAGGGGGTGGCGATCTGAAGCGTGTTGTTTAAAATTTTTAACCAAACACAAACCAATTTAATATAAGCGTATGTATTTTAAAAGAGCTGCCCTACAGAATACCGCGGTTATAATAACTTCGTGTTGTGTTCCCAGCGGTGAGTAGGGTAGCCAGAGCTCACTGGAGAATTTGTGCTGTCAGTGGGATGACTAAAGGCTTGTCCTGCTTTGTCCTCTACACTGACAGCACAGAAACTCTGTGCTTATAGGGTCGGCAGCGCGAGTGTGGCGTCTCTGGTGTTACACACGTCCATAGGCCACGGTAACCACGTGCCGTGGCCTATGGACGTGTGACTAGCGCCGTGCGCTTGACTGCCACCTAAGTAGTATAAAAAAAAGAAAAAGAACAGTAAATACTTAAACCGTCTATTGAAAAATACACGCTAATAAGTATAAAAGCAGAAAATATCATGCATACCCGTGGTTCATACTATATATACCTTATGGTAGGTATATATTTACCTATATATTACTTTATAGAATTCTTGTCTCTGTATACGGTACATTATCTCTATAATATTACACTCAATATTGCACCTACAGGATTTGATTAATATGCCAATAAATAAATTTAAAATAGAAGTGAAAATAACTTTGATGAGTAAAGGTTACTATAAAGTGGATGAGTATCTTAATGATGTTAATGCGTGGTCAACATAAGTCTCTTGCTTGCTCGCACAAAACAAATTGTAAACTAAAGCAAATTTAAAAACAGAAAAATAATCTAGTTTTAACATAGTTCGCTGAGTTTCTTGCTGGTATTTTCTCAGTAGAACTAACCTACCGAACCAGCGAAAGAATCATTTACCAATTGTTTATTTTTACATTATTTAATATTTGTATATTATTTCTTGATATACCTAATTGTAAAATTTTGACGTTCATATGTGCTCTTTGTGTGCCGAAACTAAATAAATGAAATTGATTCTTTGATTCTTTGACTGAGTCTTTCTCTGCACCACCTTTGGTTGACTGGTAGAGAATGCCTGTGGCATTAAGTCCGCCTATATACTTGTGCATAAAGTTTAAAATAAATAAATATGCTACTTTTGCCTAGAATGTATAGTTTTGTTAGAATAAGTTATTATTTTATTGAGTAACCAATAAGTAAAGGACCATTTTTATTGCAGCAGATGAAAGAAAAAATATATCAATCTTCGATAAACATTGACGAACTACATACAAGGTTACTGATAACTCGATGTATTCCTGGCAGAAGGTGTTAGAGTAAGTTAACATAACTTAGAGGTTCTAACACCTACTGTAGGGACTTTTACGCCGAATTACCTGTAACCCTGTAAATATAAGAAAAAATGATAGAAGGAAGTCGTTTCTGTATCGGTCGCATCCCACGGATACATTTTGAATATAAAATATTAGAACGCCATCTTTGTTTTATTTACGCCAGTCGGTAGTTACTAAGTGGTTAGTTGACTTTGCGATCGAGCGATCCCGGGTTCGATTCCTGGGTATTACAATACTGGTACAAAAGTACTCAAAATGATCTAAATACTTTCATATTCTACCTTTCTTGTTGACGAATTGTTTTGATATTTGGCACACCATTAGTTCGGAAAATAATATCTTATATATAAAATTCTCGTGTCGCGGTGTTTGTGGTTAAACTCCTCCGAAACGGCTTGACCGATTCTCATGAAATTTTGTGAGCATATTGGGTAGGTCTGAGAATCAGACAACATTTATTTTTCATCCCCCTAAATGATAAGGGTTGTCCACCTGGAAGCGCATTCTCGCCACGTGAGCTAGTGGACTGTATTTCGCGGGGGGTGAAGTTAACTGTTCCATTGACGCTTTACACAACAAACAAGACAGGTGATCGGGTTGCCGCGGATGTGGTCTAGGCAATGAATGCAACCCGAGAAATTAGGAGAGGATGCACTAACCTTCACGACGCCACGTGCTTTCATCGCAGCCGGTGCACCGATCTTCTCTTCCTGGCTCAGGAGCTGCCGCCCACATCACTAAATCACTTGAGGGACACACGAGAGGCACAATCCGATCGGCAAAGGTCCATGAAAGCGGTTAAAATCCAACAAACATTATTAATTTCTGAGAGTCGCGCGCGCGGCGGCCATTGTTTCTAGTTCAATTGCGAAGAGAATATGCGTCTATTTTGACAATTGAGCGGTGCGGAAACTATTGCTATCTCACTTTAAAAGGTAGCGCGGTAGGGAGATGGGTACAGGAAGCGTGTGTTTCCGCGTCAATGACTTGAACTACTACTACTATAGCGAAAAATATAAATTCTACCATCGGCGCAACCACCACCCTTAACATTATATGGCAAAACAACGTTTGCCGGGACAGCTCTACTCGAGTAATTTATATTAATAAATCAATTCGACTTGCTCTTAGTACCTTGGTATTAGGATCACTTTGCAGGGCCTATGTCTAGTAGTGAACTGCGATAGGCTTGATTGATAATCATTTTGAGGCTTTATAGTCAAAATTATTATAACGCTGACTGTATCCAATCCTAACCCAAGCAATTTCTTTTAGAGTTCAAATCAATTAGCCCACCGCCCACTGCTGGACATAGGCCTCTCCCAATGCGCGCCATTTTTTCCGATCCTCTGCCTTCCGCATCCTGTCTGTCCCAACCACCTTTTTCAGGTCGTCCGTCCATCTGGCTAGGGGGCGTTGTACCTTGCGATTACCTTCTCGCGGTCTCCACTCTAGGACTCGTTTGCTCCAACGGCCGTGTAGATTTAATATTAGAAATTTCGGTTATTAATATTATTTTATTAATAAATAACAGTTATTGTTAGATTTAGTTTTACTGTCAACTACTAAATTTATAGTTTTGTTTTTAAGACCACATTATCTTAATTTTTTGTGTTAGCAGGGGTTAGGAATAGATATTGAGCAGATTTAGTATTTTTTAACCGCGGTAGCCTAGTGGTATGGGTGCTGAGACGAGGGCTCGGGTTCGATCCCAGGTTTTACCATGGCATCAATGACTTTTCGATGCTTTTCGAAGTTATGTTTGTATTTATCGCAGGATTATAAGTGCCCGGTTAATGGCAATAGGCTCGCCACCTATTACATTGGGACCTAAACATAAACTGGCGAAATGTGGGTGCTAGCACCTCTGCCTACCCCTTCGGGGATATAGGCGTGAGTTTATGTTTTTTTTTTAGTATTTTTTCAGATTAAGTTATAATTTGAATGAAATATGTGTCCTCAAAACAAATATTTATTTTTATGGAACACGCTGAACAGCAATTTTATAACTCAAAAAGTAATTGAAAGTTCGTTTACCTTAATTGCTATTTGGTTAACCTACCTATGTCACTGATCTTAAAGTTCATAATAAAATTTACCTATATAATAATAATAATAATAATAATAATAATAATCTTTATTTCTCACCAAAACGTTTACATAACAAATCTCAAATAAAATACAGTAGAACGTAATTAATAAATTAGTACAAGGATCAATCAGAATTATGGCGGGCTGGTACCTGAACTAGGAGAATCCTGTGTCTCAGGCTACCAACCCTCCACCCCTGGCCAGAATCTAATATAATTTATAAATAAGGATGTGTGAAAATACGTGTGGGTGTGGGTGTGTGTATGTGTATGTATGTGCGTGTGTGTGTGTGTGTGTGTGTGTGTGTGTGTGTGTGTGTGTGTGTGTGTGTGTGTGTGTGTGTGTGTGTGTTATGTATACATATGTTCGTGGATGTGTACGTATATGTCTTGTTTGTCTTTGGGTGTGAATTGAGTACCTATGTGTGAGTGTGTGTTG
The DNA here is from genome assembly GCA_963662185.1 of Eilema griseolum. Lineage (NCBI taxonomy): Eukaryota > Metazoa > Arthropoda > Insecta > Lepidoptera > Erebidae > Eilema > Eilema griseolum. The sequence continues at coordinate 13,079,298 of OY759252.1, forward strand.
CGTCTGAGTGAGGGTTAGGCGTTTGCGGCTGCATGTATACCGTATGTGTACCCACAGGCGGCGTGCGTTTTAGTCGGTTCGAGTCCGACATAACCTCCTCCACCGGCTCCGGTGGGGAGGTATCCGTGGGGATTTTGCGCACGTAAAAAAAAAAAAAACCGTATGTGTAAGTATGCGAATATGCATCTGGATATGTAAGGATTCAAGTTCCTAGTGGTTTTTGCTTTATACTCGTAGAATTTTTTCTGTGCTTAGGTAATCATGGGCCATTAGATATTTTTTAAGTATAGATTTTAACCTAAACTTAGGCATTTTGTAGATTTGGTTCGAATCATTAACGAACCGATAAATGAAAGGACCCATGTAATACAGTTGACGTCGAGCGAACATTGTGTTAAAGGAGGGAACAGGTGTTCGAATTCTTCTTTTACTCAGTGAGATCTTAGATGGATCGATAGATTTATGGTGACGTAGGACTGTACAGTAGATGTATAATTGGCGATCTGTGAGGAAACGCGATTCTTCATAAAGTTTTTGAGTGGGATATTTCCTGGTCTTATGGAACATGACTTTGATAACTGCGCGTTGGGCTCTTTCCAGCTCAAGCAGATGAGTTGAAGCAGCTCCACCCCAAATAGGGCAGCAGTAAGACAGAACGCATTGGCAAAGGGCATAGTATATGCTGGTTATGAGATTGCAGTCCGCAGCTTCGCGTAGGTTTTTAAAAATTGGAAGTAATTTACGTACTCTTTTGCTAAGTGACGATATATGCGGTTTCCAATTTAAATGGCAATCTATGATAATTCCCAGGTATTTATGGGTATCGGTCTGGGCAATGGGAATGCAGTCACAGTAGCCACTATTTTCGAGTTTGCATTGGGAAGTATGAGCTGTAATAGAAAAATTTGACATTGAACTTGTTGCTTCCGTTATTCTAAAACAAATATATTTTGATTTAGTTACGTTAATAGTTAGTAAATGCTCATTAAGCCAAAGGCTAACTCGTTTGAGGCCCATTTCAGCAGATACTTGGACATGTGGCCATGTTTTCCCACGGCATATCAATACGGTATCATCTGCAAAAGCCAGTAATTCCGCGTTATCTATTTGAAGTTTACAGAGGCTATTAACGTAAGCTAAAAATAGCGTTGGACCGAGGGTACTACCCTGCGGAATTCCATACGTAACCGGAAAGCTAGTGCTATAAGTGTTTTCTACTTTAACCACCTGACTTCTTCCATCCAAATAGTCTCGGAGCCACTCCAGAACCACACCTCTTATGCCCATGTATTCCAGAGTGCGCAATAAAATTGGTATTGAAACGGTATCGAATGCCTTCTGGAGGTTCAAAAATATGGCAACACATTTTTAACCCTTGTCTACTGCCTTTGTAACGATATCCGAGAGCCTAGCTACCGCATCCTCAGTATTTCTACCCGAGCGGAAACCGTATTGGGTACTTGCTAGAATGTTTTTGCTTTCGAGGAATTTAATTAGACGAGTGTTAACTACTTTTTCCATTATTTTACTAATTGCACTCAGTAGTGATATGGGCCTGTAGTTAGCAATTGTCTCTGCGTCACCACTCTTAAACACAGGCACGACAGCTGCTTCTTTGAAAATTGCTGGGAAAATCCCAGTGGTAAGGCTAAGATTACACAGATGAGCAATCATGGTGCATAAAATCGTCCGAGAGTTTTTTAGTACAATATTTGGAATGTTATCCATACCTGGGGCACTGCTATTCTTCAGGCTCATGATAATTTTATTAATTTCAATGTGATCTGTTGAATCTAGAAACATAGAACTAACATTGCTTGACGGAGTATTTTTTTCTGCTAAGCGCAGTTCAGTAGTACCATTTCTTTTTAAGATGTCTGTAGCTAGTTCTCTACCAATCGAGGTAAAGTATCGATTAACCATATTAAGTGATTCACAAGGTGAATCCGGCACTAGTTCAAGTAGATTAGATGCTCTGGAGTGATTTTTCTTAATATTACACAATTCTTTCACAGTATCCCAAGTCCCTTTATTATTTTTGAAATGTTTGTTAAATTTGTCCTTATAATAGTTATTTTTTAGATTTTTAGCTAATGAGTTACAAGTATTGCGATAGTTTAGGTACTGCGTTTTTATTTCGGCGTTGTCAGGATTCAATTTTGAGATACTGTGAAGTTTATCCCTAGTCTTAAAACATTTGATAACACCTATTGTAATCCATGGTTTTAATGGTCGTTGACGATTAGCAAAAGAAGCTGTGTGTGAGTTTTGGGTTATAAGAGTCTGGAGCGTATTTATTAGTATTTCCGCGGCCAAGTTCGGGTCTGTCATTTTTAGAAAGGATGTCCAGTCTTTTGATTTTATAGCTTCAGTCAGAGCGGTATAATTTATTTTTGTTCTAGTTATGTTTTTGTGAATGGTTGGTTTTAATGAGGGTGCACTATCATAGGTCAAGAACGTGGGATAATGGTCTGTGATATCTGTTTCAAGTACAAAACATTGATGGTCGCCCTCTAGCTTGCACATGAAGTGGTCTACGCAGGTATGACCATGCGTGGGGATGTCAACGCCTTGATATAAGCCATGGGAACCAATGATTTCCAGATAATCTCTAACGTCGTTATTATTGGTATCTAAGGTGTCGATGTTTATGTCTCCGGTTAGTATGATATGCCGCGATTTGGTATTGGTTAACAACGTGTCCAAAGCATCAAGGAATATTTTAGGATTTTTGAAACAGAAAGGGCGATATATACCTATTACTGTCAAGTTGCCTATTTTGGCCGTCAAGCAATTGGCCTCATCTAAGTCAACTTCTTGTACAGATGCTTTAATATTCACGTTCAAATAAATGATCACTCCATCATTCTGGTTAAAGCTATGCTTACTGAAGTACATAGAGAAACCATCAATTTGAGGGGGATTCGAGTTTTCATTACACCAACATTCTGTCAGGACGATGATATTTATATTATTTTTTAACCTTGTGATATATATTAGAAAGCTGTCTAAATTTTTATTTATACTTCTTATGTTAAATGAAATTATGTTTAATCTATTTGAATTATCAAACTTGTGCGCTAAATGGTTGGGGTCTACAATTAATTTACATGGAATTTTGCAACACCTGTCAAATTCGTCAAATAATTGTCTGTTGTCCATTATTAGTTTTAAAAAGTGTGAGTGTGCTATTTATGTTGTTTGAAATTGAGTGGAATAAACTTATTTTTCGGCTGAAATACCATACAACAATAAAATAAATTTCAATAATTATAAAAAATGTATAGGCAAAATATGAATTCCAATGATAAGGTGTTGGACAATTGGTGCAGCTACTAGTAGTTATTGAGTTGCGTTGAGGTCTTTTGATTGAGTGGTTAGGTTGTAATTTGTTTGTTTTGGAATAAATGTTGCCTAATTGTGTGGTTGTAAATTTTGTAAGTATGTAAGTTGGTGTGAAGTTGGATTGTGTTTTGATTGAGTGATAATTGTGTATATGGGGGCTATGGGCGAATGTGTAGATATTAGATGTACAAAATAAGAGTATGCTTACTATAAGGAATATTAGTCATTTGTTTCTTAGCTGTTGTAGTTGAACTTCGCTTTTTACTAGGATGTGTGGTTCCCCTTCTTCCTTCCGCAAGTAGACCAGTCCGTTTGAGGTCCAGCAGTAATTGTAACCCATAGATTTGCGGAGCTCACGTGCAAGGTAGTATAACCGAGAAGCTTGAGGTGTCAAGTGGTCGGCTAAATATATTTCGGTTTTGGGGTCATCTAATCCCAAGTGCGTCGAATTTAATTGCTCTGTTTTGTATCGTCTTGATTCGAGGTTTTGTTTTTTCGCTGCCATCAGAACTTGTCCTTTAAGTAAAGTTGACGAGAATTCAACTATTACAGACGTGGTGGACTGCCCAGGTTTAGTAGGCACTCTATATACATCGCGTAATTCAGTGGTATCTATCTTGACACCCAAACTGGTAGTAAGTTTTTTAATCATGTCGAAAATCTTTCCTTTTGGTTCATTTTCTTGCTTTGGCACATTCCTGATCTGGATACTGTATTTGCGGGAGGCCCTCTCCATAGCTTCGCATTTTTCCTCAATTTTTAAGATCTGTGACACAAGTTGTTGTCGCTCCTCCTTCAGTTTTGCTATAGTGGACTGAACTTCATCTAGCTTGGCGGTGGCAAACTCGATAGAATGTTCTATGTCGAGATTCTTTTTTTGTATGTTGTCATTTTGGGTCTTAATCTCAGTGATGTATTTCTCCAAGACGTCCAGACGTGAGTTCTGTTGACCTTGGAGGATACTCAGCATCTCCTGTAGTTCTTCACGAATTATTGTTCTAATATTTGCTCCTTCCGACCCTGATTCATCTAAAGTGATTCGTCGGCGCTTCGTATCTCTTTGGGTAATGTGAGTGAACTCTTCTGTAGGGGAGACGTAGGCCGTTATCTTGTCCACATCAGAATCTGACACGCTATGGGATTTGCTTAATGGAGGCGAACGTGCCAAGTTAGGCATATTGAACTGTTTACTATTTAAGTTGACTAACTAATAGAAATTGGGCCAGCCCCTTTGAATTTATACCGCTATCGCTTCCGCCTTTGAATTACGGCAAGCGCCAAGTCTGACGTGTGTACGGTCGGTCGCTGTGTCCTGGTGACTCACGCGCGTAGCGTAGCTCGCTGTCCCTTTCTGCCGCCGCTGCACGCGTGCTTGAATACTACTAGGGCGTTATGGGCGCCTGGTACTTGAACGAATTATTTTGAGTAATATTTCGACGAAATTATTAATTTTTTAAATAAAATTTGCATAGGTTCACACGTCTAAACGCTTTCGCGGTCCAGGGGGGAGAGGGTATATAGTTTATTGTATATACTCGCATGAGTGTAAATTCCGCGTGACTCTAGGCAAAGTAGAATTTGGACCCCCCCATCTCTTCCCATGCGGTGTCGTACAAGTTGACTAAGGGATAGGGCTGTTTCTGATCAGATATATACAGCCTAAACTCAGCTTCAGAGGTATGGCTTAAGTCAAGAATAGTGCCCGGAAGATGGCAATAGGCTCACACCCTAAAACGGGGGGCCGAATTTAATAATTAGTTGTTAATTCATCCCTGCCAAATCCTCCAGGGATAATGGCATGGTTATATGTATGTATGAGTGTAAATGGTCGTTGGTGAATCTTAATAAATAAACACCGCAAAATCCCTAGAGAGGAACATTTTATAAACATTTTTTATCTTACGAATATAATCAAGAAATATCGTTTGCATCCTCCAAAAACAACGAAAACTCCGCTCCACTTTTAATCAACATCCGTTGGAAGTGTAAAAGCAATCTTCTTGTTAGTACATGGACAATTTCAGTGTTTGTATTTGCACTGGCAATTCTGGGTGATATCAGTCCACAGAAATATATTTAAATAGAACGGCTACAAGCAGTGTTCACCTGATTGTCGCGTGTGGCGACTTTTTCACTACAAATAAATACTCACGGGAGTTAAGAAATGCCTCTTTTTTCATATTTACTTCTTCATTATATTGTCAGTTGGAAATAGCACAATATTGCCTATTCATGTTATTTTTAACGATGTTATAAGCCAATCTTTCCAAAGTTCCTGTCTCATAGGGCTGGAATTGTCTAAAAAGTTGCCTTGCGTTTACTGCCGACACGGCCGTTCTGACCTAATATATTTCTGTGTATCCCTCCAATAAAATGGAGTAAACAAGGAGCGGCTAACGGCTTTTGAGATAGTAGAACTTTCATTTGTTGCGTGTATTCCCCACTAATTCTTTATAGCTCAAGTCAACCTCGAATGTGAATCAGGCTCTGGTGGACAGGTGCGGGAAATTTGAGATAGAATAATGTTCAGTCTCATCAGTGTTTCAAAGTTGTAGCTCTGAAATGTCCCACTAATTCTTTAGAATATAGGGTCATGTTACTTGTGACCCCCCCATCGCACCGCGCCTGCTGGTGGAGACCTTTCTCTTGGAGCTGAGGGTCAGTGATATCCTCACTTCCAAGCTGATACACCAGTTGATTGACAGATGATATTTTGACGCAAGGATTTCTAGAGGTTAATGACAGACGCTCCCCTCTCGATAAAAGCTGCCCCCTACATTTGCTTGTGAACTTTGAACAAAACATCTTATTAACGCTTTATCAAGGATCGAACCCGGGATTCCACACACATTTATTTTATAGCTGGACTCTTTACCACTACGTAACAGTTTTAATCCTAATATAAAAAAATTGTATTTCATTAATGCCACAGTAATGAACGATCTATTTATCAAAACGAGGAAAAAATCTCAGACGCTTATTTTAAAAACACCCTCCATGTTAAGTAGCTGCACAGAAAATGAACGAGCAATTTGAGTAGATTTATAAGTGAAACCTTTTAGAAAAAACCAGGGGTTAAGTGGACGCCGAGATATTTAAATACTTTCGTCTGAAGTCAAGTTGCTTTTGGATGTAAAAAGATTTAAACATGACTTTGGGTCCTGTCAACTACAATAAAGCTACGCTTATCAGGGCTGTAGGGATTATTCATTCAGTTAAGTGACTCTAGATTTCAATGAACACAATTTTTGTCACGTAGTAAGTAGAATTAATGTTATAAATATTTAAAGTCACTTATTTTAAATTCAAAGAATCAATCACTTAATTAATTTCATTTATTTAGTTTAGGTCATTGATATATAACAATAAAAATATTTTTTTGTATTGTTGTTCGTTGTGGTTGTTGTTTTGCCATTGATTTACAAAAATAAAAATATTTTTGTATTTTTTACATTGTATTTATTTTTAGCCTAGTGTATTAGTAGCCTAGTGGTATGGGTAATGGACTGCTGAGACGAGGTCTCGGGTTCGATCCCAGGTTTTACCATGGAACACACAACAATGACTTTTCCATGCTTTTCGAAGTTATTTGTGTATTTATCGCAGGTTTATAAGTGCCCGGTTAATGGCAATAGGCTTCGCCACCTATTACATTGGGACCTAAACATAAACTGGCGAAATGTGGGTGCTAGCACCTCTGCCTACCTCTTCGGGGATATAGGCGTGAGTTTATGTTTATGTTATGTATTTATTTTTATTTTTTTGTATTTTTTTGTATTTACATAGTATTGATTTACAAAAATAAAAATATTTTTGTACATCAATGGTTTAGGCACATGAAGAGCACATATATGATTTTTTCGATGAAGCCCGAGTTTTGGTACAGCAAGTTTAATTTTATTTCTCGTTTAATTATTTAAAATTATTTATGTCATATTCAAATAATTAACTTCCCTTTTTTATACCACTTAGGTGGCAGATATGCATACGGCGCAGCTGATGAAAAATGGTTACGATGGCCTATGGACGTGTGCAACACCTGGGGAGTTTACCCTAAAAAAAGTTTTCCCCTCCCCTATCCCCTTCAGCTATGGGTCATGGGGCTCCCACGTATCACCTCACCCAACTTCTCACGGGTCATGGCTGCTTCGCCAAGTACCTGTGGGAGGTGGTGGGGTCAAGTTGCTTTTGGATGTAAAAAGATTTAAACATGACTTTGGGTCCTGTCAACTACAATAAAGCTACGCTTATCAGTGGAAGCGAAGCCCTGGTGCCGAAACTGCACCAGTGGCGACCCCGATACGGCACACCACACTTTGGCCGTGTGTGACGCGTGGGGCGGCTAAAGAGCGGCCCTTACAAGCACCATTGGTGTGGACCTCTCGCTGTCGGCCGTAGTTTCAGCTATGGCCGGCAGCGAACAGTGTTGGGCCGCCGTCGCCTCGTTCGCTAGTGAGGTGATGGTGGCCAAGCGAGAGGCACTGCGGGAGCGGGAGCGAGCTGGGCTCACTCTTCCACCCCGCAGGCATCCGGCGAGGGGACACTGGCGAACGCAATTCGTCCGCGTCCACCGAATGAGAGTGGCCACGTGCCCACTGCAGAGGACCCTATGCTGATGTGGCGGAATGCGCCCCTGTATGTTCCTGGGGTGCATTCTTGAGGTGAAAAGCCCCCACCATTCCGGCCTGATTGCCGGGATGGTGGGTCTTGAGTAGCGGGCCTACCAAGGGCGCCCTAGCCGAGTCGTGGTGAGCAGACTATCCCGCGGCTCGGATTAGGCGAAGGAGGAACACCGTGGTGGCTTAGTGGGTAGTCTGGCCTTTGTCCGAGGCCAGGAGTCCCACACGAAGCGAGCCCCCTGCCCCCGCGGGGGGTGAGCGAAGTGCGTAAATGCATTCCACTACGTAAACAAAAAAAAACAAGTGTTAGGATAGGGTTTACAGTTGTAGTGTTTGTTCCAGGATTTGTACCCAGCACCTTCCTATCGTAAGGCCGACTCCTCAACCACTGAGCAACCGATCCTTTTACCTACTACCTGTTTTTTTTTAACAATCATAATCATCATTTATTTGTGGAACATAGGTTAGTTACAGATCTTATAATAATGTTAAAATGTATTCTACCACATTGTGTGATGTACAATTATTTTAATTTAGTACTAAGTATGTCAAATCATGCAATGTCAACGAAATAATAGTATCAAAATTTGCAATTTTGAATATGCAGTCCCAGCCAAATATTCAGACTTCTATATTTATGGTATAGTGCTATCAATCTTCGTACGAACTAAAAGCCTTCGTCGTTCAATCAGCTACACAGCCACACTATTCTTTCGAAATACGCGGCTGGGAAGATAGCTGGGAGTTGGTTAGATAAGCATGCACGGCAAATTCCGCAGTGGAAACGTTTCGACGCTAATCTACGATGTGCTTAGGGAGCTCTGTTTCTAAGAGGCGTATCTAGTATTTTATTCAAACTTAAATCTACCATTGCTTTTTCTTTTCGACTTTAATGTATGGATTATACAATGACGTTTTATTTTTAGAGAATACTCTTAAAATATAATGACTGGTAGAGAAGAAGGTAAGAAAATGATTAGGAGAACACCACGGTATTTCCGTCCCAATTGAGCAGTCCGACTGGGGAAGTACGTCCACCCGCTATAATAACTTCGTGATGTATTCCCGGCGGTGAGTAGGGTAGCCAGAGCTCACTGGAGATTTTTTGTGCTGTCAGTGGGAAGACCAAAGCTTTGTCCTGATTTTGTGTTCTGCACTGACGACACAAAAACTCTCTGTTCTAACAGGGTCGGCAGCACGAGTGTGACTCTCCTGATGTTACATACGTTCATAGGTCACGGTAACTACTTTCCATCAGGTGGGCCGTGTATTTATCTGTCACCTAAGTTATATAAAAAATAAATTATTAGCTATTCCAGTTGAGTAAAATTGATAGTGTTAGGCTGTAATGGAATTAGTTCGAAACTGCGTTTTCGATCCCAAATGACTTCGATGATTAGCCATCATGTGGCGTTATTTAAATGATAAGTAGGTACGTACTCCTATTCAGTAGGAATTTTCTCTATTGAATTGACGATCAATTTTGTATATATTTGTCGTACATTTTGGATCACCTAATCTTCAAAATCCAATAGGTTGCCACGATTTGTTACGGCAGCTAGACAGTAAATAAAATAAAATTGTAGTACAATAAAAGACATGATACTGCTTACTGCTGAATAATTCAAAAGTACAAAATAACTCTTATAATATTTTCATTCTTTAAAAAAATGCTAGCTCTAATATGTCTACATAATATTTATTTTATCAAAGTAGTAAGGCCAATATAACTCACTCGTGTACCACGGTGTGCCTCTCTACCTCTACCTCCGCCGCATAGTCGGGGCGTACCTGACGGAGAGAGCCGTCATCTACCCAAGTGCGACCGGCGTCGTCGGTCGGCGTGAGATATCGTGCGGTGTTCCACAGGGATCGGTTCTTGGGCCGCTCCTGTGGAACATCGGATACCACTGGGTACTTCGCGGTGAGCTCGCGGACGGCGCCGCCGTCACGTGCTATGCGGACGACACGCTAGTGACGGCGAGCGGGGCTACATACCGCGAAGCGACCCTGAGGGCCACGACTGTGGTTGCTCAAGTCGTGGAACGGATCCGGCGGCTGGGCCTTGAGGTGGCTTTGCATAAATCCGAGGCCATGTTCTTTCATGGACCTCGGCGCACGCCACCACCTGGTTCCAGTCTCACAGTAGGAGGCACTCTCATCGGCATCAAGTCCTAGATGAAATAACTGGGGCTCGTGCTCGACGGCCGGTGGGACTTCGGGAAGCACTTCCAAAGTCTGGGCCCCAAATTGGTGGGCACAGCCAACGCTATGGCGCGGCTACTGCCTAACCTGAGGGGCCCAGAGGACTCCTGCAGGAGACTCTATGCGGATGTCGTGCGGTCCATGGCCCTGTACGGGTGTTCCGTGTGGGCGGACACCCTGAGTGATCGGCACATGCCCCTGCTGCAGCGTCCGCAGCAGAAGTTGGCGTACCGCATCATAAGGGGGTACCGCACGATATCTTTCAACGCGGCGAGTCTCCTCGCCGGATCGCCACCATGGATCCTGGAAGCGAGATGCCTTTCGACGCTATACCGGTTCCGAAAGGCGGCGCGGGAGCGGGGTCATGATCTCGAGCCCGAAGAAATTCGGGCCGTGAGATCCCGGCTCCACAGGGAAATTGTGGCGGAATGGGAGATGCGACTTGGGCGACCAGGCGCAGGGCACGCCGTAGTAGCGGCGGTAAGACCCATCATGGGGGAGTGGCTAGAGAGGCCACATGGCAGCCTCTCGTACCGTCTGACGCAGATGATCACCGAGCATGGATGCTTCAGAAAGTATCTGCTTCGGATGCAGAAAGAGCCAACGTCCGAGTGCCATCACTGCGACGCGAGCGAGGACTCAGGTCCGCACACGCTCACCGAGTGTCCGGCGTGGGAGACGCCGAGGCGGGAGCTTGTGGCGGCCCTGGGAGTGAGGGTTCTCACGCTCTCCACCTTGCTCGCGGCGATGGTTCGCTGCGCGGATGCGTGGGCGGCCGGCGCCTCCTTTTGCGAGCAAGTAATGCACGTGAAGGAGAAGGCGGGGCGGGAGCGGCAGCGGGAGCGTTGAAGGATCGGAAGACAAGCTGCCCGCGTACAAAGGCAACTCGGGCGTCGGAGGTCGATGAACGACCTCCGCCCCCCATGAGCGCCGGCCTGGGGGTGACAGGTGGAGCCGCCTGTCACCCTGGCAGAAGCAGGCCGCGGTGGAGGCGCGCGCCGCGCGCCTCCCCGTTTCCGGGGACGAGTAGGGGACTCTGTAGTCCCCACACCCGAGAAGAGGGCCAGATCGTGAGAGATGGCCCTGGGTCGGCCGGGGTGCGAGGGATATGCCTGTCAACCTCACCTTCGGCAACCAAAGCGACCCACAGGCGGCGTGCGTTTTAGTCGGTTCGAGTCCGACATAACCTCCTCCACCGGCTCCGTGGGGATTTTGCACACGTAAAAAAAAAGGCCAATATAACTTTAGGTATCTATTTAAAAGAAGACAAGTATATAAATTTAATGCGACGTTTGTCTACCTCTCTAATTTTAAGAAATTCATTAAAATATTCGATGGTTAAAATATTTAAGACTCAAATTAGAAGCTTTTCAATACTTAGAATTAACATAATTCGTACTTATTAAGGAATAATAATCTCAAAAGAACAGCTAACGAAATAATACTGACAAAGAGAAAGTTTTTTTTTATTATAAAAGAGCCTTTGGAAGTGCTAATGATCACTTGCGGGGGAAATTTTAAATCGTAGTTGAGATACTTTGAGAGCTTTAATAATCGCATTTCTTGTCCTTATCGCAGCCTATTTTTCTATTTAATTCTATTCGAAGATATCGAAGTTTAGCCGAATCCGCGGTTAAACTGGTAAAGCGGACCCCAGACTTCGAGACTTTGGAAGAAACCTTCGGATGCGACCCAGTCGATGCTATGCATGCGAACGCTAAGGGGAAAAAGAAGAATGCTATTTTTTTCGTATTCAGCTCAGCAAACTTGTGCATCCGTTAAGCCATCTAAGTTGGCTGAAACAGACTAAAGTGGAAGACGGAGAATTGGGAGCAATGGCGCCCATGGAGAGGCCTATGTCCAACAGTGGACTGCACAAAATAATTTGAACAAAATAAGTCCTCCGTTGAGTAATAATAATAAAAGTTTATAATAAGTTTATTTATTTTCACAAAAGACGTTTCGTTTCCGTTGAGTATCGGGTAGTTTTTTATGATAAAATATTTTCTACTCCACTTCTCTACCAATAGTGAAATTCCCGACTGTTCAACAATTGTCAATTTAAGCAGTCCATTGAGTAGTGGAGACAAAAATATTATTTTGCTTAACAGTTAAGTGTGGTTTCCGGCAGAGTAGAATTTAGGCAATCCCATCTCTCCCCATGTGGTGTCGTACAAAGCGACTAAGGTATAGAACTGTTTAACATCAGAAAGATGTATAAAGCCAGTCTCACCGTCAGATGTATGGTTTGAGTCAACAATAGCGCCCGGAAAACGGTAATAGGCTAATATGATATTACGTCGTACCGAGTACAATGATTGGTGAAAATTGGGTTTTAATTCACCTTTGTCTAACCCTATGGGGATAAAAATGTAGTTTTGTATTTGTATGTAATTTTTAAATACAATTCCGCATGCTAAACTAAATTTCAACAGCACATTGTAATATCGATTCTATAAACACCAATAACTGCTACCTCAACGTTGTGCAGTGTGTACAGGTTATTAATATTGAACGCGATCGTCCATGTGACAATACTTTGTAATTCAATAAAAACGGTTAGGTACACTTGATTGCAAATTAACAGCATCGGTATGCAGCTAGAAACTACAAAAACATTTGACACAATGTCAAATATCATGTTTGTAGAATATTTATAAAAATGAGTACCTCCGCCCTACAGAAAACCGCAGCCATAATAACCTCGTGTTGTGTTCCCGACGATGAGTAGGGTAGCCAGAGCTCACTGGAGAGTTTTTGTGTTGTCAGTTGGAAGACCAAAAGCTTGTCCTGCTTTGTCTTTTACTCTGACGGCACAGAAACCCTCAGTGTCAGTCTCAGCGTACAGGGTTGGCAGTGCTAGTGTGACTCCCTTGATTTTGCACACGTCCAAAGGCCACTTTCCATCAGGTGTGACTACTCAATTGGGACAGGAATACCGTAGCATCCTACCTCTTTTATATATTTTATTCTATTCTAAATTCGAATGGCTTTGTCTTCGATGTGTTTAGTAGATTTGGCGTTATTGAATACCTAACAAACATCCAGCCATCCACCCAAACTTTTATGTTTATGATAGTAGTCAAAATATAATAGAAATTGATTAGTCATGTTAGCGCTAAGTCACACTTTTAAATATTATGACGAAAAAATTTCACCTACAGATGATACCTACTACAAAGTTGATCTTGTTAAAACGAATATACTTATCGGTGGTCGAACCCTTAGCAAAAGATATGTTTGCACCACGCCAACGTCTCTGCTCGCTGACAATGGCATATAGTTATCCGATGAACATGAATACATGCTTTAAAATTGAGTGTAGAGAATTTTATTATCAGCTTTAGCGCTTCACCAAAGTCACTCGCATAATTTTGGTAGGTATATTTCCACATAAATTTCTCAGTGTCCTTATACACAGGTTGTTTAAAAATAATGAAAATTATGATTTTTAAGAACTAAACTTAATTCTACATAGATTTATTCCTCAACCTCAAAATCCTCACAATCACGTGATTTTAAGGATTCCAGGGCCAGTTAATGCTACTTTGTCTTTCTTATTGGCAGTTATTGGTTTATTCTATTAAAAATGAAACGAACACCCGCATTCAGTAACATCTTCCACTACTACGTAAGTACTGCACGTAGGGTAGTGAGGGAGGCTACCCCACGCAGATAATATCAGACTGCCCATTAGATATCCATTAGACTCTGAATATATCTCAATCGGTTTAGAACTTGCCAGAAAGATAAGCAAGCATTCCTGAGTCATATGACATTACATATTTTTTTTGTAAAATTGAAAGAATATTAGGATCGAAATGACTAATATTTCTCTCCAGCTAAGATAAATTACTTGTGTAAGGAGTGGGTTCACGTCAGTAGTGTAATGGCCAGGATTCGGACCCGGGACTTTTCGATCGTAAGGCCATTTCACCATAGTATGCATAAAGATGTATTAAATTCAACATGTCTGTACAATATTTAGTTTTTCACGCGGGTATTAATTGAAATCATTGAAACGTATTATTTGGAAGCTTTTTTAAATTGTTGCCACAGACATGATAAAGACTCAACCTGTATTTTATAAGTACAAAATCAACAACAAAGAAACGTAAGATAAATGAAAAATGTATCGTAGACTTGTGAAGCGAAACGTAGCGATTGGAGTTTCTTATTGATTTACCATCAAAAGATTTCTTTTATATATTATGACCTAATATCTCAATGCATTAACATTTATTTGTACTTGAATTTATTCATTTGGCTCAAGGTTCATTGACACCAAGTTATGTGATAATATAATTTCATTATGTGAGTGATTCATTATCACGATTAGTAGCCTAGTGGTACTGAGATGAGATCTCGGGTTCGATCTCAGGTTTTACCATGGCACACACCAATGACTTTTCGATGCTTTTCGAAGTTATGTGTGTATGTATCGCAGGTTTATAAGTGCCCGGTTAATGGCAATAGGCTCGCCGCCTATTACATTGGGACCTAAACATAAACTGGCGAAATGTGGGTGCTAGCACCTCTGCCTATCCCTTTGGAATATAGGCGTGAGTTTATGTTATGTTATAATTTATTGCGATATCTAAATAATCCCCTAAATATATATGTATATATCTATATATATTTACTTGTCGTATCAGATTCATTAAAATACAATTAATAGTGATTTCTCGATTTAATTTTATAGTCACTCGACAAGGGAAGTACTTATCTACTATACACGGTAACTGACATACAAGACAATAGACAGCTAGTGAATATTCCTATCTAATTCAAAAAACTTTGTCAATTAGGTAGTTTGAACCTGTTGACTGCAAAAAAACGACAACGAAAGCTAAAACTTATGTTTGGTGAAATATTATTGTTATTGTAGTTACGGATAATAATGTTGAGATTAATCATTCAGAAAAGGAATAATGTATGTGACATATAACTTATATGACTAGCTAGCTGTGAGTATAAGTTGGTTAAATAAATAACTAAATGAAAACGTAGGTACTATTTACTCGACGATTTAAATAACGATTTAAAATTATAATTTATTTCCACTCAAAGCTTTGATGAATGATAATGTAGCTGTTACTGAAGAGTTTCATAAATCCTTCGAATAAATTGTGATGCTAACTAGGTGACAAAGACGTGCGTCATAATGTGTGATTTAGAGCCTTTTGGGCTTTACGACATGTTACAATTTAATGCGTTATCTTTGTTCGTGACGGGGATGATAACCACTCGGTCAAAAAGGGTAACGAAACGTCTTCTCAAATGTAATATGTTTATATTGTGAATGTTATTTACTTCTGCTTAGTTTAGGATAAGACAATTACACATATCATAAAAAATACCTGACTGCGGCTGAAATGATGCAGACGCGATTTTCGATTTCCAATCAGTTTAGGTTGGTACACATAGATTGTAGCACTAAATATTTGCTGTATAGATGATGATGATGAATACCTTTCATTTGAGACCTCATTCACCGAAAGAGGGTAAGGGAAACTATATATATACCTACATACACGCGTACACATTACTGACGCAGTCGGCTAAATATGATTTTTCAGTATCACAATAAACGGGATATTTATCATGTTTCATTGTTTTGAGTTTGTAAACAATGAAACATGGTAAATATCCTGTTTATTGTGATACTGATGTGAGTGACTATGATTTTTCATCTTAATTTTGGTACTTCTACAAACTACCAAATCAACCTCACCAGCAAATTGGTACGTCTGCTGTTGCTGTTCGAGGCTCTGACTCAAGTTTACTTGTCGAGGGTTGGGAGTCGTATAAGCAGGAGAAGAAGATTACGAGGCTGTTACCTCACAGTCTGGGGTGCGCTTACCCCTGGAGTTCAAGGTGAAAGTCTCGGATGCAATCGACAACAACGTTTAGATAATAATGATGATGATTATGATGCCAATTTGAAGTTTTAAATTCAAGCGCAAAGGATTTTGGCTTAACTGCTATACTTCGATATAGACAATGGATTGTGGAGGACATTACGAAAAATACCGAAGTACAGCTGCATCGCAGTAAGATTGTATAAACCGGATCTCGGACTTTGAGGTGAATCCCTCTGTTGAACCGGGATTTAACACAAGGGATTTACAAGTTTATCTCTCCTAAGAGTACTAAACTTATAAGTTTTCCAATAACTCATCAATACTCTTTATTATTAATAACTTTTAGAAACATTACAACAGGTTCTGAGCTTCCCTAGCCGCCTGGCGGTCGAACATCGATGGCTTAGTAATTATTTAAGAACTATGAACTTCCGTTATATCAAAACTTGCTATTCCCCGAGTCTCGACTGTAACCCACATGAAATTTTAAAATCTGATCCCGTTTCAGCTGTGATGGAAACCCATTCCGGGGATAGCCTATTTATCATTCTAAACTATAATTTATCATTGTACAAAATTTAAGGTTCGTTCAGTTATTTGAGCGTGATTCCTGAACATCAAAACATATCACAAACTTTCACATCAACATCAATATTATTAGGAATTAGGATTAGAACTAGACGACGGGCGAAAATTTTTCTCTCGAGATTGAAGGCCAAACGGCAGGAATACTTTTTATTGGTACGTTTGACTTTCAATCTCGACTTTTTTTAAGAGCAGGGTTTGGATGCATCAATCGGTCTATGCATGACTCAATAATTAGCCACTTGTAGCACATCTGAACTGGTGCCGGATTATAAGAAAGGAGTATGTAAAAGTGCATACTTATATTATATCCTTTGCCATCTGTACATATCGAACAAATAACAAACAAAATTAGGTAGCACTATTCTGGATACATAAACTCACGCCTATATCCCCGAAGGGGTAGGCAGAGGTGCTAGCACCCACATTTCGCCAGTTTATGTTTAGGTCCCAATGTAATAGGTGGCGAGCCTATTGCCATTAACCAGGCACTTATAAACCTGTGATAAATACACACATAACTTCGAAAAGCATCGAATAGTCATTGGTGTGTACCATGGTAAAACCTGGGATCAGACCCGAGACCTCGCCTCAGCAGTCCATTACCCATACCACTAGGCTACCGCGTTTCTATATACTGCGGTATATGTCTCGTGCTCATACATGAAGTTCACGAAAACTCATATATGTACATCTACATTGAGAGATCATGTTGAAACTCGCAATTCATTGTAATACTCTTTGTAACACCTGTACACATGTTTCTACAAATAAATTTTTCTTTATCTAACCTTTAAATGCAATTGAACTGTGTATTGAACAAATATACTTATACACCGAAAATATACAAAAGGGGCCACCCTTTTTCATTCCCCATCCAATGTGTGGTTAGGATTGTTTTGTCTTGATTTGTTTGGACCACGACAGAGTGACTAACAAAAACTACACATGTGTTCGTTAGAGTTGTCTAAAGCTGCGGTTGTTCGTGGGACAAAAATTGGTGTAAAAATGCCAACGACCAGTGTAGGTATTTGTTATAGAACTTAATTGCATTTTTTTACGACACACCTTTAGTATTTTATTAGTTTTGATTTCGCTTTTTAAGGACTAACTTGATATTGGATCTGGTTTGATGATTGATGGTACTTTGATTTTGAAGCATTTCATTGCATTTGATTTATATGAAATTTTGTACATTTTTCAAAGAGGCATGCAATATAATAAATAAGTAATCTTACAATAAACACCCTCTACTTTTTATTACCAGACCACCGCGGAGCAAAAGGAGGGTTATGAGTTTGACAGGCTTTGTCTGAATGTATGTTTATGTGTAGGTTCATCTGTTTCCTCAAAATTTCTTAATCTCGAGGTATCGTTAGAAGCATCTTAGTTGTCCGCTGGTTGGCGCAGGGCGCGCCGTAGTAGCGGCGGTAAGACCCATCATGGGGGAGTGGCTAGAGAGGCCACATGGCAGCCTCTCGTACCGTCTGACGCAGATGATCACCGAGCACGGGTGCTTGGGGAAGTGTCTGCGCTGGATGGAGAAAGAGCCAACGTCCGGGTGCCAGCGAGTGCGAGTGAGGACTCGGGGCCGCACACGCTCACCGAGTGTCCGGCGTGGGAGACGCCGAGGCGGGAGCTTGTGGCGGCCCTGGGAGTGAGGGTTCACACCTTGCTCGCGGCGATAGTCCACTGCGCGGATGAGCGGCCGGCGCCTCCTTCTGCGAGCAAGTAATGCTCGTGACGGAGGAGGCGGGACGGGAGCGGCAGCAGGAGCGACGAAGGATCGCAAGCCAAGCTGCCCGCGTACGAAGGCAACTCGGGCGTCGGAGGTCGACGAACGACCTCCGCCCCCATGAGCGTCGGCCTGGGGGTGACAGGTGGAGCCGCCTGTCACCCTGGCAGAAGCAGGCCGCGGCGGCGGCGCGCCTGGCGCGCCTCCCCGTTTTCCGGGAACGAGTTGGGGACTCTGTAGTTCCCACACACCCGAGGTGAGGGCCAGATCGTGAGATCAAAATGTCAATCTCTGACTGCTGTGTCGAACGGACGGGTTTTCTGTTTTTAATAATTTGTGAATTAAGTTGGTGTATTTTTTGAACTGTTAGAGTTGCATTTATCGGTCCCTCTCGTTTTTACTTGGGGTTGTTACCGTAAGACCCAGCGTCCATCTTGTGAAGTGTCGGACCTCTCATCTGTGGACTCCTACTCGTGAGTGTGACGTGTTTTGTTATCGGTCCCTCTCGTTTTTACTTGGGCTTGTTACCGTAAGACCCATCTCTAATCCATCATTGGCCACAGCACCCCCAATACAAAAAAGAAAGCTTTATCTGCTTAACGAATTACTATCATTATGTAATTTAAAACAATACAACAATATCATCAATGATAATGGACGCTTACTCGACTTAGTACTCTCGAATACTGATTCCTTAACTGTTGATGGTACACCTGCGCTCATCAAGCAGGATAAGCATCATCCAGCGCTTTTGATCTCTTTAACTTCACAACACGTCACCAAGGGGCTGCAGCAGTGCAATTCTGCACGGCTTAATTTTAATAAATGCGATTTTATAAAAATTAAATCTGAATTTAGTTCTACAAATTGGCGCGAAGTGTTATCTTCTACTGACGTTGACAGGTGTACCGATGCCTTCTATGATATAATATTTAAAATAATAAAAAAACACACACCAACCACTAACTCTAGATCTTCGTCATATCCCATTTGGTATAGTAGGTCTTTAATTAAGTGTAACAAAGAAAAGAATAAATATCACAAATTATTTAAAAAATACGGAAATCCTCGAGATTATGATGTATTTTCATTACTCCGTAGTAGATGCAAGACTCTTACTAAAAATTGCTACGCAAAATATGTTGCAGATGTTGAAGATTCGTTAAAGAACAACATCAAATATTTTTGGAAATTTGTCAATAGTCGTAGGGGTCAGGCGTCAGTGCCTAATACTATGACTTACGAAACAACTTCATCGTCTGACGGCCAGGGGATCTGTGATCTCTTTTCTCGTTATTTTGCTTCTGTATTTGACGTAGATACTGATTACAGAACAAATTCCATGAGTCATATCCAAGACTATGCATATGAAAGCTTTTTAAGTTCACTGTCTCACGTCGTAATTGATGAAAGTGATGTATTAGGTAGAATGAAGGAATTAGATGCAAATAAGGGGCCAGGCCCTGATCTTTTGCCTCCCTCTTTTATTAAGTGTGTTGGAAAGGAGTTATCACTTCCTTTATGTGTTATTTTTAATAAGTCATTGGTCAGTGGATACTTCCCCAAATGTTGGAAAACTGCACATATCATTCCCGTATACAAGAGTGGTGTTAAATCGAATTGTAAGAATTATCGGCCTATAAGCATTCTTTCATGTTTTGCCAAAATATTTGAGTCGCTAGTTTATAGTCACCTCTACAATCATATGAAACCACTTCTCTCGGACAAACAGCACGGTTTCGTTAGGGGCAAGTCTACAATCACCAATTTGTTAGTGTATAAACATTATCTTTGTCAGGCATTTGCTGCTGGTGGCCAGGTAGACTCGGTATATACCGATTTTTCCAAAGCCTTTGACAAAGTTAATCACCACCTGCTTTGTCGTAAATTGGCCTCTTACGGTGTCCATGGAAGCTTATACCGATGGATCTGCTCATATCTTGAGAACAGAACTCAGTTAGTTGCATTAAGGGGTTTTGTTTCATCGGCTACTGCAGTGACATCTGGTGTGCCTCAAGGCTCCCATCTCGGTCCACTGCTCTTTGTTGTATTTATAAATGATTTAATTCAAAAATTGACTTGTAACTGCCTTTTGTATGCCGATGATTTAAAGGTTTTTACGTCAATATCTAAGATGGACGATTGCTTGGCCCTTCAGCAGGATATCGATACGATATCTGAGTGGTGTAAAGCCAATTTGATGTTCTTCAATGTTGATAAGTGCCTTATTATATCTTTCACTCGAAAATTTAATAAACTTATATGGAACTACAATATTGACGGACAAATTTTAAAGCGAACACAAACTGTGAAAGACTTGGGTATACTTTTTGACGACAAACTTTCATTTAGGGATCATTATAGTCATATAATACGCAAGGCCAATGAACTCCAAGGCTTTGTTCTGAGGTCTACAAAAGGTTTCAAAAAACCCAGCAGTACCGTGTACCTTTATTTTGCTCTGGTGAGGAGTATTCTGGAGTATGGTAGTCCCATTTGGTCACCCAATTACAAAGTCCATATTGATGATGTTGAACGTATTCAAAGAAAATTCCTTAAAATTCTCACCTACCGTGTAAACCCAGGCCGTACAAGTTTAAATTATGAAAGTAGACTCATCAAATACAAGGTGCAGCCACTAGAAAGCCGACGCATATATTTTGACTTGGTTTACCTTTACAAAATTATACATTATATCATTGATTCACCTGAGTTACTTTCTCAAATTAGTTTCAATATTAAATTTAGTGCCCGTAGGGCTAATGATACGAACATATTTGCCCTTATGATATATAAAAACAATATTTCTTATTATAATCCATTAACAAGGATGGCTCGTCAATATAATGATTTGGCAAAGGTCTATAAATCACTTGATGTTTTTAATTGCAGCTTTAACAGATACATAAGAATTGTAAAGGACATCCTTCATAGTGGGCTGGGTTTGGATGGTTCTGTTTCCGGTGGAAGCATCCACACCAAATCTTAACTTGTATTTTAGTATTCATAAATCAGAGATTTATATTGTATAAACTTTTTGCTTCTCTATGTGTGTACAAACTATTTACGTCATGATCCAGATCTAAACATTGTATTTAAGATATTTATAATACGTATACGATTGTGATGTGTATTGTGCATTTAAATAAATAAAAAAAAAAAAAAAAAAGATGGGCCTGGGTCGGCCGGGTTGCGAGGGATATGACTGTCAACCTCACCTTCGGCAACCAAAACGACCCACAGGCGGCGTGCGTTTTAGTCGGTTCGAGTCCGACATAACCTCTCCCACCGGCTCCGGTGGTGAGGTATCCGTGGGGGATTTTGCTCATGTAAAAAAAAATAAGTTGTCTGCTGGTTATATAACGTTTCACTGAATCTAAATTTGAGATAAATGTGTCGTGTTTAGTATCAACTGAAAGGTTTTAATTAGCACATTCCAAATATGTATAAATTATACCTACCTATTGTTTGCCCCAAAATAATATAAATATAAAATTCAACTTCTAACTAAAACCCAACGACTAAAACATCAAGCTCTAAAAAGTATTAAACAAGAAAATATCAAGGATAGCCGTGGTCGTGTGCTACTTACTCTAAAAACACAGAAATTCTAGTCAAAAGTGGCATACGACTACCGCTATTTATTTTTCTTGTTTAATATTTTTTAGAGGGGAATTTTTCAGTAGTCGCTTCCCCCCCCCCCCATGAGCGCAGGCCTGGGGGTGACAGGTGGAGCCGCCTGTCACCCTGGCAGAAGCAGGACGCGGCTGTGGCGCGCTTGGCGCGCCTCCCCGTTTCCGGGGACGAGTTGAGGACTCTGTAGTCCCCACACCCGAGAAGAGGGCCAGATCGTGAGAGATGGCCTTGGGTCAGCCGGGGTGCGAGGGATATGCCTGTCAACCTCACCTTCGGCAACCAAAACGACCCACAGGCGGCGTGCGTTTTTAGTCGCGTTTTGGTTTTATCAATGAAATAAATGTTTTTAATCACAATCAATCCATCAATTGGCATATTGCAATCCACTGATGGATATTGACTTCTCCTAATGTGCGCTATTACTCCTGATCCGCCGTCTCCCAGTCCAGATCCAGTCTATCCTAGTCACTCTTTTCAGATCATAAGTCCATCTGGCTAGACGGCTAGTTCACCTTCTGTTTGCCCAATCACAAATTCACTATCAATTATTTTTAAGTTATCTACAAAAGGGTGATTATTAATTAATTAAAATAATAATCAATGAATGATAGACAGCAATAATTACTCGTTTAATAATTAGGTACCTTACTAGGTCCAGTAGCGAATATTGAGATCTCATTTATTTAGTAAAACGTGTTAGCTTGTAGCTACCGGAATGTCACTGTAATTATGCATTAACGTGGATGGATTGGATACTTAATGTACATGCATTATTGACTAGTTGTATTGTCATTGTTCATTGGCTTTGAGAGGCGTAAATACGAATACGGAATACATCTATAGTAATAATTAATGGAATCACTCTTCAAGTTGACAATCTACTTTACTCAAACTCTTTATACGGGAAACCTGATTGCAAAGTTCATTTTTGACGTCAACCCCTAGCTTTGTGTTCAAAGCTCTTGTTCAGAAACTATCAAACTTTCAGTATTGTCTGCTGAAGGATAATACAAAAGCTCACTATATATAATGAGGTTCAAGTGAATTTATTAATACGAAGATAGTGCTTCACAATATTGTTTGAAATTAAATTAAACTTTGAAGCAACGGTATTTTTTTTGTTCAATTTTGTGAAAAGAGGAAATGAACTCAGTGTCTATAGTTATTAAGGCGTTTTTAAATGACCAGCTACTATTGATTTTTTGCTCACTTAGGCAAGTGGCAATTCACTGGCCAGCGGGTGCCGAATTTATGGGATTTGTCGTTTATGACATACGTTGATGACTGTCATATACGTCAAATACCATATATTCGTCATTCTATTCTACAATACGCTGGCCAACGAATTGCAGTTCAATTTCATAGCTATAGCTTTTCGTTTTCTTGAATGTATACTTGTTATGCTCAGAGACAGCCAAGAGTAACTGAACTAGAGTAGCTGAACTGGTTACGCAGTTACGTAAACAACAAACTGTTATACAGTTTGGCAGAAGAAAAATTATTGTAACAATGCTTGTTTTCCGTAAATAAATTTTATTTCATTAAAAAAAAGTAAATAAAGAACCAGGTCCCTATAAGTAAATCACATATACATGTAAAAGTGATTTTTTCTATTCACACAATCCCGAATAATTATTATTAAATGTGTGAAATTTCGAAGGCTAATAATAAATTTAAATTGGAAATTTAAATTACTAGTGTAATACTCGGCGGGATATTTACCATGTTTATTATTTTTGTTGAGCAACCGATATTTCGGCGCTGTTACAAGCGCCATGATCACGGTTGCTCAGCAAAAAAAATGAATAATGGGAATGACCATGTCAATCTCAAAAGGAAATTTAAAAATTAAATTTGCCATTTAAGGGTTGAATAGTGTATATGTGTTCTTTTTTTCAATTGGTAACTAACTTTATCTATTTTGGGTCCGTGGGGTCCAAATGCGCGTGCGCTATTCAAAGAAATAGCGAAGCGACTAATCGACGCTTCCCGTGACCATAAGGCTGGCCTTTACCTCTTTCAAAGAATTGCCATCGCCATTCAGCGTGGTAATGCCGCCAGCCTCTTGGGCACGGTACCAGTAGAGATCGATTGGGAGGAATTTTTCGATGCCTAAAATTATAGCCTCCCTCTTTTTCTCTATCCCATTTTTGTATATATTGTATAGTTAGCATAGTTTTATATAAATTTGTAAATAATTGTATATTATATTAGCATATTATAGGTACTGTAATTTATTGTACTGTGTCTAAAATATATGTGTGTACCTTTTTTGCTCCCCAAGTGTACGAACTGAGGCAAATTGAATACAATGCAAATCGTATATTTATCGTTACCTGCATTGAGTTGTTGATAGGAAAAAGCTACGTGTTCAATCGTTCATTCTTTTCATTCATCGATAAAGTATAGGGGAAAATGCGCTTTTGATATAGCATGATAGCGTTTTTCTTTTGTCTGCTCGTGGTTAAGTAGACCATAGGTACATAATAGATATAGCACTCACGATGCTTTAGAATTACAAGCTTAAAGAATATAATGATGCTGTATAGATACGCCTGGAAAATGCTGCAGTGGAGTTTATTTGCTCCGTTTCTTCTCCACTAGCGCCTAGGAAGCGGTAGTAAACTTAGTTTTAAGCAGAATTGGACGTCAAAAAGGTGTAATTACGTTACACTATTTTGAGAAATTAAAAAATTGAAATTTGAATATCGGATGTAAATACACTTTTACACTCTAATAAAAGCACTTAATTTAAGTAGCTTAACTGGAGAGATTAGGGAGAATAGTTATTAATTTCTTACCTTTAAACTTTCGCATTCCTTAAATACAATAATATTAACGGGAATTAACGTGATCATGGTATACCATGATCACGCTCATGTGTCGAAACGTCAGGAATGTCCTGACGTTTCGACTACGCTGGTCGTAGTTGCAAGCTGATTGGCTCAATCAGTGCTTCATATATCCTCCCATTCTCGATATTTTTCCATTTCGTTATACCCGCTACCGTTATAAAAAAATAATGTCTTATATGACAGTAATTTGTTAAACAGTGTATGCGTTTTTTATATAAAAACGTGCAAACAAACCCACAACATTACGCGATGCCAGTTGATGAGTTATTTACTTAAATCATATCACCCATGTATATACAATCACTATCACAATGGTGGTGGTGTACAATCACACTATCAGTCAGCATCATATTGATATTGTCTAGAAAAGTATTCAAAATGATCTGAATACCAAAATTCCTGATTAATAAGACGGTTTAACCTCTTTGAATGCTTGCAACTATTTGAGCACTGTAATTACCTCTATAAAATTGGAATATTGGTATTCAGATGATTTTGAACTCTTTTCTAGTCTATATCTGATGCTAAATAACGTATGTATCCGCAATACAGTCAGACTTCAAAACTAAACAACACAGGCCTGTGATAAAGGATTCACCCAAATTAATTATGTGGTTACAATACAGTTACAAACAGACATATATTCTGTTTATTGCACTTGAGAAATTCCGTACGTGAAGACGACGAGAATGAAATGAATTCCAGTTATATTTTGAAGTTTTGCAAGACATTGTTTCAAGTTTGAATTGCGTAGAATGTGGGTAACATTACGTGCCAACAGAATTTGCAGATTTGATAAAAGAAAGTTTTTATTGGATATAATATTTTAAAATAATGTCATCTATATACTTATAAAGAGGAAAGATTTATATTTTTGTATGTAACGAATAAACCCAAAAAGTACTGGACCGATTTTAATAATTCTTTTTACATTAGAAAACTACATTCTTCGTGAGTAACATAGGCTACTTTTTATCCCGATATTCCCATGGGATCAGGATTTACGCGGGTGAAACCGCGGCGTGGTGCTAGTATTATATAAAATCTCATAATAAATTTTATTATATCCGTGTGAAAATTTGACAACACACAATGACACAGAAAACAGTTATCCTGTACTAATTAAACAACCCGCCTCTTATCGCTCCCGGTGTTCCGGTGTCCCTGAACGACTCGGAACGAGAGATAAGTCACCAGTTGCCTCTGTAAACCATTGTCCAATTTACTTAATAAGACTTTTAGCTCCCTTGTCAATCAATCAATCAATCAATCAATCAATTAGTCCATCGCAGTCAACTGCTAGACATAGGCCTCCCTAATGTTGGGAGGCTTTGTCCTACTGCTTCCACGCTGACCAGACGGATTGGTACAGGGTTTTATTTCGAGTTTTCCTTCTGCGTATTTTTCCGTTAGTCGCCTCTTACGACACCCATCGAATGAGATGTGGTAGTGATGATTGTATTTTTTCACCATCAACACAGCTTTCTTGTCTTATTTTAAATTAGTTAGGTTTGAGAACTGCGGGTCGCTCCACCCTATATTTACTGAACATACAATGATAGAACCTCATAAGCTTCAGCCATTCATCATTTTGTGCCGCGGTGCCAAGAGTCTGAAGTGTTATGTAACATATTTCGCAGCAATATTTTCGGCACAAGATATTGTACGTGACGCAGCAAGCATCAATACATTCAATTTCGAACGAAATTTCTCCGTTAGAAGATAAAAATAGACATTTGAGAAATGTATTCTGATTTAGAATATTGTTTAACCATTTGATCGGGGAGAAATGGATTTGTCTGTGATTTTCGAAGGCTTTGGGGACGATTGGAGTTTGTGTATAAAGGACTGACAATGTCAAAAATTCAAAGCTTGCTTAAACACGATTTTTTGTATTTTACCGTCTGTACCATGGTGAGAAAAAGCAGATGACGAGGCTGTCAAGCTGAGTATCACAATGGCGGCCAATGGCCACGGGCCCGGTGTGTGTGGAGTGCAACAGCTAGTATTGTATATTACATTGGGGTTGGCGTTTCTAAGTATAATATGTACCTATGTAAAATACAAAATCCGCTTTCTAGATTCCATAACAAAAGCAGGTAAGATATGTTTACTTTGGGCCTAGCGCAACGTACATCTTCAAAAAATGACAAACTTTCAAACAAAATTCCACGTTCCAAAGCCTTTTTTAAACCCTTAGGGGTGGGGTTCCGGAAAATTCCTGCCAAATTTTAAGTTTGTAGGAGTTATTCCCCATTAAAGAAGCACAAAGCATACTCGCAAAATATTTAACCTCTTTAGAATATGAGGCCGCAGAAAATATCCTAGTACACCTAGCCTAATCCTATGCTTAGGAAAACAAAATTATTTCTATTACTATAAATCCACGAACATTAAACTGATCACATGTAATGGACATGCAAGTTTTGTACAAGTTAGTAGGTATATATTATGTGTATTGTATCTACTCGTATGTATTTATATATTATATATACACAATACTGCTGTAATCTCAAAATACTAAATATTTACTATTGCTAAAATATATTGTTCTTCTAAAAATAAGTCACCTACAAATTCAAATATCTAATGTATGTCGACCGAGCAACATTGTAAACAAGCGTAAATGTAAACATGTTGGTATTGGTACATTTGGTACCCACAGGACAGGCATGCCTAGTGTGGGGCCAACGGATAACTTCAATTATTTTGCTTTTGATAATAAATGAATTTGTTTTATTTATTTTTTATTGCACGAGCTCAAATATTGGGAGCTTTCAAAAAACTGGTGACTGAATACTATTTCTCAATATAAGACATCTGTATCTATGTGTTAATAATAATAATAATGTTTATTTCTCACCAAAACGTTTACATAACAAATCTCAAATAAAATACAGTAGAACGTAATTAATAAATTAGTACAAGGATCAATCAGAATTATGGCGGGCTGGCACCTGAACTAGGAGAATCCTGTGTCTCCGGCTACCAACCCTCCACCCCTGGCCAGAATCTAATATAATTTATAAATAAGGATGTGTGAAAATACGTTTGGGTGTGGGTGTGTGTGTGTATGTGTATGTGTATGTATGTGCGTGTGTGTGTGTGTGTGTGTGTGTGTGTGTGTGTGTGTGTGTGTGTGTGTGCGTGTGTGTATTATATATTTTATAACTGTACATGTCTGTACGAAATTATGTTGTTTATAGGTATTATATGTAGATATTGTATGTATTGTATGTAGATATTGTGTGTATTGTAAGTAGATTTAGTGTGTAGTCCCGGCAGAGTAGAATTTGGCCCACCCCATCTCTTCCCCTGCGGTGTCGTACAAGGCGAATAAGGGATAGAACTGTTTAACATCAGACAGATATATACAGCCCAGACTCAGCCTCAGATACATGGTATGGTTCAACCATAGTGCCGGAAGACGGCAATAGTGAGCCTATTGCCGTCTTCCGGCACTATGGTTGAGCCATTACACCATCCCACGCATTAGCCCCCTATTACATGGGACCGAATTCAATATTGTTTGCAATAAAGCCGCCCATTGTATATTATTATATGTAAAAATCTATGTATGTTTATTTGTGCATTTTGGTGTACAATAAAGAATATTTAATTTATTATAGTTTCTGAAATTTTGTAATAGCTTTTAAAAATATATATGTTGTAGAATATATATTGTTAACACACCAAATAATCGATATTAAGCTTTATTATATTCAAGAAACAAATCCTATTGAAGAGTTTCATTTCCCATTATTGTCATTACTGTCAATACTGTCATTACTGTCCTTACTGTCATTACTGTCACTACTGTCATTACTGTCATTACCGTCATTACCGTCATTACCGTCATTACCGTCATTACCGTCATTACCGTCATTACCGTCATTACCGTCATTACCGTCATTACCGTCATTACCGTCATTACCGTCATTACCGTTATTACCGTTATTATTGTCATTACCGTCATTATTGTCATTACTGTCATTACTGTCACCAATATTAGGATTATGAGAAAAAAGAGCTGGTAAGTAGATATTTGTCACTATTTTCATTGAGTTGTTATGAAACAATTTCATAAGGCTCAATAAGCTTATAGAAGCAGGTCGATCATGATCACTACCTGTGTCATTGTCAATTGATACTTCTTCTTTTAAACTTACTACTTCCTCTTCATTACTATGAATGTCGTCGTCTGTATATAATTTCAGATCGTTAATAATTTTTTTACTTTCACTACTTTGATTTTCACCGCTATTGTTTTCTAATGAAGTAACTATATTTTCATCCGACGTATGTTCGTAGTTTTCGGCCGATTCATTGTGTTGTCTGAATTTATTCTTGTTCTCTGAAAAATATGCGATGTCACGATTAGCAATTCTTTATTTTATTTTATTTACTATCACATACAAATATTAATATACAATTTAAATAAAATCAGCGCTCATAAACCACTTGGTTACAAAAAATAATTTACACAATAGCATGCATAAAATTAAACTATATACTCATTTGTTATAGTTGAAAGAAAGAAAAAAGAAACTACAATTGACAATTATTTTATGGATTTAAGTGTGTACTTAATATTGTTTTTCGTTAAATCATTTATTAGATCCCACGAGTCTATATCTGAAAAATGACAATAGATTTCATCATAAATATTTTTTCATGCGGAAATCGTCGGGAGTAGTTGTCGGTCCCACTAAAATCGCCCGTCGACCCGGGTCTCAATTACAGGAGTGTAAAGTGTTGGGTTGGTGTGTTACCAATATGGTATTATTCTTGCACCCTGGCTGACCTTGGGCTATCTAAGGTTTCACGATGGCTACCTCGGGTGTACTTAAGACGTACACAATTTCAACTTTACAGTTTTCGAAACGTAGATATACCCAGTAAACTTTACAGTAATTTTTCAATTCAATATTATAAGTAAAGTAATTACAACATACGTTTTTTGCTGCGATGAGTGATTTTTTTCGCTTCAGAAACACTGGAGTTATCTGTAAGCACAATTTTAAATAAAATGTATTAAAAATGTTTATGCTGGAGATTGATGGCTAACCTGTTACATGTATAAGTATAAAAAATTGCAAACATCTGACTATTAACGAAAGTTATGCTCGGTTTGTTCAGGTATTAACTAAAGGTAAACTTAATTATTTCACACAAGGTTGGTGACTCATTTGTAGGCAGCTGTATAAAAATATTTAATAAAATGCCTCAGGATTTGATTAATATGTCAATAAATAAATTTAAAATAGAAGTGAAAAATACTTTAATGAGCAAAGGTTACTATAAAGTGGATGAGTATCTTAATGATGTAAATGCGTGGTCAACATAAGTCTCTTGCTTGCTCGCATAAAATAAATTGTAAACTAAAGCAAATTTAAAAAAGAAAAATAATCTAGTTCTAATATAGTTCGCTGAGTTTCTTGCTGGTATCTTCTCAGTAGAACTAACCTACCGAACCAGCGAAAGAATCATTTTCCAATAGTTTATTTTTACATTATTTAATATTTTTATAGTATTTCTTAACATACCTAATTGTAAAATTTTGACGTTCATATGTGCTCTTTGTGTGCCTAAACTGAATAAATGAAATTGATTATGATATGATAATCAGTTAATTATTTTAGTTTTGTTTAACTATAAACTGAATTCGAAGCACTAGTTTAAGCAGTGGTTTATTCGTTTGACTAATATATATTTGTGTAATAATTCACATGAAGGGTGTTTACCATTAGTTAAATACCTGAACAAACTGAATATATAATATAAGTAGGTGAAGAAAAGCATGTTTCTACCGGTTATATTTTTCCCAGGACGAATAGGGATATTTTTATTCTTTATTTTTATATACCACTTAAGTGGCAGACAAGCACACGGCCCACCTGATGAAAAGTGGTTACCGTGGCCCATGAACGTGTGTAACACCAGAGGAGCTACACTCGCGCTGACGACCCTGTAAGTACAGAGCTTCTGTGCTGTCAGTGCAGAAGACAAAGCACAATTACCAAGAAGTGCCCGTTCCGTCCTCAACTTTAGTCCACTCTCCTTCTCTTTTCGTCGACTTTTACAGAAGCGAGTGCCACCTGACGCAATCAGTAAGTTCGCTTCACCTTCTAACGCAGTGCTTTTTTTTAAATAATTACAGAAATTACTAAT
Source organism: Eilema griseolum (assembly GCA_963662185.1). NCBI lineage: Eukaryota > Metazoa > Arthropoda > Insecta > Lepidoptera > Erebidae > Eilema > Eilema griseolum. The sequence continues at coordinate 13,110,313 of OY759252.1, forward strand.
ATTCCCTCTAACCCCTATAGCTAAGCTAAATTGCTTGAGTTAGGAGTGGGTTCACTTCGGTAGTGTAATGGCTAGGATTCGAACCTGGATCGTAAGTCCAACTCCTTAACCACTAAGCTACCGATGATTACAGTCCTTCACTATCTCAACTTTAGTTCCAGATTACATGTAAATGAATCAATCATGTCGCATTTTGGAGCCCAGTATCTGTTCTCCTACTTTTCTTTATTTTCATATTGCTTAAATTATGTTTTAAGGAAGCGATTGCCGTCTGATCTCGCAACCCAGAAGCTAAGCCTGCGCCAAAGCCTCGTCCGTCAAGCCACAGGCCCACCGATTAGCATCATCATAGGGGGACCATAATGATGACCCCATACAACTTTAGGACACGGCGGTATTTCCGTCCAATTGAGCAGTCCGATTGGGGAAGTACCTCCGCCCTACAGAATACTGTGGCCATAATAACCTCGTGTTGTGTTTCCGGTGGTGAGTAGGGTAGCCAGAGCTCACTGGAGAGATTTTGTACTGTCAGGGGGAAGACCAAAAGCTTGATCCTGCTTTGTCTTTTACACTGACGGCACAGAAATTCTCTGTGCTTACAGTGTTGGCTAGTGCGACTCCCTGGCACACGTCCATAGGCCACGGTAACCACTTTCCACCAGGTGGGCCGTGTGCTTGTCTGCCACTTAAGTGATATAAAAAAGGGGGATTATAGTGAGATCCCTAACAACTCCATGAACTATGATAATATACCTTTTCGTCTGGTTAGATGAATCTTGTAATAGTAATTTTTTATCAGCCAATTGACCATCGGAGACAAAGCCTCCACTAGTTTTTTGTTCAATGGAGCTAAATGTCCTTGTTCCGTCTCCATTTCATCTAAAAAAAAGGTGTATGTTACATTTATTAAGTCGCGCAGCGGGTCCTAAAGCCAGCTATGCTTGGAATTGGAAACGAGGTCTGATGTGGTACTGGCCATCTGTCGAAGGACCGATGGTTGTTGGAGAGGGCGAGAGGGTAAATGGAAGGTATAATGCCCCCTAAATGCCCTGGACTGACGACAAAAAGCTGGCTGGGACTGACTGGATGCGTACAACAGAAGTTCGGTATAAATGACGTGAATTGGGAGAGGCTAATTATGGGGGTATATCCAGCAGTGGCCTACAACGTGCTAATTGATTGATATATTCATTAGCTGTATAAATGTAGTAACGATGACTACCTATGTGTGATGCTGGCTAGGAATCTATTAAATACGGTTTATTTTGCAGACAAATATAGGTAAGTTGAAAACGATTTAATCGCAGAGCAATTTAAATTGTGCTTACAGTCTAGATGTCCCGGGTTCGAGTTCTTGTCATTAAACTATCGAGGAGGTCATTGCGCTACCACTTAGGATTCTGTTACCCAACATACAACACAAGAATAGCAACTAAAATATTCAAGCAATTGCTTGCTTTCAGCTTAGCAAAATTATTTAGCTCAGCTGAACGTGGATGTCGGTTATTATTATTGATTTCTGAAATCATAAATTATCATATTTTCATACCACGTTTTATACTGACTTGTATTCTCTTTGAGGTTTTATGTCACGTCACACGGGAACGCGGTCGAATGGTATGAAAAGCATCTTATATCCGTCTCCTGGTTCTAAAATACATCCCTACCAATTTTCAGCCAAATCAGTACACATAGTGTAACAAATAGTGTAACTAACATGCACACATATAATCACACCTTTATTTCCTTTATGCCCACATTGCACCAATAATTTAATTCAGTCCTACGTAATAGGGAGTGAGCCTATTGCCGTCTTCCGGGCACTATTGTTGACTCAAGCCATGCATCTGAGGCTGAGTCTGGGCTGTATATATCTGTCTGATGTTAAACAGCTCTATCCCTTAGTCACCTTGTACGACACCGCATGGAAAGAGAAGGGTTAGTCCGAATTGTGCTCTGCCGGGAATCACGCGGCTAACATGATTGTCTTTTATATGTATGGATATTCTTTAAAAAGATTACCTATGCCAGAGCTTTCATCATCGTTGGTCTCATGTCCAAGTCTTTTTAGTACTAGTTCACCATCTTCTATCACACCTGTTGAACAAAAATACACTCGACACATTATGAATTACACAAAACGCTGTACATGATAATAAAGCGTCAATAGCTGTAGGCCTTACGATCGAAAGGTCCCGGTTTCGAATCAGGGCTATTTTACTATCGACGTGAACTCACTCCTAATACAAGCAATTTAACTAGAGGGGCTAGAGAGAATATTATTAATTTCGGCTACTACTATTCTTATAAAAGAAAATCAGTTTATTTACCTACGAGTATTTCAGGGATTTCCTCGTCTTTTTCATGTTCAGGTCCACTACCATTCACTAGCTCACCGTCTTCTATTGCACCTATTGAGGAAAAAAATCGGTCGCTTACTTCTGTACTTTTTATATTACTCGTATTTACACAAATATATTCTACGCGCCTAAGCATAATGTATTTTTAAAGCATCCACACTTAAATGGTTAGTGGACGAGACTTTTAATACAGTGGAAAACTTTTTAAAGAAATGTGCATGTCATTTGTACCATTGCAGAAATGTGTTGTAACGGCTACGCCATTAATGTGACTACAATATTTTTAGTTGCTAAGTAGATATTGCCTTGTATACCCTAATAATCTGTGTTTGCATATCAACTTTATGACGATATGTGTTTGAATACTATATTTTTTATTTCCATCTTTTGTTGTACCACTTATTAGCAAATAAATAAATGAATTGAATTGAATTGAAATACCAAGAGCAGGCTGTTGCTTTCACGTGATGTTCCGTCGCCATGTGCTCCAAAAAAACCGTTATAAGAGTTACACATATTGCGAACTCATTAATACTTTTCCACATTATTATTTTTATTTTTTTTCCTTTGAGGATGCCGTAAGACGAAACCGGTCAGGTCAGGCAAATAAAAGAATGTGGAAAAGTACAAGTGACTTATTGGTGGCGCGATTCTCATGCCACCTGAGCTAGTGGACTGTATTATACGGGGAGTGAAGTTAACATGTTTCATACGACACTTTACACAACAAACAAGATAGGTGATCGGGTTGCCGCGGAGGTGGTTTAGGCGTTGAATGCAACCCGAGAAATTAGGAGAGGATGCACTAACCTTTACGAAGCCACGTGCTGTCGTAGCCGGTGCACCGATCTTCTCTTCCTGGCTCAGGAGTTGCCGCCCACATCACTAAATCACTTGAGGGACACACGAGAGGCACAATCCGATCGTTAAAGGTCTATGAAAGCGGTTAAAATCCAACAAACATTATTAATTTCTAAGAGTCGCGTGCGGGGCGCCATTGTTTCTTGCTAGTTCGATGCGAAGTCAAGATGCGGCCACTTTGACCATTGGCGGGGCGAAAACTATTGTTATCTCACTTTAGAGGTAGTGCGGGAGGGAGATGGGTATAGGGAGCGTGTGCTCAGCGTCAACCAATTGAGACGATTTGAATTTACTACTACTGGCGCCACCATTCCCCCCGGCTTGAAGGGTTACCTTCAAAACGAAAAATGCGGAACAAATCTAAAGTCTAATCTAAATCTAGGTTTGGGAAATAACAACTAAAATATAAACCTAGATTTGAACTCGTGCCTACTGCTGGCTAGGCAGAGGGCAGAGGCGAACAACCGGGCGCAGATACGATCCGGTTGCGGTTTTAACCCGTACAACACGAGTTATCCCGCGGGAATCGGGAAAAACTTCCTCTACTACTCCTAGAGGCCAATGTAAAGGAGGCGCATTCTCAGTCATAAGGACTACCACCGTACCTACAGTAATTGGGTTGGATGGAGTATTCCATTTTTGACGCGACTGCAGCGTGTGGAAAACGATTGGACTAATTTATCTAAAAGAGCGTGACGAGTTAGAAGGTGCATTCTATCGTCATCAACATCTATTGCGGGCAAATATTTTAGAGGAGTCGTATTTAAGAAGTGAGCTGGCGTTAACGCTAATGGCTCTGACGGATCGCTAGATAGAGTCCGACACAGCGGTCGCGTGTTCATCACCGCCTCTACTTGAGCGAGTACGGTACTCAACTCCTCGAACGAGAGAATCTGTTCGCCTATGACGCGAAACAGATGCGACTTAAGGCTTTTAATATTCGCTTCCCAATTACCACCAAAATTACTAGCTGCAGGCGTGTTAAAGTACCATTCAATGCGATTTTCGGCTAAGATGTGAGCGAATTCACTTTGGTAGTACTTAGACCGTAAGAATGCGTGCAATTCCGAAATACTACGTCGGGCCCCTACATAGTTTGTACCGTTGTCCGAATACATGCGCTTAACCGGACCACGACGCGACAAAAAACGTTTAAAAGCGGACATAAAATTCTGCGTACTTAAATCACCGGTCAACTCTATATATGAACCGCGCGAGTTGTCATACAAATGAACAAACAAACATAAGCTTTCGTGGAGCGAATGCCACGACCACGAGCAATAGTGACCTTGAAAGGCCCAGCAAAGTCTGTGCCGGTGTGTACGAAAGGTTTTGCGGATTGAACAACACGACAAGAGCGATGATCGGCCATTTCAAGCGCGATAAAACGCGGGTGGAGTTTAAAACAAGGTACACATCTGTGTACTCTAGCGCGAATCAAATTACTAGCGGAAATTATCCAGCATTTCTGTCTCAAAATAGACATTAACAAATCGGGACCAGCGTGACAATTCACCTTATGATGATAATCTACTAACAAATCTAATATGTGGTCCTTACGCGGGAGAACTACTGGATGCCTTTGTTCAAATCCTAAACTTGAATTTCTCAAACGACCACCTACTCGAATGAGTCCATCTTCCAAAAATGGTTTCAAGTGTCGGAAAGAACGACTACAAGGTTTGTTAAATTCTAAATTTTTAAATTCAGAAGCAAAATAAAATTTCTGCAACTCGCGAAGTATGATCAATTCAGCTTTATCTAAATCAGCGGCGGTTATATGACCGCGCGTAGATAAAATTCTCAAAAATCGGCCTACATAAACAACACAACGCAACAGTCTCGACCAAGACGAGACGCGATCAGCCAACAACAAAATAAGGGACTCTTCACGCGGGACCGATACAACAAGCGAGTGCTTCTTCTCCTCGGGTGGTTCGGAAACCGTAGTGGGATTGAATTGACTAACTGGCCACTTATCTAACGCGGCATGAATCCAGGACGGTCCACTAAACCATAACGGGTGATCTAAAATTTGCGAAGGAAGCAATCCACGAGAGAGACAATCGGCTGGGTTGTCGGTGCCAGCAACGTGAAAGAGATTTTGTGGCGCTAATTCCGATTGAATTTTTGCCACTCTATTAGCGACGAATGTGTCCCAACGATGGGGCGAAGAGTGGGCCCAACACAAAGCGACTGTTAAGTCCGAAAAAGCTAAAATTCTACTAATATTAATGCGACTACTACAAGCATTGGCGATAGAGGTGATCAATCTAACTAACAATAGTAAAGCGCATAGCTCGAGGCGTGCCAGAGAGACGACCTTACGGGGAGAGACCTTTGATTTCGCGCTTATAAGGCTAATTGAAACCTTACCTACATTCGAGACATGAAAATAAACTACTCCTCCATACGCCTTCTCACTAGCGTCCGCGAAGCCTACTACCGTAACAACACTATGTTGCGACACGGAAGTGCTAGTCTTAGCACTGCCATCCAAAACTACGCGGAGTTTAGTAGTAAGCTGGGCTGGGTCTCGTCAGTGTCCGCAGGCGCAGGTGAGATGTAACCCTTATCTAAATATTCGTTAACAACCTCATCATAGGCTTGCTTTAACTTTGGAGACGCCTGCATCTTTCGTTCTAAACAAAGAAAGCGTTTTTCAGCGGATACACGGGAGTCACCGAGCGAAAAAATATCTCCCTTGAAAGGGAGCGCGACAACATAACGACCCTGCTCATCACGAGTAGTCGTGCGACAATAAATCTCCTCAGCCATCTTGTCATCAGGGCTTAGGATAGGTGGGACATTGACCTCTTCAATTTCCCAAAACTTGCGGATGGTAGACTCCAGTGGCGGCTCGACGGTGCAACAGAACGAAGCAGTCGAGTGACTAAAACTATCTATAGAAGCGGGTGCGGAACCAATTATAACAAAACCAAGAACTGTTTCCAGTGCGTGCGGAGCGGGGTACGTCGGTCCCCCTTGAACCTTACGTGATAACTGGAGGTGCGGGAGAATCGAAGCGCCGATCAATATATCGACGACTCCAGGAACAGCGTAAGTCTCATCTGCTAAAAGCAAGTCTTTAAATTTCGTTAATAAAGACGTGTCAACCGGGACGGTAGGCAACTGTTCAGTTATTTTATCTATAACGAGCGAATCCATGTCAAACCAAATATTATTATTAAAACGAGATCCAAACCTTGTTTTAACGGTGCCATGAACAGGTGACTGTAAACCTCCAAAACCCTTCACCACTGAGCGGGTTGAACGCTTATTAACATTGAAACCAAGACGTTGACAACAATTTTGAGTAATAAAATTACTTTGCGAAGCGCCATCTAATAGCGCTCGAACAAAGTGCGGTTTACCCAATGCATCAACAATAATGACGCGAGCAGTCGCGAGGACCACAGTAGTGAGCGCAGCACTAGCGGACAACGAACACAAGGTGACGTCATTCGCAGCGGTCTCCGGGCGGGCCGGAGCGCGCGCGAGCGCGGGCTGCGGCTGTGGCGCAGGCTGCCGTGTGTCACCGCTCGACGAACCAACTGTGCTCACATTGGTTGCGGCATTACTATTCTCAAAATGAAGTAAAGTGTGGTGTCTCGCTTGACATTTGCGACAACTATTGCTACTATTACATAAAACAACGCGGTGTTTAGTACCGAGACAATTAAAACAAAAATTATTAGCGCGAACAAATTTATAACGATCATTAGGCGATAATTTTAGGAAACCCGGACACTTGTACAATTGCGAATGATGAGTATTACACAAAGAGCAAACAGGTGATTGTACACGTGCTGGTGCGGTATTAACATAAGTATAAGTTGACCTCAGTGACCTCGATGACGCATCTATTTTGCGTTCGGAACTAACAACTTTCTTCGCGCCCTCATGTTTCGATGAAGAGCGTTGCAATATTTTTATATGCTCGCGAACAAAACTTTCTAAGTCTTTCGAACTTAGGAATTTTATTGCCGCGATGATCCGACTCAAATAAACGAAGGTTTTCGGAATCTAATTTCTTTAAACCCATATACAAAAATAAGAAGTCGCAGAAGTCATCGATCTTTAGGTTCTTTACGGCGGGAACAGATGATGCGAAAGTATCTAGAAACTTCTCTAAGTTTTGATCGTTACATGCCGTAATGGATTTCAAATCAAACATCTGATCCAAATATGCGTTAGCTACCGATCTTTTATCCTCATTCTTAGCTTTCAAAGTATTTAAAATTAAATTATAATTTTCGGCACTAAACGTAATTCCAGCGCAAACGGTTATAGCTTTACCAGTTAATTTTTCAACGAGATAATGCAATTTTTCGTGATCTGTCAACGAAACGTTCTTATCTATTGTATTCTCAAAACTATCTATAAATAAACACCAACTGCGAATGTTACCATCAAATTCGGGTATCTGAATTGGTGGCAACTTAGGTCGGTCGCGAGTGGCATTGGGTCGGTCAGACGGTTTCTCCAAACTCCTAGCGACGCGTTTGATACGACAATACAAATCGTCAAACGACGACAAGGCCTGATAACTCACTGAGTAATCGGGATTTAAATTTAACTCTAAAACGTTGATGTCATGTACTAAGGATTCGAAATCCGCGCGTAAACTATCCAAGTTTTCTATAGAACACAAGAACGAATCTCTAATAGCCAAATCAGAGGTTTTAAGTGCATTATCACAAATCGATTGTACGCGAGAGTAAATCATTTCTCTTTTAGCGTATAAAAGTTTCAATTGAACTTTACTATCGGTACTACCAACCTTTGGGGGCATGTTTGTAACTAAATATCAAACTAAAGTGCGGTATACAACAAATGAAATGACTTAATCCCAGCGGTACAGAGCAGCGACGCGGCGTGAGCGATATCCGTAGGTAGGTAGGTACTTATGACTGCGAGTGCAAGCTTGAACAAACGCGCATAGTAACAACTTGATCGTACCTACGCGAGCTAGATCGCTGTCTAGGTTCAACTATTATTTCAGGGATTAAGTATTGCGTAATATCTATTCAAATTAAAATACTTTCGTATGAATTTGAATGAAATGCGAGCGAGGTACAACCGCGTACCTACCGTATTAGGTAAATACGATGCGAGCTAGCGGCGAACGGACAACTTAGAAATTGTAACAAATAAAAACAAAAGCCAAATGCGTTAGGTATTACACTGTGCCTATGTACTAGGGTGTCTAGGATACCTAAGATCTAAACCTAAATGCCTAGATGCGGGGTTTTCTACTAAAATAACTAGGTATTTAGGTGCGGTGCGTTTATTCCCAATAGAATAATAACAAAATGCGAGCTACGACTAAGGATCGATACGATAAGAGAAATGCGAGCGAGGTATAGCCGCGTACCTACCCATGTAGGTATTAGGTAAATACGATGCGAAACTAGCGGCGAACGGACAACTCAGAAATTGAAATAGCCAAATGCGTTAGGTATTACACTGTGCCTATGCACTAGGGTGTCTAGGATACCTAAGATCTAAACCTAAATGCCTAGATGCGGGGTTTTCTACTAAAATAACTAGGTATTTAGGTGCGGTGCGTTTATTCCCCATGGAATAAATAACAAAATGCGAGCTACGACTAAGGATCCAGCTCGACCAGGACCAAAAAGGGAATGCGAGCTACGACTAAGGATCCGGCTCGACCAGGACCAAAAAGAATGGCGGCACGATTCTCATGCCACCTGAGCTAGTGGACTGTATTATACGGGGAGTGAAGTTAACATGTTTCATATGACACTTTACACAACAAACAAGATAGGTGATCGGGTTGCCGCGGAGGTGGTTTAGGCGTTGAATGCAACCCGAGAAATTAGGAGAGGATGCACTAACCTTTACGAAGCCACGTGCTGTCGTAGCCGGTGCACCGATCTTCTCTTCCTGGCTCAGGAGTTGCCGCCCACATCACTAAATCACTTGAGGGACACACGAGAGGCACAATCCGATCGTTAAAGGTCTATGAAAGCGGTTAAAATCCAACAAACATTATTAATTTCTAAGAGTCGCGTGCGCGGCCGCCATTGTTTCTTGCTAGTTCGATGCGAAGTCAAGATGCGGCCACTTGCGGTGGCGCAATTCTCGCCACGTGAGCTAGTGGACTGTATTACGCGGGGGGTGAAGTTAACTGTTCCATTGACGCTTTACACAACAAACAAGACAGGTGATCGGGTTGCCGCGGATGTGGTTTAGGCAATGAATGCAACCCGAGAAATTAGGAGAGGATGCACTAACCTTCACGACGCCACGTGCTTTCATCGCAGCCGGTGCACCGATCTTCTCTTCCTGGCTCAGGAGCTGCCGCCCACATCACTAAATCACTTGAGGGACACACGAGAGGCACAATCCGATCGGCAAAGGTCCATGAAAGCGGTTAAAATCCAACAAACATTATTAATTTCTAAGAGTCGCGCGCGCGGCGGCCATTGTTTCTAGTTCAATTGCGAAGAGAATATGCGTCTATTTTGACAATTGAGCGGTGCGGAAACTATTGCTATCTCACTTTAAAAGGTAGCGCGGTTGGGAGATGGGTACAGGAAGCGTGTGTTTCCGCGTCAATGACTTGAACTACTACTACTATAGCGAAAAATATAAATTCTACCATCGGCGCAACCATTCCCCCCGGCTTGAAGGGTTACCTTCAAAACGAAAAATGCGGAACAAATCTAAAGTCTAATCTAAATCTAGGTTTGGGAAATAACAACTAAAATATAAACCTAGGTTTGAACTCATGCCTACTGCTGGCTAGGCAGAGGGCAGAGGCGAACAACCGGGCGCAGATACGATCCGGTTGCAGTTTTAACCCGTACAACACGAGTTATCCCGCGGGAATCGGGAAAAACTTCCTCTACTACTCCTAGAGGCCAATGTAAAGGAGGCGCATTCTCAGTCATAAGGACTACTACCGTACCTACAGTAATTGGGTTGGATGGAGTATTCCATTTTTTTTTCTAATTTATCTAAAAGAGCGTGACGAGTTAGAAGGTGCATTCTATCGTCATCAACATCTATTGCGGGCAAATATTTTAGAGGAGTCGTATTTAAGAAGTGAGCTGGCGTCAACGCTAATGGCTCTGACGGATCGCTAGATAGAGTCCGACACAGCGGACGCGTGTTCATCACCGCCTCTACTTGAGCGAGTACGGTGCTCAACTCCTCGAACGAGAGAATCTGTTCGCCTATGACGCGAAACAGATGCGACTTAAGGCTTTTAATATTCGCTTCCCAATTACCACCAAAATGACTAGCTGCAGGCGTGTTAAAGTACCATTCAATGCGATTTTCGGCTAAGATGTGAGCGAATTCACTTTGGTAGTACTTAGACCGTAAGAATGTGTGCAATTCCGAAATACTACGTCGGGCCCCTACATAGTTTGTACCGTTGTCCGAATACATGCGCTTAACCGGACCACGACGCGACAAAAAACGTTTAAAAGCGGACATAAAATTTTGCGTACTTAAATCACCGGTCAACTCTATATGAACCGCGCGAGTTGTCATACAAATGAACAAACAAACATAAGCTTTCGTGGAGCGAATGCCACGACCACGAGCAATGGTGACTTTGAAAGGCCCAGCAAAGTCTGTGCCGGTGTGTACGAAAGGTTTTGCGGATTGAACAACACGACAAGAGCGATGATCGGCCATTTCAGGCGCGATAAAACGCGGGCGGAGTTTAAAACAAGGTACACATCTGTGTACTCTAGCGCGAATCAAATTACGAGCGGAAATTATCCAGTACTTCTGTCTCAAAACAGACATTAACAAATTGGGACCAGCGTGACAATTCACCTTATGATGATAATCTACTAACAAATCTAATACGTGGTCCTTACGCGGGAGAACTACTGGATGCCTTTGTTCAAATCCCAAACTTGAATTTCTCAAACGACCACCTACTCGAATGAGTCCATCTTCCAAAAATGGTTTCAAGTGTCGGAAAGAACGACTACAAGGTTTGTTAAATTCTAAATTTTTAAATTCAGAAGCAAAATAACATTTCTGCAACTCGCGAAGTATGACCAATTCAGCTTTATCTAAATCAGCGGCGGTTATATGACCGCGCGTAGATAAAATTCTCAAAAATCGGCCTACATAAACAACACAACGCAACAGTCTCGACCAAGACGAGACGCGATTAGCCAACAACAAAATAAGGGACTCTTCACGCGGGACCGATACAACAAGCGAGTGCTTCTTCTCCTCGGGTGGTTCGGAAACCGTAGTGGGATTGAATTGACTAACTGGCCACTTATCTAACGCGGCATGAATCCAGGACGGTCCACTAAACCAAAACGGGTGATCTAAAATTTGCGAAGGAAGCAATCCACGAGAGAGACAATCGGCTGGGTTGTCGGTGCCAGCAACGTGAAAGAGATTTTGTGGCGCTAATTCAGATTGAATTTTTGCCACTCTATTAGCGACGAATGTGTCCCAACGATGGGGCGAAGAGTGGGCCCAACACAAAGCGACTGTTGAGTCCGAAAAAGCTAAAATTCTACTAATATTAATGCGACTACTACAAGCATTGGCGATAGAGGTGATCAATCTAACTAACAATTGTAAAGCGCATAGCTCGAGGCGTGCCAGAGAGACGACCTTACGGGGAGAGACCTTTGATTTCGCGCTTATAAGGCTAATTGAAACCTTACCTACATCCGAGACATGAAAATAGACTACTCCTCCATACGCCTTCTCACTAGCGTCCGCGAAGCCTACTACCGTAACAACACTGGTTGCGCCGATGTGGAAACTGTATTTTTTGACATGGAAACACACTCCTTTTAGATCCGTCTCCCCCTCCGCACTAACCATAGAGTAGGGCTAGCTGTAGCTTCCGTCCGCCATTGTGTGAGATGTGGACGGTCACTCCCGCTTTGAACTAGCCAGCGTAGGGACGGATCGCGAGCGCGTCTCTCAGAAATGAATAATATTTGTTGTATTTTAACCGCCTCATAGACCTTTACCGATCGGATGGTGCCTCTAGTGTGTTCCTCAAGGGATCTAGTGACGCTGACGGCAGCTCCTGAGCAAGGAAGAGAAGATCCGTGTACCGGCTGCGATGAAAAACACGTGGGTCGTGAAGGTTAGTGCATCCTCTCCTAATTTCTCGGGCTGCATTCACTGCCTGGATCGAATCCGCGGCAGCCCGGCCACCTGTCTTGTTTTGTGTGTAAAGTGTCAATAGAACAGTTATCTGCTTCTCCGCAATACAGTCCACTCGCGCACGCTGGCCCATGCGCCACCATTTTTTTGGTCCTTCGAGCCGGATTCTTAGCCGTAGTTCGTATTTTGTTATTATTCTAATGGGAATGAGCGCACCGCACCTAAGTGCCTGGTTATTTTAGTAGAAAACCCCGCATCCAGACACTTAGGCTTAGAATTTGTTGTCCGTTCGCCGCTGGCTCGCATTGTACCTACCTAATACATAAATAGGTTAGGTATCATATCAACACTTAATCGTAGTTCGCAATTTTCGCATCGCACCTAAGTGCCTGGTTATTTTAGTAGAAAACCCCGCATCCAGACATTTAGGCTTAGATCTTAGGTATACTCAGACACCCTAGTGCATAGGCACAGTGTAATACCTAACGCATTTGGCTTTGTTTTGTTTTTTTCAATTACGTTGTTCTCGGCTCACGTCGTATTTGCCTAGTACCTGCGTGGGTAGACACGTGGCTGTGCCTACCTCGCTCGCATCTCATCCCAATTCATACGAAAGTATTTTAATTTGAATAGATATTACGCAATACTTAATCTCGGAAATAATAGTTGAATCTAGACAGCGACCATCGCGTAGGTACGACCTTGTTGCTATGCGCGTTTGTTCAAGCGTGCATTCACAGTTGTAAGCACCTACCTACCTACATAGTTAACGCTCGCGCCGCCTCGCTGCTCTGTACCGCTAGGATTAAGTCATTTCATATTTATTGTTTACCGCACTTTAGTTTGAGATTTAATTGTAAACATGTCCCCAAAGGTTGATAAGACCGGTAAGGTTCAATTGAAACTTTTATACGCTAAAAAAGAAATGATTTGCTCTCGCGTACAATCGATTTATGATAGTGCACTTAAAACCTCTGATTTGGTCATCAGAGATTCGTTCTTGTGTTCTATAGAAAACTTAGATAGTCTACGCGCGGATTTCGAAACCTTAGTGCATGACATCAACGTTTTAGAGTTGAATTTGGATCCCGATTACTCAGTGAGTTATCAAGCCTTGTCGTCGTTTGACGATTTGTATTGTCGTATCAAGCGCGTCGCGAGGAGTTTGGAGAAGCCGTCTGACCGACCCAACCCCACTCGCGACCGACCTAAGTTGCCACCAATTCAAATACCCGAATTTGATGGTAACATTCGCAATTGGTGTCGATTTATAGATAGTTTTGAGAATACAATAGATAAGAACGATTCGTTGACAGATCACGAAAAATTGCATTATCTTGTTGAAAAATTGACTGGTAAAGCTATAACCGTTTGCGCTGGAATTACGTTTAGTGCCGGGAATTATAATTTAATTTTAAATACTTTGAAAGCTAAATATGAGGATAAAAGATCGGTAGCTAACGCCTATTTGGATCAGATGTTTGATTTGAAATCTATTACGGCATGTAACGATCAAAACTTAGAGAAATTTCTAGACACTTTCGCGTCAGCTGTTCGCGCTGTAAAGAACCTAAAGATTGATGACCTCTGCGACTTCGTATTTTTGTATATGGGTTTAAGGAAATTAGATTCCGAAACCATTCGTTTGTTTGAGTCGGATCATCGCGGCAATAAAATTCCTAAGTTCGAAGACTTAGAAGGTTTTGTTCGCGAGCATATAAAAATATTACAACGCTCTTCATCGAAACATGAAGGCGCGAAGACAGTTGTTAGTCCCGCGCGCAAAATAGATGCGTCATCGAGGTCACTGAGGTCAACCCATACTTATGTTAATACCGCACCAGCACGTGTACAATCACCTGTTTGCTCTTTGTGTAGTACTCATCACTCGCAACTGTACAAGTGTCCTGGTTTCCTAAAATTGTCGCCTAGTGATCGTTATAAATTTGTTCGCGCTAATAATCTTTGTTTTAATTGTCTCGGTACTAAACACCGCGTGGGTTTATGTAATAGTGGAAATGGTTGTCGCAAATGTCAAGCGAGACACCACACTTTGCTTCATTTTGAAAATAGTAATGCCGCATCCAAGGTGAGCACAGTTGGTTCGTCGAGCGGTGACGCGCGGCAGCCTGCGCCGCAGCCGCAGCACGAGCTCGCACGCGCTCCGGCCTGCCCGGGGACCGCTACGAATGACGTCACCTTGTGTTCGTTCTCCGCTAGTGCTGCCCTCACTACGGTTTGTCTTGCGACCGCTCGCGTGGTTATTGTTGATGCATTAGGTAAACCGCACATTGTTCGAGCGCTATTAGATGGCGCTTCGCAAAGTAATTTTATTACTCAAGATTGTTGTCAACGTCTTGGTTTCAATGTTGATAGGCGTTCAACCTACTCAGTGGTGACGGGTTTTGGAGGTTTACGGTCAGCTGTTCATGGCACAGTTAAAACGAGGTTTGGATCTCGTTTTAATAATAAAATTTGGTTTGACATGGATTCGTTCGTTACGGATAAAATAACTGAACAGTTGCCTACCGTCCCAGTTGACACGTCTTTATTAACGAAATTTAAAGACTTACCTTTAGCTGATGAGACTTACGCTGTTCCTGGAGTCGTCGATATATTGATCGGCGCTTCGATTCTCCCGCACCTCCAGTTATCACGTAAGGTTCAAGGGGGTCCGACGTACCCCGCTCCGCACGCCCTGGAAACAGTTCTGGGTTTTGTTATAATTGGTTCTGCACCCGCTTCTATGGATAGTTTTAGTCACTCGACTGCCTCGTTCTGTTGCACCGTCGAGCCGCCACTGGAGTCTACCATCCGCAAGTTTTGGGAGATTGAGGAGGTCAATGTCCCACCAATCCTAAGCCCTGATGACAAGATGGCTGAGGAGATTTATTGTCGCACGACTACTCGCGATGAGCAGGGTCGTTATGTTGTCGCGCTCCCTTTCAAGGGAGATATTTTTTCGCTCGGCGACTCCCGTGCATCCGCTGAAAGACGCTTTCTTTGTTTAGAACGAAAGATGCAGGCGTCTCCAAAGTTAAAGCAAGCTTATGATGAGGTTGTCAACGAATATTTAGATAAAGGTTACATCTCACCTGCGCCTGCGGACACTGACGAGACCCAGCCTTCGTACGTTATCCCGCACCACGGAGTTATTAGAGAAGATAAGCTTACTACTAAACTCCGCGTAGTTCTAGATGGCAGTGCTAAGACTAGCACTTCCGTGTCGCTTAATGACATTTTGTATTGTGGTCAAAATCTTCAAGGTAATTTATTTGACATAATTGTAAATTTTCGTTTATTCGCTGTGGCACTCTCTGCAGATATTCGACAAATGTTTTTGTGCCTTGAAGTGCGCGAACCCGATCGTAGGTTTCAACGATTTTTGTATAGATTTTCACCGCAAGAACCTTTAATGGTTTACGAGTTTAATCGTGTTTGTTTCGGGCTTAAATCTAGCCCTTTTCACGCACTTCGCACCGTCAAGCAGTTGGCCGCTGACGAGGGCGATGCATTTCCTAAAGCGAGAGCCACCATTGAGACTGGCTTATACATGGACGACTTCGTGTATAGTGTAGATAGCGAGGCCGAGGCTGTCGAGACGGCCGCTCAAGTTATAAGTCTCATGAAGGCGGGTCAATTTGATCTCGTGAAATGGACGAGCAACTCGCAAACAGCGTTAGAGTCGATTCCACCGTCGCACCGATTGTCTTCGGTTAAGGAGTTCGATGAAAGTGATACGCACAAGGTGCTTGGTTTAAGCTGGTCGCCCGCATCTGATACGTTTAGTTTGAAAAGTAGTTCGACCCCGCAAACTTGTACTAAACGCATTATCCTGTCGTGTGTGGCACGGATATGGGACGTGATGGGATTCGTAGCTCCTGTCGTTCTGTACGCCAAACTACTTATAAAAGAGCTTTGGCTTTCGAATTGTGATTGGGACGACACCGCGCCCGACAACATTGCTAAGTTGTGGGCTCGCTTTAGAAAAGAACTCTCTGTGCTTGACCAAGTACAAATTCCGCGTCATGTAGGTATATCGCAACATAGTGTTGTTACGGTAGTAGGCTTCGCGGACGCTAGTGAGAGGGCGTATGGAGGAGTAGTCTATTTTCATGTCTCGAATGTAGGTAAGGTTTCAATTAGCCTTATAAGCGCGAAATCGAAGGTCTCTCCCCGTAAGGTCGTCTCTCTGGCACGCCTCGAGCTATGCGCTTTACTATTGTTGGTTAGATTGATCACCTCTATCGCCAATGCTTGTAGTAGTCGCATTAATATTAATAGAATTTTAGCCTTTTCGGACTCAACAGTCGCTTTGTGTTGGGCCCACTCTTCGCCCCATCGTTGGGACACCTTCGTCGCTAATAGAGTGGCAAAAATTCAATCGGAATTAGCGCCAAAAAATCTCTTTCACGTTGCTGGCACCGACAACCCAGCCGATTGTCTCTCTCGTGGACTGCTTCCTTCGCAAATATTAGATCATCCGTTATGGTTTAGTGGACCGTCCTGGATTCATGCCGCGTTAGATAAGTGGCCAGTTAGTCAATTCAATCCCACTACGGTTTCCGAACCACCCGAGGAAAAGAAGCACTCGCTTGTGGTGTCGGTCCCGCGTGAAGAGTCCCTGGTTTTGTTGTTGGCTAATCGCGTCTCGTCTTGGTCGAGACTGTTGCGTTGTGTTGTTTATGTAGGCCGATTTTTGAGAATTTTATCTACACGCGGTCATATAACCGCCGCTGATTTAGATAAGGCTGAATTGATCATACTTCGCGAATTGCAGAAGTGTTATTTTGCTTCTGAATTTAAAAATTTAGAATTTAACAAACCTTGTAGTCGTTCTTTCCGACACTTGAAACCATTTTTGGAAGATGGACTCATTCGAGTAGGTGGTCGTTTGAGAAATTCAGGTTTAGGATTTGAACAAAGGCACCCAGTAACTCTCCCGCGTAAGGACCACGTATTAGATTTGTTAGTAGATTATCATCACAAGGTGAATTGTCACGCTGGTCCCGATTTGTTAATGTCTATTTTGAGACAGAAATACTGGATAATTTCCGCTCGTAATTTGATTCGCGCTAGAGTACACAGATGTGTACCTTGTTTTAAACTCCGCCCGCGTTTTATCGCGCCTGAAATGGCCGATCATCGCTCTTGTCGTGTTGTTCAATCCGCAAAACCTTTCGTACACACCGGCACAGACTTTGCTGGGCCTTTCAAGGTCACCATTGCTCGTGGTCGTGGCATTCGCTCCACGAAAGCTTATGTTTGTTTGTTCATTTGTATGACAACTCGCGCGGTTCATATAGAGTTGACCGGTGATTTAAGTACGCCAAATTTTATGTCCGCTTTTAAACGTTTTTTGTCGCGTCGGGGTCCGGTTAAGCGCATGTATTCGGACAACGGTACAAACTATGTAGGGGCCCGACGTAGTATTTCGGAATTGCACACATTCTTACGGTCTAAGTACTACCAAAGTGAATTCGCTCACATCTTAGCCGAAAATCGCATTGAATGGTACTTTAACACGCCTGCAGCTAGTCATTTTGGTGGTAATTGGGAAGCGAATATTAAAAGCCTTAAGTCGCATCTGTTTCGCGTCATAGGCGAACAGATTCTCTCGTTCGAGGAGTTGAGTACCGTACTCGCGCAAGTAGAGGCGGTGATGAACACGCGTCCGCTGTGTCGGACTCTATCTAGCGATCCGTCAGAGCCGTTAGCGCTGACGCCAGCTCACTTCTTAAATATGACTCCTTTAAAATATTTGCCCGCAATAGATGTTGATGACGATAGAATACACCTCCTAACTCGTCACGCTCTTTTAGATAAGATGGTCCAATCGTTTTGGAATCGTTGGAGAACCGATTATTTGCACACGCTGCAGTCACGTCAAAAATGGAATACTCCATCCAACCCAATTACTGTAGGTACGGTGGTAGTCCTTATGACTGAGAATGCGCCTCCTTTACATTGGCCTCTAGGAGTAGTAGAGGAAATTTTTCCCGATGCCCGCGGGATAACTCGTGTTGTACGGGTTAAAACTGCAACCGGATCGTATCTGCGCCCGGTTGTTCGCCTCTGCCCTCTGCCTAGCCAGCAGTAGGCACGAGTTCCAATCTATGTTTATATTTTAGTTGTTATTTCGCAAACCTAGATTTAGATTAGACATTAGTTTTGTTCCACATTTTTCGTTTCGAAGGTAACCCTTCAAGCCGGGGGGAATGGTTGCGCCGATGTGGAAACTGTATTTTTTGACATGGAAACACACTCCTTTTAGATCCGTCTCCCCCTCCGCACTAACCATAGAGTAGGGCTAGCTGTAGCTTCCGTCCGCCATTGTGTGAGATGTGGACGGTCACTCCCGCTTTGAACTAGCCAGCGTAGGGACGGATCGCGAGCGCGTCTCTCAGAAATGAATAATATTTGTTGTATTTTAACCGCCTCATAGACCTTTACCGATCGGATGGTGCCTCTAGTGTGTTCCTCAAGGGATCTAGTGACGCTGACGGCAGCTCCTGAGCAAGGAAGAGAAGATCCGTGTACCGGCTGCGATGAAAAACACGTGGGTCGTGAAGGTTAGTGCATCCTCTCCTAATTTCTCGGGCTGCATTCACTGCCTGGATCGAATCCGCGGCAGCCCGGCCACCTGTCTTGTTTTGTGTGTAAAGTGTCAATAGAACAGTTATCTGCTTCTCCGCAATACAGTCCACTCGCGCACGCTGGCCCATGCGCCACCAAACACTATGTTGCGATATACCTACATGACGCGGAATTTGTATTTGGTCAAGCACAGAAAGTTCTTTTCTAAAGCGAGCCCACAACTTAGCAATGTTGTCGGGCGCGGTGTCGTCCCAATCACAATTGGAAAGCCAAAGCTCTTTTATAAGTAGTTTGGCGTACAAAACGACAGGAGCTACGAATCCCATTACGTCCCATATCCGTGCCACACACGACAGG
Organism: Eilema griseolum; assembly: GCA_963662185.1. Classification (NCBI taxonomy): domain Eukaryota; kingdom Metazoa; phylum Arthropoda; class Insecta; order Lepidoptera; family Erebidae; genus Eilema; species Eilema griseolum. The sequence continues at coordinate 13,129,620 of OY759252.1, forward strand.
ATAATGCGTTTAGTACAAGTTTGCGGGGTCGAACTAATTTTCAAACTAAACGTATCAGATGCGGGCGACCAGCTTAAACCAAGCACCTTGTGCGTATCACTTTCATCGAATTCCTTAACCGAAGACAATCGGTGCGACGGTGGAATCGACTCTAACGCAGTTTGCGAGTTGCTCGTCCATTTCACGAGATCAAATTGACCAGCCTTCATGAGACTTATAACTTGAGCGGCCGTCTCGACAGCCTCTGCCTCGCTATCTACACTATACACGAAGTCATCCATGTATAAGCCAGTCTCAATGGTGGCTCTCGCTTTCGGAAATGCATCGCCCTCGTCAGCGGCCAACTGCTTGACGGTGCGAAGTGCGTGAAAAGGGCTAGATTTAAGCCCGAAGCAAACACGATTAAATTCGTAAACCATTAAAGGTTCTTGCGGTGAAAATCTATACAAAAATCGTTGAAACCTACGATCGGATTTGCGCACTTCAAGGCACAAAAACATTTGTCGAATATCTGCAGAGAGTGCAACAGCGAATAAGCGAAAATTTACAATTATGTCAAATAAATTACCTTGAAGATTTTGACCACAATACAAAATGTCATTAAGCGACACGGAAGTGCTAGTCTTAGCACTGCCATCTAAAACTACGCGGAGTTTAGTAGTAAGCTTATCTTCTCTAATAACTCCGTGGTGCGGGATAATGTACGAAGGCTGGGTCTCGTCAGTGTCCGCAGGCGCAGGTGAGATGTAACCCTTATCTAAATATTCGTTAACAACCTCATCATAGGCTTGCTTTAACTTTGGAGACGCCTGCATCTTTCGTTCTAAACAAAGAAAGCGTCTTTCAGCGGATACACGGGAGTCACCGAGCGAAAAAATATCTCCCTTGAAAGGGAGCGCGACAACATAACGACCCTGCTCATCACGAGTAGTCGTGCGACAATAAATCTCCTCAGCCATCTTGTCATCAGGGCTTAGGATTGGTGGGACATTGACCTCTTCAATTTCCCAAAACTTGCGGATGGTAGACTCCAGTGGCGGCTCGACGGTGCAACAGAACGAGGCAGTCGAGTGACTAAAACTATCTATAGAAGCGGGTGCGGAACCAATTATAACAAAACCTAGAACTGTTTCCAGGGCGTGCGGAGCGGGGTACGTCGGTCCCCCTTGAACCTTACGTGATAACTGGAGGTGCGGGAGAATCGAAGCGCCGATCAATATATCGACGACTCCAGGAACAGCGTAAGTCTCATCTGCTAAAGGCAAGTCTTTAAATTTCGTTAATAAAGACGTGTCAACCGGGACGGTAGGCAACTGTTCAGTTATTTTATCTGTAACGAGCGAATCCATGTCAAACCAAATATTATTATTAAAACGAGATCCAAACCTTGTTCTAACGGTGCCATGAACAGCTGACTGTAAGCCTCCAAAACCCTTCACCACTGAGCGGGTTGAACGCTTATTAACATTGAAACCAAGACGTTGACAACAATCTTGAGTAATAAAATTACTTTGCGAAGCGCCATCTAATAGCGCTCGAACAATGTGCGGTTTACCTAATGCATCAACAATAACAACGCGAGCAGTCGCGAGACACACAGTAGTGAGCGCGGCACTAGCGGACAACGAACACAAGGCGACGCCATTCGCAGCGGTCCCCGCGCGGGCAGGAGCGCGCGCGAGCGCGGGCTGCGGCTGTGGCGCAGGCGCCACCGACACGGGTGACCTAGGCGACGGTGTGCCACCGCTCGACGAACCAACTGTGCTCACATTGGATGCGGCGTTACTATTTTCAAAATGGAGCAAAGTGTGGTGTCTCGCTGAACATTAGCGACAACTATTTCTACTATTACATAAAACAACGAGGTGTTTAGTACCGAGACAATTAAAACAAAAATTATTAGCGCGAACAAATTTATAACGATCACTAGGCGATAATTTTAGGAAACCCGGACACTTGTACAATTGCGAATGATGAGTATTACACAAAGAGCAAACAGGTGATTGTACATGTGCTGGTGCGGAATTAACATAAGTATGAGTTGACCTCAGTGACCTCGATGAGGCATCTATTTTGCGTTCAGAAATAACAACTTTCTTCGCGCCTTCATGTTTCGATGAAGAGCGTTGCAATATTTTTATATGCTCGCGAACAAAACTTTCTAAGTCTTCGAACTTAGGAGTTTTATTGCCGCGATGATCCGACTCAAATAAACGAATGGTTTCGGAATCTAATTTCTTTAAACCCATATACAAAAATAAGAAGTCGCAGAGGTCATCGATCTTTAGGTTCTTTACGGTGCGAACAGATGATGCGAAAGTATCTAGAAACTTCTCTAAGTTTTGATCGTTACATGCCGTAATAGATTTCAATTCAAACATCTGATCCAAATATGCGTTAGCTACCGATCTTTTATCCTCATACTTAGCTTTCAAAGTATTTAAAATTAAATTATAATTTTCGGCACTAAACGTAATTCCAGCGCAAACGGTTATAGCTTTACCAGTCAATTTTTCAACAAGATAATGCAATTTTTCGTGATCTGTCAACGAAACGTTCTTATCTATTGTATTCTCAAAACTATCTATAAATAAACCCCAATTGCGAATGTTACCATCAAATTCGGGTATTTGAATTGGTGGCAACTTAGGTCGGTCGCGAATGGGATTGGGTCGGTCAGACGGTTTCTCCAAACTCCTAGCGACGCGTTTGATACGACAATACAAATCGTCAAACGACGACAAGGCCTGATAACTCACTGAGTAATCGGGATTTAAATTTAACTCTAAAACGTTGATGTCATGTACTAAGGTTTCGAAATCCGCGCGCAAACTATCCAAGTTTTCTATAGAACACAAGAACGAATCTCTAATAGCCAAATCAGAGGTTTTAAGTGCATTATCACAAATCGATTGTACACGAGAGTAAATCATTTCTCTTTTAGCGTATAAAAGTTTCAGTTGAACTTTACTATCGGTACTACCAACCTTTGGGGGCATGTTTACAATTAAATATCAAACTAAAGTGCGGTAAACAACAAAATATGAAATGACTTAATCTTAGCGGTACAGAGCAGCGACGCGGCGCGAGCGATATCCGTAGGTAGGTAGGTACTTATGACTGCGCGTGCAAGCTTGAACAAACGCGCATAGCAACAAGATCGTACCTACGCGATGGTCGCTGTCTAGGTTCAACTATTATTTCAGGGATTAAGTATTGCGTAATATCTATTCGAATTAAAATACTTTCGTATGAATTTGAATGAAATGCGAGCGAGGTATTGGTCACGTATCTGCCCACGTAGGTATTAGGTAAATACGATGCGAGCTAGCGGCGAACGGACAACTTAATTGAAACAAATAAAAACAAAAGCCAAATGCGTTAGGTATTACACTGTGCCTATGCACTAGGGTGTCTAGGATACCTAAGATCTAAACCTAAATGCCTAGATGCGGGGTTTTCTACTAAAATAACTAGGTATTTAGGTGCGGTGCGTTTATTCTCAATAGAATAATAACAAATGCGATTACACGTACCTAACCTATGTATGTATTAGGTAGATACGATGCGAGCCAGCGGCGAACGGACAACAAATCTAAACCTAAATTCCTAGATGCGGGGTTTTCTACTAAAATAACTAGGTATTTAGGTGCGGTGCGTTTATTCTCAATAGAATAATAACAAATGCTATTACACGTACCTAACCTATGTATGTATTAGGTAGATACGATGCGAGCCAGCGGCGAACGGACAACAAAATCTAAACCTAAATGCCTAGATGCGGGGTTTTCTACTAAAATAACTAGGTATTTAGGTGCGGTGCGTTTATTCCCAATAGAATAATAACAAATGCGAACTACGGCTAAGGATCCGGTTCGATCAGGACCAAAAAGAATGGTAGCGCAATTCTTGCCACGTGAGCTAGTGGACTGTATTTCGCGGGGGGTGAAGTTAACTGTTCCATTGACGCTTTACACAACAAACAAGACAGGTGATCGGGTTGCCGCGGATGTGGTCTAGGCAATGAATGCAACCCGAGAAATTAGGAGAGGATGCACTAACCTTCACGACGCCACGTGCTTTCATCGCAGCCGGTGCACCGATCTTCTCTTCCTGGCTCAGGAGTTGCCGCCCACATCACTAAATCACTTGAGGGACACACGAGGCACAATCCGATCGGCAAAGGTCCATGAAAGCGGTTAAAATACAACAAACATTATTAATTTCTAAGAGACGCGAGCGCCGCGGCCATTGTTTCTAGTTCAATTGCGAAGAGAATATGCGTCTATTTTGACAATTGAGCGGTGCGGAAACTATTGCTATCTCACTTTAAAAGGTAGCGCGGTAGGGAGATGGGTACAGGAAGCGTGTGTTTCCGCGTCAATGACTTGAACTACTACTACTATAGCGAAAAATATAAATTCTACCATCGGCGCAACCATTGACCATTGGCGGGGTGAAAACTATTGTTATCTCACTTTAGAGGTAGTGCGGGAGGGAGATGGGTATAGGGAGCGTGTGCTCAGCGTCAACCAATTGAGACGATTTGAATTTACTACTACTGGCGCCACCACTTATCAATATGTGTAACAACAAATTCAAAAATTCCACCAAGTGCATTCAAAGAACAGTATAAATAGTCGTCATAAGAGTAATAATGATACTAAGAGTTCATACTTGCTGCTAGGTCTTCTTCCCCATCCTCATCTTCTGGTTCCGGACCCCCTCCACGTAAGATTGGTTTACCATCAGTTATCACACCTATACATACACTTGTCATTATAAAGTATTATTCTTTATTAAACTAATCATACTAAACCCGGTCAAGTGTGTGTCGGGCTCGCGCTCGTACAGTTCGATATAAAACTGAATTGTGAGATAGGGCAGTCTCTGCCTTGGGGATGCAAAGGGTATGGGTCACCCGGGTGCAGAGTCTTAGGGAGCACAAGCCCTCGTCTACACCCAAGAGGTGGGCCAAAATAGAGGTCGACTCTTAGGGCTCCTTTGGCCTCTATTCCCGAAAAAAATGTTTTGATAGTTAGACATAAAGACATGACATCATTTTGGACAAGTTCACGAATTTTTAAGGAAGGCAGTGTTTAGAACGAAATGATAACTTACTTGATCGGAAGCCGGGAAAGGATTTATCTTCGGCCTGTAGACCTATAGAAGTTATAGATATCTGAAAATGTATTTAATTCAATAGCAACATAAAAGAGTAATCAAAAATCAAACACTTCTTAAATTAAATGATGATGAGTGTCTGCGACTGACTGGTACTATTAGGTGCTATTTAGGTCAACAATAATTATGATGACTTACATAAGTACAGTAGGTATAACGCTACAGTGGTTCAAAATGCGCCTCTCTACCTATATACGCGGGGGTCATATGGTGACACCATGGTCTACACCTGAAGGGACCCATTTGGAAAGAGAACGGCTAAGTCGTGCGACATATATGTTTCCGGCAATCTAACCTTCAGTAACCGAAGACCCAAAGAAGGCGTGCAAAAATTAGGTATAATCTACTACTTCTTTATCGTGTCGATGGCAACAACGTCTGACGTACCCTGTCGCAGAGTCTAGATGACTAGGTGAGGTTTTATATGGAAATGGAACGTCTGCCATCCGACCTCCACAACCCAATAGCGATATCAAAGAACTGCAGTTAGACCAGTTGCTTGATTATTTATTTCTCTAACTATCCGCAACGACTGCCATAAATGTATCGAAACTGGGACCGACGACGGCTTAACGTGCTCCCTAGCCGAGCCGAAACGATCAATATGCTCATATTCAGGCACACAAATATTTGAAATACCAAGGGACCCGCACATACTTCATAGCTGCCACGTTCACTATCGCGTCCTCCCAGAAGCTATCTGAACAGAACACACATATTATGAAAAAGTGACCCACCAAAAAGTATATAAAAAATAAAAACATATTTATTTAATATCACATCAAAACACGACTTCCGTCAACTTGCTTGATTGAAATCAATCATTTCTAATATTGATATTTCATTCAAGCATTAAATTGCAATTATAGAGTACATATGTGTTGTTATTGAATAATTTATCACATGTGGTAGGAGAAAGCATATAGTTCCTTTGTTATATTTCATTTGTGATATTATTTTAAATCTAAAACATTTTACAACTGTTAAATGGATATTTATTAGTTTTATTATTCAAATACGCCCGAACAGATCTGGATAAAATATAGGTGAAAATCTGGCACAGATTTAAATTGTGGGTTGCGAAAACGGAAGCAACAGTAAGTTTATAATAAATATGTATAAACCACTATGTAAATTATTCTTTTATACTAACAATTCAGGTACGTTAGGTACTCTACATCACCCTCCACCACAGACCGTCAAGGGTGATAATAATGGGGAAACCTTACGCGTCGACCAGAACCGGGTCTCGTGCTCGCTTTGGCCATCTGGTTTAGGTTTATTTTGAACAGATAGTGTGAAAGCCGGCTTAAGGCGGTTTATCGACACTGTCATCACTTTGTTATTAAAGAGAATTTTAAAAACTTTATCTTCTTTGGGGAGAACTATGTGCGGTCCGGCCTTTGGGCAGTATACAAAAATTATACAGCTATTTTGTCAAAATTTCCATTCTAAATATTGACAAAACAGCTGTTTATACAGATGTTTATTCAGAGGACTGTAATTCTTTATTAGCAATCAGTTAGCATATTGCAGTCCACTTCTGGACATAAGCGTCTCCCAATGTGCGCTATTTCTGTTGATATTCCGGCTTCCGCATCCAGTCTGTCCCAGGCACCTTTTTTGGTCGTCCGTCCATCTGGCTGGAGGGCGTCCTAATTTCCGTTTGCGTTCTCGGAGTCTCCACTCTAATACTCGTTTGCTCCAACGGCCATCGGTCCTTCGACAGAAGATCAGCCCACTGCCCAGCTTATTAGTCTAGGCGAAAACGTGACAAAACAAATGAAACGTTGAAACCAGCTGATATATGATTTGAAGTTTACTGATAATGTATCCCAAAGTTCGTGCAATAGCCACTCCGAACAAGTTAAGTATTGTTACGAAATTTGTTGTATCCCATATTGTACTTTTTCATCGTATATTTTATAAACGAGTGTCTAATTCAATATGTGAAGCAAGTTTCACTAAGTTCCATCGATCAACAGTTTCGACTTTGTTATTTCTTTTCAATAAATTCCAAATACACAATCAAATCAATATCACAGTGACCTTCCGAGTTGCACCCAAGGCGCCGTCGTTTAGATTTAATTTATGCGACATTTATAGGAGCGACTGCCACCAGACCGACCTGAGAGGAAAGCCTGCGCGAGAGCCTCGTCTTGTTTGGTTTGATTTTATAGCACTTAGATGGCAGATAATCTACCGCCTATACAATGGTTTGTGCTCAGATGAATTGTTTGACATGATGCCCGTGCTACATTCTATCATCGCACCTCTCGGTGCGGTATGAAAGAAACTTCATCCCACGCACACTCAAGCTGTGGAATGACCTCCCTGCTGCGGTTTTCCCAAGCGCCTACAATATGGGGTTCTTCTAGAGGGGCATCAGAAGGTTTCTTCATGGTCGGCAGCGCGAGTGTGACACCCCTGGTGTTGCATACGTCCATAGGCCACGGTAACCGCTTCCCATCAGGTGGGCCGTGTGCTTGTCTGCCAACTAAGTGGTATAAAAAAAAATACGGTTCACCTGATGGAAAATGGTCACCGCAGCCTATGGACATGTGCACGTCACAAATGTACAATCTCTCTTGTAAGAACCAGGGTGTGAGGGATATGTCTCAGATAATCTGACCTCTGGCAACCCGCGGCCCACTCAGTCGGCGTGCGATTTAGTCGGTTTAAGTCCGATATAACAATAACGTTTTAATCTACCGCCGCCGGTGGTGGGAGTACCCGTGGGGATTTTATGAACAATAAAAAAATCCTGACGGCCCTTCTTGCTCCCTATATTGTAGTCGCTTAGAAAAATCACAGCAGATGTACTGGCTAATATCTTTTCAATAACAAGAAATAGGCTCAAGCAACAACAAGGTGAATAAAATACCTATTAAAGTATTATCATCGGTATAATAATAATAATAATAAAATATTTATTTCAGACCATAGTCCATAATTAAAAAAGAAATACACACACTGAACAAACACATCAAGATACGTGTGCTCGGATCAAGGCTTTCACTATAGCCGAGCCCTGCTTATCTGCAATGACCTTCAGGATACCGTTAGTGCTACCCCGTATTCTACTTAAGCTGGAAGCGAGTCTTTTTCGCATGATGGCATGAAAGCCGTCGACTCCAGCATCGGCAAACATGCCAGATGCACTACAGAAGCGGGGTAGCCCTAACAACATCCTGAACCCATTATTATATGGGACGCGTAGGGCATTGAGCGTTCGCTACGTATAGCTGAACCACAGGCTGCACGTGTAGAAGGTCTGACAGTATGCTTTGAACAAGGTAATTTTGACTGCATCACTACATCGTGCAAACCTGCGAGCCAGCAGCAGATTTATGGCCGCCAGATTTCTTAGCGGTAAAAGAGAGTTTGATGTACGAGTTTTCAATAAAATAAAGGGTTAACTTTGAAGATTGATTGTTTCAGAAGTTTGCCGAGTTCAAGAAGTTAAGAGGAATTTTTACAAGCATGACTTGGCTTTTAAAATGTGTATGATTATTATGCAGTATATATTACTTATGGTGTATTGCCATCTACCATAAGTAATATATAGCCGCGAGATTCCCGGCTGAGTAGAATTTGGACCACCCCATCTCTTCCCATGCGGTATAGTACAGAGCGACTTAAGGATAGGACTGTTTAACATCAGACATATGTATACAACCCAGACTCAGCCTTAGATGCATGGCTTGAGTCAACAATGGTGCCCGGAAGATGGCAATAGGCTCACCCCCTATTACGTGGTACGGAATTGAATGATTGGTGAAATGTGGGTGTTATTTCACCTTCACCTTAAAACATTTGTAGAATGATCGCGCTCAATTTTTTATTGTTTTCTTGAGTGAGTCGACCACAATAAACATTTATGTCGCACACTGAATTGCAGTTGTTTGCCGAGATGTTCCCCGGTATAGCTAAATAGGGCCACCCCAGAGTCATTAAAGGATAAAGTAAGCACCTATTCTTACAACTTGTTATAAATCAACTTATATTCTTTGTCGATTGTTCCACGTATTCTCGTCGAGTCATAAAAAAATATTTAGCCCCTTCAAGAACAGGAACCTGAACCACGAAAGCAATTTCAACACAAGTATCTCATGAAACAATACATTTAGAGAATTGAGTGCGTTTTCTTGTGAAAAGTAAAGAAACTATTTACTGCGGCGTTCCTTGGAGCGTGTTCAACGATCGTTAGCGAAACACTTTAAAAGTTTATCCTTATGAACGATTGAAACGTCCCTTTTTAAACCGTTTTGTATTGTCCTTTTATGTTCTATATACCTTTGTGTGGGAGGAATGGAGAGTAAATGGAAGTCGACATTTTTCTGTCATATCACAAAATAAGTGTCTCATTTCGATTTCTAGTTTATATATTCTACAACATTTTACACATCACTATTTAGACCCACAGTAAGCATAGTTTAAACATATTTAGATTCAATATTTTTTTGTAAATGCTTACATATTATACATAAAAGCACCCAGACTAATGCAATACATATATTTATATACATATAGGGTGTCGAAGTTTAAAATTAAATTTTCGTGTGAACTTGGTATTTTAGTCATCATCTTCTAATTCCTGTTTGCTTGGTGAGGCTTTCACCTCGGAGTCCAGAGTGTCTTTACTACTTTTCCTCGTTTAGATTTAACTTTTGGGACCTTTATGGGAGTAACTGACGCTTGACCTTCAAATACAAGAGAACAGCCTGCACCAGAGCATCATTCGTCGATCAGCTGGTGTAGCGGTTTACATTGCGTTTTGATCTTGGTAAGATGCGTATTTTGAAGGAATAAGTATATTTATATCACCTTTTTATGTGCACAAAAACGGATGGGGTATCCGGGCGGTTTTTCCGTCAGAGTTGGTGGGAGAGGTTATGTCGGACACGAACCAATAAAAACGCACGTCTTCTGTGGGTTGTTGTTGGTTGCTGAAGGTGAAGTTGGCAGGCACGTCCCTCGCACATTCCCTATTATGTGGAACCGAATTCAATGATTGGTGAAATGTAGGTGTTAATTCACCTCTGCCTAGCCCTCCGGTGTTAAAGGCGTAATTATATGTATCTACGTATGTACGAATACCTATTTCTTCTTGTAATATTATATTACAAGTAACTTTACTTATATGGCGGAGGTCCCGGAGAGACCTCCCTTTAAACCTATGCCTATCCTAGTTGGTGTCCACAAGTTTCCTTTTCATTACTTGCCAAGTATAGACCGCTCCCGCATTAGCCTTCTAACCTAATCTATCCAAGTTGGATTGTGCTGTTTTTCTCAATAAACCTATCACCAACTTTCTGTCTTACTTCGGGTTATTGCCCTATCGTGCGAATGACCTAAGTATTAGCATCCGGTGATACAGGTTTTAACTAGTACAGGATGCAGGAGATCTATTCCATTGCGAAACATCTCGCAATAAATTGTACCTGTATACTTAAGTAGTGGAAAAACGAATTATAACCCATTTAATAAGACTAATAAATAAATAAATAAAATAATTAGCCAGCTAGTTTATTAATTTTGTAAAAGCGCTGAATATCATCTCAAAGTCGAAGCCTTCATATCATTTATCGGCACTTACAAAACGTCAATAAAAAGGAAACATGAAAACCAGTTTAGCAAACGGACCACCGCACCGGTTCGAAGCGCGGGCCCCGACCTGCGAAGATTCCAGCAAGAAACTCAGCGGGTATTTTTTTATTGGTCTATTAACATACACTTAGTTTACTTAACCTAAATACAAAAATTTACTTGAGTAGCATAGTTGAGCGAACAGCTCATTTCCAAGCTTGTTTATCACTCAAGTATTTTTGGATTTTATGATGTAAAAACGCACTGTTGTTAAACAACGCCGTTTAGAAAAGAGACTAGGCTGTTGATTGAACGGCTGATTTAGCTAGTTGTGACATATAATAAGGTCCATGGACACTTACGCGATAGGCTATATCATAACGTAGGATATATCGTAGCGCTTAACATTGTTCTACGAACGTGCTACGATATTATGCTGTCAATTGTAGCACTAAGCTACGACGTGCTACGTCCAGGTGATTGGAATAACATAGTTCCCTAGATAACATTGAAGCGTATGTAAGCGAGGTACCAAGTCTAAAGCTTTGAAAGCGAGCTTATCCTGTATAATCCGAAATGCATATCATTCATAGAGATGATTCATGTACCTAAGTAATCAGTCAGGATTGCTGTATTTGTAATATTTATGTACAGTCAACGTGAAAAGTAAATGATATTCTTGAATTAGAGGAATTCAATTTTGATTAGTTTTATTTTTTTATTTATCTAACTGAACGGCTACTCATGAATAATTTAGCCTTGAGGTAAATAAGTAACTTAAATTTAACTTTGAGTTAACTTAAATTTGCTTAAAGAAATTTGCGTAAAGAATCCGTTCATTGGCATAATTTTTATAGTCTCTGAAACAAATCATTTATATAAAAAGAGTCGGTCAAGTGCGAGTCAGACTCGTAATGTGAAGGTTCCGTACAAAATTACATTCAGGTACCTAAATATTTGTTTGAGTGGATTTAGAAGTCTAATTTTCGGCACAGTTTTAAGACTTTATAGACTTTATAGATTATACTGAGTATGTGGTATGAACTCCAACTTGATACCTTCACATATTCCTGAGAAAAAGATTTTGACAGACAGGCAGACAGACAGGTGGACAGACGGACAGACAGACGGACTACGAAGTGATTCTACAAGGGTTCAGATTTTTTTATCTTGAGGTACGGAACTCTAAAAACACCCATAGCTAGTAATAAAAAAATATACGACGATTTTATATTTGGAATTCTGTACAATCATTATCCGCTAGTAACACACAGACGTGCAGGTGTGTGTATGTTGGTGCGCAGCCATTAGTTTAATTACAGCCTGCGCTACGTGTATCTCCTTTCATACTATTAAGCTATCTGTGAAATTATTGCAGTTTTTAATCTAGTATATTCTTTTTCAGAGCCAAGTTTTAGATTCAAATACCTATTTCGGTGTACGTAGGAGAAGGTGCTCACTGAAGAACTTACGGATGTGAGAGTTTTGAATTTAGAATATGCATTTTCTATTGTACTTTTAGAAAAAGTATTTCATTGTTTCTCATTAAAATAACAATATTTATTGTAAAAATATAAGAATTGTACAATAAAATTACAACAGATTTAGGACTTCAGCTCAGGAAGTTGGAAATTCTGCCTTCTAAAGTACGGAAAACCCGGTATCTTACAGTTGCGTTTATTTTTTTACTATGGAACACACGCATACATCCCATTCAATCCAATCCTATTTTTATTTAATATGTTTAAGAATAAAAAGGACAAATAGAAGAACGAAGACCAACAACGGCGCAATGTAGAGCGTGTTCAAATTACACTCACTTATCACGTTGAATTAAAATTCGAATTGTAAAAGGTTTTATAAATGCAATATTTCGAAAAATGAACAAAAAATTGTAATACCTCTCAAAAAAATTAAAGCAAACGATTTGAAAAAGTATACTACAAAACAAAAATAAAAAACGTCATTAACACTGGGTAATCCAAAGTTAAATGATCCTGGATTATTCTATATTAATGATTTGCTCGGCGCGAGTCCAAGCAAGCGATAGCAGTTGAGGTACACATATTTACGTCAACAATTGCATTCAAGGAATATAGAATGAAGACGAAATATTCTTGTCAATATGGAATCTAGTGTATTAATGGGCCAGGGTTCTGAGATGAGAGACTCACTCGGATACAACTGGGACTCAACACTGAGACGATGGGTCTGTCATCAGAGTTTAACATATTAGGAGCCATAACAAATATTATTAAATCTCTAAATATATATAACTCAAAGATGACTGACTGACTGACATAATGATCTATCAACGCACAGCCCAAACCACTGGACGGATCTGGTTGAAATTAGGCATGCAGGTAGATGTTATGACGTAGGCATCCGCTAAGAAAGGATTTTGATTAATTCTACCCCCAAGGGGATAAAATAGGGGATGAAAGTTTGTATGAAACTTTGTTAATTTTAAACTGCAATACATACATTTATTCGCGTCAAAGGGGCAGGTAGAGGTATATTAACACCCACATTTCCCACGTAATAGAGAGCGAGTCTGCCAACAAACTGTTATACAGTTTGGCAGAAGAAAAATTATTGTAACAGTGCTTGTTTTCCGTAAATAAATTTCATTTCATTTCATTATTTCATTCATATTGCCGTAAAGAGGATACTTTGTCTCTATTTACTTATAATTATTTTGCTTTGCAGATTTATTTATTTATTTATTCTTTATGTACGATGTACATTGGCGGACTTAATGTCGTAGGCATTCTCTACCAGTCTAGTCTAGTCTTAATATGTAGTCTGAGTATCTTTATGATGTAAATTCGTGGTCAACATAAGTCTCTTGCTGGCTCGCACACAATAAATTGTAAACTAAGGCAAATTTAAAAAAGAAATATAATCTAGTTCTAATATAGTTCACTGAGTTTCTTGCTGGTATCTTCTCAGTAGAACTAACCTACAGAACCAGCGAAAGAATCATTTCCTAATGGTTTATTTATACGTTATTTAATATTTTTATATTATTTCTTGACACAAATGTAAAATTTTGGCGTTCATATGTGCTCTTTCATATGCCTAAACTGAATAAATGAAATTGAATATGGAGTACAGATCTAGTACGAGGTAGGCGCATATTAATGTGGGATGAGTTAGGTTCAATAAGGTAAATCGATTCGACAGATGATAGATTTATTTTTAGATATGATCTCTTTAAAGAACTGGATCTTTTTGACCCATCTCACCCCACCGTATTGCGATAAAACATATATCCTGTTTACCTTTTACCCAAACGCACTGTTGTTTTTTTTTTTTGCTTTCTACCTTTTGATATTTTCATATTATCGCTCATGTAAAATCTTATTCCTTAATTATATTTCCCTTGACTTAGGATAAGTATACATTGGAACGTATATCTTGGACCAAAAATGTGTAGCACAGGATCCTACGACGGAGGATGAGCTCATATTCATCAAGCATAGATTTATTACAAAACAATACGCGCACGCCAGAACCTAGTTTGTCTCTCGATTTTGGTCCAAAATATGTGTTTCGAGTTATATCCCACGTCACAGATTCTGTTTGGCCATCAGCTAATTGTTCTTTAAAACACATTTCGTGTTAGTGAAGTTCTTTTAAAATTGTTGTTTATGTGAAAAGTTCGTCGAAAATTAAATGAAAGGTAGCTAAAAGTTACGGCGTGACATGTAAAAACAGGTTGGGTTTTCATTTATTAGAAAGCATTAGGTAGTACATAGTACTGTATATATTTCTTTTTTTGTGCGCAAGATCCCCACGGATACTTCACCACATGAGCCGGTGGAAGAGGTTATGTCGGACTCGAACCGACTAAAACGCACGCCGCCTGTGGGTCGTTTTGGTTGCCGTAGGTGACAGGCATATCCCTCGCACCCCGGCCGACCCAGGGCCATCTCTCACGATCTGACTCTCTCCTCGGGTGTGTGGGGACTACAGAGTCCCCAACTCATCCCCGGAAACGAGGATGCGCGCCAGGTGCGCCACCGCCGCGGCCTGCTTTTGCCAGGGTGACAGGTGGCTCCACCTGTCACCCCCAGGCCTGCGCTCATGGGGGGTGGAGGTCGTATATAGTACTGTATATTAAAAAATATACTTATTTTTAGCGCGGTAGCCTAGTGGTTATGGGTAATGAACTGCTGAGACGACGTCTCGGGTTCGATCCCAGGTTTTACCATAGCACATACCAATGACTTTTCGATGCTTTTCGAAGTTATGTGTGTATTTATCGCAGGTTTATAAGTGCCCGGTTAATGGCAATAGGCTTGCCACCTACATTGGGCCCTAAACATAAACTGGCGAACTGTGTGTTATGTTATGTTATTTATATATTAAATATTTACTTGGTTCATGTTAGAATATTGTTTACTTTTGGGGGATACTGGGGAGTATATGTTTTTGTCCATTAGTTTTATGTTGAGTGAATTTATTTTACTCCTGGTTTCTATATCTATTTACTAAATTCTATAGATTAGCACAAACGCACAGCAGGTATGTCTTAAAAAGGATATGACTTGAATAATCTGTCTCCATAATATGTTCCAATCTCGAATCTCTACTTTAGTCGGATATTAAAGATCCGGATTATTACTTAATCTGCTGACGCGTGACGTAGCGACAGATGGAACACATGGCATCCGACTCCAGACGACTGGCACGATGCTCTGTCTTGAATAAATTCTTGCTATAAAGAATCTTTAAAATCCAGAATTTATGTCCTTATTATGATCTAGTTTTTTGGCACATAGCCTGGCCCATTTATCAGTACGTTTGCCGAACTGATGTTGTTTACCGTGAATGTATATGAATTTGCATAGATCGTAATCTCTCAATCCTGTAGCCTAGGTAGAGGTGTATTAACACCCATAATTCGAAATACCAATAAAACTTACCCGCCTCCGGCCTGCGGTTCGCATCATTGGGAATCCCAAGGTCACGAACACCCTAGAGCCTTTGCAGATGCGTAGAGATGTTACGTCCTTAGCAGTATTTTACCGTCTGTACCATGGTGAATGTTCTGAAAGCTCTTCCAATTAGTCCTACCCTCCGCTTTTTTACACAGGGCAACACGTGCAGGGCTTAGATGTCACCTGTACACGGTGCACAACATCCAATCAAGAACCAAGCGGTTCGGAGACTCTTTCTTTTGTCGCACCATTAAGACCTGGAATTCACTACCAGCTCACGTGTTTCCTTCTTCCTACAGTCCTGGGTCCTTTAAGCGGGGCGTGAAAAAGCATTAGACCGTCAAGCTGAGCGCCACCACTGTAACATGGTATTTTTAAGTAATGGTGAAACTGAGACTTTGCCTTCGGCTTACTATCAGGCAAGGCGAAGTCTAATTAACGTGTCCTATATAATAAAAATAATTCTCGTAATAAATAATCCCTCTGGTCTTCAACTAAACAAGGTGGTTTCAAGGTATTACGGTACTGGCAGCAATTTACTGCAGCGTTACTTGTGTGTAGTCGGAAACTGAACGGTTAATGAATACTTATTGGCCGTATCATGTCTGTACTACATCTACTTTGCATGTGATTGCAAACATAGCTTATTGGAGCGTTCCTGTTTAGATTAGACGATCTACACCGACATCAATTTACTCCTAACAAGCGTTGATATTAGCAGCATGTAAAGGACTTTAGCAGACTAGTATGCATGTAGAGGGCTTGAGTAGATAAGTTTTTTAGACGAATATAGAAACCAGTTACAGTAGTTTCACATATTGATAACTCACTTGTACTTTTCCACATTACTTTTAACATATGTTAGACCTAACCGGTTTCGCCTCACGCCTCAAGACATGTTTGAGGGTCGCAATGTTTAGAAAGGAATGTTCTTAAATGTCATTGTAAACCTTTGAGGATGCCGTAAGGTGAAACTGGTCAGGTCTAACATATATTAAAAGTAATGTGTAAAAGTACAAGTGAGTTATCAATATGTGTAACAACAAATTCTACCAAGTGCCATCAATCAACAGTATAAATAGTTACAAAAATCTATGGTCACGGTCTACGTGTCACCTTTTTTTTTTACGTGAACAAAATCCCCACGAATTCCTCCCCACCGGAGCCCGTGGGAGAGGTTATGTCGGACTCGAACCGACTAAAACGCACGCCGCCTGTGGGTCCTTTTAGTTGCCGAAGGTGAGGTGACAGGCACCCCGGCCCTCGCACCCCGGCCGACCCAGGGCCATCTCTCACGATCTGGCCCTCTTCTCGGGACCTTATTATTTGATGTAGAGAGTTTGTTTCTCATATTGCATTGCAATCTGTATGTCATTACTTCGCAGAATAAAGTCCTTATTTGTAACACTATCGAATGGTGTAATAGTATAGGGTGTAATAGTTAGGAATACCAGCTAGGATAATTGGTTTTTCAAAAATCTAATGATGAGGTTTTAAGTGACTTCTTTGAGCATTTTTGCCATTTCTTATAGTTTCGGATTTCGCCAATTTTGGCCGATTTTGGCCTTTGAAAAATTCAACCTGTGTAAGCCACGGTGAATCGTTTACCATTTGATTCAGAATGTGTTTTTGTGCTACCTTATTAGATGTACCCATTGTGTAAATCTTCAACATAAGAACAGACTTAGCCTAATTTCTACTTCGGTAATAATATAAATGTGAAACTTGTAAAGAGGTTTGGATGTTTGTTATTCAATCACGCTCTAACAGCTGAACGAATCTGGCTGAAATGTTGTACAGTGATATATTATAGTCTTTATTAACAAATGACAACTTTTATCCCTGGAATAGGTTCCCATGGTTCTCGGGAATAGGTGCAAATTTTCACGCGAGCAAAGCCGGGGGCATCGATTAGTTCAAAATATGAGTAGGTACGTCTAAATTTCAATCACAATATTAGGATATCCAGAGCTATGCCACAGTCTGATAATTTCTTACAGTCGTTCGACTCGGTACTTGCGCGGAGCAAGCATGAGGGGTACAGGGGAAGCAAGCGGAGGGGTCGGCGAGCGCAAAATCACGTACATTGCGCTCTCTAATATTTTATTTTCATAACGTTCTACACAACGCTATCGAAACCTATGATAAGCATAGTTTAATTAGCTTATATTATGGAATCTAGAATGCTGATAAACATACGTAGATACTTTTTTTTGTAAATA
Source organism: Eilema griseolum (assembly GCA_963662185.1). NCBI lineage: Eukaryota > Metazoa > Arthropoda > Insecta > Lepidoptera > Erebidae > Eilema > Eilema griseolum. The sequence goes on from OY759252.1 coordinate 13,147,561, forward strand.
CATACATAGTCTACATAAAAACACACAGAACAATGCAAATATTTGCACTGACCGGGAATCGAACACACGTGTCCTGCGTAGCAGTCGAACGTTTTACCGATGCTCCAAAGAGGCCGTCGTCAATATGAAGGGGTGTGTTACCGATAAAAATCCTTTTTAACTGAGGGATAAGGAGGAAAGCGATCAATTTGTCGGAATCTTGCTTTTTACTAGCTTTTTATTAACTATCAATGTACTTTATGTATGTAGCTGTTTTTGTTCTCCAAAATTAAAGTACCTTTCGTTGTGACAACCATGATCCTTGGCTAAGTTTCTGTGCGTAAAGGAGTCGAACTACTGGTAGACTTATAGATAATAATACTGTGGCTATGCGCTATGCAGTTTTCGGTAAGCCGTGCTAACGACTTTCAGATCCGCGTTGGTTTAAGGCTACATAGGAAGTAATACTCTGTTCAGTTTCATTTGAGTGGTTTAAACGGTGAGCACATACGAGGTGAGATAATTTTCGAGAGAGGTATATTTTGAAAGAGGATGCAGTGATGAAATTTAAAAAAGAAATTTTGAGTTGGTTTGGCTGCGTAGTTCCCGGCACAGTAGAATTTGGACCACCCCATCTCTTCCCATGCAGTGTAGTACAAGGCGACTAAGGGATAGGGCTGTTTAGATAGGGATAGTGATGAGTAGATGCATGGCTTGAGTCAACAATAGTGCCCGGATGATGGCAATAGGCTCAGTCCCTATTACATGGGAACGAATTTAATGATTAGTGAAATGTGGGTGTTAATTCACCTCTGCCTAAACCTCCGGGGATAAAGGCGTAATTATATGTACGTATGTATGTTGGACATATAGACGCATGGACGTAAACAAGCCGTGTTGATTCCCAGTGGAGCGGAATAGGGTCGATCCATCTCTTCCTGTGGGTATCGTAGAAGGCGAATAAGAGATAGGGCTGTTTTCCATCCAATAGTAAACGTACATACTATGACAAAGTGTACGTAACATTCTCTCGAATAAGCTCACCAGCTCACGTGTTTCCTTCTTCCTACAGTCCCGGGTCCTTTAAGCGGGGCGTGAAAAAGCATATGATGAGGCCGTCAAGCTGAGTGTCGCCATTGTCACACGGTATGTGTAAGTAATGGTGACCCTCTTTTCTGGGACTTTGCCTTCAGCTTACCATCAGGCAAGGCGAAGTCCAATTGACGTGTCCTATATATAAAAAAAAAAAAAGCCCATATAGCCTTAAATATGTGTGTCTTTTAACACGGATGTGAGTCACATCTGATAAATTGCATTTCCTACAGTACCGATATACGATTACGATTATGTCACATCTCACGTTAAGATGTGAATGGCTGGCGCTCTGTTATCGTTTCCCCTTTGCTTCTACGCTTATTGTTTCCCCTTTCACTAAACTAGGGCAAAAGTAAATTTTTTCTTCACTTTGCGAGTACAAATAGTGTTATTTGCTCTATCATATGATTAGTTGTATATGGTCTTTGTATTCATTAAATAAAAAAAGAAAATTCGCGAATGTTTTCGGGTAATTTTATAAGTAGGCATTTTTTTAATACCGAACATGTTTCTGAAGCACTTCAATATGGTTCATACCTACTCTTATCGAGGTCGACACACGGCGGTATTTCCGCCTAATTGAGAAATCCGACTGGGGAAATACCTCCGCCCTACAGAATACCGCGGTTATAATAACTTCGCATTGTGTTCCCAACGGTGAGTAGGGTAGCCAAAGCTCACTGGAGAATTTGTGCTGTCAGTGGGAAGACTAAAGGCTTGTCCTGCATTGTCCTCTACACTAACAGCACAGAAACTCTGTGCTTACAAAGTTGGCAGCGCAAGTGTGGCTTCTCTGGTGTTACACACGTCCATAGGACACGGGAACCACTTTCCATCAGGTGGGCCGTGCGCTTGTCTGCCGCCTAAGTGGTAAATTAAATCGGTCAGTTCGGAGATTCACAAGCGTGAAACACATATTCACACCTGTAAATCCCCGAACGGGTAGGCAGAGGTGTATTAACATCTACATTTCACCTAACGTCAAATTAAATCATTCTCTGGAGTATCCGATTGGGGACGACTAAACCTAGTCCAATTCAACCCCACTAAGACACAAGTATGTGTTTTCACCGCTAAAAAAACCCCATTCATTGCGATTCCTGGGCACACCGCTTACCATCTCCTCGAGTATCGGGATCCTTGGTGTCGATATCTCCAGCGACGTCCAGTACCGGAGTCATTTGGAGGAAGAGGTTAAGTTGGCATCAAGGAAACTTGAAGTGCTAAACAGGGCGAAGCAGTACTTTACTCCTTCTTTATAAGGCACAGGTCCGGCCCCACATCTTACATTTACAAATAGATTATCTTATGTTAACAAATAGATTTGAATCGAAATAATTTACGATTCATTACGCTTTCATGAAGCATTAATAACGTTCATAGCCATGTATGAACTCGGTTCACTAAAGCGTCATCAATTATTTCGGTTCAATTACGTCAAATTTGACAGTTCTTTAACTCAAGATCGTTCTCTGACTTTGTATACCTAAACCCAATAAGGTCATTTCAACGCGGAGTAAAAAATGGCTACTACTTTTTTATACCATTTAGATGGAAGACAAGCTCACGGCCCATCTGATTGTTACCGTGGCCCATGGGCGTGTGCAACATCAGGGGAATCGGTATAACTTAACATAAACATACATCCCATGACATAAACCCATTGAAAGTTTAAAGAATAATATTGACATTAGTTTACTCATTATTCATACAAAACGTGTTTTTCACACTGTTTTTACATATATATATATAATCACGTCTTTATCCCCGGAGGGTTAGGCAGAGGTGAATTAACACCCACATTTCATCAATCATTGAATTCGGTCCTACGTAATAGTGGTTGAGCCTATTGCTGTCTTTCGGGCACTATTATTGAATCAAGCCATGTATCTGAGGCTGAGTTTGGGCTGTATATATCTGTCCGATGTTAAGCCTTATTCCTTACAAGCATTGTACGACATCGCATGGGAAGCGATGGGGTGGCCCAAATTCTACTCTGCCGGGAACCACACGGCTTGTTGTAAAAGCTAAACAGTAATATGGTCTAAGATTGAGAGCAATTTATCAAAACAGCCCTAAGTGTACTAACTTGCGTGTAAAGATTTTTATTTTTATACAACTTAGGTGGCAGACAAGCACACGGTCCACCTGATGGAAAGTGGTTACCATGACCTTTGAACGTGTGTAACACCAGTGGAGTCACATCCGTGCTGCCGACCCTGTAAGAACAGAGATTTTGTGCCGTCAGTGTAGAGGACAAAGCAGGACAAGCCTTTGGTCATCCCACTGACAGCACAAAAGCTCTCCAGTGAGCTCTGGCTACCCTACTCACCGCCGGGAACACAACACGAAGTTATTATAACCGCGGTATTCTGTAGGACGGAGGTACTTCCCCAGTCGGACTGCTCAATTGGGCGGAAATACCGCCGTGTCCTACCTCCTGCGATCGATCGATAGTTTGATCCCGAGAGTCTGACCTCTGACTCTCAACATACAATATACTCGTGGCAAACCTAAGAACACCGTCTATGATCTAAGAAAAAAAAAAATTACACTTACATGGCATTTATACAAATTGTTAAAATATTATGTAGAAAGGCGAGTTTAATCAAAGTTGAGTACCCGCGAGTACACAGAGAAATAGAAATCCAATAACAGCAAAAGTAAGATAAGATATAGGTTTTAAAAATATCTTATAACGTATGGAAAGTATTTCTTGTACTTTTTATAATAATTTGGAGTAGGCTTGGGCAAAGGCTTATGAAGCCACTGGTGACGCCCGCTTCGGATCGTTCTTGGTGCAGAGTTTGGCGATCGCAATCCAGCGTAGAAAAGCGGGAAGTGTGGTGGGCACCTTTGCACCAGGAGCGATCAGAGGCGGGTAATTCGATTAGTACTAAAATTATATTATATATTTAGCATTAAGGCGACATGATTTAAGTAAAAATATGTTTTTGTCAATTTATTTAATAAATTGTCTTCTATTAGAAGTCTTATTCGGGATTCTATCACCCAATTGAAAAAAAAAAAAGGTATTTTTAATATATTATATTTCATTTATAATATATTAAGAACAACATCATCAACTAAAATATTTACATCAAAGAAAGGGGGAATAAGTACAATCTTTTGCCCACGGCTCCTCCCCTGTGGAATATCGATCCCGTTGCCGCAACCCTTGGAACCATATGTCATAGCAGAATGTTATCAATCCCTACAAAATTATAGCCCGATCAGTTAGAGCTTGATTGAACAATAAACATCTGCACACACTCTTACATTCATAATATGGATATAAGGTATGTGGTGCCTCAGTGCCTCAGAGAGCACGTAAAGTCGTCGGTATTGGCCCGGTTGCCATGCGAACATTTACGGCGATAGTCACTGGTAGTTGGAGCCATAAATAGTCCGACTAGTTAAACTACAGAGCTTTGATATCGATAATTAGATCGATAGATCGATAATTGGTTGTGGAGGTTGGTTGTGCGGTATAAATGTTCTATGCCTGTGTACCTGCGAATGAGTGTCTAAATCTAAGAAGAAAGAAAGAAAGAAAGAAAGAAAAAACATTTATTCAAGAACACACAACGTACAGAGAGTCAGACAAATATATATACACAACAAGATAACACAACAAGAATACACTCAGTGCACATCGTGCGCACCCAAATGGGCCAGCATCTCAGCATGAATGACCCGTACACTAGGGTATGCGAAGCGCTGGTTTTCAGATGGCGCCGCTAGTGGCTCCGCCGTCACGCAACGAGTCAGTGACGCATGAACACAACAACAGATCTCAGAACAATACATACTACACTTAAAAATGGCGATATAAACAGAAAGAAATGACGGTATGACGTATCATTAACAATCAGTCGCCATTCAATCAATTACCCACAATTACCAGTTACCACAATTACCAGTGCTGGGTAGTTATGATTTTTTTGTGGTTACATTACTGTATTGTTCTATCTAAATGTTCGTTCTCTCTCTTTCTTGTGATTTACATACTACTTCAATACTCTTGTGTATGTACAATATCATTATATAAAAAAGGTACATTATTCCAGATAAGTGGCTTGTGGTTTGCTTTCTTTCTATGTTATTAAGTTGTTTGTAAAATGGTAATAAAAAAAATGTAAGAAGTCGCTTCACGGAAATATCGAAGTTCAGTCACAGTTACGGTGGAAAGCCGATCCCAACTCAGTTGAAAATAAGTATATAAAAAAGCCAAAAGCATTTTTCTAATATTCTTTTATATTTTACAGCACAATATCTAATTTTCATATTCATACAACAATAAAACTTCAGCCTAACATCGTGCCGGAAGGTTCTCAAGTTTTTTAAGAAGAATATAAAGACAAACATTTTTATTATATAAAAGTACCTTATTGCTGGCCACACAATCATAGTTCGGTAAAATCTGTGCAGTGTAATGGAACGTTTTAGTGCATCTGTAAATTAAAACCCAAAAAGGAAGACCTTCACAATTAATAGCATTATAGCTTAAGGAAAATGAAAAATGCCTTGATGCTTTGCTTTACAACACAATTCTACTCTTGTTGCAATGAACTTACATACATAAAATGCTTCTTTTCAGTTGAAGTAGGTACATCATTTTACTTGCCACGATCATGCCATACGCCTTTACTTGTGCATGAATTGATTTGGATTGGGATTGACGGATGATGAAGAAGAAAGTGGATGCAGTAACGTTTACGAAAATTTATTTATTTTACACTTTATTGTACATCAAGTAAGTAAAGACCTTTCTGGTAATTGTTGATAAGTCATGCAGATTTTACACTTGAAAGTTTTAAGCTTATTTAAAAAATACATTTTACTGCATTATTAAACTCTCAGTTTCGATTGTGGGGTCAAAGGGAAGTTGCGCCTTAAGAGCAAGATAAAGCGGAGGTTCCGTGCCCATTTTTTTCGCACAACATGTAAAAGGCCCGCAGACAGGCACACCAAAGTTTATTAGCGAAAAACATTGGTGGAACACTCCTGGGGCGGTTTATAAGCATTAAATAAATGAGAGGCCGAGACGCCCGAGTACGCTACGGAAATTAGATATTTGAGCGAAATGACGTAAAGGTCTTTTAGCACACACTGTGAGGATGTGTAGCGAGCCTCACGTATACCTACTTATGTCAATCAGTAGGTAAGTCTACAGCAGGGCACTGTTGTACGTAGACCTCTCCCAATGTTGGCACACTAGTTACTGTAGTTACTGTTTCTAGCCTGGCGGTACAGTGTTATTTTTATACCACTTAGGTGGCAGATAAGCATACTGCCCACCTGATGGAAAGTCATTCCTGTGGCCTGTGGATGTGTGTAGCACCAGAGGAGTCACACTCGCGCTGGCGACCCTGTTAGCACAGTTTCAGTGCCGTCAATGTAGAAGACAAAGCACAGCAAGCCTGTAGTTTTCCCACTGATAGCATGATCTCTCCAGTGAGCTCTGGCTACCCTATTCACCGCTGGGAACACAACACAAAGTTATTATGACCGCGGGACACCCTTATGATGATCTGAGGTGGTGATACTTGTATTCTTTCTCCGTCATCATACTGATAGATCGTCGTATTGCATCCAATGATTTGCTGAGGGCACCTTTCATGCTCAATAGTACTGGTCATTAAGGAACAGCTGCTGATCTTCCACTTTTGATGTTTACCCTCATATGCTTACACTAAATTCACATGTGAGCATACCTACTATGATGATAAACGGATTTTTGCCGACATTTTGACTTTTGATGAACTGGGATGCTATAATAACCTCGTGTTGTGTTCGGGCGGTGAGTAGGACCAGAGTTCACTGGAGAGTTTTTGTGCTGTTAGTGAGAAGACCAAAAGCTTGTCCTGCTTTGTCTTTTACACTGACGGCACAGAAACTCTGCGCTTTCAGAGATGGCAGCGCGAGTGTGACTGCCTTGGTTTTACACACGTCCATAGGCCTCGGTAACCACTTTCCATCAGGTGAGCAGTGTGCTTGTCTGCCACCTAAGTGTTATAAAAAATAAACGTTTCTGTGAAATCCTAAAGAAGTAATCACTTTCATGTTTGCTTCTGATCCCGCTTGTAGTCATTTCATGCTTCTCTTTCTCTTCATGAAGCGAATGAATACCTGGCACTATTTCTAAAATGAAACTAACTTGGCCACTAGCTCGACGTAACATACTCGTGTGATTTACAAAATTCATTAAAAACTAAAGCTAGAGTTCTGATGAAATGGAATAAGCAGTCTGATTTAATATCTAGGACAATCTGAACGAATAAGATTGATTTTCGATTGACTCAATAAAAATGCTAGAATATAAAAAGACTTGATTAAAGTTATATTATGCGAAATTCAGTGACATGGTCGCATTTACGAAGGCCAGACTCAAATGGGGTCCCCAAATTCTGCAAATATCAAGTTTATTGAACAGTTCCTTTAACACACATATCGGTATAGTCTAATTTAAATAGTAGGAGTAAAAGAGATTTGGGAGTAGTAGAAAGCATGGAGTTGATGTGCTTATCTGTTTTTTTTTGCACTTCTGGAACAAAAAAGGCTACAGAATCATATGATTGTTCCCAACCGAATGCTGCTTTTGCTTTACAATAAAAGCAGTGAAGAGTCTTTTAATTCCTTTGAACATTTTTAAGTAAAAAATGTTTAGAGGATGAATAAGAATGCTTTAATTATTATTACTATAAAAACGATTCAAACAAAGTGATTCCTTGTAGTGAAGAAAAAAGAAAATGCGGTTATAGCCTAAGTTCAGCAACACTTACGAAACTAATCTAAGAGCCGTCAGAACTTTAAAACAATGTGTCGCTGACTTAAAAGAAAGTGTGTGCAAAGAAGAAAATTATTTACCGTAAGTATTGTGTGGTTAGGTAACGATGCCCGCAGGCAATGCAGGTTACAGTAAGAATTTACTTACCGCTTCACGGGGACTGCTTAGATGTCAACACTCCCCTAAAAACGGTCAAGTGCAAGTCAGCCGTACCATTTTTCTGTTTTTTTTGTATTTGTTGTTATAGCAGCAATACAAATACATCAATTCATCATCACGGTTCACGAGATACAGTGACAGACAGACAGACGGACACTGTAGTTTTAGTAATATGGTTCTCTCTTTGGGTTGGGAACTCTAAAAAGTGTTTATATATCTTATAGAAAATATATAATTTTGTTTGGTGTTATTTCTCATAAATGTTCGACAGAACTGAAATCAATTTTTGTTTTTTGTTGATATCATTGCCGCGTATTTACCTACATTCCTACTCACTTCCTTCGGTCAAACCTCTTTCTATGTGCCTCTCTCTTTTCATTGTAAAAACCAGCAATGCAAAGCAATTTCGTGGTATCGAAATTCTACGATTTTTTTTCGTGTTTCGTGCGGGCCTGAAGACGCGTATTCATTACATGGTAGTTCTCCAGTAACATTAAACGTTTCTAGATAGTTTTTGTTTCGTTCAGTGTTTGTTTAAAATTCTATTACTCCACAGGTCAAAGTACAATGACAAACGGTGACGTCATCTATCAGAACCCTTATAAATTACAAAACAATACAGAAATGTCTGCTTTGATATCGCGTGCCGCACTTGCAAAAGTGTCAAAAATGTACGCGTAACGTGGTTCTCTTTTTGTTCAGAAACAATAGAAAGGGCATCTGTCTTATGACAAAGGTGGTCTGGAGGTGAGTGGTTTTTTTCAGCGGACAAATTAAAATAGGTGTAAAAGGTAAATAAAATAATTAGGACAGGTTTGTTTTGAGTTTAAAGATAACAAATATAATGTCACCAGCCTTAGCCATAAGGCTTTCGGATGACATCGATGGGAAGGAATTTTTCAACGCCTGAAATAATATGTTTGTGTATATTCTGTACTATTTTTAATTTATTATTATGTTGTGTTCCCAGCGGTGAGTAGGGTAGCCAGAGCTCACTGGAGAATTTGTGCTGTCAGTGGAAGACTAAAGGCTTGTCCTGCTTTGTTTTCTACTGATGGCACAGAAACTCTGTACTTACAGGGCTGGCAGCGCGACTGTGACTCCTCTGGTGTTACAAACGTCCATAGGCTATGGTAACCACTTTTCATCAGGTGGGCCGTGTGCATGTCTGCCACCTAAGTGGTATAAAAAAAATCTTCAATAGAAAAAAAAATCGAAAGAAGTCATATGGCTGTGTAAAGCCACTTTTTGTAGGTCGCATGTCTCGTGCAGCGACATGTCAGTATTGATAATAATTTTATAGGGTCTACAAAATAAAATTTTATTATTTTAGATATAAAAATTTGTTAGGTTTGCAGAAGACATTGCTGCACTCGCAGAAAGCGAAAATGGGTCGCAGGACCTGGTTAACCTCACGAGCAATGCTTTTCAAAGATACCGATTGAAAATAAACAGTTAGAAGACTAAAACAATGATAATATCGAAACATCCAACGAGACATAGGCCTATTGCATTAAATATTTCAACTTTGCTTTGGATATCTGAACAAAACAATTGAAACTAGTTTCAAGCCGTTGCATTTTATTTGCATGTTAGAATGTAAGCAGCCGGAAATTGCCTGTCGTGGCGTTAAAGTGAACGCTCAAACCGAAAAGGTCATCCATGTAAAAGTTATATGTAAATTTTCTATTAAAAATTGGCAGATTTTGAATAATTCAATTGTCGAATACGACCTTGTTATTTTATTACGACCTCCGCTTTATGATGTTAAACTTAATTTTCACACAAATTGTGGTCACTTTGTTATAGGGCGGTAAATCTATGTACAGTCAACGAAAAAGAAAGTGGGTTAACACTTCCCAATTTCTTTTTTTTTCATTTTAAAATTTTTCAAATTCAGAAACCTTTTCTCAAAGGTTTAAATAAGTAATTCGCAAAGTCCGAAAAAGACGCCATTTTACAATTTGTTGGCATATTCAGCAGTTTTTTCTATTCTGTGATATTGAGCGATAATGCTTCACAACGTGAATCGATTTTACTATGTTTTTAATTGAATTAACTTAAATATACTTACAAAAGCACAATAACTTGTGTAAATTTAATTAATAAATCGGCCAACCTAGCTTTTTTTAAAAAAGATTATTAAAACGAAAAAAATAATTGCTTATCTAAAAAATCTCGTAGGTAGATGTACTAAACCAAATCTTCCTAAAGAATGAAGGGGAATGTACCTAATAAATATCATACAGATTGGTTTGAGTTCGTTAAATTCCTTTAGACCGAGGACCTTGCCGCTGATGTAAAATGCCTTAGGGCCCTCACCTGTGTTTTACAAATTGGTTTCTCTTTTAGTAAAAAAAGAAATGGCTACCGCCGACCACGCTACCGTAGTCCCCAATAATTTCTTCCCAACATTTATTGGTACAAAATATCTGCTAGGGCACTAGATATTTTTGAATTTATCTTTTTATTTATAAATGTATGGCAATCGTTATATAAAATATAGCCAGTTTATTTAAAAGGAAAAGGCATCTAGGCACCTCTATATGCCCACGAGAGGATATTATACGGTTCGAAAGAATTATTTGAATTCAAGATTTTACTGGTATACTTTACCCCTGGCCCTATAATCTTTACAGTTAAGTAGATTTGTTTTCTTTCGCAGTTATTAAAGAATAATTCCTGTAAATAGTAACTTTATTGACTTTAGGAGAGAACAGTCTCATAAGACTTGTTCGTCTTCTCATAAATTATAAATAGTTAATTTAAGATTTTGTGGCGAACTTGTTTAATATAATAAATGCAAGGGCTTATGACAAGCGTTGTAACTGTCAGAAGTAATTACAATGTTCGTTGCAAGAGGCTGTAGGCAGTACCTAATCTCTCGAGAGACGTTGTACTGTTAGAAGAGCAACGCTTTTAGTATTATTTATTAGCTTCGTATATTCTTAAATTATTCATACTATTAAAAGTGATAAATTATTTATTTTCATTAATTTTTTTAAGTTAAAACTGTGTAGAAAGATATAAAAGAATATATACAAGACTATGTACCTGTTTGTAAAAGAAAATGTATGTTATACTTAACATTGTCAAAAAAAGTAACAAAAATAATTGATAGAGGGACACTCTCCACGCAACTTTATGCAGGTCAGAATATTTACACTAAACAAAAACCTTTTCCCTAGAATGTATTGTTATGTTAGACTAAGTGGCATACGACCACGGCTATGCTTGATATTTTCTTGTTTAATACGTTTATACAGTGAATTTTCAGTGGGATTTTAGTTTTAAACTTTTTTTTATTTATATTATTTTGGGGCAAGCTATAGGTATAATTTATGAAAATTGCTAATTAAGCCCTTTTAGTTGATACTAAACACGACATATTTATCTCAAAATTATTTTTTAACACAGTAATATAAGATCGCTAGAGGGTGCCACAGTAGATACAGTGACACATTAGATGCATTATAACCAGCGGACGACTAAGACGCTTCTAACGATACCTAATTTGTCCAGTTCTAATAAGTGGTTGAGGAGCTACGAGGGAACAGACGAACCTATATACACACATAGCCTGTCAAAATCATAACCCTCCTTTTGCTTCGCCGTAGTCCCGCGGCTGTCTGCAATGCGGGAGCTTGCAAGTGTGTTGTGCGCCTTATTGCACAACTTTCTCAAGGCATGTCATACATATGTGGATTAGGGTTGACAAACAGAGGTCGTAGGTCAACAAACTTGTGTTATGGGAATGGATTCCACTAATTTAGTACTAACTCTTTACCGTATATTTATAACGTTTAATTTTTTTCTGATATTACACTGCAACTAAGTAGATAACTCTTTATTGTACACCAACATTCATTACGATGATAAAGTAGCATAGATAATAGATAATAATACTTTTTTTTACATGTACAATGTTGAGAAGGATTGATTTTATGTGAATAATTTTGTTTTAGCTACATACTATTATAAATACTTATTGTAAATTAGTTGTCTGTTCAGTCAGCATCAGATTAATCTTGACTAGCAAAGTACACAAAAGACCTTAATACTATGGTATTACGTCTCGAAGGTACGTGGTCTCGGGTTCGATCCCAGGTTTTACCATGGCACACACCAATTATTATTTTTCGATGCTTTTCGATGTTATGTGTATCGCAGGTTTATAAGTGCCCGGTTAATGGCAATAGGCTCGCCACCTATTATATTGGGACCTAAACATAAACTGGCGAAATGTGGGTGCTAGCATCTCTGCCTACCACTTCGGGGATATAGGCGTGAGTTTATGAGTTTTTGTATTATGATATATATATACCTTTTAAGATCGATTTGATGCTGACTGTACATTGAATATATTAAGAAAATTACTTCGGTTACGTTAAATTTAAAGATACGAACACAAAAACATTTTTTTTGAGCTCTTGTCTATTTGTCCGAGATGGAAATAACTTACAATTACTTTATTCTTGTAAACACCAAAGTTAAATTTCGAGGTGTCAAATGAAAGTCAAAGAAAAAAGTAGTAAGTAATTATATTCAACGAAAAGAATAATAAATATTTAAGTCAGTCAGTGAGTTACAACTTTTTAAATAAAATAGGTCCAAAAAAATTAACACGAAGAAATGAATGCTTAAGGCCTGCACCACACAGGCGCGTTATTATCAGTCCACAGTAAAGCGATAATGCGTCCCAATTCCTTGCACACTAATGTGTTTTAACGTCTGACAATTATATTTCATATTTGTTTACATTGTAGCTACAGTATACAGTAGATGACAGTTACGGAATATCGCAGGACGCAAACGCAAGCGTCCTACTTCTATTGTGATGTCATTATCGCTGCAGCGTGTCGTCTTGGTCGCGTCCTAATACCTATATAATGTAATAAAAACAGATACCGCAATAACGCGTGTGGTATTTATTATTTATTAACGACCGAAAATAACGCGTCAATGTGTTTAAGGCTTAATTCTAAGCAAACTAATCTTGTAAAGGTACACAAAAGACTTTCCTTTATACGTATTTTTAAACACAGCTGTAATTTTATTCGCCAGGCTCCTTAGCATTTATGAAAACTACAATATTTTTCTTAATAAGACAGCATAATTAAAAAATTAAAACAACTAGTGTACCTACGTGTGTTAGTATCACATTATAGGACCTTTTAATTACATCACTTTTGAAGTTCTTTTAAGTGTTTATTGCACTGTTTCTACTGAATGTGGAGAAAATGTGATGAATATAAGTGAAAAGTTGAACGACAACCCACCCTTCAGAGATACAGCGGTTCTCAGCACTCTTATTATGTTTATTAATTATAATAACAGTGTTGATAAACGCTATCATAAAATTACAAGAACCTGCTGATTGAAAATCTTAAAAGTAATAAGAATTGCAAGCAACTATTGTTTAAAATTGAGAAAAGAAAACTAAATACTGTAAATTTCAGTTTAGTTTTCAGGTAAATATATTTAACTACGGTTTTTACAACCTCCTCTTCGATTGGTCGTCTTAATATTTGAATATTTTGGGATTAATGTCTCGTTGGTTAGAAGATTATTACCTTCTTGACTGGGGAAGTACCATCATCTTCATTGGATGATAGACGGAAGCCGTATGATTTTCTCATAAACCGTTGTACCCGGTTACATTTCAGGTCATTTTGGAGAAGTACAACCAAAAAGCAAGCAGATCCCAGGTATTTTAGACATTAATTAGTGTTAAGTAGCCGGCAGGCCGAGACGGTGGCGTAATGTGCGCCCCCCCCCCCTTTTTTTCTGGGGAAAGATGGGTTCGCCGTAGTCCCACACTCGAGAAGGCCTTCTAGGGCTCTGGGTCAGTCGGGGTGCGCGAAGGATATGTCAAAAGCTACCTCACCCCCGGCAACTGATGGACTGAGGCGGTCGTGCAGTTTTAGTCAGTCCAAGTCCGACCTTACCACCCCTACCGGGTCCGGCGGAGTGGTATCCGAGGGCATTTCCGTAAGTAAAAAAAAAAGTCATTTATCGTTACCATGAGCTCCGGTAACGTATGTGGAAAAAAGCAACAACGCACTCGTAATGCGGCAACCGTTTATCATCAAGCAAACAGTCATAAAAACTGTATGACACCAACCGGGCTACGTTCAAGTACAAAGTACGTCAGATGTACAGTGGCCCCTAGTCATCGTAATGGATAAAAATGGAATATTTTAATTTACGATTGTGTATCTATGTTTGAAATAAATGTAAGTATATATTATATAGGTATGTATAATATGAGTATTATAAGTAGTGTATGTAAATGTGTAAAAAGGACCACGGTAGCGTAGTGGTGCTTGGATGCTTTTCAAAGTTATGTGTGTAATTATCGCAGGTTTATAAGTGCCCGGTTAATGGCAATAGGCTCGCCACATATATTGGGACCTAAATATAAACTGGCGAAATGTGGGTGACTAGCACCTCTGACTACTCCTTCGGGGATTATTATAGTGTGTATGTATAATGTATATATCATTATTGTGTACATGTATTATCCTTATGGTTAATAGTTCACTATTCTACCTCAATGCATCTCTACATCATCCTAAGGTAGACTGTCAGATAATGCCTTTGGCATTAAGTCCGCCACCTTGATTGCGTTTTCAGAGGCACTCATGACGTGAAAAGTGCGATTGTATCTCCTTTCGCTACTGTACATGTTTTTAGGCAAGCAGCACACGTTAGCAAGCCATTGTTTTTGTACGTGCGTAAAATCCCCACGGATACCCCCCCACCGGAGCCGGTGGAAGGGGTTATGTCGGACTCGAACCGACCAAAAAGCACGACGCCTATGGGTCGTTTTGGTTGCCGAAGGTGCGGTTAACAGGCACATCCCTCGGCACCCGGCCGACCCAGGGCCATCTCTCTCGATCTGGCCCTCTCCTCGAGTGTGGGGACCACAGAGTCCCCAACTCGTCCCCGCCGTTAGCAGACCCTAGTTTCTACTAAAGCAAAACCACTTTCATACCACAGACACAGCAAAAAATAGGATTAGATTTTAGACTTTATTACAATGCGAGTAAAGTCTAAAATTAATTAAAAATAGTTTCATTACACGTTATCATTCGGCCTGCAAAAAGCCATTTAATTTTGAACTTAAATAATATTGACTTAAAGTGGATTTTTAAGCGGTGTCCGTGGTATGTTTGTCAGTGGTTTTACTTTAGTAGAATTGAAGTCCAGGTCGGCCATAGTTTGAGACGTGGCTACACATTCTCACCGCGTGTCCGCCACATTTGAGAAACTTTGTTTGCACATTGGATACACAAAGTTAAACAGATAATAAGTATGCTGTCGACACGACAGAAGAACGACTAAGATCAACGGTAGTAACTCACAAAGCATCAAGTAATGACGTTCGGGAAGCTCAAAGGAAAGTTGAAAAGTCTTGGAATCCGTATCGGAATTAATCAGAAGTAAATTGGAAGAGTTTACAAGTTAAAATGTTTACATTGGTAATGTCAAAAGTTTACGACGTCGATATAAATTGATATCGCGATTTATTTGTTATTTTGTCTCCCCGTGACCCCAGCTGCAGATGAACAAACAAAACGTCGCAATTATCTATACCATTATATAAAACGATGTGGAAGAATTTCACGACACGTTTTAATTTTAGTCTTTAATTTGTATAATACATATGTACATACATATAATCATGCCTTTATCCCCAGAGGGTTAGGTAGAGGTGACTTAACACCCACATTTCACCAATCATTGTATTCTGTCCCACGTGTTAGGGGGCGAGTCTATTGCCGCTTTCCGGACACTATTGTTGACTCAAGCCATACCTCCGAGGCTGAGAAAACTAAAGTAATATATACAGGCTGTATTTTTGAAACGGGGCAGTAAGGGCAAGTACCTTAACCGTTGCAGTTACAGCAAAACGTTCTTAGAAGACCTTCCCTAACTTTTTGACATATTTTGAATTGCATTCACAGATTTTGTAAAAAACTTACAGTTGGCAAAAAAAATGCAAAAAGTCCAAAATTTTTTTTTATGCCAATCGATTCTATTTCATGTGGGGATCATAAAACTCTATGAGACCATTTTAGCTTTCAGTACTAGGAAAGACAGAAATCGCCAAAAACGTTTCCCATACATTTCGACAACAGAAACAAATTTCTACGATGGTCTAACTTTTTGTTATGGCCAGGAAGTGGGTAGAATTGACTGTAAAGTAAATAAAAAGAATTTTTACCCTCGAATTTCGAATTTGATTCGAAAATCTGTGTGTTATACTTAGTTTCAGCTGAGAAACTTCGTATGAGTTATTAATTAAGGATTTTCGCTAAAATGTCTTCTAATCGTGAAAAAATTGACTTATTAGAAGCGTATTTTGTCAATAATTTAAATTCGGGAGCTGCATTAGTGTGGTACCGCAATAAGTATCCGTTGCGGCATGTGCCAACAAGAAAGGTTATTACAAATCTTTTGAAAAACCTGGAATTGCAGGGTTCTTTCAAAAGAAAGCGGCAGCCTCGTGTGGACATGGACACGTGCTATCGATATGGGCGTATAGTTCAAGTGTTACATCCGGGTGATGATGTTCGAAGGCTTACTTTTTGCAGATGGCTAAGAGGAAAAATAAGCAGAGATCATGAATTTTTAAATTACATACTGTGGTCAGACGAAACGAATTTTTCCAATAACGGTATGTACAACAGAAAAAATCACCACTATTGGTCCAAAGAAAATCCACCAAGAGTTACGGCAAGTCATAATCAGGTTCGCTTCTCATTCAACTGTTGGTGTGGTATAATGTCCAATCGAGTCATAATGGTGGAATTTTATGAAGGGAAACTGAATTCTGCCATGTATAATGAAGTCATTTTACACCATCTTGAAAACGAGATGGACGAATGGCCCCTGTCGGAATTGCGAAAAGTTCATTTTCAACAAGATGGTGCTCCGCCACATAACAGTCACCTTTCACGTTCCAATTTGAGCCGCCTATTCGGTACACAGTGGATAGGTACACATGGTCCAACACAGTGGCCACCTCGTAGCCCCGATCTAACACCACTTGATTTTTTTTTATGGGGCTTCGTGAAAAACGAGGTGTATAAGACGACGTACGCCAGTGTTCAAGAGCTCAAGGATGCATTAATGACCATTTTACGTAATATTCATCCCAGAACATTATTAGCTGCCATTCGTTCAGTGCAAAAAAGGATAGACTTATGTATTCGTGAAAATGGAAATCATTTTGAGCAATTTATTTCATAAACCAATTTCTTAAATGTTTAAATGATTTTTTTTATTTAAAAAAGTTCAAAATTTTACCTAACCTATGAGTTTCGAGTTGATTTATCATATTTCCGTACGAAATGTATGGGAAACGTTTTTGGCGATTTCTGTCTTTTCTAGTACTGAAGGCTAAAATGGTCACATAGAGTTTTTTGATCCCCACATGAAATAGAATCGATTGGCATAAAAAAAAATTTTTGAACTTTTTGCATTTTTTTTGCTAACTGTAAGTTTTTTACAAAATCTGTGAATGCAGTTCAAAATGTCCCAAAAAGTTAGGGAAGGTCTTTTAAGAACGTTTTGCTGTAACTGCTACGGTTAAGGTACTTGCCCTTACTGCCCCGTTTCAAAAATACACCCTGTATGTCTGATGTTAAACAGTCCTATCCCTTAGTCGCCTTGTACGACACCACCTGGAAAGAGATGGGGTGGTCCAAATTCTACTCTGCCGAAACCATTTTTAGTTTTATTGTTAATTGTATATCTAAATTAACAAATATATTAGTCCATTATTGTGGTATGTATATGTTCACTGCTGCATATAAACCTCTCCCAATGTTGGGAGCTTTGACCTACTGTTTCCACGATATACAATAATTTTAACGGCATTTAACGCGATCGTGGTATTGGCTTATGTCCATGGTATGGGACCATTATCGCTTTAATTCCTGTTAACATTATTGTATATCATGGCACGCGATAGTTTAAAAGTTATTACTACTGTTTCCACGTTGGCCAGACGAGTTGGTATAGAGTTTTATTTCGAATTTTCCTTTTCTCGCAGTGATGCCGCCTGCGTTAGTCGCCTCTTACGTCACCCTTCAGATGAGATGTGGCGGTGATACTTATATTCTTTCGCTTTCATCACCCGGATAACATATATATAAGTTTCCGGAATGAATATGAAAAAATACTATTAAAGGTACAAAATTAATTTATTGTTTTTCAAAATAATCTCCCTTGGCGTCTATGCACTTTTTCATTCGATCAAACCAGTTTTGAAAACTTTTGTGCCACTCCTCTGTGGTGACCTCTGAAACGTGTTTTTCATACTCCTCGACAGCCTTTTCTGGTGATGAAAATCGTTGGCCGCGTCATCATACTGATAGATCGTCGTATTGCATCCAATGTTTTGCTAAGGGCCCCTTCCATGCTCAATAGTACTGGTCATTAAGGAACAGCTGCTGATCTTCCACTTTTGATGTTTACCCTCATATGTTACACCAAATTCACATGTGAGCATACCTACTATGATGATAAACGGATTTTTGCCGACATTTTGACTTTTGATGAACTGGGATGCCATAATAACCTCGTGTTGTGTTCGGGCGGTGAGTAAGATTGCCAGAGTTCACTGAAGAGTTTTTGTGATGTCAGTGGGAAGAAGAAGTTATGCTGCTTTATCTTTCACACTGATGGCACAGAAACTCTTTGCAATTTCAAGGTTGGCAGTGCGAGTGTGACTCTCTTGGTTTTGCACACATCCATAGGCCACGGTAACCACTTTCCATCAGGTAAGTCGTGTGCTTGTCTGCCACCTAAGTGGTATAAAAAATAAACGTTTCTGTGAAATCCTAAAGAAGTAATCACTTTCATGTTTGCTTCTGATCCCGCTTGTAGTCATTTCATGCTTCTCTTTCTCTTCATGAAGCGAATGAATACCTGGCACTATTTGTAAAATGAAACTAAATTGGCCACTAGCTCGACGTAACATACTCGTGTGATTTACAAAATTCATTAAAAACTAAAGCTAGAGTTCTGATGAAATGGAATAAGCAGTCTGATTTAATATCTAGGACAATCTGAACGGATTATATTGATTTTCGATTGACTCAATAAAAATGCTAGAATATAAAAATACTTGATTAAAGTTATATTTCGTGTAACTGCCCGCATTGGGAGTCAATTCAGTTTTATGCGAAATTCAGTGACATGGTCGAATTTACGAAGGCCAGACTCAAATGGGGTCCCCAAATTCTGCAAATATCAAGTTTATTGAACAGTTCCTTTAACACAGATATCGGTATAGTCTAATTTAAATAGTAGGAGTAAAAGAGATTTGGGAGTAGTAGAAAGCATGGAGTTGATGTGCTTATCTGTTTTTTTTTTGCACTTCTGGAACAAAAAAGGCTACAGAATCATATGATTGTTCCCAACCGAATGCTGCTTTTGCTTTACAATAAAAGCAGTGAAGAGTCTTTTAATTCCTTTGAACCTTTTTAAGTAAAAAATGTTTAGAGGATGAATAAGAATGCTTTAATTATTATAAAATATAAAAACGATTCAAACAAAGTTATTCCTTGTAGTGAAGAAAAAAGAAAATGCGGTTATAGCCTAAGTTCAGCAATGGTTGCGCCGATGTAGAAGCTGTATTTCTTGACGCGGAAACACACTCCTTCTATACCCAGCTCCCCTTCCGCACTAACCATAGAATAGTAGTAGATATAGCTTCCGTCCGCCATTTGTGAGATATAGACACTCAGTCTCGCTTTGAACTAGCCAGCGTAAGGACGGACCGCGCTCGCGTCTCTCAAAAATGATTAATATTTGTTACATCTTTACCGCTTCATAGACCTTTACCGATCGGATTGTGCCTCTCGTGTGTTCCTCAAGTGATCTAGTGACGCTGACGGCAGCTCCTGAGCAAGGAAGAGAAGATCCGTGTACCGGCTGCGATGAAAACACGTGTGTCGTGAAGGTTAGTGCATCCTCTCCTAATTTCTCGGGTTGCATTCATTGCTTGGATCACGCCCGCGGCAACCCGACCACCTGTCTTTTGTGTGTAAAGCGTCAATGGAACAGTTAGCTACATCCCCGCAATACAGTCCACTACCGCACGTGGCCATGCGCCACCATTTTTGGTCCGGATCGAGCCGGATTCTTAGCCGTAGTTCGTATTTTGTTATTATTCTAATGGGAATAAGCGCACCGCACCTAAGTGCCTGGTTATTTTAGTAGAAAACCCCGCATCCAGACATTTAGGCTTAGAATTTGTTGTCCGTTCGCCGCTGGCTCGCATTGTACCTACCTAATACATAAATAGGTTAGGTAGCGTATCAACACTCAGTCGTAGTTCGCCATTTTCGCACCGCGCCTAATTACCTAGTTATTTTAGTAGAAAACCCCGCATCTAGGTATTTAGGCTTAGATCTTAGGTATACTAGACACCCTAGTGCATAGGCACAGTGTAATACCTAACGCATTTGGCTTTGTTTTATTTTTTTCAATTACGTTGCTCGCTCGCCGCTGGCTCGCGTCGTATTTGCCTGGTACCTGCGTGGGTAGACACGTGGTTGTACCTCATTCCAATTCATACGAAAGTATTTTAATTTGAATAGATATTACGCAATACTTAATCTCTGAAATAATAGTTGAACCTAGACAGCGGTCTGGCTTGCGTAAGTACGATCTGGCTGTTGCCGGGAGCGTTTTGTTCAAGCGTGCATTCACAGTTGTAAATACCTACCTGCCGAGTATCGCTCGCGCCGCCTCGCTGCTCTGTACCGCTAAGATTAAGTCATTTCATATTTGTTGTTTACCGCACTTTAGTTTGAGATTTAATTGTAAACATGTCCCCAAAGGTTGATAAGACCGGTAAGGTTCAATTGAAACTTTTATACGCTAAAAAAGAAATGATTTACTCTCGCGTACAATCGATTTATGATAATGCACTTAAAACCTCTGATTTGGTCATCAGAGATTCGTTCTTGTGTTCTATAGAAAACTTAGATAGTCTACGCGCGGATTTCGAAACCTTAGTACATGACATCAACGTTTTAGAGTTGAATTTGGATCCCGATTACTCAGTGAGTTATCAAGCCTTGTCGTCGTTTGACGATTTGTATTGTCGTATCAAACGCGTCGCTAGGAGTTTGGAGAAACCGGCTGACCTACCCAACCCCACTCGCGACCGACCTAAGTTGCCACCAATTCAAATACCCGAATTTGATGGTAACATTCGCAATTGGTGTCTATTTATAGATAGTTTTGAGAATACAATAGATAAGAACGATTCGTTGACAGATCACGAAAAATTGCATTATCTCGTTGAAAAATTGACTGGTAAAGCTATAACCGTTTGCGCTGGAATTACGTTTAGTGCCGGGAATTATAATTTAATTTTAAATACTTTGAAAGCTAAGTATGAGGATAAAAGATCGGTAGCTAACGCCTATTTAGATCAGATGTCTGATTTGAAATCTATTACGGCATGTAACGATCAAAACTTAGAGAAATTTCTAGATACTTTCGCGTCAGCTGTTCGCGCCGTAAAGAACCTAAAGATCGATGACCTCTGCGACTTCGTATTTTTGTATATGGGTTTAAGGAAATTAGATTCCGAAACCATTCGTTTGTTTGAGTCGGATCATCGCGGCAATAAAATTCCTAAGTTCGAAGACTTAGAAAGTTTTGTTCGCGAGCATATAAAAGTATTGCAACGCTCTTCATCGAAACATGAAGGCGCGAAGATAGTTGTTGATTCTGCACGCAAAGTAGATGCGTCATCGAAGTCACTGAGGTCAACTCATACTTATGTTAGTACCGCACCAGCACATGTACAATCACCTGTTTGCTCTTTGTGTAGTACTCATCATTCGCAACTGTACAGGTGTCCTGGTTTTCTAAAATTGTCGCCTAGTGATCGTTATAAATTTGTTCGCGCTAATAATTTTTGTTTTAATTGTCTCGGTACTAAACACCGCGTTGTTTTATGTAATAGTAGAAATAGTTGTCGCAAATGTCAAGCGAGACACCACACTTTGCTTCATTTTGAGAATAGTAATGCCGCATCCAATGTGAGCACAGTTGGCCCGTCGAGCGGTGACACACGGCAGCCCGCGCCGCAGCCGCAGCCCGCGCTCGCGCGCGCTCCGGCCCGCCCTGTGACCGCCGCGGATGACGTCACCTTGTGTTCGTTCTCCGCTAGTGCTGCACTCACTACTGTGTGTCTTGCGACCGCTCGCGTTGTTATTGTTGATGCATTAGGTAAGCCGCGCATTGTTCGAGCGCTGTTAGATGGCGCTTCGCAAAGTAATTTTATTACTCAAGATTGTTGTCGGCGTCTTGGTTTCAATGTTGATAAGCGTTCAACCCGCTCAGTGGTGAAGGGTTTTGGAAGCTTACAGTCAGCTGTTCGTGGCACCGTTAAAACAACGTTTAGATCTCGTTTTAATAATAATATTTGGTTTGACATGGATTCGCTCGTTATAGATAGAATAGCTGAACAGTTGCCTACCGTCCCGGTTGACACGTCTTTATTAACGAAATTTAAAGACTTGCCTTTAGCAGATGAGACTTACGCTGTTCCTGGAGTCGTCGATATATTGATCGGCGCTTCGATTCTCCCGCACCTCCAGCTATCACGTAAGGTTCAAGGGGGACCGACGTACCCCGCTCCGCACGCACTGGAAACAGTTCTTGGTTTTGTTATAATTGGTTCCGCACCCGCTTCTATAGATAGTTTTAGTCACTCGACTGCTTCGTTCTGTTGCACCGTCGAGCCGCCACTGGAGTCTACCATCCGCAAGTTTTCGCTCGGTGGCTCCCGTGTATCCGCTGAAAAACGCTTTCTTTGTTTGGAACGAAAGATGCAGGCGTCCCCAAAGTCGAAGCGGGCCTATGATGAGGTTGTTAACGAATATTTAGATAAAGGTTACATCTCACCTGCGCCTGCGGACACTGGCGGGACCCAGCCTTCGTACATTATCCCGCACCGCGGAGTTATTAGAGAAGATAAGCTTACTACTAAAACTCCGCGTAGTTTTGGATGGCAGTGCTAAGACTAGCACTTCCGTGTCGCTTAATGACATTTTGTATTGTGGTCGGAATCTTTAAGGTAATTTATTTGACATAATTGTAAATTTTCGCATTAATATTAGTAGAATTTTAGCTTTTAGGACTCAACAGTCGCTTTGTGTTGGGCCCACTCTTCGCCCCATCGTTGGGACACATTCGTCGCTAATAGAGTGGCAAAAATTCAATCTGAATTGGCGCCACATAATCTCTTTCACGTTGCTGGCACCGACAACCCAGCCGATTGTCTCTCTCGTGGATTGCTTCCTTCGCAAATTTTAGATCACCCGTTATGGTTTAGTGGACCGTCCTGGGTTCATGCCGCGTTAGATAAGTGGCCAGTTAGTCAATTCAATCCCACTACGGTTTCCGAACCACCCGAGGAGAAGAAGCACTCGCTTGTTGTATCGGTCCCACGTGAAGAGACCCTTATTTTGTTGTTGGCTAATCGCGTCTCGTCTTGGTCGAGACTGTTGCGTTGTGTTGTTTGTTCGCCTCTGCCCTCTGCCTAGCCAGCAGTAGGCACGAGCTCCAATCTAGGTTTATATTTTAGTTGTTATTTCCCAAACCTAGATTTAGATTAGACTTTAGATTTGTTTCGCATTTGTCGTTTCGAAGGTAACCCTTCAAGCCGGGGGGAATGGTTGCGCCGATGTAGAAGCTGTATTTCTTGACGCGGAAACACACTCCTTCTATACCCAGCTCCCCTTCCGCACTAACCATAGAATAGTAGTAGATATAGCTTCCGTCCGCCATTTGTGAGATATAGACACTCAGTCTCGCTTTGAACTAGCCAGCGTAAGGACGGACCGCGCTCGCGTCTCTCAAAAATGATTAATATTTGTTACATCTTTACCGCTTCATAGACCTTTACCGATCGGATTGTGCCTCTCGTGTGTTCCTCAAGTGATCTAGTGACGCTGACGGCAGCTCCTGAGCAAGGAAGAGAAGATCCGTGTACCGGCTGCGATGAAAACACGTGTGTCGTGAAGGTTAGTGCATCCTCTCCTAATTTCTCGGGTTGCATTCATTGCTTGGATCACGCCCGCGGCAACCCGACCACCTGTCTTTTGTGTGTAAAGCGTCAATGGAACAGTTAGCTACATCCCCGCAATACAGTCCACTACCGCACGTGGCCATGCGCCACCAAGCAACACTTACGAAACTAATCTAAGAGCCATCAGAACTTTAAAACAATGTGTCGCTGACTTAAAAGAAAGTGTGTGCAAAGAAGAAAATTATTTACCGTAAGTACTGTGTGGTTAGGTAACGATGCCCGCAGGCAATGCAGGTTACAGTAAGAATTTACTTACCGCTTCATGGGGACTGCTTAGATGTCAACACTCCCCTAAAAACGGTCAAGTGCAAGTCAGCCGTACCATTTTTCTGTTTTTTTGTACTTGTTGTTATAGCAGCAATATAAATACATCAATTCATCATCACGGCTCACGAGATACAGTGACAGACAGACAGACGGACACTGTAGTTTTAGTATTATGGTTCTTTCTCTCTTTGGGTTGGGAACTCTAAAAAGTGTTTATATATCTTATAGAAAATATATAATTTTGTTTGGTGTTATTTCTCATAAATGTTCGATAGAACTGAAATCTATTTTTGTTTTTTGTTTTTTGTTGATATCATTGCCGCGTATTTACCTACATTCCTACTCACTTCCTTCGGTCAAACCTCTTTCTATGTGCCTCTCTCTTTTCATTGTAAAAACCAGCAGGTCTGCCTTGAAACAATATAGGTAAATCTGAAGTTGCGGAACGAAGTATCGGGAAATGGATGCCGAAACAAATGCAAAGCAATTTCGTGGTATCGAAATTCTACGATTTTTTTTAGTGTTTTGTGCGGGCCTGAAGACACGTATTCATTACATGGTAGTTCTCCAGTAACATTAAACGTCTCGAGATAGTTTGTTTCGTTCAGTGTTTGTTTAAAATTCTATTACTCCACAGGTCAAAGTACAATGACAAACGGTGACGTCATCTATCAGAACCCTTATAAATTACAAAACAATACAGAAATGTCTGCTTTGATATCGCGTGCCGCACTTGCAAAAGTGTCAAAAATGTACGCGTAACGTGGTTCTCTTTTTGTTCAGAAACAATAGAAAGGGCATCTGTCTTTTGACAAAGGTGGTCTGGAGGTGAGTGGTTTTTTTCAGCGGACAAATTAAAATAGGTGTAAAAGGTAAATAAAATAATTAGGACAGGTTTGTTTTGAGTTTAAAGAAAACAAATATAATGTCACCAGCCTTAGCCATAAGGCTTTCGGATGACATCGATGGGAAGGAATTTTTCAACGCCTGAAATAATGTTTGTGTATATTCTGTACTATTTTTAATTTATTATTATGTTGTGTTCCCAGCGGTGAGTAGGGTAGCCAGAGCTCACTGGAGAATTTGTGCTGTCAGTGGAAGACTGCTTTGTCTTCTACTGATGGCACAGAAACTCTGTATTTACAGGGCTGCTGTGACTCCTTTGGTGTTACAAACGTCCATAGGCTATGGTAACCACTTTCCATCAGGTGGGCCGTGTGCATGTCTGCCACCTAAGTGGTATAAAAAAATCTTCAATAGAAAAAATAAATCGAAAGAAGTCATATGGCTGTGTAAAGCCACTTTTTGTAGGATCAGATATGTGTGAGTCTTCATAAACATGTCTCGTGCAGCGACATGTCGGTATTGATAATAATTTTATAGGTACTACAAAATAAATTTTTATTATTTTAGATAACAAAATTTGTTAGGTTTGCAGAAGACATTGCTGCACTCGCAGAAAGCGAAAATGGGTCGCAGGACCTGGTTAACCTCACGAGCAATGCTTTTCAAAGATACCGATTGAAAATAAACAGTTAGAAGACTAAAACAATGATAATATCGAAACATCCAACGAGACATAGGCCTATTGCATTAAATATTTCAACTTTGCTTTGGATATCTGAACAAAACAATTGAAACTAGTTTCAAGCCGTTGCATTTTATTTGCATGTTAGAATGTAAGCAGCCGGAAATTGCCTGTCGTGGCGTTAAAGTGAACGCTCAAACCGAAAAGGCCATCCATGTAAAAGTTATATGTAAATTTTCTATTAAAAATTGGCATATTTTGAATAATTTCAAGTGTCGAATACGACCTTGTTATTTTATTACGACCTCCGCTTTATGATGTTAAACTTAATTTTCACACAAATTGTGGTCACTTTGTTAAAGGGCGGTAAATCTATGTACAGTCAACGAAAAAGAAAGTGAGCTAACACTTCCCAATTTCTTTTTCTTTTCATTTCAAAATTTTTCAAATTCGGAAACCTTTTCTCAAAGGTTTAAATAAGTAATTCGCAAAGTCCGAAAAAGACGGCATTTTACAATTTGTTGGCATATTCAGCAGTTTTTTCTATTCTGTGATATTGAGCGATAATGCTTCACAACGTGAATCGATTTTACTATGTTTTTAATTGAATTAACTTAAATATACTTACAAAAGCACAATAACTTGTGTAAATTTAATTAATAAATCGGCCAACCTAGCTTTTTTTAAAAAAGATTATTAAAACGAAAAAAATAATTGCTTATCTAAAAAATCTCGTAGGTAGATGTACTAAACCAAACCTTCCTAAAGAATGAAGGGGAATGTACCTAATAAATATCATACAGATTGGTTTGAGTTCGTTAAATTCCTTTAGACCGAGGACCTTGCCGCTGATGTAAAATGCCTTAGGGCCCTCACCTGTGTTTTACAAATTGGTTTCTCTTTTAGTAAAAAAAGAAATGGCTACCGCCGACCACGCTACCGTAGTCCCCAATAATTTCTTCCCGACATTTTTTGGTACAAAGTATCTGCTAGTGCCCGCAGATATTTTTGAATTTTTCTTTTTATATATAAATGTATGGCATCGTTACATAAAATATAGCTAGTTTATTTAAAAGGAAAAGGCATCTAGGCACCTCTATATGCCCACGAGAGGATATTATACGGTTCGAAAGAATTGATTTTACTGGTATACTTTACCCCTGGCCCTATAATCCTTACAGTTAAGTAGATTTCTTTTCTTTTGCAGTTATTAAAGAATAATTCCTGTAAATAGTAACTTTATTGACTTTAGGAGAGAACAGTCTCGTAAGACTTGTTCGTCTTCTCATAAATTATAAATAGTTAATTTAAGATTTTGTGGCGAACTTGTATAATATAATAAATGCAAGGGCTTATGACAAGCGTTGTAACCGTCAGAAGTAATTACAATGTTCGTTGCAAGAGGCTGTAGGCAGTACCTAATCTCTCGAGAGACGTACTGTTAGAAGAGCAACGCTTTTAGTATTATTTATTAGCTTCGTATATTCTTAAATTATTCATACTATTAAAAGTGATAAATTATTTATTTTCATTAATTTTTTTAAGTTAGAACTATGTAGAAAGATATAAACGAATATTTACAAGAATATAGAATAGGATAAAAAAGGTTCAAATCAATCATCGAAAAAGTCCTCCCCGTCGATGTCGACTGGTGATGAGCCCAAAAGCCTGGTGGCATTGCTCCGCTGGATGGCAATGCCATTTCGTTGTGTGAAAAATAAGCCAGCCATTTGGTCACGCGAAGCAATAAAATAAAATAAAATAAAATGAGTATTTGTCCCGTCTAAATGGCGTGTTTAGCTTTTTCTAGAATTTTATTAGATTTTTTCGTGAAGCGACTGCCATCTGACCTCCACACATTGGTGATATCAAACTGCTGCAGTTAGACGAGCCCCTCTTCTCATGTGGCAATTCGTCTCCTCATGTGGCAATTCGTTGGTCGTCGTTTTGTAGAATAGAACGTTCAATGTATGGGTTTGACACGTATTTTGACGCTCATTATATGCGTCAACGCATGTCAATGTTATATTTGATCATTCTATTATATTCTACAAACATATTGCCACTTGTCTAGAGAATCAGTTGTTGGAGTTTTAGGAAAACCGGGACCAACGGTTTGATGTGCTCTCCGAGGCACGGAAATACTCAGACCGATGCAAACAGCCATATTCATGCATACAAATAATTGCACTGAGCGGGAATCAAACCTGTTACGCGACGGTTTTCCAGGGAGCGCTCGTTGGGTAGTCACGCCACGCCACAGAGCCTGTTCTGTTACGATTACTATGTACCTGTTTGTAAAAGAAAATGTGTGTATACTTAACACTGTCAAAAAGTAACAAAAATAATTGATAGAGGGACACTCTCCACGCAACTTTATGCAGGTCAGAACATTTACACTAAACAAAAAACCTTTTCCCTAGAATGTATTGTTATGTTAGACTAAGTGGCATACGACCACGGCTATGCTTGATATTTTCTTGTTTAATACGTTTATACAGTGATTTTTCAGTGGGATTTTAGTTTTAAACTTTTTTTTATTTATATTATTTTGGGGCAAGCTATAGGTATAATTTATAAAAATTGCTAATTTTGCCCTTTTAGTTGAAACTAAACACGACATATTTATCTCAAAATAATTTTTTAACACAGTAATATAAGATCGCTAGAGGGTGCCACAGTAGATTCAGTGACACATTAGATACATTATAACCAGCGGACGACTAAGACGCTTCTAACGATACCTAATTTGTCCAGTTCTAATAAGTGGTTGAGGAGCTACGAGGGAACAGACGAACCTATATACACACATAGCCTGTCAAAATCATAACCCTCCTTTTGCTTCGCCGTAGTCCCGCGGCTGTCTGCAATGCGGGAGCTTGCAAGTGTGTTGTGCGCCTTATTGTACAACTTTCTCAAGGCATGTCATACATATGTGGATTAGGGTTGACAAACAGAGGCCGTAGGTCAACAAACTTGAGTTATGGGAATGGATTCCACTAATTTAGTACTAACTCTTTACCGTATATTTATAACGTTTAATTTTTTTCTGATATTACACTGCAACTAAGTAGATAACTCTTTATTGTACACCAACATTCATTACGATGATAAAGTAGCATAGATAATAGATAATAATACTTTTTTTTACATGTACAATGTTGAGAAGGATTGATTTTATGTGAATAATTTTGTTTTAGCTACATACTATTATAAATACTTATTGTAAATTAGTTGTCTGTTCAGTCAGCATCAGATTAATCTTGACTAGCAAAGTACACAAAAGACCTTAATACTATGGTATTACGTCTCGAAGGTACGTGGTCTCGGGTTCGATCCCAGGTTTTACCATGGCACACACCAATTATTATTTTTCGATGCTTTTCGATGTTATGTGTATCGCAGGTTTATAAGTGCCCGGTTAATGGCAATAGGCTCGCCACCTATTATATTGGGACCTAAACATAAACTGGCGAAATGTGGGTGCTAGCATCTCTGCCTACCACTTCGGGGATATAGGCGTGAGTTTATGAGTTTTTGTATTATGATATATATATACCTTTTAAGATCGATTTGATGCTGACTGTACATTGAATATATTAAGAAAATTACTTCGGTTACGTTAAATTTAAAGATACGAACACAAAAACATTTTTTTTGAGCTCTTGTCTATTTGTCCGAGATGGAAATAACTTACAATTACTTTATTCTTGTAAACACCAAAGTTAAATTTCGAGGTGTCAAATGAAAGTCAAAGAAAAAAGTAGTAAGTAATTATATTCAACGAAAAGAATAATAAATATTTAAGTCAGTCAGTGAGTTACAACTTTTTAAATAAAATAGGTCCAAAAAAATTAACACGAAGAAATGAATGCTTAAGGCCTGCACCACACAGGCGCGTTATTATCAGTCCACAGTAAAGCGATAATGCGTCCCAATTCCTTGCACACTAATGTGTTTTAACGTCTGACAATTATATTTCATATTTGTTTACATTGTAGCTACAGTATACAGTAGATGACAGTTACGGAATATCGCAGGACGCAAACGCAAGCGTCCTACTTCTATTGTGATGTCATTATCGCTGCAGCGTGTCGTCTTGGTCGC
Source organism: Eilema griseolum (assembly GCA_963662185.1). NCBI lineage: Eukaryota > Metazoa > Arthropoda > Insecta > Lepidoptera > Erebidae > Eilema > Eilema griseolum. The sequence goes on from OY759252.1 coordinate 13,177,615, forward strand.
GTCCTAATACCTATATAATGTAATAAAAACAGATACCGCAATAACGCGTGTGGTATTTATTATTTATTAACGACCGAAAATAACGCGTCAATGTGTTTAAGGCTTAATTCTAAGCAAACTAATCTTGTAAAGGTACACAAAAGACTTTCCTTTATACGTATTTTTAAACACAGCTGTAATTTTATTCGCCAGGCTCCTTAGCATTTATGAAAACTACAATATTTTTCTTAATAAGACAGCATAATTAAAAAATTAAAACAACTAGTGTACCTACGTGTGTTAGTATCACATTATAGGACCTTTTAATTACATCACTTTTGAAGTTCTTTTAAGTGTTTATTGCACTGTTTCTACTGAATGTGGAGAAAATGTGATGAATATAAGTGAAAAGTTGAACGACAACCCACCCTTCAGAGATACAGCGGTTCTCAGCACTCTTATTATGTTTATTAATTATAATAACAGTGTTGATAAACGCTATCATAAAATTACAAGAACCTGCTGATTGAAAATCTTAAAAGTAATAAGAATTGCAAGCAACTATTGTTTAAAATTGAGAAAAGAAAACTAAATACTGTAAATTTCAGTTTAGTTTTCAGGTAAATATATTTAACTACGGTTTTTACAACCTCCTCTTCGATTGGTCGTCTTAATATTTGAATATTTTGGGATTAATGTCTCGTTGGTTAGAAGATTATTACCTTCTTGACTGGGGAAGTACCATCATCTTCATTGGATGATAGACGGAAGCCGTATGATTTTCTCATAAACCGTTGTACCCGGTTACATTTCAGGTCATTTTGGAGAAGTACAACCAAAAAGCAAGCAGATCCCAGGTATTTTAGACATTAATTAGTGTTAAGTAGCCGGCAGGCCGAGACGGTGGCGTAATGTGCGCCCCCCCCCCCCTTTTTTTCTGGGGAAAGATGGGTTCGCCGTAGTCCCACACTCGAGAAGGCCTTCTAGGGCTCTGGGTCAGTCGGGGTGCGCGAAGGATATGTCAAAAGCTACCTCACCCCCGGCAACTGATGGACTGAGGCGGTCGTGCAGTTTTAGTCAGTCCAAGTCCGACCTTACCACCCCTACCGGGTCCGGCGGAGTGGTATCCGAGGGCATTTCCGTAAGTAAAAAAAAAAGTCATTTATCGTTACCATGAGCTCCGGTAACGTATGTGGAAAAAAGCAACAACGCACTCGTAATGCGGCAACCGTTTATCATCAAGCAAACAGTCATAAAAACTGTATGACACCAACCGGGCTACGTTCAAGTACAAAGTACGTCAGATGTACAGTGGCCCCTAGTCATCGTAATGGATAAAAATGGAATATTTTAATTTACGATTGTGTATCTATGTTTGAAATAAATGTAAGTATATATTATATAGGTATGTATAATATGAGTATTATAAGTAGTGTATGTAAATGTGTAAAAAGGACCACGGTAGCGTAGTGGTGCTTGGATGCTTTTCAAAGTTATGTGTGTAATTATCGCAGGTTTATAAGTGCCCGGTTAATGGCAATAGGCTCGCCACATATATTGGGACCTAAATATAAACTGGCGAAATGTGGGTGACTAGCACCTCTGACTACTCCTTCGGGGATTATTATAGTGTGTATGTATAATGTATATATCATTATTGTGTACATGTATTATCCTTATGGTTAATAGTTCACTATTCTACCTCAATGCATCTCTACATCATCCTAAGGTAGACTGTCAGATAATGCCTTTGGCATTAAGTCCGCCACCTTGATTGCGTTTTCAGAGGCACTCATGACGTGAAAAGTGCGATTGTATCTCCTTTCGCTACTGTACATGTTTTTAGGCAAGCAGCACACGTTAGCAAGCCATTGTTTTTGTACGTGCGTAAAATCCCCACGGATACCCCCCCACCGGAGCCGGTGGAAGGGGTTATGTCGGACTCGAACCGACCAAAAAGCACGACGCCTATGGGTCGTTTTGGTTGCCGAAGGTGCGGTTAACAGGCACATCCCTCGGCACCCGGCCGACCCAGGGCCATCTCTCTCGATCTGGCCCTCTCCTCGAGTGTGGGGACCACAGAGTCCCCAACTCGTCCCCGCCGTTAGCAGACCCTAGTTTCTACTAAAGCAAAACCACTTTCATACCACAGACACAGCAAAAAATAGGATTAGATTTTAGACTTTATTACAATGCGAGTAAAGTCTAAAATTAATTAAAAATAGTTTCATTACACGTTATCATTCGGCCTGCAAAAAGCCATTTAATTTTGAACTTAAATAATATTGACTTAAAGTGGATTTTTAAGCGGTGTCCGTGGTATGTTTGTCAGTGGTTTTACTTTAGTAGAATTGAAGTCCAGGTCGGCCATAGTTTGAGACGTGGCTACACATTCTCACCGCGTGTCCGCCACATTTGAGAAACTTTGTTTGCACATTGGATACACAAAGTTAAACAGATAATAAGTATGCTGTCGACACGACAGAAGAACGACTAAGATCAACGGTAGTAACTCACAAAGCATCAAGTAATGACGTTCGGGAAGCTCAAAGGAAAGTTGAAAAGTCTTGGAATCCGTATCGGAATTAATCAGAAGTAAATTGGAAGAGTTTACAAGTTAAAATGTTTACATTGGTAATGTCAAAAGTTTACGACGTCGATATAAATTGATATCGCGATTTATTTGTTATTTTGTCTCCCCGTGACCCCAGCTGCAGATGAACAAACAAAACGTCGCAATTATCTATACCATTATATAAAACGATGTGGAAGAATTTCACGACACGTTTTAATTTTAGTCTTTAATTTGTATAATACATATGTACATACATATAATCATGCCTTTATCCCCAGAGGGTTAGGTAGAGGTGACTTAACACCCACATTTCACCAATCATTGTATTCTGTCCCACGTGTTAGGGGGCGAGTCTATTGCCGCTTTCCGGACACTATTGTTGACTCAAGCCATACCTCCGAGGCTGAGAAAACTAAAGTAATATATACAGGCTGTATTTTTGAAACGGGGCAGTAAGGGCAAGTACCTTAACCGTTGCAGTTACAGCAAAACGTTCTTAGAAGACCTTCCCTAACTTTTTGACATATTTTGAATTGCATTCACAGATTTTGTAAAAAACTTACAGTTGGCAAAAAAAATGCAAAAAGTCCAAAATTTTTTTTTATGCCAATCGATTCTATTTCATGTGGGGATCATAAAACTCTATGAGACCATTTTAGCTTTCAGTACTAGGAAAGACAGAAATCGCCAAAAACGTTTCCCATACATTTCGACAACAGAAACAAATTTCTACGATGGTCTAACTTTTTGTTATGGCCAGGAAGTGGGTAGAATTGACTGTAAAGTAAATAAAAAGAATTTTTACCCTCGAATTTCGAATTTGATTCGAAAATCTGTGTGTTATACTTAGTTTCAGCTGAGAAACTTCGTATGAGTTATTAATTAAGGATTTTCGCTAAAATGTCTTCTAATCGTGAAAAAATTGACTTATTAGAAGCGTATTTTGTCAATAATTTAAATTCGGGAGCTGCATTAGTGTGGTACCGCAATAAGTATCCGTTGCGGCATGTGCCAACAAGAAAGGTTATTACAAATCTTTTGAAAAACCTGGAATTGCAGGGTTCTTTCAAAAGAAAGCGGCAGCCTCGTGTGGACATGGACACGTGCTATCGATATGGGCGTATAGTTCAAGTGTTACATCCGGGTGATGATGTTCGAAGGCTTACTTTTTGCAGATGGCTAAGAGGAAAAATAAGCAGAGATCATGAATTTTTAAATTACATACTGTGGTCAGACGAAACGAATTTTTCCAATAACGGTATGTACAACAGAAAAAATCACCACTATTGGTCCAAAGAAAATCCACCAAGAGTTACGGCAAGTCATAATCAGGTTCGCTTCTCATTCAACTGTTTTTTTTTTTTTTTTTATTTATTTATTTACTTACAAAATATAACAATTATTACACACATTGGCACATCCTAAAACCACTGGGGGTTTGTCTGGTGCGCCATTAAACAACACACAATTAAAAACAAACAGATATTACATTTCTTTGCTTATTAAAAAAAAAATAACAATAACATAAACCTAGCGTTAAAGCAGCGAGCGGGCGGTTGCATCGATTGAGCAAAACCGGTTTTGCACGAGGCATCTACAGGCTGTTCAAAAAATGTGCTTTTAATTTCCTTTTTAAATTTATATTGGTGATGCTTTGTATGAAAGATTGATGTAAATTATTTAATAGACGGGGAATGATAAATTCCGTAGTTCTTTCACCATAGGTATTTACTGCACGGACTATTTCCAACTTTTTGTTGATTTTTTTCCGAGTTTGAATATTGTGCGATATATCATGTTGTATGGACTTGTTAAAGAAATTTTCTTTGAGGAGAGAAAATGTTACTTTGGTATGGACTGGTAATGTCTGGCAGTATTTATATAGTTCCATATTATTATCTTTAAGTAAATCTTTTTTGGACGGTGGGATAATGTTTCTTAAAATTCTTGTTTGTATTTGAAAGATATGGTCAAGGTAACTTTTGAATGTTCTACCATAGCTAGTGATTCCGTATCCTATAATGGAGTCCACCAGGGCATTATACAGCATAAGTTTGACTTTAAAAGGAATTCTATTTTTGATGATATATAGGTTGGCAAGAAAAGCTTTTAGTTTGTCACATACTCGGTTAATTTGTGGTAACCAGTTAAATTTGCTGTCAATGATTAGACCGAGATATGTATGCTTGTCAACCATTTCAATAGTAGGACATTGACAAGTACTATCGTTTTTATGTAAGCATAGATCCTCGTGAACTACCAGCCTTTCATTTTTGGGATACTGTGTTTTGCTGTATGGAGAACATATATGTATTAGTTTTGTTTTCTCGGCATTCAGAACTAGTCCATTATCATGGCACCATTTGTTTATATTGTCTAGATCTACCTGCATTCTTTTAAATGCTGCAGAAATGTTTTTTTCTGCAATGACTAGACAGGTGTCATCCGCGTACTGATAGGAAGTGCTATAGCCAATAACATTATTCATGTCATTAACATATGCTATGAAGTGGAGAGGTCCAAGGACGGATCCTTGGGCTGTCCCCACGTCAGCTGTGACACTTTTACTGTACGTTTCACTGACATTAACACAGTAGGATCTGTCTTGCAGATAATTTTCACACCATTTTAGTAAAGGCCCACGTATACCAGTATTACTCAATTTGCTTACGAGTCTGTTGTGATTTAGTGTATCAAAGGCACGGGAAAAATCAATGAAAAGAGCAAGCACATGTTTTCTACGATTCAAAGCTGAATTTATATCGTCTGTGAATTGAGACAATAGGGAAGTTGTACTTTTATTTGCTTGAAATCCAAATTGGTTTTGAGATATACTGTTGTTATCTCTATAGAAGGAATGTATTTGTTCGCAGAAATATTTTTCGACTACTTTATTGATGGTTGATAAAAGCGTAATGGGTCGATAGTTTGTCACGTTATCATGTTTACCTTTTTTGTGTATGGGACGGACACAACCTCGCTTCAACTCATTTGGATACCTTCCCGTTTTCATACAGACATTGATAAGACTCGCAATGGCAATAGATATATTATAGCTTATCTTTTTTATGTCAATTACTTTAATTTTATCTTCACCAGGAGCTTTAAAACTATCTAATTTATTTATGATTTTACTAATTATTTTAGGTGTGGCTCTTTGTACTAACATACTAACATCACTATGATCAGAATAATCACTCTCTTTAAGTAGCGGCTTGTCACACCTAGGTAATATTCTATTGACTGAATTTTGAAATTCATCAGCAAATCTGTTGGCGATTTCTAGAGGAGTGAGATTTTGGTTACTGAAAGCTTTCAATATAACTTGATCAACTGTTTGAGTAACTCTTCCACATAATGAATTTACGAGTTGCCAAAGTTTTTTGGAGTTAGAGTAATTATTCGTTATTAATGTTTTATAATAATTATTTCTGTGATATTCAAGAACTTTATGACATTTGTTACGTGACTTGTTGTATTGTAATCTGAGACATTTATTAGTGGGATCTGATTTCCATAGTTTAAATAGTTTGTCTCTGGTTTCACACATATTTAAAATATTCTGGTTAATCCACGGGTGTTTGTATCTTGATTTTGCATATTGTTTTTTTTTGTAAAGGGACTTACTACTTGCGTATTCGAATTTACATTTAATGTAGTTGTAAATTTGGTTAGGGCATGTCATTGTTTCTGTAATAGACCAGTCTATATTATTTAGTTCCCTTTGTAATATACCTTGGTCATAGCAATATATATTTTTATTTTTAGTAACAGCCTGTACATGCACTCGTACGTCACTGCAGCGGCCAGCGATTAGTGTTATGCGGTGATCCGCTAGAACAGTGTCGACGGCTGCCGAGTACGCATCCCATTTAGATAGTCTAGCAAAAATATGATCAATGCACGATTTCGTTACTTTATCCGCTCGTATATCGATTCTAGTATAGTCTGAAATCCCACAGAGAAACCCGTGCTCCGCAAGCATATTTGTGTATAAGTCTCGATGTGCAGAGTAAGTTTTGAGATTAATATTTAGATCGCCAAGTATTAACATGTCAGCGGTAGCATCGGATTTCCCTATGAGCCTGGACAGTTCAGTGACAAAGATAGTTTTATTCGAGGAGGGCGGTCTATAGATTGCACACACAACAATAGGGGTGTTATTTGTGGTTAATAAAGTGCCTATTAATGATTCAAATGAGTGAGTTTTGCTTGTGATAGTGGTAAATTTAAGATATTTTTTTACATAAATTATTATTCCACCGCCTTTTTTGTGTTGTCTTAATTGTGTGTGCATTCTGTAGCCCGGTATTTGGAAAAGATTGCACACTTCATTACATATACCTACTTCCGTGACAACAATAATATCGAGTGATATTGATGAGGAGTCTATTACACATAGCAATTTGGGAAAGTTTTTTATTATTGATCGGATGTTCACATGCATACAACAGATTTTAATATCAGCAGCAGGAATATTCTTAATAAACGAGTTTACTGTTACACAATTAAATATTTCATTTAAATTTTTAGACATATTGTATATTTTAAATTTGAAATATAGTAGTTACGTAGGTGTGATTTACAATAAGTATGTAGGTAGGTACCTTAAGATTTCAGGAGTGATTCAATATCGGATTCGGCACGTATTATAAATGCTCGTTCGGAGTCTTCAGCTTTCTTAGCGTAGATCTTGCCTTCTTTACACCAGATGTATTTGTATGTCCTGTTTAGACGCTGCTTGGCATTATACAACAATGTCTTAGAATACTGCGTGAGGGCTGCCCTTACATAGACACGGCCTGTGGCTTTTTCCTTAGGTAGTTCCGGAAGGATGTTCCCCGTCAGGATTTCCATTTTTCTTGCCGAGGAAAGCCACTGATCGCGATCGCCTTTTGACTGGAGCTCAACTATGATCGGACCGGGCTGTTCTTTGCGGCGACTAAAAACCCGCCGAACAGTTACCAGCTGTTGCGCGTTAACCTTCAGTTTGACCGCAACTTCCTTGACCACATCTAGGGTATTTTGGTTCGGAGCTTCAGGGATGCCTGCTATCTCTAGGGTAGACGCTAGGAGTTTTTGGTCAACTTCTTGGACTCTTTGCTCCATTGCCGAAATACGAAGTTCTAGATTTTTATTTTTGCTAATAAGGTCGGAGTTTTTATTGACTAGCATTTTGATCGTGTTTCCTTGTTCTTTCACGGTGTCTTCGAGGTCCGAAATTTGGCTATTCATAAAATTTATGGAGTTTGTCAGCTCCTCCAGTTCATCTTTGACTACCTTCCTTATCTCGCGGCTGATATCTCTAAGTAGTTTTTGAGTGTCAAATGTGACACATTTTTCAGATTCCTTCTCTTCTTCGTTTTCAGAATCGTCTGGTTGAAAGAATGATGATCGCTTTGACATATTTCGAAGGCATTCCTCACAGCTCCACTCCAGACCTTCGGAGTTTCGTAGGGTGGTTAGCTGTTTGTTGGTGAGCTTAGCACACACTGTTGTTGCATGTACACACTTATTGCATCTGCTACATTCTAACCCCGGCAATTTTTGGGTAATATTTTTATTACAATTAGTGCACTTTTTTAACACCATTTTCACGCAGGTAACCAAAATTTAATTAACTTTAAAACTTTTAAATTGATAGATAAAGGTATAGACGTCCGCACACTACCCTCGCTGTATGTATTTCTTGGAGACACACAAACAAAAATTGAATTGTTGGTGTGGTATAATGTCCAATCGAGTCATAATGGTGGAATTTTATGAAGGGAAACTGAATTCTGCCATGTATAATGAAGTCATTTTACACCATCTTGAAAACGAGATGGACGAATGGCCCCTGTCGGAATTGCGAAAAGTTCATTTTCAACAAGATGGTGCTCCGCCACATAACAGTCACCTTTCACGTTCCAATTTGAGCCGCCTATTCGGTACACAGTGGATAGGTACACATGGTCCAACACAGTGGCCACCTCGTAGCCCCGATCTAACACCACTTGATTTTTTTTTATGGGGCTTCGTGAAAAACGAGGTGTATAAGACGACGTACGCCAGTGTTCAAGAGCTCAAGGATGCATTAATGACCATTTTACGTAATATTCATCCCAGAACATTATTAGCTGCCATTCGTTCAGTGCAAAAAAGGATAGACTTATGTATTCGTGAAAATGGAAATCATTTTGAGCAATTTATTTCATAAACCAATTTCTTAAATGTTTAAATGATTTTTTTTATTTAAAAAAGTTCAAAATTTTACCTAACCTATGAGTTTCGAGTTGATTTATCATATTTCCGTACGAAATGTATGGGAAACGTTTTTGGCGATTTCTGTCTTTTCTAGTACTGAAGGCTAAAATGGTCACATAGAGTTTTTTGATCCCCACATGAAATAGAATCGATTGGCATAAAAAAAAATTTTTGAACTTTTTGCATTTTTTTTGCTAACTGTAAGTTTTTTACAAAATCTGTGAATGCAGTTCAAAATGTCCCAAAAAGTTAGGGAAGGTCTTTTAAGAACGTTTTGCTGTAACTGCTACGGTTAAGGTACTTGCCCTTACTGCCCCGTTTCAAAAATACACCCTGTATGTCTGATGTTAAACAGTCCTATCCCTTAGTCGCCTTGTACGACACCACCTGGAAAGAGATGGGGTGGTCCAAATTCTACTCTGCCGAAACCATTTTTAGTTTTATTGTTAATTGTATATCTAAATTAACAAATATATTAGTCCATTATTGTGGTATGTATATGTTCACTGCTGCATATAAACCTCTCCCAATGTTGGGAGCTTTGACCTACTGTTTCCACGATATACAATAATTTTAACGGCATTTAACGCGATCGTGGTATTGGCTTATGTCCATGGTATGGGACCATTATCGCTTTAATTCCTGTTAACATTATTGTATATCATGGCACGCGATAGTTTAAAAGTTATTACTACTGTTTCCACGTTGGCCAGACGAGTTGGTATAGAGTTTTATTTCGAATTTTCCTTTTCTCGCAGTGATGCCGCCTGCGTTAGTCGCCTCTTACGTCACCCTTCAGATGAGATGTGGCGGTGATACTTATATTCTTTCGCTTTCATCACCCGGATAACATATATATAAGTTTCCGGAATGAATATGAAAAAATACTATTAAAGGTACAAAATTAATTTATTGTTTTTCAAAATAATCTCCCTTGGCGTCTATGCACTTTTTCATTCGATCAAACCAGTTTTGAAAACTTTTGTGCCACTCCTCTGTGGTGACCTCTGAAACGTGTTTTTCATACTCCTCGACAGCCTTTTCTGGTGATGAAAATCGTTGGCCGCGTCATCATACTGATAGATCGTCGTATTGCATCCAATGTTTTGCTAAGGGCCCCTTCCATGCTCAATAGTACTGGTCATTAAGGAACAGCTGCTGATCTTCCACTTTTGATGTTTACCCTCATATGTTACACCAAATTCACATGTGAGCATACCTACTATGATGATAAACGGATTTTTGCCGACATTTTGACTTTTGATGAACTGGGATGCCATAATAACCTCGTGTTGTGTTCGGGCGGTGAGTAAGATTGCCAGAGTTCACTGAAGAGTTTTTGTGATGTCAGTGGGAAGAAGAAGTTATGCTGCTTTATCTTTCACACTGATGGCACAGAAACTCTTTGCAATTTCAAGGTTGGCAGTGCGAGTGTGACTCTCTTGGTTTTGCACACATCCATAGGCCACGGTAACCACTTTCCATCAGGTAAGTCGTGTGCTTGTCTGCCACCTAAGTGGTATAAAAAATAAACGTTTCTGTGAAATCCTAAAGAAGTAATCACTTTCATGTTTGCTTCTGATCCCGCTTGTAGTCATTTCATGCTTCTCTTTCTCTTCATGAAGCGAATGAATACCTGGCACTATTTGTAAAATGAAACTAAATTGGCCACTAGCTCGACGTAACATACTCGTGTGATTTACAAAATTCATTAAAAACTAAAGCTAGAGTTCTGATGAAATGGAATAAGCAGTCTGATTTAATATCTAGGACAATCTGAACGGATTATATTGATTTTCGATTGACTCAATAAAAATGCTAGAATATAAAAATACTTGATTAAAGTTATATTTCGTGTAACTGCCCGCATTGGGAGTCAATTCAGTTTTATGCGAAATTCAGTGACATGGTCGAATTTACGAAGGCCAGACTCAAATGGGGTCCCCAAATTCTGCAAATATCAAGTTTATTGAACAGTTCCTTTAACACAGATATCGGTATAGTCTAATTTAAATAGTAGGAGTAAAAGAGATTTGGGAGTAGTAGAAAGCATGGAGTTGATGTGCTTATCTGTTTTTTTTTTGCACTTCTGGAACAAAAAAGGCTACAGAATCATATGATTGTTCCCAACCGAATGCTGCTTTTGCTTTACAATAAAAGCAGTGAAGAGTCTTTTAATTCCTTTGAACCTTTTTAAGTAAAAAATGTTTAGAGGATGAATAAGAATGCTTTAATTATTATAAAATATAAAAACGATTCAAACAAAGTTATTCCTTGTAGTGAAGAAAAAAGAAAATGCGGTTATAGCCTAAGTTCAGCAATGGTTGCGCCGATGTAGAAGCTGTATTTCTTGACGCGGAAACACACTCCTTCTATACCCAGCTCCCCTTCCGCACTAACCATAGAATAGTAGTAGATATAGCTTCCGTCCGCCATTTGTGAGATATAGACACTCAGTCTCGCTTTGAACTAGCCAGCGTAAGGACGGACCGCGCTCGCGTCTCTCAAAAATGATTAATATTTGTTACATCTTTACCGCTTCATAGACCTTTACCGATCGGATTGTGCCTCTCGTGTGTTCCTCAAGTGATCTAGTGACGCTGACGGCAGCTCCTGAGCAAGGAAGAGAAGATCCGTGTACCGGCTGCGATGAAAACACGTGTGTCGTGAAGGTTAGTGCATCCTCTCCTAATTTCTCGGGTTGCATTCATTGCTTGGATCACGCCCGCGGCAACCCGACCACCTGTCTTTTGTGTGTAAAGCGTCAATGGAACAGTTAGCTACATCCCCGCAATACAGTCCACTACCGCACGTGGCCATGCGCCACCATTTTTGGTCCGGATCGAGCCGGATTCTTAGCCGTAGTTCGTATTTTGTTATTATTCTAATGGGAATAAGCGCACCGCACCTAAGTGCCTGGTTATTTTAGTAGAAAACCCCGCATCCAGACATTTAGGCTTAGAATTTGTTGTCCGTTCGCCGCTGGCTCGCATTGTACCTACCTAATACATAAATAGGTTAGGTAGCGTATCAACACTCAGTCGTAGTTCGCCATTTTCGCACCGCGCCTAATTACCTAGTTATTTTAGTAGAAAACCCCGCATCTAGGTATTTAGGCTTAGATCTTAGGTATACTAGACACCCTAGTGCATAGGCACAGTGTAATACCTAACGCATTTGGCTTTGTTTTATTTTTTTCAATTACGTTGCTCGCTCGCCGCTGGCTCGCGTCGTATTTGCCTGGTACCTGCGTGGGTAGACACGTGGTTGTACCTCATTCCAATTCATACGAAAGTATTTTAATTTGAATAGATATTACGCAATACTTAATCTCTGAAATAATAGTTGAACCTAGACAGCGGTCTGGCTTGCGTAAGTACGATCTGGCTGTTGCCGGGAGCGTTTTGTTCAAGCGTGCATTCACAGTTGTAAATACCTACCTGCCGAGTATCGCTCGCGCCGCCTCGCTGCTCTGTACCGCTAAGATTAAGTCATTTCATATTTGTTGTTTACCGCACTTTAGTTTGAGATTTAATTGTAAACATGTCCCCAAAGGTTGATAAGACCGGTAAGGTTCAATTGAAACTTTTATACGCTAAAAAAGAAATGATTTACTCTCGCGTACAATCGATTTATGATAATGCACTTAAAACCTCTGATTTGGTCATCAGAGATTCGTTCTTGTGTTCTATAGAAAACTTAGATAGTCTACGCGCGGATTTCGAAACCTTAGTACATGACATCAACGTTTTAGAGTTGAATTTGGATCCCGATTACTCAGTGAGTTATCAAGCCTTGTCGTCGTTTGACGATTTGTATTGTCGTATCAAACGCGTCGCTAGGAGTTTGGAGAAACCGGCTGACCTACCCAACCCCACTCGCGACCGACCTAAGTTGCCACCAATTCAAATACCCGAATTTGATGGTAACATTCGCAATTGGTGTCTATTTATAGATAGTTTTGAGAATACAATAGATAAGAACGATTCGTTGACAGATCACGAAAAATTGCATTATCTCGTTGAAAAATTGACTGGTAAAGCTATAACCGTTTGCGCTGGAATTACGTTTAGTGCCGGGAATTATAATTTAATTTTAAATACTTTGAAAGCTAAGTATGAGGATAAAAGATCGGTAGCTAACGCCTATTTAGATCAGATGTCTGATTTGAAATCTATTACGGCATGTAACGATCAAAACTTAGAGAAATTTCTAGATACTTTCGCGTCAGCTGTTCGCGCCGTAAAGAACCTAAAGATCGATGACCTCTGCGACTTCGTATTTTTGTATATGGGTTTAAGGAAATTAGATTCCGAAACCATTCGTTTGTTTGAGTCGGATCATCGCGGCAATAAAATTCCTAAGTTCGAAGACTTAGAAAGTTTTGTTCGCGAGCATATAAAAGTATTGCAACTCTCTTCATCGAAACATGAAGGCGCGAAGATAGTTGTTGATTCTGCACGCAAAGTAGATGCGTCATCGAAGTCACTGAGGTCAACTCATACTTATGTTAGTACCGCACCAGCACATGTACAATCACCTGTTTGCTCTTTGTGTAGTACTCATCATTCGCAACTGTACAGGTGTCCTGGTTTTCTAAAATTGTCGCCTAGTGATCGTTATAAATTTGTTCGCGCTAATAATTTTTGTTTTAATTGTCTCGGTACTAAACACCGCGTTGTTTTATGTAATAGTAGAAATAGTTGTCGCAAATGTCAAGCGAGACACCACACTTTGCTTCATTTTGAGAATAGTAATGCCGCATCCAATGTGAGCACAGTTGGCCCGTCGAGCGGTGACACACGGCAGCCCGCGCCGCAGCCGCAGCCCGCGCTCGCGCGCGCTCCGGCCCGCCCTGTGACCGCCGCGGATGACGTCACCTTGTGTTCGTTCTCCGCTAGTGCTGCACTCACTACTGTGTGTCTTGCGACCGCTCGCGTTGTTATTGTTGATGCATTAGGTAAGCCGCGCATTGTTCGAGCGCTGTTAGATGGCGCTTCGCAAAGTAATTTTATTACTCAAGATTGTTGTCGGCGTCTTGGTTTCAATGTTGATAAGCGTTCAACCCGCTCAGTGGTGAAGGGTTTTGGAAGCTTACAGTCAGCTGTTCGTGGCACCGTTAAAACAACGTTTAGATCTCGTTTTAATAATAATATTTGGTTTGACATGGATTCGCTCGTTATAGATAGAATAGCTGAACAGTTGCCTACCGTCCCGGTTGACACGTCTTTATTAACGAAATTTAAAGACTTGCCTTTAGCAGATGAGACTTACGCTGTTCCTGGAGTCGTCGATATATTGATCGGCGCTTCGATTCTCCCGCACCTCCAGCTATCACGTAAGGTTCAAGGGGGACCGACGTACCCCGCTCCGCACGCACTGGAAACAGTTCTTGGTTTTGTTATAATTGGTTCCGCACCCGCTTCTATAGATAGTTTTAGTCACTCGACTGCTTCGTTCTGTTGCACCGTCGAGCCGCCACTGGAGTCTACCATCCGCAAGTTTTCGCTCGGTGGCTCCCGTGTATCCGCTGAAAAACGCTTTCTTTGTTTGGAACGAAAGATGCAGGCGTCCCCAAAGTCGAAGCGGGCCTATGATGAGGTTGTTAACGAATATTTAGATAAAGGTTACATCTCACCTGCGCCTGCGGACACTGGCGGGACCCAGCCTTCGTACATTATCCCGCACCGCGGAGTTATTAGAGAAGATAAGCTTACTACTAAAACTCCGCGTAGTTTTGGATGGCAGTGCTAAGACTAGCACTTCCGTGTCGCTTAATGACATTTTGTATTGTGGTCGGAATCTTTAAGGTAATTTATTTGACATAATTGTAAATTTTCGCATTAATATTAGTAGAATTTTAGCTTTTAGGACTCAACAGTCGCTTTGTGTTGGGCCCACTCTTCGCCCCATCGTTGGGACACATTCGTCGCTAATAGAGTGGCAAAAATTCAATCTGAATTGGCGCCACATAATCTCTTTCACGTTGCTGGCACCGACAACCCAGCCGATTGTCTCTCTCGTGGATTGCTTCCTTCGCAAATTTTAGATCACCCGTTATGGTTTAGTGGACCGTCCTGGGTTCATGCCGCGTTAGATAAGTGGCCAGTTAGTCAATTCAATCCCACTACGGTTTCCGAACCACCCGAGGAGAAGAAGCACTCGCTTGTTGTATCGGTCCCACGTGAAGAGACCCTTATTTTGTTGTTGGCTAATCGCGTCTCGTCTTGGTCGAGACTGTTGCGTTGTGTTGTTTGTTCGCCTCTGCCCTCTGCCTAGCCAGCAGTAGGCACGAGCTCCAATCTAGGTTTATATTTTAGTTGTTATTTCCCAAACCTAGATTTAGATTAGACTTTAGATTTGTTTCGCATTTGTCGTTTCGAAGGTAACCCTTCAAGCCGGGGGGAATGGTTGCGCCGATGTAGAAGCTGTATTTCTTGACGCGGAAACACACTCCTTCTATACCCAGCTCCCCTTCCGCACTAACCATAGAATAGTAGTAGATATAGCTTCCGTCCGCCATTTGTGAGATATAGACACTCAGTCTCGCTTTGAACTAGCCAGCGTAAGGACGGACCGCGCTCGCGTCTCTCAAAAATGATTAATATTTGTTACATCTTTACCGCTTCATAGACCTTTACCGATCGGATTGTGCCTCTCGTGTGTTCCTCAAGTGATCTAGTGACGCTGACGGCAGCTCCTGAGCAAGGAAGAGAAGATCCGTGTACCGGCTGCGATGAAAACACGTGTGTCGTGAAGGTTAGTGCATCCTCTCCTAATTTCTCGGGTTGCATTCATTGCTTGGATCACGCCCGCGGCAACCCGACCACCTGTCTTTTGTGTGTAAAGCGTCAATGGAACAGTTAGCTACATCCCCGCAATACAGTCCACTACCGCACGTGGCCATGCGCCACCAAGCAACACTTACGAAACTAATCTAAGAGCCATCAGAACTTTAAAACAATGTGTCGCTGACTTAAAAGAAAGTGTGTGCAAAGAAGAAAATTATTTACCGTAAGTACTGTGTGGTTAGGTAACGATGCCCGCAGGCAATGCAGGTTACAGTAAGAATTTACTTACCGCTTCATGGGGACTGCTTAGATGTCAACACTCCCCTAAAAACGGTCAAGTGCAAGTCAGCCGTACCATTTTTCTGTTTTTTTGTACTTGTTGTTATAGCAGCAATATAAATACATCAATTCATCATCACGGCTCACGAGATACAGTGACAGACAGACAGACGGACACTGTAGTTTTAGTATTATGGTTCTTTCTCTCTTTGGGTTGGGAACTCTAAAAAGTGTTTATATATCTTATAGAAAATATATAATTTTGTTTGGTGTTATTTCTCATAAATGTTCGATAGAACTGAAATCTATTTTTGTTTTTTGTTTTTTGTTGATATCATTGCCGCGTATTTACCTACATTCCTACTCACTTCCTTCGGTCAAACCTCTTTCTATGTGCCTCTCTCTTTTCATTGTAAAAACCAGCAGGTCTGCCTTGAAACAATATAGGTAAATCTGAAGTTGCGGAACGAAGTATCGGGAAATGGATGCCGAAACAAATGCAAAGCAATTTCGTGGTATCGAAATTCTACGATTTTTTTTAGTGTTTTGTGCGGGCCTGAAGACACGTATTCATTACATGGTAGTTCTCCAGTAACATTAAACGTCTCGAGATAGTTTGTTTCGTTCAGTGTTTGTTTAAAATTCTATTACTCCACAGGTCAAAGTACAATGACAAACGGTGACGTCATCTATCAGAACCCTTATAAATTACAAAACAATACAGAAATGTCTGCTTTGATATCGCGTGCCGCACTTGCAAAAGTGTCAAAAATGTACGCGTAACGTGGTTCTCTTTTTGTTCAGAAACAATAGAAAGGGCATCTGTCTTTTGACAAAGGTGGTCTGGAGGTGAGTGGTTTTTTTCAGCGGACAAATTAAAATAGGTGTAAAAGGTAAATAAAATAATTAGGACAGGTTTGTTTTGAGTTTAAAGAAAACAAATATAATGTCACCAGCCTTAGCCATAAGGCTTTCGGATGACATCGATGGGAAGGAATTTTTCAACGCCTGAAATAATGTTTGTGTATATTCTGTACTATTTTTAATTTATTATTATGTTGTGTTCCCAGCGGTGAGTAGGGTAGCCAGAGCTCACTGGAGAATTTGTGCTGTCAGTGGAAGACTGCTTTGTCTTCTACTGATGGCACAGAAACTCTGTATTTACAGGGCTGCTGTGACTCCTTTGGTGTTACAAACGTCCATAGGCTATGGTAACCACTTTCCATCAGGTGGGCCGTGTGCATGTCTGCCACCTAAGTGGTATAAAAAAATCTTCAATAGAAAAAATAAATCGAAAGAAGTCATATGGCTGTGTAAAGCCACTTTTTGTAGGATCAGATATGTGTGAGTCTTCATAAACATGTCTCGTGCAGCGACATGTCGGTATTGATAATAATTTTATAGGTACTACAAAATAAATTTTTATTATTTTAGATAACAAAATTTGTTAGGTTTGCAGAAGACATTGCTGCACTCGCAGAAAGCGAAAATGGGTCGCAGGACCTGGTTAACCTCACGAGCAATGCTTTTCAAAGATACCGATTGAAAATAAACAGTTAGAAGACTAAAACAATGATAATATCGAAACATCCAACGAGACATAGGCCTATTGCATTAAATATTTCAACTTTGCTTTGGATATCTGAACAAAACAATTGAAACTAGTTTCAAGCCGTTGCATTTTATTTGCATGTTAGAATGTAAGCAGCCGGAAATTGCCTGTCGTGGCGTTAAAGTGAACGCTCAAACCGAAAAGGCCATCCATGTAAAAGTTATATGTAAATTTTCTATTAAAAATTGGCATATTTTGAATAATTTCAAGTGTCGAATACGACCTTGTTATTTTATTACGACCTCCGCTTTATGATGTTAAACTTAATTTTCACACAAATTGTGGTCACTTTGTTAAAGGGCGGTAAATCTATGTACAGTCAACGAAAAAGAAAGTGAGCTAACACTTCCCAATTTCTTTTTCTTTTCATTTCAAAATTTTTCAAATTCGGAAACCTTTTCTCAAAGGTTTAAATAAGTAATTCGCAAAGTCCGAAAAAGACGGCATTTTACAATTTGTTGGCATATTCAGCAGTTTTTTCTATTCTGTGATATTGAGCGATAATGCTTCACAACGTGAATCGATTTTACTATGTTTTTAATTGAATTAACTTAAATATACTTACAAAAGCACAATAACTTGTGTAAATTTAATTAATAAATCGGCCAACCTAGCTTTTTTTAAAAAAGATTATTAAAACGAAAAAAATAATTGCTTATCTAAAAAATCTCGTAGGTAGATGTACTAAACCAAACCTTCCTAAAGAATGAAGGGGAATGTACCTAATAAATATCATACAGATTGGTTTGAGTTCGTTAAATTCCTTTAGACCGAGGACCTTGCCGCTGATGTAAAATGCCTTAGGGCCCTCACCTGTGTTTTACAAATTGGTTTCTCTTTTAGTAAAAAAAGAAATGGCTACCGCCGACCACGCTACCGTAGTCCCCAATAATTTCTTCCCGACATTTTTTGGTACAAAGTATCTGCTAGTGCCCGCAGATATTTTTGAATTTTTCTTTTTATATATAAATGTATGGCATCGTTACATAAAATATAGCTAGTTTATTTAAAAGGAAAAGGCATCTAGGCACCTCTATATGCCCACGAGAGGATATTATACGGTTCGAAAGAATTGATTTTACTGGTATACTTTACCCCTGGCCCTATAATCCTTACAGTTAAGTAGATTTCTTTTCTTTTGCAGTTATTAAAGAATAATTCCTGTAAATAGTAACTTTATTGACTTTAGGAGAGAACAGTCTCGTAAGACTTGTTCGTCTTCTCATAAATTATAAATAGTTAATTTAAGATTTTGTGGCGAACTTGTATAATATAATAAATGCAAGGGCTTATGACAAGCGTTGTAACCGTCAGAAGTAATTACAATGTTCGTTGCAAGAGGCTGTAGGCAGTACCTAATCTCTCGAGAGACGTACTGTTAGAAGAGCAACGCTTTTAGTATTATTTATTAGCTTCGTATATTCTTAAATTATTCATACTATTAAAAGTGATAAATTATTTATTTTCATTAATTTTTTTAAGTTAGAACTATGTAGAAAGATATAAACGAATATTTACAAGAATATAGAATAGGATAAAAAAGGTTCAAATCAATCATCGAAAAAGTCCTCCCCGTCGATGTCGACTGGTGATGAGCCCAAAAGCCTGGTGGCATTGCTCCGCTGGATGGCAATGCCATTTCGTTGTGTGAAAAATAAGCCAGCCATTTGGTCACGCGAAGCAATAAAATAAAATAAAATAAAATGAGTATTTGTCCCGTCTAAATGGCGTGTTTAGCTTTTTCTAGAATTTTATTAGATTTTTTCGTGAAGCGACTGCCATCTGACCTCCACACATTGGTGATATCAAACTGCTGCAGTTAGACGAGCCCCTCTTCTCATGTGGCAATTCGTCTCCTCATGTGGCAATTCGTTGGTCGTCGTTTTGTAGAATAGAACGTTCAATGTATGGGTTTGACACGTATTTTGACGCTCATTATATGCGTCAACGCATGTCAATGTTATATTTGATCATTCTATTATATTCTACAAACATATTGCCACTTGTCTAGAGAATCAGTTGTTGGAGTTTTAGGAAAACCGGGACCAACGGTTTGATGTGCTCTCCGAGGCACGGAAATACTCAGACCGATGCAAACAGCCATATTCATGCATACAAATAATTGCACTGAGCGGGAATCAAACCTGTTACGCGACGGTTTTCCAGGGAGCGCTCGTTGGGTAGTCACGCCACGCCACAGAGCCTGTTCTGTTACGATTACTATGTACCTGTTTGTAAAAGAAAATGTGTGTATACTTAACACTGTCAAAAAGTAACAAAAATAATTGATAGAGGGACACTCTCCACGCAACTTTATGCAGGTCAGAACATTTACACTAAACAAAAAACCTTTTCCCTAGAATGTATTGTTATGTTAGACTAAGTGGCATACGACCACGGCTATGCTTGATATTTTCTTGTTTAATACGTTTATACAGTGATTTTTCAGTGGGATTTTAGTTTTAAACTTTTTTTTATTTATATTATTTTGGGGCAAGCTATAGGTATAATTTATAAAAATTGCTAATTTTGCCCTTTTAGTTGAAACTAAACACGACATATTTATCTCAAAATAATTTTTTAACACAGTAATATAAGATCGCTAGAGGGTGCCACAGTAGATTCAGTGACACATTAGATACATTATAACCAGCGGACGACTAAGACGCTTCTAACGATACCTAATTTGTCCAGTTCTAATAAGTGGTTGAGGAGCTACGAGGGAACAGACGAACCTATATACACACATAGCCTGTCAAAATCATAACCCTCCTTTTGCTTCGCCGTAGTCCCGCGGCTGTCTGCAATGCGGGAGCTTGCAAGTGTGTTGTGCGCCTTATTGTACAACTTTCTCAAGGCATGTCATACATATGTGGATTAGGGTTGACAAACAGAGGCCGTAGGTCAACAAACTTGAGTTATGGGAATGGATTCCACTAATTTAGTACTAACTCTTTACCGTATATTTATAACGTTTAATTTTTTTCTGATATTACACTGCAACTAAGTAGATAACTCTTTATTGTACACCAACATTCATTACGATGATAAAGTAGCATAGATAATAGATAATAATACTTTTTTTTACATGTACAATGTTGAGAAGGATTGATTTTATGTGAATAATTTTTGGTGGCGCTTGGCAACGTGCGGTAGTGGACTGTATTGCGGGGATGTAGCTAACTGTTCCATTGACGCTTTACACACAAAAGACAGGTGGTCGGGTTGCCGCGGGAGTGATCCAAGCAATGAATGCAACCCGAGAAATTAGGAGAGGATGCACTAACCTTCACGACACACGTGTTTTCATCGCAGCCGGTACACGGATCTTCTCTTCCTTGCTCAGGAGCTGCCGTCAGCATCACTAGATCACTTGAGGAACACACGAGAGGCACAATCCGATCGGTAAAGGTCTATGAAGCGGTAAAAATGTAACAAATATTAATCATTTTTGAGAGACGCGAGCGCGGTCCGTCATTACGCTGGCTAGTTCAAAGCGAGACTGAGTGTCTATATTTCACAAATGGCGGACGGAAGCCATATCTATGGTTAGTGCGGGAGAGGAGACGGGTATAAAAGGAGTGTGTTTCCGTGTCAAAATACAGTTTCTACACCGGCGCAACCATTCCCCCCGGCTTGAAGGGTTACCTTCGAAACGACAAATGCGAAACAAATCTAAAGTCTAATCTAAATCTAGGTTTGGGAAATAACAACTAAAATATAAACCTAGATTGGAGCTCGTGCCTACCGCTGGCTAGGCAGAGGGCAGAGGCGAACAAACAACACAACGCAACAGTCTCGACCAAGACGAGACGCGATTAGCCAACAACAAAATAAGGGTCTCTTCACGTGGGACCGATACAACAAGCGAGTGCTTCTTCTCCTCGGGTGGTTCGGAAACCGTAGTGGGATTGAATTGACTAACTGGCCACTTATCTAACGCGGCATGAATCCAGGACGGTCCACTAAACCATAACGGGTGATCTAAAATTTGCGAAGGAAGCAATCCACGAGAGAGACACCCGGCTGGGTTGTCGGTGCCAGCAACGTGAAAGAGATTATGTGGCGCCAATTCAGATTGAATTTTTGCCACTCTATTAGCGACGAATGTGTCCCAACGATGGGGCGAAGAGTGGGCCCAACACAAAGCGACTGTTGAGTCCTAAAAGCTAAAATTCTACTAATATTAATGCGAAAATTTACAATTATGTCAAATAAATTACCTTAAAGATTCCGACCACAATACAAAATGTCATTAAGCGACACGGAAGTGCCAGTCTTAGCACTGCCATCCAAAACTACGCGGAGTTTTAGTAGTAAGCTTATCTTCTCTAATAACTCCGCGGTGCGGGATAATGTACGAAGGCTGGGTCCCGCCAGTGTCCGCAGGCGCAGGTGAGATGTAACCTTTATCTAAATATTCGTTAACAACCTCATCATAGGCCCGCTTCGACTTTGGGGACGCCTGCATCTTTCGTTCCAAACAAAGAAAGCGTTTTTCAGCGGATACACGGGAGCCACCGAGTGAAAACTTGCGGATGGTAGACTCCAGTGGCGGCTCGACGGTGCAACAGAACGAAGCAGTCGAGTGACTAAAACTATCTATAGAAGCGGGTGCGGAACCAATTATAACAAAACCAAGAACTGTTTCCAGTGCGTGCGGAGCGGGGTACGTCGGTCCCCCTTGAACCTTACGTGATAACTGGAGGTGCGGGAGAATCGAAGCGCCGATCAATATATCGACGACTCCAGGAACAGCGTAAGTCTCATCTGCTAAAGGCAAGTCTTTAAATTTCGTTAATAAAGACGTGTCAACCGGGACGGTAGGCAACTGTTCAGCTATTCTATCTATAACGAGCGAATCCATGTCAAACCAAATATTATTATTAAAACGAGATCTAAACCTTGTTTTAACGGTGCCACGAACAGCTGACTGTAAGCTTCCAAAACCCTTCACCACTGAGCGGGTTGAACGCTTATCAACATTGAAACCAAGACGCCGACAACAATCTTGAGTAATAAAATTACTTTGCGAAGCGCCATCTAACAGCGCTCGAACAATGCGCGGCTTACCTAATGCATCAACAATAACAACGCGAGCGGTCGCAAGACACACAGTAGTGAGTGCAGCACTAGCGGAGAACGAACACAAGGTGACGTCATCCGCGGCGGTCACCGGGCGGGCCGGAGCGCGCGCGAGCGCGGGCTGCGGCTGCGGCGCAGGCTGCCGTGTGTCACCGCTCGACGAGCCAACCGTGCTCACATTGGATGCGGCATTACTATTCTCAAAATGAAGCAAAGTGTGGTGTCTCGCTTGACACTTGCGACAACTATTTCTACTATTACATAAAACAACGCGGTGTTTAGTACCGAGACAATTAAAACAAAAATTATTAGCGCGAACAAATTTATAACGATCACTAGGCGACAACTTTAGAAAACCAGGACACCTGTACAGTTGCGAATGATGAGTACTACACAAAGAGCAAACAGGTGATTGTACATGTGCTGGTGCGGTACTAACATAAGTATGAGTTGACCTCAGTGACTTCGATGACGCATCTACTTTGCGTGCAGAATCAACAACTATCTTCGCGCCTTCATGTTTCGATGAAGAGCGCTGCAATACTTTTATATGCTCGCGAACAAAACTTTCTAAGTCTTCGAACTTAGGAATTTTATTGCCGCGATGATCCGACTCAAACAAACGAATGGTTTCGGAATCTAATTTCCTTAAACCCATATACAAAAATACGAAGTCGCAGAGGTCATCAATCTTTAGGTTCTTTACGGCGCGAACAGCTGACGCGAAAGTATCTAGAAATTTCTCTAAGTTTTGATCGTTACATGCCGCAATAGATTTCAAATCAAACATCTGATCTAAATAGGCGTTAGCTACCGATCTTTTATCCTCATACCTAGCTTTCAAAGTATTTAAAATTAAATTATAATTCTCGGCACTAAACGTAATTCCAGCGCAAACGGTTATAGCTTTACCAGTCAATTTTTCAACGAGATAATGCAACTTTTCGTGATCTGTCAACGAATCGTTCTTATCTATTGTATTCTCAAAACTATCTATAAATAGACACCAATTGCGAATGTTACCATCAAACTCGGGTATTTGAATTGGTGGCAACTTAGGTCGGTCGCGAGTGGGGTTGGGTAGGTCAGCCGGCTTCTCCAAACTCCTAGCGACGCGTTTGATACGACAATACAAATCGTCAAACGACGACAAGGCTTGATAACTCACTGAGTAATCGGGATTCAAATTCAACTCTAAAACGTTGATGTCATGTACTAAGGTTTCGAAATCCGCGCGTAGACTATCTAAGTTTTCTATAGAACACAAGAACGAATCTCTGATGACCAAATCAGAGGTTTTAAGTGCATTATCATAAATCGATTGTACGCGAGAGTAAATCATTTCTTTTTTAGCGTTTAAAAGTTTCAATTGAACCTTACCGGTCCTATCAACCTTTGGGGACATGTTTACAATTAAATCTCAAACTAAAGTGCGGTAAACAAAAAATATGAAATGACTTAATCCTAGCGGTACAGAGCAGCGAGGCGGCGGGCAGGTATTTACAACTGTGAATGCACGCTTGAACAAACGCGCATAGCAACAAGGTCGTACCTACGCGATGGTCGCTGTCTAGGTTCAACTATTATTTCAGAGATTAAGTATTGCGTAATATCTATTCAAATTAAAATACTTTCGTATGAATTGGAATGAGATGCGAGCGAGGTAGGTACAACCACGTGTCTACCCACGCAGGTATTAGGCAAATACGACGTAATTGAAAAAAAACAAAACAAAGCCAAATGCGTTAGGTATTACACTGTGCCTATGCACTAGGGTGTCTAGTATACCTAAGATCTAAGCCTAAATACCTAGATGCGGGGTTTTCTACTAAAATAACTAGGTAATTAGGCGCGGTGCGAAAATGGCGAACTACGACTGAGTGTTGATACGCTACCTAACCTATTTATGTATTAGGTAGGTACAATGCGAGCCAGCGGCGAACGGACAACAAATTCTAAGCCTAAATGTCTGGATGCGGGGTTTTCTACTAAAATAACCAGGCACTTAGGTGCGGTGCGCTTATTCCCATTAGAATAATAACAAAATACGAACTACGGCTAAGAATCCGGCTCGATCCGGACCAAAAATGGTGGCGCTTGGCAACGTGCGGTAGTGGACTGTATTGCGGGGATGTAGCTAACTGTTCCATTGACGCTTTACACACAAAAGACAGGTGGTCGGGTTGCCGCGGGAGTGATCCAAGCAATGAATGCAACCCGAGAAATTAGGAGAGGATGCACTAACCTTCACGACACACGTGTTTTCATCGCAGCCGGTACACGGATCTTCTCTTCCTTGCTCAGGAGCTGCCGTCAGCATCACTAGATCACTTGAGGAACACACGAGAGGCACAATCCGATCGGTAAAGGTCTATGAAGCGGTAAAAATGTAACAAATATTAATCATTTTTGAGAGACGCGAGCGCGGTCCGTCATTACGCTGGCTAGTTCAAAGCGAGACTGAGTGTCTATATTTCACAAATGGCGGACGGAAGCCATATCTATGGTTAGTGCGGGAGAGGAGACGGGTATAAAAGGAGTGTGTTTCCGTGTCAAAATACAGTTTCTACACCGGCGCAACCAATTTTGATTTAGCTACATACTATTATAAATACTTATTGTAAATTAGTTGTCTGTTCAGTCAGCATCAGATTAATCTTGACTAGCAAAGTACACAAAAGACCTTAATACTATGGTATTACGTCTCGAAGGTACGTGGTCTCGGGTTCAATCCCAGGTTTTACCATGGCACACACCAATTATTATTTTTCGATGCTTTTCGATGTTATGTGTATCGCAGGTTTATAAGTGCCCGGTTAATGGCAATAGGCTCGCCACCTATTATATTGGGACCTAAACATAAACTGGCGAAATGTGGGTGCTAGCATCTCTGCCTACCACTTCGGGGATATAGGCGTGAGTTTATGAGTTTTTGTATTATGATATATATATACCTTTTAAGATCGATTTGATGCTGACTGTACATTGAATATATTAAGAAAATTACTTCGGTTACGTTAAATTTAAAGATACGAACACAAAAACATTTTTTTTGAGCTCTTGTCTATTTGTCCGAGATGGAAATAACTTACAATTACTTTATTCTTGTAAACACCAAAGTTTAATTTCGAGGTGTCAAATGAAAGTCAAAGAAAAAAGTAGTAAGTAATTATATTCAACGAAAAGAATAATAAATATTTAAGTCAGTCAGTGAGTTACAACTTTTTAAATAAAATAGGTCCAAAAAAATTAACACGAAGAAATGAATGCTTAAGGCCTGCACCACACAGGCGCGTTATTATCAGTCCACAGTAAAGCGATAATGCGTCCCAATTCCTTGCACACTAATGTGTTTTAACGTCTGACAATTATATTTCATATTTGTTTACATTGTAGCTACAGTATACAGTAGATGACAGTTACGGAATATCGCAGGACGCAAACGCAAGCGTCCTACTTCTATTGTGATGTCATTATCGCTGCAGCGTGTCGTCCTGGTCGCGTCCTAATACCTATATAATGTAATAAAAACAGATACCGCAATAACGCGTGTGGTATTTATTATTTATTAACGACCAAAAATAACGCGTCTATGTGGCTAAGGCTTAATTCTAAGCAAACTAATCTTGTAAAGGTACACAAAAGACTTCGAATTTCCTTTATACGTATTTATAAACACAGCTGTAATTTTATTCGCTAGGCTATTTACATTTATGAATACTACAATATTTTTCTTAATAAGACAGCATAATTAAAAAATTAAAACAACTCGTGTACGTGTTTTAGTGAGTATTGGATCACATTTTATGACCTTTTAAAGTTCACATCAAAAGTTCTTGTCAGTGTTTATTGCACTGTTTCTAGTGATTGTGAAGATAATGTGATGAATATAAGTGAAAACTTGAACTACGACCCACCTTTGAACTACGACCACCCAAGATACAGCGGTTCTCAGCACTTTCATTATGTTTTTAATTTTAATAACAGTGTTGATAAACGCTATCATAAAATTACAAGAACCTGCTGATTGACAATCTTAAAAGTGATAAGAATTGCAAGCCACTATTGTTTAAAATTGAGAAGAGAAAACTAAATACTATAAATTTCAGTTTAGTATTCAGGTAAATATATTTAACTACGGTTTTTACAACCTCCTCTTCGATTGGTCGTCTTAATAACTCAAAAAATTTAGGATTAATGTCTTGTTGGTTAGAAGATTATTACCTTCTTGAATGGGGAAGTACCATCATTTTTATCTTCAATGGGTGATAGACGGAAGCCCTATGATTTTCTCATAAACCGTTGTGCCTGGTTACAGGTCTTCTATAAAAGACACAAATTCGCTCCTGTGTGGAGTACTGCTCGCATCTCTGGGATGGTTCAGCAAAGTACTTACTAGATGCTCTCGACAGGTTGCAGCGACGTGCGGTCCGCATCATTGGGAATCCCGAGATCACGAACACCCTAGAACCTTTACAACTGCGTAGAGATGTTGCGTTCATGGCTGTATTTTACCGTTTGTACCATGGGGAGTGTTCTGATGAGCTCTTCCAATTAGTCCCACCCTCCCCTTTCCTACACAGGACAACACGTGCAGGTCTTAGATGTCATCCGCACACGGTGCAAAACATCCGATCAAGAACCAAGCGGTTTGGAGACTCTTTCCTCTGTCGCACCATTAAGGCCTGGAATTCATTACCAGCTCACGTGTTTCCTTCTTCCTACAGTCCCGGGTCCTTTAAGCGGGGCGTGAAAAAGCATATGACGAGGCCGTCAAGCTGAGTGTCACCATTGTCACACGGTATGTGTAAGTAATGGTGACCCTCTTTTCTGGGACTTTGCCTTCAGCTTACCATCAGGCAAGGCGAAGTCCAATTGACGTGTCCTATATAAAAAAAAAAAAGCATTTAAGGTCATTTTGGTGAAGTAAAACCAAAAAGCATGCAGATCTCAGGTATTTTAGACATTAATTAGTGTTAAGTAGCCGCCTGTCACCCTGGTAGAAGCAGGCCGAGACGGCGGCGTGATGTGCGCCCTTTTTATTTCTAGGTAAAGATGGGTTCACCGTAGTCCCACACTCGAGAGGGCCTTCTAGGGCTCTGGGTCAGTCGGGGTGCGCGAAGGATATGTCAAAAGCTACCTCACCCCCGGCAACTGATGGACTGAGGCGGTCGTGCAGTTTTAGTCAGTCCAAGTCCGACATAACTACCCCTACTGGGTCCGGCGGAGTGGTATCCGAGGGCATTTCCGTAAGTAAAAAAAAGGTCATTTATCGTTACCATGAGCTCCGGTAACGTATGTGGAAAAAAGCAACAACGCACTCGTAATGCGGCAACCGTTTATCATCAAGCAAACAGTCATAAAAACTGTATGACACCAACCGGGCTACGTTCAAGTATAAAGTACGTCAGATGTACAGTCGCCCCTAGTCATCGTAATGGATAAAAATGGAATATTATAATTTATGATTGTATATCTATGTTTGAAATAAATGTAAGTATATATTATACAGGTATGTATAATGTAGTATTATAAGTAGTGTATGTAAATGTGTAAAAAGGACCACGGTAGCGTAGTGGTATGGGTAATGGACTGCTGAGACGAGGTCTCACACACCAATGGCTCTTCGATGCTTTTCGAAGTTATGTGTGTATTTATCGCAGGTTTATAATTGCCCGGTTAATGGCAATAGGCTCGCCACATATATTGGGACCTAAATATAAACTGGCGAAATGTGGGTGGCTAGCACCTCTGTCTACTCCTTCGGGTATATAGGCGTGAGTTTATGTTATGTTATGTAAATGTGTATAAATTATTATAGTGTGTATGTATAATGTATATATCATTATTGTGTACAAATTTGAGTATTATCCTTATGGTTAATAGTTCACTATTCTGCCTGTAACCTACCTCAATGCATCTCTACATCATCCTAAGGTAGACTGTCAGATAATTTCTTTGGCATTAAGTCCGCCTTTATACATAGACTGGGCTTAAAAAAATATGACTTTTTTTTTTTTATACCACTTAGTTGGCAGACAAGCACACGGCCCACCTGATGGAAAGTAGTAGTGTAGAAGACAAAGCAGGACAAGCCTTTAGCCTTCCCACTGACAGCACAAATTCTCCAGTGAGCTCTGGCTACTCTACTCACCGCTGGGAACACAACACGAAGTTATTATAACCGCGGTATTCTGTAGGGCGGAGGTACTTCCCCAGTCGGACTGCTCAATCGGGCGGAAATACCGCCGTGTCCTACCTCCTTCCTGCCTGACTGCATGACTGCTTCCATAATGGAATAAAAACAATGATTCTATATGATGTTACTAATCTCACCTACATTAATTACATTTCTACTACTATGACTCCTGTATACCAAGATCTATTTTGTTAACCAAATGTGCAGCCACCTTGATTGCGTTTTCAGAGGCACTCATAACGTGAAAAGTGCGATCGTATTTCCTTTCGCTACTGTACTTGTTTTTAGGCAAGCAGCACACGTTAGCAAGCCATTGTTTTTGTACGTGCGTAAAATCCCCACGGATACCCCCCCACCGGAGCCGGTGGAAGGGGTTATGTCGGACTCGAACCGACCAAAAAGCACGACGCCTATGGGTCGTTTTTGGTTGCCGAAGGTGCGGTTAACAGGCACATCCCTTGGCACCC
This sequence comes from Eilema griseolum, assembly GCA_963662185.1. NCBI lineage: Eukaryota > Metazoa > Arthropoda > Insecta > Lepidoptera > Erebidae > Eilema > Eilema griseolum. The sequence goes on from OY759252.1 coordinate 13,206,848, forward strand.
GGCCGACCCAGGGCCATCTCTCTCGATCTGGCCCTCTCCTCGAGTGTGGGGACCACAGAGTCCCCAACTCGTCCCCGCCGTTAGCAGACCCTAGTTTCTACTAAAGCAAAACCACTTTCATACCACAGACACAGCAAAAAATAGCATTAGATTTTAGACTTTATTACAATGCGAGTAAAGTCTAAAATTAATTAAAAATAGTTTCATTACACGTTATCATTCGGCCTGCAAAAAGCCATTTAATTTTGAACTTAAATAATATTGACTTAAAGTGGATTTTTAAGCGGTGTCCGTGGTATGTTTGTCAGTGGTTTTACTTTAGTAGAATTGAAGTCCAGGTCGGCCATAGTTTGAGACGTGGCTACACATTCTCGCCGCGTGTCCGCCACATTTGAGAAACTTTGTTTGCACATTGGATACACAAAGTTAAACAGATAATAAGTATGCTGTCGACACGACAGAAGAACGACTAAGATCAACGGTAGTAACTCACAAAGCATCAAGTAATGACGTTCGGGAAGCTCAAAGGAAAGTTGAAAAGTCTTGGAATCCGTATCGGAATTAATCAGAAGTAAATTGGAAGAGTTTATAAGTTAAAATGTTTACATTGGTAATGTCAAAAGTTTACGACGTCGATATAAATTGATATCGCGATTTATTTGTTATTTTGTCTCCCCGTGACCCCAGCTGCAGATGAACAAACAAAACGTCGCAATTATCTATACCATTATATAAAACGATGTGGAAGAATTTCACGACACGTTTTAATTTTAGTCTTTAATTTGTATAATACATATGTACATACATATAATCATGCCTTTATCCCCAGAGGGTTAGGTAGAGGTGACTTAACACCCACATTTCACCAATCATTGTATTCTGTCCCACGTGTTAGGGGGCGAGTCTATTGCCGCTTTCCGGACACTATTGTTGACTCAAGGCATACCTCCGAGGCTGAGTAAACTAAAGTAATATATACAGGCTGTATTTTTGAAACGGGGCAGTAAGGGCAAGTACCTTAACCGTTGCAGTTACAGCAAAACGTTCTTAGAAGACCTTCCCTAACTTTTTGACATATTTTGAATTGCATTCACAGATTTTGTAAAAAACTTACAGTTGGCAAAAAAAATGCAAAAAGTCCAAATTTTTTTTTTATGCCAATCGATTCTATTTCATGTGGGGATCATAAAACTCTATGAGACCATTTTAGCTTTCAGTACTAGGAAAGACAGAAATCGCCAAAAACGTTTCCCATACATTTCGGCAACAGAAACAAATTTCTACGATGGTCTAACTTTTTGTTATGGCCAGGAAGTGGGTAGAATTGACTGTAAAGTAAATAAAAAGAATTTTTACCCTCGAATTTCGAATTTGATTCGAAAATCTGTGTGTTATACTTAGTTTCAGCTGAGAAACTTCGTATGAGTTATTAATTAAGGATTTTCGCTAAAATGTCTTCTAATCGTGAAAAAATTGACTTATTAGAAGCGTATTTTGTCAATAATTTAAATTCGGGAGCTGCATTAGTGTGGTACCGCAATAAGTATCCGTTGCGGCATGTGCCAACAAGAAAGGTTATTACAAATCTTTTGAAAAACCTGGAATTGCAGGGTTCTTTCAAAAGAAAGCGGCAGCCTCGTGTGGACATGGACACGTGCTATCGATATGGGCGTATAGTTCAAGTGTTACATCCGGGTGATGATGTTCGAAGGCTTACTTTTTGCAGATGGCTAAGAGGAAAAATAAGCAGAGATCATGAATTTTTAAATTACATACTGTGGTCAGACGAAACGAATTTTTCCAATAACGGTATGTACAACAGAAAAAATCACCACTATTGGTCCAAAGAAAATCCACCAAGAGTTACGGCAAGTCATAATCAGGTTCGCTTCTCATTCAACTGTTGGTGTGGTATAATGTCCAATCGAGTCATAATGGTGGAATTTTATGAAGGGAAACTGAATTCTGCCATGTATAATGAAGTCATTTTACACCATCTTGAAAACGAGATGGACGAATGGCCCCTGTCGGAATTGCGAAAAGTTCATTTTCAACAAGATGGTGCTCCGCCACATAACAGTCACCTTTCACGTTCCAATTTGAGCCGCCTATTCGGTACACAGTGGATAGGTACACATGGTCCAACACAGTGGCCACCTCGTAGCCCCGATCTAACACCACTTGATTTTTTTTTATGGGGCTTCGTGAAAAACGAGGTGTATAAGACGACGTACGCCAGTGTTCAAGAGCTCAAGGATGCATTAATGACCATTTTACGTAATATTCATCCCAGAACATTATTAGCTGCCATTCGTTCAGTGCAAAAAAGGATAGACTTATGTATTCGTGAAAATGGAAATCATTTTGAGCAATTTATTTCATAAACCAATTTCTTAAATGTTTAAATGATTTTTTTTATTTAAAAAAGTTCAAAATTTTACCTAACCTATGAGTTTCGAGTTGATTTATCATATTTCCGTACGAAATGTATGGGAAACGTTTTTGGCGATTTCTGTCTTTTCTAGTACTGAAGGCTAAAATGGTCACATAGAGTTTTTTGATCCCCACATGAAATAGAATCGATTGGCATAAAAAAAAATTTTTGAACTTTTTGCATTTTTTTTGCTAACTGTAAGTTTTTTACAAAATCTGTGAATGCAGTTCAAAATGTCCCAAAAAGTTAGGGAAGGTCTTTTAAGAACGTTTTGCTGTAACTGCAACGGTTAAGGTACTTGCCCTTACTGCCCCGTTTCAAAAATACACCCTGTATGTCTGATGTTAAACAGTCCTATCCCTTAGTCGCCTTGTACGACACCACCTGGAAAGAGATGGGGTGGTCCAAATTCTACTCTGCCGAAACCATTTTTAGTTTTATTGTTAATTGTACATCTAAATTACCAAATATATTAGTCCATTATTGTGTTATGTATATGTTCACTGCTGCATATAAACCTCTCCCAATGTTGGGAGCTTTGACCTACTGTTTCCACGATATACAATAATTTTAACAGCATTTAACGCGATCGTGGTATTGGCTTATGTCCATGGTATGGGACCATTATCGCTTTAATTCCTGTTAACATTATTGTATATCATGGCACGCGATAGTTTAAAAGTTATTACTACTATTTCCACATTGTCCAGACGAGTTGGTATAGAGTTTTATTTCGAATTTTCCTTTTCTCGCAGTGATGCCGCCTGTGTTAGTCGCCTCTTACGACACCCTGCAGATGAAATGTGGCGGGGATACTTATATTCTTTCGCTTTCATCACCCGGATAACATATATCGACACCAGAAGTATCAATTAACGTAAGGGACATTTTGGCCAAAATGAGTTTTTTATACCATTCGATTCAGAATTTCGCGCTCTATCGTTTGGTATATTTAAAATTTCGCTATCGTTAAAAATATGTCCCTTACAGTACACATTTTTGAAGGTCTAAACAGACTTTTTTATTAATAAAATAATTTAACGGCCGTAAATATTTTTTACCTGTTAGAAAAATAAGGTAAATAGTTCTGAAATTCAATTCGGTCTCTTACGTTAAACTTCTGTGTAGTACAATTCTCACAAAAGTCCTTTACGTTGAGACACAGTTATAGCTTTGCTATAATTTGTCCCTTACCGTAATATGCAACACCACTTTTCAAGTAACGTGTTTCTTACATTAATATTTCAACTACACGTCTCAGTCAAGATCGTTCTTGTAGTCCCCGAAACGCTCCCAAGAAACGCCAAAAGAGGTCCAAATTTGTACAATCCTGCATGGATTTCTTAACAGATGAAGAAGACTTCTCTGCAGGCAGTTCCGACTGTTGGTCGGCCAAAGAAATTACTTCGGATAATTCTGATATCGATATAACTAACAGAAAACGAAAAAAACCCAAAAAGAATGATACTGACACACATAAGGGGCAATACCCATAAAGTTTATTGAAGTGGAACGAGCACAACGATCACTAATCAAGTCCATGTATTTTAAACCTATGAGATTTGCAACTGAAGAAGTGTATCGCATTGGTGATCTGCTCTCGGTCAGGAAATTATATATCTTACAATTGATTTTAAAAATGCATAAATCCCTCCCCTATGACGCTAAAATAGGAGCTAAAAGGAGAAAAGATATTATTGCGAGAATTCCTCAGACAAGAACTACTTTCGCTTGTAGGCAATACAGCAAGCGATCTGCACACCTATATAACAAAATCAATAAAGAAATATACATCTATCCTAAAAACTACTACGAATGTAAAAAAATACTCACGAATTGGATAAAAACACAATCCTACCATGATATTGAGCAACTACTTCAACACATTCGATAACACACACACACACACACACACACACACACACACACAATACTCACACAAGCAGGGTACACATACACATAGGTATACAGACACCTGTTCACAAAAACATGCATGACTGTAATATTTAGAATTTAGCTTTGAATATTTCTATCCTCTATATGTATATTGTTCAATTTAGTACCTACCTACTTGCATTAATGCATAATATTGTACGTTCTGTTATGGAGGAGCGGAGTCTCCTAATACAGGCATTACTTGCTTAAAAGGAGGCTTCAATCACAAAATTGTAACACCCCATGTATAATGCAAATAAACTATTTTATTTTATTTATTTTTATTTTAATACCAAAGAAGAAAAAGAAGACGGAAAATAAGCGGAGAAGACGTAAAGATCTAAAAGACAAAGATTTGTCCTATGAAACAGCAACGGGTACTATAAAACCAGAAAGAAAATTACAGGAAAATCCATGTAAAGAGGGAAAATGTAGCCGAAAGTGTTATGAAATCACAGAAGAGAGAAGAAAATCAATATTTAAATTTTATTGGGGACTCAGTGATGACAAAAGAAAAGACTGGATAGTACAATGCTATAGAGCAAACAACCAAAAGCGAAAGAAGACAAAAAATATTAGCAGACGTTCCTTAACTTATGAGTATTATAGAAACAAAGACGAAGGGAGAAGGCAAGTGTGTCAACGGTTCATTATGAAGACATTGGAGAAAATATGCTGTGTATAATTTTACTGTATATGAGAGCAGAACCCAGAGAGGATATTGTTATACATGGGGTGAGGCTGATGGTAAAAGAGGAAACTGCGAAATAGCGACATGTTTGTACAAATATTTGCAAGAAGTAGATAGTAGAGGAGTAAAAAAGTTGCTATTATACTGTGACAATTGCTCAGGGCAAAATAAAAATAAAGTCATCATTTCAATGTTTAAAAGCTTCTTAGATAACTCTGAAAATCTAAATGTAATACAAATAAATTATCTTTTGGCGGGACATACTTATATGCCAGTCGACAGCATGCATGCTGTCATTGAAAGGGAAGTTAAGAAGATTTATGCAGAAATTCCAAGGCCAAATTTTATGCAGAGTGCTAGAAAACGACCAATGCCATATAATGTTAACGTTTTAGAACATACAGATTTTATAAACTTCAACAATCTCGAGAATTCTGTGTTCACCAAACCCACTTTGAAAAATAAAGATCAGCATTTCAAAAATATAAGAATTTGCACTATGAAGAAAGCAAACTTGAACAACATTGAGATAAAGTATACTATGCAAGAAAATTGTACGTCCTATGAAATAGAATTATATAGACAGTGCGAAGAAACAGGAAAAGGTAAAGGAAAAGGAAAAAGGGTGGTTTGAGAACTAAGACAATAAGAAAAGACGGGAATTCCGATCAGGATAAGAGTGGTACATCCAAATTGGAAATAAAACGATGGAAAAAAGATGATTTGCCGCATCTATACAAAAAAAAACTGCCGATTTCCGTAGCAAAATTTAAAGATCTAAAAAAGTTGTGTGACAATAGAATAATTCTTAGAAGATTCCATTGGGAATATTTGAGTCTTCCCAGCAAATCGACAGTAAAAGATACGCTCAACGTGACTGATGATGAAGAATCAAGTCACGAACAGGAGGAGGATTAAAGGTTTAATGACACACTTTACATAATTATGAGGATTCTTGATTTGTTTTGGATTTTTTTATTATAATTTTAAGATTAATGACTAATAATGACCGAAAACGTACAATTATGTCTAATAATAGTAAGTAAGTTCAGAAGTACAATGTTTGTACTGTAAATTGTGTTGATCTCCGTGAACAATTTACATAATTATAAAGATTTTTGATTCGTTTTGAATATTTTGTTATATTTTTTCTGATTTCCATGAAGAAATGTTATTTTTTTATCGCCTACTGAAAAGGGAATAATTATTTGAACTGATTGAAATAATAAGACTGAAATAAACATTTAGTTTTGATCTATGTCTTTATCTTTATCTTATACTAGTAAGACCCTTCCTCAGACTCAGGTAAATTTTTAAGAGAAGTCATAATTGACTAAATTATGACTTAAATTATTTAACTAGCCAAAATTTTCTTCAAAATAGCCGAAATAAATCAGAAGGTAAGGTAAGAATAAGTATATTTATCACTTATGGACTTAATATTAAGGGTCCAAAATTACATTATTATTTGTTTTCAATAGTTTATCATACATAATAATTTAGTCCAATTCATAATTGTTTATGTCCTTTTCCTTTACAGTGCATTTGTGTTGTAGTTTCCTTTTAAACTTGGTACTTACTTTAATATGGACTAGTTTACATTAAAAAATGCAATACCATAAAGGACAACTAAGCAACTTTTTTTAAAGTAAGGGACATGCTATTTTCTAAACGCGTAGGTTTACTTAAATCTTTTGTTTATAGTTACCAAGAAGAGGAAAATCTAAGAAACTTTGCCATAGACACCTTAGAGATAAAGATAAATGACAAAAAGTTACAGACAATTTTGGAAAAAAAAATATGGTTTTTTGACTCTCCTGAAAAGTCGGGTTTTGTCCCTTACATTAATTGATACTTCTGGTGTCGATATATATAATAGATTTAATATCATTTCTGACTAATTTAAAGATGAAATATTTATATAATTGTAAAGTAGTCGTGTCTGTACATTGGAGGATTTTTTTTTTACGTGCGCAAAATCCCCACGGATACCTCCCCACCGGAGCCGGTGGAGGAGGTTATGTCGGACTCGAACCGACTAAAACGCACGCCGCCTGTGGGTCGTTTTGGTTGCCGAAGGTGAGGTTGACAGGCTTATCCCTCGCACCCCGGCCGACCCAGGGCCATCTCTCACGATCTGGCCCTCGTCTCGGGTGTGGGGACTAAAGAGTCCCCAACTCGACCCCGGAAACGGGGAGGCGCGCTGGGCGCGCCACCGCCGCGGCCTGCTTCTGCCAGGGTGACAGGCGGCTCCACCTGTCACCCCCTGTACATTGGAGGTTGGCATTAAATTCGCATTCTAGATTCCATAACAGAAGCTAGTTAAGCTATGCTTACCATGGACAGTAATGAGATAGTGTTATATAGAATGTTGTAAAATATTTATTTATTATTGTTATTATGAAAAAGAACTTGGGTTATTTTTGATTATATTACATAAATACCGATTCTGAGCTCAAAATACCTTTTTTGGAATTCTTATCTGTTTTTTCGCGATGAACGCAAATATTACTGAACGAATTTTGATGCAGTATTTTTTGTTTGAATCATCACTTCACATGCGGTGTCGTACAAGGTGACTAAGGGATAGGGCTGCTTAACATCAGACAGATATATTCAGCATACACTCAGCCTCAGATGCATGACTCGAGTCAACTATAGTGCCTAGAATAAGGCAATAGGCTCACCCTCTATAACGTGGAACCGAATTTCATGATTGGTGGAATGTGGCTGTTAATTCACCTCTGCCAAACCCTCTGAGGATAAAGACGTGATACATAATGTATATATGTATGTCAAATAAAATCGCGATAGGTCGAGTAGAACCGTTAATCAAAAGTAGCTATAACCGACATACTCGTAGATGGAGCCGCGTGCATAGACTAGTGCTATATATAAACAGAACGACACAACATAAATCACAATATCAATGTTAAAACTAGTTTCATTTCGCTGTGACTCTATAATCTGTAGTGTGTAATAAATCCTGCGCTTAATGGGATTGAAAATAACCACCGAATTGTTTGTGTGGGCACTAACCGGGGACCCGGCGCGGCATGAAGAATGACTAATAAAACCATGTTTGAAAACAAAGCAGTTTATTTTCTTACTGAAAACCTACAACAAGTTTTTAATAATTACAAACCAAAGCTACTACGGCATTCAGAGGCAGTCGATAAAAAATCATAACCTAACATAACATAAACTCACGCCTATATCCCCGAAGGGGTAGGCAGAGGTGCTAGCACCCACATTTCGCCATTTTATGTTTAGGTTCCAATGTAATAGGTGGCGAGCCTATTCCCATTAACCGGGCACTTATAAACTTGCGATAAATACACACATAACTTCGAAAAGAATCGAAAAGTCACTGGTGTGTGCCATGGTAAAACCTGGGATCGAACCCGAGACCTCGTCTCAGCAGTCAATTACCCATAATTAGGCTACTGCGGTTATTAATAAATTATTATAGATAACTAGCTTCTATTGTCATCAATCTTCTTGCTCCAAGGACTTTGGTCCTACTAAATTTGGTCATAGTATACCTAAGTGCATGTATTACTTAATTTAATTTATTTAAGGCGTCATAATCGCCTAGTGTAATTAAACTTTTCAATAAAGAAAAATATATAATAGGTTAGGCATAGGCACACGTACAATTCAAAGAGATACTATATTAATAGGGATATATAAATATTTGAGAAGTGAACACTATTACAACCCTTTATTTGCTGTTGAGTAAAATTGTTATAATTTTTTTGGAGCGATCACTTTATTAAAAATTCTCCTCGCCTAATGGTAACTATGCCAACATCTCGGAATTATGTACACACCGGAATTTGAACTATATAATGTACACACATCACACAATCACGGTCTATTGTTTATCCACTATCGTAAATTGAAATTCTATTACCGTAACCCGCAAAGGGTCCCACCAGTTTCAGTAGACCTCCCTCGTCCCTCTGCCAGTTACCGTCAAAGGGCACTGCAGACGTGCACAGGAAAGCATCGTGGCTCATACAAAACTGATCGAACTACCAACGTTCCAGTATACCAGTATCGCGTCTTTCGTGACAGCGTGCGGACGTCTCGACGGTTATATATACAGAATATATAACATATATAGTATATAAAAGTACGAATATAGTACACGAATTTGTATGTAGAACGTGTTATATTCTGTTAGAGTGATTAGAGTATTCGTGGTTCGTGTTTGTCAAAGTTGGCCAACTTTTTGGTGAGTTTTAAAGTTATATATAAACTTTTTGAGGGAAGTTATATAAACTTTTAAATGAATAATGTTATTAAAATGATAGTTAGTATGTAAGAAATAGTTATAAATTATCATTAATATGTAATTTGAGGAGGTTTCTGATGCAAAAAAGGGTTTAACTTACAGAGTAAATTAAAATACATAAATTAAAAAATAAATAAATATTAATTTAGTTCTGATGACGTGAGTTTACAGTGATTTTTAACTGGTATTATAAATATAATTAATAATTATTATCTATATATAAAAGATACATTATCATATATGGAAATATATTACATTATCATATATAAAATTTATATATATCTTATAATTGTTATTTAAATAATTTTCAATTATCTAAATACTATTATATTTTGCGAAATAAATACATATTCTGTAAATATAATTAAATTAATACAAATACAATACAAATGGCACAAAATAAACTTAGTTAATATAATAATTTCTGTTTATTGTAATAAATTTTATATTATAAAATTTATATTTTAGATGTAAGTAGGTATTAAGTATGTGTTTTTATACTGTAAAAAGCGTAGACATCTGCATTATGCCAGTTGACTTTCGGAACCCATGCAATAAGGGAACCTATTGCGGACAACTAGTCACATTGATCTGAGTAATCACCGAGTATCACTGTTAAACTGGCAACAAAAATCTTATTTTCAAAACATTTTGTTCAATAGTATTAATAAAATATATTAGGTATGGTTAATATCTATAAATAACATCAGTATTGAGTTTCCAAATTATGAAAAAACTATGAAATAACTGCCAGGTACATTTAAAAAATATAAACGTCGTACATTATTATGTTTTTTACTACTAAAGTATCAATAAGCTCATGGTAAACGGTTACACTCAAAAGAAGGCAAGCGATTAGACATCAGAAGAGAATGTGAAAAAGGAAGTAAGACCTTAAACCTATACCTACTTACCTTCTGAAAAAAAGCACATAATTGAGCATACTACACTTTAAAATTAATCTTAAATTGTAATTATCAGGTCAAAACTAAACTAAATCATTCTAATTACCATAGGTAATATAAGTATTTAAACTATCATGGTCACTGACATTAGTATTAAAGTAATCGGGATATAGTTTCACTGAAACTTTTTCCCTGTCCACCGCAAATACTCAAGTTGTTTCGTGATCATGGTGCTCGCAACAGTGCCGAAATATCGAAAATCCCGAAGATGGTAAATATCCCGATTATTTTAATACTAATACCATAAGTAAATTTTTAATAAACAAAATAAAACCGACTTCGAAATTCAAAAAAGCACAAAGAAACTGGTACTGAATAAAGAGGAATAACTATTAACTAATTTACAGATTTATTCAGAATTCGGTTCGGGAAATGGTGAAGAAATCGCTTTAAAGTTCTCATAGCTAATGGAAACGGGAGTAGGCGAACGTGGACAAAATTCCATGCAAGCGAAACTGCGGTATTTCTAATCACCGGTCCTACTTAAACGATTGCAATCACATACAAGATAAACCTATACGGGTTTTATGGGTTAAATATATTTAAAAAAAAACACTTAAAACTTTAAGTCTAACCAAGACCGGGCGTCAGAGATCGATGAACGACCTCCGCCCCCCATGAGCGCAGGCCTGGGGGTGACAGGTGGAGCCGCCTGTCACCCTGGCAGATGCAGGCCGCGGCGGCGGCGGCCTGCTTCGCGCGCCTCCCCATTTCCGGGGATAAATTGGGGACTCTGTAGTCCCCACACCCGACAAGAGGAGATCCAGATCGTGGAGTGATGGGCCTGGGTCGGCCGGGGTGCGAGGGATATGCCTGTCAACTTCACCTTCGGCAACCAAAGCGACACACAGGCGGCGTGCGTTTTAGTCGGTTTGAGTCCGACATAACGTCTTCCACCGGCTCCGGTGGGGAGGTATACGTGGGGATTTGGCGCGCGTAAAAAAAAAATCTAACCAAGACCTTTCTAACAAAAAAACGCATCAAAATCCGTTCTGTATTTTTTGCGCCATGGCGAGCAAACATTTCCAATTTCCAATTATATAATAGTAGATATAATTACTTCAGTTAATAGACCTGTATTTCCTGGTTATATGTTATCTATGCTCTATCATAATTTGCGATCGCGTTCGTAATTTCATTGCCAAAAACCTAGCACAGGCTAATAGGGCAATCGTTAATTTATTACCTAATAGATAACTGCTGCGGACTATTAATAAATACTAATGGTCCATTGGTTCGTTCGAAAATGTGAGTTTATTTACTGACTTTACAAAAAAGGAGGAACTTTATTCGAAATTTCGCTTTCTGCGACCTCCAAATGCACCACCTGCTTTCACAGATAAAATTTAATGATCTTTTCGATGATCCTGTTTTTTTCTCGTATTCTTATCATATTAGATACAACATGAATTTGTAATGAAATTGTAATAATCTGCCTTAAATGTCAATTTTACACATACATAAATAATAATACTTGAATGAAATTTAAAACCACAGACTATTATTACGTACTAAAATAAATAAATAAAATAATTACATACATACCTAATGCGTCATGAAATTCCTCTGCTTCATCATCAACGTAAAGTTCCCAGAACGCTGGCAGCAGCTGACATTAAATACCTACTGGGTTTTTTTCCAACCTTAATTTTTGGTACCAGCACCAGAATTTTAACCTTGCAGCATAGTCATTTCGTGATCTTCAATTAAATACACATCTAATAATATACTTATCATTTGGGAATCTGTTCAGATTTGAGTTAGTGTTATCGACCTGTCATTTGTTAACCGATTTAACAAAATCTATTTAACATAACATAAACTCACGCCTATATCCCCAAAGGGGTAGGCAGAGGTGCTAGCACCCACATTTCGCCAGTTTATGTTTAGGTCCCAATGTAATAGGTGGCAAGCCTATTGCCATTAACCGGGCACTTATAAACCTGCGATAAACACACACATAACTTCGAAAAGCATCGAAACGTCATTGGTGTGTGCCATGGTAAAACCTGGGATCGAACCCGAGATCTCGTTTCAGCAGTCCATTACCCATATCACAAGGCTACCGCGGTTCTTTTCCTTTAAAAAAACGTTTTTTTTTCAAGAGATTTAAACAGATGGTGGATCACTGCGTACCTCTCTCTGCCTACCTACTCTAGAGGGAGAAAGGCGTGAGTAATGTATGTATGTAATTCCTTATTATTTATTGAACACAAATATTAAAATGAGAAATAAATATGTAGGTTTCCTGGAAGCAAGTTAATCTCGCTGTGGGAGCTTTACTCTCTAACAGTTCGCAGATCGCAACCTTTGAGTTTCAGAGGCAGAAAATATGTAGAAATACTTAATAAAGAGATTATTTCTATAAATCTACATAGGCGATCAAAGTATGATTCTAACTGACTACTGAAAATAATTTTTAAACGACAAATTTTTGTTCAAACCAAATTACGATTTCTTTACATCACTCAATGTGTAACATCACACAATGTGGTAGAATATAGAGGACATTCTAACATTATTATAAACTCTGTAACTAGCCTATGTTCCACAAATAAATGATGATTATGATTATTATGATTATGATTAACCCACTTAAACACAAACTTAAAAAAAGTTCTCTTAATAGATCCCCTTAAATACCAGCCAGTGAGTTTTCCGATACCTAAGAAAACTCACTGACTGGTATTTATCTGTTAGCTCAATCGGCTTTCGTTTCGTACCCATTTTATTGAAGCACTTGAAGCACAGAACAGATGCTTGAAGTACTTTTCGAGAACGAGATTTCAAATATTTACGAGTGTGGTAATGGATAACCATTACCACATTTGCAAATGGAAATGGGAAAGTGATATCGTAATGGGAAAGTTACATTTATTTACAAAGTAAATACTGTGCAATATATACCAAATATAAGCTGTGTTGAAGAGGCTCTGTGTGAATTAAAATTGCGTGATTGATACGGAAAACGCTTTTTTCTTACTGGGAAAGTATCATACAAAATGAAGCACTTATATACTTTTAAATGTGGTAGTTTTTAAGAAATATACTATACAATTAGTGTGACAGTGTTAATATACGTTGTATCACAAGCACTAAAAAACTGAGGGTCTATTGTTCTATTTTTTATCTTGATCTATCTGCCGCCTGACCTCCAGAGAGGAAAGAGTAAAATACTAATATATCAATTTATGAATATCGTTTACTATTTGCAAATCTAAAATCATATTTTAAAACATGGTGATCACTGATCACTATGAGTGAATGTGGTATGAATTTTTACACGATCTGCGTAAGTCATAATAGTGGAGCCGCCTGTCACCCTAGAAGAAGCAGGCCACCGCGGGCGCTTCCCGCTACCCGGGGACGAGTTGAGGGCTCCGTGGTCCCCACACCTGAAGAGGTCTAGTATGAGAGAGATGGCCCTGGGCAGGCCGGGGTGCGAGGGATATACCTGCCAACCTCACGTCCGGCAACCAAAAACCAGACGGCGTGCGTTTTAGTAGGTTCGTGTCCGACATAAACTTTCCCACCGGCTCCCGCGGGAGAGCAGTATCTGTGGGGATTTTGTGCACATAAAAAAACCATAAAGCCCATGACATAGTGCTTACTTGATGGAAATAGCATCGCCCTCTGTTACGTGGGACCAAAAATCATAGTTGGCGTAATTTAACTGTCAATATACCCCCTTGTCCCTACATTATGTGAATATAAATATAGTATGAAATATCCTAAGAATACATAAATTCGATGTCGACCCTAACTTAGGGGAGGAGCCCACTTCATGAATGTTCAGAGAGGTATTAACTTTATCCGTGTACCCGGCTTGATTGGGTAATCGCGCACTGCTCTGATAGCGCCCATAGCTTCCCGAATACCCCCAAATAGAGCTCCTCGACTGAGTGAGCTCAACCACTAATTAGTATAACGAATCTTATAATAGTAGTATATCGATGGGCCTGTGTGTCATATATCCTTTATACCCCAAATAGTAAGTATATACTTAAATTGATTAAGATATAGAAAAAATTGAATCGGTTTAGACAGGATTCAAACCCGCGATCTTTCCCTTACCGTGGGAACGCTCTGACCACTAAGCTACAGAACCTTCGCCCCAAACCATCCATATATCCGTCTTACGGCGACGGTGAGAGCCATCTACCAATGTTTGTACGTACTATCGGAACTAATGAATTATGTCGTAATCATTTTTAAACATTGATTTTTTGACTCCGCTCAAATTATTGTATGAAATTTTAAAGCATTTAGTATGCTAACTATTCAAATAGATTAAGATATAGAATCCCGTTTTGAGAACTATATACTAAGTTCCAAATTTAAATTAATGTAATTAATTAAACTTCAATTTTAAATTCATACCTAAGTTTAATAAAAGAATAAAAATGTATACATAAAATAAAGAAAGAAAATTGTTTTAATTACGGATCACAAATGTGTACATATAAAACAGAAAGTTCGAAATAATAATAAACAAAACAAAAAAAAAATACAATATCAGCAACGCCAATCATGTCTCCCCAGCATGTTAAATATTCATTTCTATACGCCAAAAAGAAAAAGAAAACAAGAAAACAAGCAAGGAAAACATTTTATAAACCTCGTCATTAATTCACAAACTAATTCTACAGGGCCCAGGGTGACACAAACTTTTGAATTTAGAATTTGAAACAAACACAAAAGCTGTCCACATTTATGAACTAAATCTTATGAAAGTTAAAACTGATTAAAATGCATGAGAAGGTGAAAAGGGGCTTGCAGCCCTTTTTCCAGGTGACACTGAAATATTCAGATTTACTTTAGATGGGCTCATAATGTACAGTCAGCGTCAGAACGATCTTAACTTCAACGTCTCAATACGATCTTAATACTAAGGTACTAAGAGCAAATAAAACTGTTTTATTTATTTTAATTGTATAATTGTCCGAATTAAAGGTGTGTACTAAATATCAGAACAATCAGTCAACAAGAAGGGAAGAAAACTAAGGCCTTATGATCATTTTCATCAAAATCTATCTAATGCTGACTACTGAGTATCTTTCCAATTAATTCAGGTGTATTCCCTTCAGAGGCATTAAAAATTCGGATCCCGAACTCCGAGGTGAAGGCTTCGGACCGGGATTAACGCAAAAATGATGATGGGAACGTGTAGGTTCATGTAGCACAGTTGGTTAGATTAATCCCCCTGTGAGGGACTGGATCCTATGCTGAGAAGTAAGGCTTCCTCTAAAGCTGGCCACAGTATGCGATGACGTGGTTTTCTAGTCCACGTGATTCCTGTAATTTTATTAATGTCAACTTCCCATCCACGACTTTATCTTCCTTTACTTCATTTATTTATTTATTTATTTATTTATTTATTTATTTATTTATTTATTTATTGATTGATTTATTTATTTATTTATTTATTTATTTATTTATTTATTTATTTATTTATTTATTTATTTATTTATTTATTTATTTATTTATTTATTTATTTATTTATTTATTTATTTATTTATTTATTTATTTATTTATTTATTAATTAATTAATTAATTAATTAATTAATTAATTAATTAATTTATTTATTTATTTATTTATTTATTTATTTATTTATTGATTTATTTATTTATTTATTTATTTATTTATTTATTGATTTATTTATTTATTTATTTATTTATTTATTTATTTATTGATTTATTTATTTATTGATTTATTTATTTATTTATTTATTTATTCATTTATTTATTTATTTATTTATTTATTTATTTATTTATTTATTTATTTATTTATTTATTTATTTATTTATTTATTTATTTATTTATTTAGTTATTTATTTAGTTATTTATTTATTTATTTATTTATTCATTCAATTTGAGTCAATGACCAAATCTGGTATTTAAATTGTGTTGGTCCAAAAGCCGCGTGGTTTCCGGCAGAGAAGAATTTGGACCTCCCTTATCTCATCCCATGCGGTGTCGTACAAGGCGACTAAGGGATAGGGCAGTTTTACATCAAACAGATATATAAAGCCCAGACTCCGCCTCAGATGCATGACTCAAGTCAATAGTGCCATGGTAAACGGCAATAGGCTCACCTCTATTACGTGGGACCCAATACAATGATTGGTGAAATGTGGGTGTTAATTCACCTCTACCTAACCCTCCAGGGATAAAGGCGTGATTATATGTATGTATATATGGTCCAAAATTTGACCACAGCAACAGTGCTCTCCGTTGCTCTAGCGAGTTTGTCGGTAGAATTTCATTAATAGAAAATAAGAAAAAACTAAACAATTATTTAATAGAATCCTATCTATTTCTAATTCTATCTTTTTTTATTAAGAGCATGCTTTAGGGAGATAAATGTAAGTTTGGCGCTTATCTTATGAGGGGATCGACGGGAAATCATCGAACTTTTATGCCAACATGCTTATTTTTATTGGGAACGTACGTACGAACGGAACCATTATAAGGTATAAGGAAACATATTAGTCTTGACCCATCAAACCCTAACGCACAAACTTGTTAAACGGCAAGTGTTACATACAGAACGCAATTCGCAAAATATCAATTCTGTGCTCTATGTGCATATACAAAAATCTTCATAATAACCTTAACATAAGGGATCTAAACAACTATACATTGAAACAAAAAGTAACATATTGGCTTCTTAAACATGACATTCATCAACTAACATTTGTGTGTGTGTATGGTACACACAGACAAACAAACAAACACACACACACACACACACTCACCGCCTTAACTTCACAACCATTACAGATAAACTTAGCACCCTGATGCGTATGATACCATAAATTAAGTAATATACATAATGACTGATCACTGCCTATGTAGCAGGTTCGTTCTAGTGTAGGCAGTAGGGCTCATCATATTATAATTGTGATTATGATTACCAACATTGTGCTAAAATTGTATCTCTATACATACAGCAAATATGTGAAAGCTTTGTTTTATTTTATGAAATAAATAAATTATTAATATTAAATTTAATTTAATTACGTTCTTAAGAATAAAAATCTTTATTTGCAAGAAACATGGTTTAATCATTCATTCAATCATTTTCAAGGTTTAATTTCGCTACTTAGAGGATCTTCCCTTATTACGTCGTGGTACCGAAAATAATAGCAGAATGTGGGTGTTACACCTCTGTCTACTCTTTTGGAGATTTACAACTACTTTACGTGAATATATTATGTATATGTGCATAAATAAACACTTTGTATAGTGTTAGGTATTGAAATATTATAAACATTGGATATAATAGGAAGTTACATATGAAATTGAGGTTTTTTGAAGACATTGGAGGAAACCCAATTTTCAGTACTAACATCTTTGCATTTTTTTAGAAATGACTTATCTAAATTTTATGTTTTTTTTTGTGTTTGAATTAGACAACATTAAGCTAATAAACACTTTTATTATATTTAAAAAAGTGACATCTACTTAGTACTTTTTACAGTAATACGAAATTTATCATCAAAATGGATAGCATTTAGGAAGTATGTATTTGAAGATCGACTTTAATTTATCAAGCGGCCAATAAAAACAAAATTTAATACAGAGTTGTAAAATCTTGAAATCAACTTTCAAACAAAATATAAATAATGGAGATAGCTATTAAATTACAGGAATAACGAACTCATGAATCTGTAACAAAATTTTGGCAATTTCATATGTAAAGACCTAATATTTTAAGGTTAGTAATGATTACCCAAGTGCGACGGGCGTTGGTCGGCGTGAGATGTCGTGCGGTGTTCCGCAGGGATCGGTTCTTGGGCCGCTACTGTGGAACATTGGATACGACTGGGTGCTTCGCGGTGAGCTTGCGGACGGCGCCGCCGTCACGTGCTATGCGGACGACACGCTAGTGACGGCGAGCGGGGCTACATACCGCGAAGCGATCCTGAGGGCCACGACCGCGGTTGCTCAAGTCGTGGAATGGATCCGGCGGCTGGGCCTTGAGGTGGCTTTGCATAAATCCGAGGCCATGTTCTTTCATGGACCTCGGCGCACGCCACCACCTGGTTCCAGTCTCACAGTGGGAGACACTCTCATCGGCATCAAGCCCCAGATGAAATATCTGGGGCTCGTGCTCGACGGCCGGTGGGACTTCGGGAAGCACTTCCGAAGTCTGGGCCCCAAATGGCAGCCAACGCTCTGGCGCGGCTACTGCCCAACCTGAGGGGCCCGGAGGGCTCCTGCAGGAGACTCTACGCGGGTGTCGTGCGGTCCATGGCCCTGTACGGGTGTCCCGTGTGGGCGGACACCCTGAGTGATCGGCACATGCTCCTGCTGCAGCGTCCGCAGCGGAAGTTGGCGTGCCGCATCATAAGGGGGTACTGCACGATGTCATTCAACGCGGCGAGTCTCCTCGCCGGATCGCCACCATGGATCCTGGAAGCGAGATGCCTTTCGGCGCTATACCGGTTCCGAAAGGTGGCGCGGGAGCGGGGTCACGATCCCGAGCCCGAAGAAATTCGGGCCGTGAGATCCCGGCTCCACAGGGAAATGGTGGCGGAATGGGAGCTACGACTTGGGCGACCAGGCGCAGGGCACGCCGTAGTAACGGCGGTAAGACCCATCATGGGGGAGTGGCTAGAGAGGCCACACGGCAGCCTCTCGTACCGTCTGACGCAGATGATCACCGAGCACGGATGCTTCGGAAAATATCTGTGTCGGATGCAGAAAGAGCCAACGTCCGAGTGCCATCACTGCGAGGCGAGCGAGGACTCAGGTCCGCACACGCTCACCGAGTGTCCGGCGTGGGAGACGCCGAGACGGGAGCTTGTGGCGGCCCTGGGAGTGAGGGTTCTCACGCTCTCCACCTTGCTCGCGGCGATGGTTCGCTGCGCGGATGCGTGGGCGGCCGGCGCCTCCTTCTGCGAGCAAGTAATGCCCGTGAAGGAGGTGGCGGGGCGGGAGCGGCAGCGGGAGCGACGAAGGATCGCAAGAAAGGCTGCCCGCGTACGAAGGCAACTCGGGCGTCGGAGGTCGATGAACGACCTCCGCCCCCCATGAGCGCCGGCCTGGGGGTGACAGGTGGAGCCGCCTGCCACCCTGGCAGAAGCAGGCCCCACACCCGAGAAGAGGGCCAGATCGTGAGAGATGGCCCTGGGTCGGCCGGGGTGCGAGGGATATGCCTGTCAACCTCACCTTCGGCAACCAAAGCGACCCACAGGCGGCGTGCGTTTTAGTCGGTTCGAATCCGACATAACCTCCTCCACCGGCTCCGGTGGGGAGGTATCCGTGGGGATTTTGCGCACGTAAAAAAAAAAAAAAGGTTAGTAATGATTAACTTCTTTTTTGATTTTCCAGAATTTTTTATCCATATTTACGAGGCATAAGAGAAAAAATGTAAAGCGATTAAGGAATTTTGTATATGAATCAAAACTCGTAGGACGAAAGCAAAGTAAAGTGGCATATAAATAGATCGGTGACCCAAGTTAACAAAGCAAATATATATAATCCTTTCACCAATATCCATATAACGTTATTTTCTGCGAATGTTTTCTGTAATTAAGATAATATTTATCAAAGGTCAAGTCCTTAGATAATCGCCTCAAACAAAATCGAATCGTAGATACGAAATAGAATTACCTACAGTGTATCACATTCCTCAAAGACAACACAATTATGAGGACACTTGACTTTCGTTCGAGTAATCCAACCAATCGGTCTCAGGTCACGAACGCTCTTTTGAAGTTCATATGAGTATTAAAAATTAATTTATCAGAATATTATAGGCTCAGTGAAGGAAAACCCTGTGGGCAAATTTACTTAGCCTTGGAACAAATTTCACCTGTGAAAAGATTAACGAAACAGATTTTTGAAGCGAGGGTGAGCAGGTAAACTGACAAGGGTCGACCTGGACAAACTTGCGAATTGGTCAATAGAACGAGGACATTTTGGCGAACATGTCCAAAAACAATTATTAAAGTAAAAAGCTGGTCTAGTGCGAGTCGGATTATCGCACCGAGGGTTCCGTTACTTAAGCTACATAAACAGTAATATATTTTGATTGTGTTGACTCAGAAGTTTGATTTTTGCACAGTTTCAAGACGTTATAGATTTGATTATGTGGTATGAATTACAACTTGATACTTAAACGCATTCCTGAGAAAAAGGTCTTGACAGACAGACAGATGGACGGACAGACAGACAATGAAGTGATCCTATAAGGGTTCCATTTTTTCCTTTTGAGGTACGTATCCCTAAAAAGAGCGAAAGTTCTAGGATCGTATAGCAAGTGGCCACATTTTGGTTTCTACCCATACATACTACCCAAAAAATACGTTTTAGTTTAAAGGTTTAGTAATTTTTGAGGTCAAAAATTACATAAGAAGAGGCGAAACGGAGGTATTCATTATTATGTTTAAGAGGATGAAAGGAGTCATAAAACGAGGTTGTACGGGTATTTTTGTGACAGTGTTCAAACTATTGTGTTATGGATTCTATATTGCGGATAAACATTATTTAGATACTTTTTAGTTGTAAATAAATATACATACGAATAGAACACCCAGACCAATGCAATACATATTCATTCGCATTAATATTTGCACTAACCGGGAATAGTATCCGCGACCCCCGACTTGGTAGTCGAAAGCTCTACCGCTATGCCACAGAGGTCGAGTATGTAAATGCCTAACAGTAACTCCATTATTCCCTGAAGAAGGAAATTTCAAATTATACGCGTTTCATAATGTATTGAGCAATTACCATAGGCCATGGGCACTTGTAAAAGAAGAAAGGAAAAGAAAACACTTTCCGAACAATAAACACAATTTATATGCACCCTTATAATTTTTCAAAGGGAAAAGTTTAATATTGTTTGTGTTTTTTTTTCATCATATTGAGGAAGTAAATAGGTAGTACACTAGTAACTACCCATGGGTTACTATTGTTAAGACAATTAAAAACATTTCCATCCAAAGGTTGCCTGGAAGAAATCGCTTGTAACGATAAGGCCGCCATTTGTTCATTTTTCATAACATTATCCGTACTTGTACTATAATATGTTGGTGTACGGTAAGCTTCAGAGAAAAGGAACCCCCGCGGCGATATTCTTTAAGTATTGAGGGGGTCTGTTTTCTCTGACGCTGTGTGTACAATAAAGATTATCTTATCTTATCTTATGAACTATAAGAAAGTAACTATTTTACAAGCTTTTTAATAACTTGCAATAAATATTTGTAATTTGTTCGGGGCAAATCTTGTAATTCGATTTTGAATCCGATATGCTAACCGATTTTAAAACAATTTTACATACAATACATATAATCACGCCTTTATCCCCGGAGGGTTAGGCAGAGGTGAATTAACACCCACATTTCACCAATCATTGAATTCGGTCCCACGTAATAGGGGGTAAGTCTATTGCCGTCTTCCGGGTTCTACTGTTTAAATAAGCCTTGTATTTGAGGCTGAGTCTGGGCTGTATATATCTGTCTGATGTTAAACAATCCAATCCCTTAGTCGCCTTTTACGACACCGCATGGGAAGAGATGGGGTGGTCCAAATTCTACTCTGCCGGGAATCACACGGCTTATTTTAGGAATATTACATACAGATTAAGTTTGGCTAACAATGCATATGGCACCTAGGAGCTGGTCTGATGATAGAGTCAGAAAGTAGCTATAGGAACTCCTAAGCTATACAAGATAAACTTATAAACTTAAGGTTCCCATGAAAAGATTACATGAGATAATGGACGATGGGCTCTAAAGTGCAAACTTAGGATGCTACTGAGATTGGTGAATGATCAAAGGAAGTGGAGAGATTATTACTACAAGATGCTCTCATCTTGTAATAATAGGATCTAGTAATAGAAGGCAGGACACGACGGTATTTCCGTCTCAATTGAGCAGTCCGACTGGGGAAGTACCTCCACCCTACAGAAAACCACAGCTATAATAACCTCGTGTTCTGTTTCCGGCGGCGAGTAGGGTAGCCAGAGCTCACTGGAAAGTTTTTGTGCTGTCAGTGGGAAGACCAAAGGCTAGTCCTCATTTTGTGTACTGCATCGTCGGCACAGAAAACTTCTGTTCTGACACGGTCAGCAACACGGGTGTGACTCACCTAGTGCTACACACGTTCATAGGTCACAGTAACCACTTACCATCATATGAGCCGTGTGCTTATCTACCTAAGTTTCATAAAACAAAGTAAGACAGGGGGAAGACCAAAGGTTCATCCTGCTTTGTCTTCTACACTGACGGCATAGAAACTCCCTGGCTTACGGGGTTGGCAGCGCTAGTGTGGCTGTTTTGCACACGTTCATAAGCTACGGTAACCACTTTCCATCAGGTGGGCCTTGTGCTTGTCTGCCAACTAAGTGGTATAAAAAAAAAAATCTTACTATTTCTACCGACGCGACGTTTCGGATGCGTTGCAGCACCCGTGGTCACGACTTGACTAGCTTGCGAAGATCGAAAGGTATACCTATGCACACCTTTCGACCTCAAGTCGTGACCACGGGTGCTGCAACGCATCCGAAACGTTCCGAACCGTTGTAAAATTATGAATTCACACCGCGATAGTTTAAAAACAACATTAGCCACGTGGTTCCCAGCAGAATAGAATTTGGACCACCCTATTTCTTCCCATGCGGTGTCGTACAAGGAGGCTAAGGGATAAGGCTGCTTATCATCAGACATATATATACAGCCAAGACTCTGCCTCAAATGCATGGCTCGAGTCAACAATAGTGCCCGGAAAACGGCAATCCGCTAACCCCCTATTACATTACTCGCCAAACTTTTCAAAATAATTCAAATTTGATATTAGTATTTTTTTAATTATTTATTATTAAATTTCAAATACAGCAATTGAGACAATAAGCAGCTAGCAGTTACATATATTTCAGTATATAGATTCAAATATTACGTAACTGTTTATAGATATTTTGTTGGTTACTTAAGACCTGACATAAACAATGTTATTTACATCCCACTTGTAACGTGAAACTGATGGGAAAACAGATCACCAAAGCACCCTCGAGCGTGAAGAGCCGTCCCTTTCGCGATGCGATCCTTTAAATTATTCTATCTGTCAAATCGTTTAGAAACAATATCATTTTTCTTACGTTTTAAGTATCACTTTGCTATCGATCTCCCTGTTTTTTTAGTAAGTACAGACAGCAACAAATATGTTAGTATTCTCCTTCTTCGTCTTAGCGTTAACCAGAGTCACTTTCATTTCGAGTCATAAGCTTTCATCTCGAGTCTGGAGTCCGTTTTACCAGTCTAACTTCGGATTTGGTTAAACTTCGATATTAGTATTACATACATACACTATATGCATATAGGCAGAAGTGAATTAATATCTACATTTCACCAATCATTGAATACGGTCCCACGTAATAGGGCGTCTTCCAGGTACTATCGTTGACTCGATCCATGCTTCTGAGGCTGAGTCTGGGCTGTATATATCTATCTGATGTTAAACATTATTATAATTAAACATTAACGGTTTTATTACAAAAACGGAATTAAGTCTGGTTTAAACCCGAACTATAAAGTCTGGGCTTAATCTCAAGACCATGGTTTAAACTTCTCCTTATTACAAAAGCTGAATAATACTTAGTACCATAATTTAAACCTTGGCTTAAATAAAACCACAGATTTTTCAAACTATTGTTCGTTCATTATGATACCATTCAATCACAACGTTCCGTTTCCTCCGAAAACAAAAATTATCTGAAATCATTAATAAATAATATTTACTAAAAATGGTGAATAAAAGATTGACAACATACATTTTAATTAAATTCCATTTTATGAATAATAGTTATACTTTAATAATAAAATATCATTATCATGTGGTTGCGCCGATGTAGAAACTGTATTTTCTGACGCGGAAACACGCTTCCTATACCCATCTCCCCTCCCGCACTACCTATAGTATAGTACTAGCAATAGTTTTCGCCCGCCAATTGTCACGATAGACGCTTATTCAGTCCCGCTATGAACTAGCCAGCGTAAAGGCGGACCGCGCGCGCGTCTCTCAGAAATGAATAATATTTGTTGCATTTTAACCGCTTCATAGACCCTTACCGATCGGATTGTGCCTCTCGTGTGTCCCTCAAGTGATTTAGTGATGTGGGCGGCAGCTCCTGAGCCAGGAAGAGAAGATCCGTGCACCGGCTGCGATGAAAACACGTGGTGTCGTAAAGGTTAGTGCATCCTCTCCTAATTTCTCGGGTTGCATTCAATGCCTACTCACATCCGCGGCAACCCGATCACCTGTCTTGTTTGTGTGTAAAGCGTCAATGGAACAGTTAACTTCATCCCCGCATAATACAGTCCACTAGCTCACGTGGCCAATCGCGCCACCATTCTATGGTCCTGATCGAGCCGGATTCTTAGCCGCTAGTTCGCATTTGTTATTATTCTATTGAGAATAAACGCACCGCACCTAAATACCTAGTTATTTTAGTAGAAAACCCCGCATCTAGGCATTTAGGATTAGATTTTGTTGTCCGTTCGCCGCTGGCTCGCATCGTATCTACCTAATACATACATAGGTTAGGTACGTGTAATCGCATTTTGTTATTATTCCATTGAGAATAAACGCACCGCACCTGAATGCCTATTTATTTTAGTAGAAAACCCCGCATCTAGGCAGGCTAGGTTTAGATCTTAGGTATCCTAGACACCCTAGTGCATAGGCACAGTGTAATACCTAACGCATTTGGCTTTGTTTTTATTTGTTTCAATTTCTAAGTTGTCCGTTCGCCGCTGGCTCGAATCGTATTTACCTAATACCTACGTGGGTAGATACGTGGTTGTACCTACCTCGCCCGCATTTCATTCAAATTCATACGAAAGTATTTTAATTTGAATAGATATTACGCAATACTTAATCTCTGAAATAATAGTTGAACCTAGACAGCGGTCTGGCTCGCGTAAGTACGATCTGGCTGTTGCTAGGCGCGTTTTGTTCAAGCGTGCATTCACAGTTGTAAGTACCTACCTGCCTGCGGAGTATCGCTCGCGCCGCGTCGCTGCTCTGTACCGCTAAGATTAAGTCATTTCATATTTGTTGTATACCGCACTTTAGTTTGAGATTTAATTGTAAACATGCCCCCAAAGGTTGGTAGTACCGATAGTAAAGTTCAACTGAAACTTTTATACGCTAAAAGAGAAATGATTTACTCTCGCGTACAATCGATTTGTGATAATGCACTTAAAACCTCTGATTTGGCTATTAGAGATTCGTTCTTGTGTTCTATAGAAAACTTGGATAGTTTGCGCGCGGATTTCGAGTCTGTATTACATGACATCAACGTTTTAGAGTTAAATTTAAATCCCGATTACTCAGTGAGTTATCAGGCCTTGTCGTCGTTTGACGATTTGTATTGTCGTATCAAACGCGTCGCTAGGAGTTTGGAGAAACCGTCTGACCGACCCAACCCCACTCGCGACCGACCTAAGTTGCCACCAATTCAAATACCCGAATTTGATGGTAACATTCGCAATTGGTGTTTGTTTATAGATAGTTTTGAGAATACAATAGATAAGAACGATTCGTTGACAGATCACGAAAAATTGCATTATCTCGTTGAAAAATTGACTGGTAAAGCTATAACCGTTTGCGCTGGAATTACGTTTAGTGCCGAAAATTATAATTTAATTTTAAATACTTTGAAAGCTAAGTATGAGGATAAAAGATCGGTAGCTAACGCATATTTAGATCAGATGTTTGATTTGAAATCCATTACGGCATGTAACGATCAAAACTTAGAGAAATTTCTTTATACTTTCGCATCATCTGTTCGCGCCGTAAAGAACCTAAAGATCGATGACCTCTGCGACTTCTTATTTTTGTATATGGGTTTAAAGAAATTAGATTCCGAAACCATTCGTTTATTTGAGTCGGATCATCGCGGCAATAAAATTCCTAAGTTCGAAGACTTAGAAAGTTTTGTTCGCGAGCATATAAAAATATTGCAACGCTCTTCATCAAAACATGAAGGCGCGAAGAAAGTTGTTAGTTCTGAACGCGGGATAGATGCCTCATCGAGGTCACTGAGGTCAACTCATACTTATGTTAATACCGCACCAGCACATGTACAATCACCTGTTTGCTCTTTGTGTAATACTCATCATTCGCAACTGTACAAGTGTCCTGGTTTCCTAAAATTGTCGCCTAGTGATCGTTATAAATTTGTTCGCGCTAATAATTTTTGTTTTAATTGTCTCGGTACTAAACACCGCGTTGTTGTATGTAATAGTAGAAATAGTTGTCGCAAATGTCCAGCGAGACACCACACTTTGCTTCATTTTGAGAGTAGTAATGCCGCGTCCGATGGGAGCACGGTTGGTTCGTCGAGCGGTGGCACACGGCGGCCTGCGCCACAGCCGCAGCCCGCGCTCGCGCGCGCCCCGGCCGGCCCGGAGACCGCTGCGAATGACGTCACCTTGTGTTCGTTCTCCGCTAGTGCTGCACTCACTACTGTGTGTCTTGCGACCGCTCGCGTTGTTATTGTTGATGCATTAGGTAAGCCGCGCATTGTTCGAGCGCTGTTAGATGGCGCTTCGCAAAGTAGTTTTATTACTCAAGATTGTTGTCAACGTCTTGGTTTCAATGTTAATAAGCGTTCAACCCGCTCAGTGGTGAAGGGTTTTGGAGGCTTACGGTCAGCTGTTCAGGGCACCGTTAAAACAAGGTTTAGATCTCGTTTTAATAATAATATTTGGTTTGACATGGATTCGCTCGTTATAGATAAAATAACTGAACAGTTGCCTACCGTCCCGGTTGACACGTCTTTATTAACGAAATTTAAAGACTTGCCTTTAGCAGATGAGACTTACGCTGTTCCTGGAGTCGTCGATATATTGATCGGCGCTTCGATTCTCCCGCACCTCCAGTTATCACGTAAGGTTCAAGGGGGACCGACGTACCCCGCTCCGCACGCACTGGAAACAGTTCTTGGTTTTGTTATAATTGGTTCCGCACCCGCTTCTATAGATAGTTTTAGTCACTCGACTGCTTCGTTCTGTTGCACCGTCGAGCCGCCCCTGGAGTCTACCATCCGCAAGTTTTGTGAAATTGAAGAGGTCAATGTCCCACCTATCCTGAGCCCTGATGACAAGATGGCTGAGGAGATTTGTTGTCGCACGACTACTCGTGATGAGCAGGGTCGTTATGTTGTCGCGCTCCCTTTCAAGGGAGATATTTCGCTCGGTGACTCCCGTGTATCCGCTGAAAAACGCTTTCTTTGTTTAGAACGAAAGATGCAGGCGTCCCCAAAGTCGAAGCGGGCCTGTGATGAGGTTGTTAACGAATATTTAGATAAAGGTTGCATCTCACCTGCGCCTGCGGACACTGGCGGGACCCAGCCTTCGTACATTATTCCGCACCACGGAGTTATTAGAGAAGATAAGCTTACTACTAAAACTCCGCGTAGTTTTGGATGGCAGTGCTAAGACTAGCACTTCCGTGTCGCTTAATGACATTTTGTATTGTGGTCGGAATCTTTAAGGTAATTTATTTGACATAATTGTAAATTTTCGCATTAATATTAGTAGAATTTTAGCTTTTAGGGCTCAACAGTCGCTTTGTGTTGGGCCCACTCTTCGCCCCATCGTTAGGACACATTCGTCGCTAATAGAGTGGCAAAAATTCAATCTGAATTAGCGCCACAAAATCTCTTTCACGTTGCTGGCACCGACAACCCAGCCGATTGTCTCTCTCGTGGATTGCTTCCTTCGCAAATTTTAGATCACCCGTTATGGTTTAGTGGACCGTCCTGGATTCATGCCGCGTTAGATAAGTGGCCAGTTAGTCAATTCAATCCCACTACGGTTTCCGAACCACCCAAGGAGAAGAAGCACTCGCTTGTTGTATCGGTCCCACGTGAAGAGACCCTTATTTTGTTGTTGGCTAATCGCGTCTCGTCTTGGTCGAGACTGTTGCGTTGTGTTGTTTATGTAGGCCGATTTTTGAGAATTTTATCTACGCGCGGTCATATAGTTGACCGGTGATTTAAGTACGCTAAAATATTTGCCCGCAATAGATGTTGATGACGATAGAATGCTTCTTCTAACTCGTCACGCTCTTTTATATAGATTAGTCCAATCGTTTTGGAATCGTTAGAGAACCGATTGTTTGCACACGCTGCAGTCGCGTCAAAAATGGAATACTCCATCTAACCCAATTACTGTAGGTACGGTGGTAGTCCTTATGACTGGGAATGCGCCTCCTTTGCATTGGCCTCTAGGAGTAGTAGAGGAAGTTTTCCCGATTCCCGCGGGATAACGCGTGTTGTACGGGTTAAAACCGCAACCGGATCTTATCTGCGCCCGGTTGTTCGCCTCTGCCCTCTGCCTAGCCAGCAGTAGGCACGAGTTCCAATCTAGGTTTATATTTTAGTTGTTATTTCCCAAACCTAGATTTAGATTAGATTTGTCCCGCATTTTTCGTTTCGAAGGTAACCCTTCAAGCCGGGGGGAATGGTTGCGCCGATGTAGAAACTGTATTTTCTGAAGCGGAAACACGCTTCCTATACCCATCTCCCCTCCCGCACTACCTATAGTATAGTACTAGCAATAGTTTTCGCCCGCCAATTGTCACGATAGACGCTTATTCAGTCCCGCTATGAACTAGCCAGCGTAAAGGCGGACCGCGCGCGCGTCTCTCAGAAATGAATAATATTTGTTGCATTTTAACCGCTTCATAGACCCTTACCGATCGGATTGTGCCTCTCGTGTGTCCCTCAAGTGATTTAGTGATGTGGGCGGCAGCTCCTGAGCCAGGAAGAGAAGATCCGTGCACCGGCTGCGATGAAAACACGTGGTGTCGTAAAGGTTAGTGCATCCTCTCCTAATTTCTCGGGTTGCATTCAATGCCTACTCACATCCGCGGCAACCCGATCACCTGTCTTGTTTGTGTGTAAAGCGTCAATGGAACAGTTAACTTCATCCCCGCAAAATACAGTCCACTAGCTCACGTGGCCAATCGCGCCACCATCATGCCTTTATTTAGCAATCATTCTTATGATATTGGAAGATCTTTGGACGTTAAATGGAACTTTTCCGTTCTAGGTAGGTATCAAATTTTTCCCAATTTTTATACCTACTTTAAAGTATATTTATTGCAAGTTATTTAAAACATTTAGTAAATCTATAATTTGCCTAAAAAGCTTCTTCCATAAAGGGGTTTACTCGAATACGATGTCTGTTAGGTAAGCGTGGTATGTCCAATGACTCCACGATATTAATATCTGCGATATCCATCAGATCAACTGCGTCAATATCCATTACGAGCATATAAGAAAGTAAACGAATTTATCTGACGCTAACCGGGTAACTTCAAAATGGCAAGTTTGACATATTATTATTGTGATTTACACTTTAGACCAACGTTAAACTAGGTGTCATTTCTTTAGACCAGAGATAGTCCATGGTTTAATAATAAAACCCTTTTTGTAATAACAATTTCTTTAGACCATGGTCTAAAGACGATTTAAACCTGGTTTTAGAGTTAGTCCGTGTTTTGCAATAAGACTGTAAGTATTAGTATTACATAAACAAATATGTTATTGTAATCTAATTTAAAATATAAACGAAATATTATAAGGTATGTAACGGATTAAGAGTTTAATAATATAGGTAATAAGGAGTCGGGTCTCGTAATACAATACACGTGACTAGATGTGGGCTGGGCAGATAATTGTGTATTTTCAATGACTGCATGATATAGGATATAAAAGTTTAAAAACAGGATTGAAACAAACGCAGAAATTCATTTTGTTTGCTTGACTATGCTACTCAAACAGTTCATTTTATTTTTAAACTTTTGCGGTGTGAATTCATAATTACACAAGATATCGGGAATTCTCGCGAATTTTATCTTGGAACTTACTATTTCTGCCGACGTTTCGGATGCGTTGCAGCACCCGTGGTCACGACTTGACTTGTCTTCGAGCGTCGAGAGGTAAAACCTCTTTGACTAAGTAAACATGTTGGTCGGAGTCTTCTCGGGTCGCGACGCGTTCGTATCGAAGGTCATTACAAGTCTTAATTTTTTTTATTGAAAATGCATAACTGCCTTTTTCATGCTCCTATTTAGAATAAAATCATTTTTGACTTTGACTAATATGAGGATACGCAAACATGAAGAAATATTGAAAACACGTTAGAGTACTCTCATGTAAACAGGTTTTCTAACAATGCTTTTTTTATACCACTAATTTGACAGACAAGCACACGGCCCACCTGATGGGAAGCGGTTACCGTGGCCTATGGACGTATGCAACACTAGGGGTGTCACACTCGCGCTGCCGACCATGAAGAAACCTTCTGATGCCCCTCTTGAAGAACCCCATATTGTAGGCGCTTGAGAAAACCGCAGCAGGGAGGTCATTCCACAGTTTGAGTGTGCGTGGGATAAAGTTTCTTTCATACCGCACAGTGCGCACCGTCTCAGGTCGCAATGTGTGAGTATGAATTCCCTGCCTATGGCGAGAGGTGCGATGATAGAATGTAGTTACGGGCATCATGTCAAACAATTCATCTGAGCACAAACCATTGTATAGGCGGTATAGAACACACACAGTGAGGCAAAATCCCTCCTAAGGCTAAGAGGTTCCACACTACCTGTGAGTATGGGATTGTCAACCAGCCTCAATGCCCGTCTTTGCACTGAGTCGAAGGGGTCAAGCTGGTATGCAGGTGCTCCAGCAAAAAGGTGACAGCAGTACTCCATGTGAGGCCGGACCTGTGCTTTATAGAACGTACACCATAACTTTTGAAATGTACTTAACTGGGGATCGAACCCAATATGTATAAATAGTAGTGGTATAGTAGGAATATTTCACCACATCCAGAATTAACCAATATAACAGTCGACCTACTTATTCACGTAAAACTGGCATATTTTCAGACTCCATTTTACTCATGTTTTTCTCAACGTAAATCTCAATAATACCTCACTTTACACGGAAATAAAGACCAAGTGTTCATGCACAACATTCGTAGCAAATTCTGGCCAATAATATGTTTTATAGATTTAATTTAGCTCCGCGAAATACCGTACTGTCAAAAGACCACACATTTGTATTCGCTAAACATCATAAATTCTCATAACATAATTCTCATAATTTACTTATAACATATTATTGCTGACTGTACTTGTACTGCCTAAGTGTGATAAAGCAAAGGAAACGAATAATGTAACAGACTGAAATCATTAATCTTGGAGATACTCGCGATCGTTATTGATCTATAACTTCTGGATGATATCGGATTTCGCGGAGTTCTCTAATAGTTCAATAAAGTTATCTCTGTTAGATTATGCAATTCTATTAATAGTTAGAAAGTCTATTTTAGTAGTTATTGAACAATTGATTTATAAAACAGAAATAATCATCATCTACCTGCCCTTGTCCCAATCGTTTGGGATAGGTGTATTTTACGTCATAATTCTCCATAGATTCTTATCTTCCTCAGTTTTCCATCCATCTTTTCTTGGCCACACCTCTACTCATAAAGCCAATTATATTCATTACTAATGATCTTTTTACAACATAACTTTCACGTCCATACTACGATTGTCAGTCGCTTCTCAATTTTTCATTCGCCACTTTCAAACTTGACCTAATTCATCATTCTTTCCGTTTTCGTAACATCACACCACACATTTTAAAAACGCATTGTCCTAGGTGATTAAAATAGAAGACTCAAACTCCACTGGAGTCTGCGGTGAATCTTCCTAAACACCTTGAGTGGTATTCGATCCACTAGCAGAGTAGATAGTAGGTCCTAAAACAGTTGCAAGTCTCACAGAATCCACTGAACCAACGGTAAATCACAGTGAATTCTAAAGCGCTGTTTGCTCGGCAAGTGAATCGCAGCTGTCAAAACTCTGACAGTGGTACCTATTCCTATTTCTAGAATATTTCACCTTCTTCCTCGCACACTCATCAAAACAACTCAAATGATTTGAACTCAAATATTATTCCCAAATCTGTTTTGATCGTATAATTAATTATTCTTAAAGATGTGAGTAGAAAACATCCAAATATTATTTTCAAAGCGTATTTTGGAGATATTCCAGCGTATTTCTTTATACCTTTTGATTGATTATAAAATATATACCTTTTGTAACGCATCATTCACCTCACTTCTTCTGTGTTCCATTACTTGACATAATAACTTCAAATATGAGAAAACTTATAAATTTATGTTGTTGTAGTTGTACGTATAACTGAACGAAGAAATGGAAATTGAATAATTCATTTATTGTTTATTATTGACCAGCTTGTGAAAAAAAAATCACATACTCAGATTTTTCACTAGTGGATCCTTAGGCAACAGCTAGTAAACCAAGAAGAGAAATATTTTAAATTCCTCTATACCAGAGTCACCCGAAGTAGAGTGTCAAAATGACTGGTAATTTATTACCACATTAGATTATTATACCTACTTAGCATCTAGAATGGTAAACTTCTAGATAATAAGGGGGATCATACACCAAGACAGCAAGCAGCAAGTCAAAGCAGTGGTCGAAAGGTCGAAAGACTATGGTTGTGATGCAGTCATCAATCGTCATTACTATCTTTTGTTTTTATGTTCTTGTGTTTATTGATTATACGCCAAGCACCCTTTGCAACATTGTCAGATCTCGCTTAAGCTGTTTGAACTGCCAGTTTTTCGCATTTCTAATTACCGGCCTGTAAATGTTAATATATTTATTTTTGTAACTCACCAACCCCAAGAATTATGATTACCTTCTGCACAAAGAAACTGCTTCATTTACTGGATACTCTGATTCCTTTAGAGACCCAGGGTCACGTTGAGGATAAATTTTGACTTTTTTCAATTTGAAACTGTTACAAAAAATGTCATTAAATTTTGAAAGAAATGTATTTATATGCATCGCATTTAAGTTATTTGACAATAGCAACTTCCTAAAGCTATTATAATTTGTATTGTTATGTATGCAAACATGCAAATATATGAATTGTCACATTTTGTCTACTGTAAACTTACTACGTACTACGTACTCTACTTGCCGTAAAGAATTTAAAAAATGTAAATTACTTGTCAGTTGTACCTACGTATTTGGTATCGATCGTATTTCTGAAATAGGCAATAAGGCAAATGCTTTGTCAAGTACACTGTACACATATGGTAATTATTTGCCAAATTTGCCAAATATGCCAAACCCGCTAATACAAATAGCCATATGAAGTGCCACCATTGTATTAAATTATTTCGGTTGTATTGCAGTGCCTACACGTTTAATTAAAAGATTCCGTTAAATGAAAATGGCTGAAAATTTAATTAAAAGATACCATTACATTTAAACATACATCCGTTTAGGTCAAGCTAATAAGAGAGTGAAATAATATATATACAGGGTGTATTTTTGAAACGGGGCAGTAAGGGCAAGTACCTTAACCGTTGCAGTTACAGCAAAACGTTCTTAAAAGACCTTCCCTAACTTTTTGGGACATTTTGAACTGCATTCACAGATTTTGTAAAAAACTTACAGTTAGCAAAAAAAATGCAAAAAGTTCAAATTTTTTTTTTTATGCCAATCGATTCTATTTCATGTGGGGATCAAAAAACTCTATAGGACCATTTTAGCTTTCAGTACTAGAAAAGACAGAGATCGCCAAAAACGTTTCCCAAACATTTCGTACGGAAATATGATAAATCAACTCGAAACTCATAGGTCAGGTAAAATTTTGAACTTTTTTAAATAAAAAAAATCATTTAAACATTTAAGAAATTGGTTCCTTTATGAAATAAATTGCTCAAAATGATTTCCATTTTCACGAATACATAAGTCTATTCTCTTTTGCACTGAACGAATGGCGGCTAATAATGTTCTGGGATGAATATTACGTAAAATGGTCATTAATGCATCGTTGAGCTCTTGAACACTGGCGTACGTCGTCTTATACGCCTCGTTTTTCACGAAGCCCCATAAAAAAATCAAGTGGTGTTAGATCGGGGCTACGAGGTGGCCACTGTGTTGGACCATGTGTACCTATCCACTGTGTACCGAATAGGCGGCTCAAATTGGAACGTGAAAGGTGACTGTTATGTGGCGGAGTACCATCTTGTTGAAAATGAACTTTTCGCAATTCCGACAGGGGCCATTCGTCCATCTCGTTTTCAAGATGGTGTAAAATGACTTCATTATACATGGCAGAATTCAGTTTCCCTTCATAAAATTCCACCATTATGACTCGATTGGACATTATACCACACCAACAGTTGAATGAGAAGCGAACCTGATTATGACTTGCCGTAACTCTTAGTGGATTTTCTTTGGACCAATAGTGGTGATTTTTTCTGTTGTACATACCGTTATTGGTATGTAATTTAAAAATTCATGATCTCTGCTTATTTTTCCTCTTAGCCATCTGCAAAAAGTAAGCCTTCGAACATCATCACCCGGATGTAACACTTGAACTATGCGCCCATATCGATAGCACTTGTAGCCGTATTTCTTCCATATCTTTATCACAAGGGAGTGGGATACACCTACTTCAAGGGCGACTTGCCTGGACGATACCTCTGGATATGCTTCGACATAAGTCAGAACCGCAATCTCCGTGTCCATGTCCACACGAGGCTGCCGCTTTCTTTTGAAAGAACCCTGCCATTCCAGGTTTTTCAAAAGATTTGTAATAACCTTTCTTGTTGGCACATGCCGCAACGGATACTTATTGCGGTACCACACTAATGCAGCTCCCGTATTTCGATTATTGACTAAATACGCTTCTAATAAGTCAATTTTTTCACGATTAGAAGACATTTTAGCGAAAATCCTTAATTAATAACTCATACGAAGTTTCTCAGCTGAAACTAAGTATAACACACAGATTTTCGAATCAAATTCGAAATTTGAGGGTAAAAATTCTTTTTATTTACTTTACAGTCAATTCTACCCACTTCCTGGCCATAACAAAAAGTTAGACCATCGTAGAAATTTGTTTCTGTTGCCGAAATGTATGGGAAACGTTTTATGCGATTTCTGTCTTTCCTAGTACTGAAAGCTAAAATGGTCTCATAGAGTTTTTTGATCCCCACATGAAATAGAATCGATTGGCATAAAAAAAAAGTTTTTGGACTTTTTGCATTTTTTTTGCCAACTGTA
Organism: Eilema griseolum; assembly: GCA_963662185.1. Lineage (NCBI taxonomy): Eukaryota > Metazoa > Arthropoda > Insecta > Lepidoptera > Erebidae > Eilema > Eilema griseolum. The sequence continues at coordinate 13,242,313 of OY759252.1, forward strand.
AGTTTTTTACAAAATCTGTGAATGCAGTTCAAAATATGTCAAAAAGTTAGGGAAGGTCTTCTAAGAACGTTTTACTGTAACTGCAACGGTTAAGGTACTTGCCCTTACTGCCCCGTTTCAAAAATACATCCTGTATATATATCTACTTGATATTATTATGACAAACTCAATGAGTATTATAACGAGAACATTATAAAAGCAATACGAAATAATATATAAAAAGAGTTATTTTGAAACAGTCTACAACTACTTCCTTTTTCAGCCTGGCTTTGAGGATATGTCAGGCTGCCTAACAACTGATAGCCCGAGACGGCCGTGTGGTTTTGGACTCGGTCGGGAAGGAGAGGGGGAGGGGAGGGGAGGGGGCTTCCGTGTGGATACTGTGTGTATTTCCATTTTCTTCTAATTTAAGTGGAGATTCCAATTCACTATGCTAGCATTATAATAAACTGCAAATGAAAAGGCATGTTCGCTGTTGGAATTCAACAATAATTACTTCAAAGGTGTAATTGAAATGTTCTGCCTCGGCACACTGCGTTCCTGATTGCTGTGGTACTACACAGTTGATTGTTACTTATGACTTACAAAATTATTGCTCAAGGTTTCAATCGTTAATCTAACTTTTGAACTTTCGCGTTCCATGATATATAATAATTTTTCCACCCAATTGAGCAGTCCTACTTGAGACTAAAGGCTTGTCATGCTTTGTTTTCTACACTGACTGCACAGAAACTCTGTGCTTACAGGGTCGGCAGCACGGGTGTGACTCCACACGTCTATTGGTCATGGTAAACACTTTTCATTAAGTGGGCCGCGTATTTGTCTGCAACCTAAGTTGCATTAAAAAATATTGTTATGAATAATTGCAAAAATAAGTATCTATTTGTAATATAAGTCAACGGATGAGTCTCTGGTGCAAGCCTTTCTCTTTTAAGTTGTAAGATATAGCTCTCGCAAAAGTCAAAATAAGTCAATTTAGGAGAAATAATAAGGGCAGACACCAAAGTTTGGATGTAATCGGGGGAGTAAGGTTGTGGTGGTGATGATGATGATCATAACCTAACACATTTTATTGTAACTAAATTTTACGAATATTCTATATATAATATAAAAAAGGATGAAAACCTTGAACGTTTCAAACGATTATTTCGACATTCTCAAAAATATAACAAATCTTCAAACTGCTATGAAATCTGAATTTTCGTCCGGTTAAAAATAACAAAATAGTCCTCCGGACACACTTAATACACACTCTCTGTATATAACTCTATATAAGTCTTAAAAACACGTTCTTTTCAAAGAAATATCCGTTGTCTGCCTTCCGCTTTCAAAAGATCACGTGGCGCAATTTCGTGACCAAGTAATTGGTCTTGACACCTCAGAGGACAATAGCTCCTACGTGTAGGTAAGATGAGTTTTAACAGAAACCCGTCTAATGCGAGTCGTGCTAAAATACCGAGGGTTTCGTATAAGACATAAGGTGGACATGTACTTTCATATGCTGATTCAAAAGCAAATAAGAAGTCCATTAAAACGTTGTCTGTTGATAGGAATGAACTTATTCTCTTTACGTGGGGCTGAATAAAAAAAAGTATAGTTGGGTAAATGTAGGAATTAATACACCTCTGCCGTATACTTTCCGTAAACATTACATTGAAAAAGTAAAAAAAGATAGCTATGAAAGCAATACAACGGTGTTTAGTTTTCTCGAGTTCCAGAGTAGGCATATTATTTTCTGAAAATGAGGTATATCAAAGTTTTCAGTAAATATACATAAAGTATTTGAAATAGCTCATATTAAGCTATTTCAAATACTTTGTATACTTTGTTGAGCTATTTCAAATTCTTTGTGTCAAGCTGTTTGTAAACAAAAAAGCTGTGTGTCACCATTGTAACATGGTATATGTAAGTAATGGTGACTCTCTTTTCTGAGACTTTGCCTACAGCTTACCATCAGGTGAGGCAAAGTCTAACTGACGTATCTTATATAAAATAAATCATCATGCTCAGAGTACCAAAATAATGATTTAAACTTACATGATTGAAAACTCATCCACGTCCACTCTCTATAACTACTATCCGCATCCGTCCACTGCCAAGCACCACGTACAAATACCGCTCTTTGACTCCGCTATATAGATGTTCTTTAAAAATTCACTATGCTATGACGCTGTGGGCATGACTTAGCTCGTCGTGATTGCGTCAACGCTTCCCTGAGGCTGCACCCGCATCACTCATTCATGCCATACTTTCCGAAATAGATTTTGTTTGAGATCTTTTTCACGGCCGTGTTTTTGTTTTCAGTAATATTTGGTTAGTAAAGTCGGTTTAATTTGCTGGTGTTAAGGCTCGCGTTTAATTCAATCATGTATCTTCTCAGAATTTATGGACAACCAAAATAGTTTCATTGGAGTTAATCAATTCTTATTAGCAGTATGAATACATTTTCTAGCCGTTATGTTCTAAGTAGACGTGAATTATACAGGAAAGATAAAATGAGTAAAACATAAGGCTTGACCTGTTCTAGCCTATCGAATATAATTTTATTTTTTATTTATTATATGCACATGGAAAACTTACAGCTAAATGCTAATACAGTAAAGAAAAGGGCAGGTTAAACATCTGGGAGCTAATTACAAATTTTCACTTATAGATTAAATAAATCTATTATTAAAATAGAAATCGTGCAAAAATCCCCACGAATACTGTGGGCGTTTATTTTGGACTCAATCCGACTAACACCGCATGCGGTCCCGGATCTTCAGATGGCGAGAATTTAATGTAACCTATAAGGCAACCACTTAAAAGGGCGAGAATTTCCTCTAAAATTTCATTATTTGTATCTAATAAATTCCCAGATAAAGCTATTTTTTAAAGAGACTAATCACGACCATCCCTTTGATGTATTACTGAGGCTGATTTAATTTCGTGGACTAAATGCTTTTTGGAATTCGATACAGGCCGACAACTTTTGTGGAATGAATTTCCGGATTCATTGGAAACCCGTATCGGTTTGCGAAAAAGAAATGTGCAAGGTTTTAAAAGACTTTTCTGTGTTAAAGTACGTTTGATGATAAAAAGAGTACGTTTTTATTTTTGTGAGAAAACTATGTCAAAGGTGTATTTTTAGATACATATTTCATAAATTGATCGTGGTCACTTTTCAAGCAAAGAATGCATGTGACAGGTCACCTTTACTTTAAAATAAACTGCTGTGGTATTGAAGTTAAAGATCTTCATTTCAGTTTTAATGTAAAAAAACTAATTTTAATTAAACTAATGGCAATAGGCTCGCCACCTATTACATTGGGACCTAAACATAAACGGCGAAATGTGTGTACAAGCACCTCTGCCTACCCCTTAGGGATATAGGTGTGAGTTTATGTTATGTTAAATTAAACTAAACTAAATTACAGGGATAAAAGACTAAGACTAAGGGATAGGGCTGTTCATCAACATCAGACAGATATATACAGCCCAGACTCAGTCTCTAATGCATGGCTTGAGTCATCAATAGTGTCCGGAAGACGGCAATAGGCTCACACCCTATTACGTGGAACCGAATTCAGTGATTGGTGAAATGTGGATATTCATTCACCTCTGCCTAACCTTCCGGGGATAAAGGCGTGAATATATGTATGTATGTATGTACTAAATGAATTATTTGTAAATCGCATAAAAAGGTTTAGCTTTAATGTAACACGTATAAAAAGGTACCGAATGCGTCCAGTCTAATGTGACATCAAAAACAATGAGAAGTAAGAATACTAAAAACTAAATAAGAAACTAGAGTATTTAATACGTATGCTAAAGTATTTAACTTCAAATTACTGACTAGTTAAATAAAATAAAAACGTCATAAATTATTGTATCAAAATTATTATAAAATAAATGATTCAGCCACAAAGAAGAAAAGTCAAGAACGAAGAACGCTCTCGAAATCTTCGCATTCAAAACACACAGTGAAATACAATTCTCAGTTGATTTATTGCAACTAACTAAATTGACAGAAGGAAGCAATGAGGTTCATTAAAACTTCCAGTATTCAAATGAGGTCAGATGAAATTTCCAATTAAGCACTAGTTAGAGATATCGATTTAAAAAACGAAGATGTTGTGTATTGGTGTAACAAAAGGTGGACTAAGACTAGTTGAAGTGGAATTCACAGGCCACCGCTCTCCGTTTTAAAACTATTTTGGTTTTAAACTCTTTTTCAGGAAGCTACTCCAAGTGTTTGAAATATAAGCGTGTAAAATATTTGGTTGTTAATTTGATGGAGTAGCGAAATATTTTTCTGTTTTCTATTGGTATGTTTATAAAACTGGTATTAAATTAGGGAACTGATAATATTTTTAAAAGTAGATGAAGCGTAAGATATTTGCCAGGATCGTGGGAAGTGGAAAATTGTAATCTCTGCTTACCCCACTAGGAAAATGACGTGACTATGTTAAAGTAAACTGTGTTATAAATATTATTATACAGCCTTTGCCTGTTATTATACAACTCAAGAATATTTAAAACACAAATAAGGTGGGGAATGAATTGCTTGTCCAACTATGCATACCAAATAAGTTATTGTAATTAAAAATACATACAAAATAAAAAGAAAACACTAATTACAAATAAAACATAATCAGTTCACAGACTTGTAAATTAACCAGAAATGTTCGCTAAGTTTCTTACCGGAGTCTTCACAGGTCGGGGCTGCGTTTTGAATCGTTAGTCTATTTGCTAATAAGTTTTTTTTATATTTGACTTTTTATGAGTCCCGTTTCAGGTCCATGCACAATTAATGAATTTTATTTTTGACTTTGATATTGTAATAGCTAACTACAGCTGTTCGTCGTCAGTTATCGTACAGCTATGAAGCACAAAAGAATAGAATTAATTTTCAGAATTAATAAAGAAGAAAGGATAAAGGATTGAATTATTTATAGAATTAATAAATCCGTGTTAGGCGACTAACGAAAAAATATGCAGACAATATCACAGCGAGAGAAGGAAAACTTGAAATAAAACCTTGTACCAACCCGTCTGGAAACAGTAGGCCAAAGCGTCCAAGATTGGGAGAGGCCTAGTCCAGCAGTGGACTGCGAAATGCTAATTGATTGATGGAATTTTCAGCCAGTACTGGTTTTTATAAATATTGTTCAAAAATTTATTCATAATTCGAACACAAAAAATAACAAGGTACATATAACTAAAAAAACATTAACCTTTTTGGCAGTCGGGTAAAAATAATGGTATTATTCCATATCCACCTTACCTATGTCTTCAGATGTGTCTGGCATACTTGTTTTGTCACTTAATGAAAGGATACACATTACAATAGCGGTGTTCCAACACAATGTTCTGTTCCGTGATTGGCACTCTATTGACACAGACTACGTTATTTGTTCGTCTCACCCCTCACTCTACTAGACTAATATCTTAATGAGAAAAGCTATTTTCTTGTAAGGTTGTACGATTTTCTTCTTTTGTGTAGTTATGTAGCTAATTGACATGATTTTTGTAAGAGAATTTCTTGTGGGTTGTAATGGTCAATTGTGATTGTTGTAATAGTGATTAAGATCGAAATAATATTTAAGAATATATGTAAGTTCTCCATCATCATCATCCTAGCACCAACCCTTGTTGCATCCATTAGATTCTATTAAGCCTTAGAATGTAGTCTGGCTGAAACGAACAAAAATAGATAACATAACATAAGCTCACGCCTATATCCCCGTATGGGTAGGCAGAGGTGCTAGCACCCACATTTCGCCAGTTTATGTTTAGGTCCCAATGTAAAAGATGGCGGACCTAACGATATATCAAATGAACGAATATATCAAAGTCAAAAATCATTTATTCTGCGTAGATCATTAAATCGGAACTAACAACATGAAAAGACTAGTTTAGAAAATGGACCACCCGGTTCGAAACGCGGCCCCGACGGAGAATTCTCGCGCAAGAAACTCAGCGGGCATTTTTTGGTGTTTTATATTTTGGTAACACACAATCGTTTTACATTATCTATTGAGATACTCACGGTAAAACCATTATCAACACGCTTCCTTAGAAAATAAGACAAACGTAACCACAATTCTGGTTCAATTCTCTGGGGTTCAAAATGATAAAAGTTTCTGAATGTATACATTAAAAATGGAAGTGATCGCTATAAATAAGAATCATCCCATTGGCAGCCAAATTGATAGTTCCAGTCAGCCAAGTACGTTCAAAGATTAATCTACTTTGTCAGAATCTCAAAGTTCTTCCATCAACTGTCGAAGAGGGAGCTCAGGAATCGTTACGATAAATTCCAATTTAGAATTTGAGACAGCGCCCCCTGGCCGCGATTTATCGCAACGCAATCCTCGAAACAATTTCACCGGATAGCCCCAAAAGACAAATACGCAGTTATTTCTCATAATCCGACGACACCGTGCTGGTTTTGTTTCCAGATTTCTTGTTCTTTTATATTGTTTTAGTTCCTATTTTTCCGTTTCATTATTTTTTTTGAAGAGATATTGAATAAGAAACTTTGTACTTTTTTACTGTATTTTATTTTTCACCTGACTGGTTTCGTCTCACGGCATACTCAAAGGTTTGTACTGGCGGTCAGGTGATAAAATAAAATACAGTGGAAAAGAACAAAAAGGCAAATACTTTTAATAGTTGTTAAATAAGTATATAGTTGGTTAGTATTTTAGTTAGTTTATATTTTTAATTAGTTACCCTTTGTTTTCTATATTTTTTAAAATTATTATTTGTTTTTAATCTGTTCATAGTATCTATCTGTATTTTATAGTGTCACTACAAGCGAAGGCCTGTAACTGGCTCTCTGTCACATATTTTTAATATATTTGCATATTTCCCTGCTCTCTATTATTAGCTGTAAGTCTTCCATACAATAAATAAAAAAATAAAAAAATAAATAAAGTGCTTCATTCAATATGTGTAGCAGATTCCACCAAGTGTTCTCAATTAACAGTGTTAACAGTCTGTTTTGAAGAGAAGGTGTTGTGTTTTGTCTACGAAGATAATGAATACTATACGCTTCGGTTAAACAACTATTGAATTTATGCACACTTGAATTCTATATTCTTTTATAGTTCCGTTCCCAGAGCGTAGAATAAGTTTAATATGCAAATAGAGATAAGCTTGCTGCATACGCTTTGTGGTAAGCATTAAGATACATATAATCACGCCTTTATCTCCGAAGGGTTAGGCAGAGGTGAACTAACACTCACAGTTCACCAATAATTTTATTCGGTCCCACGTATTAGGGGGTGAGGATATTGCCGTATTTCGGGCGCTATTGTTGACTCTAGCCATGCATCTGAGGCCGAGTCTGGGCTGTATGTATCACTGTCTGATGTTAATCAGCCCTATCCCTTGGTCGCCTTGTAGGACACCGCATGAGAAGAGATGGGGTGGTCTAAATTCTTTTCTGACGGGAACTATGTGCTAACGTTAAGATTATATTATAGAACTTGTAATGGTAACTCCTATAAATGTTAAGGTAATAAGAATAGTAATAAAGGATTTCTTATGTATTACAGTGTTTATGTATAATGTATGTATTATTATTGTGTACATAGATACATACAATATCACAAATTAGAACATCACCAGTGTAGTAATTAGATTAGCAGTTTGCTTGCACCTACTTCAATGTAACTCTGCATCATTCAAAGACTTGACTGTTAGATGATGTCTTGGCATTAATTCCGCTATGGTACAATTTACTGAGCATAAAGTTAAATACCACCACCCTCCCCTTTCCTACACAGGACAACACGTGCAGGTCTTAGATGTCACCCGCATGGTACAGAATATCCGATCAAGAACCAAGCGGTTCGGTGACTCTTTCCTTTGTCGTACCATTCAGACCTGGAATTCATTACCAGCTCATGTGTTTCCTTCTTCCTACAGTCCCGGGTCCTTTAATTAAGCGGGGTGTGAAAAAGCATATATGATGAGGCCGTCAAGCTGAGTGTCACATGGTATGTGTGGTATGTACATGGTGACCCTCTTTTCTGAGACTTTGCCTTCAGTTTACCATCAGGCAAGGTGAAATCTAATTGACGTTTCGTATTAAAAAAAACAAATTCATATAAGTAAGCATCGAACATATTTGACGAAATGTCAATCAAGTTCTTTTCAAATAAACCAGATACCATGAAAATACAGGATTCCGAAGTCATCTTGTTATTACACAACGCCCCATCATTAGACCATTATTGGGTCGCAGCCAGGCACAATGACCGAGTTTGGTCAAAATTCTTCCTTTTGTGTCGAAAGAGGATCATGCCTCGTTTTGATAGACGATATTGATTAATTTCTGCATTTCCTTTCAATTCTCGGAGCTGTTAATACTAAAGATGTCATTAAATGCGTACCTATCTCATAAATTATATTTTATATTTCTAATATGCCGCGTACGGGCAAATGTAGCGTAGGACGCCCAACGGCCAGGTGAAAGGACGACCTCATGAAGGTCGCCGGGAAGCGCTGGATGCGGGGTGCTTTAGACCGGTCATTCTGGAAGTCTGTGGGAGTGGCCTATGTTCAACAGTGGACTATATGTGGCTGACATGATTTCTAATAACTAAGTTTATATTTCTCTCTTCAGGGTACTTTTATGTATCTATTTGTGATTTGATGTCTTCTTCATCTTAACGTTAATGCCAGTAGCATCCGGAGCTTTCACCTCAGGGGGGCCCGGGGCCCACTTTATCAGTCTAACTGCGGATCTGGCTAAACTTCGACATTTTCCGTGAAGCGACTGCATTGTAACTAGACCAGTTGTTGGATTTACATAACCTACATCATTAACATAAACTCACGCCTATATCCCCGAAGGGGTAGGCAGAGGTGCTAGCACCCACATTTTGCTAGTTTATGTTTAGGTCCCAATGTAATAGGTGGCGAGCCTATTGCCATTAACCGGGCATTTTTTTAAACCTGCGATAAATACACACATAACTACGAAAAGCATCGAAAAGTCATTGGTGTGTGCCATGGTTAAACCTGGGATCGAACCCGAGACCTCGTCTCAGCAGTCCATTACCCATACCACTAGTTTTACATAATATCTATTTACATAATATTTAATACGAGAAATAATAACAAACTTGCTATACCTCAACTCAGGCTTCATAAAGTTGGTGATTTGTTTTATCAGGATTTGATTGACATGCCACTAAATAAAATTTAAAATAGAAGTAAAAAAATCTTCAATGAAACAAGGTTACTATAAAGTAGATGAATATCTTGATGACAAAGATGCGTGGTCAACCTAAGTCTCTTGCTTGATTGCACAGTATAAACTGTAAGCTAAACCAAATTTAAAAAAAAAAATATTCTAGTTTTATACCATACGTCTTGATATAATTGTAAAATTTTGACGTTCATATGTGTACTTTGTGTGCCTAAACTGAATAAATGACATTGATTCTTTGCTTTTCTTGCTTCTATAGGCTACTTTTTATCCCGTCACATAGGATTCTGTAGTTCGTGAGAATGGCTCCAGTACTCTACTCGGGCGGAGTTACGTGCAACAGCTAGTTAGCAATTAAATAAAAAAAAAACATGCAAGGCAGTAGCCCCTCAGCGATCTCAAATCCTCGGCACAGTGAGGTCACACTGCGAAGCTTGTGAAGTCTTCTTTCTGGACGGAACTGGGCTGGCTACTCTAGCTAGTACTCTGCTCGCTCAATGGCCAAAAAAGGAGGCTAAGTGCGGACAAGAGAGCCCTTTTCCATTCCATTTCACCATTTATTTAGTATCGTGTATCTTGTAAAATAATAATCATATTCGGTCATTAATATATACACCTATTCAGCATCGTATAAAACCCTTCTTTATAATGTAAAAGGCAATATTTTATCAAACGGCCAAATGAAAGGGCTCAAAAGCTTCCCTAGTGGTTACAAGCCTTTCATAAATACGCAAATAGATTTATTTCTCTTTTCGATTTTTATTTTACAATAATTGTTTTTTGAATAATGATTTATCTTTTATTTAAGAACATTATACTTAATTTAAAAGTTTCCATGTATTACATGATAACTGGCAAACATTGCGTCGGTAGCTCAGTGGTTTAGTAGTGGTTTTACGATCGAGAGGTTCCGGGTTCGAACACGGGGTAAGAGGGAATATTAGTAATTTCAGTTGAAGAAGTTAAAAACATCATATTATGTATTCCGAAGTGTGAAGCAAAGGAATATATTAGTACAGTACCTATGTCTCCAACTGAATTGTACGGTCTTAGGCAAAGCGAGCTTATTGCCGTCTAGTAGTCACAATACTAGACTCTTTGCTGTTGCTATACTTCGTTAACACATAAACGCAATAAAACTTAATCCTATCCGTGGGTTCGCCGGGAACCCATTCGTTACCACTGAGCCATTAAAGTAACTACTGTTACAGCCCATTAGCACCATTAGTCTGGGTCTCAGGATGAGCAAACAAAAATACACACCTACATACGAATGTTACTGTATAGCGGCCCCTCCCGACTTTTTGTAGAAAAAACTCGATATGTCTCAATTACAGCCTTTTATCAGGTTCAATTTTGAATAAAAACATTTTATTTTAAAATACTATATTATATTGACGCTACCCGTGACCAGAAGGCTGGTTTATTTTTTGCGCAAAGGCCACGTTAATTAATAACAATTGCCATTCAACGTGGCAATGCCGCCATCCTTCTGGCCTCCCTCCCGGTTGACATCGATAGGGAGGAATTCTTTGATCAGGCATCAAAGAATTCCTCTCCAGCAGCCTGCAGGAGACGGCAAGATTGGTGAAGTGTTTTTATATTTTAATTTAGATAACTCCCATGTAGATTATATAAATAATTTCACCTTTAATCTTGAATGCCATACCCCTGTCTCAGTATTACTATGTATACTCCTAAGACTATATTCTAAAGTAATTTAACACCGAATTCTCCCTCTATAGAGTGCATATTACTCTCTGTAGAGATATTACGTGTCCATTTCTTTCAAAACAAAAGTAGTTATATAAAGTTCCGTGAATTTAACAGTAAAAATAACGGACTTTTCATACAGTCATTCATCACTATTATTCCTCCCTAAAGATTGGACAATAATCTTAACGGAGTTAATGCTTAGAACATAAAAGATGACAATTGTCAAAATTCAACTTTAAAGTTTCAGCTGTTCAAACTTTACATTAACAATAAGGAATTTATTTTATGAACCTCTTTAGAGTCTGTGGCAAGAGTATGACACCCCTAGTTCCATACGTATGTTGGCCACTGGATTACAGTTTATGTTAGTTATATTTTATGATTCATAAAATATAATGATTAATATCAAAGAAATAAAAGACTTTCAAACTCACTTCGCAAATAAAATTTAATAATTTTTATGCTCCAGTTCAGCCAATTCAAAACTCGTTGAACGTTATTGCATGTGAAGTGTGTAGTACTCAACCTTTTAAGCTGAATTGAGTTTTGTTGATTGACTCACACTGTATATTAATTGTTTTTTAATATATCGAAGGTTTCAATGACGTTCACTATTTTATATTTTCATTTTTTCATCTTGCTAAAATTACGTATACGTTTGTGAAGATGTATGTTATTCAATCACGCTCTATCGGCTGAAACGAAAGGTTGTAGTACAGAATAACAGATGCTAAAATCCCGGGAATAGACTCCCAGGGGTTACGGGAATGGGATCAAAATTTCACACGGGTACAGGATACAGTGTACGAGACGCTACCTCTACGTCGTAGAGGTAATCTCGTAGCGATAGAGATAATACAGAGAATACTCTTCTTCGTCATGTTAGCGTATAAACGCTAACATGACGAAGAAGAGTATTACATGTGATAACACAATCGCATCTGAAGCTTTCACTTCAGAGTATGGGCTCTGTTTTAATAGTTTAACTACAGATTTGGCTGAAATTCGATATTTTCCGTGAAGCGACTGCCATCTGACCTCCATAACCTAAAGGCGATTTTGAAGCATTGCAGTTAGATCAGTTGTTCAATTTTTTCAATTTCAATTTATTTATTTCTCAACAAACATAGTTTGTATTGAAATGTCAATTTTAACTAATAAATACATACAATCAATGAAAATACACTATAACGTCAAAATGAAATAAAATAAAATAAAATTTTAGGTACAATTAACTTTTTGGAATTGTTGGACTTTTTAGCGCTCCAAATACCCGTAAATACTGCCATAGATGTACGTATGACAACCGGGACCGAAGACTTAACGTACTCTGCAAGGCACGACCAGACCAATGTAAATATCCATATTCATGCATACACATATTTGCACTGAGCGGGGATCGAACCTGTGCCTCTTACGTGGCGTTCACTAACGCCACCTATAATAATACTCTATCTATGTGTAGGAATTAGTAGGTAGGTCCTCAATATTGTTTTACATTACAATTTATTACATTACAAAATATTAATATACGTCATACATTATTATGACTATGGCAGCGGGCTGGCCAGATCTCTCGAAAGACCAATGGCAAAATCAAAGTCAAAGTCATAAATCATTTATTCTGCATAGACCATTAAATCAGCACTTAAAATAAATATGAATATAAATAAATAAATAAATATTCTACAACATTCTACACAACGCTATCTAGACCCATGGTAAGCATAGCTTAACTAGCTTGTGTTATGGGATCTAGAATGCGGATAAACATACTTAGATACCTTTTTTTTGTAAATACATACATATTATACATAGAAACACCCAGACCAATGCAAATATACATATTCATGCATACAAATATTTGCAATGAACGGGAATCGAACCCGCGCCCCCTGCATAGCAGTCGAATGCTCTACCGTTACGCCACGGAGGTCAGTACAAAAGGAAATATGAAAACTAGGTTAGCAAATGAACCACCGCCCAGTTCGAAATGCGGTCCGACCTGAGAAGACCCCGACAAAAACTCAGCGGGCATTTTTTAGGTCTATTTACACTAAGTCTACTTAGTCTAAATACAAAAATTTACTTGAGTACCATAGTAGAGCGAACAGCTCATTTCCAAGCTTGTTTATCGTCCAAGTATTCTTAGGTTTTATAATAGCCTTTCTGGCACAATTTACTGTTAACAATATTTTTAAATTTACCGACAAGTAAATCCCTAATTTCATTAGGGAACTTGTTAAAAAAGCGTATACAAAAACAAAAAGCCTTGGAATGATTGTTCATGAAGTAAACAAGTCCTAGATTGGAGACTGCGAGGAGGCACACTGAAGGTGGGATGCTCTCCAAACAGATGGACTGACGACCTGAAAAAAGAGGTTGGGATTGACTGGATGCGGAAGGCGGAGGATCGGGAGCAATGGCGCACATTGGGAGAGGCGTATTTCCAGCATAGCCTAATATATTAGATACCACACTTTTAAACTATCGCGTTCCATGATGTACAATACTGTTAGCGGGAATTAACGCGATTATGGTATAAGTACATACATACCTTTGGTTTGCCTGACGTTTCGACCAGGTTCCACCAGCCGTGGTCACAGGTTGACTGGCTCAGCGGTGCACGCCCGCTGTCTTCGAGTTCGTGATGCAGAAGGTTCTTCTTCTAACCGCACATTCTTGATATTATTATTTTTTTATACCACTTAGTTGGCAGACAAGCACACGGCCCACCTGATGGAAAGTGGTTACCGTGACCTATGGACGTCTGTAACACCAGAGGAGTCACAGTCGCGCTTTCAACCCTGTAAGTACATAGTTTCTGTGCCGTCAGTAGAAGACAAAGCAGGACAAGCCTTTAGTCTTCCCACTGACAGCACAAATTCTCCAGTGAGCTCTGGCTACCCTACTCACCGCTGGAAACACAACACGAAGTTATTATAGCCACGGTATTCTGTAGGGCGGAGGTACTACCCCAGTCGGACTGCTCAATCGGGCGGGAATACCGCCGTGTCCTACCTCCTTTTTTAAGTGGATATATACCTAAACCATGATTGCGTTAATTCTTGTTAACATTATTGTATATTAGATATCATGTGGTGACGGAGATAGAATACAAGTCTCACTACCCCGTCTCATCCGAACGGTGTCGTAAGAGGCGACTAACTGCAAAATATGCAGACGATATCACTGCGAGAGAAGGAAAACTCGAAATAAAACCCTGTACCAACCCGTCTGGCCAGCGTGGAAACAGTAGGCCAAGGCCTCGACATTGGGAGAGGCCTATGTTTAGCAGTGAAATGCGATAAAATGCGATAGGCATTGATTGATTTTGAGATATTTTGATTTTGCCGTGTGGTTTCCTGCAGAGTAGAATTAGGGCCACCCAATCTTTTCCCATGCGGTGTCGTACAAGGCGACTAAGGGGCTGTTTAACATCAGACAGATATATGTATATAGCCCAGACTCAGCCTCAGATGCATGGCCCGAGTCAACGATAGTGCGCGGAATACGGCAATAGGCTCACCCCCTATTACGTGGAACCGAATACAATTATTGGTGAATTGTGGGTGTTAATTCACCTCTGCCTAACGCTCTAGGGATGAAGGCGTGATTTTATGTGTTTGTTTTAACAGTAAAATTTTATCGTTTTAGTACTTCAATGTCAATTTTCGTAAAAAAAATAATATCAAACAGAAATTTAGAAAAAATTAACTGTTGCAGTCGTTTTGAAATGAAATTAAGTTGGTAGGAGAATTAAGGACTCAAGTTCTCAACTAAAACCGTGGGCAGTGACTAGTTCATAATAGAATTAACGAAGTACCGTCCGATGTGTTATGTCGAGCGTAAAATTGCGCAGCCTTTTCCTTTACAAATGATCCAGTGTTTGTCGATGACATTCAAGTTTAACAGTAAATATTGTTAATTATAGAACGAACCTTCAAATGCACCCACTTCTTAGTATACATACCTATATTCACGCCTATAAATCCCCGAAGGGGTAAGCAGCGTTATTAACAATCACATTTCGTTATGATTTTCGGTTACATAATAGGAGGCGAGTCTATTGCCGTCAAGCGGGCCCTTGGTCATGCGATTTATGTTTGCTGTCAGATGGAGAAAAAGATCAAGTTCTTTATCCCTTAACAGGCATCCCTTAGCCGCCTTTAATAAAACTTACGGTAAGAGAAAGGGTGTTTCTAATGTACTAAACTGGAAAAGGACATAAATATGATTACATTTACAATAAAACCCCAACAGTAAGAATATTAAATAAGTATGTCATCCCTTATGACGCCAAAAGAAGCCGCATATAATATAATTTAGTATAATGAGTTTTAATTCCATAAGTAATAATTATGTAGCTGTAACATAATTATTTATGTAATTAAAACTTTCTTTCTACCCTCACGAAGAATAACACTGTTGATCTTCTCACAAAAATCTTTTATAAGAAAAACTAATTTAATTTAATTGGACCGTTCTACTTCCACTAAGATCTGATAAAAGTCAATTCTTGTTCTGAATAAAAAAATCTTATCTGATATTCGAGAATCAGATTAAAAGAAGAAAATTGCAAGTGATTTAGTATAACTACCTAATCAAAAGAAAAAAAAACGCAAGCAGCAATAACAACCGTTAGTCAACACGCACTTTACTCATTTGGGGGGAATTGGCGTAAACCAGAGTAGCATTTGCTGTGCAAACAGCAAATTATCAAAAAATATGCTTCTTGACAAGAATCTCTTTGCGTCAAACTCGACTATGAACGACGGAAACGTCCTCAGCTTCCATGACCGAAGTTAAAATCACGCAACGGGTGGTCCGGCACGAGCTTAAGTTCCTAGATGTTTGGAAAATGAGTGGGCCGGACGGTATACCGGAGATGGTGCTTAAACACTGTGCCCCCGAGCTGTGCCCTGTACTTATACAACTTTTCGCACTCTCATACTCCGCGAGGCAGGTCCCGGCCTCGTGAAAGAGCGTATTCGTACACCCTACGCCTAAGAAAGGTAACAGGACAGATCCGACCAATTACAGGCCTATCGCTCTCACCTCTTTTCTCTCGAATTAATACACAGCTCCTGAGATACCTTGAGGGAAATAATCTACTGAGCGACCGACAGTACGGTTTCCGTTACCGTCGCTCTACCGGTGACCTTCTTGTGTATCTCACAAACCGGTGGGCGCGAATCGGGGTGAGGCATTAGCGGTCAGCCTCGATATAGCAAAGGGCTTCGACCGGGTCTGGAACAAAGGTCTTCTTACGAAGTTGCCGTACTATGGACTCCCCGAGGGACTATGCCAATAGATCGCCAGCTTTTTGTTCAACAGAAGCATGCAAGCTGTCGTCGACGGTAGTTGCTCAGACTGCATGAACATAAACGCTGATGTCCCACAAGGCTCCGTGTTGTCTTCGACCCTGTTTCTGCTGCATATCAATGACATGCTGTCTGATGTCTCCATTCATTGATACCGGATGACAGTACTGGGGAAAACTTGTGTCTGAAATGGAGACTATTCTCTCTGGAGTATCCGATTGGGGACGACTAAACCTAGTCCAATTCAACCCCACAAAGACACAAGTATGTGTATACACCGCTAAGAAAACCCCATTCATTGTAGCGCCGCAATTCCTGGGCACACCGCTTACCATCTCCGCGAGTATCGGGATCCTTGGTGTCGATATCTCCAGCGACGTCCAGCACCTTTTGAATCAAGGAAACTTGGAGTGCTCAACAGGGCGAAGCAGTACTTCACTGCGGGGCAGCAACTCCTTCTTTACAAGGCATAGGTCCGGCCCCACATGGAGTACTGCTGTCACCTTTTTGCTGGAGTGCCTGTATACCAGCTTGACCCCTTCGACTCGGAGCAGAGACAGACATTGAGGCTAGTTGACAATCCCATACTTGCAGGTAGTGTGGGACCTCTTAGCCATAGTAACTTTGCCTCGCTATGTGTGTTCTACCGCCTATAGAATGGTTTGTGCTCAGATGAATTCTTTGACATGATGCCCACAGCTACATTCTATCATCGCACCTCTAGCCATAGGCAGGAAATTCATCTTCACACATTGCGACCTGAGACGGTGCGCACTGTGCGGTATGAAAGAAACTTCATCCCACGCACACTCAAGCTGAGGTAATTCACCTCCCTGCTGCGGTTTTCATAAGCACCTACAATATGGGGTTCTTCGAGAGGGGCATCATAAGGTTTCTTAATGGTCGGCAGCGCGAGCGTAACACGCCTGGTGTTACATACGTCCATAGGCCACGGTAACCACTTCCCATCAGGTAGGCCGTGCGCTTGTCTGCCACCTAAGTGGTATAAAAAAATAAAAAAGATGTCTCGTATCGTATTGTAATTCCTCTGTGCACTCCTGGGTTTGCTGAAAGAATTCAATTTTGAGATAAGCTCATCTTTGTACATTACATCTATTATTCTGTATAAATGTCATCTTGTGTGTGTGTGCAGTAAAGTAATTGTTGTTTGCCACCTAAGTTGTATAAAAAAAGAAAAGAGGACCAAAGCAGTCTTTACTGCGCACACGCACACAGGAAATATTGTTTTGATGTGCTATATGTACGCGAATCTTACAGAATACCGCAACCTAGTGTTGTGTTCCTGACTGTAAGTCCGGTAGCTAAAGCTCACTGGAAAGTTTTTGTGCTGTCAGTGGGAAGACCAAACACTTGACCTGCTTTGTCTTCTGCACTGGCGGTACAGAAACTTACAGTTCTTCAGTGTGAGTCCCCTGGTGTTAAACACGTTCATCGGTAAAATTTCCATCACTTAAACCGTGTGCTTGTCTGCTACCTAAGTGATATAAAAAAAGATTGTTTTATTTTAAGTTTTGTCTAAATATTATAAGGTTAGTATGTAATTAACACTTAAAAGGTCAGAGAATAAGCATTAGCATACAACGTGGCAATGCTGCCAGTCTTCTGGGAACGCTACCACAAGAGGCATGCGATGCGGAGGAATTCCAGGACGCATTTTAACTTTTGTTTAGTTTCATTATTATTTTTTATTAATGTAAATATTAGCATAGATTTAAAATATATTAAGTATAAATAGATAAATAAATAAATATGATTCTCATTCTTGTAAAACTGCTTGACTGCCTTTCGGTTTTTGTAGAACCTAAGAGTCTCCCGTACAAGGGGGAATAAAATACGGTAATTTGATGTCGTGTTCCCGTACTCCAATCTCGACCTTACATTCTTGGGAAGATTTTTTTCCTCCTACTTTGTAGTCACCAATATGCATTCAAGCGTTTCGCCGTTTAATTAAATCCCGTGCCGTATTAAATTTACACCAAGGGCCCGCAAGAAAATTTATCAGAAATGTCATCCGCAGCTCCTGAAACGAGATTTTCATAAAAAGTTAAGGCAAAGGAACCAGTAAATGTTGAAGTTCGTAAAGGGCAAAATTTCTACTTGGGACGTTTTATGACTTTGCAGTTATAAGCCATTGTCTTTTACTCTTTAGGAGACTAATATTAACTAATGAACGGCAATTTTATTTATTTAACTATAATGTTTTATGTTATAACAGTAATTAATTCATAGCTAGAAATTTAAAAAGTATTAATTTAGTTAGTAGTAGCATTAGTTTGGGTGTTTCTTAGTATAATATGTATATATTTACAAAAAATAGTACCTATTTAAGTACGTTTATTAGCATTCTAGATTCCATAACATAAGCTAGTTAATAAGCTATGCTTACCATGGGTCTAGGTAGAGTCATGTGGAATGTTCAGAATGTTGTAGAATATTTGAACTTTATATGGATCTTGTAGACTGAAATAAAATATTTTGTATTTAAACTTGCCATTTTATTTCATTAAATGCAGCAGTTGGATGCCTAAAGTTGCAGTCTCTTTTTCTCTATTTCAATTTTGTATATATTGTATAGTTAGCGTAGTTTTGTATACATTTTATAATTATTTTTACTATTTAAATTAAGTTGATTTATTTGTACAGTTGGGTGTTTATTACTTATTCATTCAATATTATCTAGGGCTACAACCTATGTATTTCAGAGACAATTAACATTTTTATTATTCATAGAAGGTTTAGACAAAATTTAATCAGGTTAATTTACAAATTTTAGAACCCCGTCAATTTTGTTTGATGGTGTTTAAAACCACAAGATACCGTCATTACGCAAACTTTCGGGTACCCTTCGTGGGAGACGAACACATGTTTTACATACCTTGAAGGGTTACTTCTCTACAACTCTAAAATGATGATGATGATAACGATGATGTATATATAGGTACATTGAATGGGTCCACATGGAAATCAATTGATGTTGTGAGTATCAACTACTAGTGATTCTCCACGTATTGAAAATGGTAGAAAAAAGGCATAATTACTATCAAAGTTATCGGGTTATTTACCATATTGTATTGTTCCGAGTTCTCGATATTTCGGACCTGTTGCAAGTACCATGATCACGGAGGAACTGGAGTATTGGCGGTGAACGAAGAAGAAGTTTTTTAGGAGTAAATATATCATTCCACAGAAAGAAGATAGATTGAAATATGTACTCCTAAAAAACTATTTCATTATTCACCGCCAATAGTCCAGTTCTTCCGTGATCATGGTGATTGCAACAGCGCCAACATGGTAAATGAACAATACAACATGGTAAATATCACGATAACTTTAATGCTGATCCGTGTGACCATGATAGTTTAAATACCTTTATTAAGGCATAATTTTTAATTATTAAAATTATAATTACCGATTTTTCTTCTATGACCATTATTAGTTACTTATTTTTTATATTTATTTAAACGAACAAAAATTCAACAAATAAAATTGTAATTACTTTATGTTTTTGCTATTAAACATTATTTTCTGAATCCATTAAACATTAGAAATCACTTAGCATAGCTTATACAATTTATTTATGGCTCATTTCCCTATGATTTTTTTTAAAAACAAGGGTGTTAATACTGTCTAAGGCAGAGGACTACCTACTATTTTGGGGATATACAAGCGTGATATACTATGTACGTTTATCAAAAAGCACAATTTCTGAGATATCCTAGCACTTATATTCGTCGTAAATTTAAACGTGGTCGTAACCCACAGCTGTAGCAGCAATAGTAGTGTAAGATGATAATAGTTTAGTGATATTCGCTCTTAAACTATATAAAACTCTATAGACACAGTGGCACGACAACCTGACGAAAGAAGAAATACTACTTCGGTACAAGTTACATCCCATGACAGTTTAAAGGACAATATTGACATTAGGTTATTCACACATAACGAGTTAAGTCGTTTTTTACGATTCATTTTGTAGGCATTTTTTTTTATACCACTTAGTTGGCAGACAAACACACGGCCCTCCTGATGGAAAGTGGTTACCGTGACCTATGGACGTCTGTAACACTAGAGGAGTCACAGTCGCGCTGCCAACCCTGTAAGTAGTTTAAAGTTTAAGTAGAAGAAAAAGCAAGACAAGCCTTAAGTCTTCCCACTGACAGCACAAATTCTCCAGTGAGCTCTGGCTACCCTACTCACCGCTGGGAACACAACACGAAGTTATTATAGCCGCAGTATTCTGTATTATTGCATGCTGTGTCTATACCTTTACAGTATATATAGTTAAAGTTATCGCTCTTTTGTTTCTTCGCTTTTCGTTAGATGAACGGCAATGTAGTTGTCTGTCTGTATTCTATTTTAGGTAAAACGCTGGCATTTTGTACCCCTTTTAACGTACACAAAGTAATCATATTTTTACCCGCTTCATAATCAGCATCAATTAGCCCATCGTAGTCCACTGCTGGACATAAACCTCTCCCAGCGTTGGGAGAGGCTTATGTCCAGCACGCGAGTACGGCGAAGCAAAAGGAGGGTTATGATTTTGAGAGGCTTTGTATGTATGTAGGTTCATCTGTTCTTTCGTAGTTCCTTAACCACTTCTGTCCTCGATCGCATTAAAAATGTTAATTTATAATATATGTTTGTAACAAGCAGACTGTAACTGTTGTTATCACTTTGATAAAATGATTCTTAACATAACATAACAAACTCACGCCTATATCCCCAAAGGGGTAGGCAGAGGTGCTAGCACCCCCATTTCGCCAGTTTATGTTTAGGTCCCAATGTAATAGGTGGCGAGCTTATTGCCATTAACCGGGCACTTATAAACCTGCGATAAACACACATATAACTTCGAAAATCATCGAAAAGTCATTGGTCTGTCCCATGGTAAAATTATTCATCTTCTTCATTTTAGCGATCCCAGTCGCATCCAAAGTTTTCTCCTCGAAGTCTGGGGTCTGGGGGATACCAATCTAACTGCGGCTGGCTAAACTTCGATATTTTCCGAGGTACGACTACTGCCATCTGACTTCTATAACCCAAAAGTGGCATCGAAGCATTATAGCTAGATCAGTTGTTGGACTGCCATAGTTTTTGGTATGGCAACTGGAACCGACGGCTTAACGTGCTCTCCGAGGCACAGCCAGACCAATAATAACAATAAATATTCCACGCCATTCTACACAAGCCTATCTGAACCTATGGTAAGCATAGCTTAATTAGCTTGTGTTATGGGTTTTAGAATGCGGATAAACATACTTAGATATTTTGTAAATACATACATATTATACATAGAAACATCCAGACCAATGCAAATATACATATTCATGCATACAAATATTTACACTGAGCGGGGATCGAACTCGCGCTTCCTGTGTAGTGGCCGCGTTCACTACCACCACGCTAAGGAGACTGTCTCTGTGTGACCTCAAAAAAAGGATTCTTCAGAGTACAAGTTTTTGAAGTAATGATTAACTCAAGTACCTTTAACAATCAGAATAACTCAGACACAGTTGCTTTTTTATAGCCAAAGACCATCACATTAACTGAAGGGGCTTGGCGAATCTCAGAAACGGTCAGTCCCAACTAAGATCACTAGACAGGTCGTAAAGACGCTGGGCGGCGATAAGTGGTCCTTTGAGAAACGGGCCAAGAATGGGCGTGACATCAGCAAATAATGGCGAAAATAGGATCGCTTTTGTGTACGATAATATCATAGCTGAGGATATTTTCGATCTATAAAGAGGCTTAAGAATGTATTTGTCAATATCATTGAAAATCGGAATGGTGGGTTTTATTGGTTCCTTACGATGGTACAAATATTTGTATAAATACCTTTGTTATTTTGAGTAATAATCGTCTTAATCACATACAAATACTGCGTATATCTCTGGCAACATAATAAACTAACTCTTAACTTTCGCGTTACATGATACACAATAATGTTTACGAGAACTAATGTGTATATTATACCTTTGATTTGTCTGACGTTTCGACCAGTTTACACCAGCCAATCAAAGTATGTATAATATATCATCATTTAAAACAAGCTCATGATCAAAAAAGTTTGGCAGGTAGGTAATTAATGAGTGTCATGGGAACATATTTTCAGATAGATCATTATTCAGATGTAAAACCATGGCGCACAAAATTCTATAAGATCCAGATCTGTGAGCGCTAAGATTGCGCTGAAGTATGATTGACCAAGAGATTCTATCAAACTCTTAGAAGGAGAAGTACCTATGAACGCAGAAACGGAGTTCCATATTTCAAGCCTAGATGCAATGGGATGGGAGTTCCGATGAAAGATAGCAATAACCTTTTAATCGAAATCATTCTACGACTGTAAAGTTGTGTGCTATGAAGCCCCTTAGTGTTTAAAAAAAAAGAAATTCGTATGCAAACTCAAGAGACAAAAAATCAAAACATACAAAGACTAATTGGCTCAACAACTAAATATGCACTTTAATAGGAATAAATTTATTTCAAATATCGAACGAATTTATCTCGATAACCGGCTCCCTATTTCTCGACAACAGTAAATACTTGCCAGCGTCTCTCATCCGCCGCCGTCTGAACGTTTAAATCTGTGGGGTAGGGGGAACCCAACTTTGTCCGGCAAAACGGGCAATACTAATGAACTAGTTGGGTTTTCATTTGCCAATTTTACTACCGAGAGCTTGTGATTGCTGTCGACTCTGAGGTATTTTTATTTGTGCTTACGGTCAACAGCAAACGAAGGCGATGATTGCAAAGATTTCGAAATAAAAAATGTTAAGGAAATTACTAATATCGAGATTGAAAAATGCGATGTGATGGATTATTATTAAAGAAATGTACCTATTTTATCCGTGAGTAGACTACATTCCGCTAAATGTTAAAAAACTCCATCAAAGCTCTTTAACATTGAGCGGAGTATAGTCCAGAAGAAACGGGTAGCATTTAGCGGGAATCGAACCCGTTGATCTGACGCCCGACGACAATAAAGCGTGTTTGTATATGGGATTATCTGAGTGTATTCATTATAAGCCACAATTGTTAGTGAAACAATGAGTCTCAGTTACTAAATTTTATTATTTTTGTAATTCAAATATTTTCTTTGTTTAAAAGTAGTTTCAGTTTTCTTTTGAGTTATTCACTCAAATAAATATGCGTGAATTTGCATTGGTTTGGATGTCTATGTATAACATGTATGTATTTTCAAATAAAGTATTTAATTATGTTTATCCGCATTATAGATTCCATATCACAAGCTAGTAAAACTATGCTTACCATGGGTCTAGATAACCTTATGTGGAATGTTATAGAAGCTTTTAGAAGGTAGGACACGGCTATATTTCCGCCCAATTGAGCAGCCCGACTGGGGAAGTACCTCCGCACTACAGAATACCGCGGCTATAATAACTCCGTGTTGTGTTCCCAGCGGTGAATAGGGTAGTCAGAGCTCACTGGAAAATTTGTGCTGTCTGTGGGAAGACTAAAGGCTTGTCCTGCTTTTTCTTCTACACTGACGGCACAGAAACTCTGTGCTTACAGGGTCGGCAGCACGAGTGTCACCTCTGGTGTTGCAAACGTCCATGGGCCACGGTGACCGCTTTCCATCAGGTGGGCCGTGTGCTTGTCTGCCACCTAAGTGGTATAAAAAAAAAATGTTCGATTAGCGACTACTCAAACAGACTAGGAAGCCCAATTCGTTAAACAGCAAAAACAATTGACACGTTTAATGTCATTCTTTGCGAAAGACTCCCCCAGTTTATATCTTGGTAAATTGCGAGACAAACGAGGCCCTGGACCGCGTGGATCGTTTTGTTATATCTATACTTGGTGAATGAGCTCATACACAGCCGTAACACCCCGTGTTATCCTCCGGAGACACCCAAAAAACATGTACTTTTTTTATACCACTTAGGTGGCAGACAAGCACACGGCCCACCTGATGGAAAGTGGTTACCGTGGCCTATGGACGTGTGTAACACCAGAGAAGCCACAGTCGCGCTGCCGACCCTGTAAGCACAGAGTCTCTGTGCCGTCAGTGTAGAGGACAAAGCAGGACAAGCCTTTAGTCATCCCACTGACAGCACAAATTCTCCAGTGAGCTCTTGCTACTCTACTCACCGCTGGGAACACAACACGAAGTTATTATAACCGCGGTATTCTGTAGGGTGGAGGTACTTCCCCAGTCGCACTGCTCAATTTGGCGGAAATACAGCTGTGTCCTACCTCCTGTACTGTGCGTTAAGAACACATTTTCGGTTTGTATATAAATTATGTTCCGAGGTACAATCAACTAAGTAGAGTCGTGTCGCCTCCATAACAGTTAATTATCTAAATTGTTAAATCTAGCGTAGTGATAATATTCTCTTTGTCATATTGTGAACTAGACTCGCAAAGGCCAGGGTAAGCCCCTGGTCTGTTTGAGTATTCGTCTAGCTAGAGATTGCCTACGTGACAGTAGCTCTTTGTGTACATGGGCTTTGGTTGGATAACGTGTGAATGACACCTCTTTTGAGGCGAGCATTGCGTCTGTATCTATTTAACTTCTGGCAAGCAATATACATAAGAATTAAAAATGTACAGGGTCGATGAGAAAACAAACTTTAAGTTTCAATGCGCTTATACTATTAGCATGTAAACACACTTTTCTTTAAAAAACGGTAATACTGGCGTAAAACGGAAAATTAACGCTTGAAGTGACTCTTTAACACGCTACAATGGAAATTCAATAGTCCACATATTTGTTAAAAGTTGAAGTACAAAACAAAATGCTTTATCTGGCTATAAAAATATGGATAACGGAATACTGTATGAAAATAGAAAACTGTGTTGAAAAGTAACTCAAATCTCGGGAAACGCTTAGATAAATTAAGGGTGTGATTTATCTGTCGCCAAAATAATAGGGTTTGTGAACAGAATAGTCTCTTCAGTAGGCATAGCGTTTGAATCGAAAAGTATTACTTAAATAGCTCAAGCGAAATCAATAGTTTGTCTACATTCAGTTCGTAGTTTAGTTAAAATAGGTACAGAAAATGGCGGCAACTATACATGAGCTCAGGGATCGGCGCGACATAATTTTGCCGTTTTAGTAAGAATTTTCGTATGTTCCCCTCTTTTCCTTATGAAGTTTACTCAGCAATATGAAAAAAGTTCCGATAAGGCTCTGTTCACATCTGATTACGGCGGCAAAAGAAACCAAATAATGTACGTTACTTTTCGGTTTCTCATTATTGATTAGGTAGACATTGTGACCTTTGAAAAACTTTGTTTCAAGTTTTGCACGTAAGCTACGAAGTTTGATAAGGTTGGTATTGCCATTCAACGCGGTAATACCACCGGCCTTCTGGACACCGTACCAGTATTTGAACATCTATGGGGAGAAATGTTTCGATGCTCAAGCAAGTTTTCTATTCATTTATTGACCTCTTTTATGTTAACCCCAGGCTCCGCAGTGAAATTCAAACACACAATCGGGAACAACGCTGATATAATGATAATTAAATAAATATTTTTCTAAGTAAATATTTACAATTAGATTTATAACCGCCTTCCATCAGATGGGCCGTGTGCTTGTCTGCCAACCAAGTGGTATAAAAAAATGTAGATTTTAGCTACCTATCAACTCGTACCACCTTTAAGTTAAAATTCTCACGCAAAAATCACCCCAAAACCTCTCTTTTTAAGATTTCATTTGACCCTTTACAAAGTATAATAATAATATATTATAGTTGTTTTCTATTTAAAAACTTACAATTCATTTAGTATAGAACTGAATAAACATCAGTAGACATGTCATCCATTTTGTTTTTCTTAATTTCTCGCATGTTATATCGTACACACCCTTCCATACCACTCTTCAACAAAAGTGCATACACAGCACAACAGAAATAATAATAATAATTAGATACACTTCGATTTTATCAATCCTTTAAACTACGTTTAAATCTAAAATGTTTCGATACTTCCAAAAAAGTTACAGAAGGTGTGCTGCCTCCTATAATAAAAAAATAACCATGACTTCTCATGTATTGTCGTCTACATGAAACGAATCAGAATAAAACATTTTAACGGCAATAATATCGACTACCCAAAACAGACCAACAGTCTAACAACGTAGGTACAAATTGTATTAATGTTTCCCGAGGCCACATCAGCAATAACATTTACTGAATTTATATTACGATTGTTACGTTAATACGTAGCGGGTATGGAGCAGAAACATTCTGGGACATTTCGATGATTTGATTACTGAGAACGAAAACAATTGCTGCATGGTACATATATTTTTTTCATCAGACTGTGTGAAGTTGAGGACGACATGACGATAGGAAAGGTGTCTAAAACTATGATGACATATTGAATATGTTTTTTGTAAGCAGTTTTGAATGATTAGACAAGGATTAGAAATAAAAACACGTGACTGCTGTCTAAATGATCGAAACATATGTCAATACGTGCGTAACATATTACCCTCGCTGGTGCAGTCGGGTAAAAAAACCAGCGAAGCCTACCCTAGTCTAGCCATTTCGCCTTGTCACAGTTTAAAAAGATTTTGAAAGTTAGAGAAATACGCGATCACGCCTTTATCTCCGGAGGGTTTGGCAGAGGTGAATTAGGACCCACATTTCACCAATCATTGTATTCGGTCCCACGTAATAGGGTATGAGTCTATTACCGTCTTCCGGGCAC
Source organism: Eilema griseolum (assembly GCA_963662185.1). Lineage (NCBI taxonomy): Eukaryota > Metazoa > Arthropoda > Insecta > Lepidoptera > Erebidae > Eilema > Eilema griseolum. The sequence continues at coordinate 13,269,262 of OY759252.1, forward strand.
TACTCTTGACTCAAGTCATGCATATGAGGTTGAGTCTCGGCTGTTTATATCTGTCTGATATTAAACAGCCCTATCCCTTAGTCACCTTGTACGACACCGCATAGGAAGAGATGGGGTGTTTCTAATTCTAATCTGCCGCTTTTGATTGCCGAAGGTGAGGTTAAAAGGCATATCCCTCGCACCCTGGCCCACTAAGGGCCATCTCTCTCAATCTGGCCCTCTCCTCAGACGCGAGGACCACAAGGTCCCCAAACCGTCCCCGGAAATGGGGAGCCGCCTGTCACCCTGGCAGAAGTAGGCCGCGGTGGCGGCGCGCCACGCGCGCCTTCCCTTTTCCGGAACGAGTTGGGGACTATGTAGTCCCCACACCTGAAAAGAGGGACAGATCGTGAGAGATGGCCCTGGGTCGGCCGGGGTGCGAGGGATATGCCTATCAACCTCATCTTCGGCAACCAAAACCGCAGGTGGCGTGCGTTTTGGTCGGTTCGAGTCCGACATAACCTCTTCCACCGGCTTCGAGGGGGGGGGGGGGGGGTATTAGTGGGGATTTTACGCACGTAAAAAAAAGGGTGACAGGCGGCACAAATCAAACGGGAGGGAACTATACACTAAGTGAATATCTTCTCGATGTTCTTACATTTCATTACCTACAACAGGCACCAGCGATCCACAACCAGACTATGTTTACCTAAATTTGTGCAAACACTATATTTTGTAATTTGGTTGTTGGTGAGAAATAAAATTTGTTTTATTTATTTCTTTTACATCAATTTTCTTTTTGAACATAATATAAACTTCCTTGTTTGCCTAAACTATACATGATTGTTATGGAGCGAACAAAAAGAACTTTTAGTTTGTGGATCATGGCGTGTAATTATGTTTCTTTAGGATAGGGGAGGATGGGCTCAAAGAGAATGAAAATAATGTTTTTAAAATTTTTTTTCCTGTTACTGTCAAAACGTTAATTCATGCATTGATGTTATACATTAGACTGGCTTTGATAAATAATATTAAATATCAATTAGGGAGGAGTCTTAGGTTGAGGATGTTGACTGAAGTTCAATACATTTTGAAATTTGAAGTATTCTACGCAGATCCCCGGAAGTATTTTTTTTATACAACTTAGGTGGCAGACAAGCACACGGCCCATCTGATTTAAAGTGGTTACCGTGAGAGTTTCTGTGCCGTCAGTGTAAAAGACAAAGAAGGACAAGCTTTTGGTCTTCCCACTGACAGTATAAAAACACATTTCTCAATGGGGCTCTGAGAACCTGGTTGAGTTCAATGCCAAGAAGACGCAGGCATGTGCGTTTACAGCAAAAGTATCTTCTTTCCTTTCCCTCCCCACTCTTCAGAGCACGCCACTGCCACTGCAGGACAATCTCAATATCCTAGGTATGGATGTTCGCTGCAACCTGAATAACAAAAATTACATCGAAAGTATCATCAAAACAGCCTCACGAAAACTCGGAGTCCTGAACAGAGTGAGACGGTTTTTCACGCCGGAGCAGCGGTGTCTTCTATACAAGACACAAATTCGCTCCTGTGTGGAATACTGCTCGCATCTCTGGGATGGTTCAGCAAAGTACTTACTAGATGCTCTCGACAGGTTGCAGCGACGTGCGGTCCGCATCATTGGGAATCCCGAGGTCACGAACACCCTAGAACCTTTACAGATGCGTAGAGATGTTGCGTCCATGGCTGTATTTTACCGTCTTTACCATGGAGAGTGTTCTGATGAGCTCTTCCAATTAGCCCCACCCTCCCCTTTCCCACACAGGACAACACGTGCAGGTCTTAGATGTCGTCCGCACACGGTGCAAAACATCCGATCAAGAACCAAGCGGTTCGAAGACTCTTTCCTCTGTCGCACCATTAAGGCCTAGAATTCATTACCAGCTCACGTATTTCCTTCTTCCTACAGTCCCGGGTCCTTTAAGCGGGGCGTGAAAAAGCATATGATGAGGCCGTCAAGCTGAGTGTCACCATTGTCACACGGTATGTGTAAGTAATGGTGACCCTCTTTTCTGGGACTTTGCCTTCAGCTTACCATCAGGCAAGGCGAAGTCTAATTGACGTGTCCTATATAAAAAAAAAATGTACACCTTTTTTTATACCACTTAGGTGGCAGACAAGCACACGGCCCACCTGATGGAAAGTGGTTACCATGACCTATGAACGTGTGTAACACCAGTGGAGTCACATCCGAGCTGCCGACCCTGTAAGAACAGCGATTTTGTGCCGTCAGTGTAGAGGACAAAGCAGGACAAGCCTTTGGTCATCCCACAGACAGCACAAAAACTCTCCAGTGAGCTCTGGCTACCCTACTCACCGCCGGGAACACAACACGAAGTTATTATAACCGCGGTATTCTGTAGGGCGGAGGCACTTCCCCAGTCGGACTGCTCAATTGGGCAGAAATACCGCCGTATGGTTACCGTGACCTATGAACGTGTGTAACACCAGAGAAGCCACACTCGCGCTGACGTCCCAGTAAGTACAGAGTCTCTGTGCAGTCAGTGTAGAAGACAAAGCAGGACAAGCCATTAGTCATCTCACTGACAGCACAAATTCTCCAGTGAGCTCTGCCTAACCTACTCACCACCTTGGGTTATTAATATATTAACAAATATATAAACTAATAATATTTTAATCCCCATCTATTTTCGATCTAATTATTTTGTTTTTGACATTGTGCGTCGGTATCTTAGTGGTCGATAGGCCCCAGGTTCAAATCTTCGGCATTACAGTAACGTCGTGAACCTACTCCTAACAGAAGCGATTTGGCTTAGCTAGAGGGTTTCCTTTGGAGGGAATATTAGAAGTTCTTTAAAACAAAACAAAATATGTTAGATACCTTCTTTAAAATTTATTCTTTAAAATTTGTGCTGTCAATGGAAAGACCAAAGGCTTGTCCTGCTTTGCCTACTACATTGACAGCACAGAAACTCTCTACTCTTACAGGGTCGGCAGTACGAGTGTGACTCCCATGGTTTGCACACGTCTATAAACCATTGTAACCACTTTCCATCAGGTGGACCGTGTGCTGTCACCTAAGTTGTATAAAATGTTTAGTGCTATTTAAATATTTTATGTGGCTGCGGATAAGACACCATTAAGTCTTGTTTTAGTGGCGCTCAACCACTTAAGTTTTTCGCAACGTAAACACAGAAGAGCTGTATTAATTTTTTTTAAGCTTTTAAAATATGTATTTTAAATGTATTTTTGTTGTAGTTTAGACTGACAAACAAATTTCTACTATATTGATCATGGTTCATGAGATACAGCCTGGTAACAGACAGACAGACAGTTTTTACCCTTTGTGTATGGAACACTATACTAAGACATTATGCCAATTATTTGTTAAAATCGTATGCTATTATTTTTATAGCATTCTACAGCTTGAGTATCGATCATCTTGTATTCCTCAAAATTTTTTTTCGGTTCCACGTTATGTCGAGTCTATTTTTGTCAAACAGGTTGTATAAATAAATAAAAATTCTACAACATTCTATACGACGCTATTTAGACCCATGGTAAGCATAGTTATGTTATGGAATCTAGAATGCGAATACTTTTTTTTGTTGTAAAAACGTACATATTATACACTGAAACACCCAGACCAATATAAATATAAAAAATATGGATACAAATATTTACAATGAACGGGAATCGAACCCTCGCATCCAGCGTAGCACTCGAACTGTCCACTGAGGCTGTCAAAATATATGTTTATTTACGGATTAAAAATAGCCTATCCTCAGTTGTTTTATACGAAGAGGTATATTTATTTTCTAGCTAATATCCAAGCTGATAACGAAACGCTTTTGTTTGTGTTATAACCGGAGGGTAGGCACACAATCTTTTGATATCAGGTGCTACGAATTTGTTTGTACAATTTCTTTCTGTACACGTTTCATTTTTGTTCACAGCCTTTGAATATATATTTTTAGGATTAAACTGTATTATGCGAAATATTAGTCTTAGCAATATTGCGCAAAATGTGCAAGTTTGTATGGGTGTTAGTTATTTAGTCATGACAGAGCCACTTAACGAATCAGGATTCCGGATGACATTCAGTATATACATTTATAATCTGGAGTAGCAAATATACAAAACATGTAACAGTTTCCTGTTGGTCATTAAAACAGGTTCAATATTCGACAGCCTCTGTGGTGTAGCGGTAGTGAACGCTACGCAGGAAGCGCGGGTTGGATTCCCGCTGAGTGCAAATATTTGTATGCACGTATATGTATGTCATCGATCTGGGTGTTTAAATGTATAATATGTATTTGTTTACAAAAATAAGTAACTCTATATGTTTATCCGCATTCTAGATTCCATAACACAAGCTAGTTAAACTATGCCAACCATGGGTTCCAAGCGGTTCGGAAACTTTTTTCTTTGCCGCACCACCAAGACCTCATTACCAGCTCACGTGTTTCCTTCTTACTACAGTTCCGGATCCTTGACGCGGGGCGTGAAAAATCATCTGATGAGGCCGCCAAGCTGAGTGCCAGCATTGTAACATTACTTAGTGTCTGTAATTGTGACCCTTTTTCATGAGACTTTGCCTTTAGCTTACCATCAGGCAAGGTGAAGTCTAGTTGACGTGTCCAAGATAAAAAAAATGAAATTAGTATTCCAAATGAGTTTGGTTAGAGTTTTACAAAATGAGCTAAGTATGTACGTATAACAAAGCCAATTTTATTTCTTCTTTCATTGGCACTGACAAACATATTAGATATTCAACATATGTACTAAGAAATACAGCAATCTCATATATGATCTGAATATTCTTACATTCGGTTTTGAAGTCGCGTGGCTGACGTGACTAGAGAAACATATCCCGCCGATGTGACTTTATACAATCTGATCTAGATTCATGTGATATTATAGTGAATCAGCTTATGAATACTACTACATAACATAACATAAACTCACGTCTATATCTCCGAAGGGATAGGCAGAGGTGCTGGCTGGGTGCCAGGTACCTGATGGAAAGTAGTTTCTGTGGTCTATGGACGTGTGCATACCATGGAAGTCACGCTTATACTGCCGACCCTGTAAGATCAGAGAGTTTCTATGCCGTCAGTGTAGAAAACAAAGCAGGACAAGTTTTAGGTCTTCTCACTGACAGCACAAATTTTAATGAGATATACGAACATGTTGTGTTTTTTTAAACATAACATAACATAGCATAAACTCACGCTTATATCTCCGAAGGGGTAGGCAGAGCACCCACATGTCGCCAGTTTATGTTTAGGTCCCAATGTAAGTAAGGTGGCGAGCCTATTGCCATTAACCGGGCACTTATAAACCTGCGATAAATACACACCTAACTTCGAAGAACATCTAAAGTCATTGGTGTGTGCCATGGTAAAACCTGGGCTCGAACTCAAGAGCAGAGGAAAGTGCGTAAGAATTAATAATGTTTCTTTTTCAAGTAATAATATGCTAATCATTATTCTCTAAGTCTTATACCAACTCTGCTGGAGTTAGCTTTCCAGTATAACTGTGACGCGGCTGAAGTTCGATATAGTCCGTGAAGTGACTGCCATCTGACCACCGCAACCAATTGGCGATAGCAAAGTTTCATAGTAATAGTCGAACTTTTTAGAGTTCTAAATACCCTTACCATGTTAGTATGCCAAATTTGATAAAATATGTAATTTAAAATTCAGACAAAGCATTATATGGATTAAAAATAAGCATGTATTGAGTAATTTGTGGCTATTAATATGGACGTTATAACGGACTTACGAGGTTAGGGTTAAAATATGTATAGTTTAATTTAAGTAATCTCTCTCTCTCTCTCTCTATTTCAATCTCTATCTGTGTCTCTCTCTCACTTTCTCTCTCTCTCTCTCTCTCTCTCTCACCCTCTGTAATTTTTAAAAGTACGGCGCAAAGGTAATTTCAATTTACACAGTGTAAAACAAAAGCACCTTTTCGGATTCGTAAACGTATACCATTAACTCGTGGTCGAACACTGGTTTAACTTTATTAATTCTCAAAGTTGGTCCCAGAGGCCTTGCAATACGATTTTGCATAAACATGAAGACCGTTACTTCTAATAGGTAAACTTTTAATTAAATTAGAGCTAAATACTCATATAAAATGAATGACACAGAGATAACGGCGGTCAAAAATCTGAGGTATTTCAGAAACTTTGATGCGGTTACATGCTTTTGAGGCAGTTTCTGATTAAATCTAGCAGAAATAATTGCACATGTTGTGTGTTTGGACTCTTTGTTTACATTATTATTATTAAATCTTTATATCATTATTATATCAGCCACACACAGTCCACTGCTGAACATAAACCTCTCCCATAGACTTCCAGAATGACCGATCTAAAGTAGCCCGCATCCAGCGATTCCCGGCGACCTTGATGAGGTCGTCCTTCCACCTGGCCATCATATGTATATATAGTGATTTAGATCTTGATAGGGACCTATCACAATTTTTGGGAGCACAAATCATTATCACAAATGCTTATTTATAGTCATTCCCGTTTGCCGCACCATTAAGGCCTGGAATTCATTACCGGCTCACGTGTTTCCTTCTTCTTACGGTCCCGGATCCTTCAAACGGAGCGTGAAAAAGCATATGATCAGGCCGTCAAGCTGAGTGTCACCATTGTAATATGGTACATGTAAGTAATGGTGACCCTCTTTTCTGAGACTTTGCCTTCAGCTTATCATCAGCCGAGGCGAAGTCTAACTAACGTGTTTTTTTATTTTATACCACTTAAGTGGCAGACCAGCACACGGCCCACCTAATGAAAAGTGGTTACCGTGACCTATGAACGTGTGTAACACCAGTGGAGTCACATCGTGCTGCCGGCCCTGTTAGAACAGAGATTTTATGTGCCCTCAGTGCAGAACACAAAATCAGCACAAAAATCTCCAGTGAGCTCTGGGTACCCTACTCACCAGCGGGAACATAACACGAGGTTATTATAGCCGTGGTATTCTGTAGGGTAGAGGTACTTCCCCAGTCGGACTGCTCAATTCGGACGGGAATACCGACATCTCCTACCTCTTTCAATTAATTGACCTGTTTTGTATAAAAAATAATAATAAATAAATTGATTAGAACGTTTAGAAGAGCAGTTCCTGGGCTCGAAAGAGCAAACTTTGAATGCAATTGTAATTGGCGCTCATATAAAGATAAGAAAGATTCAGATCAGAGAAAGATCAGAGAAGAATTCAGATGTATTTCAATATTATAAGATATTTACTACGACCTATTATAAGTACATATTTTTGGAGGCTCTTGGTTAAGAGGTACTTACTGTAGTAGATTAACATAATGCAAGGTTATACATCACAAGCCAATTCGATCTGTGGATGGAGACCTCTGCGTGCTATGGAGGAGCAATTTTAAAAAGGCGGACCCTGGAAAATATAGCATATAGCATCAAGGCCTCAGATGCGACTGGAACTGACGCAAGGATGATGAAATATATATTTTATGAACAAAGAGATCCTCTCGAAGTTTCAGCGCATTAAAATTTTGCACAGCTCCTATCGCTTTCATTACTCGATTTTGGCTGAATGCCAGTTTGGGCAATATCCAAATTTGGACTTTAATCCCCTAGAGGTTAAGATGAATCTGCTTTGTGAATCGTGATCTGTTTTTTAAGCCAGACAGTGGCTCACAACCTGATTGCTTTTAGTACCGAGCAGCTGGCCGTAGGCTTTGTCGCCTAAATTTATCGATAGACAGTTATTAAAGCAGTGTTGATCTAGGTTTCATCTTAGTTATCCGAACTAGAACGAAAAGAAGTAAAGAAGTACAGCAAACATAAAATTTTATATTTTTTGAACTTAACTCATTCTGGCTTTACTTAATTAGGTTTGTAGCAACCGGTAAGATAAAGTCAAAATGGCGGACTAAATGTCAATAAATCTACTAAACTACTAGAAGTAATCTAATTTTATCGATTGTTCCCAATCTAGCTGTTAATAAGGAACTTGGAAGTCACGGCCATCCCTTCTTTTTTCTTATCATTATAGCTGTTAAGAAAGTATACCTCTTGGATAAAATGAAATTTGTCCAATTTAAATGCATTAGAATTCGAAAATGAAAAGTCTACCTCACATGTTGCAACCGGAAACAGTACGCACAGTGAGACTCGAAAGAAACTTCATTTCGAACACGTTTAAGCTATGGAATGCTCTATTTACTGTGTTACTGTGTTTTTTCCAAGTGACTTTATTGTGGAAATTTTTCAAGAAGAGTATTAGAAGGTTCTAATAGAACTGCGAAACGATTGTGACATACCCCTGGTGACGCACACGTCCACAGTGGTAACCGTTTCCTATGAGTTAGGCCGTGTCTGCATATAAGTGATAAAAAATGACATTTCATTTTACCTCTATTTAAATAAATTCAATTAATTCTGAACTTGATAATTTAAAATGTTCATATAAATACTTGGTATTATTATAGTAATTACATGACATCTATTATTCTAAAATTGACATAGTAGCATGGAGCTGCTGAAAACTGACCTACTGAACAACGCGTTAGAGTTAGTGATTGGACAGAGTTCAGTGCAAATATTTGTACGGCGAAATATACGTATTTTTGCATTTGCCAGGTGCTTTTTGTGTACACCTATGGCATATATTTACAAAAGTGGTAGCAAAATGAAAATGTATTTTAATCTGTGTTATAGAAGTATGACCACAGAATAGATAATAGTGCCTACTGGTATAACATTATTCAGTGTCACTATAATAAGTAGTACTAACTAACACTAAACGACACTGCTTTGACTTCTACTGTAATTGATAACTTCTAGAATACTTTTTAGATAGATAGATAGATAGATAATTTTGTATTGTACACCAACAGCTTTACAGTAGAACAAGTAGGTAGCATGTATATAGTTCAATGTACAATGGGCGGCCTTATCGCTGAAGCGATTTCTTCCAGGCAACCTTGGGATTAGTGATAAAGTTAGTAATGTTATAAAAACAAAAGATATGGTGTAGTTACCGACTAAACTTAAATTGATAATGTATTAAAACAAAAGAAAGAGAGAAAAGTAAGTAAAATAAAATTAATATACGGCTTTACACAAAAAAATATCAACATAAATACTGACATACAAATACATATATATTTACTATATATATATATATAATATAATGTACTAAGTTTAATAAACAAATCAAGAAATAATTTATAAATATTAAATACAATAAAAATAAAATAACTATTATACAACTTAGGCCTCTTTTTAGGACAGAGAATAAGCATTGCCATACAACGTGGCAATGCTGCCAGTCTTCTGGGAACGCTACCACAAGAGGCATGCGATGCGGAGGAATTCTACGACGCATTTTAATTGTTCTTAGCTATAAGTTGTATAATAGTTATTTTATTTTTATTGTATTATATATATATATATATATATATATATATATATATATATATATATATCGCGAAGGACTTCTTGCGTCTTTACAAACTACCACCCGGCGGCGTCCACTGAATGTAGTGAGATTTTTAATGTTTTCAATGCGTATGTAAGATGTTTTAATCAGTATCATATCAGTAGTCGACGTCAAATTTCATTTAAACGTTAAATGGTGATATTCAAATTAAATATTTCTAGCTGAATTTGTGCGTCCGTTCACTCTTAAATCTTTCTTGCACACTGAATACCTGCGTATACCTACTAAACACTGCATGCACATTCCTGCCTCCATCCGAATGTATGTTTAAATCAATTCCATATAATGCTCTGCATATATCATAATGATTATAATAACTAAATTACATCCATCTACTATTGTATTGAGATTGGTTCCGTATAACTGAATTAGTTCGTCCGTTCACTCTTAAGTCTTTCTTGCACACTGAATATCTCCGTATACGTTCTAAACACTGCATGCACATTCCCGCCTCCATTCAACTGTATGTTTAAATCAATTCCGTATAATGCTCTGTATATCATAATGATTATAATAACTAAATGACATCTATCTACTATTGAATTGAGATTGGTTCCGAATACTGTTTTTGAATTATTGTATCCAGCTTATCAGCCAAGAGGCTTCCATCTATATAAGGGCTTATAATGACTCCAGGCACAGATATTAAATAATTAGTAGTTAGCATACAAAAATGACAATATCTATAATGACATTCGGCGCGTGGAACGTGAGAACGCTTGTTGATCGCGATGGCAACGCCTGCCCTGAACGGTAAACTGCCATAGTAGCTCGGGGACTTCATCGATATAACGTGGATTGCCTTGCCGATGAAGGAGAGCTGGTAGAAGAAGGCGGCGGCTATACTTTCTTTTGGAAAGGCACCACAGCCTCCGAACCGCGACGTTCAGGCGTAGGGTTTGCTTTCAAGAATCACATAGCTAAGCGACTTGAGGAGCACCCCGTGCATTCTTCAGACCGCGTTACCACACTGCGCCTTCACATGAACAAAGACAATTACCTTAATGTCATCAGTGTCTATACCCCTACGCTAGACAAGGCTGACGACATCAAGGATAAATTCTACGAGGAACTATCTCAATGCCTTGACAGCATAAACGCCACAGAGCAGGTTATATTGCTAGGCGATTTCAATGCCAGAGTTGGACGGGACAATGAGACTTGACCAGGAGTCTTGGGTAGACACGGAGTCGGCAACATGAACAGCAATGGTCAGTTGCTACTCAGTCTTTGTGCTCAATATGAGCTTGCAATATCGAACACTATGTTCAGACTTGCCGCTAAGCACAAGACAACGTCGATGCATCCTCGATCCGAAACACTGGCACTTGATTGCTTATGCTTGTCAGGCAGAGAGATACTGGTCAAGTCCAAGTCACTCGCGTCATGCGTGGTGCTCACTGTTGGACTGATCACCAACTTGTTATCACAAAGCAACGGCTCCGCCTCCACACCATCGCCGACACACTTACAAAGCCTGCGTCTTTGAACGTGGATAGGCTTAAGAATCTCGAGGTGAGAGAGAAATATGTTGAAGCTGTGTCGGAAAAACTGTCGCCAGTTAATGAGACAGGTGATGTTGGGGTGGTCTGGGGAACTTTTTCTTCTCACCTTATGGAAGCAGCCTCAGCTACTTTAGGTATAAAAAGCCGTCGTAGTGAGGACTGGTTTGATGAGAATGATGGGGTTCTTAGGACAGCATTCAACAAACATCGAGACCTCTTGCGACAGCATAGTAGGCAAGGTGGAAGCATTGTGGTAGTCAAAACCAGTGAACTTGAATTGCGAAAGCTGTCTCGTCAAATAAAAGACAAATGGTGGCAAGATTAAGCTCTCTACAAGCAGTGGCTCGTTGATACCAACCAGGTCAGGGAGTTTTATTCCGAGGTACGTAGGCTGACTGGTACATCCGACCGAGCAAAGGTGCCGTTGAAGTCGTTACACGGTTTGCACCTATTGACAAACAAGGAGGATGTACTAAATCGTTGGGCCCAACACTTTGACAGCTTGCTCAACGTAGATCGATCATCTGATTTACAAAATGTGAGTCTAATACCTCAACTCCCTCTTTCCATTGAGCTGGATGAGCCCCTGTCATATGATGAGGTTGTCTCTGCTATCTGGCAGCAACAGAATAAGCGAGCGGTTGGTATTGACCTTATACCGGGAGAGCTGTTATAATACGGCGGCGGGGAGTTGTAGATGTTGGTTTGGAAACTTTTTGCTCGTATGTGGGAGGAAGAGCGAGTCCCGAATGACTTTAAATTGTCTCGCATTTGTACCCTCTACAAAAACAAGGGTGACCGTTCCGACTGCAACTCTTACCGCTTTTGTCAGCCCCGGGAAAGGCCTTGGCCAGAGTCCTTTTAAACCGCTTAAAAGCTCTGTCTGAAAAGAAACTGCCAGAAACCCAGTTTGGCTTCCGACCTGAACGAACCACCTCTGAAGCAATCTTTTCTGTGCGTCAACTGCAAGAAAATAGCAGAGAACAGGGTCGTCCGCTTTATCTCCGCTTTGTTGACCTGGAGAAGGCATTCGACAGTGTGCCTCGGGAAGCTCTCTGGATGGTGCTTGGGAAGCTAGGGTGCACGGAGAAGTTTGTGAGACTTTTTAGTCTCCTGCATAACGACATGCAATGCTGCGTCGGTGTCGATGGCGAACAATCAAATTTCTTCCCAGTTACCTGTGGGATGAAACAAGGGTGTGTTCTAGCGCCCACACTGTTCGCCAAGTACTTTGCAGTAGTAGTCAGTGACGTTTTACGAACTCTTTCTGAGGGAGTACGCATCCGCTTCCACACAGATGGCAGTCTTTTCAATTTGGCTTCGGGGCCGTGTCTCCCCTGGTGTCTCCCCCGGGGGAGACAAGGAGAAACTTCTTGTGGCCATGTCTCCCCTGGGCGGGGGAGCCAAAGATACTACATTTATTCACTACTTTCAAGTGTTAATGTCTCCACCAGTTATATATGTATGTGTGTGTAAGTTCATTTTTATCCCAATAGTTGTGTGTGTTGTGTATCTCACAAACCGGTGGGCGCAAGCCATCAAAAGTCGAGGTGAGGCACTAGCGGTCAGCCTCGATGTAGCGAAGGCCTTCGATCGGGTCTGGCACAAAGGTCTTCTTACGAAGTTTCCATATTATGGACTCCTCGAAGGATTGTGCGAATGGATCTCCAGCTTTTTGTCCAACAGAAGCATCCAAGCCGTCGTCGACGGCAGCTGCTCGGACCGCATGAACATAAACGCTGGTGTCCCACAAGGCTCCGTGTTGTCTCCGACGCTGTTTCTGCTGCATATCAATGACATGCTGTCTGATGGCTCCATTCATTGTTATGCGGGCGACAGTACCGGGGACACGTGTTACACGGGCCGTGCAAATATCCCTTAGTCCGAAGTGGAGAAGAGTCGCGAACAACTTGTGTCTGAAATCGAGACTACTCTCTCTGGAATATCCGATTGGGGACGACTAAACCTAGTCCAAGTCAACCCCACTAAGACACAAGTATGTGTATTCACCGCTAAGAAAACCCCATTCATTGTAGCGCCGCAATTCCTGGGCACACCGCTTACCATCTCCCTGAGTATAGGGATAATTGGTGTCGATATCTCCAGTGACGTCCAATACCGAAGTCATTTGCAGGACAAGGTTAACTTGGCATCAAGAAAGCTCGGAGTGCTCAACAGGGCGAAGCAGTATTTCACTGCGGGGCAGCAACTCCTTCTTTATAAAGCACAGGTCCGGCCTCACATGGAGTACTGCTGTCACCTTTTTGCTGGAGCACCTGCATACCAACTTGACCCCTTCGACTCGTTGCAAAGACGGGCATTGAGGCTGGTTGACAATCCCATACTCACAGGTAGAGTGAAACCTCTTAGCCTTAGGAGGGATTTTGCCTCATTGTGTGTGTTCTGCCGCCTATACAATGGTTTGTGCTCAGATGAATTGTTAGACATGATGCCCGTAGCTACATTGTATCATCGCACCTCTCGCCATAGGCAGGGAATTCATCCCCACACATTGCGACCTGAGACGGTGCGCACTGTGCGGTATGAAAGAAACTTCATCCCACGCACACTCAAGCTGTGGAATGACCTCCCTGCTGCGGTTTTCCCAAGTGCCTACAATATGGGGTTCTTCAAGAGGGGCATCAGAAGGTTTCCCTATGGTCGGCAGCGCGAGTGTGACACCCCTGGTGTTGCATACGTCCATAGGCCACGGTAACCGCTTCCCATCAGGTGGGCCGTGTGCTTGTCTGCCAACTAAGTGGTATAAAAAATTTAAAAAAAACCCTCTACAAAAACAAGGGTGACCGTTCCGACTGCAACTCTAACCGCGGTATTTCGCTTTTGTCAGCCCTGGGAAAGGCCTTGGCCAGAGTCCTTTTAAACCGCTCAAAAGCTCTGTCTGAAAAGATACTGCCAGAAACCCAGTTTGGCTTCCGACCTGAACGAACCACCTCTGAAGCAATCTTTTCTGTGTGTCAACTGCAAGAAAATAGCAGAGAACAGTGTCGTCCGCTTTATCTCCGCTGTGTTGACCTGGAGAAGGCATTCGACAGTGTGCCTTGGGAAGCTCTCTGGATGATGCTTGGGAAGCTAGGGTGCACGGAGAAGTTTGTGAGACTTCTTAGACTCCTGCATAACGACATGCAATGCTGCGTCGGTGTCGATGGTGAACAATCAAATTTCTTACTCGTTACCTGTGGGGTGAAACAAGGGTGTGTTCTAGCGCCCACACTGTTCGCCAAGTACTTTGCAGTAATAGTCAGTGATGTTTTACGAACTCTTTCTGAGGGAGTACGCATCCGCTTCCGCACAGATGGCGGAGGATGGTCTTTTCAATTTGGCCAGACTTAAGGCGCGCACTAAGGTCTCCCCATACAATGATTACAGAAATCATGTATGCCTATGCTTTGTGGCAGAATCCCCTGATGGCCTGCAACAGCTAATGTCCAGTTGTCACCAAGCTTGCTGCAAGTTCGGCCTTAAAATCAGTGTCAAGAAGACGGAGGTGATGTCTCTGGACACACATGGTCACGAGACACTGTCTATACAGCTAGGTCAGGACGTGCTCAAGCAGGTTGACCAGTTTTGCTATCTGGGGAGCACTATAACATCCAAGTGTGACCTTGATGATGAGATCGGCAGCAGGATCTATGCCGCAGCTGCGATATTTGGGAAGCTGCATTCCAAGGTTTTCTGCTCAAATGACCTTAAGCTGGCCACCAAAATATCTGTTTACATGGCAGTTGTGCTGTCAAACCTCTTATATTCCTCTGAGATGTGGTGTGTGTATCGGCACCACAAACGTACTCTGGATCGTTTCCACCTCAAGTGCCAACAGTCTATCTTTAAAGGATAAGTTGGGCTCGCCTAACTGTAGCTTATGTAACGTCAATCAATTACATTTTGATGAAGTGTGTCCGGAATGAGGCTCAAAGAAAGCAATTATATTGTTACGTGCACAGGGTACAAATAAATGCCGTGTACGCAACGAAGGAATTTATTAGCTCACCACAAACTAGACAATTAAATCACTAGTGCACACAGTACTCTTCAACAGTTCCAGTCGCTCAGTAGTTCACAGTAGTCCACAGTCGTTGCTCAGGTCACAGGTATAATCTTCTTCGGTTGCTTAAGCTCGCTGTGTTTGTTAGCGATCTCAAAGACAGAATGAATGGTGTCGCTATGCGAGCGTGTTCATATACCTCTCAATTAGGAGGGTCGAAAATACGCGAGCGATAACTATCCACTCTCTTTTGAAGTTTGCCGCCGTCACTGAACTTTCGAGTTCATTCTCGATATTCACCTATTGTTTTCATTTATTCAAAAGAGTAGGTACTCGTAGGTAGGTTGTGACTTTGTGTTGACAATTCTAGATTTTTCTATGCCAATCGGTAGAGTACCTCGTCACTAACAATGCGTTTTTATTTCTTGAAGATCCTGTTATTAGTTTTCGAGATATCGACGTCTGTCGTAACAATATGGTAACGGTAATAACAATATGGGCCTATGTAACAGTATCCTCGCTAGTCCAACTTCTGAGGAGCCGAAAAAATTGTATTCCTTAGCTAAGATTTGCTGTATAGATCATTGATTGAACACCATGTATTCAACAATTCCAATGAGGGCGACATAGTCACGCTATGACTAAGACCTCAATCCTCAATAACAACTGAAGATTAAAAAAAACTATTTATAGGTAATAATAGATCAAATAAATAACCATTTTTAAAGCTTTCACTTTGGTGACAAACTTACATCACGGCCCGCACATGTCTGTTTGTTTAAAAACTTCGGCACGCGAGCGCGCTGTAGCCCGCCGCCCGCCCCGCCGTCCCTCGTGAACCCCGAATAGGCCCCTCAGATACCGTACCTAGTGCCCGATTAAGGATATTTAAGAGACGCAAGATTGTTGTCACGAAAACATGATAAAAACTTTACAAATTAAGTACGATATTCAATGGACACATTAAGATCGGTGAACTGAACTCAAAGTATACGTGGTAAAGTATACGCTGAACACTAGTGCCCTCCAAATTTCAGTCGGGGACGGCCGAACTATATTATACGCTAAAAGGCGTTGTGGTGATGGAATTACGTCCATGCCAATTTTTCGCCCTAGCATTCTATTGATCATAAGGAACATTTGGGCTGAAAATGAGGGTCGGTTAATCTTGCGTCCGTATTTCGGACGCACAAAGTCAGTCGGACGCGGCATCATCGGTAAATAACGCCATGTAGGACGCAACATGTCCTTCAAGATATATATATATATATATATATATATATATATATATATATATATATATATATATATATATATATAGTAGATAGTTCATACTAATACGAAGGGAAAATAGTGAGTGAGCATATAATTGTGAGCTATTACCTACTGTGCACAACATGATAGGTAGTGGTTCTTGACCATTAATTTAAATACATTTAGGGATTTTGCCCGTCTGATGTTCAGTTTCAACGCGTTCCATAAGCGCACCGCCTTTTATCTTGTAAATTATATACATAAACATAACATAACATAAATTCACGCCTATATCCCCGAAGGGGTAGGCAGACGTGCTAAGCACCCACATTTCGCCAGTTTATATTTAGGTCCCAATGTAATAGGTGGCGAGCCTATTGCCATTAACCGGGCACTTATACACCTACGATAAATACACACATAACTTCGAAAAGCATCGAATAGTCATTGGTGTGTGCCATGGTAAAACCTGGGATCGAACCCGAGACCTCGTCTCAGCAGTCCATTACCCATACCACTAGACGGCCGAACTATATTATACGCTAAAAGGCGTTGTGGTGATGGAATTACGTCCATGCCAATTTTTCGCCCTAGCATTCTATTGATCATAAGGAACATTTGGGCTGAAAATGAGGGTCGGTTAATCTTGCGTCCGTATTTCGGACGCACAAAGTCAGTCGGACGCGGCATCATCGGTAAATAACGCCATGTAGGACGCAACATGTCCTTCAAGATTTATATATATATATATATATATATATATATATATATATATATATATATATAGTAGATAGTTCATACTAATACGAAGGGAAAATAGTGAGTGAGCATATAATTGTGAGCTATTACCTACTGTGCACAACATGATAGGTAGTGGTTCTTGACCATTAATTTAAATACATTTAGGGATTTTGCCCGTCTGATGTTCAGTTTCAACGCGTTCCATAAGCGCACCGCCTTTTATCTTGTAAATTATATACATAAACATAACATAACATAAATTCACGCCTATATCCCCGAAGGGGTAGGCAGACGTGCTAAGCACCCACATTTCGCCAGTTTATATTTAGGTCCCAATGTAATAGGTGGCGAGCCTATTGCCATTAACCGGGCACTTATACACCTACGATAAATACACACATAACTTCGAAAAGCATCGAATAGTCATTGGTGTGTGCCATGGTAAAACCTGGGATCGAACCCGAGACCTCGTCTCAGCAGTCCATTACCCATACCACTAGACTATCGCGCACAAACATAAAATATTACGTTATGTTATGCTTACCATGGGTCTAGATAGCGTTGTGTAAAAGGTTGTGAAATATTTATTTATTTATTACAAATATAAACACCCTGACTAATACAAAACAAAAATATAATTAATATTTATTATACTGGGCGGGAATCGCAGCAGTTTTTTTGTGGTGATAAATGATAACAAGTCTCAAAAGATTAATTATCCAACGTCGGGTGTTATTCAAAAATTGAGCATTGAGTTCGTTCAAACTAAAATTATTTTTCTTTATAATTTAGTGTTAATGTTCGTTGCAGCCAGATTTCTATGACGTTTGTGCTGATAGGTATCTAATTATCCGATTCAATTTATGATATAAGTAAAGTGGAAGCCACGAAGCTGATTGAAATTTGGAAACTCAATATCGAGGTGGCTTTCATACCTGTCCGGGGCAATAATAGACATTTTCATTCAAATTTGGAGGCACCTGATATAGTTGCTTAATTACCTAGTTTTCTTAAACTTAAAATAGCTTAGTTTTGTACCTATATTTTTTTTAGTACTTTGTCAATCATTGGGACCTAAAAATAAACTGACGAAACGTGGGTGCTAGCACCTCTGTCTACCCCTTCGGGCATATAGGCGTGAGTTTATGTTATGTTACGTTGTCAATCAAAAAATTAAACTTTCATGTAGCATTTCTGATAAACTTTTTCTTAAACCTAATGGTTAGTTATGCGATTTTGAAACAGGAGATTTTAAGTTCAAAGAGGTGCCTATATTTAGAATATATTTTATTTTGTTTGGATTTTTTTTTATCCTATACCTTAAAAAATATATATTAAATAAGTATACATATATATATATATAAATAAGTATACACATAAAATAAGTATACATACACTTCACAATATACTTCACAATTTTTTTTTTTTTGTTTTTTCTTGACAGTCTAATCTATTAACCCGCCCCTCATCGTACCTGGTGCAAAGGTGCCCATGACGCTGGCGGCATTGCCCCGTTGAACAGCTATGGCCAACCGTTGCCCCAGGTACGAGCCGGAGCGGGAGTCACCGGTTTTGTCCCTCAACCTGCGCCCTAATTCGCTCACCAGATTCTTGGCGTCGGTAGTATACATTAAAAAAAACGTATCCAAAAAATATTAACAAATTTAATTGTTGGCAGACGTATTAAGTAAGAAACTAACATTTTTATCCATATCAGCATTGAATAAATGCACTCACTCAAAAAACTAAACTAAAATCATCATATTTGCGGCATAATATCCTAAAAAATTACACACATTATTTCAGTGAAAACCGCAACGTTTTACAGGTATTTTTAATTATAGCGCCGAGTCGGGTCGCTCTGTGTCGAGTGTCATAGAGCACTCGCTAACAATGCCAGCCACCACAATGATCCACACAAAACAAATGTTTGCAAAACCTGCAGCCTTATTTGTTTCGGCTTTAGGATTTCTTAGCGGCTTGTATTAGCTACTGTCTTGAGTAAGACTGAACAACAAGCTTTATAAAGGAATGCTCTGTGGATTTCCTATTACCGAGGTAAATTTTGTTATCTCTTGCCTTTATTGTGGACAATAATATCGTGAGATGTTTTAAGTGTGTATATCTATAAATTAGGTTACTTTTTTAGTTCAATTTGAGTGTATTTACTTTGCAATAACTACATACAAAATCCCCCCATTATTCTAGAATATTACTCAGTTCTTAATCTATATTTATCTAAGGACAGATTGTATAGACAATCTGTCAAATCTCTCTATCTGTTCCCATATAAATCGAGATTCAGAATATTAGTAATAAAGTTATCGGGATATTTTGGCGCTTTTGCAAGCACCATGATAACGGAGGAACAAGCCAATACAAAATCGCAAGTGGGTACAGTTAGCATCGTGTGTCGTGAACGTGATCGAGATCGGGTTCGAGTTAGTAGTGCGAGTGAAACCAGTGGTAGTGCAGTTACGCGTAGTAAAAGAACTCGAAAGAGGGTAGATTTAGAAGGAGGTAGGACACGGCGGTATTTCCGCCCGATTGAGCAGTCCGACTGGGGTAGTACACACAGCGTCAGAGAAAACAGACCCCCTCAATACTTAAAGAATATCGCCGCGGGGGTTCCTTTTCTCTGAAGCTTACCGTACCTCCGCCCTACAGAATACCGCGGCTATAATAACTTCGTGTTGTATTCCCAGCGGTGAGTAGGGTAGCCAGAGCTCACTGGAGAATTTGTGCTGTCAGTGGGAAGACTAAAGGCTTGTCCTGCTTTGTCTTCTACTGACAGCACAGAAACTCTGTACTTATAGGGTTGGCAGCGCGACTGTGACTCCTCTGGTGTTACAGATGTCCATAGGTCACGGTAACCATTTTCCATCAGGTGGGCTTGTCTGCCAACTAAGTGGTATAAAAAAATCGATATATTTACTCCTAAAACACTTTATCATTTTTCACCGCCAATACGCTAGTTCCTCTGTGATCATGGTGCTTGCAACAGCGCCGCAATATCGGAAATTCAGAACAATACAACATGGTAAATATCAGTAAATATCCTGATAACTTAAACACTAATGTGAGTGACCATGATAGTTTAAATATCGAGATCCTGAATAGTCCACCATGAGTAGTCGATCACCAACTTTGTACCTAAAGACACAAGTCTGTACCCTACTAAATTATTGATTTGGGTAGACTGTAGGCAAAACCAACAAGAAAAAAAGGCTTTTAGAAAAATTGCCCTTTACCGCTTGTCACATAGATATGTCCCCGCTTCAATTTCCTCGTAAATTTGTCATATCGATAATAACGGTCCGGTTATTTCGAGGCATGAGTTATAACACTACGGGTCCTCGACAATATTTATTATGAAACTGATATACAATACTTCTTACTGCTTCATCTTACTGACAGCGTAGTATAAATTATTGCCGATATTACATTTGGGTTCATTTTCATTTTTCTTGGATATAAATCATTTTGTAGTTGAAGTATATTAAGGTGGGTTTGTACTTCTACTTAATCGATGTCATGGAGTTCAACCTTCATTGTTATGAACCTTCTTCCCAATTCAGTTGGGGGTCGGCTTTCCAGTCTTTCCAATTCCAGGCTATTCAATATTTTTTTTGATAATTGGTCAAAGTTCTAGAATTTGACAAGTCGGACTTTTTTGGGCTTCAACTATCCATAACGACTGCTATTGATGTGTTTCACATAATTTTGATAGATATGTATCTAAACTGTTTATATGAAAAACCGATCGTAGTATTATTATCAGAAAAATAAATAATGAGATTTGTATAGGTAAGTATAAAATATTTATATAGGACGTGACGCTCGAGTGATACAAAAATACCTCTAGGCTATGGAATACTTAAGGTAAACTATTATTATTAGGGTTGTAACAACATAACAGTGCGGTTGTATAGCTATTAAATTACATGAAGAATGACGTCACTTTGTTATTATTATGAATTTTATTGTTTTTCCTATTTTTTATAGATAGACTTTAAAATGTAGGTAAATGAAAAAAAAATGAATTGAATAATACATTGACTTTCATTGTCAATCAAAACTTTAAAAAATAAATTACAATAAAATGAGTTTTTATAATATTTGCTAACTCTTGATTACCTTGCAGTAAACTCGAGCAAATACATCGCGTTGAAATAGTTTTAATTAAATAAACAAAAAAACTTTTTCGGTGCCTTACCTATAGGGTATAATAACTAAAACTAAGGCAAGTTTTAATTAACACACCCTGTACATGGTATTCCACGTGATTACAATATGGGTTTCTTCTAGAAGGGCATTAGAAAGTTGTTACCGGTGCAGCGCAATTGTGACAACACTTTTAAATTGTAAACTAAGCAAATTTAAAAAAGAAAAATAATCTAGTTCTAATGTAGTTCGCTGAGTTTCCTGCTGGTATCTTCTCAGTAGAACTAACCTACCGAACCAGCGAAAGAATCATTTTCCAATGGTTTATTTTAAAATTATTTAATATTTTTATATTATTTCTTGACATATCCAATTGTAAAATTTTGACGTTCATATGTGCTCTTTGTGTGCCTAAACTGAATAAATGAAATTGATTCTTTGATTCTTCTTTGATCCTTTGATCCTGCTGTTTTACACCGGGTGTCGGGTATCGGGTGGGCCGTTTGCTTGTCTGCCACCTAAGTGTTATAAAAAAAGAAATGTAAATGAAAATACTAGTGATAAAGGATACTTATTAACATATACTATAATTCAAAGGTAGTAGCAGTATTTTTCAAATATAAACATATAGTAATTCAAAGGTTCACTGTATACTACAGTGAACATTTGAATTACTCACTGTTACTTGAATTTTCGGTTGAACCCGTAATTGAACATAGAGGCTGTTGCTAGATTGCATTAATAGATTATATTACAAACTTTAATATGAGTTGGGATTTGCATAACAGAATGAAACAAATACATAATACAATTATAAGCTTTATAATACGTGGTCTGATATTTGTAAATATATAATAGGCTGGTAAATATGTATTATACCACGGTAGTCTAGTGGTATGGGTAATGGACTGCTGAGACGAGTTCTCGGGTTCGATCCCAGGTCTTACCATGGCACACACCAATGACTTTTCGATGCTTTTCGAAGTTATGTGTGTATTTATCGCAGGTTTATAAGTCCCTGGTTAATGGCAATAGGCTCACCACCTATTACATTGGGACCTAAACATAAACTGGTGAAATGTGGGTGCTAGCACCTCTGCCTACCCCTTCGGGGATATAGGCGTGAGTTTATGTTATGTAAATATGTATAGAGCTATGTAGCCCAGGCTCAGCCTCAGCTACATGGCTCGAGTCAACAATAGTGCCCAGAATACGGCAATAGGCTCACCACCTATTATGTGGGACCGAGTACAATGATTGGTGACATGTGGGTGTTACTTCACCTCTGCTTAAATTCCAGGGATAAAGGCAAGATTTTATATATAAAGTATGTATGTTTGTATGGTAAATAGCTCTAAAAAGCATATGAAGCAGCTAAAAAACATATGATGAGGCTGTCAAGTCGAGTGTACCCATTGTAAAATGGTATATTAAAGTAATGGTGACCCTCTTTTCTGAGAATTTGCCTTCAGCTTACCATCAGGCAAGGCGAAGTCTAATTGACATGCCCTATATAAAAAAATCGATATTGACGAGCAAAGTACTCAAAATGATCTTAATTCCTTAGTTTTCCCTTCACCAGAGACAACAATCAGTCATATTCTGATTTCACACATATTTTGTTGGGACAATTAGCAATTTAAATCAATAATATCTTAGTTTTAAGATCATTTTGAGACTTTGTAATCACTTGACGACAATAGGCTCCACTCTATCACCTCTGCCTATCCCTTCGGCGGATTATAGATGTAAATATATGTATGTGTATGATGTTCCCAAATAATTATGGATCTTAAACGTTGAAATATTTATTTCCAGATCATGATGAGCACGTCGCGGCTGGTGACAGTGTACTTCCTATTGACCCTGGCCGCAGCAGCAACGGCTATCAAATGCTGGAAGTGCGGGCAGTACAGCGACGGTGTCGGGTCCATAACCCCATGCAACAACAGGAGCGCAACTAGACTCGAAGAATGTCCCAGTAATGCGAAGTATTGTATTGTAAGTAGATTTCTTTGAATGTTTTTAGAAGAGACCACCAAGAATAATTACCGTGTAAACCTATTTTTGTGATGTGGCGGTAGTGACATTCTCAGCTCGGTGCACAGTGCGTGAATACGTCTTAATTATAATAATATAATTAATGACTATTTATACTGTAGATTGATGACTGGCTGACTTGGTGGAATTTGTTGTTACACATATTGAACCGAAACCCGTCAGGTGTAATAAGTAATGAAGTAATGTGGAAAAGTACAAGTGAGTTAACAATATGTTTAATATAATAAATATTCAACATTCCACAAAACGCTATTTAGACCCATGGTAAGCATAGCTTGAGTTATAGAATCTAGAACGCGGATAAACATACTTAAATACTTTTTTTTGTAAAAACATACATATCACACATAGGAACACCCAGACCAATGCAAATCTACATATTCAAGAAAACAAATATATGCACTGAGCTGGCACCGAACCCGCATCTCTACGCCACAGAGTTTGCAATAGTTTAGATATTTCCATGCCTCAGAGACAACATCTATGGTAGGACACGGCGGTATATCCGCCCGATTGAGCGGTCCGACTGGGGAAGTACCTCCGCCCTACAGAATACCGCGGTTATAATAACTTCGTGTTGTGTTCCCAGCGGTAAGTAGGGTAGCCAGAGCTCACTGGAGAATTTGTGCCGTCTGTGGGAAGACTAAAGGCTTGTCCTGATTTGTCTTCTACTGACGGCACAGAAACTCTGTACTTACAGGGTTGGCAGCGCGACTGTGACTCCTCTGGTGTTACAGACGTCCATAGGCCACGGTTACTACTTTCCATCAGGTGGGCCGTGTGCTTGTCTGCCAACCAAGTGGTATAAAAAAAAAGTCGTTACTGGTAGTTGGAGCCCTATAATTCCGACTAGTTTAACTACAGAACTTAGATATCGCCAATTGGTTGTGGAAGTCTGAAGGCAGACAAGCAGAAGGCAGGCTATCGTAAGAAGAGCATATCGAAGTTCAGCTGCATCACAGTCATTGGAAATTCTACTCCAAAATAATTGGGTAAATACTACAGGGTGGGTACTACCAACACTTGGGACCCAAGACATCCTTATCTACCTCAACGCACCTGTAAACTAACGGAAGAGGCTCGACTGAAATAATAATAATAATAATTTATTTCATTAATTCAAAAGTATATGTTACATAGTTTCATAATCTATTGCTATCTTTTATACATTAAGTATAAACGATAAACTCTACAATAATTGTCAAATCAATCTTACGTTATAGTTATTAAGCTGTGCTACATAGAAAGCTTTAAGTCTCTTAATTTCAGAACGCTGAACACAAGCTTTATAATCGTTTTGTGTTGAAATTTTCGCATTGCGTACATATTAGTTTACAGGCATAAACGAACCCGCGCCCTTGCAATACCTCACTGTTTCTCATTAGTGACAATTCAACAACATTCATCAACATTACACTCTTAACGTTCATAACTTGCAATTAAACTCTGCAATGCTGAGTGAGCAACACTCTGCAGAGGCAATTATCACGATGACATAAATTATAATGGTTACCATCTAAGGCACCGCTTCCTTTGAGGAACTCTGTCGGAATATTTATTTTATACAGTGTCAATAGGAATGTTTTTGTGTTTACTTGCAATATTTTAATGTTGGAAAAGCTTTAGGCGATTATAATCTTAGATAAATTGTACCTTTCTGTCACTGTTATTAAATATTAGAGTTGTTTTTCTCTCCTGGTAAATTCGGAATCTTACGAAATCTTACCTTTAATTAAATTTAATTTGGAGCCTTTTAGATTTTGCTGAATGTTTTAATTTTTTTTTTTAGTTTTACGATTCTCAACTTTACAATTTTACAAGCTAACAGCTACGATTACTAGAAGCACTAATAGTACTAACGTATTCATAGAATCGGGTCCAAAAAATATTTTTTTTACTAGATATTTACTGATCGTGAAGCTTTAACACTTGGAAAAATAAAGTGCAAGTCGACATCAGACTCAGGATGTTTATTATATTGGGTGAATATGTTATTTTTCTCGAGGCTACCCTTTAATATGGACACTCAATTTTCATTAGCGGCATTTGCTGCTACGCGGAGACTGGGAGGGTATATTCGTGGCACAAACTTCAGTCTAGTAGTTGCTATAAACAGAGGAGGCAAACAGGAAGTTTGGCGAATTTAATATCAACTGTAATATGCACAGACTATTGAGAACTTTAACCTACATACAGGCAGATATTTAATTATAATAAACATATTAATAGAGTTGCATGTTTTATGTATTTTAAAAAACTATATAATTTCCAATTTGAAAATTTTTGAATTCTTATAAGCATATTAGTATTTTTAATAACCTTGCTGCTAAATCAAGTTTAGTACACAATTATTTGTGTTTACTTATGTAATAAATCGCCATTTTGAATTTTGAATTCTCTGATGTGAGCTACTTTAAAAATCGTACGCATCATCATATGAGAGCCAGTTAATAAATAATATGATGAATTGTTATTAGTTTCACTATAAAATACAAAGGCCGAGGGGTTCCCGAAGAGGGCCAGATACCCGAGGAAAGCTATACTCCAAGGAGAGCCAAATCGAGAAAGATGATGCTCGTTAACCTCATCTTCGGCAACCAACAACGACTCATGGGAGCAGTGCGTTTTAGTCGGTTCGAATTCGACATAACCTCTCCCACCGGCTCTAGCAGGGGCATCAGTAGGGATTTTAGGCAAGTAAAAGAAAGGCCCAAGGCTTCCCGTTTTATAACTATGACGCTCATCCAGTGATGCAATTTTTCGGAAATAGGTTTATATATATTTAGAACTGTTTTGAAAAAGGTAAATCTTCCTGGAAAATATTTTTTGTTGGAAGTGAAAATGCGACTAAGGTTACAGGATTCACAATTTGAAATATTTATTTTTGTAATTTTACTTTGAGTTCTTAATAAGCAATTGCTATGATTACTACAGAAGTAATAGAATTATGTTCATTTAACGGTTACCGTTAGACTGTCAGAGATCCATCAAGAAGATTCATTTTCATGTGCTACACCATTCGATAGAGGTCGCCGTCCAATCTCCGGGCAAGACGATTTTCCGGACGTTTGCAAGGCCATCATTTGCCAACCGGTTTGAGATGACGACAGTCTTAGCTGGATTTTGGGGCTTTGCAGATTAAGGTGCCATTACAAGCGGCTCGAGGCAAATTTATAGCTTACTACTACAATTTATGCAAGGGACTTGGTACGTATTCGCTCAAAATTTTATTACTACCGGTATGTGGTTTAGTTTGGGAAACTTTTCACCAATGATAGCTGTCAATAAATTCAAATATACATACATACATATAATCACGACTTTATCCCCGGAGGGTTAGGCAGAGGTGAATTATTATCACCCACATTTCACTAATAATTGTATTCGGTCCCACGTAATAGGGGGTGAGCCTATTGCCGTATATCGGGCACTATTGTTGACTCGAGCCATGCATCTGAGTCTGGGCTGTATATATTTGTCCGATGTTAAACATGCGGTGTCGTACAAGGCGACTATGGGATAGGGATCCCATAGTCGCCTTGTACGACACCGCATGGGAAGAGATGGGGTGGTCCAAATTCTAGTCTGGCGGGATCCACGCGGCTATATAATGCTGGTATTTCGAGATATCAATAGCACGAAAAGTACATAGTTTTCTATTTTTATAAAATAGATACTGTGGAGCTGGCTCTCGATTCTACTACTAGACAAAGTCACTGTCACACCACAGACACCGCAAATAATGGCATACATACCTTAAAGTACAAAATTTAATGAAAAGAGTTTCGTTTCACTTTTTCATTCACTCTGCAAAACGCCTTTAAAGCTTGGACTTTAACTGCGTTGCTTTAAAGTTCAAAATTAAATGAATTTTTAGCAGTGTCTGAGGTTTGGCAGTGGTTTTACTTTAGCAGAATTGAGGCCCTGATGTGAAAGCGGCAAGTAACGCCACCTACCCCGGTAGATTTAGTTATGTAAAGTAGTAAATAGGAAATGAGTTTTTATTATACCACTTAGTTGGCAGACAAGCACTCGGCCCACCTGATGGGAAGCGGTTACCGTGGCCTATGGACGTATGCAACACCAGGCGTGTCACACTCGCGCTGCCGACCAGGAAGAAACCTTCTGATGCCCTTGAAGAACCCCATATTGTAGGCGCATGGGAAAACCGCAGCAGGGAGATCATTCCACAGCTTGAGTTGCTTTCACATTTCGTTTGGTTTTTATAGATTTGAAGAAAAATATGAGTGACGTAGTTTTTTTAAATATGTTTCGTATTTCATCTTCGATCTCACTACTATTAATTAAGACGTTAAGTTACTGAAGAGTAGGTCTAGTTAGCTACTAAAATTGGCAGCGGTCATTTGACTCCATAGGTAGAATTAGCTGTGTGTTCTGTTGACTTTGACGCTATCTGTTGCTTACATAGTTCATTTTCTGATATTCTTTTCGTCTGCATCGGTCTTCCTCTTATGAGAAATTGCAATATGAATTAGGATAGTACACCTAATTTCTATGACTTATTTAGTAATATGTCAGTTACCTGAGACCGCAGTTCTCAATACTCAGCAGTCAGGATAGTAGAAATTATTACAAAAATATTATAAAAAGATAATCGAGAAATTTTTTACAGCTCTAAACGGTTACTTTACTGCGAAATTACTACATCAATCAATACAATCGTTACTGCTTGATAACCTTAGTAACTGTTTATCACTGGGCTAATTACGGGCTATAGATGCTTGCAACTCAAGAAGTAAGTATATACAAGTAGAAACCTAAACTCCGCCGGCGCTAAAGCCCTACCCTAACTTAAGCTCCTCAAAGATAAGGTTATTAAGATAACGCTGAATGTCTCAATGAACGGATTATGAACTTTCACTATCTCTTCTTCGTTCAATAGCAGAAAGTTTCGAATTTTCGAAAGGAGTTTCTCTATTGTTAGTTAAAATTTTGAAACTTCACTAGTATATTAAATCTTAAGTTATTTCGACTTTTGATGAAGACTTAAGATGATTCTTTGAATAAGTCACTTAGTATTATTCTTTTAAATTTGACTAACGGCGTCAGTTAATAATTAATTTATGAGTACAAATTTCCAGTTGATCAAACATTGGGGAAATGTAACAACCTCTGCCTAACCTGGCAATATAACAAGCGTAACTATATGTTTGTTTGTATCACTTGTAACTTCATTCATGATGATGATGACTTGTAACTAAATTTTCAGACTTAAACATGCATGTTCAGCCAAAACTATTTCTTCCTGTTTTATTCTACAGCTAAAAGCAATTTAACCGATAAATAGCCTATTTCAACACAACATTAGGAAGCAACATCGCTTAAAACTAAATTGTCACATTTCATATAACATATTTTACTGGGTAAGGAAAGATAACACAGGATAGTTAAGTGGATTTTTATTGATGAAAATCAGAAGGGTTTTTATTTTACCCGACTGCACCAACGTTTTTCTGTTTTACGTGCGTATGTATGAATGTAGTTTTCTTTGTTCCCCTCTAGAATCCTAGCAGCTGGACATATTTCGATGAATAGGGTTTCAAATGAAAAGTATTTCTCTCCTAAGTGTCATAGGGAACATAAAATGTAAACAAAAGTTATGCAGTGGATTTTGGGTGCTAAAATGTGAGACCATATTAAAAAAAAACGCTCAAATTTATCGACTAGGGCATCAAAATGAAAGGAAACACTTTCATTTTATGAGGAGATTATAAAAACTAAACTAAAGACTACAGGCTTGTCCTGCTTTGTCTTCTACACTGACAGTGCAGAAACTCTGTGTTTATAGGGTCGGCAGCGCGAGTGTGGCTCCTCTGGTGTTACACACGTCCATAGGCCATAGTAACCACTTTCTATCAGGTGGGCCGTGTGCTGGTCTGCCACCTAACTGGTATAAAAAACCCAACTGCTGTCTAAAAGATCGAAAGAAGTTTGATAACAGGCGGTACCCATTTGCCAATCATAAACCGAAACCAAATTAATGGGTACCGCCTGCTATCAAACTTTATTAGATCTTTTAGACGGCAGTGGGGTTTATTATTTTTAATAATTAATTTTAGTTAGGATTTTACATGTTTATATTTTTATTATATCCTTTAAATTTCATTTTGATGATACCCTACTTGATTGATTATATACATTTATTACACAGCCATTACCTGTCTCTTCTTCTAGCTTTTGTAAGTTTGATTAAATGAAACTTATGACCGAGCAATGAAATTAAATAAGGAAAACGTCACAGCACCCACAGGATAGGCTTGCCTAGTGTGGGGCCAACGGGAAAATCTATGTGAATGTGAAAAACTTGTTCTGGAAATAAATTATTTTTATTTTTTATTTTTATATATCTGATTGAAAATAATAATAATTTGAGAACTCGCAAATTTGCACCCATAATCCACCGTATTTTTTGTTGACATTTTATGTACCCTATGACACTTGGGAGAACAATACCTTTCATTTGATACCAAATTCATCGAAATCTCTCATCGTATCGTTAGGCTTGTAGAAGAGAACAAAAATCTACATATTACGAGTGTAAGATATTACCCTCACTGGCGCAGTCGGGTAAAAATATGAAGCAAAACGTACAATGATATTAGCGTATTAATAGGAAAAATGCTCACTTTTCCATTGTTAATTCTCTTTTGTCTGCCCAAGGGACCATCGCATAGCCATCCTATTATTTATTAAACTCTATGAATTTATACCCTCGGGTCTCGTCCCATTCCTTGTTCATTACGTAATATTATTTACTGATCGTACAGTCAGCGTCAGAATGATCTTGACTATAAAGTCTCAAAATGATGTTAATACCAAGATATAAATTGTATTATTGTACGAACTAAAGTTGTTTAAATATCAGAATAATTAGTTAAGAGGATGGGGGGAATAAGGCATTAAGATCATTTTCATTACTTTGTTCATCAAGTTCGATCTGGTGCTGATTGTACCATGACTCGCTGTCTTTTGTATCAATTTAAATATTAACGAGGTGGTTGAGGCAGGTTAAAGTTACTTGTTAGTGAAATAATTGATTTTGGAACCGATTTTGTGCAGGTTTATAGTGAAAAAGAGAGAATTTTGACAGTATTCTTCCGAGTGTAGAAATTAGATGTTTGTTACCTTGAGTATTATTTTATTAAGAAAATAAAATATTAATATAATGAAGCAAAGTAATCAAAGAGATTTTTCTTCAAAAATCGCTACAAAACTATTCAAATAAGTGAGCGAAACTTATGTGGAAGACTTCAAATGAATTGCATTTGTTTTTACAAAATGAAGTACCCAGTTAAATGTCTTGTAATGCTTTAATTGTTTGAAAACACCGGTAATGGGTTCACGCTGGCTAGTGTCATAACCAGGATTCGTACTCAAAACCGCTCGATCGTAAGTCTGATTCATGATTCATATTACATGAACGTGTAAAGTCCCGTTCACATTATTGTATACCATTCTAGGTCATCTGACAAAAGCATATAAGGAATAAAATCGCGATTGTATCCTATTCAATATATTATTTTCCTTCTATTGTTCCATTCCAACGTCCCCTCTATGTCACGAAACTGAACAGGACTTGTCCGGGAGCACTGACAATCGGGATAAATGTACACAAGAGGAAGCAAACAGAGCCCTTATTTGTGATACGAGGGATATTTAGAGGCCGAATAACTATATTTGAACGATATAATATAATGGTTAATAGAATAGAATTTAATACTAAATACCAGAAGGAATGGGATTGGGAGAGGTCCTGTATTCATTGGTGGATTGAGATTGAATGATTACATAGATTTAATTATTTAGTTTATTTTCGGGGCCAACCTCACCATCTAACTACACCTGATGATTGACAAACGAAACCGATGCAATTTTACCTCCTTCTTTCTCCGTCTTCCTACAGTCCCGGGTCCTTTAGCGTGTGAAAAAATATCTTATGAGGCCGCTAAGTTGCGTGCCACCATTGTAGTAATACTTAGTGTCTGTAATGGTGACCCTCTTTCCTGAGACTTTGCCTTTAGCTTACCATCAGGCGAGGTGAAGTCAATTTGGCTTGTCCTAGATAAAAAAATCTTTCGGGGTTGGGACGCCAGACGGCAGTCGCAGCCATGAAAGCCTGAGCAAACACAAAAGTTATGTGAAGGACCACCATTAAACCTATGTATTTTTCAATGTCTGCCCTTTTTTTTTTTTTTACGTGCCCAAAATCCCCTCGGATACCTCCCCACCGGAGCCGGTGGAGGAGGTTATGACGGACACGAACCGACTACAACGCACGCCGCCTGTGGGTCGTTTTGGTTGCTGAAGGTGAGGTTGACAGGCATATCCCTCGCACCCCTTTTATATATATCCACTACTTGTCTGCCCTAGCATCTGACTGACCAGGCTTTCGCATTCAGTCAATTCTATCTCATCTTCGTTCCGGTGTTTAGATAAATTATGATATGGTTGTTTTAGGGCTTGCATATAGCCTAACACCCGTAATGCAGAATGTTACTCACTTCCGAATCTCGATCTATCTGGGAGCAGATTTCATCCACTGAAGGCATTCAAAAAAAGTGGGGACAATAACAGGCCACTGCCCCTCAACAAGTACCTCCACACCTTCGGTGTTACGGACTTTGCTGGGGGTGTTTCGCTGCTGAGGAAACAGCCGCCGACGTAATACTGGAAATCGAGGCAGTAGCCCCTCAACGAGGAGGTAGGACACGTCGGTATTTGAATGAATGAATGATTGAATATAACTTTATTGTACACCGATAATCAACACAAAATAAATATCAACAAAGTTCATAGTAGTAGGTACAAATGGGCGGTCTTATCGCGGACTGCGATCTCTTCCAGACAACCTTTAGATGGACTGGTATCTTTGGAAAAGCAGGCTAGAAATGGTGTACTTACTACAATAAAAAATGTATGCACTTAAAATACATTCGGCCAATGTTACACGCTATATCCATTCCTCTACAGAAAATGTCTATACTAACCAACTTATTGAAATTAGTCTTTCATATGACTATGATAGAGATACTCTAATAAATACATAAATATATCCATACATATACAATCATATATACATTCCGTCCAATTGAGCATAATAACCACGTGTTGTGTTCCCGGCCGTCAGTGGGGTAGCCAGCGCTCACTAGAGAGTTTTTGTGCTGTCAGTGGGAAGACTAAAAGCTTGTCCTGCTGTGTCTTTTACACTAACGGCACAGAAACTCTTGTATTTTTTTTATTTACCACTTAAGTGGCAGACAAGCACACGGCCCACCTGATGGAAAGTGGTTACCGTGGCCTATGGACGTTTGTAACACCAGAGGAGTCACAGTCGCCCTGCCAACCCTGTAAGTACAGAGTTTCTGTGCCGTCAGTGTAGAAGACAAAGCAGGACAAGCCTTTAGTCTTCCCACTGACAGCACAAATTCTCCAGTGAGCTTTGGCTACCCTACTCACCGGTGGGAACACAATACGAAGTTATTATAGCCGCGGTATTCTGTAGGGCGAAGGTACTTCCCCAGTCAGACTGCTCTGCTCAGCTCACTGGCAGCGCGAGTGTCACTCCCTTGGTATTACACACGGTAACCAAAATACGGTAAAAAAAATAAAAAAAACAAATCTTCGTAACAGTGAGATCGTTCCGCGAAGTGTGTGAAGTTCCCGGTAAGTTTCTACGTGTCTGATCGGAACTAGACTGGCTGCTATAGCCAGGAACTCTGCACGCACAATGGCCCAAAAAAAGAGGCTAAGTGCGGACAAAGGAGTGCCAATCCATTCCATTGCTGGTGACAGATTGTCTAGACGATTAGTTAAATCTGTTAATCTGTGTGTATAATTTGTCCTTAGATAAATCGAGAGTCGAATCCTTTTACAATACAGGCTTAGGAGTTGTATATAAAATTTTGTCTGACTTTATAAGCCCTTTAGATTAACAAGTCTTCGTACTTCAGATAAAAATAAAGATTTGTAAGCCTTAATACAGTTCTAAACATTTCCAACAGAGCTAGACTCTTTCTATTTTTAAATAGAACCATGTTTGGCAGCCCGATGATGGGAACCAATAATAACTAAGCTAGTTTTCGAATAATTTCGAGAGTTAACGTAATTAAAACCAATATTTTTTATAGTAAATCAATCTTGTTATACTGCAGATTTAAATACGCGAGATTAAAATGAAATGTCTAAATATATTATTATGTGTACATACATACATACATATAATCACGCCTTTATCCCTGAAGGGTTAGGCAGAGGTGAATAAACACCCACATTTCACCAATAATTGTATCAGTCCCACGTAATAAGGGGTGAGCCTATTGCCGTATTCTGGGCACTATTGTTGACTCGAGCCATGCATCTGAGGCTGAGTCTGGGCTGTATACATATATCGTCATAGTCGCCTTGTACGACACCTCATGGGAAGAGATGGGGTGGCCCTAATTCTACTCTGCCGAAAACCACACGGCCATTATTATGTGTAGTATGACCTAATCTTGTAAGTGATATCTACCGTCCATAACTAAGGGTCAATCTCCACTGAAAGAGCAGCGGTTGACAGTGGCTTATGAGACAAAATATTACAAACCATTTTGAATCGTATCTATGTGAGAAAAAGATCATGATCATTTGAGGGCGAAGGAGGGGGCGCGCGGGCGCCCAGACGTTTGTACTCGAGCGACAAACGTCCGGGTGCCGCCACCGGCCACTGCTGAAGTGCTGACCGCTGCTCTTTCAGCGGGGATCGACCATAAATTTCAATTCTAACCATGACGATATTTAACTTTAATTCGTAAGCTATAGTGTTAGGACACATTGTGTACTTATATTCATTTTGTTAAGATCTTTGTAATTCCAATGAAATTCCAATTT
The DNA here is from genome assembly GCA_963662185.1 of Eilema griseolum. Classification (NCBI taxonomy): domain Eukaryota; kingdom Metazoa; phylum Arthropoda; class Insecta; order Lepidoptera; family Erebidae; genus Eilema; species Eilema griseolum. The sequence continues at coordinate 13,303,353 of OY759252.1, forward strand.
AAATTCCACAATTGAAAAATAAATGCACAAATGACATTTCAAACGTAAGTAACACTTAATTCGAATTTCCAAGGAGACAGGGATTTCTGGGCCAAATTGTAATGAGTTGAGATATGACTTAAAAAAGCGGTATATTTTTCTATTTCAAAATTTAAAAAAACCAGCCCAATTGAACATCAGGAAGACGACAAATCTTAAAACTAAGTTTATTCCACGAATATGATTCAATATCGATTCTGTGATCGATTCAAACAATGTTGTCAATAGAATCACTTTCATCGTAGTATTATTTCAGTCAAAGTGAACCAAACATAATAATAGCAATAATACACATTTAATAAATATAATAACAGTGTAATTATAATAAATTCTGAATAGATTTTCGTTAATCGATTAAATAATTCTCGTGTTTATCAACTGTATAAGTCGTATTAATCTGTGCTGTGACAACTGACAGCTTCCTGAATTTCAGTCAATCAGTTATTACAATTACGGTTCACAATGATAACTTGAATGATTTGCCCCAGCTTACAGAAATTGAATGAATTCTAATATATTTAGGGACATATCATATAAAGCAGGCAGTTCATACTATGGTGAGCATCTAAGAGGTAATGAAGGCTTCATTATAGAAGTGGTGGTCAGCAGCAGCCTGCTTCGAGAGTTGTCGGCTTCTAATTCTGCATGGATGCTAAGGGGACGCATTCAGACCAGACATATAAGTCGCAAGACGTATTTTGAATACATCTTAGTCGACAACTCTCTACGTGGTAGAGAAGCAATCCTCGGACATTACTGTAACTGTATTGTAGGTAAACGAACTGCAGGCTGATGCGCACACATAATGTCAATTATGGTACTATGGTTGGGCTAGGTACCAAGGTAATGTAATTCCCCCTACGCAATTCTTAGACAATAGTCTAATTATTATTGAAGGAAAATAAAATATAATCATTATTTAAAGAGTTTTTTTTTAACATGACATCTTTGTATTACATATCTTTAAAATCTATTTGCAAGTTTTCTTACATTATCCCTGAGTACCATATAAATCTTTTACAATAGAAATAACTACTTTCTATATTAAAAAAAGGTAGAAATGACAGTTCAAAAATGTTAATTTCTTGCATAACCTCACTTACTAAATCTCTTATAACTTTGCTCTCTGATGTTCAAAATCTGCAGATTTTTCAGGAATGGTTTAATAATACATAAGCTCTCGCTTGAGGCCACTCTCAACTTTTACATTTAGGCCCAAGAATGTATGAAAGCGAATCCATCTTCTTTTAAAGTACACACGCACATTATTATGAAATTTGTAAATGCCTTATCTGTCACCCGTTTGTAAGCGGCTTAAGGGGTTTAAGAGTTGCTTGGTAGGTACAAGCGGTCGGGAAAATATGAACTCCTTAGAAATGGTGTTTTAATTTTATTAATGTGTCAATGACAACTATTAAAAAAACTAAATGCGCCCAGTTCAAAACTCAGCGACATTGACTGCACCTTCCGTCGCTTCATTCAGGTCAGCAATTTTGCAAGTGTAAGGGCACAGTGGCTATAACAGGAGGTGGTCCATCGACTGCAGAGGTACACCAAAATCACAACCACCGCCCCCGGGTCTAGGTAGCTCCATTTTATCCGGTTGGCTCTACAGCATTGACGGCACAGAAAATCTCATTGCTCGCAGGGTTGGCAGCGCAAGTGTGACTCTCTTGGTGTTGCACGCGTCCATAGGCCACGGTAACCACTTTCTATCAGGTGGGCTGTGTGCTTGTATGCCACATAAGTGGTATAAAAAATAAAAAAACAGCAGGCGACCTGAATCCTAAACCTATTTAGGAGCTTCCAGGTCGACAATTTCAAGCCACGCCCGGGTGGTAGGCTCTCAGCAGGCTGAATGTTGTCTGAAGGAGCTGTATTTTCTGTGCGTCACTTCTGGTACCGAACGCTCTCCGAGTAACCCTCCACATAAATAGTACGTCGAAGGAATCTCCTTTTGCTTTTAAGACGGGAACTGGGCATGCCATGTTAAATGAGTGGGTGCCGTGCATCAGTTCCTATTTTCTCTTCTCAACCTCGCGTGCAACGTGCCGCCGTATGCTTGATGTAGTGATACCAGTGAGTGGATATAATGTGTTCAGAGGAGTAGGCTTAATATTCATGAATTTCTTGTTTAATTTTTATTGTGTCATTGACAAAAGCCTATCATGAAATGTATTCAACGAAATTTGACGACCTCCGTGGCGTAGTGGTAGAGCATTCGACTGCTATGCAGGGGGCGCGGGTTCGATTCCCGCTCAGTGCAAATATTTGTATGCATGAATATGTATATTTGCATTGGTCTGGGTGTTTCTATGTATAATATGTATGTATTTACAAAAAAAAAGTATCTAAGTATGTTTATCCGCATTCTAGATCCCATAACACAAGCTAGTTAAGCTATGCTTACCATGGGTCTAGATAGCGTTGTGTAGAATGTCGTGGAATATTTATTATTATTATTATTATTCAATAGGTCTGAGGCTTGATAAAAAGCAGGATCATTGACCAATTTCCTTATGCCAGAACCTATGTAAATACCTTCTTTAATTTTTGCCTCACTTAGCATAGGAAACTTTGTTTTAAGAAAAAAGAATCCAGGTCCGTCTTTGGGAAGGCTTTTATAAAATTCTTTATCAAATCAAGTTTGATGAGACATTGACACTAATAACACAGTAGCATATCCCACTGAATGTTTTGATTTTTAGTTAGTCACAGTAGTAACAGTCATCTCATCATGTTTTTTGGGTTCAAGTCAATGCAGTTACATCAAAAGGCATTTATTTAATATTGCTGGTATCTCAACCAACGTATCTCGTATACCAACTCGTCAAAAATTTATAATATTTTAAATACGTACATAAATGTTTTGATGACTGTTAAACACATCAATGATATCATTTTATAACTATCCTCTCCATGTCAGAGATAAAATAATACTGCCAAGTGTAGCGGAAAGTAAAGTAAGATTATATATCTAACGTTACGAAAATTATCGTTATTATTGTTCTGGGACATGATATCTAAATTTAAATTGGTTTTCTGTTGTTTTCTAAGTACCCAGGATATCAGTGATTGATGTTGAATAGTATTTCCCGCGTGGTTACCGGCAGAGTAAAATTTGGGCCTCCCCATCTTTTCCCGTACGGTGTCTTACAAGGTGACTAAGGGCTGTTTACCATCAGACAGATATATACAGTCCAGACTCAGCCACATATGCATGGCTTGAGTCAACAATAGTGCCCGGAAGACGGCAATAGGCTCACGCCCTATTACGCGGGGCCGAATTCAATGATTGGTAAAATGTGGGTGTTAATTCACCTCTGCCTAAAGTTGCGGGGCGTGATTATATGTATGTATGTATGTATAAATAGTGTTATTAGCAAAAGTCTTGACATCAACTCTAATAATATCGTTAAATAAATATGAAATTATTGACTTCCAATTAGCTTCTTAAATATGTGGGTGGATAAGTATAAAATTGTAATAGGTAATGAGAAAGACTGCATTGAAAACGGCCAATGTACCAACAACTTTATATTATCAAATTCACATTCGCCTCTTTACATGTCTCTTTACTGGACTTTACAGTTTTACTGGAATACTAAGCAGATAATCTAGTCCTGAGTGCCAAAACACTGTGTTATCCATTAAAATTTGTTTTAGGTTGTTTTTGTACAAAAATGCTTCATAAGAACATAATCCGATTACCGCCAGTGGGTCGCTGAGTGATGGATTTTGTAGGAAGCAAAAAATTAAGTGAGTTAATGCCTGATTTAATATAAATTGTTCTCTCTTTAACCATTTCAAAGAGTTAATTACTTTGAAACTTTAAGCAGTCGTTTTTGAGCATTCATTTTTGAGTGTAAGATTTCATTAAATATAGACTACAATATTTTTCACGTAGCATGGGTACGGTGACGTTTGGGATTTGAAGTTACTAGAGATGTAGTCAAGATAAAATCGCATGAAATAAAATCGATTATATATCTTATCGAGATCATTTATTAATGAAGAAGAAATCGATTCTATTAACTAATAATTTTGAAGGAAAAAAGTAAAACAAAATTGATAACCTGTTTAATTATTTATTAAAAATCAAACATGTTCATCATCTTCATCATCATCATCATCATCATCATCGTCATCTGACTCGTCGACGTGAATAATTATTTGGGAATCAATTATGCAGTCTATTCTAATGTCTCGCTCCCAGTCATGTAAGATTAGTTTTTTGGTTTTCTCCACTACTTTCTTCCAGTCATCGCCAGTGACATTTTTGCATCCCTCTTTCAATAACCCCATCATTTTTGTGGCTGTAAAAGGCGGAGCTGTATTTTTTCGTGCAGCGTATCCTGAAACAAGATAAAAAACAAATTGAGTCATAGAATTCAAGTAATAAACATAATCATATTTTTGTCAGTATGTAAATAGACTATGGTTAAACAAGTTACCTTTGATTTGGACCCAAATTAATTCAATGGCATTGTACTGACAGTGGTACGGTGGAAGCCTCAGGACTTCGTGACCATATTCGTTTGCCATCATATCTAATTTGTATGTCGTTTGGGGCTTGTGCATTTTTACGCGCTTCACTAGCTCCACCTTTAATTTCGTCTCATCGGCTTCCACATTATTGGCTTGGAGCCACTCGATCAACTCGCTCTTCTTATTGGAAGAAGTCGGCGGTTTGTTCAATTGCACGGAGTGATATGGGGCATTGTCCATAATAATTGTGCTGGGTTCTTCTAAATTGCTAAGCATATTTTGAAACCACTCCGTGAATACTTCCGCATTCATATCTTCGTGATATTCTCCCGTCTTTTTCGATTTAAAAGCAAGTAGCCCATTTTCTACAAATCCTTTCGATGTGCCTGCGTGACAAATAATCAATCTCTCCCCTTTTCCTTCTGGCACTTTGGTCGAGGCATGAGGTGTATCGTCAGTCCACATTTTACCGACCGTATGATTGGCATTCAGCCAAGTTTCATCCAGGAAGACGACATTGCTCCAATCGGTAATCGCTTTAGCCTTTTTCAAAAAGGTAACCCGCGCAAGTGCTATATCGCCCCTCTCCATGACAATTTTTCTTTTGTTTACTTTTTTGAATTGGAAACCAATGTCCTTCAATACGCGCCACAAGGATGTAGGACTTCCAGTAAACAAATCAGCATCTTTTAAAGACTTGACCAGCTTTAGAAGCGTCGGTAATTCTTTATTCTGGTAATAGTTATAAATGTGGCTCCGTATAGCATCGGCCGCAAAACTGTCTACATCTGTTACAGATGCCTTTTTGGTTCGCTTTTTATTAGGGGTGGACAACTTATTTTCTTCTGTATCGTGAGCACCATATTTTTCTCGAGTGATTCGAGAAACCGTGTTCCGCCCAATGTCTAACGCATCTGCCACTCGATCCAAAACGTTGGACACAGGCAATAGCGTTCCGCCATTCTCACGTTCCCGCTCAAAGTAATCCCGCAATCGAACTACAAATTCACGGGCTTGACTACCAAGCACAGTCTTTTTCGTTCTTTTTGGCATTTTGCCAAAAAAAACAACAAAACAAAAGTCAATAACAAAAAACGGTAACGAAAACAACAAAGCACAACGATAGTCAATAACAAAAACAAGTAACAAAAACACCACGCAAGCTCAAAACAAAGAAAACAGACCGCATACAAGGCAGACGCACTCGTACTGAGTTGATATAACAAGATGGCTGCCAGCTCATGCTTAAGCAGTGTTGCTATATTATAATAAAGCTCCACAAAGACAAAAATGCTTTGTTTAAAGTTTATTATTACATAATTATATTTTATAATCGTATTTTAGTTAAAAATACAACTAACGATTTATGATACTTTATTCGACAATTTATCGATTATAACGATTTTACTATGTCAATCTCTAACGCAACCTGTTCCGATTCACGCATCAAGAATTATGTATTTGGAATGTTTATATTTAAAGTTTAAATAATTACGGAGAAATAAAAATAGTTTTAAGTTAAAAATGCAAAATAAAACAGTTTTCTTTTTATCTTCGTATTAAGTGTTGTTTCCTGTATTCCGCGTTAGGTAAATTGTTTCGAAATGAATCATGCATGAAATGGAATTAGTCAAATGTCACCGTACCCATGCTACGTGAAAAATATTATAGTTATGTATTCATCTGATATTCATAAGACTGATGAGATGCGTGGATTGTATTGATAGGAGGAGGAGGATATATTCGGATTTATGGAGTCGAACGGTTGCCAAGAGTCTTAACCATCATAAGATCCGGATATTTTTTTAACATCTCATGCGACCACAATATGGGATTCTTCAAGAAGAGCATTAGTAGATTCCTATAGAGCCGGCAGCTCGAGTGTGACGTATTGCATAGATCCGTCCTTAGGACACGGTAACCACTTTTCATCAGGTACTTAAGCCACAGGCTTGCCTACATGCTAAGTGGTATGCAAAAAACTGTAGGCCTTTAGAAGAATCTCTAATCTAAAATTATTTTTAGGCTTCCGTACCTCGAAAGGAAAAATCAGACCCTTAAAGGATCACTTTGTTATCTGTCTGTCTGTTTGTCTGTCAGTCAAGACCATTTTCTCAGGAATCTGTGGAGGTATCAAATTAAAAATCATACTACATACTCAGGTCTGTAACGCCTTGAAACTGTGCAAAAATCAAACTTCTAAATCAACGCAATAAATTTATATCACGGCCTATGTATTATAAGTTCGTCCCGAAAGGAACCCTCGTAGTGCGAGTCCGACTCGCACTTGACCGGCTTTTTTTCTGGTAATTCTGGTATCTTTAAACTTTGTACTTCAGCAATGTCTGTTTAGTATAAAAGTTCTAGATCAAACTACAAACTACTACACCGGAACAAGCGGTATTATCTGTCGACAGCAATTTGCAAGTTTTCAAACGTAGTGAAATGTTTCGGAAGAAAACTTTAACTCTGCAAACTAGAAGACAACAGTACATAATAGTTTTATTCAAAGTTTACCAAATCGTTCAAAACCTTTCAGAGTTTTGTATAAGCAAAATTTATGAATGAATAACGCCGCATTATATTTATTTGTTTGTTTGTACATTTCCCGACCGCGGAATTTGTATATCTAATCTCCAGGATAGTTATCTGATTTTGGTTGACATTCATTTGTTTCTTAAACTCTTGCAATTACTTACCGCGATCAATGAGCGCTCCGAAATGTATGTCATTTATGTATGTTATTTTATGATGTATGTTATTATTTCTAATAGACCAGACTGGCTACTTTAACCCCCTCTGGCTACTTTACACCTACACAGACCAATTGGGTGGACCGTGGTAATTTTTTTAATGCAACGGTTTGCCTTTGTACACCAGTTTGAATAGTAAATTTTGATTTTCATTGATTAATTTGTTTGCACTTTATATAAAACTAGCTGAACTGCCCCAGCTTCACTCGTGGTATATTTTAAAACCTTATAAACATCTATTTGAACCCGTATTTCTTTAGCTTTCAAATAATGTATGGAAATCTGCCGAATTTGTTGATGATTATGATCACTGTTCCGTTCCCTTAAGTATTAGCGTGATGACATTTAACCTAAAACCTTAATTAATAAACGGACTATTTAATACAATAAGATTTTTTCATTTCATATCTGTAGTTCCTGAGATTAGCGCGTTCAAACAAACATACAAACAATCTCTTCAGTTTTTAACATTAGTATAGATTTTATTCAAACAAAATTTGAACTTGATACGCACACCATCTCGTGTCTTCAGATGTCGGGTTGACCCCGACCCAACCCTCGCAGCCTAGTTGACCCAGCGCCAATTCTAGGCTCGAGATGGCCCCCTCGGGAGTGGGAGCCACGCTGTCCCCATCTTGTTCCGGAGAGAGAGAGGGCCACGCGCCGTCGCCCATCCTATTTCTGCTAGAGTGACAAGCGTCTCCATCTATCAACCCCAGGTGTGCGCATGGAGCATATAGCTATATATAAATGCTTTCGCTTTTCTCCTGATGGCATAGGCAGACCTAAATTAAAAAAAAAATCAATCTACGCAGTCGGTCATAGGCGGTTAACCTGATCGGCTGCACCTAGTCCCAGCTCGTTAAAACTCCTTTTAGTTTTTAGTTAGAATGTATATGTATTAATCAATCAATCAATTAGCCCATTGCAGCTCACTGCTGGACATATCTCCCTATGTTAGGAGGCTTTGGCCTACTATTTCCACGCTGGAAAGACGTGTTATTACAGGGTTTTATTTCGAAGTTTCCTTCTCTAGCAGTGATATACTTTTATTCATTTATTTATTTATTTATTTAGGACAACCATTGGTTAAATACAACAATACAAATACTTTTATACAGAGAATAAGCATTGCCATACAACGTGGCAATGCTGCCAGTCTTCTGGCTACCACAAGAGGCATGCGATGCGGAGGAATTCCACGACGCATTTTAATTGTTCTTAGCTATAAGTTGTATAATAGTTATTTTAGTTTTATTGTATTTAATATTTATATATTATTTCTTGACATGATTGTAAAATTAATAAGATCAATAAGACTTATCTAGTAAAATTCATGTTACCTATTAAATACTTTGTTGAACCTTTTAAGGCAGTCACTTCATGCTCGATTTGTTGGTCCATTTTTGAATAATATTTAACCATTATTATACAATACAAATTGCAAATATTATACAAATAGCAAACGAATAATTAAATCTACAGAAAATTACAAAAAAAAGATAATTGTCTAACAATGAGAAAACATAAAATTATTTTTTTCACAATGAGTCATTAAGTTGTAATGTTACATTTCAAATTCCTAATTTTAAAATAATCTGTGTATTTTTCATTCGGGTTAATAATTGAATTACGGTTACACTTATCCGTAATTCAAATATTAGCCGTAACATATACATATTATCCGATGTATTGTGATATGTATACTAAAGCAATATAAAACCTTTATACCTTCCCCTGGCGATTCGTTACAGTGGGTTGCTTTTTAATTTACCACATTTTACAGGGGCTACGAGTAATATACATCATATCTAGGGCTGACCACAAACTTCAGTGTAATATATTATTACATTATTCACTAAATTCACGAAATATTAAATCAAGGGGTGAGTCAGTAAACCCAATTTTGTATTATTTATTTATGCATTATTAATATACTAATGATTTACATGATATTGAATTTAAATTTAAAGTAGAATTGAAAAAAACTTTAATGTGGATGAGTATCTTAATGATGTTAATGCGTGGTCAACATAAGTCTCTTGCTTGCTCGCACAAAATAAATTGTAAACGAAAGCAAATTTATTTTTATAAAAAAAATAAAAAAAGAGAAAAATAATCTAGTTCGCTGAGTTTCTTGCTGGTATCTTCTCAGTAGAACTAACCTGCCAAACCAGCGCAAGAATCATTTTCCAATGATTTATTTTTACGTTATATAATATTTTTATATATTTCTTGACATATCCAATTGTGAAATTTTGATGTTCATATGTGCTCTTTGTGTGCCTAAACTGAATAAATGAAATTGATTCTTTGATTCTATGATTCTTCTTTGATACATTTTTCGTCAAACTGTGTGTGATGGTGAGAGGCGTTCGATTCAAATGCACAGTTTCCACACCTTCGCCATTAACCTTACAACAATGATTTAACGTTAATCCTCCGCGGCCACTGCAGTACCAAGCATAGCCGTTATGACCAACTCAGATTCTATATGTGCTGCTACCTGGATTGCGTTCTTAGCGGTGTTCATAAGCTCCTCCGGTGTACAAGTAGATGGGCATGCAACACACGTTAGCAGGTGGTTTGTGGTCTGTGGAGCAACTCCACACTCAGACCGCAGGTCCGCGTCATCTGAGACACCCCGCCTGAACCGATTCGTCTTGGTTCGACCCACCTGTGTTTAAAATCTGTTTAGGGAATTCCACCTGATCCAAGAAAGTGACGAAGTTATGGCCTTATAAGGGTCGCTGGCTCACACCACTATTGTTTATACTGATGATGACTCCTCCCGCACGCAGTCGGTGAAGTCAAATAGTATTTAGAAATATAACTTTATAACCACCACACATTTTCATACATACGTATGAAAATGCCCTGAGGCGAAACCGGTTTGGTGAAAAATAATATATTGTGGAAAAGTACAAAGTGTCTATTCAATATGTTTAGCAGGTTTCACCAAGCACCATCAATCAACAGTATTAATAGTAGGTACAGAATACCGCGGTTTTAGTAACTTCGTGTTGTGTTCCCGGCGGTGAGTAGGGTAGCCAGAGCTCACTGGAGAATTTGTGCTGTCAGTGGGACGACTAAAAGTTTGTCCTGCTTTGTTCTCTGCACTGACAGCACAGAAACTTTGTGCTTACACGGTCGACAGCCCGAGTGTGGCTTCTCTGGTGTTACACACGTCCATAGGCCACGGTAACCACTTTCCATCAGGTAGGCCGTGCGCTTGTCTGCCACCTAAGTCGTATATAAAGAAAGGTTAAGGGTAAAGCGACTTTTGCTAATATTTGCAATTTCACTCAATCAATTGCGATCAAAAAAACGTAAGAATTTAAGTTTCACAGAGGCTTTTCAAACGAAGAAATCGTATTAATAATAAATAAACAAATAACAAATCATTTATGTCAGACCATAGTTTTTGTCCATATTGTTAGAATTAGTTACAATATGCTTATTTTTTTAATTAAAATTAAAATACATTCATTACTTTTGGGTACATCGCGGTCAAACGCTCAATTCAATTATTTTGAACTTATAAATGCTGGAAGTATTTAGTAGGTATCACAAATATACACTTTTTAACAAATAAATGAACTTTATACAACTTCAAAATCCCATTAGTCAACTATTCTTAAATAAATCCATCATTATAATGTACGAATACACATTTATTCAAAACAAACAAATTTATCCGAGGGGTTGCTAGACTCTCAATAAGACAACGGATTTCAACATAAAAGGAAAGGGATTTTTTCGTTTTGTTCGATAAACTTTTTATTAAGAAGCTTGCAGTCTGTTAAGTGAGATGTTCTTTGTTGAGAGCGACATTTTCAACCGTTTTCCTCGCTTCAAATGTTGTTGTTTGTTTCGTTTTCAAGACATCTTTGGAAAGTATTTATGAGAGAACGATAATGTTTTTGGGTACCGAAATAATCGTTCCGATTTAACCAACGGAACCATTTCATTAATGAAGTGATTACTTTTGTTTGTGCACTTTTCCAGTTATCTGTCCTATAAAGCAAGTTGCTAAAGTAATTGTTACTTCTAGATTAATTCTTATGATCCATTTAGATTCGAAATCATATCCAGGTTGGGCAGCACGAGTGTAACGCCCCTGTGTGGTATACGTCCATAAGACCTGACTAAAAAGTAGAGAAATATATTATATTATTATAGGCTGGAATAACATACATATATTTATTTTTTTATATTTAATTACGCCTTTATCCCCGGAGGGTTAGGCAGAGGTAAATTAACACCCACATTTCACCAATCATTCAATTCAGTCCCACGTAATAGGGGGTGAGCCTATTGCCGTCTTCCGAGCACTATTGTCCGGGCTGTATATATATCTGTCTGATGTCAAACAGCCCTATCCTTTAGTCGCCTTGTACGACACCGCATGAGAAGAGATGGGGTGGTTCAAATTCTACTAAACCACGCGGCAATAATGCTTAGATTTTTTATTATTTGTTTTTTTTTTATTACGTGCGCAAAATCCCCATGGATACCTCCCCACCGGAGCCGGTGGAGGAGGTTATGTCGGAATGCTCTAACCGAGTTATATGAAAATGTCTTTAGCATCCGAAATTCTCCTGTAGGAACATCTCAGGGTGATGGTGGTGGATGGTGGACGGGGCAACTTCAAGTTCCGTCTTGAGCATTCACGATTTGTTAGCATACCTACTAAACTAATTTATAAATTTGTTCCGACAAGTGGCATCCTTAAAATCGCTGCAGTGCAGTGCACCCCTTTCATAAGTGCAAATTAATCCGTCCATTTTGTTAAACTGACTGCCGTTAAATGCTGAGTTGTGCTTAAATACGGGAACGAGTTTTATGTAAATTTCATTCGTTATTCTCCTTTTTTTTTTCAATGAAATTTAGTTCATAGTGCAATAACTTCTTTTAGATCGGAAAAAGTGAATTTCCAAGGCGCGACTTAAATCATTAACCTATCCCTTAAAGGAGGTGTGCTCTGACTGACTTAGCTACTCAGACACGTCTTAATCATTTGAAAAACTTCTACAAAATCGTCTTGGACGTCCATTTTTTTCGATTTAAATTCATAGGATTAGTTAGCATATCTACTAACTGCTATAAACTTCATAAAACTTTACATATCGGTCACATATCCTAATACTGACTTAGATATATTCGCCACTGAACATTGGCCAGTGAAGTGCGAAGTCTGAGCCAACAAAGGAGCAGATCCTCAATGTCTATCGAAGCATGTGACATTTACGTCTATCATTTCATTGATAAATTTCTTCATTGGTCTCATAGCGATTTCCCTGTTGCGTAAATAGTTTTGATACTTTTATGTCTTTTGTTGGTATGACAACTTTTCTTTATACTTACATACATAGATATAATCACACCTTTATCCCTGGAGGGTTAGGCAGAGGTGAATTAACACCCACATTTCACCAATAATTGTATTCGGTTCCACGTAATACTGGGTGAGCCTATTACCGTATTCCGGACACTATTGTTGACTCGAGCCATGCATCTGAGGCTGTGTCTGGACTGTATATATCTGTCAGATGTTAAACAGCCCTATCCTTTAGTCGCCTTGTACGACACCACATGGGAAGAGATGGGGTGGCCCAAATTCTACTCTGCCGGAAACCACGCGGCGTACCTTTTCTTTATAGTCCGTAGTTCTCTTCATTGTTAAGATTGGACTTCGTACCTCGTTTACTAGAGATTTGTGATGACCATAACATCGCTAAGTCGATTGAATGCAGCTTACATTAACAAATAACCGCGTTAAATGACTTTCAAAATTATCTGATAAATGTCAGGCTAAGGGCGGTACGCATCCTGTAGCCACGCAGGGAGCTGAAGCTCGTGATCACGCTTCTAGCTTGGTGAAATTACCAAACCGTCGTCAAGTTAGTTAGTTACCATACATTTTAATATTAACTGCTTGGATACGTAGCCATGGTGTTCTAGTGAGGCAGAGCTCTAATCAAACCGCTCAAACTCATCATATTTTGTTTCAGTGGACATTCAAAAGCTAACGTCCGAATGATACATTGTAGGAAAAAAGTTTGTACTAACGACACCATCTGTCAATCATGATAGATTGGCAATTTTGTGGATAACTTTCCTGTGTAAAATATGGCAAGCCAGAATTGATACCGTTTTAAATAGAAGCATGTAAGCAAGCCTCCCAACATTGGGAGAGGCCTAGGCAGCTGTGGACTGCGATGGGCTCATTGATTGGTTGATTGAAGCAAATTGAGAGAACCGACAGAAATCAAAACAGCCTTTGGTTGCGCCGATAGTAAAATTTGTATTTTCCCGCTCAATAGTGGTAATATGTCGAGTGGTTCAAATCATCTCTCAATTGATTGACACTGAACACACGCTTCCTATACCCATCTCCCTCCCGCACTGCCTTTAAAGTGAGATAGTAATAGTTTTCCCCCCGCCCAATTGTTGATATGGCCGCATCTTCACTTCCGCTTTGAACTAGAATCATCAATGGCGGCGGCGCGCGCGACTCTCAGAAATTAATAATATTTGTTGGATTTTAACCGCTTTCATGGACCTTTACCGATCGGATTGTGCCTCTCGTGTCCCTCAAGTGATTTAGTGATGTGGGCAGCAGCTCCTGAGCCAGGAAGAGAAGACCGGTGCACCGGCTCCGACAGCACGTGGCGTCATAAAGGTTAGTGCATCCTCTCCTAATTTCTTGGGTTGCATTCACTGCCTAAACCACCTCCGCGGCAACCCGATCACCTATCTTGTTTGTTGTGTAAAGTGTCATCTGAAATGTTTAGCTTCACCCCCCGCAGAATACAGTCCACTAGCTCACGTGGCGAGAATCGCGCCACCATCTTTTTGGTCCCACTCACCGGATCCTTAGTCGTAGTTCGCATTTTGTTATTTATTCCATAGGGAATAAACGCACCGCACCTAAATACCTAGTTATTTTAGTAGAAAACCCCGCATCTAGGCATTTAGGTTTAGATCTTAGGTATCCTAGACACCCTAGTGCATAGGCACAGTGTAATACCTAACGCATTTGGCTATTTCAATTTCTAAGTTGTCCGTTCGCCGCTAGTTCGCATCGTATTTACCTAATACCTACATAGGTAGGTACGCGGTTATACCTCGCTCGCATTTCATTCAAATTCATACGAAAGTATTTTAATTTGAATAGATATTACGCAATACTTAATCCCTGAAATAATAGTTGAACCTAGACAGCGATCTAGCTCGCGTAGGTACGATCTGGTTGTTGTTATTCGCGTTTTGTTCAAACTTGCACTCGCAGTTATAAGTACCTACCTACCTACGGAATATATCTAAGAATATATCTAAGATTAAGTTATTTCATTTGTTGTTTACCGCACTTTAGTTTGATATTTAGTTGTAAAAATGTCCCCAAAGGTTGGTAGTACCGATAGTAAAGTTCAATTGAAACTTTTATACGCTAAAGGAGGAATGCTTTACTCTCGCGTACAATCGATTTGTGATAATGCACTTAAAACCTCTGATTTGGCTATTAGAGATTCGTTCTTATGTTCTATAGAAAACTTAGATAGTTTACGCGCGGATTTCGAATCCTTAGTACATGACATCAACGTTTTAGAGTTAGATTTAAATCCCGATTACTCAGTGAGTTATCAGGCCTTGTCGTCGTTTGACGATTTGTATTGTCGTATCAAACGCGTCGCTAGGAGTTTGGAGGAACCGTCTGACCGACCCAATCCCACCCGCGACCGACCTAAGTTGCCACCAATTCAAATACCCGAATTTGATGGTAACATCCGCAATTGGTGTTTATTTATAGATAGTTTTGAGAATACAATAAATAAGAACGTTTCGTTGACAGATCACGAAAAATTGCATTATCTCGTTGAAAAATTAACTGGTAAAGCAATAACCGTTTGCGCTGGAATTACGTTTAGTGCCGAAAATTATAATTTAATTTTAAATACTTTGAAAGCTAAGTATGAGGATAAAAGATCGGTAGCTAACGCATATTTGGATCAGATGTTTGACTTGAAATCCATTACGGCATGTAACGATCAAAACTTAGAGAAGTTTCTAGATACTTTTGCATCATCTGTTCGCGCCGTAAAGAACCTAAAGATCGAAGACCTCTGCGACTTCTTATTTTTGTACATGGGTTTAAAGAAATTAGATTCCGAAACCATTCGTTTATTTGAGTCAGATCATCGCGGCAATAAAATTCCTAAGTTCGAAGACTTAGAAAGTTTTGTTCGCGAGCATATAAAAATATTGCAACGCTCTTCATCGAAACATGAAGGCGCGAAAAAAGTTGTTAGTTCCGAACGTAAAATAGATGCATCATCGAAGTCACTGAGGTCAACTCATACTTATGTTAATACCGCACCAGCACATGTACAATCACCTGTTTGCTCTTTGTGTAATGCTCATCATTCGCAATTGTACAAGTGTCCGGGTTTCCTAAAATTATCGCCTAATGATCGTTATAAATTTGTTCGCGCTAATAAGTTTTGTTTTAATTGTCTCGGTACTAAACACCGCGTTGTTTTATGTAATAGTAGCAATAGTTGTCGCAAATGTCCAGCGAGACACCACACTTTACTTCATTTTGAAAATAGTAACGCCGCATCCAATGTGAGCACAGTTGGTTCGTCGAGCGGTGGCACGCCGTCGCATGGCTCGCCCGCGTCGGTGACGCCTGCGCCACAGCCGCAGCCCGCGCTCGCGCGCGGTCCGGCCCGCACGGAGACCGCTGCGAATGACGTCACCTTGTGTTCGTTGTCCGCTAGTGCTGCGCTCACTACTGTTGTTCTCGCGACTGCTCGCGTTATTATTGTTGATGCATTAGGTAAACCGCACATTGTTCGAGCGCTATTAGATGGCGCTTCATAAAGTAATTTTATTACTCAAGATTGTTGTCAACGTCTTGGTTTCAATGTTAATAAGCGTTCAACCCGCTCAGTGGTGAAGGGTTTTGGAGGTTTACAGTCAGCTGTTCATGGCACCGTTAAAACAAGGTTTGGATCTCGTTTTAATAATAATATTTGGTTTGACATGGATTCGCTCGTTACAGATAAAATAACTGAACAGTTGCCTACCGTCCCGGTTGACACGTCTTTATTAACGAAATTTAAAGACTTGCCTTTAGCAGATGAGACTTACGCTGTTCCTGGAGTCGTCGATATATTGATCGGCGCTTCGATTCTCCCGCACCTCCAGTTATCACGTAAGGTTCAAGGGGGACCGACGTACCCCGCTCCGCACGCACTGGAAACAGTTCTTGGTTTTGTTATAATTGGTTCCGCACCCGCTTCTATAGATAGTTTTAGTCACTCGACTGCTTCGTTCTGTTGCACCGTCGAGCCGCCACTGGAGTCTACCATCAGCAAGTTTTGGGAAATTGAAGAGGTCAATGTCCCACCTATCCTAAGCCCTGATGACAAGATGGCTGAGGAGATTTATTGTCGCACGACTACTCGTGATGAGCAGGGTCGTTATGTTGTCGCGCTCCCTTTCAAGGGAGATATTTTTTCGCTCGGTGACTCCCGTGTATCCGCTGAAAAACGCTTTCTTTGTTTAGAACGAAAGATGCAGGCGTCTCCAAAGTTAAAGCAAGCCTATGATGAGGTTGTTAACGAATATTTAGATAAAGGTTACATTTCACCTGCGCCTGCGGACACTGACGAGACCCAGCCTTCGTACATTATCCCGCACCACGGAGTTATTAGAGAAGATAAGCTTACTACTAAACTCCGCGTAGTTTTGGATGGCAGTACTAAGACTAGCACTTCCGTGTCGCTTAATGACATTTTGTATTGTGGTCAAAATCTTCAAGGTAATTTATTTGACATAATAGTAAATTTTCGCTTATTCGCTGTTGCACTCTCTGCAGATATTCGACAAATGTTTTTGTGCCTTGAAGTGCGCAAATCCGATCGTAGGTTTCAACGATTTTTGTATAGATTTTCACCGCAAGAACCTTTAATGGTTTACGAATTTAATCGTGTTTGCTTCGGGCTTAAATCTAGCCCTTTTCACGCACTTCGCACCGTCAAGCAGTTGGCCGCTGACGAGGGCGATGCATTTCCGAAAGCGAGAGCCACCATTGAGACTGGCTTATACATGGATGACTTCGTGTATAGTGTAGATAGCGAGGCAGAGGCTGTCGAGACGGCCGCTCAAGTTATAAGTCTCATGAAGGCTGGTCAATTTGATCTCGTGAAATGGACGAGCAACTCGCAAACTGCGTTAGAGTCGATTCCACCGTCGCACCGATTGTCTTCGGTTAAGGAATTCGATGAAAGTGATACGCACAGGGTGCTTGGCTTAAGCTGGTCGCCCGCATCTGATATGTTTAGTTTGAAAATTAGTTCGACCCCGCAAACTTGTACTAAACGCATTATCCTGTCGTGTGTGGCACGGATATGGGACGTAATGGGATTCGTAGCTCCTGTCGTTTTGTACGCCAAGCTACTTATAAAAGAGCTTTGGCTTTCCAATTGTGATTGGGACGACACCGCGCCCGACAACATTGCTAAGTTGTGGGCTCGCTTTAGAAAAGAACTTTCTGTGCTTGACCAAATACAAATTCCGCGTCATGTAGGTATATCGCAACATAGTGTTGTTACTGTAGTAGGCTTCGCGGACGCTAGGGAGAAGGCGTATGGAGGAGTAGTTTATTTTCATGTCTCGAATGCAGGTAAGGTTTCAGTTAGCCTTATAAGCGCGAAATCAAAGGTCTCTCTCCGTAAGGTCGTCTCTCTGGCGCGCCTCGAGCTATGCGCTTTACTATTGTTAGTTAGATTGATCACCTCTATCGTCAATGCTTGTAGTAGTCGCATTAATATTAGTAGAATTTTAGCTTTTTCGGACTCAACAGTCGCTTTGTGTTGGGCCCACTCTTCGCCCCATCGTTGGGACACATTCGTCGCTAATAGAGTGGCAAAAATTCAATCTGAATTAGCGCCACAAAATCTCTTTCACGTTGCTGGCACCGACAACCCAGCCGATTGTCTCTCTCGTGGATTGCTTCCTTCGCAAATTTTAGATCACCCGTTATGGTTTAGTGGACCGTCCTGGATTCATGCCGCGTTAGATAAGTGGCCAGTTAGTCAATTCAATCCCACTACGGTTTCCGAACCACCCGAGGAGAAGAAGCACTCGCTTGTTGTATCGGTCCCGCGTGAAGAGTCCCTTATTTTGTTGTTGGCTAATCGCGTCTCGTCTTGGTCGAGACTGTTGCGTTGTGTTGTTTATGTAGGCCGATTTTTGAGAATTTTGTCTACGCGCGGTCATATAACCGCCGCTGATTTAGATAAAGCTGAATTGGTCATACTTCGCGAGTTGCAGAAATTTTATTTTGCTTCTGAATTTAAAAATTTAGAATTTAACAAACCTTGTAGTCGTTCTTTCCGACACTTGAAACCATTTTTGGAAGATGGACTCATTCGAGTAGGTGGTCGTTTGAGAAATTCAAGTTTAGGATTTGAACAAAGGCATCCAGTAGTTCTCCCGCGTAAGGACCACGTATTAGATTTGTTAGTAGATTATCATCATAAGGTGAATTGTCACGCTGGTCCCGATTTGTTAATGTCTATTTTGAGACAGAAATACTGGATAATTTCCGCTCGTAATTTGATTCACGCTAGAGTACACAGATGTGTACCTTGTTTTAAACTCCAACCGCGTTTTATCGCGCCTGAAATGGCCGATCATCGCTCTTGTCGTGTTGTTCAATCCGCAAAACCTTTCGTACACACCGGCACAGACTTTGCTGGGCCTTTCAAAGTCACTATTGCTCGTGGTCGTGGCATTCGCTCCACGAAAGCTTATGTTTGTTTGTTCATTTGTATGACAACTCGCGCGGTTCATATAGAGTTGACCGGTGATTTAAGTACGCAAAATTTTATGTCCGCTTTTAAACGTTTTTTGTCGCGTCGTGGTCCGGTTAAGCGCATGTATTCGGACAACGGTACAAACTATGTAGGGGCCCGACGTAGTATTTCGGAATTGCACGCATTCTTACGGTCTAAGTACTACCAAAGTGAATTCGCTCACATCTTAGCCGAAAATCGCATTGAATGGTACTTTAATACGCCTGCAGCTAGTCATTTTGGTGGTAATTGGGAAGCGAATATTAAAAGCCTTAAGTCGCATCTGTTTCGCGTCATAGGCGAACAGATTCTCTCGTTCGAGGAGTTGAGTACCGTACTCGCTCAAGTAGAGGCGGTGATGAACACGCGTCCGCTGTGTCGGACTCTATCTAGCGATCCGTCAGAGCCATTAGCGCTAACGCCAGCTCACTTCTTAAATACGACTCCTCTAAAATATTTGCCCGCAATGGATGTTGACGACGATAGAATACACCTTCTAACTCGTCACGCTCTTTTAGATAAATTAGTCCAATCGTTTTGGAATCGTTGGAGAACCGATTATTTGCACACGCTGCAGTCGCGTCAAAAATGGAATACTCCATCCAACCCAATTACTGTAGGTACGGTGGTAGTCATTATGACTGAGAATGCGCCTCCTTTACATTGGCCTCAAGGAGTAGTAGAGGAAGTTTTTCCCGATTCCCGCGGGATAACTCGTGTTGTACGGGTTAAAACCGCAACCGGATCGTATCTGCGCCCGGTTGTTCGCCTCTGCCCTCTGCCTAACCAGCAGTAGGCACGAGTTCAAACCTAGTTTATATTTTAGTTGTTATTTCCCAAACCTAGATTTAGATTAGACTTTAGATTTGTTCCGCATTTTTCGTTTTGAAGGTAACCCTTCAAGCCGGGGGGAATGGTTGCGCCGATAGTAAAATTTGTATTTTCCCGCTCAATAGTGGTAATATGTCGAGTGGTTCAAATCATCTCTCAATTGATTGACACTGAACACACGCTTCCTATACCCATCTCCCTCCCGCACTGCCTTTAAAGTGAGATAGCAATAGTTTTCCCCCCGCCTAATTATTGAAATGGCCGCATCTTCACTTCCGCTTTGAACTAGAATCATCAATGGCGGCGGCGCGCGCGACTCTCAGAAATTAATAATATTTGTTGGATTTTAACCGCTTTCATGGACCTTTACCGATCGGATTGTGCCTCTCGTGTCCCTCAAGTGATTTAGTGATGTGGGCAGCAGCTCCTGAGCCAGGAAGAGAAGACCGGTGCACCGGCTCCGACAGCACGTGGCGTCATAAAGGTTAGTGCATCCTCTCCTAATTTCTTGGGTTGCATTCACTGCCTAAACCACCTCCGCGGCATCCCGATCACCTATCTTGTTTGTTGTGTAAAGTGTCATCTGAAATGTTTAGCTTCACCCCCCGCAGAATACAGTCCACTAGCTCACGTGGCGAGAATCGCGCCACCAGCCTTTATGAAAGTTAAAGTATTTTACTCTATATAAAAAGTGCACATATGAATTGTCACACTTTGTAAAATAGGTATATAAATTAAGAAATAATTTTCGAATTATATCTTCAGCTTCAGTGGTCATCGTCACTGGACCGGATGGGACCGTAGGTGAAAATGCGAGTTCCATGATTTTTGCTCACCCATATTTTTTTATAATAAGAAGTAGAAGTAATCACATCAAAACTATTTTTGTTTCAAATTCGTAATGCAATAATTGATTTAACAAGTCATATATTATTTGAACTACTCTTACAGAGCATGTCCTATGCAAAGTAGGTTTGTTTAAGGCATTCGTGAGAACTAACCAAACTCATTTGAATAATCCCTTGGGAAGTTATTTTTCTTATATGCAGGGTATTACATGTAGATCGTAACAATAAAATGGAATTGTTTCGTATGAAACGTCCACTGGTAGCATTAGTTAGCATTTTAGGAGTAATATTATTGAATAAATGGCATATTAAAGAGTAAATTGGCAAATAAATATTGCTCGTTTGTGGTTGCCATTGCTTGCTGATAGCGTTCATTTAATATCTCAAAATGAGGACAAAGCAATTTTATTCCTATCGATTGTGACATAACCACTAAGCTTTTTTGAATTACAATCATCAAGCCTTGCTGTTAGTTAGTTAGTTTTGAGAAGTAGTCAAACATTACATTGAATATCAAGGCCACCCCATTTCTTAAATCGCGATGTTGTGCATATTACTACTAATTATGAAATAATTACTAATTGATATCATACAGTAGGTAGTACGTACAGTAGGTAAAATAATTAGAATGGCACTGTGCCGTTCAAATTAAACCGATACATCAATAGGTGATGAAAGCGTGACACATCTAAAACTGTACAGTTTTTAGACTTTTCCGTAGAAGTATAGTCCATTCGCAACGATTTCTCGTAGTGTTTTTTTTATACCACTAGGCGGCAGTCTGGGCCCACATTATGGCAAGTGGTTACCACTGCCTATGGACAACACCAGGGGAATTACACATACGCTGCCGACCCTGTAAGCTCAGATAGTGCAGGCAAAGCAGGATAAGCCTTTGGCATTCCCACTGACAGCACAAAAACTCTCCAGTGCGCTCTGGCTACCTGACTCACTGCTGGGAACACAACACGAGGTTATTATGGCCGCGGTATTCTGTAGAGTACAAGTACTTCCGCAATGTTCAATCAAAAGTCATTGACACAAATGATTTTTCGATGTTTTTCGAAGTTACGTGTATATTTATCACAGATTTATAAGCGCCTGATTAATTTCAATAGGCTCGCCACCTATTACATTGGGTCCTAAACATAAATTGGCGAAATGTGGGTGCTAGCACCTCTGCCTACCCCTTTGGGGATATAGGCGTGAGTTTATGTTATGTTATATATGTTTATGGTTCTATGACAAACTTGTCTATAGTAGTGATAATAAAAAGAAGCTCGTCCATGAGGACATGCCTCTTTTTACGGTGCACGAAAACGCACGTGCGTCTAATAAATCACGGATCGTGGCAAGCGACAACACTCTGGGGATGAAGACGTGATTGTTGTGTATGTGTTATATCATGTTTTGAATTTGGACCACCCCATCTCTTCCCGTGCGGTGTCGTATAAGGCGACAAAAGGATAGGGCTGTTTAAAATCAGACAGATATATACAGCCCAGATTCAGCCTCGGATGCATGGCTCGAGACAACAATAGTGCCCAGCGGCAATAGGCTCACCCCCTATTACGTGGGGCCGAATTCAATGATTGGTGAAATGTGGGTGTTAATTCACCTCGGCCTAACCCTCCGGGGATAAAAGCGTGATTATATGTATGTATGAAATTCCATAAATAAACATAATTTGATGTTAGCAAATATGTGTAAATGGAGTGGAAGCAGTGTGTACACGATCTAATTAATATTTAGTGAGATGCATACAGAGTAAATTAATTTAGCTAAAATTTCATAATCTTTTGTACATTTGCTACATATTTAGTAGTGCGAGCGTGTGCCTATGTGGTTTCTACGCTAATGACGATGTGGATTAAGTGGCGGTGTTATTAGTCGAACAAAGTCAGTGGTAAATAGGTTGCGACTATCATGTTTGGTATACTTAAATATCTTATAATACCTTCGATTGCTTTGTCTGAATCAGTGGTTTCCGTTTTGTATTAATATACGTGGTTCTCTGTATAATTTGCATAATTATTTATAAATTCCACGACATTCTACACAATGATATCTAGACCCATGGTAAGCATAGCTTAACTAGCTTGTGTAATGGGATCTAGAACGCGGATAAACATACTTAGATACTTTTTTTTTGTAAATACATACATAATAGCGCAGCGCCCCCCCTGCATAGCAGTCGATCGCTTTACCAATTTGCCACGGAAGTCGTCAATTATATATAATTAACTATATATTCATTTGTATTCTAGAATCTTTATTACAAGTTAGCTAAGCTACGCTTACTTTGGACAATTTTATAATTTAAATCAATAAAATAATGATCCATTTAGTTTTGTAGAAATATATAAACTAATATTTACAAGAATATAAAATAGGATACAAAAGGTTCAAGTTGCTTACTTTAGATAAGGTAGATAGGGTCTAGATTTTACCGCACCGCTTCAGCTATTATGTGCTTGCATAAAGCTGCCGTTTGACCTGTTGAGATCCCAATAGGAAAAGCCAATGGTGAGCTGGGTCTACGATCCGAACATGTTAATAAATCCTCATGTATTTAAAACAATCTGGGGTTCTCAAAGAGGGACATTATAAGGTTTCTTCAGTGTCGGCAGCGCGAGTGTGACGCCCCTGGTGTTACACACGTCCATAGGCCACGGTAACCACTTCCCATCAGGTAGGCCTTGTGCGTGTCTGCCACCTCAGTGGTATAAAAATAAATACACAAGTTAGTTAAATTGAGCTATATTCCTATTTGGGTCTGAAAAGCCCTAAGTACGTCACATTTACTACTGCTCCCAGCTCCTTCAGTTTTACCTAGAAATATGAATATCATTTTAAAATTTTAAACCAAGTTTCCTTTACCTTGCAAATAATTTTCGATCTAAATTACGTTTGAATGTAAAATTCTCTCTCATATTTTCTATATCTTTATCTGTCCACATTTAATCCTTAAACGGCGACGAATTTATACATAGGTTTATGTAGAAACAGCTCCAGGTGGTAAGAAAATATAAATAATAAGGGTAAGGTATTTAGTAAAACCGAGATACGAGTGATAAAAAACAACAATTTTTCCAAAATATTATGTCCCTCTTGTGGTGTAGACAAATAGCCAACCGTGATTACGATAGTATATTTATGTCTAGAATGGCTCCGCGAAATACCTACTTGATGCTTCCGACAGGTTGCAGCGACGTGCGGTCCGCGTAATTGGGAATCCTGAGGTCACGAGCACCCTAGAGCATTTGCAGATGCGTTTGTACCAAATCTGTAAAGGGAACTACTGGGGTAATCCCACAATACTTATAGCTGTGATCGTCTATTTACCTAATCTTTAAAACCCGACCCAATATCTATCATTCGATACTTCAATAATTCTAAAACTAAAGCTTAAATCGTTATTCTAACTTAGTTTTTAACTGTTCGGAATAGTGTGATGATAAGACTGTGGATTTATATTCTGTTCAATCGTATGTTGCGTCCTTGGCAGTATTTTATCGTCTGTACCATGGTAAATGTTCTAATGAGCTCTTCCAATTAGTCCCACCCTCCCCTTTATTACACAGGACAGAATATACGATCAAGAGCCAAGCAGGTCAGAGACTCTTTTCTTTGCCGCACCACCAAGACCTGGAATTCATTACCAGCTCACGTGTTTCCTTCTTCCTATAGTCCCGGGTTCTCAGGGCACGCCGTAGCAACGGCGGTAAGACCCATCATGGGGGAGTGGCTAGAGAGGCCACACGGCAGCCTCTCGTACCGTCTGACGCAGATGATCACCGAGCACGGATGCTTCGGAAAGTATCTGCGTCGGATGCAGAAAGAGCCAACGTCCGAGTGCCATCACTGCGACGCGAGCGAGGACTCAGGTCCGCACACGCTCACCGAGTGTCCGGCGTGGGAGACGCCGAGGCGGGAGCTTGTGGCGGCCCTGGGAGTGAGGGTTCTCACGCTCTCCACCTTGCTCGCGGCGATGGTTCGCTGCGCGGATGCGTGGGCGGCCGGCGCCTCCTTCTGCGAGCAAGTAATGCTCGTGAAGGAGGAGGCGGGGCGGGAGCGGGAGCGGGAGCGACGAAGGATCGCAAGACAAGCTGCCCGCGTACGAAGGCAACTCGGGCGTCGGAGGTCGATGAACGACCTCCGCCCCCCATGAGCGCCGGCCTGGGGGTGACAGGTGAAGCCGCCTGTCACCCTGGCAGAAGCAGGCCACGGCGGTGGCGCGCGTGGCGCGCCTCCCCGTTTCCGGGGACGAGTTGGGGACTCTGTAGTCCCCACACCCGAGAAGAGGGCCAGATCGTGAGAGATGGCCCTGGGTCGGCCGGGGTGCGAGGGATATACCTGTCAACCTCACCTTCGGCAACCAAAACGACCCACAGGCGGCGTGCGTTTTAGTCGGTTCGAGTCCGACATAACCTCCTCCACCGGCTCCGGTGGGGAGGTATCCGTGGGGATTTTGCGCACGTAAAAAAAAAAAAAGTCCCGGGTTCTTTAAGAGGGTAGTAAAAAAGCATCTGATGAGGCTGTCAAGCTGAGTGTCACCAATGTAACATTACTAAGTGTTAGTAATGGTGACCCTCTTTCCCGAGACTTTGCCTTTAGCTTACCATTAGGCGAGGTGAAGTCAAATTGGCGTGTCCTAGATAAAAAGAAAAAATTAAGAAACGTTATAAGTGTACGGAATAAGAGTGATTATTAAAATAATATAGTCAGTTTACATTTTATCGCATCCAATGATGCTGAAATTTTACAAAATTGTTGCATTTTTGTCATTGTGTTACATAGCTGTTACAATCAGTTAATTCGAAATAGACGAATATTTTTTCAGATATTATCATAACATAACATATACTCACGCCTAAATCCCAGAAGGGATAGGCAGAGGTGCTAGCACCCAAATTTCGCCATTTATATTTAGGTCCCAATGTAATAGGTGGCGACGAGCCTATAGCCATTAACCGGGCACTTATAAACTTGCGATAAAAACACAATATAACTTCGAAAACCATCGAATAGTCATTGGTGTGTGCCATAGTAAAAACTGGGATCGAACCCGAGATAACGTTTCAGCAGTCCATTACCCATACCACTAGGCTACCACATACGATAATATCTTTTTAATTCATGAACGTCTTATGATACAATGTAATAACTATAAAAGTCCCCCTTCTCATAAAAGTTTATTGGCGGCATTTTATATAAAGTGGGGGTATATTAGTCCACTTTTATTTTATTTCACATGAATTCAACGGCTTCTGTGGCGGGCGTAGCGGTAGATCGTTCGACTGCTACGCAGGGGGTGCGGGTTTGATTTCTGCTCAGTGCAAATATTTGTATGCAAGAATATATATTTTTGCATTGGCCTGGTTGTGTCCATGTAAGATATGTACATATGTATTTATTAAAAGTATCCAAGTATATATATCCACATTCTAGATTCCATAACACAAGTTAGTTAAGCAATGTTTACCATGTGTTTAGACAGCGTTGTGTAGAATGTTGTGGAATATTTATTTTATTATTATTTATTTATGTAAAGATAAGATAAGATAATACTAAAAGATAATAATAAAAGATTCAAATTAATTCATTTTATTGCGATATATTGATTGAATTTGAATCTTTGATTTGAAAGATTGCTCAATTTTTTCTTCAATGTTACAAAATACTATCAGAAGTAGTCTGTTATCAGTCAGAAGTATAAGTGTATGTCAAATGCTAAAATGACATCAAAGAAATCTTGATAAAATACTTTAAAAAAAAATTAATAGAATGTTACTGGTTTATACAAATTTTGGATTGTATCACTTCCTTTCTAAAGATCTGTCGAACCTTACACTAAATCAAACATTATGTAGAAGGAACAAATAAAAAAATATTTTACATTTTACACAACGTTATCTACCCCATAGTAAGTAACACAGATATTCAATCGTGACATCCGTACCGAGAAGAGGGCCAGATCCTTAGAGATGGCCCTGG
The DNA here is from genome assembly GCA_963662185.1 of Eilema griseolum. Taxonomy (NCBI): domain Eukaryota; kingdom Metazoa; phylum Arthropoda; class Insecta; order Lepidoptera; family Erebidae; genus Eilema; species Eilema griseolum. Next base: position 13,330,176 of record OY759252.1, read on the forward strand.
GTCGGCCGGGGTGCGAGGGATATGCCTGTCAACCTCACCTTCGGCAACCAAAGCGACCCACAGGCGGCGTGCGTTTTAGTCGGTTCGAGTCCGACATAACCTCTCTCACCGGCTCCGGTGGGGATTTTGCGCACGGCAAAATCGTGACATCCGTGGTAAGCAAGCTTGCGCTATGAATTCCAAAAGGCTGATAGACAGATTTAGATTTTTTTTTATTAACATAACATAAACTCATAAACTCACTCCTATATCTCCGAAGGGGTAGGCAGAGGTGCTAGCACCCACATTTCGCCAGTTTATGTTTAGGTCCCAATGTAATAGGTGGCGAGCCTATTGCCATTAACCTGGCACTTATAAACCTGCGATAAATACACACATAACTTCGAAAAGCATCGAAAAGTCATTGGTGTGTGCCATGGTACAACCTGGGATCGAACTCGAGACCTCACTCAGCAGTCCATTACCCATACCACTAGGCTACTGCGGTTTATATTAGGTATATATAGGTATATATTAGGTATATAGAAACACTCAGACGTTATTTCATTAGTATTAAAGAGATTCTAAGCAAAGTTTAGTCAACCGCATTGCGCGCTTCCCTGCAATAGTACGGAACAAGAGAATGCACTATCTGACATTAACTGTGAGCAAACTGGCAATGGCGGCAGAGCTTATCTGGTCGCGAGAATGGAAATAATTGTTTATTCAACCACTATTTACCGGTGCATACATTATTTAACTGTCGAACGGTATAATATCAATGTTTCCGTTTTACTGTCGGATAAGTTACTCAACCATTTCATTATTAATTTATTGGTTTGGATGCGGAACTGGTGACGGATAAAATAGAGGAAGCTTTATTTACAAATTGTGTTGGAGGTTCTGGTTTCGAGTTTGAATTTTCTGTTTCTCATTGGAAGGGAGGTGTGTTACTAACTGTAGATTTTCTTGGGAAACCATACAAATTTTATTGATGATTTGCAATAGATTTTTTTTAAAATCTATAGCAGTACTAATACAATCAATAGTTAATATAATCAAAATTTCATTTCATTTATTTAGCTTAGGCACACATGATCGTCAACATTTTATAATTATGTCAAGAAATATTTAGTTATGTCTAGTTTCTCTGCATTAATGTTTAGTGAATATTCAACAGAACAACGATTTTAACACCTTCCTACGTGATGTATGTCTGTCACTTTCACGGCTCCATGCTTTCGTGATTGCGAATATGCACGGTAACCACACGGGAATTTCTAACGTTTAGTTTAACTAAATTATATATACGAGTATATTTTGTAGCTAACTTTTGGGTCTTCATATTATATAAATAGGCCTAATATTATACAATAATGTTTACATATGGGCAACATGGAATCCAGTGATTCGAAACATAGAGCCTCGCTTTTCTGGGCGGACGGATAAACACCCGTCAGTTTGCTTTCAGAATAGGGACACTGAAAGTGTGATAACGTAACGGTACATGACGAAACGAAAATAATAAAAATATCGAGAATGTGAGGGTATATAAAGAACATTCTACCTCATGGACTCGAAAACGGCGGGCGTGTACCACTGAGCCTGTCAACCTGTTATAATAATATAATAATAAACATTATTGTATAGCATGTGAAAATTCAAAGATAGGCCTAATTTAAAGACAGCAAATCATCATCAAGACTAGTAATAATAATACTTTATTTCTCACCGTTTTACAGAGAGATATAGGCCCTTACTAATACGTACATGTGGCATACTTCAAAAGCTCGTGTCACCCCAGTTTTAAATTATGTCTGCAACTAATTAATTTTCAAATAAATAAATACTAAATAAATATTCTACAACATTCTATACAACGCTATCTAGACCCATGGTAAGCATAGCTTAACTATCTTGTGTTTTGAATTCTAGAATGCGGATAAACATACTTAGATACTTTTTATAAATACATTCATATTATACATAAAAACACCCATATCAATGCAAATATATATATTCGTGCATTCAAATATTTGCACTGAGCGGGAATCGAACCCGCGCCCCCTGCGTAGCAATCGAACGTTCTACCGCTACGCCACAGAAGCCGTCAAAATAATGCATAGAAATCTACCGAATGTTGACGTTTATGATTACTGTTTTGCTCCCTTGGGCAGTAGCGTGACGTTATGCCTATAACCTTCCTCGATAACCTAGTCAATGCAAAAAAGTATTTTTCAGTTTGAACAAGTCTTTAGTTTCTAAAAACAGACAAACAAACCCTTCAGCTTTATAATATTAGTACAGATGTTACATTTATAGAGAAGTTAAGAAATCTTCAAGAGATATTACCATGTAATAAGGCGAGAAGGAGACATTAGTCAGGTACTGTGACCCTTCTGAAATATTGTCCCAAGTGAAACCTTAAATAACGACCCTTGTACCTTCTCTGAGGACCCTTCGTTGTAATGCACCATCTGTTGTGTCGTATATTTTGCGCCTACATTATAATAATATCGTGTGTATGTGTGTATGTGTGTGTGTGTGTGTGTGTGTGTGTGTGTGTGTGTGTGTGTGTGTGTGTGTGTGTGTGTGTGTGTGTGTGTGTGTGTGTGTGTGTGTGTATGTGTGTGTGTGCGGTTTTAGTCGGTCCGAGGCCGACATAACCTCTCCCGATGGTAAACTGTATTTATTAAATGTATTATAATAATTCGATTAAATAAAAGTTAATTGTTTATTCAATTTCAATTATGTATAATTAAATAAAGCATTACTTCTACTAGCGGAATAAATTAACGCGGATTCGAATTCTAGATGATGAAGAAGAAGAAGAAGAAGAATAATTTATTTGCCTTTAAACATGGTCACATAGGTCTTACAATATGTATGAGTACAGCATGTCTAGCCGCAATCTGCAGCATGCAAATTTTTCAGTCTTCACAAATCGAACAATTATTATATTATAATACTAAACATCACAGTCATCCATCATTGCACTTACATTACATTTATTATAAAATTATATTAAATTATGGAATAAGTTGTAACATTATAAATTATCTACTAATATTCATAGTATCACCTTTTTTATTGTGATACCTTTTTTATTGTGCGTAAACACCCCACGGATGGAACTGGTGGGGGAGAATATGTCGAACTTGAACCGACTAAAACGCACGTTGCCTGAGGGTCATAGGATGCCGGAGGTGAAGTTGCTGAAGGGTTATCCCTCGCAACTCGGCTGACAAAGAGCCACCTATTTCGAGTTTTCTCTCTATTCTAGGTACCAAGCACAGTATAATAAGAAAAAGAGACGAGGTCTCGGGTTCGATCCCAGGTTTTTCGAAGCTTTTCGAAGTTATGTGTGTATTTATCGCAGGTTTATAAGTGCCCGGTTAATGGCAATAGGCTCGCCACCTATTACATTGGGACCTAAACATAAACTGGTAAAATGTGGGTACTAGCACCTCTGCCTACCCCTTCGGGGGTATAGGCGTGAGTTTATGTATGTATGTTTGTATGTAATCCATTGCAAGTAGTCGTGAGAGCAGGGTATGTGCTAACACATTGCATTGGCTTGGTTTGCTTCTTGTTTCGAACATTTCAAGCGTGCTGAGTCCCCACGATGTCATAACTAGTGCGAAATTCGTCCCAAATGGTCCAGATATTAATCATTCCAAGTTGTCGAATATTTGAAATAGGTTTGTATTGTGTTAGTTATAATTTGATTTGCTTTATTATCTTAGTGCTGTTATTGTGTTAACCGGCTTTGAAATTCTATCAAACTATTTTGGATAACGTTCACGTTTACAGATTTTATTTGCATTTAAACCGTTATTACCAACGAATGAAAACGGATTAAGCATTTAATCGGTTAATCATTTTAGTAGTTTTCCATAAATATTAGTTAAGGAGTTGATTGGTCCACCAAAATAGAGAGATTTCTATCCATTTGACTGATCAACTCCTTTTCTCGCGACTGGCGTGTGACGTCACTCGCAAGTATGATTTTGTATTCGGACGTCGAGAAAAATTTAATTTTCAAAATCAAATATCTTTAAAAGTATTTGTCGTAAGAATATTTCACTTTAGCAGTTCATTATATTATTACTTTAGCAGTTCATTACATTATTATAGAGTGGTCATTATTCGATAGTAAAAAAAAAATCAAATATTTAATAAAATTTTAAAGCGTTTAGTATTATTATTTATTCGAACCAGCAATCTTTTCCTTACAGGCGAACGCTCTGATTTTTTTTTATACAACTTAGGTGGCAGACAAGCACACGGCCCACCTGATGGAAAGTGTTTACCGTGACCTATGAACGTGTGTTACACCAGTGGAGTCACATCCGTGCTACCGAACCCTGTAAGAACAGATTTTATGTGCCCTCAGTGCAGAACACAAAATCAGGACAAGCCTTTGGTCTTCCCACTGACAGCACAAAAACTCTCCAGTGAGCTCTGGCTACCCTACTCTCCACCGGGAACACAACACGAGGTTATTATAGCCGTGGCATTCTGTAGGGTGGATTACTAAACCACAGAGCTTTCGCCCGAAACCATGCAAATTTTTCTATACATATATCCGATTTCAGTAGTCAAATAGCGTATTCACGATAACATAAAAAGAGTTAACATTTTAATAGCCTTTTATGACATGAAAACTAATATAATTGAATGAGCGTGTTTTGAAAGTTTTAAACGTTTTGTCAATAGGTCAATACGTACCTACCTACTGTATTTTTATACCACTTAAGTGGCAGACAAGCTGTGTTTTTTTATGACGTAATTGTATGATTATGATTGATGCTCGTATTTAAAATAGCTGCATTATTTTTAAGTTTCATAAACACAAACACTAAGAAAAATTAGTGCTGTGATAAGGAGCCGCGGAGATTTCCCTAGTGGGCAATCATGGCCCTGTAGACGGCACTATTCGATGCACTCATGTGATTTGACTCCTCAACTTTGTCAATTTCAGTAGTAGATGATCACTTTCAGGTTTTAAAAGTGCCTACAATTCGGCAATAGGCTCACTTCATATTATGTGGGACCGAATTCAATGATTGGAGAAATGTGAGTGTTAATTCACCTCTACCTAACCCTACAGGGATAAAGGCGTGATTATATGTATGTATGTAAATTAATTCATGTTTTAATGGAAATGCTGCTAATGTATTTAATGGACTCTGTTAAAATATAGGTATTTAAACTATCATGGTCACTCACATCAGTATCAAAATAATCGGCATATTTATCATGTTGCATTGTTTAGAATTGCCGATATTTCGGCGCTGTTGCAAGCATCATGATCACGGAGGAACTGGAGTAGCGGCGGTGAACAGAGAAAAAGTTTTTCGCGCCGAATATTGGAAACACAAAACAATGCAACATGGTAAATATCTGTAAAAATAGTTTTACATTTTGATTACAATGTAATTAACAATTATTAAATAGTTTTTATGTTTGAAATCTTTGCAATCATTACTATCATTAACGGTGACTGTACTATCATAGCTATATGCTAATAATACTATCAAGAACCTCAGCCGTCTAAATCGTCTGGGTCTCGGTCTAGAAATCTAACTCTATAAAATAAGGTTTTCTCATAATTTCAGGCCTGTAAAAGCAAATTGATGTTTCCTCAACAATTTTAGCTTAAATTGCCTCGCAGGTTCGTACTTACCACCATGTAATCACCTGATAATTTGATGGCAAATTTAAGCACGTTGCGAGAAGAGTAATATCTAGCAATATGCACTTTTAAATTTTAAACTTTCGCGTTCCATGATATGCAATAAATTTTACGGAAATTAACGCGTTCATGGTCTATACCACCTATGTACATACCTACCTTTGATTTGCTTGACGTTTCAACCAGGTTACACCGGCTGTGGTCACAGGTCTGTCAAATCAAAGGTATGTATGAAGCTATACCATGCTCGCGTTAATTCCCCTAAACATTATGGTATAGTATGCAATTATGTTGTCTGATATCGCTATATAATTTATTTCAACTTTTACACGTAGTAGTACTTGTATACATTAATCTATATCTAATTATCTTATGTTTGGCGTTATATCAATTATCATAGTCGTTTTTTAGACCAAAGGCATCATGTAATAGGCGTACATACTCGTACATACAGTCATACCTATGACGAGGATCTGATTGCCAATGTTCCTTTAGTTCGACTTTTACAGATTTGGCTATAAGTAACATAAGACCCACATGCACGGTATGGCAGCATGACGATAATGCATTCCAATATCATATCTAACAGCATTAATCAATCAATCAATAGGCCTTCCACATCCAGTTTATTCCAGCCACCATTTTTCACGTCAGTCCATCAAATTGACGGACGTCTTACCTTCCGTTTGCCTTCCCGTGGTCTCTACCCTAGGACTCGTTTGCTCCAACCGATGGTCTGTATCCTTCAATAGATATATCCAGCCCAATGCCACTTAAGCTTGCACGAACATCATCAAGCAAGTAAGTATAAAACAATACAAATAACCGCCTTTTTATTATTATCAGTCAATTATTCTATCGCAGTTCACTGGTGGACTAGGCCTCTCCCAATGTTGGGAGACTTTGGCATACTATTTCTATGCTGTCTGGTCAGCATAGAAACAGTATGCCAAAGTCTGCCAACATTGGTACAGAGTTTTTTTTTTTTAAGTTTTCCTACTTTCGTAGTGATATCGTTTGCGTATTTTTCCGTTAGTCTACTTCGCTTCGGATGAGATGGAGTGGTGATAGTTGTATTCTTTCTCCGTCACCACTGTGTGTGTTTTATTATCACTGTGTAACTTTAGGGTGACAATCTCTATAACTTGTCACAGCCAATCATCGTGCACCATTTAATTGACTCATTCACCTGATCATATTGACTTAGCGACGTTATTGCCCACAGTTTGTTTTGTGAAGAAAGATAACGGGTGTTTTCGTCGAAACTTTTGCTGTGACTGAAACATATTTTTGTTTTGGACAACTTATTTCTTTCATTTGGATGATATTGCTTATTATTATCATAGAAGAACCTGGAGACAATAATCTTTATTATGTAAAATATAGGATTTTGGTTTACATACATACATATGCTCACGCCTAATTTTCTCAGGAGTAGGCACAGACAGCAACCCGCCGTTTGGCTCTTATCTTACAAACTTCATGAAGCTGACAGCAGATCGTTAAATCCCATCACGCAAGCCCGCCTGTTTCTAGTACTATCTTGGTTTAGTGAGTAAAAATAACGTAAAAGAAAGAAAACAATTAAGCCAATTACGGATTCTGTAACGACGATATTCGAATGAAAGCCTCGGAAATGCAACCAGTAACAACATTAAGTAGAAGAAAAGAAATTAAGCTAATTGAATGAGAACCAACTTAAGTCATTTAATATGAACGCGAACGTTCGAATTTTAGCTGCACCGCTCGTTTCGAAGACTAATCCCATTCCTGCAATCCAAAAAAACAAATTATAAAAAGCCTAAGCATTATTCCAGTCTATAATAATATAATCTACTCCTGTCCCTATTGGCAAGTGACAGTTTGTTGGCTGGTGTATTGTAAAATAGAATGACGAATGTATGGGACCGGACGTTTATGACATGCTATGACGACTGTCAAATACTTTTTAATACAATACTTTATGGCCGCTAGAGGGCGCCACATTAGATTCAGTGATACACTATAACCAGAAGAAGACTAAGACTACGATACCTGCATTGTCCAGTTCTAAAAAGTGGTTGAGGAGCTATGAGGGAACAGATGAACCTACATACATTCATACAAAGACTGTCAAAATCATAACCCTTCTTTTGCTTGGCCGTGGTCGGGTTAAAAATACGGATATCGCAAATTTCCGGTGACATATATGTCTATTACGAGTAGGTGTAACTATATAGTTATGGCCTTTCTAGGAAATCGAAATTTTGCTGCTTTTACGGTCAGTAAAATACTCGTAAGACAACTTATAGTCGAGTAAATAGTAAGGCTGGTATATTTGGTCTACTTTCACAGTTTTATGTCCTGCGATATATTCTTGTGGGGATAGGCAGCTGATATACAGACCATTAAACGTTGTAAAAAGAGGATCGTACGTGCTATCTACAAGTAACATACTTGAATTTTCCATGGAGAGTAATTCGAGAAGGTTCTTACTTTTACAGCTGTAGCACAGTTTGTGTAATTAAGTAGAAAATAAAACTTTTGTACCTATGATCGCGGTAATTCCTGTAAACATTATTGTATATCATGGAACATGAAAGTTTAAGATTTAAAAAAAAAAATTACCAATACCTATGAGATAAATAGAGGCGTGTAATCATGTCAATAATTTGTAGTTCGAGTTTTCAAGCTAGTAAAGATAAAACTTATTTTTTCAGTCTTTTTACGTACATAACTCACGCCTGTAAATCTCCGAAGGGGCAGGCAGAGGTGTAGTAACACCCATATTTTGACTGCTATGATTTTCGGGCCGCTAAGCGGGCACATAGTCGTGGGTTGTATGTTTACAGTCGAATGGAGTAAAGTCCTATCCCTTTTGTACATTTTTAAAATAGCTTATTCACCCTATTCGTGATTACACATATTGAGAACTCACTTATACTTTTCCACAGTATTTTTTATTTGTTATTAGACCTGACCGGTTTCGCCTTACGGCATCCTCAAAGGTTTACAATGACATTGTAAACCTTTATGTAACAACAAATTATAAATACAACACTATTTACAGTCTATGCGTAATTTTTAAAATGATTTTGAAATAATTTCATGTCTAAACTAACTTTTAAACATTCGTGTTCCATGATACACAATAATGTTTACGGGAAATACCGTCAAGCAAATCAAAGATACGTGCCGATACCATGTTCACGTTAGTTCCCGTAAACCTTAATGTGTATTTCATATCTGATATTTCTATACAGTGTGCGTTGTACCTAATCAAAGTTACTAAGTTAATATTTTAGCTCCAACGAACCCAAATTTATTTTTAATTTCCCCGGGCAATAATTATTATCTTTTCTATACAATAGGCTAGATTGTCTTGACAAAAAAATAACTAGATTGGAATTTTATTTCCACATAAATATAATTAAATTAAATTTGAGAAAATTTGTGATCAGAAATGTTTGTTACCATTTAAAAAGCTTAAATTTATGTGGATACCCAAATTGATTGTCTGCTTTTAATAGTTCCTGCAACTGGGGAGCATGTATTATGAAAATAATTACGAGAACTAGGAAAAGCCAAAGGTAGATAAACTACAAATTCGTAATTACACATATATTATAATGGTTTGGGCCTTTTCGCGATCAAATCGTGGAACATTCTATTTTTACCGACGGTTCAGATGCGTCGCAGCACTCGTGGTCACGACTTAACTGGTTTGCGAGCGAGGTATGTGGAGAACATGTCGTGTGCGCCTACCCTCCATTACTTTTATAATTAATGGTTAGGCTGGCGACACACCACACTCACTATGTCAGTTTTTAACGGCACTGCGTTTATTTTGTCCGTTATACCTATCACACGCGGCATGTATAACATCCGGCAGCATTATATAATTATGAAGGCAAACCGCGATATTTTAAAAATAAAATTATATAGGAGGTAGGACACGACGGTATTTCCGTCGAATTGAGCTGTCCTACGGGGGAAGTACCTACCTCCGTCCTACAGAATATCGCGGCCATAATAACCTCGTATTGTGTTCCCAGCGGTGAGTGTGTAGAGTTGGTCCTGTCAGTAGGAAGACTAAAAAATTGTCCTGCTTTGTCTTTTACACTGACGGCACAGAAACTCTGTGCTTACAGAGTCAGCAGCGCGAGTGTGACTTCTCTGGTTACACACGTCCATAGGCCACGGTAACCACTTCCAATCAGGTGGGCTGTGTGCTCGTCTGCCACCTAAGTGGTAAATAAAACTTTAATTTCAAGTTTTTTATTTCTCTACTTCTGTGGAATCGTGTATTCGTGTCTCCACGGCAGTGTCATATCACATCCATATATCGGTGATATAGTGATTAAGGTTAAATTTTAAGCGGTCGTTAGTTCCACCTGCTCTAAGCCGGTGCCACAAATCGACTATCATTACAGTTTAATTGATGTAATGGATGTCTTTAAAAGTAAAAGGTAAACGATATTCATCTTCGAGACGCGTCGAGAAGCTTGTATTCCAGAACAACACTCAGTTTTGGATCTAGATTGATCCGAGGACAGATTTTATTCTAGATGATAGTTGGAATAACAGCCTCTCAGCGTGGCGGTAATGAACATGACCGCTACGTAGGAGGCGCGGATTCGATCCTCGCTCAGTGCAAATATTTGTGTGCATGAATATGGGTATTTGCATTGGTCTGGTACTCTGGTCGTGCATGTGAGAACATGTTTGGCTATCGGTCCCGGTTGCCATATGGACATCTATGGAACTGGTTAAGGGTAGTTGGAGCCTTCAAAAGTCCGACTAGTCTAACTACAGAACTTGGATAACGCCAATTGGTTGTAGAGTCCAGATGATAGTGACTTCACTAAAATTATCGAAGTTCAGCCGCAACTTAGACTACAGAGCCGACCGAGTTGGGATAAGGTCCAGAGAATGATGATGACTTGGAATGTAATTGTGAGAGTCGATTTACAACCTAACGATGTTCTGGTACACGAGCCTTAAGTATTGCGTTCCCAGGTTGACGTTTCCTAAAAGATTATGGAGATTTTGAGCAAAAGGAGACAACTAAATAACTTTCGATTTTCTTGCCTATACTGATGCCTGTGGATGTCGGTTATCGTGACTTTTGGTCGTGTCTTTAGTTCTACTCAACCGATTGGGATCAAACTTACTTACGATTTTAAGTCTAACGTAATAACTATTTATTAGTCTGTGGCCTAACAAAGACCTGTCTAACCAAAAAACGCAACAAAATCCGTTCGATGTATTCGGTATAGTAGTTTTTGCGTCTGCAGCGTACAAGAATTCGAATAAAATTATTTTCATGCATAGAATATATAGTTAATATAAACATAACACAATTTTTAATGATAATTATTATAACCAATGACGTTTTAATGCTTTTCGAAGTTATGTGTGTATTTATCGCAGGTTTATAAGTGCCCGGTTAATGGCAATAGACTCGCCGCCTATTGGGACCTAAACATAAACGGGCGAAATATGGATGCTAGCACTTCTGCCTACCCCTTCGGGGATATAGGCGTGAGTTTATATTATGTTATGTGTGTTCTAATTATTATAATAGTAAGGCAAGTACTCAAATCACTTCTCTATTTAGGTGATATTAGGTATCAATTCAGTTACAGAACCAAGTTTGGTTCTTGCAAATGAATCACATTAGTGGTCGTTACGCTAATGGAACGTTCTTGACTTTGGTTAAGATAACAGAGCAATGTAGAAGCATTTAATCTAATGTGTAGCTTTTAACGTAAGTATTTAGTTTAATAGGAAGGGTTTAGATTAAGGTCTTTACTATTTAAATAACTCTGGGCATAGACAGATAGATAATACTTAATTGTACACTAATACATTTACAGCTGAGATAAGTAGGTGGCATGCATATACAGTTTAATGTACAATGGGTGGCTTTATCGCTGAAAGTGACAAGACAAAAGATATATGATGTAGTTATCCACTCAGGACCGAGTGCCGTTCTAGAATGCAGGCATTAATGCATGAGGACCATAACCTTTGGGATATGAACCCCGAACTCCTTTTTTTTTTACGTGCGCAATATCCCCGCGGGTACCTAGAAGCCCCAATTCGTACCCGGAAACGGAAGGCACGCCAGGCGCGCCGCCGCCGCGGCCTGCTTCTGCCAAGGTGACAGGCGGCTCCACCTGTCACCCTCAGGCCTGCACTAATGGGGGGTGGAGGTCGTTCATCGACCTCCGACGCCCGTGTTGCCTTCGTACGCGGGCAGCTTGCTACGTTGCTCCCGCTGCCGCTCCCGCCCCGCCTCCTCCTTCGCGAGCATTCGCTAATAAACATTATTATCATTATTCGCGAGCATTACTTGCCTGCAGGAAGAGGCGCTGGCCGCCCACGCATCCGCGCAGCGGACCAGGGCTGCCACAAGCTCCCGTCTCGGCGTCTTCTACGCCGGACACTCGGTGAGCGTGTGCAGCCCCGTGTCCATCGCAGTGATGGCACTCGGACGTTGACTTTTTCTCCATCCGACGCAGATACTTCCCGATGCACCCGTGCTCGGTGATCATCTGCGTCAGACGGTACAAGAGGCTGCCGTGTGGCCTCTCTAGCCACTCCCCTGCGCGCCCTGCGCTTGGTCGCCCAAGTCGTAGCTCCAACCCCGAACCCCTAGTATATAGGTACTGACTACTGACACAGAGAGTATCCTAACATAAATCACCAATGGGTAGAAGAGGTCAGGTGGCAATCGCTTCGGTTCGAAGTTCAGCTGTTTCGCAGTTAGACTGAAAGAAACGAACCTCGAAGGCGAGGTGAAAGCCTTTGAAGTCCGGAAACTGCCACTGCGACTACGGCCGTGATTAAAGCAAGGATGATGGTGACAGAGAGTTTCCTAACGGAAAAACATTAAAGCACTATTGACCGACTTTGGTTCGTACAACAACAACAGCTGCTTGGGAAAAAATAGTGAAATATAAACAGCAGCTTAGTTAGTTGTAGTCATTTATCCCTGCCTAATTAATTCCATTCAAAAAGGTTTGTATCCCGGAATTAGGGATGCTTTTTTATTTACTCAAATGTAAAGCTGGTAACATAGGAATGTAGAAGAGCGTTTAATCTCTAGATAAAATCAGTACGTACAATGTTTTCTATTTAAAGACATTTATTTCTTGATTATACAACGGTTTGGGACTTTTCGCGATTAAATCATGAACTTACTAAATCTGCCGACGTTTCGGATGAGTTGCAGTACCCGTGGTCACTACTTGACTAGCTTGTGAGCGTCGAGAGGTATGCGGGGAACATTTTTTATGCGCTTACCCAACATTTTTTCTTATAGAACAAAGGCACATTGTTTTTTTTTTGTATAGAAAATAGTGTGTAACAATTAATGTTCAGCATGAATTAGGTACAGTAATTTTTTACCTTCATTTTTGTTAAGAACTACATGTTTTTGTTTACGCATCAACTTAACAGCTTTTAATAATATTTTGCGTAAGAAATCAAAAAGAACTAAATAAAAGAACATTCCAACATGTTTTGTTTCCTAATTTTGTGTAGAAGATTATATTATTGTACTTACTGGGAGTCTAAGTTTCCGCTATAATATAGGTACTAAGGTCACAGCTTAACGTATCCTTGCAATATTTACCGGGTAATTTACTTTTTGCTCAAACACAGAGTAGTTTTTGTCACAACCTTGTCGGCCCGTTGGCTTATACTGGGGATGTTTTATGTTATGTTAAACAATTTGTTTTTTAACGGAATAGTTGTTAGAACACTTTATTACGAACATACTCGTTGACATTAAAGAAGTCACCGTGTTCGGACATATGGGAATAAATTTACTGGAGTCGCTAGGGTGATACAGGTATAATTTCTTGGGAAACTTGACTCTTGTCAATCAATCAATAAGCCCACGTTAGTCCACTGCTGGACATAGGCCTCTGCCAATGTGCGCCATTTTTTCCGATCCTCTACCTTCCGCATCCAGTCTGTCCCGGCCACCTTTTTCAGGTCGTCCGTCCATCTGGCTAGGAGACGTCCTATCTTTCGTTTACCTTCTCGCAATCTCCACCCTAGGACTCGCTTGCTCCAATGGCCATTGGTCCTTCGACAAACGTGGCCAGCCCACTGCCACTTCCGCTTGCTTATTCTGTGACCTACGTCGATAACTTTAGTTCTCTATCGGATAACCTCGTTCCGAATTCTATCATTCAGAGAAACTCGAAGCATAGCTCGTTCCATAGCCCGCTGCGCGACTTTTAAACTATGGACCAGCCCCGCTGTAAGTGTCCACGTTTCGGCACCGTAAGTCATAACAGTCAATTAATTCTTCGTAGTACCTAACTGAATGAATATCGAAGCAAAACACGCTGTCATTCGCATGTTATTAAAAAAACATTTATATTTATTTAAACTATCATGGTGACTCACATCAGTATCAAAATAATCGAGATATGTACCATACTGCAATGTTTCAAAATTTCCGATTTTCAGCGCTGTTACAAGTGCCATGATTACTCGCACAATGCAATATGGTAAATATCCCGATTATTTTGATACTAACTTTTATATTCTAAATATAATATAATATAAATTTGTTTGATACGATATTTATAAACAGCTGTGAAATTGCGCATTACACTCGCACTTATATATTATTGTTTAGGTAGGTACGTGTCCCTTTTTGCCATCCAAGTTTGCCTCTAGCTTCAAGCTTATTTATGCCAATTTCGTTAGGTCCAGTTAACCCTTTTCAAAACACTGGCTATAAAATACACATTAAGTGTTTCGTTCAATTGACCAAATACGTACTTTTAAAAGGGAACGAATTGTTGAAAAAGGGTAACATTTAATGAATAAAGTATATTTGCTTAGAACGCGGTATGACTCTTAATTATATACTTTATCATATTTTGTTTACATTATTTTTTTTTGTTTCAGAAATACGTGAGTGAGTTGACGACCGTACGCGACTGTGTGCCGACGTGCAGCGAAAAAGGTAACATGCCTTTGTTCATTTTGTGTAAAAAAGAGGCGAAAATTAGATATGTGCGGCGTGAACAAAGTTGTATCTGTCAACACTCTGTGGGTCCACGACAGTCACATACCTACTAAATTAGATTCTAAACTTCTTTTTTACATACGAATATTTTGCAAACGAAAATTCGGTGCACTAAAATGAGCGGTCACGTTGAACTCAATAAAGTTCATTGAGACAATTTTTTTTTATACCACTTAGGTGGCAGACAAGCGCACGGCCCACTGATGGAAAGTGGTTACCGTGGCCTATGGATGTGTGTAACACCAGAGAAGCCACACTCGCGCTGCCGACCCTGTAAGCACAGAGTTTCTGTGCCGTCAGTGTAGAGGACAAAGCAGGACAAGCCTTTAGTCATCCCACTGACAGCACAAATTCTCCAGTGAGCTCTGGCTACCCTACTCACCGCTGGGAACACAACACGAAGTTATTATAACCGTGGTATTCTGCAGGGCGGAGGTACTTCCCCAGTCGGACTGCTCAATTGGGCGGAAATACCGTCGTGTCCGTGTATGTAGTTCAATTTTAATTGAACTTGACTCCAATCATCGGTGAAATTCGCTCTTAGAGTGGCCAAGACAAACTATGTAATGGTATACTTCTTTATTGATGTCCTTTTTCAATAACTTTTGCAACATGTCAGTAAAAAGAATCTGAACACATGTACAGGGCCATAAAGGTTTTAAGGTCGTTGACTTGAGTCAAACTCGCTTGCAGGGCTGAACGAAAACACAGCAGCGTACTACAAAATACTTTTCCTTCATCAGGAATCTATTGTCCGGGCTAGACATGATATTATCAGGTCATAAAATAACACTTCAATCACTACAATGACGGTATATGGTAAATCAATGTTCAAAGTGATTTCATTGACCTCGTCATCCATTATCTTTATAAAAAAGTTAAAACAGCTTAGTAATAATAATACGGTAACACAAAATAAAAGATGATCTATGATTATCATCTCAGAGAATTTGAATAGCAAAATAACTCTCAATAGCCACATTTAGGGTACATGGTAAAACAATGTTAAAGGTGTTATCATCGTTATTATTTCAAATCGTTTGAACAGCACAGTAACAGCAAAATTAACGCTGAATTGCTACATTGTGGGTACATGGTAAAATAATAATGTTAAGGGCGTTCTCATCGTTATTATTTCAAATCGTTTTGAACAGCACAGTAACAGCAAAATTAACGCTGAATTGTCACATTGTGGGTACATGGTAAAATAATGTGCAAGGTGTTCTCATCGTTATTATTTCAAATCGTTTTGAACAGCACAGTAACGGCAAAATTAATGATAAATTGTCACATTGTGGGTATATGGGTAAAGGTTTTGTCATCTGACTCATTTAATAACGCGCTCAATCGCCACAATGTGCCTCATTGTCCATGAGAGATAATCGTCCTTCTCATTACCCTATATCGCTAAAAAGTTACAACACAATATAGGCTCAATCACTACATTGGGGGTAGGGTAAAAAATATTCAAGCTGATATTGCATCCTTCTCATATCCTTAAAAAAAATTATAGCAAAGTAACAGCAAAAAGTACCCTCACTATTCAATAGAATCTTGAATTAATGAGCACTATACCAAATTCGTAAAATAAACAGCACAGAAATGAAATGATTCACCCGAGTGTCGCTGAATACCAGCAGACACGTTCAAGCAAGCACAGGTCTACGTAGCGTTGTTTCACTTACACAACTCTCACTGCTACTAATCGACTTACTGGACTTCACCCTGGCTGTACCC
Source organism: Eilema griseolum (assembly GCA_963662185.1). Classification (NCBI taxonomy): domain Eukaryota; kingdom Metazoa; phylum Arthropoda; class Insecta; order Lepidoptera; family Erebidae; genus Eilema; species Eilema griseolum. Next base: position 13,346,627 of record OY759252.1, read on the forward strand.
TTCCGAACGGTAAGCACGTGGACAATCCCACTTCTGATGTTGGAGCGACAGTTCAGAAGGGTCAGATCGACGTCACATCAGGTTCTATTTCGACCAAATCAGAATGGTAATCAGATGTGAGGGTAATTCGAAAATCAATGCGGGTTATAGTCCAGTACACAACACTTCGTTATCACACCAATTTTGTTACGCAAATCACCACTGATGATAACAATATTTTAGGATTTAAACTAGAGTTAGAATGAATCACAAACTGATAGAATGCAGCGATGTTAGCCATGTAAATAGGCCATTTCGCGCCGCGTCCCGTTTCAAACTGAGCTCCTTTCGGCTGTCAACGAAGTGACATTTTCATCTGACAATCTATCACAAGCAGTATGTAGTCAATAATCCAATATTGCCACATACAAAATAACTAAATTTAAACAATTATTGCTTGGCATTCTAACACTCAGAAACTATGCTTATATATTATTATATATAAGCATAGTATATATATATTTACTACTGCGTAAAGCAACGAGAGAATTGTCGAGTATCGCGCGGATCGCGCCATCCATTTCCATAACAGAATATAAATTATGTTAACCGTTCAGGGTTCGCAATATTATTACATTAAATAATAATTAATTGTCATGACTCGGTTCGTTTTTAATAAAAACTTGGCCATTCATTATGAGGAATTACAGTTGACATTTTCTGCGATAGGTATATTTTTTTATGAAGTTTGAATTGGATTCGTGAAAGGGAGGAAAAAAATGTGATGGTGATTTTGGTTTGCTTTCCTACATAGTTACGTATTTAATTTATTTTTGACATGGAATATAAAATAGAAACAATATCTCAATTCTAAGTAATCTATACAGAAATAATATTAAATAATTTATAAATATTAAATACAATAAGAATAAAATAACTATTATACAACTTATAGCTAAGAACAATTAAAATGCGTCGTAGAATTCCTCCGCATCGCATGCCTCTTGTGGCAGCGTTCCCAGAAGACTGGCAGCATTGCCACGTTGTATGGCAATGCTTATTCTCTGACCTAAAAAGAGGCCAGCCTTCTGGTCACGAGAAGCGTCGACCATACGCTTCGCAATCTCACGGAAGAGGTTGCGAGCGCTCGGACCCCATGACCCCAAAGTCTCGACTCCAAACGGCACAAATTCATAATCTCCGATGAGATTGGAGTATTTGCGCCGCTTGAGAGCCTCTGCAGAAGCAGCAGCAGCTCCAGCACAGCCAGCCGTGCTAGTTATATGGGTAGGAGCCATGGTATCAACGCATGTGGCGTCCCACACCAGAGTCCTACCCATCTTCCATGGCATTAACGACATGCCATCCGGTCTCTTGCCATCGTCACGCGCCAAACCGTTTGGTTCTAGTACAGCTGGTACACCGGCGGTGACAAGAGCACGGCGGATTATGTCATTGAGGCTGGCGTGCCGTGGAATTCGCCCTGCGCTCCTGCAGCACGACAGACCATGGTGTCCGAGTCTGTCAACGGCTTCTCCACAGCGGCATTGATGCGGAGAAACACACGGCGCGCCTAAACGGAGACAAGTTGCGATGCGGAAGGTAGTGTCATCTAACATAGTCCCTACGTTAGATGACGGAAGAGCTTGTAGCCAAAGACCCGATTCCCACACTCCAACCGCCAGTAAACGGGCACGCTCAGCAGCATTGGAACATGTATTTAGTAATTTTTTTCCAACTAAGCTGCAGAGCGGCCCGTCCCACTGACGCTGTGAGAAGAGGTTCCTTGGGAGATCGGTGTTTGGACATGCAATTTTCCAAGCGTTCACTGCATCAGTCTTACACAATACTTCAGAATTAACTAGTGTAGGTGCAAGGATTTTCCTAGTTAATTCTTCGGTACTGTGGACTGAAGACAGGAACGCTGGTAAGCTGACATCTGAAATTTTGCGAATACCGAGCCCACCCAAGCGAATCGGTAGAGTCGCTTGTAGTAAAGCTCGGTCATCCAAGGCCACATTTAAAATTTTGGTGAGGGTATTTTCTATAATTTCGTCCATTTTTTTCAAAATCGTTAAATGTTTAAAAAATGGCGTTGATCGTAGGGCATGGGTGAATTTTGGAACGAATAGGCAATACCGAAGAATAGTGAAAGCCGAGTGTATATTAATTTTGAGTAGGCGATCCGAAATGTCACTAAAATTTTGAATTTTTTCCTCTATAAATGGGGTATAGGCATCTTCTAGGATTGGGGACCCGAGGAGACGTAAAGAGTCTTTTTCTAAAATTTTGATGGTGGGAGCTATGGAATTGAATTTAGAGATAGTAGAAATTTTGTCCGAAACGTCGTTTAAAAAAATCTCGCATTTGCTGTCATTTAGTTCTAAACCAATTAATCTAAATTCATTTTTAATAAATGCCAAATCTTGTAAAACTGTCTCCACATCTCCCCCTAGAGTCCCATCGTCTAGGTACCATACATTAAATTTAGAATTTAACCGCCGAATAATGGGCTGAATAGCTAAACTGAAAATTACCGGTCCAAGAGGGTCTCCTTGTTGACATCCAACAGCTGATTTCAAAAGGTTGTCCTTGTATAATAATTTGGAGGGGTATCTGTAACATTGCCAAAGAAAATTATAAATTTTGGGTGTTTCTAATTTAGCTTGGTTCAACAAGGTGTCTCTGTTCACCGAGTTGAAAGCATTCTTCACATCGACCTTGAGAATGACCTCACCTTTACTGGAGCTAAGGTAGGTTGATAAAGCATGTATGGCAGCCTCACAGCCCCCCTTTGAACCAAAACCAATTTGGAGGGGCTGGAACTTCAAAGATAACTCGGTTTTGTAATATTTACAACAAAGTTTGGCTGCCATACGTCGGTACGTACATCCCACGGCAATAGGACGAATGCCACCATCTGTCTTGCGTAGGGCACACAAATTAGCCCCATACAAAATGTCTGTGATGGCATCATCCACACTACCGGAGAGCATCAAATTCATGAGAGCCGTTAGCTCCTTCAGAAGTGCCTCACCAGCCTCCCCGGTGCTTGGCCCTAAAAGATCTTTTAAATGTTGTGGGGTTAATGCGTCAAGACCTCCGGCAGAGCCACTTCGAAAGGAGACAACGGCTGCCAACACTTCCTTGGCCGTTACGCACAGGCAATCAGGGTCGGGGACAGGTGCCTCAGGAAAGGAAAGGCCACCCGCAGGCGCTGGATGCTTGCTCCGCAGACCAGTAAGGGTCTCAGGAGAGCAGGGCGCCACTACATCGCTACTAAAAAGCAATCTCGATGCCCCACTTATGTCACCATCCCTCAATTTTGATTCAACCAAGTTAAAAATATTGCTTTTCCGAAACGAAGAGTATGTTGGGTTTATATTTTCCGTTATGACGCTACAATTATTTTTAATTTGAGACGTCAATGAATTTGTTGTTGTTCGGTGGGCTGTCCGGTCTGTCCTGTCTGTTCTAATATGTAAAATTTTGTATGGGAAGGTGAGCAGTTGCTCCCAAGCCGTTTTACTATTTTCTCGAAGTACAAGACCTATGCAGTTTGACAAACTTTTCGCAACAATTGGTCTTGCACCGCGAGGAATTCTCTTTAGGATCGAAACAGAGTTTTTTAAGTGAGATAGTCTTTGCCAAAAGGGAATTTCAATAATGTTTTCAGAAACTGTACTTGTAGAGGGTTGAATAACCAGAGGGGGGTTCGGAGATACATGTCGGGGTTTGTGTACTTTTCCGATATGTATCTTCAAACCTCGCTCACTCTTAAAAATACGGGCTTGGGAGCAGTGAGGGCATCGTATCACATTCAATAGCGAAGCAGTAGGTTGACTTACCTCCGCATCACTATCGTGCAACATAAAAATGCTATGAAAATGGAGCACTTAAAATTCTTAAAACTAACACATAGTTCCTTAAACACTATATATACAAAAAAAACACTTTATAAATTAACTGTCACAATAAAATAGTACTGAGAAATTGACTGAGAATGTTTTTTGTGGCAGCTGGTTGCAAAGGAGCCCGTTGCCTTGGGAGCGGCGTCCGTGGCGTCCCGTCACAGAAACCAGCACCTTACTTCTCCTTGCCCTCTAAAATCCAACCACACGTCCTGATCGACCACCTGAATCTCGTGGAGGGTGGACACACGGCAACAAATTTACTGGCGTGGCTCACGTGGCTCTGGTGAAATTTCTTGAAAAACTTGACATTGGCGTCTCGCCATTAATAATTTTATGAACATTTACAATTTACTTGATATTGGCAAAATTACAGCGCTTTGCTGAAGAGACCATTAATAAAATCGAGGTCTTAAAATAAAAAACTGCAATATAATCATAAATAAATATTCGGACGTAGCGTCCATGTTGACGTTTTTTTTTCTGTGTTCCTACATAGTTTAAGTTCATTAATATAACGCAAAAAAAGTACCTGCCTGCAATATTCGTTGGCAGAGACTCAGTTGTACAGTCTAAAAATATGTTAATACCAAGGTATTTAGAGCAAATCAACCTTTTTTTTTACGTGCGCAAAATCCCCACGGATACCTCCCCACCGGAGCCGGTGGAGGAGGTTATGTCGGACTCGAACCGACTAAAACGCACGCCGCCTGTGGGTCGTTTTGGTTGCCGAAGGTGAGGTTGACTGGCATATCCCTCGCACCCCAGCCGACCCAGGGCCATCTCTCACGATCTGGCCCTCTTCTCGGGTGTGGGCACTACAGAGTCCCCAACTCGTCCCCGGAAACGGGGAGGTGTGCCAGGCACGCCACCGCCGCGGCCTGCTTCTGCCAGGGTGACAGGTGGCTCCACCTGAGAGCAAATCAAGCTGGCCCTCGATTTCGCTAATTATATGTCAGTTCAAAGCCACTGTCATGCTTCTTGTAAAGTGAATGAAAAATGTAATGGTCTTTTTTTTGTTCAATTTTGGACTTTAAGGGTATATTTATAAGGTATAAAATTTAAGGGCATCTTCTGTGTTTTGACACAGTGGTTTTGTTATGAACTCAGTAGAATCGGGACCCGTTTTATTGATTTAAATTATATTATTGTCCGAACTAAAGGTGTGTACCAGATATCAGAACAATCAGTCAACAGGAAAGGTGGAAAACCAACGCTTTGATTATTTCGAGTACATTGATTGCCAAGATTGATCTGATGCTGACTGTACTTATGACCTACATACAGTTTAACCTGCCGTGTGACATGCCATGCCACACCACGAGTAAAATGAAAAATGAAAATATAATCAATGCAATAAAATGCAAAATTAGAAACTTTAAAATTCATATGTAATTAGTAATCAAATCGAATCATTTATTTTCATAACACAGGCTCTTAATACAGTTTGGTTGCGCCGATGGTAGAATTTGTATTTTTTTTGCTCAATAGTAGTAATTCAAGTCATTGACGCGGAAACACACGCTTCCTGTACCCATCTCCCTCCCGCGCTACCTTTTAAAGTGAGATAGCAATAGTTTCCGCACCGCTCAATTGTCAAAATAGACGCATATTCACTTCGCACTTTGAACTAATAAACAATGGCCGGCGGCGCTCGCGTCTCTCAGAAATTAATAATGTTTGTTGGATTTTAACCGCTTTCATAGACCTTTACCGATCGGATTGTGCCTCTCGTGTGTCCCTCAAGTGATTTAGTGATGTGGGCGGCAACTCCTGAGCCAGGAAGAGAAGATCGGTGCACCGGCCGCGACGGCACGTGGCCCCGTGAAGGTTAGTGCATCCTCTCCTAATTTCTCGGGTTGCATTCATTGCCTAAACCACATCCGCGGCAACCCGATCACCTGTCTTGTTTGTTGTGTAAAGCGTCAATGGAACAGTTAACTTCACCCCCGCGAAATACAGTCCACTAGCTCAGGTGGCATGAGAACCGCGCCACCATTCTTTTTGGTCCTGATCGAACCGGATCCTTAGCCGTAGTTCGTAGTTTGTTATTATTCTATTGGGAATAAACGCACCGCACCTAAATACCTAGTTATTTTAGTAGAAAACCCCGCATCTAGGCATTTAGGTTTAGATTTTTTGCTGTCCGTTCGCCGCTGGCTCGCATCGTATCTACCTAATACATACATAGGTTAGGTACGTGGCTATACCTCGCTCGCATTTCTCTTATCGTATCAATCCTTGGTCGTAGTTTCGCATTTGTTATTATTCTATTGAGAATAAACGCACCGCACCTAAATACCTAGTTATTTTAGTAGAAAACCCCGCATCTAGGCATTTAGGTTTAGATCTTAGGTATCCTAGACACCCTAGTGCATAGGCACAGTGTAATACCTAACGCATTTGGCTTTTGTTTTTATTTGTTTCAATCTCTAAGTTGTCCGTTCACCGCTAGCTCGCATCGTATTTACCTAATACGGTAGGTACACAGTTGTACCTCGCTCGCATTTCATTCAAATTCATACGAAAGTATTTTAATTTGAATAGATATTACGCAATACTTAATCCCTGAAATAATAGTTGAACCTAGACAGCGACCATCGCGTAGGTACGATCTTGTTGCTATGCGCGTTTGTTCAAGCTTGCCCTCGCAGTTATAAGTACCTACCTACCTACGAAATATCGCTCGCGCCGCGTCGCTGTTCTATAGGTACCGCTAAGATTAAGTCATTTCATATTTTGTTGTTTACCGCACTTTAGTTTGATATTTAATTGTAAACATGCCCCCAAAGGTTGGTAGTACCGGTAGTGGGGTTCAATTGAAACTTTTATACGCTAAAAGAGAAATGATTTACTCTCGCGTACAATCGATTTGTGATAATGCACTTAAAACCTCTGATTTGGCCATTAGAGATTGTTCTTGTGTTCTATAGAAAACTTAGATAGTTTACGCGCGGATTTCGAAACCTTGGTACATGACATCAACGTTTTAGAGTTAAATTTAAATCCCGATTACTCAGTGAGTTATCAGGCCTTGTCGTCGTTTGACGATTTGTATTGTCGTATCAAACGCGTCGCTAGGAGTTTGGAGAAACCGTCTGACCGACCCAATCCCACTCGCGACCGACCTAAGTTGCCACCAATTCAAATAACCGAATTTGATGGTAACATTCGCAATTGGGGTTTATTTATAGATAGTTTTGAGAATACAATAGATAAGAACGTTTCGTTGACAGATCACGAAAAATTGCATTATCTCGTTGAAAAATTGACTGGTAAAGCTATAACCGTTTGCGCTGGAATTACGTTTAGTGCCGAAAATTATAATTTAATTTTAAATACTTTGAAAGCTAAGTATGAGGATAAAAGATCGGTAGCTAACGCATATTTGGATCAGATGTTTGACTTGAAATCTATTACGGCATGTAACGATCAAAACTTAGAGAAGTTTCTAGATACTTTCGCATCATCTGTTCGCGCCGTAAAGAACCTAAAGATCGATGACCTCTGCGACTTCTTATTTTTGTATATGGGTTTAAAGAAATTAGATTCCGAAACCATTCGTTTATTTGAGTCGGATCATCGCGGCAATAAAATTCCTAAGTTCGAAGACTTAGAAAGTTTTGTTCGCGAGCATATAAAAATATTGCAACGCTCTTCATCGAAACATGAAGGCGCGAAGAAAGTTGTTAGTTCTGAACGCAAAATAGATGCCTCATCGAGGTCACTGAGGTCAACTCATACTTATGTTAATACCGCACCAGCACATGTACAATCACCTGTTTGCTCTTTGTGTAATACTCATCATTCGCAATTGTACAAGTGTCCGGGTTTCCTAAAATTATCGCCTAGTGATCGTTATAAATTTGTTCGCGCTAATAATTTTTGTTTTAATTGTCTCGGTACTAAACACCGCGTTGTTTTATGTAATAGTAGCAATAGTTGTCGCAAATGTCCAGCGAGACACCACACTTTACTTCATTTTGAAAATAGTAATGCCGCATCCAATGTGAGCACAGTTGGTTCGTCGAGCGGTGACACACGGCGGCCTGCGCCACAGCCGCAGCCCGCGCTCGCGCGCGCTCCGGCCCGCCCGGAGACCGCTGCGAATGACGTCACCTTGTGTTCGTTGTCCGCTAGTACTGCGCTCACTACTGTTGTCCTCGCGACTGCTCGCGTTATTGTTGTCGATGCATTAGGTAAACCGCACATTGTTCGAGCGCTATTAGATGGCGCTTCGCAAAGTAATTTTATTACTCAAGATTGTTGTCAACGTCTTGGTTTCAATGTTGATAAGCGTTCAACCCGCTCAGTGGTGAAGGGTTTTGGAGGTTTACAGTCAGCTGTTCATGGCACCGTTAAAACAAGGTTTGGATCTCGTTTTAATAATAATATTTGGTTTGACATGGATTCGCTCGTTATAGATAAAATAACTGAACAGTTGCCTACCGTCCCGGTTGACACGTCTTTATTAACGAAATTTAAAGACTTGCCTTTAGCAGATGAGACTTACGCTGTTCCTGGAGTCGTCGATATATTGATCGGCGCTTCGATTCTCCCGCACCTCCAGTTATCACGTAAGGTTCAAGGGGGACCGACGTACCCCGCTCCGCACGCACTGGAAACAGTTCTAGGTTTTGTTATAATTGGTTCCGCACCCGCTTCTATAGATAGTTTTAGTCACTCGACTGCCTCGTTCTGTTGCACCGTCGAGCCGCCACTGGAGTCTACCATCCGCAAGTTTTGGGAAATTGAAGAGGTCAATGTCCCACCAATCCTAAGCCCTGATGACAAGATGGCTGAGGAGATTTATTGTCGCACGACTACTCGTGATGAGCAGGGTCGTTATGTTGTCGCGCTCCTTTTCAAGGGAGATATTTTTTCGCTCGGTGACTCCCGTGTATCCGCTGAAAGACGCTTTCTTTGTTTAGAACGAAAGATGCAGGCGTCTCCAAAGTTAAAGCAAGCCTATGATGAGGTTGTTAACGAATATTTAGATAAAGGTTACATCTCACCTGCGCCTGCGGACACTGACGAGACCCAGCCTTCGTACATTATCCCGCACCACGGAGTTATTAGAGAAGATAAGCTTACTACTAAACTCCGCGTAGTTTTAGATGGCAGTGCTAAGACTAGCACTTCCGTGTCGCTTAATGACATTTTGTATTGTGGTCAAAATCTTCAAGGTAATTTATTTGACATAATTGTAAATTTTCGCTTATTCGCTGTTGCACTCTCTGCAGATATTCGACAAATGTTTTTGTGCCTTGAAGTGCGCAAATCCGATCGTAGGTTTCAACGATTTTTGTATAGATTTTCACCGCAAGAACCTTTAATGGTTTACGAATTTAATCGTGTTTCCTTCGGGCTTAAATCTAGCCCTTTTCACGCACTTCTCACCGTCAAGCAGTTGGCCGCTGACGAGGGCGATGCATTTCCGAAAGCGAGAGCCACCATTGAGACTGGCTTATACATGGATGACTTCGTGTATAGTGTAGATAGCGAGGCAGAGGCTGTCGAGACGGCCGCTCAAGTTATAAGTCTCATGAAGGCTGGTCAATTTGATCTCGTGAAATGGACGAGCAACTCGCAAACTGCGTTAGAGTCGATTCCACCGTCGCACCGATTGTCTTCGGTTAAGGAATTCGATGAAAGTGATACGCACAAGGTGCTTGGTTTAAGCTGGTCGCCCGCATCTGATACGTTTAGTTTGAAAATTAGTTCGACCCCGCAAACTTGTACTAAACGCATTATCCTGTCGTGTGTGGCACGGATATGGGACGTAATGGGATTCGTAGCTCCTGTCGTTTTGTACGCCAAACTACTTATAAAAGAGCTTTGGCTTTCCAATTGTGATTGGGACGACACCGCGCCCGACAACATTGCTAAGTTGTGGGCTCGCTTTAGAAAAGAACTTTCTGTGCTTGACCAAATACAAATTCCGCGTCATGTAGGTATATCGCAACATAGTGTTGTTACGGTAGTAGGCTTCGCGGACGCTAGTGAGAAGGCGTATGGAGGAGTAGTCTATTTTCATGTCTCGAATGTAGGTAAGGTTTCAATTAGCCTTATAAGCGCGAAATCAAAGGTCTCTCCCCGTAAGGTCGTCTCTCTGGCACGCCTCGAGCTATGCGCTTTACAATTGTTAGTTAGATTGATCACCTCTATCGCCAATGCTTGTAGTAGTCGCATTAATATTAGTAGAATTTTAGCTTTTTCAGACTCAACAGTCGCTTTGTGTTGGGCCCACTCTTCGCCCCATCGTTGGGACACATTCGTCGCTAATAGAGTGGCAAAAATTCAATCGGAATTAGCGCCACAAAATCTCTTTCACGTTACTGGCACCGACAACCCAGCCGATTGTCTCTCTCGTGGATTGCTTCCTTCGCAAATTTTGGATCACCCGTTGTGGTTTAGTGGACCGTCCTGGATTCATGCCGCGTTAGATAAGTGGCCAGTTAGTCAATTCAATCCCACTACGGTTTCCGAACCACCCGAGGAGAAGAAGCACTCGCTTGTTGTATCGGTCCCGCGTGAAGAGTCCCTTATTTTGTTGTTGGCTAATCGCGTCTCGTCTTGGTCGAGACTGTTGCGTTGTGTTGTTTATGTAGGCCGATTTTTGAGAATTTTATCTACGCGCGGTCATATAACCGCCGCTGATTTAGATAAAGCTGAATTGATCATACTTCGCGAGTTGCAGAAATGTTATTTTGCTTCTGAATTTAAAAATTTAGAATTTAACAAACCTTGTAGTCGTTCTTTCCGACACTTGAAACCATTTTTGGAAGATGGACTCATTCGAGTAGGTGGTCGTTTGAGAAATTCAAGTTTAGGATTTGAACAAAGGCATCCAGTAGTTCTCCCGCGTAAGGACCACGTATTAGATTTGTTAGTAGATTATCATCATAAGGAGAATTGTCACGCTGGTCCCGATTTGTTAATGTCTATTTTGAGACAGAAATACTGGATAATTTCCGCTCGTAATTTGATTCGCGCTAGAGTACACAGATGTGTACCTTGTTTTAAACTCCGCCCGCGTTTTATCGCGCCTGAAATGGCCGATCATCGCTCTTGTCGTGTTGTTCAATCCGCACAACCTTTCGTACACACCGGCACAGACTTTGCTGGGCCTTTCAAAGTCACCATTGCTCGTGGTCGTGGCATTCGCTCCACGAAAGCTTATGTTTGTTTGTTCATTTGTATGACAACTCGCGCGGTTCATATAGAGTTGACCGGTGATTTAAGTACGCAAAATTTTATGTCCGCTTTTAAACGTTTTTTGTCGCGTCGTGGTCCGGTTAAGCGCATGTATTCGGACAACGATACAAACTATGTAGGGGCCCGACGTAGTATTTCGGAATTGCACACATTCTTACGGTCTAAGTACTACCAAAGTGAATTCGCTCACATCTTAGCCGAAAATCGCATTGAATGGTACTTTAACACGCCTGCAGCTAGTCATTTTGGTGGTAATTGGGAAGCGAATATTAAAAGCCTTAAGTCGCATCTGTTTCGCGTCATAGGCGAACAGATTCTCTCGTTCGAGGAGTTGAGTACCGTACTCGCTCAAGTAGAGGCGGTGATGAACACGCGTCCGCTGTGTCGGACTCTATCTAGCGATCCGTCAGAGCCATTAGCGTTGACGCCAGCTCACTTCTTAAATACGACTCCTCTAAAATATTTGCCCGCAATAGATGTTGATGACGATAGAATGCACCTTCTAACTCGTCACGCTCTTTTAGATAAGTTGGTCCAATCGTTTTGGAATCGTTGGAGAACCGATTATTTGCACACGCTGCAGTCACGTCAAAAATGGAATACTCCATCCAACCCAATTACTGTAGGTACGGTGGTAGTCCTTATGACTGAGAATGCGCCTCCTTTACATTGGCCTCTAGGAGTAGTAGAGGAAGTTTTTCCCGATTCCCGCGGGATAACTCGTGTTGTACGGGTTAAAACTGCAACCGGATCGTATCTGCGCCCGGTTGTTCGCCTCTGCCCTCTGCCTAACCAGCAGTAGGCACGAGTTCAAACCTAGGTTTATATTTTAGTTGTTATTTCCCAAACCTAGATTTAGATTAGACTTTATATTTGTTCCGCATTTTTCGTTTGAAGGTAACCCTTCAAGCCGGGGGGAATGGTTGCGCCGATGGTAGAATTTATATTTTTCGCTATAGTAATAGTTCAAGTCATTGACGCGGAAACACACGCTTCCTGTACCCATCTCCCTCCCGCGCTACCTTTTAAAGTGAGATAGCAATAGTTTCCGCACCGCTCAATTGTCAAAATAGACGCATATTCACTTCGCACTTTGAACTAATAAACAATGGCCGGCGGCGCTCGCGTCTCTCAGAAATTAATAATGTTTGTTGGATTTTAACCGCTTTCATAGACCTTTACCGATCGGATTGTGCCTCTCGTGTGTCCCTCAAGTGATTTAGTGATGTGGGCGGCAACTCCTGAGCCAGGAAGAAAAGATCGGTGCACCGGCCGCGACGGCACGTGGCCCCGTGAAGGTTAGTGCATCCTCTCCTAATTTCTCGGGTTGCATTCATTGCCTAAACCACATCCGCGGCAACCCGATCACCTGTCTTGTTTGTTGTGTAAAGCGTCAATGGAACAGTTAACTTCACCCCCCGCGAAATACAGTCCACTAGCTCACGTGGCGAGAATTGCGCTTCCACAGTTTGTTCTGTATTCTGAGAACACAGGTTACAGAAAGCTTTTCATATTCTTTACTGTACACAAAACATTATAACAAAAATAGAAGGATATTTTAGTACAAAGGCGAGCTTCGCTCAATATTGAGTTTTCTTCCAGCAAACGTACGAAAATAAAAGACGAAGAGGGCAAAACTAAGTGTGCTACAAAGTGAATATGACAGACTAGGAAAAAGAAAGTTTAGAGAAATTACACAGATTAGAAATAAATAGGTAATACCCAGGTTGTATGCTTACGAGCATACAACATAGAACATAATATAGAATGTTCTATAATACATACATAACCATATACCTACATAAATACAAATAGACATAAAATAAACAAAATAAACATAAACTCACGCCTAAATCCCCGAAGGGGTAGGCAGAGGTGCTAGCACCCACATTTCGCCAATATATGTTTAGGTCCCAATGTAATAGGTGGCGAGCCTATTGCCATTAATCGGGCACTTATAACCTGCGATAAATACACACATATCTTCGAAAAGCATCGAAAAGTCATTGGTGTGTGCCATGGTAAAACCTGGGATCAACCCGAGACCTCGTCTCAGCAGTCCATTACCCATACCACTAGGCTACCGCGGTTATTCTTATATACAAATAGATACATAAATAAATTCATACGTCGCTACATACCTAAATTTATATAGCCAAATACATACTTACATAAATAAATACGACATAGCTATGACTGTATAATAGTTATGACAATAGTAACAAATACTTCCTTATTCTACTCCTGAAGATAAAAGATTCATTTTATTAAATAATAGATCCGCAGTATTACAACCTCTTCAAGGTATATGCAAATATTTAGGTATATATATATACATGTAACATTAGAAGTTGAATTAGAGAGCATTCATAACATTTGGAATCAGATGCGAAATAACATCATTCCTTAATCTGTTTCGGATTTGGATATTTCATGCCTATTCCTCTTAGAACCAATATACTACTTATCGATTAAAAAGTCACATACAGAGTTATATGATTACCTACTAGAAGATTAAAAGAAAGGAGGTAGGACACGGCGGTATTTCCGCCCAATTGGCAGACTGGGGAAGTACCTCCGCCCTAGAGACGACCGCGACTATAATAACTTCGTGTTGTGTTCCCAGCGGTGAGTAGGGTAGCCAGAGCTCACTGGAGAATGTGTGCTATCAGTGGAGGACTAAGGGCTTGTCCTGCTTTGTCTTCTACTGACGGCACAGAAACTCTGTATTTACAGGGTTGGCAACGCGACTGTGACTCCTCTGGTGTTACAAACGACTATAGGCCACGGTAACCACTTTCCATCAGGTGGGCCGTGTGCTTGTCTGCCATCTAAGTGGTATATAAAAAAAAAATGTTTTTAAAGAATATACAATAAGTTTTACTTCAAAAAATAAGTAACTGAAATTACCATCCATCCATACCATCCAGCGAAGCTACATTGCTTGTGTTAGGAATGGGTTCACTTTGTGTAATGGCCAGGATTCGAACTCGGGACCTTTCGAACGTAATGCCGATTCCTTAACCTATTGGTTTTAATGCAAGATGCAATGCAAAACGCTTTTAATGCAAGATGTCTTTGATCATTGATATATTGGTACTAAAGTTTGTAAACTTCAAGCAGATAATGTTTGTACTTTGTACACTTACTACTTAAACCAAAATAAGAGTCATAACTTTTTGGCTGTATTCCAAAAACTCAATTTGGACTGAAAATTGATAAAAATAATGATCTTTTTTTATCTATACACGATAAATGGTCACAGGTCAGCAAAATAGCCAATATCATAATGGTAAAATATGATTATACATTTTTATCATCAATAAATTTCACCTTTCCTCCGGATATCAATCAATCAATCAATCAGCCCACTGCAGTCCACTGCTGGACATAGGCCTCTCCCAATGTGCGCCATTTTCTCCGATCCTCCGCCTTCCGCATCCAGTCTGTCCCAGCCACCTTTTTCAGGTCGTCAGTCCATCTGGCTAGGACTTCGTGGTCTCCAGTCCCGAAGTAAGTAAGGAAAAATTAGGAGCAATTTATCATCCCTTTGTTAATCACAATACTTTTGTATAAATGATAAATCGATGTAGACTGTTCAAATCTTAGCTGTTAACAATGACGCTATTTCTCATTATTCAACAAGCTTTAAATTAAGCACCCATCTAACACGAGACCGTAATATTGTGACTTATAAATCTTTTGAGACATCGTTGTTCCCATTCGGTTACTAATTACCTTGTATTTAAACTTAGAATAAATAATATTATTAGTATTTATAAAAACAACATATATTACTCACACCTGTATATCCCCGAAGGGGTAGACAGAGGTGTATTAACACCCTCATTTTGCCAACTACGATTTTCAGTCCCATGTAATAAGAGGCTATAGTTTTCAAATGGGCACTTAGTCATGGGCTTTATGTTTAACAGCTCTATCCCTTAGTCGCCTTCTACGACACAGTGTAACACCCCTAGTGATGTATACGTCCATAGGCCACGGTAACCACTTCCCATCAGGTGGGCCGCTTATCTACAACCTAAGTGGTATAAAAAAAAAGAAAAAGTGATAGAGTGACCTTTCTACTCCACCTGTAACCAACACGGCACTTAAAAAACAAGTGTTTCTTTAAAAAGTAGTAAACTCATTTCAAAAGGTTTTATTGCATAAAGTGTATTATCTCTGTTAGCGCTACTTGTTTTAATCTAGGAGTCAGAAATAAACGTGTTTACAAAATTTCATCAAAATCGGTCGAGGATATCTACTTTGAAATTGACTTACAAGATTTGACCTGAACAAAACTGTTATGTAAAGTAAAGCTTGCGATATAAGGTGACCACTTGGAAGAATTTAAATAAATGAAATTTACTTTTCATTTGCTTTATATTTTTCAACCTTTTTTTTATTGTACGAAAAATCCTTCCCTCGAGCCTTTGCAGATGCGTAGAGATATTGCTTACTTGGCTGTATTTTACCGTCTCTACCATGGTGAGTGTTCTAATGAGCTCTTCCAACTAATCCCACCATCTCCTTTCCTACATAGGACAACACGTGCAGGCCTTAGGTGTCACTCTCACACTGTGCAGAATATACGAGCGAGAACCAAGCAGTTCGGAGACTCTTTTCTTTGTCGCACCACCAAGACTTGGAATTCATTACCAGCACACGTGTTTCCTTCTTCCTACAGTCCAGGGGCCTTTAAGCGGGGCGTGAAAAAGCATCTGATGAGGCCGCCAAGCTGAGTGCCACCATTGTAACACATAGTGTCCGTAATGGTGACCCTCTTTCCTGAGACTTTGCCTTTAGCTTACCATCAGGCGAGGTGAAGTCAAGTTGGCGTGTTCTATATAAAAAAAAAATCCCGTCGCCTCCCCCCTCGCCAGAGTCGGTGGGGGGAGGTTATGACGGACTTGAACCGACTAAAACGAACGCCGTCTGAGGGTCATAGGTTGCCGGAAGTGAAATTGCCGGAGGCACATCCCTCGCACCCCGGTCGACCCAGAGCCATCTCTTTCGAGCTGAACTTCTTCGGGACTGGAGACCACGAAGTCCTAATCTAATCCCCGGGTATGGTGGAGGGCGATTACGCGCCACCGCCGCTGCTTGCTTCTGCTAGGATGACAGGCGGCTCCACACGTCACCTACAGGCCCGCGTTCATGGGGGACAGTGCCTCCGCTCGTCGCGGACTGTGCGGTTAGCGAGTCGCCTCCATTCCCACTCCGCCTATTAGCTTGTGTTGCGTCTGGGCTGTAGCTCGATCGGTAGGACCCGAACGGTATCAACTATGAAAGTCAAGATAGTAAATAGGTAACACTTATGAACACCAAGAGGGATATTGTATGTTTCATCAAATGTCTTTTTTTTATACCACTTCGGTGGTAGACAAGCACACGGCCCACCTGACGGAAAGTGGTTACCGTGGGCAACACCAAGGGAATCACACACTCGCGCTGCCGACTACAGGGTCAGCAGCACAGAGAGCTTTTGTGCCGTCAGTGCCTTTCGGTACCTTGTCTTGGCTTGCCCTGCTTTGTGAAGACAAAACAGGACAAGCCAAGACAAGCCTTTGGTCTTCCCACTGACTCCACCAAAACTCTCTAGGTGGTTAAATAATCTATAAATAATTTTCTTATCTATGTACCTTCTTACAAGGAAGAATGATAGGTTATTTAAAGGTCCAGCTAAGGAATAGAAGTAGAGGGTACCTATTATTATTTGTTCTGTGTGTCTCATTACGTCGCCTTAAATTTTAAATAATTCGACAGTATGAAAATTTCAAGAATTGTTAAGTATTTTGTTCCTAATTTAGCTTTTAAATTGCATGCCTATTATGGTGGAATATGGCGAAACTACATATATACTGGTGGCGCAATTCTCGCCACGTGAGCTAGTGGACTGTATTATGCGGGGGACGAAGCTAAATGTTTCATATGACACTTTACACAACAAACAAGATAGGTGATCGGGTTGCCGCGGAGGTGGTTTAGGCATTGAATGCAACCCAAGAAATTAGGAGAGGATGCACTAACCTTTATGACGCCACGTGCTGTCGGAGCCGGTGCACCGGTCTTCTCTTCCTGGCTCAGGAGCTGCTGCCCACATCACTAAATCACTTGAGGGACACACGAGAGGCACAATCCGATCGGTAAAGGTCTATGAAAGCGGTTAAAATCCAACAAACATTATTAATTTCTGAGAGTCGCGCGCGCTGCCGCCATTGCTGATTCTAGTTCAAAACGGAAGTCAAGATGCGGCCATTTCAACCATTGGTCGGGGCGAAAACTATTGCTATCTCACTTTAAAGGTAGTGCGGGAGGGAGATGGGTACAGGAAGCGTGTGTTCAGTGTCAATGATTTGAATTACTACTATTGAGCGAAAAAATACAAATTCTACTATCGGCGCAACCATATACCTAATGAATATAACATCTTATGTAACCCATATTTGCAAAGAATAAATAAATAAACATTTAAACATTATACTCGTTTTTAAATCATTCCTTCTAACCATTCACCTAGTTCTAACCACATTTGACAAATGAGGTGACATTTTAGAGGATCTACTTAAGGCTTAAGGGGTAGCCATATTATAATTCTTAAGAGACAGTATAACCAAAGCATGACAATATATCACTGTCTCACAGTACTACGCCGAAAACAAACATGTATCCCCCTAACATTAACAGATGATTTACGTTTGATTTAATCGGGTATTACAGGTATTTGTATGGAGTTAGCGAGGTACTGTTAGCAAAAATACTTTCTGAACAACATCAAACTTACAAATTATATTTTGTGGTATTTTCAAAGTAAATATTGACGGAAATTTAGGACATCTAATCCAAATTGGTTTTAGTACGACGTGTGGGTTCTCGTTGTTAACTAGTTGCCATTTATCAAGATTAAAAACGGAGACCTCTACTATCGAACGCTACCAGTACCGAAAGCTTCAAAATACATTAAAATACCACGGTTATAATAACCTCGTGTTGTGTTCCCGGCGGTGAGTAACCAAAGCTCACTGGAGAGTTTTTGTGCTGTCAGTGGGATAACCTGATTTTGTGTTCTGCACTGAAGGTACAGAAAATCTCTGTTCTTACAGGGTCGGCAGCACGGGTGTGACTCCTCTGGTGTTACACACATTCATAGGTCATGGTAACCACTTTCCATCAGGTGGGCCGTGTGCTTGTCTGCCACCGAAGTTGTAAAAAAATATATCTATCAAGCCTATCACAGTCCATGTTGGGAGGTTTTGGGCTATTGTATCCACTCTGGCCAGACGGGTTGGTACAGGGTTTGTTGCAAGTTTTCCTTCTCTCGCTGTGATATCGTCTGCGTATTTTCTGTTAGTCACCTTTTACGTTACCGTTCGTTGTGGTGACACTTGAATTCTTTTTCCGACACCAAACGGTCCATATTTATAAAGAATTTACTGACTTATTTTTGATGTCTTTAAAAAATTATACCACACCTACTCTTTTTCCAATACAAGTATGATATCCTAAACTATGTGATATATTATGTTATACATACATACATACATACATACAAACATACATACATACATACATACATACATACATACATACATACATACATACGTACATATAATCACGCCTTTATCCCTGGAGGGTTATGCAGAGGTGAATTAACACCCACATTTCACCAATCATTTTAATCGGTCGCACGTAATAGGGGGTGAGCCTATTGCCGTATTCCGGACACTATTCAAGAATCAAAGAATCAAAGAATCAATTTCATTTATTCAGTTTAGGCACATAAAGAGCACATATGAACGTCAAAATTTTACAATTATGTATGTCAAGAAATAATATAAAAATATTAAATAATGTAAAAATAAACCATTGGAAAATGATTCTTTCGCTGGTTCGGTAGATTAGTTCTACTGAGAAGATACCAGCAAGAAACTCAGCGAACTACATTAGAACTAGATTATTTTCCTTTTATAAATTTGTTTTGGTTTACAATTTATTTTGTGCGAGCAAGCAAGAGACTTATGTTGACCACGCATTAACATCATTAAGGTACTCATCCACTTTATAGTAACCTTTACTCATTAAAGTTTTTTTCACTTCTATTTTAAATTTATTTATTGGCATACATAGGTTACACTAAAAGTTTCCGGAACTGGTCACTTACATAAACAATATTTAAAAATTTATTACAACATTTGAAAATAGAACTCTTTGGCTGTAGAATACAGTTTGTTTCATCTGACTGTCTTTTGTTTTTACCTTGTGGCGCCATTTAAAAAATTGTGTGTCTGCATCAACATGGATTTAACTCGGGAAAATTTTCGTAGTATGATTTTCTACTATTTTAAGTGTAATTTGACGGCTCAACAGAGCATCGCTCGGCTTGAAACAGCTTTTGGCGATGAAGCTCCATGCAAGACGACTGTTTATAGCTGGTTTGCAGAATTCAAGCGTGGTCGTATCAATCTCAGTGACGAATCTCGCGATGGTCGGCCGTCCACCGCTGTGACCAACAAAAACATCGATGCTGTGCGACGTATGATTGAAACAGACAGGCATGTGACCTACCATGAAATTCGCGCATCCTTAGAAATAGGCATGAGTCAAATACAATCAATCCTACACAAACATTTGGGTGTGAGAAAGCTGTGCTCGCGGTGGATCCCACATAACTTGACCGAGGATCAAAAAACGGACCGCGTCACTTGGTGCAGTGCCATGCTTACCAGATTCAACGAAGGTGCGTCAGATTTGGTGTGGGACATAGTAACAGGTGACGAAACATGGATTTATTGCTACGATCCCAAAACAAAGCAGCAATCGAGCGTATGGGTCTTTCAAGATGAGCCGAAACCAACCAAAGTGGCGCGCGTGAAAAGTGCATCTAAGCGGATGATTGCTTCTTTTTTTAATAAAACTGGACACGTGGCTACTGTTGCTTTAGAAAATCGTCGTACTGTGAATAGTGACTGGTACACGACTATTTGTTTGCCGGAAGTTATTGACGAACTCCGTAAAAATAACCGTAAACGCCGTATCATCCTGCACCACGAGAATGCTAGTTCTCACACGGCCAGACAGACAAACGACTTTTTGAAGGCGAAAAATGTAGAACTCATGAGTCATCCTGCATACAGTCCCGACCTGGCACCTTGTGACTTTTATCTGTTCCCAAAAATTAAGAACCAATTACCCGGCCAACGATTTACATCACCAGAAGAGGCTGTCGAGGAGTATGAAAAACACGTTTCAGAGGTCACCACAGAGGAGTGGCACAAAAGTTTTCAAAACTGGTTTGATCGAATGAAAAAGTGCATAGACGCCAAGGGAGATTATTTTGAAAAACAATAAATTAATTTTGTACCTTTAATAGTATTTTTTCATATTCATTCCGGAAACTTATAGTGCGCCCCACGTATAAATCAAGTCCTGAGGAATTTTATTAAATATTTTTATGCAGCTGCCTACAAATGAATCACCAATCTTGTGAAGCCTAAGTTTTGGTACAAATAGTTTATTTTTATTTCTCGTATTAAAATTGTGTACATCAGATAGTTTTTCGAAAATATTTAGGTTTTTTCGTACATATAAGATATTTTCATAGATGTATTGAGAAGCAACTGTTAAAATATTAATTTCTTTGAAAAGTTCTTTCAGCGAGTCACGGGGTCTGAGGCTATAGATCGCTCGTATCGCTCGTTTTTGTAGTACAAATATAGTTGACTTGAGCCATGCATCTGTGGCTGAGTCTGAACTATATACATATATCTGTCTGATGTTAAACATCCCTATCCCTTAGTCTCTTTCTACGACACCGCATGAGAAGAGATGGGGTGGCCCTTATTCTACCCTGCCGGATACCACGCGGCATTGTGTTATTATGTTATATATATATATATATATATATATATATATATATATATATATATTATATATATATATATATATATATATATATATATATATATATATATATATATATTACATTATATATATAATTATTTATAAAAAATATATATTAAATTACATTACATTACATATATATATATAATTTATATATAAAAAATATATATATATATAAAAACCACTTTCTGTTAGTTTTATAACGATATAAAATAATACATTTACATTAGTAGTATTTACATTAGTATTTATACAAATTCATCGGGAAATCTTCGAAAGTATCCTGTGTCCTCCTAGGCCAGGTAACCTCTCATGACGTCGGCCATCTTGTAGGCAGTCAATGAAAAATGCGCGAAGGGGAGCATGCCAGGCCAAGGGTTATTAAGATTCTATATCGATTTACCTGTTTTTGTTTCAACAGCTGATATTTGCGTAAAATTCCGACATTATCACATTTGAACTTTAAAATTGACTGTACAATTTCTTCATGTCTCGCTGAACCACTCTGAACGTCCTCGAAACAAAAACAATTATCTGCGGATCACATAAAACGTGCCCTGTGTTCTAATAGTATAGGAGCTGGCAACGTTTTTGAGAGAGAATTTCAGGTCAGCTGGTATTCTGATATGTTGTCCTTCTTACTCTATCGGTTAGAGTCTGGGCCATCTGTTTGCCGGTAGCAGTTGCGTTGATTACTGCGCATCCTACCTGTACAGGTAATAATCCTGCATTTTTAAACAATTTTTAAAAACTTGATTTTCATATTTTGGTCTTTAAATAGGTCTACCAGACATAATTTTTTTATTGCCAGACATTTTTATTATTGTTAATCATGTGCCAAACGCCAATTTTTAATTTTTTTTTATAAAGAATTTGAACTATTTTTTAATGTCTGTAATTTTTATATTATGTTCCTTAAAGATAAAAAAGTCTAAAATTAATTTGCCAAACATTAATTCGGTTGGTAATCTTGAGTAAAAATTAAAAACTCATGGAAAGTGTTACCGTATGATGCTGGTAGTCAGAGAGAGACAGTTACAAAATATTATCGAAAATGAGACAGAAAATGATAGCACTCATCTCAGTAAGGATAAGTTTAAACGGAAAATTTGTAACATAAAACTGAAAATAAAATCTGAATAAGTTATCAATAAGTGAATTAAAAATGCTTCATCAAGTTTCAAAAATAATATTTTTTTTATTTAAAATGCCCTGATTTACACACGCGAATTACATACATTTAGTATAAATTGTTAAAGACTTTTTATTTAAAAAGAACTGTTCAGTCTATAACAGTGTCACAGGCGGCATCTTCATAGTCATCTTCGACGTCAGCCTCATTGACAACATCATTTACATCATCCTCTTGGGAATTGTCGTCGTCTCTATCATCTGTAATAAAAAAAAATAACATTAGTGTAATTCTTGTTCGTTATATAGTATTTTAGTTTTTATTGATAAATGGTATATTCTATACTTACTTTGAACTACATTAATTACATCTGCAACTGATGACAGTAATTGCTCTCCCACAAAAAACACAAAATCATATTTGTCATCGTTGATTGTCCAACCAGAAGCAACAGGAGATAAAGATGTTGGATGTTTTGAGTGAGCATTTCTCCATAGCTTAGTTACGTAGCGAACCCGCAACAAATGCTGAAGCAATTCTGCTTTACAGGGTGGCAAACTGGATGAATCGAAATTTTTAAATTTTTATCAAGGTTTTCATCGGATAGGTCAGTCTAAAAAAGACTGAAAATTACTCGAGAATCGATGAAATCGAACATCATTGACATGCGAAGAATTTTTAACTCCATACATCTCACAAATAAATTTTTCAAGAATAGCATACGTAGTTTCAAGTATTTCGTCGACATCCGTAGTAAAAAATTTAAAAGCTAATTGGTACTCGTTAGATTTTTCTAAAATTTTAAAAGGCCTTACTTTGCCTTTTCTGAAAAATGCTGGCGTATAATCATACCCGGTAAGTGCGTGGAAGCACGGTAATGCTTTTGATAAAGATTCACCAAGAATTCGGTATAGTTCGTTGACGTTTATGTATCGTTGATGATTACCCACACCCATATTTATCTAAATTTTTAAAGATGCGTTTAAATGATCCATATTTCCCAGAAGTGTTATCAAAATATCAACTCTCTCTCTCTCTCTAACTACCAGCATCATACGGTAATACTTTCCATGAGTTTTTAATTTTTATTCAAGATTAACAACCGAATTAACGTTTGGCAAATTAATTTTAGCCTTTTTTATCTTTAAGGAACATAATATAAAAATTACAGACATTAAAAAATAGTTTAATTTTTTTTAAAACTAAAATAAAAAATTGGCGTTTGGCACATGATTAACAATGATAAAAATGTCTGGAAATTAAAAAAAATGTCTGGTAGACCTATTTAAAGGCCAAAATATGAAAATTAAGTTTTTAAAAAATGCACGTTGTTCGCGGACGATATTTCAGTAATAGTTACACAGAACAAAAATAGCAGTGAAGACTACAAAATGGAGTTGCAAAAGGCGATCGATTCAATAACAACATGGCTAAAAGTAAATAACCTCAATGTAAACTTAAAAAAAAACAATATTGTGCAATTTAAAAATTATAATAATAACGTTAACAATCTGAACATTAACTTCTGTGGTTATGATATAGCAGAGGCAAGCGAAACAAAATTTCTGGGTATTACACTCGACAGCCATTGCAACTGGAAGGCCCAAATAAATAACGTATCTAATCGCATAAACAGATTCGTATTCGCACTCAGAAAGACGAGGAGACTAACAGATGAAAAAACGGCGCTAATGGCATATCATGGATATGTAGGTTCCATGCTGAGATATGGAATACTATTATGGGGTAATTCTACAGACATAAATAAAGTGTTTATATCGCAGAAGAAATGTGTTAGGGCGATTTGTGGGGCCGCACCTCTAGATTCCTGTAAGCCACTCTTCAAAAAGCTCAAATTATTGACCCTCACATCAATCTACGTTCACGAGATTGGCGTGTTCGTAAAAAAAAACCCACAACTATTTGAAAAAGCCTGTGAGACTAAAAAGTTTATATCTAGAGACCCAAGTAAACTCTTGATACCCATGATGTCGACTAGTTTATATAAAAAGAATAGTTTCTGTATGTGTGTCCAAGTTTTTAATAAAATACCAAAAGATATAAGAGAGTTACCAGTTTCACGCTTAACACAATCCTTAAAAAAATGGCTAATAGATAGATGTTTTTACACAATGAAAGAGTTTATGACATATAAAAATTAAATATAATAAATTAATGCCTGAGTAACAAGTAAAACTAGATAGTAGTAGGGTATAATAAGAAGTAGTCATGGGTATAATAATTATATTGTTGACATTACTGTGTTACTTTGTAGTTACCAAATTCTATGGGATAAGCTCAATCGGTAATGTAGTTGTGATAATAGATAAGTATACCTAATATTAATTATACCTATTGTATTGTGATAATATGAATATTAGTAGATAATTTATAATGTTACAACTTATTCCATAATTTAATATAATTTTATAATAAATGTAATGTAAGTGCAATGATTGATGACTGTGATGTTTAGTATTATAATATAATAATTGTTCGATTTGTGAAGACTGAAAAATTTGCATGCTGCAGATTGCGGCTAGACATGCTGTACTCATACATATTGTAAGACCTATGTGACCATGTTTAAAGGCAAATAAATTATTCTTATTCTTATTCTATTCTTAAAAAAATCGTTAAAAATGCAGGATTATTACCTGTACAGGTAGGATGCGCAGTAATCAACGCAACTGCTACCGGCAAACAGATGGCCCAGACTCTAACCGAAAGAGTAAGAAGGACAACATATCAGAAAACCAGCTGACCTAAAATTCTCGTTTTCCAAACGTTGCCAGCTCCCATACCAAAATAAGCCCCGTATTGTTGAACACAAGCACAGTCAGCATCAGATCGTACTTGACGAACAAAGTACCCAAAATGATTCTCCCCTTTCTGTTGATTGGATGTTCTGGTATATTATTTGGTAAGTACATATCTTTTAGTTTGGTCGTTAATACAATTTATATCAATAAAACAGTTTGGCTTGCCGCTAAAATCTTGGTAGGTATTTAGATTATTTTGAGACTTTCCAGTCAAGGCTCTGTGGCGTGGCGGTAGCGAAAGCAGCCGATAAGCAGAAGGCAAAAAAAAGAAAACAACATAATTATGTAAAATTTTATGCTTCTTATTTCAAAAATGAAAGAAAAAATTATCCTCTTTATTACACCTCTAGCAGTGAACACAACATATAACATAAACTCACGCCTATATCCCCGAATGGTGTAGGCAGAGGGGCTAGCACCCACATTTTGCCAGTTTATGTTTAGGTCCCAGTAATAGGTGGCGAGCCTATTGCCATTAACCGGGCACTTATAAACCAGCGATAAATACATACATAACTTTGCAAAGCATCGAAAAGTCATTGGTGTGTGCCGTGGTAAAACCTGGGATCGAAACCGAGACCTCGTCTCAGCAGTTCATTGACCATACCACTCGGCTACCGCGGTTAGTCTAGCAGTGACACCCCTCTAGCTACTATTATATATTAGACCTAACCATTGACTCGAAGAAGAGTATATGGTTAGTCAACATTGTCACATAAAAAACCTAACCACTTATGTGTTACTTGATAAAGTTAGAAGTTTCTTCGAATAAATTCGTTACTGTGATGCTACTTCTTTTTAAAAAAATGTTAATTGTTAATGTTACTTCTGCCTGCTGTGTCTACCTGTAACTGTTACATCATGAATATATAGTTAAATCAACTATTATGAACGTAAACAGTTGTTGCTGGACCTGAATAAATAAATAAATATTAAACCATAAAAGGCATCACATACGAAAATGTCAAGTTATTAGATCCAGCGGTTAAGGTTGATGAATCAGTCGGGACAAGTAATTTTCTATGTACCCACAGATGCTGTCTCAAATTTTATTACTTCCTCGTAAGCCGTAACATAAATTTTTAAGTTCCGGGTAAACCGAAATTGCCGAATGTAAAAACGAAAGAAAATCACCTTTGAAATTTGAATGTTGAACATAAACTGAAAGAAGAGGAGCCAATAAAAGTCCCTGTTCAGCTTTTATAAGGCTGTGTTCGCTCTTGTAACTTTTGACACAATGACTGTTGCGTCACCGACACCACGTACATCATTCCGTCACCCCTAGCGCACTTGGATACGTGAGAATTGTGTCCACCCTAAAGGCCCTTTTAGGCGGGCAGTTCCTCGCCTGCATGATATGAGTTACTGAAAGAAAAAAAAATAGTTGCTTGGTCTAAAAATTTGCAAATTTGCACTATAAAAATTGAATTTTTATAGTGTCCTTCTAACCAGAGTTTTGAAGCAATAATCGTTCTTCCAGGTAAGGCGATAAGTCACTTGCAAATTTTGTAAGATATAGTCGTAGGTAAAAATGTAATTATTGTTTTTACACAACTTAGGTGGCAGATAAGCACACGGCCCACCTGATGGAAAGTGGTTACCGTGAACTATGAACGTGTGTAACACCAGAGTAGTCACATCCGTGCTGCCGACCCTAAATTACCGTGGCCTATGGATGTGTGTAACACCAGAGAAGCCACACTCGCGGTGTCGACCCTGTAAGCACAGAGTTTCTGTGCCGTCAGTGTAGAGGACAAAGCAGGACAAGCCTTTAGTCATCCCACTGACAGCACAAATTCTCCAGTGAGCTCTGGCTACCCTACTCACCGCTGGGAACACAACACGAAGTTATTATTACCGCGGTATTCTGTAGGGCGGAGGTACTTCCCCAGTCGGCTCAATTGGGCGGAAATAGCACCGTGTCCTACCGCCTACAAATATTTTAAACACTTTAACGAAACAAGCGATATTATTGCTAGTGATAGCAGCATTCGATTTCTCGAACCAATTCCTACGAGAAACAATTCCCGTCTAAAAGGGCCTTAAGGCTTGATATGTCACGTCTCTTGATGTAAAACCGCCTTTGTTAATATTTACTGACCTGTTAATTCTTGACGAGGAGTGCGTTTAACACGTGTACGCAAAGCTTCCGTGTCACATTGAGTGCTCATTACGAGAGGCTATACAATGTTATCATTAGCATAGCAGCTTTTGAGGTAGGTTTAGTAGGGAAGCCAAAGAAGGGAATTTTGAAGATTTCCAAGCGCGACTGATTATTATAAGAGAGGATACCTTACAAACTGACTGATATAGGAGGAGCGTTAAAAACCGTTCATTTAGATTTACACGTAAGTCAGATTAAAGTACGGGAGATTGGTTACTAACTAACAAGTGTTAATTTGGCCAGCGTGGTTTCCGGCAGAGTAGAATTTGGACCACCCCATCTCTTCCCATGCAGTGTCGTACAAGGCGACTAAGGGATAAGACTGTTTAACATCAGACAGAAATATACAGCCCAGACTCAGCCAGAGATTCATAGCTCGAGGCAACAATAGTGCATAGTGCCCGGAAAACGGCAATAGGCTCACCATATAGGTATTTAAACTATCATGGTCACTCACATCAGTATCAGAATAAACGGGATATTTACCATGTTTCATTGTTTTGAGTTTCCGATATTTCGGCGCTGTTGTAAGCACAACACAAAACAATGAAACATGGTAAATATCCCGTTTATTCTGATACTGAAATAGACTCACCCCCTATTACGTGGGACCGAATACAATGATGGTGAAATGTGGGTGTTAATTCAACTCTGCCTAACCCTCCGGGGATAAAGGCGTGATTATATGTATGTATATATGTTAATTTTGCTAATCTGACGATAATTTATAACAAACCAAGGTACATTGAAAATGTTTAAGAAAAATACTTTTTTACTTAAACATTTCCAATATACCTACAGACAGCAACTACTTTACAATTAATCATCCTATTGCAGTTCACTGCTGGACATAGGCTTCAATTTGCGTCATTTCTTCCGATCTTCCGCTATCCGCGTTCAGTCTAGCTGGCCACGGGGCGTCCTACCTTCCATTTGTCTTCTTGCGGTCTCCACTCTAGGACTCGCTTGGTTCAATTACCATAGTTCCTTCGACAGATGTGGTCAGTCCACTGCCAAGTGCCACTTCAGCTTACTTTTTTTATACCACTTAGGTGGCAGACAAGCGCACGGCCCACCTGATGGAAAGTGGTTACCGTGGCCTATTGACGTTTATAACACCAGAGAAGCCACATTCGCGCTGCCGACCCTGTAAGCACAGAGTTTCTGTGCCGTCAGTGTAGAGAACAAAGCAGGATAAGCCTTTAGACATCCCACTGACAGCACAAATTCTCCAGTGAGCTCTGGCTACCCTACTCACCGCTGGGAACACAACACGAAGTTATTATAACCGCGGTATTCTGTAGGGCGGAGGTACTTCCCCAGTCGGACTGCTCAATTAGGCGGAAATACCGCCGTGTCCTACCTCCTATAGTTACTTATTATTAAATAATAATAACTAGTGTCTATATACACATATATTATAAATGTTAATAAACCATACACAAATGAACATAAGGTTCATTTTCCTTGTCAAATTACTATCTGCGTGAGCGTTTACATTTATAAAGGCTATTACGCATAACAAAACAAGCAGAGAAATATATATTGTTTATGGAGAAACGTTCAGAGATGAGATATTGGAGTGCGTTTAACTTGGCATCCGACCCGCAAACATGTTTACCGTCGATTTCATACACATTTTAAGTATGTACACAAACTTCAACAAACAGTATCCGATCTGCTGTCTATAAAAACAAGACAAGTAGTTACTTTTTTATAAAGTGCTGCGGTTTTCCCAAGCGCCTACAATATGAGGTTCTTCAAGATCAGAAGGTTTCTTCATGGTCAGCAGCGCGAGTGTGACACCCCTGGTGTTGCATACGTCCATAGGCCACGGTAACCGCTTCCCATCAGGTGGACCGTGTGTTTGTCTACCAACTAAGTGATATAAAAAAAAGTGCAAACAGGAGGTAGAGGGTTTTTGTGCTGTCAGTGGAAAGACCAAAAGCTTGTCTGCTTTGTATTTTACACTAACAGCACAGAAACTATCAATGTTTGCAGGGTTGGCAGCGCGAGTGTGACTCTCTTGGTTTTGCACGCGTGACCACTTTCCATCAGGTGGGACGTGTGCTTGTTCGCCACCTAAGTGGTATAAAAAAATCCCTACGGATACCTTATGGGTATTTCCTGGATGGTTGTGTCGGACTTAAGGCGACTAAAACTTCTACTCTTCTTGGGTCACATGTCGCCGAAGGTGAGATTGATAGGTACTGGCATATCCCTCGCACCACTGCTGAACCAGGGCTATCAAGATGGACCCCTTGAGTGTGGGACCACAATATCACCATCTTGTTTCGGATAGGGTACGGCATGCCACCTTGACCTGCTTCTGCTAGGAAAACGAGTAGATATTCGCAACACCGACGGCAGTTATGAAAATTCCCACAAATTGTTAGTTATGATGTAGATTAAAATATGTTACCGGTAATTGTATAATAAGATATTCTATGAAATATTATTTATCTTTACTTAAAATGCAATATTGTCCAGTCTGAAGCCGTTAATTACAATTTTATGGAAAATGTGTAGGTATTCACGGTATGAAATTAAAATGTTATCAGTAATGTACACATTTACATTGAAAAACGTCATTTTACGTGCCCGGAAGACACAAAGCTTCACCAACAGTCCCTAAAATTATTATTAGTAATCAGTTTAAGAAAACTTCAATACTGTATTTTTTATTAAAAATCCTGGCTAAAATACGGGTCCCAAAATTATTCCCTGTGAGAGTCTTTTCAGAAAATGGATCGAAAATTGGCAATAGATTTCCAAGTTTCCGTAGTGTAGCGGTTATCACGTGTGCTTCACACGCACAAGGTCCCCGGTTCGATCCCGGGCGGAAACAGTTCTTTTTGCTTCTGACTTTTATGTTGTATTGGTTTAGAAGTAAGTTTCATCATTTATGCGATTTAATTTTTTTAAAAGTAATAGGCACTTTTTTTTATTGTATTGCATTGTAGGTCACAGATAAGAAACGAACACGCAATGAAAACAATTATAAAATTATAAAATAAAAAATCAGTGTAATGTATAGCAGTAACTTAGTGTAGTAGGTAAGTAATAATAATAATAATAATAATAATACTCTTTATTGCACACCAAACATAGGACACATACAATGGATACATACATTCTAGATAGTTGTACAATGGGCGGTCTTATCGCAATCTGCGATCTCTTCCAGACAACCAGTGTATGGACTATGCTGCCAGTAATCGGGGTAGTTTGCGGTGTACACTAAATTAAAACTAATTAAAATTACCCTACTCTGAATAATATCGACGCACGGTTGAAAATCAAAAAGGCGAAAGCGACAATGTCAACTGATAGGAAAATCAATATGCTCTAAAGTGCTTTTATGTCATTTAGTCATCAACATAATTTTAGTGTTGTGCCCGGTACCACCTTTACACCCGGGGTGCGTTTATTCTATCTCCTTTTTTAAAGGGGCAACATCTGACCTCCCACAAATCCTCAGCAAATTATGT
The DNA here is from genome assembly GCA_963662185.1 of Eilema griseolum. Lineage (NCBI taxonomy): Eukaryota > Metazoa > Arthropoda > Insecta > Lepidoptera > Erebidae > Eilema > Eilema griseolum. The sequence continues at coordinate 13,377,247 of OY759252.1, forward strand.
AAAATCTGCGTCTGTTTGATGGACGGACGACCTGAAAAAGGTGGCTCCCAGCCACCTTTTTCAGGTCGTCCGTCAGTTCGTCCGTCAGTCCGACAGACTGGATGCGGAAGGCGGAGGATCGGAGTAAATGGCGCGCATTGGGAGAGGGCTATGTCCAGCAGTGGACTGCAGTGGGCTAATTGATTGATTGATTGACTGCGTCTGTTAATCTGCAGATATACCTGCTACCACATGAAGTTAACTTGGACCTCGGAGATCGTACAGGGGTTCTATATAGGAGGGATAATTATCATTATCAGCCTCATATCGATAACCCCGTTACATCCAAAGTTTGCAATAGGAACGACTGCCGTCTAACCTCTCAAACTTGACATCAAAGACTAACACGTCCACTTTCCCGTGAGGTTGCCCTGGACTTCAAGGATATCGGTAATTTTCTTGTGTAAACTCGATGTCGTTTACACATTTTTGTTATTCAACATGATATAGTCGTTATTAACCTATGTGGATGTAACAACTGACTATACCGTGACTGCATTTGCATGATACATTGTCATTATTGTTGTTTCATATTGTACCTATCAATTATTCATTTAATTGACTCGACGAATGGCGCCACATTTACCTGGGAATCGATTCTGTTATTTTGTTCTAGCAAACCCACTGTCATTCCACGTCATTAAATTCTTTTTATTAATGAAATAAAATTTATTTACGGAAAACAAGCATTGTAACAATAATTTTTCATCTGCCAAACTTTATAACAGTTTGTTGGCAGATGAAGCTCCCTGATTTATTCACTAAATTTTCCATTATTTATTTACCAAAACTAGATACATTACACAAATTAGATATAAAAAATTAGACACATTATCATATTATGTATTATTATTATGCTTATTCATTTGCCTGAATAAAACAGCGTATTACATTATTGTTAATATTTATAATTTATCCTGTATTAATTTATAAGTATCGTCTTTGTCAGCCGTATCCGAAAGATACGGCTGACAAAGTAGGTACCTACCACAACAAAAGTACTCATCATGCTCACAGCCATAATATCCGATACAATGCATTCACGTGAAACGACAGAACAACAAAACTGTATGTTTATTTCGTCCTATATGGATTATCAACTACTTATACAATACTTTAGGTAGGTATGTATTACTATAAGCATCTACAAGTGAAATCTGTAAGACACAGTGGCTATTAAATAGGTTCCTTCGGCAAAACACACTTCATGCAATACATTGCTATACAGAATGACTAATCACACTATACATACATTATAGGCATTATACATACATAATACATCTATTATAGACTTTAGGGCTATATGCTCAAAGATCAGAATTAAATGACACTTCATTCAAATCGTCATTCGAATCAAAATTCTTCCCGGATGAAACCGCGGACAACTGCATGTTTTATAATTACATACGTTACGTTTCGGGTTTTTATCTACTCGGGATTTTCTCTCTGCTACACGATGGAGTCGCAACCGCACTGTAAATCCATGTTTAGGTATGAATTTCGAAAAATCTATCCCAAGGTTGCCTGCAAAAAAATTAGTGATAAGCCCGACTATTTTACATTAAATAAAATTTAGTTCTATATGTCTGTACTAAAAGACTCTTTAATGTAAGTAACCATTCTGAAATAGAACAGAATTTGATTAGTATTGCCGTCGATTCGACAGAAGAAGAAATAACCATTACCCTTTATTTATTAGCCCATTAGCCTACATACTATCTCAATACTTCATGTTATGAATATCCAATCAGAGTCCACAGAATTAATAATATCAATGAAATTAACTCAAGTTTTCCTTACAGACGCCCCCAAACATATCGAATGAATTTTCGTACAGAACCTTGAACGCTTTTAGCATTCGAAACAGTTTGATAATACGCTACGCGGTCGGAGTAAATGGAGCTTGTGTCCGAACTATCCAGTAGTTTGTTCCAGCCATTAAACTAGCCTGACTTAGACATATGTACACTTTGTACAACCTTAGGCTCTGATTGAGTGGAACTACGTGTTTCTCCTCAGGCCAAAATATTTGTAGCATAAATTTTACAGTACCTAATTCACTACACAATTAAAATTGAATTTCCTCACCACAAATCACAAACTGATCTTTTTTAAGAGTAGTAGCAAGATTGATGTCACTCCTGTTTTACACCTGTATATTAAGATCAGAACCAACCAAGTAGTGAAATTTGGGAAGTTCAAAGGAAAGTAAAACTGTAAAATACTTCGAAATAAAAAAAAACATAAACTCACGCCTATAACCCCGGAGGGATAGGCAGAGGTGCTAGCACGCCATATTTCGCCAGCTTATGTTTAGGTCCCAATATAATAAGTGACGAGCCTATTGCCATTAACCGGGCACTTATAAACCTGCGATAAATACATATAACTTCGAAAAACATCGAAAAGTCATTGGTGTGTGCTATGGTAAAACTCAGCAGTCCATTACTCATACCACTAGGCTACCACGGTTAATTCGAAACTAATCATCGAGTTAACTTCAAAATTAATCATAAGTTAATTGAAGGACTTAGAAATATACTAAGCTATTTACAAATTGAAGACAATAGAGATAAATAGATCAGTAATGTAATGAAAGGGAATTCAAGCATACCAACACCAACAACTGCTAATACTGCTACATCCTAGCTATATAACCTACTAGCTTTTGCCCGGGGCTCCGCCCGCGTAGATGTCGGTTATCGCGACAAAACATAGCCTATGTCCTTTCCCAAGATCTAATCTACCCCTGTACCAAATTTCAGCAAAATCGGTTCAGTGGTTTAGGCGTGAAAGCGTAACAGACAGACAGACAGACAGACAGACAGACAGACAGACAGACAGAGTTACTTTCACATTTATAATATTAGTAAGGATATGCAAAAGTTGTCAGGCAGAGACCGCTCTAAAGTTTAGATAGAATAGTCGATAGTACCTACGTAGGTAACTATTTAGATGTAAAATAATTTGTAAAATGATAAGTGATGTGCATAAATGGCACCATTTTATCTATTATGATTATAAAGTATCAAAAGTGTTGATGTTTCTTTCGCAGAATGGTGGGGTGCTAGAACATTTTGCTGCGAAGCGGATGAGTGCAACGGCGCGTACGCACATCAACCGTTGAAAATATTTGCATTTATAGCTGTACTGCTGACTGCAGCGGTCGCGCGCTGACCGTTCCATATTCAACAGTAAGAAATACACGTGTGTTCGATGTATTTAAATATGTATTTATTAATTTACTTGTGTTTACTAAGTTAACTATTAAGATGTTTTTTTTTTAATTTGTCAACAAAGTGATAATTATGTATAAATTAGTAGGTACCCTTAATACACAATCAACAATTATATTTTTTTGTATTTCAATCAAGTCACACATTCAATACACTCAGTTCTTAAAACTATGGTTGCTGTATAATTATCAAAATAAAATTAATTAATTAGAATTCAACGAATGTATGAATTTAAATCAAACTGAACCTGAGCTATTTTAGTTTACCTATATATAAATTAAATAGGCATGTTAATTAATCAATAAGACTAATTTGTCTTAATGGTTCATCAACAAATATTAATTGTATTGTATTGTATGCATTTTGTTCGACAAATTCTTGATAAATAATAGTTTGAATGAGAACTAGGCTTCGTTTCTGCTAAAGCAAAACCACTGTCAGTCATATTACGAATACTGCTTTTAGACTTCAAAACAATAAATATGCTTAAAGTCCAAATTCTTTTTTTTTGTAGAGTATGGGGTTTATGTTTGTACTCACAATTAAACACTCACCAACAGAAGAAAGGATAGTTTATTTTAAGCACAGGCACAGAAAGACAGTTTAAGCACAGGCACATAAGGATAGGTACAACTCACTATAGTTCGGCAATAGAAAGCACGGAAGATAGATTGGGCGATAGGCGATAGGTACAGACAAAGACTATATTTAGGTATATACTACACTTAGACACATAAGCAACAAGATCGATTAAGATAAACAAACATGCGGTTTAGCGGAAGGAAATAGCGAGCGCTTCGCGTCGTGTATGGTTAGCGACTGGCTGTGTCCTCTGCGCGTGCGCATCGGTGGAGCGGGTACCTATATAGAACTTATACATCTACATGGCAATGGGTTGAGACACTGTCGATAACTTAATGTCGATATTTATGATATCGACAAGTTACATAGACCAACCAATATAATTCACATAAAATAATATTAGATAGTATGTAAGTTGTGTAGATTAAGTAAAATGTACAGTCGGCAAATAAAATAAGTGTACATGTAATAAATAATACTTATGTAAATATTGTATATATTATGAGGTACGTTAGGTACCCTACACCACCCCCCACCAGAGACCGTCAAGGACGATAATAATCGGGAAACCTTACACGTCGCCCAGAACGGGTCACGTGGTCGCGTTGGTCATCTGTTTCTGGTTTATTTTGAACAGACAGTGTGAAAGCCGGTTTAAGGCGGTTTATTGACACTGTCATCTCTTTGTTATTAAAGAGTATTTTAAAAACTTTATCTCCTCTGGCGAGAACTTTGTGCGGTCCAGAGTATGCAGGTTGAAGGGAACCTCGTGACGCGTCTTCACGCAGGAAGACGCAGTCAGAAGTCTCCAACTCCTTGTATACAAATACCCTCGGCTTACTATGACGGGCAGCTGGTACGGGTCGCAGCTTATCAACGAAATTTCTGATTCTAACAGAAAAGTCGGATAAGTCGGTGCTACCAGTAACAGTAGGTTCAAAGAATTCACCAGGAAGTCTTAACGGTTCTCCATAAACCAGTTCAGCAGAGGAAGCCTTCAAATCTTCTTTAAATGCCGTCCTAATCCCTAATAACACCCAGGGTAAAGACTCGGACCACCTATCATTCGCGTGGCACACTATAGCGGCTTTTAGTTGCCGGTGGAAACGCTCAACTAAACCATTACAGGCTGGGTGGTATGCTGTGGTCCGCCTATGCTCGAAACCAGCCAGCTTAGACAGACATTGGAACAGAGCCGACTCGAACTGTCGTCCACGGTCTGTTACGATGTCTGTCGGACAACCGAATCGAGCTATCCAGATGGACAAAAGAGCCTTGGCTACCGTTTCGGCAGTAATATCCTCAATTGGTACTGCTTCCGGCCATCGGGTAAACCGGTCTACTGCCGTCAAGCAGTATCGATAGCCATGAGATAAAGGAAGGGGTCCCACCAAATCTATGTGGATTTGTTTAAAACGGGCGCGTGGAAGGGCAAAAGTGCCAAGAGGTGCGTTCACGTGGCGGTGAACTTTTGCTCGCTGACACAGTAAGCAAGTACGCGCCCACTCTCTACAGTCTTTCCGCACGCCTGGCCAAACAAATCGCTCGGCTACTAGTCGGGCCGATGCATTAGCGCCAGGGTGGCTAAGTGAGTGCAGACTATCAAATACCTGCCTGCGGAGAGTCTTGGGTATGTAAGGTCTGGAAGTTGCGTTACTAACGTCGTAGTATAACGAAACAGAACTTCCTGGAATGTTAAGTTTCTGCAGGTGCAGAGACGAACCCTCGCTCAACAACTTATGTAGTTCTGAATCTACTAGCTGTCCCTCAGCTAATGTCTCGAGGCTTACAGGCGCTTCCAATTCCTCAATACGCGATAATGTATCCGCAACGACATTATCCTTACCGGATATATGGCGTATGTCCGTGGTGAACTGGGAAATAAAATCTAAATGTCTATACTGCCTTGGCGAACAGGTATTTTTCCTCTCGTGGAAAGCAAAACTGATTGGCTTATGGTCAGTATAGACAACAAAATGCCTAGCCTCGAGCATGTGCCTAAAATATTTAATGGCTTCATAGATGGCAAGAAGCTCCCGGTCATATGGTGAATATTTGATTTGAGACGGGCTAAGCTTTCTTGAAAAGAAAGCTAATGGTTGCCATGCTCCGTCTTTGTATTGTTCCAAAACTGCACCAATGCCTTTGTCGGAAGCATCAGTAACCACTGCGAGTGTAGCACAACAATCTGGATGTGACAATAAGGCGGCGTCGGACAAGCTGTCTTTGCAAGTTTGAAAGGCTGCTAAAGTATCTCCAGATAGGTTAATGGGATGTGAACCTTTGACAGAACCTGTTAGTAGGGCATGCAATGGAGCTTGGATCTGGGCTGCTTTAGGAAGAAATCTTCTATAAAAGTTAAGCATACCCAGAAACGCTCTCAGTTGCCGCACGTTCGTAGGAGGTGAAAAATCCTTTATCACCTGCACCTTTTCGTCAAGAGGTCTGCATCCGTGCTCTGAAATGTGGTATCCTAAGAATTTCACTTCGTTCTTACCAAGTACGCATTTGGAGGTGTTAACCAGCATACCGTACTTCTTCAGTCTGCTGAAGATTTCGCGTAGATGCTGTGCATGGCTGTTTGGGCTGTCCGAAAAAATTAAAAAATCATCCAAATAACAATACACATTGTCGAGTCCCCGGGTCATTTCATCTACAAAACGCTGAAACGTCTGACCGGCGTTCCGCAGTCCAAACGTCATGTAAGGGAACTCAAACATTCCAAATGGTGTCGTAATGGCTGTTTTCGGAATGTCCTCGGGGCTAACCGGTATCTGATTGTAAGCTTTTTCAAGATCTAAAGTTGAAAATACTTTGCAACCAGCGATATTATGGGCGAAGTCTTGAATATGCTTAATCGGATACCGGTCAGGCACGGTTCGAGCGTTCAATTTACGGTAGTCACCGCAAGGACGCCACCCGTTGTTCTTCTTCGGTGCTAGGTGCAGAGGCGATGACCAAGGACTCTGTGAAGGCCTAGCTGTACCGTTGGACAACATGTCTTGGAACTCCTTTCGAGCTATTTTTAACTTGTCAGGAGCCAAACGACGAGGAGGTGAAGAAACTGGAGGGCCAGGGGTCGTGTTTATATGGTGTACTGTATTGTGTGGTGTAGTGTGATGTATACCGGCTGGTCGAGTAATCTCGGGAAACTCGTCAAGAATTCTATGAAACCGTGACTCACCTGTTACCACTTTTACAGAAGAAACATTGATACAATGAGCTATTTTAGCAACAGCGGAAACTGACGTTAAATTATCTATAAGACGTTTATTGCGAACGTCAACAACAAGACTATAATAATTTAAAAAATCTACGCCAATGATGGGTTTTGTGACGTCAGCAACAATAAAACGCCATACAAAACTTCTACGTAAGCTAAGATCTAAATTTAAATGTATATAACCATATGTCGCGATATTAGAACCATTTGCAGCCGATAAGCTAAACTCAGTCCGCTGACGACGATCTCGCAGTGCTGACCTTGGGAAGACGCACAAGTCGCTACCAGTGTCGACTAGAAATTGCATCTTCGAAGATCTGTCCGTGACAAACAGGCGACCAGTTGATGAAGAAGGGCAATCGTCAGCCGCCATTACCGACCGCCCATGGAGTTTTCCGCCTTGTAGTCGCAGGGCCGTATGCACTTAGCAGCCTTCTCTCCAAAACACCCATGATACCAGCATAGAGGAAACTTGCGATAATTTGACTGCGACCGCTGCCTTGAGGTACTTCGGTTACGTTGAGGACGTGGAGAATGCGATGAACGAGTTCTGCTGTTCCTTCCCGACGATAAACTCTGAAATTGTTTCCGCAGCTCAGCAACCTCCCGCACCAAATCATTAATAACGGAGCCAGGGATTTCATTTACAGCAGCAACCTTTGGAGTCGAAGAAGCGAGGTCGTTCACCCTGTCCGCTAAATCAGCTAGCTCTTCAAGTGAAGTTGAACTGGCTTGTCCTGCCAGTACGGTCTGGATACAATGTGGAAGGCGACTTATCCATATCGTCTTCAGAAACTCATCAGGAATATTTAAACCAGCAAGGCCACGAAGATGTCGGAGAAATTGCGATGGCTTGCGGTCCCCGAGCTCTTCGTGCATCAATAATTGCTTGATTCTAATCTCCTTGGACGCGCTAAGCCTCTTAATAAGCTCAGTTTTGAGCTTCTCATACTTATTGGTCGCTGGTGGATCGACAATTATGTCTTTAACCTCCCTCGAATGTTGATTGTCGAGATGACCTATGACATAATTAAATTTTGTATGGTCACTTGTAATACCAGAAATGGCAAATTGTCCTTCGACTTGAGCAAACCAAATATCAGGCTCTTCCGCCCAGAATGGTGGCACTCGCACGCCTACTCGAAAAACATCGATGTTTTCTATCGACTTGTTCCCATCACTTAAATTAGGGCGTGGCTGCCCCACTGCGTCTTGAAAATCTTTATCCTTTGACATTGTTCAATATAGGGGTCACCAGTATGGGGTTTATGTTTGTACTCACAATTAAACACTCACCAACAGAAGAAAGGATAGTTTATTTTAAGCACAGGCACAGAAAGACAGTTTAAGCACAGGCACATAAGGATAGGTACAACTCACTATAGTTCGGCAATAGAAAGCACGGAAGATAGATTGGGCGATAGGCGATAGGTACAGACAAAGACTATATTTAGGTATATACTACACTTAGACACATAAGCAACAAGATCGATTAAGATAAACAAACATGCGGTTTAGCGGAAGGAAATAGCGAGCGCTTCGCGTCGTGTATGGTTAGCGACTGGCTGTGTCCTCTGCGCGTGCGCATCGGTGGAGCGGGTACCTATATAGAACTTATACATCTACATGGCAATGGGTTGAGACACTGTCGATAACTTAATGTCGATATTTATGATATCGACAAGTTACATAGACCAACCAATATAATTCACATAAAATAATATTAGATAGTATGTAAGTTGTGTAGATTAAGTAAAATGTACAGTCGGCAAATAAAATAAGTGTACATGTAATAAATAATACTTATGTAAATATTGTATATATTATGAGGTACGTTAGGTACCCTACAGAGTGATTGTAAAATTGTAATGAAACTTTTTCCATTTTATTTACAACTTTAGCAAATGCCGTTTTCTGCAGTGTCTGCGTTATGACAGTGATTTTCTTTTCGAAGAATCGAAGGCTTGTTTGGTTTTCTGAGGAGACAATTCATGCATTTTCAATTAATAATTGTTACTATTTATTTTATATCTATCTTAAAATGTGACGTCATTCCATCTATATTCATGGCGATTATATAGCATTATGATTATTGGATAATTATTTTCTATGAATTACACAGATTATGACAAATGTTTTAAAGGAACACTGTTGCTTACGTTAGTCAAAGCCTTAATAATGTTAGTAATTTTTTAGATCATTATTTTAGATTTAGAAAATTGTAATGGTACAATTATTATTGAGGGTCTTTTTATCATTTCAAAGTTACGTTTATTTTGAAATTAATTTATTCTATATATTTATAATATAAAAAAAAAAATTCCACAACCTTCTACACAAAGCTGCACCCAAAATCAATAGTTATTCCTTTAAATTAAAGCCTAATTACTTAAAGCCTTAGAGAGACGTAAATACTCAATGAATAAAGTACGTAAAGGCAAAATATATCCAAAATTTCATTAATATCAATACGAACTACAACCCATAATTGGTTTTAGGACAATAATATTTTTTTCTCTAGTCTATTCAATATAGTTCAATCTTTTTCGTTTTAATTCCTTCTGTTCAGAGATCACATTTTTACTATCTATTTTATTATGATTGGGGTGCGATTGGCAAAGGATATTATTGCTCGTTTTTTGGCGAGGACATTCGAGTAATCTGAGGAAGTAAAATAAAGTTTTTATGTGACCCCTCACCACGCATTTATGAGCATATTAACATATGGTTCATTTATTACCATAACGTTTGTAACAATATATAATGTTATATTATTTGAAGTTTACAATATATCAAGAATCTTCATTTCAGTTTCAAGTACCTAAATGATTAAAAATATATATTATACAATAATGTTACCGGGAATCATTATTATATTCATTTTAGTAAAAATTCATTATTAGAACCTAGACCTTTATTGAATATATAAAGGATGTTATATATTAAGGTTTGGCGTTACAAAACATTTATTAAACAATATTCAATAGCATTTCTAATTTCACTACAGCCATAACTGTGTCAAGTGTGTTCTTAACCAAAATACTCGATTCTTAATATATTTATTACATTCCATAATGACATACAGTTGACACATTAAAATTAAGTTACATTATACACACAATTATGGACCCTATCGGGCGCAACACAATATTTGGAGAGAGGGAATTTTTTTTATTGAAAATTATTTATAAACTAATTATTTAACATAACAGGATAATTTTATCCTGTTGTACACCATTTTAGATATCACCATGTTAAATAATTAGTTTTATATATAATATATCGATATATATGTTATATATATAATATGTAAGTATATATAATATATAAGTATATATATTATATAAAAATAGTTTTTATACGTACACATAATTTCGGTTCAATTATTCAATTTTAGATATTTTTATTTGTTAATTATATATATAATATAATGATGAATTCCAAAAAAAACTGATGATTATGTGAACTTGAGTTATGTACGACCATAAATAATACGAGACGTCACATCTGAAGATTTGAAACATACTGTAGAATCAATCGTATCTCCCTTCATTCGTCGACTATAAAAAGAGAAAAACGTGTAATGGGTGCAAGTTATATAGAGGAATTAGTCGACGTATTTGTAATTTTCGTTTGTAGATTATTAAAAAAACACTGTTGTGCTGACTCCAAATAATTATGGGATAAGGACAGGGAGATAATGATTATAACCTTATAGCTCTAAATATTGTACGATAACTAGTACGATAGCGAACTACCAAGTGAATTAAGTAAATCTGAAGGATATGACGTCAAAGTATACTAAGTGATCTAGTTTCGGTAGTTAGAAGTAAATATATTTAGAATAATATCACTCACAATTGACGCTTTATTAATTAAAATCACAATTAAATTCTTTTCTATATTTAGATGTAATTTATAGATGTATACAAATGTATTCACAGTAATACTGGTTTATTAGGTATAGAATATTTGTAATGATATAATCATTCATTTTTCAATAGTATCTTTTTGTATGCTTTGGTGAGTATGTTAAGCCGTCGGTCGCAGTTACCATGTAAACACCTATGGCAAATGTTACGGGTAATATGAGCGTTCAAAATTCTTAATACTCTAACTACAAAACTTCGATATTGCTAATTTTGGTTGTGGAGATTAGATGGCAGTCGTTTCACAAAAAAAAACTGAAGTTCAGCCGCAATACAGTCAGACTGGAAATCCAACTAAGATTCAGAAAAAAAATTGTTTAGACCTTTTTTTTTACGTGCGCAAAATCCCCACGGATACCTCCCCACCGGAGCCGGTGGAAGAGGTTATGTCGGACTCGAACCAACTAAAACGCACGCCACCTGTGGGTCGTTTTGGTTGCCGAAGGTGAGGTTGACAGGCATATCCCTCGCACCCCGGCCGACCCAGGGCCATCTCTCACGATCTGGCCCTCTCCTCGGGTGTGTGGGGATACAGAGTCCCCAACGCGTCCCCGGAAAAAGGGGAGGCGCACCGGCGCGCTGTCGCAGCTTACTTTTGCCAGGGTGACAGGCGGCTCCATCATTCACCCCCAGACCTGCGCTCATGGGGGGTGGAGGTCGTTCATCGATTTAGACCTGAAAGAATAGAGATAATTGCAAATTTTAAACATACTGTATACACATTTTAGTATGTTTTCCTTTTTTTATACCACTTAGGTGGCAAACAAGCACACGGCCCACCTGATGGAAAGTGGTTACCGTGACCTATGGACGCGTGCAAAACCGAGAGAGTCACACTCGCATTGCCAACCCTCAGTGTAAAAGACAAAGCAGGACTAGCTTTTGGTTTTTCTACTGACAGCACAAAAACTCTCCAATATCACCACCGGGAACACAACACGAGGTTGTTATGGCCGCGGTATTCTGCAGGACGGAGGTACTTATCCAGTCAGACTACTCAATTGGACGGAAATACCGTCATGTCCTACCTATTTAGCTATTTACTTGTTCATTTGAGAAAAGCAAATATTGATTCATAATAAATCATATTTCCTTTGTAGACGCCAGCATGTTATTATTAATATCCATCAATTTTCTTTTCTTTCATTATGTTCAGTCTGAACTAAAGAAATGAACTCCAGACGTTACTGAAGACTGGCCCTCAAACTTAGACAGACTTGCTTTTTAGTGAAAAATTTCTTATTTTGTATGTTCATAGATGAGCGCTTAGTAGTACTGAAGTCAACAATATACATTTAATCACGCCTTTATCCCTGCAGGGTTAGGCAGAGGTGAATTACCACCCACATTTCACCAATAAATATATTCGGTCCCATGTAATAGGGGGTGAGCCTATTACCGTATTCCGGGCACTATTGTTGACTCGAGCCATGCACCTGAGGCTGAGTCTGGGTTGTATTTATCTGTCTGATGTTAAACAGCCCATCCCTTAGTAGCTTTGTACAACACCGCATGGGAAGGGATGGGGTGGCCCTAATTCTACTCTGCCGGAAACCACACATAATATCTCCTGAAACAAGTGGCATTCTGAAGAAATGAATATTACATGTAATGTATAATTTGATTACCTTCATATTTTCAAATAGTAAAATACTTTTACTATTCTAATTACTAAAAATTCTATGGCTAAATTTAACATATCATATATATTCCAACTACGGTAAAGAGGGCTGTCCACCGCCTTCTCTAGCACGTAAATCAAATTTAACAGAATGAAATATGAATGATGTTACCTCTGATAACGAAACTAATGCACCTATAACATATATATATTTATACATTTGTTGTTACCAGTGTATTACCTATGGACTAGATGACTTGTGGCGTAACTTCATATAATTTTCGTTTCAAATTGTACACGAACTTCTGCCCACTGTACCTTAGTAGGTACAGTGGGCAGAAGTTCGTTTCAAAGCAAATCGTAAACAACCGTGAAATGTCAATTTCTCGACAGTTAGTGTGTAATGTTTAAAAGGAGCAAGCCTTGAGACAACATTATGATGCTTTGAAAGTGCAGCTGACGTGCCCGCAATACAAATTGCCCCAAAAATAGTAAATAGTGTTTTCAGTCCTGAAGACCTGCTTACCAATTTCGACAATTTCTCCACGACCGATATCCAAACCTACATAGTTAAGTTTTAGTCTTTCCAAGTATAATAAATAAATAAATGTTAGTTTAGAACGTTTTCAATAATATAAAGAAAGAAGCTTTCTGAGTTAAACAAATCTTGATCAAGATACGCAATTGACCTAATTGTATTAAACTCACTGTTCAAAACATTGTGTGACACGTGAGTCTATTCTACTCGGATATACCAGAAGCAAAGCTCTAGGAATTCTGACCTTGCCTCCCTTTAGCCCTGGAGAGTGTGGATCATCATCAGATCGCTCGGCGCGGTGCATCTTTTGTTGGAAGAAGCTTGCCATGTGTTGACCATACCACAAACATACTACTTTTCAAAACAGCCTTTCACTTAGTTGACTTGACAGCATCAATTTCAGCTTCTTATACTAACGATACAACGACGCAAAGGATCCCGCTTCAAATATCGATGTTGGATTTCCAGCTAGAGCTAGAGGTCAGCTCAGTTATAATAATCCTTACCTGGCCCAGACAATCATCGCCATCAGTGGGCTTCACTTATTGTGGACTGACGCCGTTAATTCGGAATTACACAAATAATAATAACTTAAATACTTACCTACCTAGTATTTTTGTAAATATACTTACAGTCAGCATCGGATTGACCACAAAATCTCTAATGTTTTTATACAACTTAGGTGGCAGACAAGCACACGGCCCACCTGATGGAAAGTGGTTACCATGACCTATGAACGTGTGTAACACCAGTGGAGTCATATCCGTGCTGCCGACCCTGGAAGAACAGAGATTTTGTGCCGTCAGTGTAGAGGACAAAGCAGGACAAGCCTTTGGTCATCCCACTGACAGCACAAAAACTCTCCAGTGAGCTCTGGCTACCCTACTCACCGCCGGGAACACAACACAAAGTTATGTAACCGCGGTATTCTGTAGGGCGGACGTACTTCCCCAGTCGGACTGCTCAATTGGGCGGAAATACCGCGGTGTCCTACCTCCTTAGGAACCAAGGTATTAAGAACAAATCAAACCGTTTTATTGATTTAAACTGTAGTATCATCCGAACTAAAGATGTATACCAATTATCTGAACAATCAGTCCACAGGAAGGGGGGAAAATCAAAGCATCAAGATCATTTTCAGCAGCGTGCAGGTCTTAGATGTCATCCGCACACGGTGCAGAACATCCGATCAAGAACCAAGCGATTCGGAGACTCTTTCCTCTGTCGCACCATCAAGGCCTGGAATTCATTACCAGCTCACGTGTTTCCTTCTTCCTACAGTCCCGGGTCCTTTAAGCGGGGCGTGAAAAAGCATATGATGAGGCCGTCAAGCTGAGTGTCACCATTGTCACACGGTATGTGTAAGTAAAGGTGATTCTCTTTTCTGGGACTTTGTCTTCAGCTTACCATCAGGCAAGGCGAAGTCTAATTGACGTGTCCTATATATAAAAGAAAAACTTTGTTTTACTTATACAACAATACTATCATTACTATCATACAATTTAATTAGATTGTTATTACAAACTGTACGTATTTGTTTTACCTAGATTTAGACATTACGAGTAACAGTGCCTAGACATGATATTAATAAAGGGTGATTGTCGAACTCAACGGGGTCATCCAGTTTATAAAATAATAATACTATCCTACCCTAATTGATATTATGTCTTACAATGAAATAAACTTATAATATTATATATAATTTGACATTAAAATAATTGTACAATAATCTTGTTCTTTTTGGAAATAGATCAGTGCCCTGCCAATCGTAATGATCCATTCTCTCGATACAATTAACTTACGAATACGAATATTTTTCTCGCTTGAGGTCAGTGTAAAATGAGTGACCAATAATGTTACAAATGAGGACGAAATCATACGATTGAGTTAAGAACATGAGGTGGTAACGTAATAAATCTATTTCTTAAAGAACATAATTGTTAAAACTAACGCTTTATAGTAATTTATCACGTAACATCAAGAAGCTGAAATATTCTAAATTAAAATAAACTAAATTAAAATTAGTATAAGTATAAATTAAAATATAAGTCACTTTAAATATAAACCGCTGTCACGTAATGCGTTTAACTTTTTTGAATATCTGCAGTCAGTTAGCTTTGTCTGTCTTTGTTAAAATTATTTATGAAAAACTGTCTTTGTGCCGCGTTTTTTGGGAAATTTTTGCAGTTAGTAATAAATTACATATACAGAATGTAAAATATTTCAGTAATAACCTTGTGGGATTACTTGTTCTTGATAGATAATTTGTGTAATGTAAAATTTTTGTATCTAATGTATTTTTAGAGACAGGTTGCTTTGGGCTACATTTGGCATATGCAGTTACTAGATCAGAAATTATGTTCGAAGTGTGCTTCGAAGATAAATTTTCCATGCCATTCCACATTTTAACAACATTTTAACAAAAGTGGTGCTTATTGATATTTATAATGAATAGGGTTAGGCTTTTAAACCTGTTTAAATCATTTACACTTCTAGAAATAACCCGTTTGTCGATAAATTAACATCGTAGTCATGTTGAAGTTACAATGGTAAAACAGTATTTGGTAGTATTATATGGACATAATCCACGTCTACCTTTGAAGATTTTTGAAAATTCCTTCCAAGTGTAGCCTGACAGCGATGTCTGAATTTCATATCGTTCAAAATATTTCCTTATGAATTATTGCAATATTATAAGTTGCTTTGTGTTTTTGTCTTAGCTGAATAAAGACCAATTTATCATTCATTGAAAGTGAATTTTTTTCTCACAAACCTAATATCATAATAATCAATCCATGGGTATTTCATGCAATTTTGAACATGGATCACATTTCTGTTATATTTTAATTTTTAATTATTTTCAGGCGTTCTCAGCGAATCGAAATATAACAAATTCTGCACAGCAATTTCTGATGTAACATAAAGTAATGGTAAATAATCAAAAAGGTTTTTTTTTATACCACTTAGTTGGCAGACAAGCACACGGCCCACCTGATGGAAAGTGGTTACCGTGACCTATGGACGTCTGTAACACCAGAGGAGTCACAGTCGCGCTGCCAACACTGTAAGTACAGAGTTTCTGTGCCGTCAGTAGAAGACAAAGCAGGACAAGCCTGCAGTCTTCCCACTGACAGCACAAATTCTCCAGTGAGCTCTGGCTACCCTACTCACCGCTGGGAACACAACACGGTTTTTTGAAAATTAATTCTCTAAAATTGTTACTCCGTTAGCACAGCAATAAAGGTAGTAGAAGAAAAATTCGAATCTTTAAAACAATGGAATATCATTTTTTTTAAAGTCATGCAGAATTGTGGAAGTCGATTCAAACCCTATTACTGACTCCCTTACTAATAAAAATAAACTATGTATTTAAGTACTAAGGTCTACCGTAGTATGTCGAGGTCGCAGGCTACTACTGCACTAAATTTCGCTCTTTGTGACTTTTCCGTATTTACAATATTAGGTATATTGTAAATACGGAGAATATATATACAAATCTCTGCATTTACTTATAAAAAATTATATGATGAATTGCTTAGGAACATCGCACGCCAAATAATATTGACAGTAAAATAATTTGGATTTCATTTATTTGTGAAATGAGCTTATTAGCACAATAGTAAATAAGTTGTATTAAAGGATAATAGCAACTACCAGTTACCCTTGCAGATGCGTAGAGATGTTGCGTCCTTGGCAGTATTTTACCGTCTCTACTATGATTAGTGTTCTGATGAACTCTTCCAATTAGTCTCACCCTCTAGTTTCTTACACAGGACAACACGTGCAGGTCTTAGATGTCACTCGCATACGGTGCAGAATATTCCATCAAGAACCAAGCGGATTTCACGTATTTTTTTAAATTATTAAGTTCGTCAATGAGATGCAATAAAGCGGAGGTGCAGCCCAAAAGATATGGACCACCATCCACCACTTCCGATACGATTGAACTTAAAAAAGTGGTATCTACTTTGATAGATGTTTTTACACGCCTCGTTTGAAGAACCGTCCCGGGTTCTTCAAATATATCATATATCATCATCACCGTCCCGGGTTCTTCAAACGTTAGTAAGAAGAGGGAAACATGTGCGCTTGCAGAGCATTCTAGCTCTTTATCGTGCGGCAGAGGAATGAGGCCTCAAACCGTTTGATGTGAGACGGTATGGATTTCACTGTGTGTCGGTGGCACCACAGGCCAGCACATGTTGTTCTGGTCAGGATAGGAGAGGGTGGGATATATTAACAGCGCTATCCCCTAGACACAACCGTTAACACGATATAATGGAATTACGAATGTCCTGTACATTCATTATTCTATGATATTAACACGTATTTTGACGTTTATGACAGTCGTAAACGTATTTCAATCTCATACATTGATGATTTTATTCTATTACCACTTGCATAGAGGAGTGGAGGTAGGAATGCCGGATACCAGCATCCATACTATTTGGAAGGAAATCTATGTTTCCAAAACATTTTTTAATAGATATAGTTTAACCAAAGTTGTATCATAATTTACTATTCATTTAATGTAAATGCAAATAAAAATTGCTGTCAGTTTTCAGAGACAACCATTGTGTCAGAAAATTACTGCTGAAGAAATAAGAAGACAAGCACTCCACCGGTATTAGAATCAGTACGCTTTGTCGTCACTTGCGCGTGAGTTCACAAAACGACCTGATTCTTTAGCCGGTGGGTGTGTATTTCAACAACAGAAGACATGCCTGCAGACTTCCGACTTACTATTTTTTATGTATCTATGTGTATGATAATAATAGCTTGCTCCTCTTTTTCAGTTCTATAGGACAGTAAGTATTTATTTAGGAATGATTTAGAGGAACAGGAGTAGCACTAACCACGGAAAAGCTACGAGGAAATTGTTTGTACTGGTTCAGGCATGCAATGCGTAGGGTTGAAAGTTGTCGTAAGGAAGGTACTAACTATGGAAGTGGATGGCTACAAGGGGAGAGGGAAACTTAAAATGAGGTGGATGGACTGTATGAATGATGATAAGGTTAAGAAGAGAGTGAATGTTGAAATGACTACAGACTACAGACTAAGAACACATGTTGCTCAGACCCCAAATAATCTTGGGATAAAGGCAGGAGGATGATGATAGGACAGTAAGTGTTTATTAGTGGCCGATTAGGCAGTTGCCGAATACGTACGAAACAGGTTTGACAGGGTGAACGGCTACATAAACGCCAATATTGTCAATGAAAGCACTCAAAATAAATAAATGAAATTAGTTTATTAATAAATAACCCTCTTCACCAGTCGTTTAAAACGTAGTATTGATCCAAATGATTGTCATTGAAATAAGTGTAAACTGTAAAAATGAGTAGTTATTAGAAGCGTGGCGATAAAAGTCATGAGAGGCATAACACACCCATTCGTCCTAGGTTATTTCTTATAGCAGGTGAGATCGCCACTGGCATATCCCTCTGTTACCCTAACTGGACCCCTTGTGGGTGGGTCCACTGTGTACCTATATTTTTTTTTTACGTGCGCAAAATTCCTACGGATACCTCCCCACCGGAGCCGGTGGAGGAGGTTATGTCGGACTCGAACCGACTAAAACGCACGCTGCCTGTGGGTAGCTTTGTTTGCCGAAGGTGAGGTTGGCAGGCATATCCCTCGCACCCCGGCCGACCCAGGGCCGTCTCTTACGATCTGGCCCTCTTCTCGGGTGTGGGGACTACAGAGTCCCCGACTCGTCCCCGGAAACGGGGAGGCGCACCAGGCGCGTCACCGCCACTCATGGGGGGCGGAGGTCGTTCATCGACCTCAGACGCCCGAGTTGCCTTCGTACGCGGGCAGCTTGTCTTGCGATCCTTCGTCGCTCCCACTGCCGCTCCCGCCCCGCCTCCTCCTTCACAAGCATTACTTGCTCGCAGAAGGAGGCGCCGGCCGCCCACGCGACCGCGCAGCGTACCATCGCCGCGAGCAAGGTGGAGACCGTGAGAACTCTCACTCCCAGGGCCGCCACAAGCTCCCCTCTCGGCGTCTCCCACGCCGGACACTCAGTGAGCGTGTGCGGCCCTGAGTCCTCGCTCGCGTCGCAGTGATGGCACTCGGACGTTGACTCTTTGTCCATCCGACACAGATACTTCCCGAAGCATTGAATATCTTGAATATCAAAAGTCGCTGATAAAAACAGAAAGCCAAAACTCCTGAATGATACTGTGGTAAATGTCGCTAGTGCTATATGAAGATAAAGTTGTATTCCTGAAGTTAAAGTTGAAGTTATATATCGGTTAGTTATTTAATCACTTTTTTTTTACATGCGCAAAATCCCCACGGATGCCTCTCCACCGGAGCCGGTGAGAGAGGTTATGTTGGACTCGAACCGACTAAAACGCACATCGCCTGTGGGTCGTTTTGGATGCCGAAGGTGAGGTTGACAGGCATATCCCTCGCACCCCGGCCGACCCAGGGCCATCTCTCACGATCTGACCCTCTTCTCGGGTGTGGGGACTACAGAATCCCCAACTCGTACCCGGAAACGGGAACGCGCGTCAGGTGGCCTGCTTCTGCCAGGGTGACAGGCGGCTCCACCTGTCACCCCCAGGCCGGCGCTCATGGTAGGCGGAGGTCGTTCATCGACCTCCGAGGCCCGAGTTGCCTTCGTACACGGGCAGCTTGGCTTGCGATCCTTCGTCGCTCCCGCTGCAGCTCCCGCCCCGCTTCTTCCTTCACGAGCATTACTTGCTCGCAGAAGGAAGTTATTTAATCACTTACATTTCAATCACTTACAATTGGGAACATTGTAGCACAGAGATTGTTGCCACAAATATCATTCAGGAGTTTTGATATTATGTGTTCAGTCAGCTACTTTTACCGATGATTGTACCCTATTTTCCTGTTAATGGCCATATTCATTCATACAAACATATAATCATGCCTTTATCCCTGGAGGGTTAGGCAGAGGTGAATTAACACCCACATTTCACCAATAATTGTATTCAGTCCCACGTAATATGGGGTGAGCCTATTGCTGTATTAGGGGCACTATTGTTGACTCGAGCCATGCATCTGAGACTGAGTCTAGGCTGTATATATCTGTCTGATGTTAAACAGCCCTATCCCTTAGTCGCCTTGTACGACACCGCATGGGAAGAGATGAGGTGGCCCTAATTCTAATCTGCCGGAAACCACCACATTAATGTTTTTAAATACTTACCCGTATTCATTCTAAAATCTATTTGTTCTAAGTCCAGACAGCCACCCATGTGAGCTAATTCAAACACTGTAATAATGATAACAATTATATTCTTTGGATCCTTTCTCTGCAGCCTTAACCACCGGTAGTTTGGTCCCTGTACCCTTTACCGGTGGAGCACTATTTTTATATTTTTAAATATATCTTTTGTATATGTATTTAGAAATATAATTTATAAATTGTGTATATTTTATAAAGAGATAATAATTATTAGTAATAATAATTTATACTAATATACTATAATACAGTCATCAACAAAGTCTAGGGAACAAGGACATTTCTAGTTTTTATTTAAAAACCCTTTCTTGTAATAGTGAGTGTTTTATATCAATAGAAGGGTATTTTTATACCGTTTTTAATTTTAATTTTAATAAAAACATTCTCGAATAATTTTTTATTTTTTCTTAAGAAAGAATTGAATAGTGCCAATGTTGAGTATTACAACCTTCTATGATTAGGCACAAAAATAACGAGGTAGTAAGAAATACAGTAATTAACCGTACTTTAAACGTTTTTAATAATCTGTAGGACCTCCTAAAGCATTAGCAACAGCTCGACAACGGCGTGGCATACTTAGTATGAGATTGTCAAACATCGTCTGTGGAATATGGTTCCATACACTGCGAAGGTGTAAAAAAAGTTGTTCTTCAGTGTTCAGATTTTCCAAAGAATCACTGAAAGCTCTTCTCCCAAGCAATTCCCAGGCATGCTCTATGGGATTGAGGTCGGCAGACTGAGCAGGCCATTCCAACATCGCAATATTGTGCTCGCTTAACGCATTGACCACTACCCGTGCGGTGTGTGACCGTGCATTATCTTGCATGAACATAAAATCTTGACCGAACTGCTGTCGATGAGGGATTACCATGGGGTGTATAACCTCCTGAATGTATTGGTTTGACTTTAAATTGCCCCGTATCCAAACGAGGTCGGTCCTTCCACCAAGACGAATTCCAGCCCATACCATGATTGTTCCACCTTGGTAGGGATGAACTTCTTGCGGATTCTGGAGATGACTCCAACGTCCAGGAACTCGCCATATACGCACTCTTCTCGAATCAGGATGAAAACCGAAGCGAGATTCTTCGGAAAACAGAACCCGTGCCCATTGATGGTCGGTCCACTGTAAATGTACGATAGCCCACAATAAGCGACGACCTCGATTTCCACGTCGAAGAGCTGGAACCCTAAGCGGTCTGCGAGCGTGAAGATTGGCTTCATGTAGTCTTCTCCTGACAGTTTGATCGCTAATAACCACTTGATGCTGAGACTGGAGGCCTGCGACTAACCGACGAGCAGTAATCGTGGGTTGCCGCCTTGCAGAATTTTGCAAGAAATGATCTTGTCGCGGGATAGTAACCCTATTTCGTCTCCTGTGACGTTCGGCAATATCCCCTGTAGACCTGTAGCGTGCTCATAATCTGCAAATTACGCTTGGTTGGGTGTTGACAGCATCCGCTACGTCGCGTTGAGTTCGTCCAGCTTGCAGCATACCAACAGCCCTTAACATCTCTTCGCGACTTAAATTACCACGTGACATGATGACTACAGTCACAAAAATGCACAAACCATATGTAAAAGACGTATTATTGATAATAAACGTTATTTACAATCAAAGAAAATAATTTTTATTTTGCCTTAGAGAAACTGCACAATCAAACACTTTTAAAAGTTTTCCCTCCATATTCGAAAATCAGTACTTATTAAAATTTATTTTTAAATTTCGAACAACTCTGTAATCTACTTTATTATATTTTTATTTATTTGCTGCCAGTTATTTGCAAAACAAGATTTACAAGAAAAAAAAAATTGGGGGCATCTTGTTCCCTAGACTTTGTTGAGGTGTTTATATATAATAATATATACTTAAAGGCTGAATAGTTTGTTTGGTTAAAGGCGCTGATCTCAGAAACTCTCAAAATAACTATAAATGACAACAAATCGGGCTTACAAAGGTGATATGAGGTAGATTAACCAAGTGCGAAACCGGGGCTTGTCAGCTAGTGCATGCAGCATCATAATCTCGCATGAAGGAACTGAACTGAAATGGGGGACAAATTTGTTCTACATACATACAAACATATAATCACCTTTATCCCTGGAAGATTAGGCAGATTATGTAACCGCGGTAGCCTAGTGGTATGGGTAATGGACTGCTGAGACGAGATCTCGGGTTCTATCCCAGGTTTTACCATGGCACACAACAATGACTTTTCGATGCTTTTCGAAGTTATGTGTGTGTTTATCGCAGGCTTATAAGTGCCCAGTTAACGGCAATAGGCTCGCCACCTATTTACACTGGGACCTAAACATAAACTGGCGAAATGTGGGTGCTAGCACCTCTGACTAACCCCTTCGGGGATATACTCGTGAGTTTATGTTATGTTATCTATCTTCAGAAACATCAAATTTACAATATTACTAATAAGATTCTTTTCCCCTCCCTGCCTATGAACACGCGAAAAACACTTTTGGTATCCTAACTTTAGTGTTCAACCTACAATAACCGCAAACCATAATATGAGCTGCGTACTCATTTGCATAAGTCCTAAACATAGACTGGCGAAATGTGGGTGCTAGCATCTCTGCCTACCCCTTCGGGGGTATAGGCGTGAGTTTATGTTATGAGTTTGTTTTTGGATTAGGCAGAGGCGAATGAACCCACATTACACCAATCATTGAATTCAGTCCCACGTAATAGGGGGTGAGCCTATTGCCGTCTAACGGACACTATTGTTGACTCGAGCCATGCATCTGAGGCTGAGTCTGAGCTGTATATATCTATCTGATGTTAAACAGCCCTATACCTTAGTCGCTTTGTAAGACACCGAATAGGAAGAGATGGGATGGCAGCTGTACAATGACCATACAACCAATAGACACCTATAGATTTTTTTCATCTCTTATCTCTCTCATCTCATCTCATATTTTACTGACAATCAATTCGGGCTGAGCTGAGGTAGGAGTAGCGGGTAAGAGGGGAAAACTCCTTTTTGATTGGTTAAACAAACATACCGATAGCGCGCGATCGTAAAAAAAATATTATAGCATCCCTAAAATGACGGGTTTATTCAACTACGATGTACATTATCGTATTTTTTTTTTTTATATTGGACACGCCAACTTGACCTCACCTCGCCTGATGGTAAGCTAAAGGCAAAGTCTCAGGAATGAGGGTCACCATTACAGACACTAAGTGCTACAATGGTGGCACTCAGCTTGGCGGCCTCATCAGATGCTTTTTCACGCCCCGCTACAAACGTATTGTTTGTAGGTACGCAATGAAATAAGGACAACAACTTATAATAATTATAAAATATTAGTTATGTATAGTTAGAAACCAATACTACTCTCATTTAGTTCGATCGAGCCATATATTTTTGTTTCGTGGTCAAGTAGGTACCTATAACCAATTCTTATTATTTAACATACAAAATTAAATTTCAGACAAGACCTATTATGGATCCTATTATCGAAACTGAATTTTGATAAAAATGAAAACAATATTTTCAAAAGCAGTTCATAAATGAAGGACTGACACCCCTGGTGTTGCATACGTCCATAGGCCACGGTAACCGCTTCCCATCAGGTGGGCCGTGTGCTTGTCTGCCAACTAAGTCGTATAAAAAAAAGGAGTTAGAAAAAAATCCAACCAAATTCAGAATTTCCTCCTTTTAAGAATCGGTTTAAAAGATTTGGCCAGAACGCCAATATACCACAAGTATAATTAATACGGCAGCCACCGTTTACTTATCAAGCCTTAATTAGATTAGTGGTATAATATTTACTACCTTGCGCCTTGGTATAAACATATTAATGTAGTAGTACCTACATTGAAAGAAAATCCATGTTTTACCAAGTACTCACATCACTATCGCTTGACCGAACGAAAGAGATAGTGTGAACTGTAGGTGTGTAAGAAAGAGATATGAATATTGCATCGTCGTTGCATCTACTCCTACTCACCGCCAACCAGTATAAAATGAACCCTGTCAATTCTTATACAGAAAAAAATTTAGCTTAAATATGAAATAAAATTCCTTTTGCAAAATTTTGATATCTGAGCATGAATACCACACTATTTTATTTCATTGAGCATGTAACATTTTTAACACGCTTTTATTAGTTTCACTTGTGTGGTAATTCTAAAATTATTAATCCTCGTTAAAAGGGATCCTGTGCATAATTGGTGGTGGTTAACTTTGTTACAAAAACAGCTGTAGATATCTTTTAATAGTACATTTAGACTTAGCTGCCTGTTTTCTTCATAGCTTAAAAAAAAGCAGCCTAGTATTTTTTTATACCACTTAGGTGGCAGACAAGCCCACCCGATGGAAAGTGGTTACCGTGGCCTATGGACGTGTGTAACACCAGAGGAGCCTCACTCGCGCTGGCGATCCTGTAAGTATATAGTTTGTGTGCCTTCAGTGTAGAAGACAAAGCAGGGCAACTCTTTAGTTTTCCCACTGACAGCACAAACTCTCCAGTGAGTTCTGACTAACCAACTCACCGCTGGGAACACAACACGAAGTTATTATGACTGCGGTCTGTTGGGCGGAGGTACTTCCCCAGTCGGACAGCTCAATTTTGACGGCAATACTGCCGTGTCCTACCTTCGGATAAAATATATGGTATTAGTGTTCTTGAAAAACAAGTTGGCAGACAGATGGACAGGGAAGTGACAGTGACATATAAGGGTTACCTTTTTTTTAAAATATTTTCTAGTTTGAAATTTCATTCAAGAGAAATACATCAGTTAATCTCGTTTAAGGCGTATATTCAGAGGCAAACTACTTATTTATTTGTGGAGGTATTTAAAAACTGATATTACTGTGTTATTTGCTGGTTTTTTGGCTACATTTTGAACAATTCTTGTATATTTCACTTTATAATTACTATATGAAAATCGTTCCCAAAGCAAAAAGTCACTCAAAAGAAAACTTGAAACTTTTAAACAGAAATAAATTTTGATATGGTTTTCTAACTAATAGAATGATAAAGATTTAATGTTTAAACTGTACGATTGCCGGTTTTATGGAATATTTTTAAAATCACAGGCCACCCTTTTGTTTGTTTCTCTAGAGCTTGGTTTTGAAACTTCAATCATCTATATATTCTCGTATTTCTTTAGTTTTCAAATAATATATAGGAAATGATGAGAGTTGAGATTTATGATCACTGCTTCGCTACCTGAAAAAGTAGCGTGATGATATATAGCCTATAACCTTTGTAGATAAACGTATTATTCAATACAAAAAGATATTCCAATTCAAACCATTCGTTCCTGAGATTAGCGCGTTCAAACAAACAAACAAACTCTTCAGTTTTTATTATATTAGTATAGATTGTTATGTCATAAAAAATACCTTCCTATCAAATCCAAAACCTATTGTTATTGTTTTTTTATACAACTTAAGTGGCAGACAAGCACATGGTCCACCTGATGAAAAGTGGACCGTGTGCCACCGTGTGTTACCGTGACCTATGAACGTGTGCATCATCAGGGGAATCACACTTGTCCTACCTTCATTACAAAATCTGTGATATAAAAAGTTGAACACTTACTATTAACGTTCTCATGGCAATTGATATACTCCATGGTACAATAATTCTTGTATTCCACATATCCAAAATGTCTAGTCCGCGCACATATTCTTCCAGTACTATAAATAAACATATGTTTAAATACTTACACATCTAGACATCTTATAATATCTTACTTCTTATACTTAATATATTTAAATGTCTCTTCTATCTGAATAGTACTAGCGGACCCGCAACTTCGTGCGCATGGACCCGTTTTACCCCCTCATTATCACATTTGTAAAAACCGTCCTTAGCAATGATGTTTAATAAACTATAAATACGTCATGCTGAAACATTTCGACTTTTTTTTTTTAATATACGACAACTTGACTTCACCTCTCCTGATGGTAAGCTAAAGGCAAGGCCTCAGGCAAGAGGGCCACCATTATTAACATATACCATGTTACAATGGTGACACTCAGCTTGGCAGCCTCATCATATACATTTTCACAGGACCGCTTAAAGGACCCTGGGACTGTAGGAAGAAGGAAACATGTGAGTTGGTAATGAACTCCAGGCCTTAATGATATGACAAAGGAAAAAGTCTTCGAACCACTTGGTTCTTGTTCGGATATTCTGCACCGTATGCGGGTGACATCTAAGCCGTGCACGTGTTGCCCTATGTAAGAAAGGGGAGGGTGGGACTAATTGGAAGAGCTCATCAGAACATACATTTACCATGGAATGGATGGTAAAATACAGCCAAGAACGCAACATCTCTATACATCTGCAAAGGCTCTAGGGTGTTCGTAACCTCAGGACTCCCAATAATGCGGACCACATGTCGTTACAATCAGTCGAGAGCATCTAGTAAGTACTAAACGTCTCACTTTACTTCACAGTGCTTAAGCACCATCGCCGGTATACCGTCCGGCCCACTCGACCTCCGAACATCTAGGGACTTAAGCTCGCGCCGGACAACCCGATGCATGATTTTAACTTCGGTCATTGAAGCACTACAGCTGGGAATGATGGGTGGTTCGGCGTTTCCGTCGTTCATAGTCGAGTTTGACGCAAAGAGATTACCTACAAGATCGGCCTTCTCCTTAGCGCCATGGGTCAGACTACCGTCGGATTTTTGCAGCGGCGGAAGGCAAGACTGGCAGAAGTTTCCCTCGGCAGCTTTAGCGAGCGATTCTGCCGATGAACTCAAACTTAGCCCTAGACGTTGCCTTTTTACTGGACCTTGAAGTAGCATTCAACTTCCGCTTCACTTCAACGATGTTCGGATCCTTATTGGCAAGAGCCGTGGTCCAAGCCTAATATGCAGATTGCTTGCGGTCTCTAGGTTGGCGGTTGCACAGGAGCTTGGATCATCAGAAGTGAAGCAAAGCTGCCTCCACGGGTACGACGCGAAGAATTCTCGCAGTCCGTCCCAGTCTGCCGACTTGTAGTGCCACATGTGCCGCCATTGAGGTGGCCGCGGTGGTTCAGGCCGCGCGAGTGTCATTTGCGCCCGGACGAGGCTGTGGTCCAAATTACCGAGAGGTGCTTCCACCCTTATGGAGTATTCATCCGGGCGCGTCGTCAGCAGAAGGTCCAATATATAAGTAGAGCTTCTGTGGGTCTCAATTTCTGATTTTCTGGTGTTCTAGTGAAAGAATGCACCAGTTGAGAGAGCCCATAGGTCAGAGCAAAGTCGTGAGCAGCCCTTCCCGCAAAATCAGTCCTAGGAGACCCCAGCCACTCCACGTGGTGAGTGTTGAACTCCCCCAAGAATACTAAATCCACAGTGGGGTACTGCTCAATTAAGCTGTCCGCCGACCGCTGCAGATGCTGAAACAGTTGAGCCGTATCCAGATCACCGCTATGAGGCCTGTAAAGGGACGCATAGATACAGGTGTGACTACCGTGATCTATACGTACCCATATAGTTAACAGGTCCCTGTCCTCAAGACCACGGAGACGGCGGCAGCAAATATCATCCTGGACGTACAAGCATACCCCGGTGCGACTCATAAAGTTGTGCTCGAGTTTGTACCCGGGGTACATTAGGTAGGCTGTATCGGCCGGGTATGATATTTGCGTCTTCGTCAGAAAAAGCAAGGTAGGCTGCGCGGTCTCTAAGTGGAGATGGATCGCGTTAAGGTTGGAGTGTAGGCCCCTGATGTTGCAGAAATCCACATTCACTCTGGATGATGGTACCGTTGTGGTAACGTTTCTCTTGCTTTTTATAATTTGAGATGAGGGGAGGGGGGAAGAAGGTAAAAAGAGATTCTGTGCCTCCAGTGCAAAGTAAGGCGTCCTACCGCCACAGTCAAGTTGGGGTTGTGTGACTGACTGGCGCGATGGGCGGAAGGGCTCCCGGTCCCCTCCCAGACAATGAAGCCGAGTCCACTTCGGTCTCCTCCTCCGGCACGGCTACAGCACCGGGAACTTTACACAGGCTGCTCGGTCAGCCTCCTGTGGCGGAGATTAAGTATTCCCCAGGTTCGGGAACCGTACAGCCAGCGCGTGACCAGCGGATAACCGTTTCACCGAGTCTCCCTGACCACCGCGCCAACATCGATAGTTCATAATACATCATTGGTTCTTAGTGGATGTTTTAACCCTATTAGGAACCTACCTATCAAATTTCAAGTTTGTAGGTTATCACGGTAATCAGTGAGTGATATTTCACTTTTATATTAATAGACTAAAATTTATTCTGTATACGCAATAATAGTCCAGCTGTAAGTGCTGCACTGCCTTATTTTTATAAATGAATAAACAGGAATAACCTATACTAATATTCTAATACTAATATATATTAGATCCTTACATATGAAATTGGCATTTTGTACGGGAGGAATATAAATTCTTTTTTGTAGAATATATTTAATCAGTCAAAGTTTGTACTGTTGTTGTATATGCACTTTTGCCATCTCGTAGGTAGTTCATTGATCCCTTTACTAAAAAACCATAAGGGCGAGAATCAATAAACTCTTTGAATGCGGTTTGGACTCCCGCATCGGACTTGTCAGAAGTTGTCCAAATTCCGGAAAAAATGGTAATCTGTTGCAACAAGATCCAGAGAATAAAGTGGATGTTGCAGCCATTCCAATTGTAGCTCATCTAACTTAATGGTTGTTTGCTGTGCAGTGTGTGGTATTGCGTTGTCATGAAGCAGCAGTGGCATTGAACAATCTCGGTTGTTTAGCAGCTAGCTCTTCCTTCATGGTTTGTAGTTGCTGACAATAGATATCTGTACCGTGCTTTCTTTTAAGACAGTGCCGTACACATCATTAATCTCTCGAACTTTTTCTGTAACACTAGTGCCACGGTAGAACTCGCACTCGTAAATAAACCGATATTAGATGTTTTCCATTGTGCGGTAATAAGCGACGCCAAAGAAATAATAATGAGGAAAAATCAAATGAATGACTATTATCAAAACTCAAATGTATCAACTAAATGAATTTATAAATTTTAATTTGGGATTTTAAACCAAAGAGGAGATATTTCAGATCAATGTGGTCAGAATGACAATAGCTTAGTTCATATGTAAGGAACTACAAATATTAATATAGATGAATAAAGTGCTAAAATATGTCACAAGATCAACTAAACTATCGGCACGCTATGATGACCGTTTTGACGTTAATCCACTCATGAAGTCTCATATTAATTAATAATTATATTTGAAGGAGCAAATTGCTGTTCTTTATTGTCAATAGTGATGTGCATTTATTTATTACATAGATTTCTAAACTATTATTTTATGAGATTGTAATTATAAGTGTACTTTTACCATATGTTTTTCAAAATTCTAATAAAAAGAAAAAAAATCTAGCATGATCGTCACTCCGGCAAACTCACGTCAACGCTCAATGTAATGTAATGTAAAAGTACAAATTGTATTATATAAATATAATATAATACGATTGTATAAAGTATTTAATTATTTATATTTTTTTTGCATAAAATATGCCTTAATGCTGACCATACTGTAAGTAGTTCTTGAACCAATGACATTACAGCATCTGCGTCCACAGTTTTTTTTATAAAAGGATTGCGACTTATAATTTGTCCCGCCGAAACCATCAACGGGTTTGTCCAAAGTTCTCTCATGGATTTTGCGTAAAAAAAAAAGGAGACTATCGTGAAGAAATGAAAGAAGAAAAATTTACTGAATGGTTTAACTCTATGTTGTGTGGACAACACCTCATATCATTCGATGCAAATTGACAAGCCACCTGCCCAATTCCAAAAGAAACGTGACATCGTCGCATAGCTTTAAAAAAAATGGCCGAAGATGCAAACATAAATATGTTAAAAGCGGAATTAGTCTACTACGTCGTAATACGTCTTTTATATGAATTCTATAGAAAATAAACCAACCATGATCCGATACGTCATTTACGAAACAGCGTTAGTACGTGGGCACAGAGTTATACAGTTACTGTCTTACATTTTGCGAATAAAATGCAATTGATTTGACATTAAACATCACTTGGCTGTCGCCGGTGAGATCGGTCTGGGTATGGAATACTATATCTCATACACCGATGTCACCGGTGACCGCGGGGTGCGCCCTTGGTTCGGGCGCGAGTGTGCGGAAGCTGTTGAACAAAAACAGTGTGCGTACCGCGCTTGGGTAAGGGCGCGCGCCACGCGCCATCCCAATCTGGGCCACTTCAAGGCGGCGTACAATAGAGCCACAAAGGTCTGCAGAAGGGCCTACGTCAGAGCGGATGCCCTGCGCATAGCGCGGCTTGGTCAAGAGCTAGTGATGCATCCCACGGGAAGCCGTGGCTACTGGCGACTGGCTAAAGCCGTGCAAGCCAACTTCTGTCAGCCTTCGCTGCCTCCGCTGCGTAACCCTGATGGATCCCTGGCCCATGAGCCGCAAGAGAAGGCAAATCTGCTGGCTAATCTCTTTGCGGCCAACTCCCGAATCGATGATTGCGGTACGCAGCCACCAACACTACCCGACAGTGACCACGCGATGCCTGATACCCATATCAGGCAACGCGATGTCCGTGCAGTGCTGCAATCACTC
Organism: Eilema griseolum; assembly: GCA_963662185.1. Taxonomy (NCBI): domain Eukaryota; kingdom Metazoa; phylum Arthropoda; class Insecta; order Lepidoptera; family Erebidae; genus Eilema; species Eilema griseolum. Next base: position 13,408,204 of record OY759252.1, read on the forward strand.
GATGTCCGGAAAGCCAGTGGTCCGGATGGTATTCCAGCGGTAGTCTTGAAAAAATGTGCAGCGGAGTTGTCACCAATGCTTACGCGCCTGTACCGGCTATCCTACAGTTCGGGTACAGTGCCTTTGCCTTGGAAAGAGGCGAATGTTCAGCCGATTCCCAAGAAGGGGGATCGCTCGGAGCCAGCCAACTATCGACCCATAGCCATCACCTCAGTGCTGTGCAAAGTGTTCGAGCACATAATCAACAAACAGCTCATGCGGCACCCAGAGGATCACTCCTTAATTAATGACCGGCAATATGGCTTCAAACCGAAACGGTCAACGGGTGATCTTCTAGCATACGTTACCCATCTTTGGGGTGAGGCTATGGACAAGCACGGCGAGTCACTGGCAATTAGTCTTGACATCGCCAAAGCTTTCGATAGAGTCTGGCACAAATCGCTTCTTTCCAAGCTACCTGCCTTTGGTCTGCCTTCTAGGCTGTGCAACTGGGTTGCTAGCTTCCTGCAGGGGCACTGTATTCGCGTCCTTTGTGACGGACGAGCTTCGGAGTTTCTGCAGGTTAATGCTGGCGTGCCTCAGGGGTCCGTCTTATCACCCACTCTCTTTCTTCTGCATATCAACGACATGCTGTCTACCGGCAATGTTCATTGTTATGTAGACGATAGCACTTTGCATGGGAGTTATCATGGACATCCTGCGGCCAAGCAGTCGGATATCGAGGAGAAAAGGCAGCTTCTTGTCACTGAGCTTGACGGGATCCTGAATCACATTTCTCAATGGGGCTCTGAGAACCTGGTTGAGTTCAATGCCAAGAAGACGCAGGCATGTGCGTTTACAGCAAAAGTATCTTCTTTCCTTCCCCTCCTCACTCTTCAGAGCACGCCACTGCCACTGCAGGACAATCTCAATATCCTAGGTATGGATGTTCGCTGCAACCTGAATAACAAAAACTACTTTGAAAGTATCATCAAAACAGCCTCACGAAAACTCGGAGTCCTGAACAGAGTGAGACGGTTTTTCACGCCGGAGCAGCGGTGTCTTCTATACAAGACACAAATTCGCTCCTGTGTGGAGTACTGCTCGCATCTCTGGGATGGTTCAGCAAAGTACTTACTAGATGCTCTCGACAGGTTGCAGCAACGTGCGGTCCGCATCATTGGGAATCCCGAGATCACGAACACCCTAGAACCTTTACAGCTGCGTAGAGATGTTGCGTCCATGACTGTATTTTACCGTTTGTACCATGGGGAGTGTTCTGATGAGCTCTTCCAATTAGTCCCACCCTCCCCTTTCCTACACAGGACAACGCGTGCAGGTCGTAGATGTCATCCGCACACGGTGCAAAACATCCGATCAAGAACCAAGCCGTTCGGAGACTCTTTCCTCTGTCGCACCATTAAGGCCTGGAATTCATTACCAGCTCACGTGTTTCCTTCTTCCTACAGTCCCGGGTCCTTTAAGCGGGGCGTGAAAAAGCATATGATGAGGCCGTCAAGCTGAGTGTCACCATTGTCACACGGTATGTGTAAGTAATGGTGACCCTCTTTTCTGGGACTTTGCCTTCAGCTTACCATCAGGCAAGGCGAAGTCCAATTGACGTGTCCTATATAAAAAAAAAAAAAAAACTATTGCAATATGACAAAACTTCCATTATAGCTTGCCGCAACTTATAAGTAACCTGAAAGGAAAATGAATATCTCCCTAATGAAATTTGAAATTTACTCGCAAATTAATTCAAAAGTTTAAAGCGTGGATAGCTTTATGATCGATAAGTCCCAGGTTCGAATCGTCATGAAAACACTTCTAATATTTTTAATTCTAAATTTAGCTTAGCTGGAGGGATTAAGGGGAAAATTTGTAATTACGGTTACTAATTTCTAAAAATAATAAAAATATCAATAAGATGAACGATTACAACACTCTAATAAATAAATCGACGGTCTAGAAGACAAACATTTTAGAATAGAAATTAGAATGTGAAAAATTTTTGCACATTCAAATATGAGCCCTATTTCGATGGTAAAAAGAAGACCAATATGCTAAGTGCAAAATGAGGGTAAAAAAGAAGACCAATATGCTAAGTGCAAAATTTTTCACTTACTTAGTATGTTTGTCTTCTCGACTATCGATACAATTACTTGTGAGCTCTCATGCAGTACACGATGTGATAATCACAGTAATGCTCCAGCGACCATGTTAGTGCAGAACGTGTTGACGGTGGACCTGTCAGGTCGGTGATGTTGTGGCTACTTCTAGATATAACAAAAAAAGTCACCAGTAAATTATAGTCCTGTGGTACCATTTAAAATGTAACAACTATTTAGAGCTATAATGAGTATATGAATATATAATAGACTATTTCTATATCTATCTTCTATTTATACATATAATAAATCTATTCGTTTGTTTGTCTGTTTATCTGTGCGTTTGTGCACGCAATCTCAGAATCAGACGAACTTCGACAGGAAAGAGCATCTCAGCAAAGTCAAGCCAGGCTACGTACTACAGAATCCTCGGCTCAGTAAATCTCGACAGTATTCATATCTTTCTCCAAAGATCTCGAAATCTCGAATCCAATAGAATAGTGAACAGCCGATTTGCTAGAAAAAGCCTTGTATAATGCATAATATCAACACGCCATTATAATAAGGAATGAAGCAGAATGTATTTTGCTGACATACAATATAAATGCATCTATTACACGCTATAACTCCATGGTGATTGTGACTGAGAAGGTCTGCGGCGTACTTACAGATTTACCATGTTTTCAAATTTATTTTTGGTTTATTTTTTATTAAGTATTACTTTTGTTTTAATCCTCTTTATCCATAGGTAAACACATCATAAAATCATGATTAAACTAGGTTGTGTGACTGGAGTTAATTTAAACAACTTAACTTAACTTTAAAATTACAAGGAAGACAGGGAATCGGGAAGTTGTCAAACTTCATACGTCAACAATCAATTCCAAAAATGGAAATTACTTTTGCACCACTCAGACTACACCATGTAGTCAAAATTGGTCGGTCGACAGTGTTTGAGAACTTGATCTTCTCTTATTAGATCTTAAACCAATGAAAAACTAATAGACTAGATCTATTAGCTTTTCATTGGTTTAAGTACATAAAATATGCTATTATTATATACAGAAAAAAATTACGCAATTACTTATAAAATGTCTACAAAACTATAATAACTATACAAAATACAAATATGAAATAGAGAAAAAAAAGGAGACTGCAACTTTAGACATATTTTTCGATGTCTAAAGTTACAGACTCCTTCTTTTTCTCTCCTCCTCCTCTCCATCGATCTCTACTGGCACCGTGTCAAAATATAATTACCATACAAATTGGTGTATTTGTGCCGTTTGAGAGTCTTTGCTGATGCAGCAGCAGCGCATGCGAAGTCCATCGTACTTGGAAGATGGGAAGGCACTAGGGTCCCACACCAAAGACCTACCCATCTTCCAAGGCATTAACGATATATCGTCCGGTCTCATACCATCATCGCGTGCCATACCAACAGATTCAAGTATAACTGGCGAGCCGACGGTGACAAAAGCCCAACAGATAATGTTATTAATATTGGAATTTCGGGACATGCGGCCTGCGCTCCTGCTGCAAGATGATCCGAAATATCCAAGGCTATATTGTCTGCTTCGCCACAGAGACAGCGATGAAGAGAAACGTACGTTGCACCTGAACGTAGGCAAGTCGCAATGCGGAACGCCTTGCCTGGAGTCATACACCAGATTCCCATTCCTCCACAGCCAATAGGCGAGCACGCTCAGCAGCACTAGTAGCAGTACTGAGTAAATGTTTTCTAACACCGATACAGAGCAGCTTATCCAATTACCATTGAATATGGGTTGGCGGGCATCTCGGCATTTGGACAAGTTATTTTTCAGGCTTATATAGCTTCGACCGTACCTGGCACATCCAAATTAATCAGTGAAGGAGATAGAATTTTCCTGACCAATTCTTCAGTGCCATAGACCAAATACAAAAATGCCGGCATACATACATCTGCAATATTGCGAACGCCGAGGCCCCGAGACGAACTGGAAGGAACGCCTAAAGCCACACTCGGTCGTTCAAGCTTATATTTAAACTATGTACAAATTTTTGATCAACATACTATGTTTATCATACATAACTATTCAATCCGTCTATAAGCCGGCGGTATCCAGTATAAATTTTTCTCATAATTTGGGGAAACAATATAAACACCTCAACAAAGTCTAGGGAACAAGATGACCCCAATTATTTTTTTTCGTGTAAATCTTGTTTTGCAATTAACTGGCAGCAAATAAATAAAAATAGAATAAAGTAGATTACAGAGTTGTTCGAAATTTAAAAATAAATTTAAATAAGTAATGATTTTCGAATATGGAGGGAAAACTTTTAAAAGTGTTTGATTGTGCAGTTTCTCTGAGGCAAAATAAAAATTATTTTTTTTGATTGTAAATAACGTTTATTATCAATAATACGTCTTTTACGTATGGTTTGTGCATTTTTGTGACTGTAGTCATCATGTCACGTCGTCATTTAAGTCGCGAAGAGATGTTAAGGGCTGTTGGTATGCTGCAAGCTGGACGAACTCAACGCGACGTAGCGGATGCTGTCAACACCCAACCAAGCGTAATTTGCAGATTATGGGCACGCTACAGGTCTACAGGGGATGTTGCCGAACGTCACAGGGGACGAAATAGGGTTACTACCCCGTGACAAGATTGTTTCTTGCAAAATTCCGCAAGGCGGCAACCCACGATTACTGCTCGTCAGTTGGTCGCAGGCCTCCAGTCTCAGCATCAAGTGGTTATTAGCGATCAAACTTTCAGAAGAAGTCTACACGAAGCCAATCTTTATGCTCGCAGACCGCTTAGGGTTCCAGCTCTTCGACGTGGAAATCGAGGTCGTCGCTTATTGTGGGCTAACGCACATTTACAGTGGACCGACCATCAATAGGCACGGGTTCTGTTTTCCGACGAATCTTGCTTCGGTTTTCATCCTGATTCGAGAAGAGTGCGTATATGGCGAGTTCCTGGACGTCGGAGTCGTCTCCAGAATCCGCAAGAAGTTCCTCCTTACCAAGGTGGAACAATCATGGTATGGGTTGGAATTCGCCTTGGTGGAAGGACCGATCTCGTTTGGATACGGGGCAATTTGAATGCAAACCAATACATTCAGGAGGTTATACACCCCATGGTAATCCCTCATCGACAGCAGTTCGGTCAAGATTTTATGTTCATGCAAGATAATGCACGGTCACACACCGCGAGGGTAGTGGTCAATGCGTTAAGCGAGCACAATATGACGATGTTGGAATGGCCTGCTCAGTCTGCCGACCTCAATCCCATAGAGCATGCCTGGGATTTGCTTGGGAGAAGAGCTTTCAGTGATTCTTTGGAAAGTCTGAACACTGAAGAACAACTTTTTTTACACCTTCGCAGTGTATGGAGCCATATTCCACAGACGATGATTGACAATCTCATACTAAGTATGCCACGCCGTTGTCGAGCTGTTGCTAATGCTTTAGGAGATCCTACAGATTATTAAAAACGTTTAAAGTACGGTTAATTACTGTATTTCTTACTACCTCGTTATTTTTGTGCCTAATCATAGAAGGTTGTAATACTCAATATTGGCACTATTCAATTCTTTCTTAAAAAAAAAAAAAAATTGGTATGAAAATGTTTTTATTAAAGTTAAAATTAAAAACGATATAAAAATACCCTTCTATTGATATAAAACACTCGCTATTACAAGAAAGGGTTTTTAAATAAAAACTAGAAATGTCCTTGTTCCCTAGACTTTGTTGATGTGTGTATATATGGTCCTAAAGATATTTTAAATTTATGAATAATTACTATTATGTATTTAAGTTATAATGTCAATGAAATAATTATATAAAATTATAAGAAATACTTATAAATGTCGAAATAATAATATCGGATTGAAAAATTTAATAATGTCAAATGTGAATAATGTCAAATGATTTTTTTTATCGAAGGATTTCTTGTTATTAAGTCACTTATTTTACAACCATGTCAAGAAATAATAAAAAAATGTTAAATACAATAAAACTAAAATAACTATTAAACAACTTATAGCTAAGAACAATTAAAATGCGTCGTGGAATTCCTCCGCATCGCATGCCTCTTGTGGTAGCGTTCGCAGAAGACTGTGCATGTGTCGACGACATCCTCATAGTAGCGGAGTCGTTAGAACAACTGGGCGAGATGCTGCATAGCCTAGATGGAGCTTTTCGGCGCGTCAGTCTCGGTGTAAACTTGGTTAAAACCAAAATTATGATCAACGTTCCTACCTGTATGACTTACGGTGCCGAAAAGTGGACATTTACAGTGATGTACATAGCTTGAAAGTTGCGCAGTGGGCTATGGAACGAGCTATGTTTGGAGTCTCTCTGAAGGATAGAATTCGGAGCTTTATCAAGTCCATACAGTCTGCATTTTTAATTTCATTACCATTCAGCATTATCTTTCGACCTATATTATTCAGTAGATGTTTTACAGTACAGTTAGTAAGTATATACCGATAATACTCAAAGTTCTGATTGAAAGTATTATCAATTATTCATTGTGAACCATATGAGCCAACATTAGACAAAATACTGCTTGTGAGTAGAAATGTTAAGGGTTTCTATACTCTGAGATGACTTACATTTTTTACTACGAACTTCTTAGAACTTTCTTTCCTAGCTTCATTTAATTGTTGCTTCAAGTCCATGAGTGTATCCTGCATCAATGTGACTGTTCCACTGGAGTCTGTATCAATCCACTGCGAAGTGCAACGTTTCGATGGTGCGCAAATGGCATTTACACCTATCTGCTGAAGAGAAAATCTGCCTTTCTTCAGTGGTGTTCATCTCGATGTTTCTGCAATGTACCGTTGTCCTTTCTCAATTTTGTATTTTGTTCCCGTAGGACATTGTTTTCAACAATAACTTTTTCAAGCTCACTATGTAAGCTGCCCAGTTCTAATTGTAGTGTTTTCATAGATTCCTGCATATCCTGGAGTTCCCGCATTGTTAATAAATTCATCGTACTCCAGTCCATACTTCTTGATAATGGCTGATCAATGATGCCTATATTATTGTTCACTGTGATATCGTTCGAAGTTAGTACATCCTGTTGGTTTTTATCATTAATAAGATAACTCCCTGTCTCTGTCGGGGAGCTAGTTGAGGGCACCGAGGAGTATTCTTCATGACATATCGTACTATAAAGCTTTTTCCTCATAGTTACAAATTACTTTTCACTGGTATATTTCGCTCATTGTTTCTTAGTTTACAACTATTACAGGCCGAGACTAGCTTTCGAGTATTTCCAACCTTTTGCCTCATCGCCAGTGCATCACATAGTGTTCATGACATAGTGTTCTTACGGTCAACTTGTTTTTTTACATTACTTGCAAATTACAAGTGGCGACATCTTGCTGTTTTTGTTTAGCACTATTTTTGTTTTTTCACTATGATTTCTTAGATGTCACAATAGTGATAAATTCTCATTTGGTTGCGCTATATAATATATATATAATATTTTCTTTTAAGAAATTAAACGAAAAATCCTTCATCATCCTCCTGCCCTTATCCCAAGATTATTTGGGGTCAGCGCAACGTGTGTTCATTTTCCATTCATCTCTAGTTGCAATCATCTCCACATTCACTCCCTTCTTAACCATATTATCATTCATATAGTCCATCCACCTCATTTTAGGCCTCCCTCTCCCCTTGTAGCCAACCACTTCCATAGTTAGTGCTTTCCTTATGACAATACTTAAATCCCTAAGCCTTACATGCCCAAACCAGGACAATAAAAAATCCTAAAAAGACAAATTTAATAATGTTTTGCCAGAATTGAATCTGCGTCACCTCAACTTGTGTAGAATATAACTCGAGGTGGCTTTTCATAAAACTGAGGCCATGTTCGCTCACGGGCCTGCGCGCGCGCCACCTTCATGGATCTCCATATGAAATACCACCCTTCTATGACCCTGGGTCAGACGGGTGCGCGAGGCTAGCTCACCCCCGGCAATTGATGGCCTGAGTTGTTTTAGTCGGTCCGAGTCCGACATAACCACCCTGCTGGCTCCGGCGGGGTGGTATCCGAGGGGGTTTCCGCACGTTAAAAGAAGGGGCTACATCGCCCGAGGGAAAAATAATTTGTCCCTTTCTATGAGAAAATAGATATGCACAGCAAGCTGCAAAAGTGCATGGCCATTACAAATACTAAATCGTTTGCGCTGGTATTCAACGCCATCTGTTGACGAAATAAAATGGTTCATAAATATCTCACTAGATGGAACCGCGCTACTTTTTAAAAGTAAAATAAACTATCAAAGTAGTTTATTATATGCAAAACATCATGTTCACTTCTTTTTGTATATTATCAATATTTTCACTACATTAATTTATACAAACACAAATTAATCAACATAATATAATTACAAAAACACAATTCTCTCGGCAGGATTCGAACTCGAAACCCTAAAACTTAATTTCACTACATTATTATATCGTTTAGACATATCAATTGGCTAACATTGCACATGACTAATGAGTTGAAATAGAATATTGATAGATTTTTGTGGTTTAACTTAATGTTTTAATTTTAGAAGGTGAACTTAATTTATAATTAAATGAACTACGTGGGTAGTTTAGTTTATTTAACAGCTGCTTAAACTCAGTGAATTGCTAGTTTGTTCGTTCGCTAACATCATTCCTATTTCTATTATCGTTGAGCTGAGTTAACAAAATATGTTTTACTAAAATGAGTACGCGATGCAATATTGACATGTCGACAAGAGCAAAAATAATTGCTCTGCATGATCAAGGCAAAAACATCCAGATCACAGAAACCAGATACTTTTTCTCGTTCCAATCTGAAGCACGAGAGATTGGCATATACGTAAGTGTATCTTGTTATATAACTTATATTTAAATAATACAATTGTTTTATTTCAATGTAAAAGCTACTTCAATTATTATTTTAAAATTTCTTTTTCTTTGTTATAGCGAAAAATAAACTGGCGAAATGTGGGTGCTAGCACCTCTGTCTACCCCTTCGGGGATATAGGCGTGAGTTTATGTTATGTATGTTATGTTATAGCGAAAAACAGTGGTCTTATGGGTGCGACGATTCGAAGAAGAGGGTTCTTTGAAACACCATCAAAGAAGTGGCTGAATTAATAGACACAACGCAACAACATGCAATGATAAGTGATTATGAGGGAAATGCCGACAAAGCTAATGCTTGCCGGTTTGTTTGACACAAGTGTGGATACTATTCGTCGCGTCTTGCACGGTGAAGGTTTGGATTTTAGGAGGCATGCTGTAAAACCATTACTGACGGACAGGCATAAAAGAGTGAACTTGAGTTCGCGTTGGCGTACTTTTTTTTTTTTTTTTTATAATACTTAGTTGGCAGACAAGCACACGGCCCACCTGATGGAAAGTAGTTACCATGGCCTATGGACGTCTGTAACACCAGAGGAGTCACAGTCGCGCTGCCAACCCTATAAGTACAGAGTTTCGGTGCCGTCAGTAGAAGACAAAGCAGGACAAGCCTTTAGTCTTCCCACTGACAGCACAAATTCTCCAGTGAGCTCTGGCTACCCTACTCACCGCTGGGAACACAACACGAAGTTATTATAACCGCGATATTCTGTAGGGCGGAGGTACTTCCCCAGTCGGACTGCTCAATCGGGCGGAAATACCGCCGTGTCCTACCTCCTTGTACTTCAATGACGACGGGAGTAACGTCATCTTTACTGATGAAAAAACCTTTAAGTCGAGTCAACATGGGCGTTTAAATTTATGGCGCGTGACGTGACAATACCAGACACAACAGAGATCACGTAGTGCCCAATATGGAGTCTGGTCGTATAATAGTGAACATAATATGGGGACGGATGTGTGCTGCTGACCCAAGAGAACTCATTCGAGTGCTTAGTCGAGCAAATAGTTTTCATTATATAAAAGTGTTGGAGGAGACTATGTTGCCCACAGTTCGAAACGTGTTTCCTGAGGAAGAAGTTCCTGTAGTAAAATTTGTGCAGGATAATTGTCCCATACACCATTCGCGTAGAGTGCAAGAGTGGTTTGGCCGGCATGATAACATTTCTATTATTCCATGGCCTGCTAGATCGCCGGATTTAAAGTTCATTGAAAACTTGTAGGGTATTATTGTCCATACATACATACATACATACATAAAATCACGCCTGTCTCCCATAGGGGTAGGCAGAGATCACGGATCTCCATTTGCTACGATCCTGACATATTACTCTCGCTTCATTCACTCTCATTACATTCTTCATGCATGCTCGTCGGTTTAGAGTACTCCTGACCTGCCCCTTTTCTAAAACTTCCCCGATTTGGTCCAGGTATGTGCGCCTAGGTCTTCCCCTTCCGACGGTACCATCCACACTCGCCTCATACACCTGTTTCGTTAGTCTTCTTTCATTCATTCTCTCAACATGACCAAACCATCTCAACATTCCTCTCTCAATTCTCATCACTACATCTTCTATCACTCCACATCGTTCTCTTATCACGCTATTTCTCACTCTATCTTTCAAGGTCAAGCCACACATACTTCGCAACGCACGCATTTCTACTGCATTTACTCTACTCTGATGCTTTTTCTGCCACACCCAACTTTCACTACCATACATAAGAGTCGGCACCAATACTCCTCCATGTACAGCCAGTCGTGCCTTTTCGGACACTTTCCGGCTGCTCATAAAGTTGTGTAGTGCCCCATTCACTCTATTTCCAAATGGATGGGACAAAATACGTGGTTCTGATATATGTAAAAACCTCGTTAGCTCAAGCTTTCCCGCATGCAAGCTGTTATCGATCAGAACGGTGGTTACACGAAGTATTAACATAATTGTTTAGTTTATTTAGTGGTAGTATTTTATAAGTGGTGACCGAAATGTGATATCCTATGAATAGTACTTTGTTATACAATTTATTATAAGTTTAACTTTTAATATGTTTGTATTGCTTAAGTAATAATAATTTATTGATCAGTGTTTACTTAAATAAAAATATTACATTGAAAACGATGCAGTTGAAATAAAAATATCAGGCTTCACTTTTTTAGTAGCTAGATTTACTTCTGTTTACATTTTATGTGTAGTCAAGTTAAACTTGCTACATATATCAAATTACATCACAGGAAACTAAAGTTTTATAGTATTTCGGTCTCCAGTTTATTTTTGTTGAGTTTATAAAAGCTTCAATCTTCTTTCTGATATCGGAAACGAAAACTTAAGCTATGTCCTCAATAAAAAATATTAATATACTGTATGGAAAAATTATATAAACTTATGAAAGAAAGAATAAAGCGTTTATAAATAAGAAATAAATATTTTTGATTAAATTGCTGTGTGATTTCTAAGCTACGAATATAATCATCATTATCTGAACCTTTTTCCCAACTCAGTTGGGGTCTGCTTTCCAGTCTAACTGTGATGCGGCTGAACTACAATATTTTCCGTGAAGCGACTGCACCTGACCTCCACAACCAATGGTCGAATGACCAACAGCGATATCGAAGTTCAAAGTTAGAATTTTGAGTTGGTTGGAATTTTGAGGGCTCCAACTACCGGTAACGACTGCCATAGATGTTGGTCTGGCAACCAGGACCGACGGCTTAACGTACTTTCCGAGGCACGACCAGACCAGTGCAAACAGTCTTATTCATGCATACAACTTTTTTGCACTAAGCGGGGATCGATACCCGCGCCTCGTGCGTAGCAGTCGCGTACACTACCGCCACAAGTTACTGGTCCAAAATAAACCTATCTACTTTTTATTAAGATGACAAATATATTTGCGGAGATAGGTTTACAATATTACTATTAACAATGAAACGGTAGTTAGCATAATAATAACAACCGTATTAATATCGCCGGCTATCTAACACGCTTATAGCTAGTATAACCACTGGCGCCATCTAGTTTATTTTTTATAAACTGAGGTGTGACAGTTCATAGGATTCCTCTTTCGTCCAAGCTCTGACACAGAGAATACGTGTTACAAGTGTCTGTCTAAATTTAATACAATATCTAAAAATAACTAGGTTCAAATTACGTGGAGTGAATAAAGAGATTTCCAACACAACAATATAGGCAACAGTTAAACACTCGCAAGTAAAGATCGACCTTACGGTGCCACCGGGCGGCGGGCACTGTCAAGCCCGGAGGGTCTCAACGGGGCGCCCCAATCCCCCGCAAGATTAAAGAGACAGGTGATAACATTGCATATTTGTTATTTTTTCTCCTTGTCCATCGCTCGGTTGCGGTGCACTCACAACTATTATCACCCAGCAGGATTTTAACTTGAAATGCACAAGATTTATATAGAAGTATTGTTATAGATGCAATACTTATTGATATCTTAATAGGCTTGAAGCTCGCTAAGGACGTAGTTATAACAAACAAATAGAAACCAGATCTTCTGCTTTTTGCGTATCGATTAACGTGCTGGGATCGTTTGACAGCTTGTTTTTGAGCTAACACTGATACAATATGTCGGTACCTTTATCAACTCCCACTCGTACTATGGAGCATACACAGTCGGAAACAGACTTAAATACCCTTCAATCAACCGATATACAATTTACGAATGTAAACAGATACAAAAGGATCCGCACTAGCCAGCCTGGCTCACCAAATTTGGAACAGAATTTCAACTCAGATATAAAAGACTTACTAGTGACCTGGAAAAACGAATTTCAAACAAAAATAGATGAGATACACAGCAGCCAAAATCTTCTTATTACAAAGCTTACGGCGGAAATCAGGGACCTGAGGAACCAGAATGGCAAAATTCAGAAAGCGAACGACGATATGGTGCAATCGATGACGTTTATTAATAAACAGTATGAGGAAATTAAAAAGAGTCTGGAAAGCTTACACAAAGATCGCAGTGAACAGAATAGGTGTATTGAAAATATTGAGAGACAGATACAGGATTTACAGCACAAAAACAGATCTTCTAATATCGAAATTAGAAATTTACCACAGTCGGAAAAGGAAACTCCCGCAGATTTAATAACTACAGTGTGCAAGATCGGGCAAGCTGTCGGGACTCCAATCTCCTCCTCTGATTTAAGGGATATTTTTCGGCTTCCTGGTAAACCAGATTCCTCGCGCCCGATTGTAGCAGAGTTTAAAACGGTGCAAATGAAATTAGATACATTGTCAGCCATACGAGACTTTAATAAAGATAAAAAAACTGAGGACAAGTTGAACACGGAGGTGATCAAGATCCCTGGTAAGCGTGTTGCCATTTTCGTGTCTGATTACTTGCCAGTTGGTTCTAAAAAGTTGTTCTATCGGGCACGCGAATTTGCAAAACAACATAATTTCAAATACTGTTGGACACTAAATGGTAACATTTTCTTGCGCAAAAAAGATGGAGACAAACAACTACTTATATCTTCCGAAAAATTATTACTGGAATTGCGCAAGAATATTTGACTATGTTTTTTATATATGAATTCCTTAAGTAGTGTTCAAATGTTTATAGTGTCACTAGCTCATAGGCACTCTTTTGCCCAGCTGTCGAGAAAGGGCTGTGGTTTTAATATGTATATTTGTTGTTCAACTGTCTTATTTAAAACTAAAATCTTCTTTAATTATAAATCTAATTGTATTACAACACACATACACTTCGTCACATACAAACACACACTTAATTTCTATCCGCAGAACCAATTTACAAAAATACACACACAATACCACTTACCTCTACAACTAAATATATATACGATATCTATTTCTTATAGATCCCTCATGTATAAATATATCTCGAACTTATCGACCATTCCCCTTATCACTCCCCAAAACCAGTGCCTTTTTTACAAATAAATAAATAATAAAATCAATGGCGAACATTAATGAAATAAATAACGAATTAGACTTAGACCCCCCATCTCGGTCATATATGTGTGATCCGGAGGACTGCCTGACATATCTCACTAACTACAGCCGTGCCTTTAAGATAATTCATATTAATATATGCAGCGTAACTAAAAACTTTGACCAATTTTGCCTAATGCTATCGACATCGAAAGTCGCGTTTGACATTATTGTATTGACTGAGTGTTGGCTTAGTAAAGCTCATACCATCCCTATTCTTGACGGTTACGTAGCTTACACGACACGTACATTAATGAATCAAAATGACGGTATAATAATTTACACTAATAAACAACTTATATGTACGATAAGTGAGCCTTATTTTAGGGGTGCCAGTTGCTTAGTCTGTCAAATTGAAAACAATGTGGGTGTTGTGGCAGTTTACCGCTCACCGTCTCTTAAAACCTCAGAGGATCATATTAACTTCGTAGAGAGTTTGAACAGTGTTTTTGATAGCTTAACGACGCAACACTCAATCCTTATAGGAGATATGAACATTAATATACATCCAAATAGTACTGACTCCATATATGAGGAATACATAACATGTAACGCATCTCATGGTTTCTTCCCTACTCACACTTTCCCTACTAGAAAAAGTCAAAGATGTGTAGATCATACTTTCGTTAAAACAAATCTTCACTCTACGACGTTAGTACTAGAATCCCACATTACTGACCATACTCCGATAGCCCTGTTTCTTGACCAATCTAAACCTATCCACAATAAAAGTCAGTGTCATAAAAAAACTTACATCAACTACCCAAATGCAAAAACTGAGATTCAAAATACTGATTTCTCTGATATAATAAAAATGGATGATGTAAATTTAGCAACTAATAAACTTATCTTGACAGTGTCAAACATTATAACCTCAAACACAAAAATCTCCACAGTCTCTAAAAGATTTGGGACCTTAAAACCATGGATGACCCCTGGTTTGGTACGATGTATCAGACACCGCGATAGACTGCATATACGGGTTAGAAAATCACCGGAGAATATGACACTCAAAATTATTTACATACGGTATCGGAATTACTGCAATCGTCTTCTACGTGAGCTGAAACTGGTATACAACAAGACTGTGCCTTGGGGTGGGATGGTATATCATCTAACTTCCTGAAACTGTCACGGAAGACACTGATTCCGCCCATAACACATATCTGTAATCTTGCCATTCGTACTGGTATTTTCCCTGATGCTTTTAAAAAAGCACTCATCCATCCCATCTATAAGAGTGGAGACAGAGGCTGTGTCAATAATTATCGACCAATCTCAATACTATCTGCGTTATCAAAAATCCTTGAGAAGATTCTCAATAACTCACTAATAAAGTATATTGATAAGTTTGACATACTAGCAAAAAATCAATACGGTTTCCGAGCAAATCTTTCCACTGAGGATGCAGTCATTGACCTTACTCGTACTGTTATTAGGAACATTGACGCCAATAACAGATGTTTATGCATATTCTTAGATCTCTCCAAAGCTTTCGACACAGTCTCTGTCCCAATTTTGCTGGACAAGATGGAAAAATATGGCATACGTGGTATCACGCACAGCTTATTCAAAGATTACCTCACAAACAGAAGACAAAAAGTGAAAATAGGTGAACAGACTAGTGATGAAGCGGAGATAACGTACGGTGTTCCTCAGGGGAGTATTCTTGGCCCTACACTCTTCCAGTTATACGTTAACGACCTTTGCGCAATATCTCTCCCATATACCGACATATTTACCTACGCTGATGATACTGCAATCGTCATAAGAGGTACTAACTGGTCGATGGTGAAAGAGAGAGCTGAATACTCCCTGAAACAAATTATGAACTGGCTTTCTAACAATCTTCTGACCCTAAACCTGGACAAAACCCTATATATACCTTTCGCAATATCAAAAATCAATACTCCCAAACACGATTTCACTTTAAAGGCTCACACATGTACTTCAATTAATGACTGCTACTGTAAAGAATTAACTAGAGTGACTAGCACAAAATATCTTGGAATACACATAGATAGTAGATTAAAGTGGGATGTCCAGGTCACGACAGTAAAAGGTAGAATCAGGAAATTAATTCACATTTTCAAGACCTTAAGTAAAGCGACCACACTGTCTCACTTAAAAATGGTATATTTAGCACTGTGCCAATCAGTCATACAGTACTGTATACCTGTGTGGGGGGGGTCTGGAAAAATGCAGTTTCTTGCGCTGGAGAGAGCACAGAGAGCTGTACTCAAAGTCATGAACAGAAGACCGAAGCGATATCCCACTACTCAGCTATACGAGGACAACCAGTTCTTGACAGTGAGACAGCTCTATGTCCTTAGAACAATTTTGAAAGTGCATCAAAGTGCTCGTCTACCGGACCCAAATAAACGCAGTGGGCAACTCGCCTGTCCTATTTTCAGATGTAGAACTTCTTTTGCCAGAAATCAATTCCAGATTTTAGGCTGCAAATTGTACAATTATGCAAATAAAACATTAAATATAGTCAAAATGAATAAAAACAAGGTTAAAAAGACAGTAACTGCTTGGCTGCTCCAGCTGGACTATGAAGGTACTGAAACCCTACTTAAGTTCGTAGAATAGCTATGCTAAACATTTTTTGTTTATATTACAATTGATCCTTTTTGTTGTTGTAGAAAGATATAACTGAACACATATAAATGCACACACACAGACACACAGACACACAGACACACAGACACACACACACACTCATACACACACACACACAAACACACACACACAAACACACACACACACACACACACACACACACACACAATTTATGTTAATTAAAAAAAAAAAAAAAAAAAAACTAGAAAAAAAAAAAAATTGTTTTATCATGCCTTTATTATGTATCTGACACACGTTTCACAAAATAGCTTATTATGTGATAGATACCGATAGAGCACTGTCTTCCAACACACAGGCTTTAGCCTAGTTTGGAAGGCAGTAACAGTACCTCTTGTGTAGTATTGATAAGCCTAGTTATAAGACTTTTATTGTAACAGCATTTTCTGAGACAATAAACAATTTATTATTATTATTATTATTATCGATATTAAGCTATCCATGCACTTTTGCAGCTTGCTGCACCTACTGATTACTTATAAGAACAGAGACATAATTATTGAATAAGTAAGACTTTTACGTTGCCTTTTTTCTTATTTTCAAAAATAAAGTAAAATTGAATAGCTGTAGAAAAGTACAAATGTCTTAATCAATTTGTGTAACAAGTTCCACCAAGCGCTATCAATCTCCAGTGTTCCTAAACATAAAAGGACATAAGTAATTCGCGCACCTTTGTTTTTTTTAGCTAGCACGGTTCCCCGCGTTGCTTTGAGGCCTATCCATACCATACCGTAGCCAGTAATTTATACATTTGCGTTCAATTGCTATGAATGATACATGTTCCAAATTCAATTCACTTGCCAGCTAACTAAGAAGTTCTTAACAGAAAAACAAACAAACAAAACAAAGGGACATTTTTCGAATAGAAGAAATGAAAAATATATTTACACTGCCTTATCTTCTGCAGGTGGGTTGTACAGCTTATCCCATTCACCACTATCCATATGAGTTGGATCTTTTGTAGTGCGGATTGTTGTTTCCTCAGTTACGAACTCCAAAACGTACACTGGTTCTTTTTGTGTATTTTCATCAACTGGGTCCCACTGAGCCTCTCTGACTGGAACTAAAAATTGATAAGGAGGTTAGAAGTGTGTCTGCTGTGGTTTAGTAACACATTGAAATTCATCTCATTTACAGGTAATTAAGTAATTACCAACGGTCGTAATTTTGTAGGAGGACGTGTTAATCTTTCTATGGTGGTATCAACACCAGAAACGTTAGCACGGACCTACCCTCCCCCTCCTTCTGAGCAGAAGGTTGACGTGAGTTTGAGGGAGAGCGCGGGTCGTGTAGATCACTCAAAACAAGTCTGGTCCTCGAGGTTGTCGAATAAACTTGTTTTTATTCTAATTTCCTAAGAAATAGACGCCACAAAAACCTCCAAGCACAACAACGCAGAAACTTAGAGGTCAACCAAGTAAACAATAAGAAAATGAAACATAATAAAGAAGTAACTAGTAAAAATAAACAAACCCAGACAGAAGTCTTGCACAAAAACACAGAAAATAATGATACACCTACTATACTCAGTACTACTTCAGTGAGCAAAATTAACAAAAATGAGGAAAAAAGATATGGATAATAAGTACAGACAACACACATAAAATCTTCCAATTAGCGAAATTCTTTGAAGAACTCAGAGATCTGACATTATATAACGCCACATGGACATGTTCAAAATTTATTAAAAAATATATAAAGAAAGCTGGTAAACTATACATTCAAAGATTACTGTATTATATTACTAGGTGAAGAAGACTTGCTATGTTAATATCGTTCTGCATATCCGAAATATACTGTAAGAAATTAGACAAACAAATATTATAATAAATGTTCACCACCGACTTATAGATATGGTTACTATTCCAATCTATATAACTTGAGAGTAGAAACTTTTAGCAACCTTTTATATCTAGATATAATGACGCACGAACACGCGTATCTTTTGGATAGCAATAAAAAATTGAAATGCGATTTCATTATGTTTGAAAGACGCAGAGATGTAATAACTAATTATGGTTTGAAAACTGTATGTGATGACTTATCGGAGATGATTACTAACATACAATCTTACAATAACATTTCTAATTTAATGTGTACCGCCAAGGAGGCAGAGACGAGTAGTGATCTTTTTCGTGAAAAACGATGGCAAGAGACCGGATGTCGTTGCTATCTTGGAAGCTGGGTAGGAATTTAGTGTGGGACGTTACTAGTGTCGACACTCTTGCGCCTTCACATCTTTCAAGCACACAATCTGCGGAAAACCTCAAACGGCGCAAATACTGTAACCTGCCAGGTGATTATGTTTTTGAGCCGTTTGGGGTTGAAACGTTAATGCAGCTGATTGACGCCACGCGTGACCAGAAGGCTGGTTATTATCTTGCACAGAGAATAAGCATTGCCATTTAACGTGGCAGTGCTGCCAGCCTTCTGGGTATGTGTGTAATTTTTATTTTATTTTATTTTAGTGTATTTTAGTAGGTACCTAATAATAGTTTTTAGTTTTAAATTTCATTTAAGTATTATTACGCTTTAAATATATTACATCAAAATATAGCTGGACTGGTGGGAAAAATGAACCAATTGACTATAAAAATCAACGAATTGTTAGAAGAAGATAAACGAGTAGATATAATTTGTATTACAGAACATTTTATGTTGCGAGGTCATGAGTATCTACTGTTCTTGCCTAGTTATTGTTTGGCTGCTCACTATAGCAGGGTGAATATTAGGAGAGGCGGTTCATGTATCCTAGTACGAAACGGACATGAATGGAAGGAACTTCCGAAAATAGCACAAATATGTCATCATCCTCGACATTTGAATGCTGTGCTATGGAACTAGTGAAATATGGTATTGTATTTTTGTGCGTGTATAGAACACCGAATCCTAGTAACATTTATGAGTTTTTTAGTATACTGGGCTGTGTATTAAAATATCTTACAAAAAATAGAAACAAAAACATTGTAATCGCAGGCGATTTTAATGTGTATACTTTAAAATGTAACAATCAGTCAAGAGAATTTGAATGCATTCTACTTAACTATAATCTAAAGTTAGTATTAAATCAAGTTACACGAATTGTTAGCCAAAAATGCATCGATATTTTTATGCATGATTTTATCAAGCCTTGCAAAGTGGAAGTTTTGGATTTTAATCTTTTCGATCATACAGCTCAGCTACCGAAATAACCTGTGGGTAAGTTATGCGCTATTGACAGATATTATACACTAAGACGAAGTTACAACAAAATAAACATACAGAATTTTAAGCAATACATAAACAATTTAAGTTTCTCTGAAATATATGAAACCGAGGACCCTAATATATATAGCCTATAACGTATTTATAGAAACCTTCATGCTCTTTTATAATCTATATTTTCCAAAATGTAAAATTACTATAAATTTTATAAGAAAACCAACTACCAAGCAAATTATTAACCAATCTAAATTAAATATACCGAAAAATTACATTCACAAAATAAAATACAATGGTACCGTAGTTGTTCGGGATACGATCGGAAAGTGGGTTTAGAATCAAGAGATTTTAGTTACGGAAGACAAATGTTTTATTGTTAATTTATAAACTGACAATTATTGCACTTTATGATAGATTGAATGTTAAACTAAATTAAATGTTAATTATGAGATGTTAGTGTTAGGATGTCACTGTTCAAATGTTAATGTTAGGTGAGTGCACCCGGTCGCGACGGTTACCGAAAGTACACTGAATAATTTAACTTTTTTGTCTAATTGAATCGCGTCGCCAGCGGGCTCACATCACGTGTTCGGTGTCAGCATTAAACCGAATATCTTGCACAGGGCAGATATGAACGAGATGAGAATATGATTTAACAAACTTTGTTAATAACTGCATAAATGGGAGATTGATATAAGATGATGCATAATTCTCACTTATCTAAAATGTTAGTTATCCCTTTAAAATTAATTACTTAATTCTAGACACTAAGTGTTTACGCGCACTAGTTTTTTATTACACTAATCACTTGTTCACACTGAATCACTGAATGGTATTTTCTTTAAAATTGGGGATGTTCCTCTATCTTTGTACTTAAATTCGTTTTTCACACTTTCACTATTATGCACTCGCGCACTATTGGATGGTTCACTATACACACTGCAGGTTGTTGGCTGAGGCCGCGCGGCCTCTATTGCGGTCATCTCCAAAACTACAGGGTTAACCGGCGTCGACGCTGATGCTGCTGCAGCCTGCCACCGCCCGCGCATACGGCGACACAAGCACACCGCCGCCACTATGATTGCTACCCCCCATGACGCGTAAATCGAAACATAGTGATGAACGTCATGGATTGATAGATCCTCAGTGAGCACAGGTTGTTGTTTCAAGTTGTTAATCTGGTCTTCCACGTCTTTGAATAATATTTGATTGTTCGTTTGATTGATGTTATCATCTACTAGGTTGGGTAAGGTTAAATTTATGATATTGTTTATGGGAGCTATTCGAAATGTTTCTATGTTTGCTGTAACATTTATTCTACTTTCTCGCAATTTGTGGCCAAAAATTGTAAAATTCTCTGTCTTCACCATACAATCCTTAGGGAGATGAATAATGTTCACCCCTGTTAGTGTCTTAGCAGTTATTAATGATTGACAAATTGTCCTAGTTGGGCATTGATCGCAGCAAAGGTGTAGGTATTGGTTTAATGTAGTTAAGCCAATCCATTGATTCTGACAAGCTGACGTGATTGTTTTGCACTGGTTGTTGTTGTCTTTGACGCAAAGATCCATATCTGACTTTAGTTTGTAGATGGGAGTTTTCAGTTGACATAAATAAGTTGTTGAATCCCGGGCTAAGCAATGATCCCAGTCACCGGGAGCTAATGGCAGATACGAATCTTTTTCCAGATTAATGGCTATGTGGCTTGCAATCGGTATAATAGCCACCATGTTGGTTCCCGTCTGTCGGGGTACCGGTAAAGCGTGGTATAATTCATAGCTATCTTTATCAATTAACGGAACTCTGATTTCAAATATCAAGTATTGTTTTGAGGATTTTGTTCTAACTTTTAACAAATGGTAAATATTCTGCATGTTGACCTGTAGATTCTCAGTTGGGAGAGAGAGATCTTTACCTATTTGTCCTGAAATGATGCCCAATTGTTTCTGAAGCTGTTGCGGGTCGATTAAATGTATGTTTAGGTTTCCGTTGTGTATGTTTGTTAAAGTATCCAACAAGCTATTTTGGATGTCTTTCAAATGGGTCAGTAAATTGTTAGCGGCCATGGCGCAAAGAGAAAATTCTAGAAGAAATTCAGTCTCATTTATCTTTTCTACCAAACCTTTAGTTATATTGTCCAAGGAAATCAAGTATTTGTTAATAATTTTATGTTGAATTTGTACGGTTTCTTCTGTTCTTTTTAATAAATTAAATTCAGCTTCAATTACCGATGTCTGGTTTTTCCATAATAACGCTAAGTGTCTTTGATTGTTCCGTACGAGCGTAATGTCCTTAGTGTACTGTTCTGCGAAACGGTCGTCGAGTACGCCGAATAGGGAGTTTGCCAGATACCCGACACCGTTGATCAGACCGCGCCGACGTCGCGTGCGCTCGTTCGCATACTGTTGTAATAAGACTCTGTTATTATGTTCCAGTTCAGTCAGTGAATGACCTAATTGTCTTCTTATTATGTCACAGTGTGTTTGCCGTTTTATGTTGTCACACACTCTTTCCAGGTGTTTATAATATTTTTGCAACGCGGTGTTTCCTTCCCAGAAAGGTTGCAAGTCATAGTAAGCAACTATTTTCCACTCATCTCTTACGAACTGTATGTTTGATACTTTATCGAAATAAATGCCTTGTTGTTTATTCAGTGAATTTACTTCGATGCACATAGTGGTTGTTACCATTGATATAATACATAGGAAGGTCAATGCCGTTGTAATGAAACTCGATCTCGATCGTTTGTTTAGGTATAACTGACCATTCCCACTACTGTTACTTGAAGCTCCTGTGTCGGGTGTTGAGTTCTGTTTTGTTTCTTGATCGAGTGGCAATCTAGATAATTTTGTTACAGGTCTTTTTATCAGATTGTTTTTTGTTTTTAAGGTTACAACTCTCACGTAACCATCACTCCCAGGGTGGACTTCAACCACTCTTCCTAGAGCCCACTTTCCTGACGGAATGGTATCATCATGGATGACTACCATATCTCCGATCTTGATGTTTTGTTGAGGATTCCGCCACTTTCCTCTTGATGTTAGTTGGCTCAAATATTCAGACTTCCATCTTTTCCAAATGTCTCTGAATATGTTCTGAGTCAAATGCCAACATGTTCTAGCATCTTCACCTGTTTCTATCACCGTAACTCCGGGTCTTTCGGTCAAGAAATGAGCGGGTGATAGATAATCTAGATCCTCTATATTTTCTGTTAGAGCGCACAGTGGGCGGGAATTTAGGCATGCCTCTAGTTGGGCTAATAATGTAGAATACTCCTCAAAGGTAAGTTTTTGTTGACCCACCACGCGTTTCAGGTGATGTTTTAAGCTCCTAACGGCACGTTCCCATAAGCCTCCGGCGCTTGGCCACGCAGGTGCGTTAAAATGCCATTCAATGTTCATCTCCGTCACTTCTGTTAGCAAACTGTCGTTTAATATGTGTTTTAGTTGTTCCCACTCTTCTCAGAGGATTTTGTTCGCCCCGACAAAGTTCGTGCCATTGTCACTGTATATGTGACGGGGTGTTCCTCTTCTGGCCGCCATTCTTCGTAAAGCCGCCAAAAAGGCTGAACTGGTAAGTTCTGACACTATCTCTAAATGTACGGCTTTGGTCACCATACATACGAAAATAGCAATGTAACCTTTTAATGTAATTCCACTTCGTCCTTTGTTTCTTTTTACCTCGACAAATCCTGTATAGTCTACAGTATGATAGAATGGGCTGGCTGGATTTATACGAGATGCTGGTAGATCTCCCATGAGCTGTTGTTGTGTATTCCCTTCTTGTTTTCGACATGTAATGCATTTTCGAAGTTCTCTCTTGACGGTATTGTTGCCACTGGTAATCCAATATTCCAACCTCAAATTAGCTAGAGTAAGGCGGGGGCCACCGTGGAATGTTAAGTTGTGGGCAGTGTTTATGACCAAGGTAGTGAGCCGTGAGTCGCTTGGGATGATTTTGGGATGTTTCATCTCCATGTTAATCATTGCGTTCCTAAGTCGACCTCCTACTCGTAAAATGTTGTCTTTGTCAATAAATGGGTTCAACTGGAAAAGTTTACTTTTTGATTCCACCCTTCCATGTTTAGTTAAATGGTCAATTTCTTTTCCATACTCTTTCATTTGAACGTGTTGGATAATTTTCAACTTCGCTCTCCGTAATTCCTGTAACGTGAGATATCCCGATTGTTGCCGATTGCGATTGAATGTTGTGATTCGTAATATGTAGGCTAAGACGCGTATGATTTTATGGAATGAACTGTGTTTTGTTAATAATTGATCAATGATACTCTCTTCTTTGTTTTGTTTTGTAGACTTTTGTTCGAGTTCTGTTGTGAATGCTGGCTTCTCCCATAACTTTGTCTCAAATGTTGTGAGCCAACCAGGTCCATTTTTCGATAGAGATTTATTTTTTAGTAGTTGACTTGGATAAAGGCCTCGACTTGCGGCGTCAGCAGGATTTTCGGTAGTGTTGACGTATCGCCACTGTTCTGACGGGATCGTGTCTGTTATTTGGCGTACTCGGTTGGCTACAAAGGGTCGCCATTTGTTTGGGTCTCCATTCAGCCAACCTAAAACGACTTTGGAATCTGTCCACCCATGTATTTCAAGGTTGTGTTTGCACCATGACTGTTTTATTTGTTGAATGAGCTTAGATAATAAGTAAGCTCCGCTTAATTCTAAGCGCGGTAATGTCAGCTGTTTGTTAAGTGGTACAAGTTTAGTCTTGGCAGCGACTATTACAATTCCCTTTTGTTGTTTGATTCGAGCGTAGACCACACATGCGTACACTTCCATCGAGGCATCACAGAACCCATGCAATTCAATGATGTCATGTTGTTTACTCGATATCCACCTTGGAGTCTCATAGTTGTTTATGTTTTTTAAATCTGCTTGTAATTTAGACCATTCCGTGTAAATATCAGGCGACACTTCCTGGTCCCACTGTGTATTAGATTTCCAAACCTTTTGAAATAATAATTTTAATTTCACTACTACTGGAGCTAGCCATCCCAAGGGGTCAAATATTTTAGAAATTTCAGATAATAGACTTCGTTTGGTTAATTTAGCAGGATTAGAAACTTGACATGTAAAGGTTAATGTATCATTTGTTGGATTCCATCCCAATCCTAGTATCTTTGAGGTGTTTTCTGTTTTGAAATGGAATGTTGTTTCTTGTTTGTCGTGAACTTCAAGTACGTTTTGTAATACCTGTGGATGGTTGGAGGACCACTTACGTAAGTTAAACCCTCCCGATCTCAGTAGTCGGGTGAGGTCTTCAATCAACCTCTGGCCCTTTCTATGTTGTATGCGCCGTGGACTAAATCGTCCATGTAGAAGGCCTCTGTTAAGACCTCGGAGGCCTCATGGAATGAATTACGTTCATCTCTTGCTAGCCGCTTCAGAGTCATCATTGCTAGAAACGGCGCGGCTTTGGTTCCGTAAGTCACCGTTGACAGTTGAAACGATTGTAAAGGTTGTTCAGGTGATTCTCTCCAAATGATCTTCTGTAAAGGGGAGTCTAGTTTGTTCACTAGTATTTGTCGATACATCTTCTCGATATCAGCTGTAAATGCATATTGGTATAGTCTCCATTTCAATAACAAGCTCTGTAGATTTTGTTGCAAATTGGGTCCCTTATACATTAAATCATTGAGTGAGCAACCGGTAGATGTCTTAGCCGAGGCATTAAAAACGACTCTGTACTTAGTAGTGGTCGACTCGGCGCGCTCTACTCCGTGATGAGGTAGGTAACATTTGGGCATGACACTACTGTTACATTGTTCCATATGATGGAGTTCGCTATATTCTAACATAAAGTCTTTATAAGCCTGAGCTAAATGTTGTTGTTTCTCTAATTTCTTCTCTAAGTTTTTGAACTGAGCCACAGCCATCTGTTTTGAGGAACCATGTTTGGATACCATGTCACTTCTCATTGGTAAACGTACGATATATCGACCTTCCTTGTTTCTTATGTTGTTTTGTTCATAATGTTCGATGCACTGGATCTCTTCGGAAGACATCTGATTCTCTTCTGAGATCTCCTCGACCTCCCAAAACTGTTTTATGTCTTCAATATTGGTAACAATGACGTTACAATGAAGTGTGTTTCCACACAAAATCCAGCCTAGTTCTGTTTGTTGCGCGACAGGTTGTGTTGTGTCTTCGCTCTTTATAATGCCGCTTAATATAATGTTTGAATAAACATCGGCACCGAGCAATAAATCGATTGGTTGGCTTATGTTAAACTCAGGATCGGCTAAGTCAATGTTTTTAATTGTAGACCAATTCGGAATGTTGAATGTTTTGTTCGGTAAGCGTTTGACAAGACTCGTCATAATAACCACTTCTGCATGGAAACTATAATCAGTATATAGTGATGCACATTTTATTTTTATTTTTCCCTTGCAGTTATTTTCCCGCTGCCCGACGCCGAAAACAACTCCTTTGTAATGTTCTCTTTTAATACCCAGTATTTTTGCAGCCTGTTCTGTTATAAGGGATATCTGTGACCCTTGATCAACTAAGGCTCTCATTTTTTGGTAGGTTCCGTCAGCTCCTTGGACCTTTAGTTGTGCAGTTGCTAATAGTATTTCCGGACAGATATCGATCACGTTTTTCTTGGATGTTGCAACAGTTTGACATGACGTTGATGCTGATGCTGAGTTGACAAATGCTTCATGCAATAACGTACTGTGGTGACACTTGCAATTTCGACATTTATGATTGGAAGTGCAAGATTTGCCATTATGCGAAAATAGGCAATTAATACAAAGTCCAAGTTTTTTCACCTACCAATTGGCAATTGTAAAAATGTTTTGCAATTATATAGTCCATGTTGATGTTTGCAAAGTGGACATTTAAAGCCAGCTCCGGTCACGTTATAAGATTTCGCAGTTTGGCTGCTATTTGCATTTTTGCTCATATTGTTTGAGGCGGGTTTGCCTGTCGAATTATGTTTTTTAAAACCTCCAAAATTTTGGGGATATTTTTGTGACTCCTTATCATGACTGCGACGGGATGATGTTTCTAAGGTCGTAAATTTGCTTTCTAGGAAGTCTATAAGTTCTTGTAATACTGGCAGTTCACGTGGCTCTTTCACCGTCTCCAGATAATCATCCTGTGTTTCTAGATCCATTTTTTGGATAAGTAAATGTTCTAAGATTGGACCCCATGTTTTCGTGTCCGCCCCTAGGTTGTTTAGCGCGTTTATTGTTTCCAATGTTATATCATGCATTCTTTTGATGTGTGTTATAGAATTATGCTGTATGTTTAGTAAGTTTAATAAAATATCCATATGAGATCTGAAAATTCGTTTTTTGTTGTTATAGCGTTTGTTTAGGATTTCCCAACATGATTTATAGTTCTCGGAGCTTATGTATAGATGTTGAATTAATTTTTCGGCCTCCCCACTAACTTTCATTTTCAATATTTGCATTTTTTGGGAATCCGGCATCATTGTATTGTTATGAACGGCGTCAATAAATAAATCTTTAAACGACATCCACTGTGTGCAGTTACCGCTAAATATCGGAATTTCTAATTTTGGTGTAGATTTTTCCTTGTAAGACACTGATCACATTTTTTTGTTAATTTCCCTTTTCAGGGTATTAAATTGTTTTTCATGTTTAGAGAAATTGGACTCATATACCCAGTTTTCTCCATTGAGCTCACTATCGATCTGCAAGTGCAATTTGTCTATGGTAGACCAACGATTCTCGAGCGTTTTCAGAGCATCCTCAAATTCCCATTTTACTGTCAAGCTGTCTAGCTCCATGTTATATATTGTTCTCGTGAAAGCTCTAAAATTGGCTTCTTGTTGCCGTAGTAAGTCATCCATTCTACTGGTGGTAGAAACTTGGTGGCACAAATTTGTCTCAAGTTTCGACCGGGTAGGTACCACCGTGCACTATTGCGAAAAACCCTCCATAGCAATTCAATCTCGGTTGGATTGTGTTCAGGGGTCAGCATGTGCATAGCCGGGCAGAGGTGGTGGTTGTCGCAGCACTAGTGGGACCAGTGGGTCTTGGCGTAGTCTAGTGGGGATGGCGCGGGGCGATGCGCCGAACAGGGAGACCTGTAGAAACGGTGGTGCCGCTGGCCGCCCGCGGTATAGTACAGGGGCCCAACTGGGGTTAACCACCTTGGGAGGCTGCCTCACCAGGCCGCGCATAATCCCGATATGGTTCGTCGTGCCGGTTGGTGACCGGATTTGGGAGCCGGGCGACCATACTCGGGGGGGTACGGGGGCCCTTCCGTTCGGCGCGCCGGCTCTCGCCATGCCTCACATTCATAGATAAAACCAATATCCCGCGCTTTGTCACACGGTGCTGCGGCGGCAATCACTTCTTTTTTTCACGCCTTCTCCCACCCAAACTCATGGCAGCGCAATTTATAGAAAAAGGCAACACAGCGGCTCGTCACACTCCCAAAAGCTTGCTATTTGAGGTGGAGTCCACTAACATCTGTGGGCTCCATGCAAACCTCAACGCCGTCCACCAACACCTAGAGACGGCGAAACCTGCCATGTTTTTTCTAACGGAGACGCAAATACACCGCCCTGACGACACGACCTACTTGCTCTACCCTGGCTATGTTCTTGAGGAAAGTTTTCGTGCAAAAGCCGGGGTGTGCGTGTTTGTTAGGGCGGATGTTTGCTGTCGCCGTTTGCGCTGCCTAGAGGACCCATCCTTCTCCGTCCTTTGGGTACACGTAGACCATGGCCCTACGAGTCAGATCTATGTGTGCCTCTACCGTTCCCATACAGGAGATGCTGAGACAACTCGACTCTTTGAATATCTGAGTCAGGCGGCAGATGATGCGCAGGAGCGATTTCCGAATGCCGAAATGGTATTTTTGGGGGATTTTAACGCCCACCACGAGATCTGGTTGGGCTCCTCCAAAACAGACCATGCGGGAAGAGCCGCCCACGCATTTGCTCTGGCGCACGGCCTGACCCAATTGGTGCACGAGGTCACTAGGATACCAAGAAGGTCGGGCCAAGCACCTTCTCTGCTAGACCTTCTGCTGACGAGTGATCCGGACCGGTACAGTGTATCGGTGCGAGCCGCGTTAGGCAACTCTGACCACTGCCTGGTCTGTTCCACGGTGCCTATTATGGCGCCCCCACGACCCGTGCAGGGGAAGCGGCGTCTCTGGCACTACTCGTCAGCGGACTGGGATGGACTTCGTGACTATTTTGCGTCCATCCCGTGGGTTGAGCGCTGCTTTGAAGGTAAGAACCCATCGGATTGTGCTACTGCTGTCGCCGGTGAGATCGGTCTGGGTATGGAATACTATATCTCATACACCGATGTCACCGGTGACCGCGGGGTGCGCCCTTGGTTCGGGCGCGAGTGCGCGGAAGCTGTTGAACAAAAACAGTCTGCGTACCGCGCTTGGGTAAGGGCGCGCGCCACGCGCCATCCCAATCTGGGCCACTTCAAGGCAGCGTACAACAGAGCCACAAAGGTCTGTAGAAGGGCCTATGTCAGAGCGGATGCCCTGCGCATAGCGCGGCTTGGTCAAGAGCTAGTGATGCATCCCACGGGAAGCCGTGGCTACTGGCGACTGGCTAAAGCCGTGCAAGCCAACTTCTGTCAGCCTTGGCTGCCTCCGCTGCGTAACCCTGATGGATCCCTGGCCCATGAGTCGCAAGAGAAGGCAAATCTGCTGGCTAATCTCTTTGCGGCCAACTCCCGAATCGATGATTGTGGTACGCAGCCACCAACACTACCCGACAGTGACCACGCGATGCCTGATATCCATATCAGGCAACGCGATGTCCGTGCAGTGCTGCAATCACTCGATGTCCGGAAAGCCAGTGGTCCGGATGGTATTCCAGCGGTAGTTCTGAAAAAATGTGCAGCGGAGTTGTCTCCAATGCTTACGCGCCTGTACCGGCTATCCTACAGTTCGGGTACAGTGCCTTTGCCTTGGAAAGAGGCGAATGTTCAGCCGATTCCCAAGAAGGGGGATCGCTCGGAGCCAGCCAACTATCGACCCATAGCCGTCACCTCAGTGCTGTGCAAAGTGTTTGAGCACATAATTAACAAACAGCTCATGCGGCACCTAGAGGATCACTCCTTAATTAATGACCGGCAATATGGCTTCAGACCGAAACGGTCAACGGGTGATCTTCTAGCATACGTTACCCATCTTTGGGGTGAGGCTATGGACAAGCACGGCGAGTCACTGGCAATTAGTCTTGACATCGCCAAAGCTTTCGATAGAGTCTGGCACAAATCGCTTCTTTCTAAGCTACCTGCCTTTGGTCTGCCTTCTAGGCTGTGCAACTGGGTTGCTAGCTTCCTGCAGGGGCGCCGTATTCGCGTCCTTTGTGACGGACGAGCTTCAGAGTTTCTGCAGGTTAATGCTGGCGTGCCCCAGGGGTCCGTCTTATCACCCACTCTCTTTCTTCTGCATATCAACGACATGCTGTCTACCGGCAATGTTCATTGTTATGCAGACGATAGCACTTTACATGGGAGTTATCATGGACATCCAGCGGCCAAGCAGTCAGATATCGCAGAGAAAAGGCAGCTTCTTGTCACTGAGCTTGACGGGGTCCTGAATCACATTTCTCATTGGGGCTCTGAGAACCTGGTTGAGTTCAATGCCAAGAAGACGCAGGCATGTGCGTTTACAGCAAAAGTATCTTCTTTCCTTCCCCTCCCCACTCTTCAGAGCACGCCACTGCCGCTGCAGGACAATCTCAATATCCTAGGTATGGATGTTCGCTGCAACCTAAATAACAAAAACTACATCGAAAGCATCATCAAAACAGCCTCACGAAAACTCGGAGTCCTGAACAGAGTGAGACGATTTTTCACGCCGGAGCAGCGGTGTCTTCTATACAAGACACAAATTCGCTCCTGTGTGGAGTACTGCTCGCATCTCTGGGATGGTTCAGCAAAGTACTTACTAGATGCTCTCGACAGGTTGCAGCGACGTGCGATCCGCATCATTGGGAATCCCGAGATCACGAACACCCTAGAACCTTTACAGCTGCGTAGAGATGTTGCGTCCATGGCTGTATTTTACCGTCTGTACCATGGGGAGTGTTCTGATGAGCTCTTCCAATTAGTCCCACCCTCCCCTTTCCTACACAGGACAACGCGTGCAGGTCTTAGATGTCATCCGCACACGGTGCAAAACATCCGATCAAGAACCAAGCGGTTCGGAGACTCTTTCCTCTGTCGCACTATTAAGGCCTGGAATTCATTACCAGCTCACGTGTTTCCTTCTTCCTACAGTCCCGGGTCCTTTAAGCGGGGCGTGAAAAAGCATATGATAAGGCCGTCAAGCTGAGTGTCACCATTGTCACACGGTATGTGTAAGTAATGGTGACCCTCTTTTCTGGGATTTTGCCTTCAGCTTACCATCAGGCAAGGCGAAGTCCAATTGACGTGTCCTATATAAAAAAAAAAAAAAAAAAAAAAAAAAAAAAAAACTGTAGTTGCCCTGTTGTTTTGACATTGTTGTCGGTGGTCGACGCGCAGCAGCCTCCTCCTCCTCTCCCTCAGGATTTTTCTGCCTGTGGTCGGTTTCCCCCGACTTCTCTCCTGTCGCAAAACCGATACTGGGCGGCTTTGTAAATTGTTCCAGGTTGCCCTTATGGATTGAAGACACATATAGCTGATATGTTTCTTTTGCTTTTTCATAGCATCCTCCTGTCAAGTAAGGATCCGCTGGGTCTAACTCCTGCGAAAGACGTTCCTGCTGCTGTTGTATCGCCGTCCACAACTCGTCTAACCTGTTCCACTGACTCTTGTAGTAGTCAGGTTTGCTCTTCCTCTCCTTACTATCTTTTTTGAAATTCGTCCACTGCCTCTCAAGTTCTACAAAAAGGCGACGCTGTTCCTCAATTAAAGACATCTTGAATGAAGATTAAAAATGGATAGATCTAACTTGAATGTCTCTCGGCGCCGGCGTACTGTTTTTTGGTTGGTTTACGGTTGTTGCGCTGCAACTGCTCGTCCTCCTGATCCCTTAGACCACTCCGACTTTCTCCTGATGTTGCGCTAGTTCACACTTCACACGTTTTGCACTCGAACCGAACACGAAACGCGCGAAGTCCTTATGGATCGAAGGACCAATGTTCGGGATACGATCGGAAATGGGTTTAGAATCAAGAGAGTTTAGTTACGGAAGACAAATGTTTTATTGTCAATTTATAAACTGACAAATATTGCACTTTATGATAGATAGAATGTTAAACTAAATTAAATGTTAATTATGAGATGTTAGTGTTAGGATGTCACTGTTCAAATGTTAATGTTAGGTGAGTGCACCCGGTCGCGACGGTTACCGAAAGTACACTGAATAATTTAACTTTTTTGTCTAATTGAATCGCGTCGCCAGCGGGCTCACATCACGTGTTCGGTGTCAGCATTAAACCAAACAGTAGTTACAAACCCAAAACAGATTGCAAAAGAATTCAATAATTACTTTGTTGAAAAAATATAGCTTATCGCCCAAATAAATAGTCCTATATCTACCACATCACTGATACTAAATAAAAAAAATATATATTTATGGCTCTGTGTGTGCCCCATGACATGCTAAGAATCATCTTGTGCTTGAAAAATACTAATAGTGTCAGGTATGATGGTATATCTACAAAAGTTTTAAAACTTGTGGCTAGTGAAATATGCGGCCACTTGAGCTACATTCTTAATATGTTTACATATCAAGGCATGTTTCCAGACGCCCTTAAAACATCTATAATAAAGTCATTATTCAAGAAAGATGATAGGGAAGTCATAGAGTACTATAAACTAATTCCACTGATACCTGTTATTGCCAATATTTTTGAAAAATATATACACAAAAATTATATAACTATGTGGAAAAAATCAATTAATCAGGCAATATATGAGTTTTTGTATAAAGTAGACCGCTGCAGCAAAAACAGCACTTCCAAAACTTCCTTCAGCCACGATCACTGCTGCACAAGGAGAGTAAGCTCAGGGACGAACTTCTAGCCGACCTCGATGCCCTCTCTCTACCACTCCAAATGACCTGGGGTCCCGTGGTTGGCCCCAACACTCAGACGGCGTCCTCAAAACTTGGTGTGAGGACGACTTCACGCTGGCATGGCTAGTTACGACGGTAAGTGCCATCGAATCGCCACTCCCCAACACCAGTCTTGTAGTTCGGGCGCAATCGGCAATTCCAAGGAAGTCCTGCGTGGTTAGCGTGACTGGCCGCGTTACCATCCCCGAAGACCTACAAAGGCTCCTAGTACGACAAAACAGGTACCTAAATATAAATGCTTGGGACCGCACTGCAACGAAGGAACACCAGGTCGGCACAAAGACCAACCTTCACTTTCGCATCCCCGAGGCAAAACTGGCTTTGGCCAATGAGCGTAGACTGTACTACCTGATGGAACATCTAATAACTAACAGCACACTAATAGCAAAGTGCCAAACTCCCCAGAACAGTCTATCCACTTTTAATGTAGTAACGCAGCAGTGGATAAAGGGGCAATATTGCAAAATTGCTGGCCCGTTACCATTACTACCGATCCCTTTCTCGCAATTCCGCACTTGGATACGCGAGAGATCCACAGATCTACACAACCAAAGATGGTCACAAACCATCGACTGCAGGCAGGCAAACAAACGACTCACGAAACGTCTTCTAAAACTAGACAGAACAAGTCTAAGATCAATAATGAGGACAATACCGGGCCACTGCCCTTTCACAAGCACCTATATACTATCGGTGTTACGGACAGTCCCCTTTGCAGGAGATGTTTTGTTGCCGAAGAAACGGCCGCCCACGTAACACTGGAATGCGAAGCAGTAGCCTATCAAAGTTCACAAATCCTCGGTACAGTGAGGTCGCTCCGCGAAGCCTGTGTAGCCCCCAGTAAGCTTCTGCGCTTCTGGCTACTCTAGCCAGTACTTGGCACGCACATTGACCCAAAAGAAGGCTAAGTGCGGACAAGGGAGTCCCTTTCCATTCCACAGTACCAACCGTCGTCAGTAAATGTATTAAACATTGTCTTGTATGTATTAAATCTTGCTTGGATATGTATATTGACACGTGTTTATACAAATAAATGATTTGATTTGAACACAACTAGACGAAGGAGGTAGAGAATGGTCATGATGATGATGACAATGATGATTGATAAAGATGTTGTGATATTGACACGTCTGATAAAGATGGTGTGATGTTGACATGTGTGATGAAGATGGTGTGATGTTGACATGTGTGATGAAGAATGGTGTGATGTTGACAACGATTATGGATATAATGATGATGACAATGATCATAAACATAATGATGAAGAAAATTGAAGCTAAATAGAAAGTTAATAACGAACAAAGTGAACTCGTGGACACCGCTCGTCACGACGCGAATGGATATAGGTTATAAGGCCTTCGTGGTTATTTCTTATAACCTTTTTGTAACACTTTCACTCGTTGGTGCGCCGTGGGTAACCCCACCCTAATACTCCCACATCTCACCGTAACCCGACGAAAGTTGATAAATATCAATAATTACCGGTAAATATGCGTGGTGACGGAGAAAAATACTTGTATCACCACCTTATCTCATCCGATGGATGTCGTCCCAGCATTGGGAAAGCCCTATGTCCAGCAGTGGACTGCAATGGGCTAATTGATTGACTGAAGTAGTAGTTCTGTGAACAGTAGACCTCGCGAGCACCCCTTTGCCCCATTTTTCTGGCTCTCTTAATCAAATCTGGTAGGTATCCGTAAAACATATATAAAAAACAATAAGTATCTTCTTATTTTAAACAGTATTGGATGTTTTACCAAAATTAATGACGTTTCGTTCTAATAAACATGCTCCAGCAAACTTGCCCCCTTATCTCTCCTATAAAAAAATCTCTCGACAAAAATTGTTTTCAATCAAAGAACATATGTGCCCAGTTTGGTCAAAATCGGTTAAGAAATACGTCCTCCAGACCGGAACTGACAAACTAACAAACATACGGACGAAAGCAAAATCGGCCACCTTGTCGAAACGTAGACTCTCGTTCGCGTCGCTCAGTTCTTTTTCAAAATAGTTATTACATCTTCTACTTTGACTATCTGCTTCTATCTCTATCTATACTATATATATCTATACTATCTACTTTGTTATCTATTTTGAGCAAATCAGATTATCGAATATAACATAGGTAACCTAAGCGCCCGGTTTGTTTCAAAATAACTAACGTTAGGGCAGAATATTCAATCATGATAATAAGTCAAAAAATTTAATTTCGGGCCTAGGGGTTCAAGGTGGAGCCACCTGTCACCTTAGCAGAGACGAGCGACGGCAGCGGAAGCGGCAGGGGCGGCGTGATGTGCGCCTCCCCCCTACATCCGATTCGATTTCGATTATCCTGTGTCAGCTGGGAAGTGAGGGATATGCAAGAGGCTATCTCACCCTATTTTTTTGTTTTTTTTACGTGCGCAAAATCCCCACGGATACCTCCCCATCGGAGCCGGTGGAGGAGGTTATATCGGACTCGAACCGACTAAAACGCACGCCGCCTGTGGGTCGTTTTGGTTGCCGAAGGTGAGGTTGACAGGCATATCCCTCGCACCCCGGCCGACCCAGGGCCATCTCTCACGATCTGGCCCTCTTCTCGGGTGTGGGGACTACAGAGTCCCCAACTCGTCCCCGGAAAGAGGCTATCTCACCCTTGTCAACTGATGACCTGAGAAGAAGTGCGAATTCAGTCAGTTCGAATCCGTCATATTAACTATCCCCGATTTCTCCAGCGGGTATAGGAAGATATATCACTGGGGATTGCTACTAAACAACCGTCACCTCTGCTCAGGTCACAGTTGTCTTATGTTCAGAACACACTTACCTACCCGTACAACCCTCTCTACTGAACCCGGGCCAAATATCGAGTCATGGGCATTTACCGATGTCGTTTCGAGTCATGACAAGCCCCGGGTCTCGTGATCACGTACCCGGTTCGAGGCAACCGCTCGACCCACAGCTACCTCTAATGGAGATCCGGCTTTAGATACTACTTATGTCGTATTATAGGTGCATCGTATATAATGTCTACTTACGCATTGGCATAACTAGGCACAGATATTTAAAAATCATAATGTCTAAAAGACGATACTCATGTAGCAAAAATCAAGCAAATATTGTAAAAAAAGAGAATTCTTATTTTTGACGTAGTGTGCTTAAAGAAAAACTTGTTAAAATAAATAATTGATATGTTATTTTCTTAGAACAATGTAATTATAAACTCAGTTTTATGAGCGTTAAAAGTTCACGTGAGCAGTCTATATAAAACACAATAAAACGTGAAGTTGTATTACTGCTCTTATGTCGAAGGCCGCTATGGAACAATTTCCTCCTGGCGCTATTAAAACGATTTTTTTATGTAACAAACATCAATTTAACTGTAAGCTATAAGCAAACAGATTCACCCAATACAGACACGTATCATGTTACAATGGTGGCACTCAGCTTGATGGCCTGCTTTTTCACGTCCCGTTTAAAGGACCCGGAACTGTAGGAAGATGGAAACACGTGAGCTGGTAAGGAATTCCAAGTCTTAATGGTGTGGCAAAGGAAAGAGTCTCCGAAACGCTTGGTTCTTAATGGAATATATAGCACCGTATGCGGGTGACATCTAAACCCTGCACGTGATCTCCTATATAGGAAAGGAGTACATACTCAAGGAACTTCATTATCATCCTTTAAGCAATAGTCCCGGTTGCATCTGTGTCACACAATTTATTTTTTACTTTTTTGAGAATGTTTTTTTGTGACGGGGCTTTTTTAATTTTAATTAAATTTTTATTTTTACGTATTAAATTGATCTACAAGTCAAGTTCTTTCATTTGAAATCCATGTTGACGGAGTTGTGAAAAAATATGTGTTCATCCGTTCAGGAGCTATGATGCCACAGATAGTGTGGCATCATAGCTCCTGAACGGAGCTCCTGACACATACACACACAGGGAGACACGTCAAACTTATAACACCCCGTCGTGTTTGTGTCGAGGGTTAAAACTAGAAGATAACACTTCTAAAACTGCAGGCACATGCTATAAGAACACTATAAATGAATTTTCAGCATGTGAAATTGAAATCTCACCGCGGATTCAGTTATCGAGTTCGTTCAATCGTTCGAAATGTTCTTACAGCATGTTTTTTTTATACCATTTACCTGATGGGAAGTGGTTACCGTGGCCTATGGACTTGTACAACACTCGCGCTGTTGACTCTGAAGAAACCTCCTAGTGCCCCTTTTGAAGAACCCCATATTGTAGGTGCATGGGAAGACCGCAGCAGGGAGGTCATTCCTTAGCTTGAGTGTGCGTGGGATGAAGTTTTTTTCATACCGCACAGTGCGTACCATCTCAGGTTGCAATGTGTGGGAATGAATTCCCTGCCTACAGCGAGCGGTGCGATGATAGAATGTTGCTATGGGCATCATGTCAAACAAATCATCTAAGCACATACCGTAGTATAGGCGGAAGAACACACACAAACCGAACCCTCCTAAAGCGGAGAGGTTCCACATCACCTGCGAGTATGGGATTGTCAACCAGCTTCAACGCCTGTCTGATGAGTAATTCTGGTGAGAAATTTGGTGGACTGGTGGTAGAAATGTAGTGGCACAAAGGAGACGGGGATTTTTGGGCCAAAATGTAGTGAGTTGAGATATGACCTAAAAAAAGCGGTATACTCGTATTTTTCTATTTCAAAATTTAAAAAAACAGCTCAATTGAACTTCAGGAAGACGAGAAATCTTAAAACTTAGTTTATTCCACGACTATGATTCAATATCGATTACTGTGATTGATTCAAACAATATTGTCAATAAAAAAACTTACATCGTAGTAGTATTTCAGCCAAAGTGAACATACAACTAACAACATAATAATAACAATAATACACATTTTAAAAATATAATAACAGTGTAATTATAATAAATTCTGAATTGATTTTCGTTAATCGATTAAATAATTCTCGTGTTTATCAATTGTATAAGTCGTATTAATCTGTGCTGTGACAACTGACAACTTCCTGACTTTCAGTCAATCAGTTATTACAATTACGGTTCACAATGATAACTTGAATGATTTTCCTGCCCTCTAAAATCCAACCACACGTCCTGATCGACCACCTGAATCTCGTGGAGGGTGGACACATGGCAACAAATTTACTGGCGTGGCTAACGTGGCTCTGATGAAATTTCTTGAAAAACTTGACATTGGCGTCTCGCCATTAATAATTTTATAAACATTTACAATTTTATTTTTAAACTTTCGCGGTGTGAATTCATAATTATACTAGGTATCGGGACTCAGAATCAGAAAACATATCGCAGCTGTGAAAAACCGTCAGTTCAACAAATCGGCAGTAGCAGAACATCTTGAGTCGGGTACCAATCACTGGATTGAGCTTCATCAACCCAAAGTCCTCTTCACTGATCGCCACTACTATTCACGGATTGTGCGTGAAGCCATTGAAATCAAAAAATATAAAAATTTCAATAGGGAAGATGGATTCAAGCTATCCGGAACGTGGAAAACAGTGATTAAGATACTAAAACCAAAAAACACAGTGCCGTTAAAAACTGACATAGTGAGTTTGATGTGTCGCCAGTCTAACCGTTCATAATAAGTGTACTGGTGGGTAGGCGCTCAAAAATTGTTCCCCGCATACATCTCGACGCTCGAAGACTAGTCAAGTCGTGACCACGGGTGCTGCAACGCATCCGAAACGTCGGCAGAAATAGTAAGTTCCAAGATATAATTCGCGAGAAGTCCCGATACCTAGTATAATTATGAATTTACAATTTACTTGATATTGGCAAAATTACAGCGCTTTGCTGAAGAGACCAATGAATGAACATTGATTTTCCTCAGCTTACAGAAAGTGAATTAATTCTAATATATTTAGGGATACAATGTATACTATGCCAACCATCCTGACGGGACATCTCACGCTGGTGCTGCCATAATAATCCGGGAAAATATAAGGCACCACATTCTGGCACATTATAAAGAACCACATATACAGGCCGCTGTTATCTCAATAGACGACTGGCTGGGAACATTGAATATGGCTTCCGTATATTGCCCCCCACGTCATAGAATAGACACAGAAATGTACACTGACTTTTTCCGCACTCTTGGGTGCAGATATATATCAGGTGGTGACTGGAACGCCAAAAATACCTCTTGGGGCTCTCGACTGACAACCACAAAAGGCCGAGAACTAAAAAAAGCCATCGACATTAATAATCTCAATGTACTTTCGACAGGGGAGCCTACTTCTTGGCCTAAAGATCCTTCAAGAAAACCGGATCTGATAGACTTTTTCATTACTAAGGGAGTGTCAGGACTCTACACAAAAGTGGAATCATGCTTGGATGGCTCCTCAGACCATACACCTGTAATATGTACAGTCAGCACTGAAGTTATCTTGATAGAACCACACGAGACCCTATACAACCACAAAACAGACTGGCAAGCTTTCCAAGACTACATTGCAAAAAATACTGTATTGTCTATACCACTTAAAACGGAAGAGGATATAGAAAATACTGCATGGTACACGACCAACCTCATCCAAAAAGCAGCCTGGCTATCAACACCCTTTAAAGAACTGAAATCACAGAACCAAGACATAACCTTGGAAATACGTGAGATGATAGCACAGAAGAGAAGGCTCAGGCGTCGGTGGCACACAAGTAGGAATCGTGAAGACAAACAGGCACTCAACAAAATACAGAAGGATCTAAAAAATATACTCAAAGAAAACGCAAATATCACCTTACAAGACAAGCTGAAGACACTATCACCGTACAAGGCAGATGACTATTCACTTTGGAAGCTAACCAAATCCCTGAAAAGGCCGAAAGAACATATACCTCCACTGAGACAAGCTGATGGTACATGGTCAAGAAAACCGTCAGATAAGGC
This sequence comes from Eilema griseolum, assembly GCA_963662185.1. Taxonomy (NCBI): domain Eukaryota; kingdom Metazoa; phylum Arthropoda; class Insecta; order Lepidoptera; family Erebidae; genus Eilema; species Eilema griseolum. The sequence continues at coordinate 13,447,945 of OY759252.1, forward strand.
AGAATTATTTGCTAAATTTCTAAAAGATGTTTTCAAACCTAATGACGCTGATATAGCAGACAGAGAGGAAGAGATTGATGAATGCTTGCACAGTGACCAGCAAATGTCCTTACCATTAAGGCTAGTTACACCAACAGAGGTCAGGAAAACCATAGCACATTTAAAGCAAAGAAAGGCACCAGGCTTCGACCTGATAACAGCAGAAGTCCTTAAACAACTACCGAAAAAAGGAATAGTATTGCTAACAATCCTCTTTAACGCCATACTGAGACTACAATACTTCCCTATGCTATGGAAAGTGTCTACAATAAATATGGTGGCTAAACCAGGGAAGCCCCCAACAGAGGTCTCATCATATAGACCTATAAGCCTTCTGCCACTAATATCGAAAGTCCTCGAAAAACTGATACTCCGGCGCCTTATCCCAGTCCTCCAGGAAAAATCAATTATACCAGACCACCAATTTGGTTTCCGTGCACGCCATGGAACGACTGAGCAAATACACCGAGTAGGTCACACGATACGACAGACACTAGAGAAAAAGGAATACTGTTCTGCTGTCTTTCTTGATGTCCAGCAAGCCTTTGACCGTGTGTGGCATAAAGGACTTCTGTATAAGCTGAAACTCTACCTTCCAAACACTGCGTACATGCTCCTGAGATCCTACCTGCAACATAGAATGTTCCAAGTAAAATGTGTAGATTCACTTTCATCTATTTATCAAATAGAAGCTGGAGTACCCCAGGGTTCTGTGCTTGGACCTGTGCTATATACGGTCTTTACTGCTGACCTACCCGTCACGGAAGAGGTTGTAACTGCAACTTATGCAGATGACACTGCAGTCCTCTCTCACAGTAAGAATGCTGATATGGCATCAGCTAAGCTACAGGAGCATCTAAATAAGATTGGATCATGGCTGAAGGAGTGGAGAATAAGAGCCAGCCCTGCAAAATCGGTCCATATTACCTTTACATTAAAAAGAGGAGACTGCCCACCTGTTATGTTGTGTGGAGCTGTTCTGCCACAACGCACTTCAGTTAAATATCTGGGTATGAGTCTGGACAGACGGCTTACATTGAAAGATCACATTAAGATTAAAAGGGAACAAGCAGATAAAAAGTTCAGAGATATGTCCTGGTTGCTGGGAAGATCATCATCACTAAGCTTGGAAAACAAACTCATCATATACAAATGCATCATAAAACCAGTATGGATGTATGGCATACAGCTCTGGGGATCAGCAAGTCACTCAAACATAGAGATCCTCCAGCGCTTCCAGAACAAGGCTCTAAAAACTATAAGCAATGCCCCATGGTATATACGTAACACGGAAGTACATGATTATCTGCAAATTCCCACGGTCAAGGAAGAAATAAAAAGGTCTTCCGAAACCTATAAACTAAGACTTAAATCGCACACAAATAATCTAGCCAAGTCACTACTGGACACCAGCGATTGTACCTATCGACTGAAGAGATCCCGATTGGCCACAATTTAGTGGCTGACGAATGCAATCTTGGATGACATATCACAGGATATGCAAATCTTAAAGCCATTAACCACACGTTAATCAAATCTGATTATGGCTGTTAGGCTGATTGCAGATAGTAAAAAAAAAAAAAAAAAAAAAAAAAAAAAAAAAAAAAAAAAAAAAATATTTAGGGACATATCAGATAAAGCAGGCACGTTCATACTATGATGAGCATCTAAGAGGTAATGAAGGCTTCATTATAGAAGTGTGTAGGGTGGTCAGCAGCAGCCTGCTTCGAGAGTTGTCGGCTTCTAATTCTGCATGAATACTAAGGAGACGCATTCAGACCAGACATATAAGTCGAAAAATGTATTTTGTATACATCTTATTCGACAACTTTCTACGTGGTAGAGTAGCAATCCTCGGACATTACTGTAACTGTATTGTAGGTAAATGAACTGCAGGCTGCTGCGCACACATAATGTCAATTATATGGTACCTTGGTTGGGCTAGGTACGAAGGTAATGTAATTCCTCCTACGCAATTCTTAAACGATATTATATTGAAGAAAAATAAAATAAAATAATTCTTTAAAGAGTTTTTTGTATTACATGACATCTTTGTATTACATATCTTTAAAATTAAAAAATAACTACTTTCTATAAAAAAAACGTAGAAATGATAGTTCAAAAATGTTAATTTCTTGCATAACCCCACTTACTAAATATCTTATAACTCTGCTTTCTGATGTTCGAAATCTGCTGATTTTTCAGGGATGGTTTAATAATTATATTATAATCTCTAGCTCTCGCTCTCAACTTTTTACATTTAGGCTCAAGAATGTATGAAAGCGAATCCATCTCCTTTGTTTCAAGTTTCAACCGGGTGGGTACCAGCATGCACTATTGCGAAAAACCCTTCATAGCAATTCAAAATGGATTGAGGTCAGGGGTGAGCAAGTGCATAGCCGGGCAGAGGTGGTTGTTGTCGCAGCACCAGTGGGACTAGTGGGTCTTGGCGTAGTCTAGTGGGGATGGTGCGGGGTGACGCGCCGAAAAGGGAGACCTGTAGAAACGTCGATGCCGCCAAGGAGGAGTCCTGGAGGAGGAGGAGGAGGCAGTGGCTCGAGAGTCTCGACCGAGACCCGTGGGGGCGCCCGTACAAGGTCGTGAGTCAAAAACGCCGGCCCTGGGCGCGATCCTGGCGCTCAAGTCCAGGAACCGCGCCCCGGGCCCGGACGGCATCCCAGGGAAGGTTATTGCCACAGTTATGCCGGCACTAGAAGAGGAGACGCTGTCCCTCATGTCGGAGTGCGTGGCGTCGGGGAGGTTCCCGCGACGATGGACGACCGGCAAGCTCATGCTTCTCAAGAAGCACGGGTGGGCGTTTTGTTCGACGATATGTGCAAGCTGTTTCAGCGGGTGCTCGCTGCGCATCTCGCCGGTCACCTTGAAGGGGCGGGGCCCAACTTGAGTGACGGCCAGTTTGGTTTCCGTCTCGCTCGAAAAGTCCGAGGCCCTTTTCTTCTATGGGCCTCGGTGGCCGCCGCCTCGGGATCAGGCGATCGTGGTGGGTGGCACCTCCACCGCTGTCGGGAGCAGCCTAAAATACCTCGGGCTCGTTCTCGACAATGGGTGGCGGTTCGCGGAGCATTTCCGGTTTGCCGGAATGCTCTCGCGATTGCTGCCCAACACCGAGGGTCCGGGGTCTGTCTGCCGCCGTCTCTACGACGGTGTGGTGCGCTGCAAGGCGCTCTATGGAGCACCCATTTGGGAGGAGGCCCTCTGCCCTGCGAATGTCGTGCTGCTGCGGCGTCCGCAGTGCGCCATCGCGCAGAGGGCCGCACGGGTGTATCACACCATCTCTTATGAGGCGGCATGTGATTGCAGCACTGCACGGAAATCGCGTTGCCTAATATGGATATCAGGCATTGCGTGGTCACTGTCGGGTAGTGTCGGTGGCTGCGTACCACAATCATCGATTCGGGAGTTGGCCGCAAAGAGATTAACCAGGAGATTTGCCTTCTCTTGCGGCTCATGGGGCAGGGATTATTTTTTCTTTTACGTGGTGGAATGCATTTACGCACTTGACTCACCCCTTGCGGGGGCAGGGGGCTCGCTTCGTGTGGGACTCCTGGCCTCGCACAAAGGCCAGGCTACCCACTAAACCACCACGGTGTTCCTCCTACGCCTAATCCAAGCCGCGGGATAGTCTGCTCACCGCGACTCGGCTAGGGCTGCCCTTGGTAGGCCCGCTACTCAAGACCCCACCATCCCGGCAGTCAGGCCATGATGGTGGGGGATTTCCACATCAAGAATGCACTCCAGGAACACACAGGGGCGCATTCCGCCACATCAGCATAGGGGGAGCGGGTCCCCCGACCCAATGCCCGTGGTCACTCTCATGTGTGTGAGCCCAGCTCGCTCTCGCCCCCGCAGGGCCTCTCTCTTGGCCGCCATCACCTCGCTAGCAAACGAGGCGTCGGCGGCCCAATATTGTTCGCTCCCGGCCATAGCTGAAACTACGGCCGACAGCGAGCAGTCCACACCACTGGTGTTTGTGAGGGCCGCTCTTTGGCCGCCCCACGTGTCACACACGGCCAAGGTGTGGTGTGGCACTTTGGCCGGTCGCTCCATAGAATGCCTGATATCCATATCAGACAACGCGCTGTTGCAATCACTCGATGTCCGGAAAGCCAGTGGTCCGGGAGGTATTTCAGCGGTGGTTTTACAAAAATGTGCAGCGGAGTTGTCACCAATGCTTACGCGGCTGTACCGGCTGTCCTACAGCTCGGGTACAGGGGTGCTGGCTGGGTAGCCTCCACGTTGGCTTCCTCGTTTCTTTTCCCTCTGAACCACGGGGCTGGAGATCGGAAGCTGGTGCACCCTGGACGGTGGTTAATAGACTCTGACTCTAAAGAGTAGGAGTTCCGCTAGCCATCAACTAATAAGCCGGCAAGCCCTTTTCAGGGCTGGGCAGGGAGTGTGGGATGGCGGGCCTGCAAGGCCCGTGAGGAGGGAGCCCTCCACAGGGAGACCGACAAGCCCTTTTCAGGGCTACTCCAAAAGCTCTTCTCGCCATCGGTCTACCGCCCCATCGTTTTGCTCGACGAGATGTGCAAGCTGTTTGAGCGGGTGCTCGCTGCGCGTCTCGTTGGTCACCTTGAGGCGGGTCCCAACGTAAGTGACGGCCAGTTCGGCTTTCGTCGCAGGAGGTCGACACTCGACGCCATATCCCGGCTGCAGGACGGTGTCGACAAAGCGGTCGCCGGGAGGGAGGTGTTGTTGGCTGAACGCCTTCAACACTCTCCGGAGTGGAGGCTTAAGAAAAGATTCGGGGACAAGAACAGCATGAATGCAGTCAGAATTAAAAGAAGCCAGAAGATCGGAATAGTGTGCAGGAATGCTTTGAGCATTTATGTGGACTACATTAAAATTATAAGAAAATACTGAATAAATAGAGGACAGTTCGTTACAGAGCTGAACAGCATTGTTCCCAGATGTACTGGCCAAACTGTCACTAGACGCAATCGAGGAAGCACAAGAAACAAAACTATCATCTGAATCTGAAAAAGCAACGTCTGAATCTTTAGACATATAATAATAAAAATAATAAATAAATAAAAAATATATAAATTAATTATAGATTATAGAAAACTAAATAATAAGTAGTCTAAAGTTTTACTTTTAACGTATCCTCTATGCACTCGCCAGTTGCAAACATAATTTATTGATATACGTTTCCGAACGCACGACTCAATATGACAGTTGACAAATTAAAGTTGTTACCTCAGGTACGTCAAAGTCAAATTACGATAACAATAATAAAATGCAACTGACCTAAACCCGAAATAAATTAAATCTCAACATGAAATAACAACAAAACAATAATAAAATGGATGCAACAATTATGAAGGCTACTTGCGCGGTTTTTTGTGTGAAGCTATACCCATACTGGCAGATGTCGTTTCAGCCACAGGATATTTGTTCAAAACTTGTTGCAGTTCACCCGCCGACTCGATCTTATGCCGCGTGTTATCCGTGACCTGAACTATGATCTTCCCATCCGAGGTCCAGCACTGTCTCACACCATAATGCTTCCGTGCGGACACAAATAGGTCATGTCTGGGTTTTGTGAAAAACTCTGACAACGTTATACCAGTGCCTTTGAGTTTGGATTTATTACGCCATACCTCAATACGGGTTGCACGAGGGGCGAGGTCTGCTAGTATCACTCCCCAGACGATGGCAGACGGCTATGTCTTTTGTAGTGACATTTATGGTCTTCATTTTGTCAGAGAACACATTAATAACGCTGCCCGTGAGATCCGCTGTATTTTTCTCAGAAAGGCTATGCAGAAGAAGAACCTTGGCTCTTGATGCCGATCTAAGCCCTTCACCAGTAACTCCATTTGGGATTTCAGGGCGCCCGAGGTCTTCCATACAAGACCCTTAAATTCAGTGAAATCCTGAGAGATACTTGCTATAGTCTTATGTATTGTAGACTCATCCCCAGCACTCTTCAAGTCCTCTTCATACCATGCCATGCGCCTTGTAAAAGTGGTAGACAGCTCCTCCATGCAGTTAAACAAGTTTGTGTACAAATCCATTTCGTTTGCCATACCTTAGTGCAGTTGAGCGGTGATTTATTATATATACTAATATGTGAGAGGGTGCAATAGAGGATACCAAAGGTTTTAAAAATTAACATAACATAACATAACATTATTATGCATTAAGCATTAAATGGTAAATAATTCTATTATTTAAATTTAAAATATACAAGAGCTTTTTAAAAAAGTGTTGATACTTCAACAGCTACCCTCTATCCCCATTCCACCACGTAAACAAAAAAAAAAGCAGCTCGGGTACAGTGCCACTGGCTTGGAAGGTGGCGAATGTACAGCTGATCCCCAAGAAGGAGGATCGCTCAGAGCCAGCCAACTATCGACCCATAGCCGACACCTCAGTGCTGTGCAAAATCTTCGAGCACATAATTAACAAACAGCTCATGCGTCACCTAGAGGATCACTCCTTAATTAATGACCGGCAATATGGCTTCAGGCCGAAACGGTCAACGAATGATCTTCTGGCATACGTAACACATATCTGGGGTGAGGCTATGGACAAGCACGGCGAGTCACTGGCAATTAGTCTTTACATCGCAAAAGCTTTCGATAGAGTCTGGCACAAATCTCTTCTTTCCAAGCTACCAGCCTTTGATCTGTCTCCTAGGCTTTTTTTTTTTTTTACGTGTGCTAAATCCCGACGGATACCCCACCGGAGCCGGTGGAGGAGGTTATGTCGGACTCGAACCGACTAAAACGCACGCCGCCTGTGGGTCGTTTTGGTTGCCGAAGGTGAGGTTGACAGGCATATCCCTCGCACCCCGGCCGACCCAGGGCCATCTCTCACGATCTGGCCCTCTTCTCGGGTGTGGGGACTACAGAGTCCCCAACTCGTCCCCGGAAACGGGGAGGCGCGCCACGCACGCCGCCGCCGCGGATGCGTGGGCGGCCGGCGCCTCCTTCTGCGAGCAATTAATTCTCGTGAAGGAGGAGGCGGGGCGGGAGCGGCAGCGGAAGCGACGAAGGATCGCAAGCCAAGCTGCCTGCGTACAAAGGCAACTCGGGTGTCGGAGGTCGATGAACGACCTCCGCCCCCCATGAGCGCCGGCCTGGGAGTGACAGGTGGAGCCGCCTGGCACCCTGACAGAAGCAGGCCGCGGCGGTGGTGCGCCTGGCGCGCCTCCCCGTTTCCAGGGCCGAGTTGGGGACTCTGTAGTCCCCACACCCGAGAAGAGGGCCTTAAAGGGTTTAATATATATACTCATAAAGAAAAATTTTGGTTATCTCGCTTTCATTCCTGTCCTCTAGTAAAACACAATTTCCCGCTCTTATACCTCTCGTACTTTCATGCTAGACCTTTCATACCTCTGGGATTGGGGGGGGGAGGGATTTTTATGCTTCTTAGGTGCTTATTTCTATTTCATTATTGTTTACTATTTACTAGAAGTGGTCTACTTTTGGATATTTATTACAAATATTCATTAGTGACCACCTTATGAACTGTTTCTTTTTTGCACTATCCTGAAAATTCCGGCCAAGTACTGCCTGTAGTATTTTGTCAGCAGTGTAGGTAAATTGCCAATAATATTCACCTTTAGGTCTATTCTCTGTTCTAAATCGTACCGTGCCCTTTGGTGTATGGGACAGTCCACCAGCAGGTGGACGACCGTCTCATCCACCCCCGGCTCACAGGCGCATGATGGGTCCCCCTTACACTTGAAACGGGCCAAGTATTCGGAGAACCCACCATGCCCCGTCAGGAGTTGGGTAGTGGCGCCGGAAGGCGTCATCTTGCGGACAATGCCATATGCCTCCACAGCGCAAAGGAAGAAAAGCTTGGTGACGGAAGCCTTGTGGCCAAGCCTGTACCTTTCGTTCTATTCGTGAAGCGAGGTCTGACGCGACGCAGACCCCGCTTCACGAACGAGACCGGGCACAGACCGTAATGCGGCGCAATTTTCGACCGCAGAGTCACCTCTTTGGCGAGGTGGTCCGCTCCCTGGCCTCAATAGCCAGTGGGTGGAGGGCGTGACGGTTAGTGACCGTCATGAGTGCGGCTCCGCTGTCGCTAAACACGCCGAATGCCTCACTGGCCGCTTTGCATATGGCCAGGAGCTCTGCCTGGTAGACGGTACAGTACGGGGCGAGAGTAAGTTTGAGGGCCTTAGTCGAAACTGGCGCCGACACGACCCTCAATCTTGCTCCCGTCCGTATAAATTTGTACTTGCGTCTGGGAACTGACGCGTTGCAAGTGTTCCTCGACTACCAGACTTACGAACTCCAGGTTCATATGCTCCGCGGAGTGAACCTCAATAGCTGGAGCCATCCGCTCGATCTCCCTACCCCTCAACCATGACTCTCTTGGCCTCGTAAAACAAGGCCACCTCGCGAACTCTGAGGTCCAGGTCCAGAGGGAGCACCCCAACCAAGATCAACCCCGAGTGCAAAGAGACCGTGCGGTAGCTTTTTACATAGCTTCTGAGCGAATCCGCGCTGCACCACATTCAGCTGCTTCCGAACGCCAAGCCTTATTGCCATTAGCATTTTTGTAGAGTTCGTGATTCCTAAAAGATGAGCAACAATTTCGTGCCAAAATTCCAAATCAAACCATGTTATCCAACGGCCATTCTATACCTATCTATTATACTGTTACGACGGCCGTCGATATCTCGAAAACTAATAATCGAACCTTCAAGAAATAAATACGCATTGTTAGTGACGAGGTACTCTACCAAATGGCATAGAAAAATCTAGAATCGTCAACACAAAGTCACAACCTACCTACGAGTACCTACACACTCTTTTGAATAAAAACAAACAATAGGTAAATATCGAGAATGTACTCGAAGGTCAGCGACGGCGGCAAGTTCAAAGAATAGGTATTTATCGCTCGCGAACTTTCTAGATAATTCGATCCTCCTAATTGAGAGGTATAAAAACATGCTCGCATAGCGACACTATTCATTCTGTCTTTAAGATCGATAACGAACACAGCGAACTTATGTGACCGAAGAAGCCTTCTACCTGCGACCTGAGCAACGACTGTGGACTACTGTGAACTACTAAGCGACTGGAACTGTTGAAGAGTACTGTGTGTATTAGTGATTAAATTGTCTAGTTGGTGGTGAGCTAATAAATCTCTTCGTTGAGTAAACGGCATTTAATTGTACCCCGTCCACGTAACAATTGGTTTCAGAAGTGGAATGCCGTTATTAGCACCTGAAGACGAAGGGCGTACTCCACGGACCAGAAGTCAAGTGGAAATGGAGGCCGCACGTCAACGGAACATCGAAGAGGAAGGGTGTCAGCCGATGCTGCTGCCTCAGCGGGAACTACGGCAGCACTAGATGGAACGTCGTCAGACACCGACATAATGATGCTGCTGGCGTCTATGCAGCAGATGATGCAGGCCTCCAGGCAAGAGATGCAGGCCTCCAGGCAAGAGATCCAGGCCTCCAGACAAGAGATGCAGGCCTCCAAGGAAGAGATGCAGGCTACTATGCAGCAGATGATGCAGGCCTCCAGGCAAGAGATGCAGGCCAACCAGGAAGCTGTCATGGGTAAAATCGATGCAGGTATCCATGCACTGGGAAATAAAGTGAGGTACCTCGAAGACGGCTTGCAAATGCTGAGTAATGAAGTGGTATGACGTGCTATGCGTCATAGGCAAAGTACACTATAACTAGGAAACAATATTATATAAACAGCACGTATCAATAAACAATAATGTCAGCACTAAACTTATATGAGTAAAACCCCACTCTTAATCTCAGTAAAATCATGTAGAATAATTAGTATATAAGAGTGTGTAAATAGTAAATAAATTAATCTTGTTCCAACTGGTAAACCATCTTTTACTCACCTCCGCAATATTGGTGACCCCGACGTGATTTCCTAGTGCTGATATAATTGCAGGCCAACTGCAGCCCTGAAAAGGTTTTCAGCAGCAAACCTAGGAACTATCACAGAAACGGTGGAGCCATATAAGGAAAAATTTACCCAACAGCCCACCAGCTTACCGACCACCACCATCAGCGAAATAGCGAAATAGCACATTTCAGTTGACTTCCCACAAGCGGGTCCAAACCAGCTGAAATATCAAGAGGCTAGAAAAATGGCACCGATAATTCCAGGGACACCTCAAAAAAACCCCGGTACATCGGCTGAATCAATCAGCGACAGCCAGGTGGTGGCTGCAATTAGCATTACGGAGAAAATACCAGCGTTTTGGACAGATTCACCGCGCTTATGGTTCGCGCAATTCGAGGCCATCGTAGCCTCCCAAAAACAAGGTGACGAATATAAATATAACAGCGTCATCGCAAAATTACCAAAAGAGGTCATACATCAAGTCAGCGACATCCTGACGTCACCGCCAAACGCAGACAAGTACCTTAAAATCAAGGAAAGATTAATTGCGTGCTATGAGGAAAGCGAGCAACGACGCTTCCACAAATTGCTTTCGGAGATGGACCTAGGTGACTCAACACCATCACAGCTGTTGAGAAAAATGAAAGAAGCCAGCTGCGACAAAATGACCGAAGATACCATCAGATTATTATGGTTCAGACAGCTTCCGGTATCAATCACCTCCATATTGGCAGTCTCCGAAGACCTCGACCTCACAAAATTATGCGAAATGGCGGACCGAATTTATGAAAATATGCGCTATAAAACCAAAACAAACAACTCGTCACAGGAATCCGCCGACGTTAACTTAATAACAATGCTAACGTCACAAATTGCAGCTATGCGAGTTGAAATAAACGAGCTCCGCGGTATGAGTAATCGCCGACCGATGCAACGCAGCAAATTCCGAGCAAGGTCGCAATCACGCTCACGGTCACGTACACGGCTATGTTATTATCACAGACGATTCAAAACAAAAGCATATAAATGCGATCAGCCGTGCTCGTGGATAAATAAAACCGATAAAAATTCGGGAAACGAGAACTAGCGCAGAATAAGACGGGACTCTGTGCCATACACCCCGCCAACCGTCTAACTATAACCGACTCAAACAGTGGTTATAGGTTTTTAGTAGACACGGGAGCAAATATTTCTGTATTACAAAACGCACAGGGTAAGAAAAACCCAAGCAACTACAAACTGTATGCCGCAAACGGGTCAACTATTGAAACTTATGGCGAAAGCACATTAACGCTAAATCTGGGGTTACGCAGACCTTTTACTTGGACGTTTGTAATCGCCGATGTAAAAATGCCTATCTTAGGAGCTGATTTCCTAGAGCACCACAGATTATTAGTGGATCTATACGGCAAAAGGAACCAGACGTTGGGAAATCACTTGGCTAAAGACTGCCATCCTATACCTATCTATCATACATTTTATCCTAACGATACATAAGCACGTCACCGACAGCTCCTATGTTTTAGCCACCTAAACCACAATAAATGAATTCCGCCCCCCCATGAGCGCAGGCCTGGGGGCGACAGGTGGAGCCACCTGTCACCCTGGTAGAAGCAGCTCGCGGTGGCGGTGCACCTTGCGCGCCTCTCCGTTGCCGGGGACGAGTTGGGGACTCTGTGATCCCCACACCCGAGGAGAAAGCTAGATCGAGAGAGATGGCCCTGGATGGGCCGAGGTGCGAGCGATATGCCTGTTAACCTCACCTTCGGCAAATAATAACGAACCACAGGCGTCGTGCGTTTAAGTCGGTTCGAGTCCGACATAACCTCTCCCACCGAATCCGGTGGTGGCGGTATCCGTGGGGATTTTTAGCCGGTTAAAAAAAAATCACTTATGCCGTTAGGCTTACACTGTGACTTAGCTGATACAGACATGAATAGTGGTTTATGCCACTTAGTAATAATGCCATGGTAGCGTAAACGTGTACCGATACATTGGTGGTACCAATAACCAATATTGTAGTTTATGCCATAATATGTAGTTTATGTCATTTGTCACTAACTACTGCATAAGTACAGTAATATCGTTCACACATCAGTTGAACCAGTATTATAAGATGCATTATGGTATCAGGAGGTTCTTACAGGGTCAGCACGAGTGTGATGCCCCTGATGTTGTACACCCCCCTGACATATCTATAGGCTACAGTAACAACTTCCCATCCAGTGGGCCGTGTGCTGGTCTGCATGACATGTATTAGAATTTAGGTGCCTTGATATTATTCCTACTTCTCTCCTTCTCCTACTCCTCATTTTGCTGGTTTTGTTTGAAGTAGTTCATTCTACTGGTAGTGCCGAGCTGTAGAAACTTCATCCCACGCACACTTAAGCTGTGGAATGAACTCCCTGCTGCGGTTTTCCCAAGTGCCTACAATATGGGGTTCTTCAAGAGAGGCACCACTTTCCATCAGGTGGGCCGTGTGCTTGTCTGTCACCTAAATTGTATAATAAATATAATTTGGCATAGAGAGACTACAACAATTTTACAAGTAATATTAAAATTACAAACTAAAATAATTTCTCAGACATCGTGTTAGTAACATTGTGGATTAAAATGAAAAATAGTTTCTTGTATAAATTACTTGTATTAAAAAGGTAAGCAAGTATATTAAGGCAAAGTGACTTTGGCTCATTGGGTTACAATTTCGTACGTGGCTTAACTGACTAATAAATATATAATATCGAATAAAAGTTCGAGTATAGCCATAACGCAGAGGGTAATTTTTCCCATTTATTGAACTAACTTCCTGACACATTCTTCCCAACACTTCTTTACTTTCATTGTTGAACAACTTCTTCTGCATGTGCTGGAGCTATGAACTTTTTAACTTTTTGGCAATCTACGTATGGGAGACGGACCAAAAATTTTGTAAGTATTGCCCAACATGACCACATAGTGGATTTTGTTCCACACGTCAGTACAATCCTATAAACCAAAGCGCTTCATATACTCGTACTGTACACTGATATTAAAAAGAAGAGAAGAGGTAGTCATTAGCTTGCAGAAGATTTTAATACCGATGTGTAAAAAATGTCGTCTAGATGGTGTTTATAGCGTTCGTACACATGCGGGGGCCTGAATATAAGAAAATATTGAAAAATTTAAAAACTTCTTAACATATTAAAAAATCCTGGGATAGGTGGGACACGGCGGTATTTCCGACCAATTGAGCAGTCCGACTGGGGAAGTACCTCCACCCTTGGACCACAGTCCCAAAAATCGCAGTTAGAATGGGTTTTAAATAACCAACACACATTCCCAGCGAGGACAAAAACAATTTTATTCACTGAAGCTTTTAACATGATTCCGGAGACTTTCGATACCGCCATCTACAAATCTGACAAATTGTACAACGCCATCTAGTGAATAACTCGGAGCTAAATTATATACACATTTGGATTCTTAACACTAAACATTCCGCCCACCATGGACAGAATGGCCATAACAATCAAAGCTCAGAATTATACATGGTTCGACAAACTTACAATTAGATAACCGCCCACCATGAGCGTATTACACTATAGCCTGGAAGGCGTTATAAGAGCTCCTGGACTGTAATACACATTAATAAACCTTTCTTACGAAACAAAAACAAAATCTAAATAGTTATACAAACATGGCGTAAACACTTAAATCTAATTACATATTGCTTACCGGAAGTATAATAAGCTTCGAAACAGGTCTCCTTATTATGGAGTCCTTACAGTGCAATGAAACAACTCTCGTGACCTTATCCGAGCCAGTATGTTTTTCAACAATAAGACCATAAAGCCACCTTGCCGGAGGTAAATCACCTTCCATCACTAATACGACGTCCCCTAATTTAGGTTCTGGAGTTTGGTGCGACCATTTGTGACGATGATGAAATTGGATGAGATATTCACTAGACCACCAACGCCAAAAGTCCTGAAGCATGCGTTGTGTCAATTGCCACCTTTTTAATGTGCTAATATTAGAGCTCTCAAAGTTGGACTCGGGCACAAGCAATAGAGGTTCACCGACTAAAAAGTGACCTGGAGTCAACGGACACGGATCCTCAGGATTTGTGCTTATTGCAGATATTATCCTGGAATTTAGGCAAGCCTCAATCTGTGCTAGAACTGTCGTCATCTCTTCAAATGTTAGCGTACTAATGCCTATTACTCGCCTAAGATGGTGCTTCGTGGACTTCACTCCAGCCTCCCAAAGCCCTCCAAAGTTTGGAGAGTGAGGTGGAATGAAGTGCCATTCAGTTCCATTAGTTGCTAGCCAGTCAACAATTTCAGGTGCTACGCCCGACCTTTCATGGCGGAAAAGAGCTCTCAACTCTTTGTCAGCCCCAACGAAAGTAGTGCCATTATCACTCCACAGCTCTCTGCAATGGCCTCGTCGAGCTGTAAAACGCTTAAAAGCTGCCAAAAATGTTTGTGACGTCATGTCGCTTACAATTTCTAAATGTATGGCTCGAGTAGCCATGCATACAAAGAGACAGATATATCCTTTGGTGGCGTGATAACCGCGACCCTTCGTTGGTCTGACGCTGATGAGACCTGCATAGTCCACACCACTGCGATAGAAAGGTCGGTGAGCATTGACCCTGGCGGATGGCAACTGCCCCATTAATGGCGTAATCCCTCGGGCCGAAAATCGAATGCACGAAACACACTTACGCACGTAACCCCTGACAGTACCCCTGGCATTGACTATCCAGTATTGACTACGCAAATAGTTCAATACTAGCTGTGGCCCACCATGTAAAGTTCGTTCATGAGCATCTGCGATTAAAAGAGTTGTAAAGTGCGACATGTGAAGTATAATAATTGGGTGTTTCATGTCTTCATGCATATTAGCTCGGTGCAATAGACCGCCTACTCTTATAATTTGATCACTATCGAGGTATGGATTAAGCGAGGAGAGCTTGCACCTTTTATTAACCTCTCCCGTCTTCCTTAAACTAGTGAATTCTTCCTCAAAGTGATCCAATTGACATATCCTAATGCAAGTAAAAAATGAGAGATTGATTTCTGTAAAGGATAAAAGAGTGTTAATAGGCTCTCTATTTTGCGCGCGCCACGCGCCATCCCAATCTGGGCCACTTCAAGGCGGCGTACAACAGAGCCACAAAGGTCTGCAGAAGGGCCTACGTCAGAGCGGATGCCCTGCGCATAGCGCGGCTTGGTCAAGAGCTAGTGATGCATCCCACGGGAAGCCGTGGCTACTGGCGACTGGCTAAAGCCGTGCAAGCCAACTTCTGTCAGCCTTCGCTGCCTCCGCTGCGTAACCCTGATGGATCCCTGGTCCATGAGCCGCAAGAGAAGGCAAATCTGCTGGCTAATCTCTTTGCGGCCAACTCCCGAATCGATGATTGTGGTACGCAGCCACCAACACTACCCGACAGTGACCACGCGATGCCTGATATCCATATCAGGCAACGCGCTGTCCGTGCAGTGCTGCAATCACTCGATGTCCGGAAAGCCAGTGGTCCGGATGGTATTCCAGCGGTAGTCTTGAAAAAATGTGCAGCGGAGTTGTCTCCAATGCTTACGCGCCTGTACCGGCTATCCTACAGTTCGGGTACAGTGCCTTTGCCTTGGAAAGAGGCGAATGTTCAGCCGATTCCCAAGAAGGGGGATCGCTCGGAGCCAGCCAACTATCGACCCATAGCCGTCACCTCAGTGCTGTGCAAAGTGTTCGAGCACATAATCAACAAACAGCTCATGCGGCACCTAGAGGATCACTTCTTAATTAATGACCGGCAATATGGCTTCAGACCGAAACGGTCAACGGGTGATCTTCTAGCATACGTTACCCATCTTTGGGGTGAGGCTATGGACAAGCACGGCGAGTCACTGGCAATTAGTCTTGACATCGCCAAAGCTTTCGATAGAGTCTGGCACAAATCGCTTCTTTCCAAGCTACCTGCCTTTGGTCTGCCTTCTAGGCTGTGCAACTGGGTTGCTAGCTTCCTGCAGGGGCGCCGTATTCGCGTCCTTTGTGACGGACGAGCTTCGGAGTTTCTGCAGGTTAATGCTGGCGTGCCCCAGGGGTCCGTCTTATCACCCACTCTCTTTCTTCTGCATATCAACGACATGCTGTCTACCGGCAATGTTCATTGTTATACAGACGATAGCACTTTGCATGGGAGTTATCATGGACATCCTGCGGCCAAGCAGTCGGATATCGCGGAGAAAAGGCAGCTTCTTGTCACTGAGCTTGACGGGATCCTGAATCACATTTCTCAATGGGGCTCTGAGAACCTGGTTGAGTTCAATGCCAAGAAGACGCAGGCATGTGCGTTTACAGCAAAAGTATCTTCTTTCCTTCCCCTCCCCACTCTTCAGAGCACGCCACTGCCACTGCAGGACAATCTCAATATCCTAGGTATGGATGTTCGCTGCAACCTGAATAACAAAAACTACATCGAAAGTATCATCAAAACAGCCTCACGAAAACTCGGAGTCCTGAACAGAGTGAGACGGTTTTTCACGCCGGAGCAGCGGTGTCTTCTATACAAGACACAAATTCGCTCCTGTGTGGAGTACTGCTCGCATCTCTGGGATGGTTCAGCAAAGTACTTACTAGATGCTCTCGACAGGTTGCAGCGACGTGCGGTCCGCATCATTGGGAATCCCGAGATCACGAACACCCTAGAACCTTTACAGCTGCGTAGAGATGTTGCGTCCATGGCTGTATTTTACCGTTTGTACCATGGGGAGTGTTCTGATGAGCTCTTCCAATTAGTCCCACCCTCCCCTTTCCTACACAGGACCACGCGTGCAGGTCTTAGATGTCATCCGCACACGGTGAGGTCCAATTGACGTGTCCTATATAAAAAAAAAAAAAAAAAAAAAAAACCGAGAGGATCAAATAAACGAGCGATATCCGAAATCAGCCTGCGCTTGGTTACGGGAAGGTTCATCTGAGGAAGATTCACGGTATATTTAAAGTCATCTGATTTTCTATTCCATGAAAGGCCCAAAATTTTTACAATATGGTCTACTTTAAATTCCAAATTTTCGCAGGACCCTACAGATTCCTTTGTTACCTTCTGCAAAAACTCCTCGCTGTTACTTGACCATTTCTGAAGCTGAAACCCACCGCGACCAAGTAACTCGTTTATCTCGGCATAGATTTTTTCACTCTCATCGATCGAATCACAACCAGACAGCAAATCATCGAGAACGCAATTAGCTGCCAAAGGAAAACCCTTTCCATCGTCGTAGGCTAACTGCTGCAAGGTGCGTACAGCTAGGTATGGCGCCGAAGATGTACCAAAAGTAACACGCAGCAAGCGTAAGTGCTAGACTTCAGAGTCGGGATTGTCGCGCCACAAAATGCGTTGATAAGTCACATCACTCTCTGATACCTTTACTTGGCGGTACATCTTGACAATATCAGCGACCAAACTTATGCGGTGGCAGCGCCATCGCATAATAATTTTTCGCAATTCCCCTTGCAAGGTAGGCCCAACCATCAAATCGTCATTCAATGAAACTCCGTTGTTTCCGGGACAGGAAGCATCGAAAACGACCCTAACCTTGGTGGTACTCCTATCGTTTCGTACCACTGCGTGATGCGGCAGATAGACCGCATGAGTTCCCTTCTCAGCTTGGGTAAAAATCTTCACAGCTTTGTTCCTCAGTGATCAACATGACCTTAGGAGTCAAAACGGATCAGATTCGAGCTCCCAAAATTTGCGCAATAGCTCGTTGGAATCTGTGCCTGCAATAGCATGGCAGCATACTGGACTCGACTTCCTAGGATTACTCTGTGGTGGCGCCAGTAGTAGTAAATTCAAATCGTCTCAATTGGTTGACGCTGAGCACACGCTCCCTATACCCATCTCCCTCCCGCACTACCTCTAAAGTGAGATAACAATAGTTTCGCCCCGCCAATGGTTGAAATAGCCGCATCTTGACTTCGCATCGAACTAGCAATCATCAATGGCGGCGGCGCACGCGACTCTTAGAAATTAATAATGTTTGTTGGATTTTAACCGCTTTCATAGACCTTTACCGATCGGATTGTGCCTCTCGTGTGCCTCAAGTGATTTAGTGACGTGGGCAGCAACTCCTGAGCCAGGAAGAGAAGACCGGTGCACCGGCTACGACAGCACGTGGCTTCGTAAAGGTTAGTGCATCCTCTCCTAATTTCTCGGGTTGCATTCAATGCCTAAACCACCTCCGCGGCAACCCGATCACCTATCTTGTTTGTTGTGTAAAGTGTCATATGAAACATTTAGCTTCACCCCCGCATAATACAGTCCACTAGCTCAGGTGGCATGAGAATCGCGCCACCATTCTCTTTGGTCCTGGTCGAGCCGGATCCTTAGTCGTAGCTCGCATTTTGTTATTATTCTATTGGGAATAAACGCACCGCACCTAAATACCTAGTTATTTTAGTAGAAAACCCCGCATCTAGGCATTTAGGTTTAGTTCTTTTTGGTCCTGGTCGAGCCGGATCCTTAGTCGTTAGCTCGCATTTTGTTATTATTCTATTGGGAATAAACGCACCGCACCTAAATACCTAGTTATTTTAGTAGAAAACCCCGCATCTAGGCATTTAGGTTTAGTTCTTTATGGTCCTGGTCGAGCCGGATCCTTAGTCGTAGCTCGCATTTTGTTATTATTCTATTGGGAATAAACGCACCGCACCTAAATACCTAGTTATTTTAGTAGTAAACCCCGCATCTAGGCATTTAGGTTTAGATCTTAGGTATCCTAGACACCCTAGTGCATAGGCACAGTGTAATACCTAACGCATTTGGCTTTTGTTTTATTTGTTTCGCAGATAGACCGCATGAGTTCCCTTCTCAGCTTGGGTAAAAATCTTCACAGCTTTGTTCCTCAGTGATCAACATGACCTTAGGAGTCAAAACGGATCAGATTCGAGCTCCCAAAATTTGCGCAATAGCTCGTTGGAATCTGTGCCTGCAATAGCATGGCAGCATACTGGACTCGACTTCCTAGGATTACTCTGTGGTGGCGCCAGTAGTAGTAAATTCAAATCGTCTCAATTGGTTGACGCTGAGCACACGCTCCCTATACCCATCTCCCTCCCGCACTACCTCTAAAGTGAGATAACAATAGTTTCGCCCCGCCAATGGTTGAAATAGCCGCATCTTGACTTCGCATCGAACTAGCAATCATCAATGGCGGCGGCGCACGCGACTCTTAGAAATTAATAATGTTTGTTGGATTTTAACCGCTTTCATAGACCTTTACCGATCGGATTGTGCCTCTCGTGTGCCTCAAGTGATTTAGTGATGTGGGCAGCAACTCCTGAGCCAGGAAGAGAAGACCGGTGCACCGGCTACGACAGCACGTGGCTTCGTAAAGGTTAGTGCATCCTCTCCTAATTTCTCGGGTTGCATTCAATGCCTAAACCACCTCCGCGGCAACCCGATCACCTATCTTGTTTGTTGTGTAAAGTGTCATATGAAACATTTAGCTTCACCCCCGCATAATACAGTCCACTAGCTCAGGTGGCATGAGAATCGCGCCACCATTCTCTTTGGTCCTGGTCGAGCCGGATCCTTAGTCGTAGCTCGCATTTTGTTATTATTCTATTGGGAATAAACGCACCGCACCTAAATACCTAGTTATTTTAGTAGAAAACCCCGCATCTAGGCATTTAGGTTTAGTTCTTTTTGGTCCTGGTCGAGCCGGATCCTTAGTCGTTAGCTCGCATTTTGTTATTATTCTATTGGGAATAAACGCACCGCACCTAAATACCTAGTTATTTTAGTAGAAAACCCCGCATCTAGGCATTTAGGTTTAGTTCTTTATGGTCCTGGTCGAGCCGGATCCTTAGTCGTAGCTCGCATTTTGTTATTATTCTATTGGGAATAAACGCACCGCACCTAAATACCTAGTTATTTTAGTAGTAAACCCCGCATCTAGGCATTTAGGTTTAGATCTTAGGTATCCTAGACACCCTAGTGCATAGGCACAGTGTAATACCTAACGCATTTGGCTTTTGTTTTATTTGTTTCAATTTCTAAGTTGACCGTTCGCCGCTGGCTCGCATCTTATTTACCTAATACCTACGTGGGTAGGTACGTGGTTATACCTCGCTCGCATTTCATTCAAACTCATACGAAAGTATTTTAATTTGAATAGATATTACGCAATACTTAATCCCTGAAATAATAGTTGAACCTAGACAGCGATCTAGCTCGCGTAGGTACGATCGGGTTGTTGCCAAGCGCGTTTGTTCAAGCTTGCACTCGCAGTCATAAGTACCTACCTACCTACCTACGGATATCGTTCGCGCCGCGTCGCTGCTCTGTACCGCTAAGATTAAGTCATTTCATTTGTTGTTTACCGCACTTTAGTTTGATATTTAGTTGTAAAAATGCCCCCAAAGGTTGGTAGTACCGATAGTAAAGTTCAATTGAAACTTTTATACGCTAAAAGAGAAATGATTTACTCTCGCGTACAATCGATTTGTGATAATGCACTTAAAACCTCTGATTTGGCTATTAGAGATTCGTTCTTGTGTTCTATAGAAAACTTGGATAGTTTACGCGCGGATTTCGAATCCTTAGTACATGACATCAACGTTTTAGAGTTAAATTTAAATCCCGATTACTCAGTGAGTTATCAGGCCTTGTCGTCGTTTGACGATTTGTATTGTCGTATCAAACGCGTCGCTAGGAGTTTGGAGAAACCGTCTGACCGACCCAATCCCACTCGCGACCGACCTAAGTTGCCACCAATTCAGATACCCGAATTTGATGGTAACATCCGCAATTGGTGTTTATTTATAGATAGTTTTGAGAATACAATAGATAAGAACGATTCGTTGACAGATCACGAAAAATTGCATTATCTCGTTGAAAAATTAACTGGTAAAGCTATAACCGTTTGCGCTGGAATTACGTTTAGTGCCGAAAATTATAATTTAATTTTAAATACTTTGAAAGCTAAGTATGAGGATAAAAGATCGGTAGCTAACGCATATTTGGATCAGATGTTTGATTTGAAATCCATTACGGCATGTAACGATCAAAACTTAGAGAAGTTTCTAGATACTTTCGCATCATCTGTTCGCGCCGTAAAGAACCTAAAGATCGATGACCTCTGTGACTTCTTATTTTTGTAGGTATATGGGTTTAAAGAAATTAGATCCCGAAACCATTCGTTTATTTGAGTCCGGTCATCGCGGCAATAAAATTCCTAAGTTCGAAAACTTAGAAAGTTTTGTTCGCGAGCATATAAAAATATTGCAACGCTCTTCATCGAAACATGAAGGCGCGAAGAAAGTTGTTAGTTCCGAGCGTAAAATAGATGCGTCATCGAAGTCACTGAGGTCAACTCATACTTATGTTAATACCGCACCAGCACATGTACAATCACCTGTTTGCTCTTTGTGTAATGCTCATCATTCGCAATTGTACAAGTGTCCGGGTTTCCTAAAATTATCGCCTAATAATCGTTATAAATTTGTTCGCGCTAATAATTTTTGTTTTAATTGTCTCGGTACTAAACACCGCGTTGTTTTATGTAATAGTAGCAATAGTTGTCGCAAATGTCCAGCGAGACACCACACTTTACTTCATTTTGAAAATAGTAATGCCGCATCCAATGTGAGCACAGTTGGTTCGTCGAGCGGTGGCACACGGCGGCCTGCGCCACAGTCGCAGCCCGCGCTCGCGCGCGCTCCGGCCCGCCGGAGACCGCTGCGAATGACGTCACCTTGTGTTCGTTGTCCGCTAGTACTGCGCTCACTACTGTGGTCCTCGCGACTGCTCGCGTCATT
Organism: Eilema griseolum; assembly: GCA_963662185.1. Lineage (NCBI taxonomy): Eukaryota > Metazoa > Arthropoda > Insecta > Lepidoptera > Erebidae > Eilema > Eilema griseolum. Next base: position 13,469,655 of record OY759252.1, read on the forward strand.
ATTGTTGATGCATTAGGTAAACCGCACATTGTTCGAGCGCTATTAGATGGCGCTTCGCAAAGTAATTTTATTACTCAAGATTGTTGTCAACGTCTTGGTTTCAATGTTAATAAGCGTTCAACCCGCTCAGTGGTGAAGGGTTTTGGAGATTTACAGTCAGCTGTTCATGGCACCGTTAAAACAAGGTTTGGATCTCGTTTTAATAATAATATTTGGTTTGACATGGATTCGCTCGTTATAGATAAAATAACTGAACAGTTGCCTACCGTCCCGGTTGACACGTCTTTATTAACGAAATTTAATGACTTGCCTTTAGCAGATGAGACTTACGCTGTTCCTGGAGTCGTCGATATATTGATCGGCGCTTCGATTCTCCCGCACCTCCAGTTATCACGTAAGGTTCAAGGAGGACCGACGTACCCCGCTCCGCACGCATTGGAAACAGTTCTTGGTTTTGTTATAATTGGTACCCGCTACCCGCTTCTATAGATAGTTTTAGTCACTCGACTGCTTCGTTCTGTTGCACCGTCGAGCCGCCACTGGAGTCTACCATCCGCAAGTTTTGGAAAATTGAAGAGGTCAATGTCCCACCTATCCTAAGCCCTGATGACAAGATGGCTGAGGAGATTTATTGTCGCACGACTACTCGTGATGAGCAGGGTCGTTATGTTGTCGCGCTCCCTTTCAAGGGAGATATTTTTTCGCTCGGTGACTCCCGTGTATCCGCTGAAAAACGCTTTCTTTGTTAAGAACGAAAGATGCAGGCGTCTCCAAAGCTAAAGCAAGCCTATGATGAGGTTGTTAACGAAGATTTAGATAAAGGTTACATCTCACCCGCGCCTGCGGACACTGACGGGACCCAGCCTTCGTATATTATCCCGCACCACGGAGTTATTAGAGAAGATAGGCTTGCTACTGGGCTCCGCGTAGTTTTGGATGGCAGTGCTAAGACTAGCACTTCCGTGTCGCATTAATATTAGTAGAATTTTAGCTTTTTCGGACTCAACAGTCGCTTTGTGTTGGGCCCACTCTTCGCCCCATCGTTGGGACACATTCTTCGCTAATAGAGTGGCAAAAACTCAATCTGAATTAGCGCCACAAAATCTCTTTCACGTTGCTGGCACCGACAACTCAGCCGATTGTCTCTCTCGTGGAATGCTTCCTTCGCAAATTTTAGATCACCCGTTATGGTTTAGTGGACCGTCCTGGATTCATGCCGCGTTAGATAAGTGGCCAGTTAGTCAATTCAATCCCACTACGGTTTCCGAACCACCCGAGGAGAAGAAGCACTCGCTTGTTGTATCGGTCCCGCGTGAAGAGTCCCTTATTTTGTTGTTGGCTAATCGCGTCTCGTCTTGGTCGAGACTGTTGCGTTGTGTTGTTTATGTAGGCCGATTTTTGAGAATTTTATCTACGCGCAGTCATATAGAGTTGACCGGTGATTTAAGTACGCTAAAATATTTGCCCGCAATAGATGTTGATGACGATAGAATGCACCTTCTAACTCGTCACGCTCTTTTGGATAGATTAGTCCAATCGTTTTGGAATCGTTGGAGAACCGATTGTTTGCACACGCTGCAGTCGCGTCAAAAATGGAATACTCCATCTAACCCAATTACTGTAGGTACGGTGGTAGTCCTTATGACTGGGAATGCGCCTCCTTTGCATCGGCCTCTAGGAGTAGTAGAGGAAGTTTTTCCCGATTCCCGCGGGATAACTCGTGTTGTACGGGTTAAATCCGCAACCGGATCGTATCTGCGCCCGGTTGTTCGCCTCTGCCCTCTGCCTAGCCAGCAGTAGGCACGAGTTCAAATCTAGGTTTATATTTTAGTTGTTATTGCCCAAACCTAGATTTAGATTAGACTTTAGATTTTGTTCCGCATTTTTCGTTTTGAAGGTAACCCTTCAAGCCGGGGGGAATGGTGGCGCCAGTAGTAGTAAATTCAAATCGTCTCAATTGGTTGACGCTGAGCACACGCTCCCTATACCCATCTCCCTCCCGCACTACCTCTAAAGTGAGATAACAATAGTTTCGCCCCGCCAATGGTTGAAATAGCCGCATCTTGACTTCGCATCGAACTAGCAATCATCAATGGCGGCGGCGCACGCGACTCTTAGAAATTAATAATGTTTGTTGGATTTTAACCGCTTTCATAGACCTTTACCGATCGGATTGTGCCTCTCGTGTGCCTCAAGTGATTTAGTGATGTGGGCAGCAACTCCTGAGCCAGGAAGAGAAGACCGGTGCACCGGCTACGACAGCACGTGGCTTCGTAAAGGTTAGTGCATCCTCTCCTAATTTCTCGGGTTGCATTCAATGCCTAAACCACCTCCGCGGCAACCCGATCACCGATCTTGTTTGTTGTGTAAAGTGTCATATGAAACATTTAGCTTCACCCCGCATAATACAGTCCACTAGCTCAGGTGGCATGAGAATCGCGCCACCACTCTGGATTTCTCCCGACAGAATCCAACCTAGTTTGGTTTTTTGCGCGACGGGCGTTCCCGGCGGACCCTTAACCAAACCCTCCAACAAGACTTCGCCGACCACACGAGTACTCAAGAGTAAGTCAATCTTACCTGGAGTGTTAAAAGTTGGATCGGCTAACTCGAAGGATGAAAATGTTGACAAGACCTGAACGACCTTCCGTTCAGGCAGTTGCGATGTAAGTTTGCTTAAAACATACGCATCGACATTCACAACAAAACTGGGATCTAGGCGTGATTGCAACTGGAATTTAGCTATCCACCTAGAGGGTATGCTGGAACCCTCATCATCGCCTAGCCGCAATATGTTGGTGCGTGCAGATGTTTTCCTAAGGCCAAGCATCTGCACTGCGGCCTCTGTAATAAAAGAGACCTGCGAACCCTGATCCATCAGAGCTCGTAACACAACAGCAATACCTGTTCTTGACCTCACATTAACCAAAGCAGTAGCTAACAGACCTTGGCTGGTGACATCTGTGAATAAACAAAACCTTTTGGTACACTCGCTTTGAGTAGAAGTAGTTGCAGCTGCAACCACTACAGAACGGTCTGCTGAATTATTAGATCCAGTGGATTCTGCGATTGGTTTGGGATGAAGTAGTGTGTGATGCTTTTTCTTGCATATTTGGCATTTGGTGTGTTGGTGATAATGATAGACGTTGTGATTTGGACCTAAATAATTGAAACACAATTTACTGGCTCGGACAAATTCACGACGTTCATCTGTGTCCTTTTTTGCGAATTGCTTACAATGACACAATGTATGCTCCCCTGAACATAAAACACAAGTTTTTGAAGCGACATGGAATGATTTGGCAGAGTTGTTTCGGTTATTAGTACTTTTTACATTTTGTTTATTTAATGGCTCGTCTATGTTCTCTAAAGAACGAAATCTGGATTCTAGGAACTTCGTAAATTCTACAAAAGTTAGTAACTTGTCCGACGTACTGATTTCCCTTTCCTACAGTTTCCGTGATTCGACATCGAGTTTTGAACGCACTAAAAATATTACAATGACATCCCAAGAATCTACTTTAATACCTAGCGCACGCAAGGCTCTTAAGCAGTCGACAGTGGTGTCTAAAATGCCTTTTACGGACGCCGATGACTCATTTATCACTGGTTGATTAACAAGACGTTTTAAGATGCAGTTCGCTAAATGTTTTTTATTATCGTACCGCTCCATCAACACAGACCAGCTTTCCTTATAATTGGATGCAGTTATAGGAGTATGTCTCAACAGTTGTGCTGCTTCGCCAGAAAGATGAGCTTTTAGATAATGCAGCTTCTGAACATCATCGATCTGGTCGTTTTTATCAATTAAAGACAAAAATAAATCACGAAAGGAATTCCATTCACTATATTGTCCAGAAAATTTGGGAAGATCAATTGTGGGTAGTTTAACATTAAATTTGTTAACTTTTTATTAGTGGTAGGTTTATGTTTAAGTTCTTTTAATTCCGATTTGTATATAGTGTAAATATCTTCTGTTTTCTCAAAAATGTCTTTTGTAAAATATGATGTACTTTTCCTTTCTTCATCAGTTGCAATTTCAATAATACTACGATGTGTTCGCGCAAATTCTGTCCATTGACTTTCCAACGTTTCTAATTTCGTTTCAATGTACGATTGAGTTAGTCTGTCTTTAGGAGACTTCTTAAAATTAGTTCGATCTTTCTCAATAATACACTTTGTATCTAATTGCAACCTTGATAAAGATTCCATATTTACTACGACAATCTAACTACAATACCTACACTAATACAACTTAAGTTCTAGTATACTAAAGAGAACTACAATAATGGAGTCGAAGAATTCAAGTCTTAATTTTACACTCAAATACTCTAAGTCTACGACTACAGAATTCTAAGTTGAAGATCACAGCCAAAAATTTTACAAGTGTTTGAGAAAAAAAACAAATCTAGGCAAAATCGGGCATAGGTTCCCCGTAGTTGCACTTTTTACAAAACTATTCTAAGTCTACTTTAACTAACTACTGAATTATTCTAAGTCGCTAATTAAGTCACCATAATTTTTCTAAGTTCTAAACACTGATAAATTTACTAAGTTCAAACTTTGTTCGCCAACCACAACTTTCACAAAAGGCGTAAACATTTCCAATTGTACTCACGGTTTCTTTCTACCAAACCTCACTTGGCACAATGTCGTCACTTCGTCGATGTCTTGACGTTAACTTCTAGTGGCGCCCTCTAGTGTCTCAAGGAAAGACTTGCATATACTGCGTCTTTTGTCTTCCAGGTGGCTCTGCATGCAATTCTTTTACCGCAATTGATAGCGGTAGGAACCAACTCTTGGATTCGAAAGCACCGCTGCGCCCTCTGTCGACTCACTGCTAACGGTCTCGTACTTCCACACGAATGCCAACACGCACACACTCCAATGGTGTATTAGCGATCCACTAATACAACCACACGCCAATACTTAAGTACTTTAAATCGTAAAGTACCTAAGTTGCCGAATGACCCGGTTCGTTAGGACCAAATGGACCGCAGTCCCAAAAATCGCAGTTAGAATGGGGTTTAAATAACCAACACACATTCCCAGCGAGGACAAAAACAATTTTATTCACTGAAGCTTTTAACATGGTTCCGGAGACTTTCGATACCGCCATCTACAAATCTGACAAATTGTACAACGCCATCTAGTGAATAACTCGGAACTAAATTATGTACACATTTGGATTCTTAACACTAAATAGCCCTACAGAATACCTACGGTTATAATAACTTCGTGTTGTGTTCCCGTCGGTGAGTAGGGTAGCCAGAGCTCACTGGAGAGTTTTTGTGCTATCAGTGGGATGACCAAAGGCTTGACCTGCTTTGTCCTCTACACTGACGGCACAAAATCTCTGTTCTCACAGGGTCGGCAGCACGGATGTGACTCTACTGGTGTTACACACGTTCATAGGTCATGATAACCACGTTCCATAAGGTGGGCCGTGTGTTTGTCTTCCACATAAGATGTATTAAAAAAAAATATATTTTTTGTTAAATAATTTCATCTAGAAGATCATAGAAAATTAATTCCATGTCTGGGCAGAACTTGGTCTACCCCCTGTTGATGTCCTTTAATATATTTTCTGTTTTAGTGCACTGCACATTGAGTTGAGATTTTTTTAGATATCGTATGGATAGACATAAGTTTGATCCAGAAACGAGTCGTCTCGTACTTGATTCTCTGAAATATAAGTGAATTGTGATATTAATAATTGTTTGTTCTATTAATTACTAGCTGTTTCCTGCGGCCGCGAGGTTCCCGGCAGAGTAGAATTTGGACTACCCCATCTCTTCCCATGCGGTGTAGTACAAGGCGACTTAGGGATAGGGCTCTTTAACGTTAGACAGATTTATACAGGCCAGAATCAGTCTCAGATGCATGGCTTGAATCAACAATAGTGCCCGGAAGACGGCAACAGGTTCATCCCCTATGATTGGAAAAAAATGTTTTTTTTATTCACCTCTGCTTAACCCTTCGGGGATGAAGTCGTGATTAGAATCAAAGAATAAATTTCATTTATTCAGTTTAGGCAGATAAAGAGTACATATGAACGTGAAAATATTACAATTTTTCAAGAAATAATATAAAAATACTAAATAATGTAAAAGTAAACCATTGGAAAATGATTCTTATTGATGTTTATATGTATATATGTATGTAAGTATGTTGCCTGATGCTCCACACACGTAAAACTTTGATCCTGTCCTAGGATAAAAAGCTGCCCTGGTTGTTCCAGGCTTTAATCAATAATTGTACCAAATTTTAGTCAGATCTGTTTGGTCGTTACAGGTAGAATTGTTCACATTTTTGTTGATAATTTCGAATCTATAATATTATAAGCAGAAATTAGGATACCGTTTTTAATAAAGGTAAAGGCATTAAGATAGAAAATCACACCCATTGGGGTAGACAGAAGTAAAATCTCTCCACTTGATAATACTGAAATTGAATGTAATCGTATATTTAGAATATATATTATTTGATCATTTTAAAACTCACATTAGAAGCATCTTTTGAATCCCTCTCAATCCGGATTTCGTCCTGGTTACAGTACCACGACTACTCTAGTTTATATTATGGAAGACATTAGATCAGGTATAGAAAACGGACAACATTTCTCCGACAGTGATTGACTGGTTTCGTAGTTACCTGTATGGTCGCCGGCAACGTACACGTATAGAAGACACTGTGTCCTCTTAGTGCTATACGTCTACTGGTATCCCTTAGGGTAGCGTTTTGTCTCCTCTACTCTTCGAGGTATTCATTAACTCCATCTCTAACCAACTCACTTCTTCCTACCACCTATATGCAGATGATCTACAGATTTACTAGAAAGCTACTCCGGATAAACTGTCAGATGCTATTGGCATCATTAACAATGATATGGTCCATAAATGTAACTGGAGTAAATCGTACGGTCTGAAAATTAACCCGTCTTAGACCTAGGTTATCATTATTGGTAGCTCAAGTTATATATCGAGAATTGACTGGTCAGTGCACCCACAGGTTTCCTGTGATGGGATTAAGTTACCATATAGTGATAAAGTGAAAAATCTGGGAATATATATAGACAGCTCTTTGTCTTGGAGTCCTCAGCTTCAAGAGATTAGTCGCAGGATGTTTGCCTCCACGGGGTCCCAGCGTAGACTTCAAAATTTTCTACCTATTGCCCCGAAAACTGCGCTTGCACAAACTCTTCTCTTTCCCATCCTTGATTTTGCCGATGCTAGTTATCCAGATCTTACTGAACACCAACTAAATAAACTTGAGAGACTTCAAAATCTTTGCAAACGATTTATATTTGGACTTCGCAAATATAATCATATCTCCGAATTTCGCGCCAAGCTCAAGTGGTTACCTTTACGCTTTCGCCGGAACGCTCACTATCTTTATCTATTGTATAATGTTCTATTTCATCCTCTCACTCCTATCTACCTGAAAGAACGCTTCCAATTCCTTGGTGACTCGCATTCTAGGGTCTTGAGGTCGTCGGAGAGTTTGAGACTGAAAATGCCAGCGCACTCCACGAGTTATATGGATAAGTCGTATACCGTCCAAGCTGTCCGATTGTGGAATGCCTTACCTGTAACCATAAGACGTGCGCAATCTCTGCCCGTTATCAAAAAACTAGTTACGGCCTATTACTTACAGGAACGATAGCTATTACCTTGATCTTCTTTTTCTATATCTCCCTTATTTATGTCCACGCTGTTTTTTGTGTGGTTGCGCCGATGGTAGAATTTGTATTTTTTTTTGCTCAATAGTAGTAGTTCAAGTCATTAATGCGGAAACACGCGCTTCCTGTACCCATCTCCCTCCCGCGCTACCTTTTAAAGTGAGATAGCAATAGTTTCCGCACCGCTCAATTGTCAAAATAGACGCATATTCACTTCGCACATTGAACTAGTATACAATGGCGGCGGCGCGCGCGACTCTTAGAAATTAATAATGTTTGTTGGATTTTAACCGCTTTCATAGACCTTTACCGATCGGATTGTGCCTCTCGTGTGTCCCTCAAGTGATTTAGTGATGTGGGCGGCAGCTCCTGAGCCAGGAAGAGAAGATCGGTGCACCGGCTGCGACGAAAGCACGTAGCGTCGTGAAGGTTAGTGCATCCTCTCCTAATTTCTCGGGTTGCATTCATTGCCTAGACCACATCCGCGCCAACCCGATCACCTGTCTTGTTTGTTGTGTAAAGCGTCAATGGAACAGTTAACTTCACCCCCCGTAAAATACAGTCCACTAGCTCAGGTGGCAAGGAGAATCGCGCCACCATTCTTTTTGGTCCTGATCGAACCGGATCCTTAGCCGTAGTTCGTAGTTTGTTATTATTCTATTGGGAATAAACGCACCGCACCTAAATACCTAGTTATTTTAGTAGAAAACCCCGCATCTAGGCATTTAGGTTTAGATTTTTGTTGTCCGTTCGCCGCTGGCTCGCATCGTATCTACCTAATACATACATAGGTTAGGTACGTGGCTATACCTCGCTCGCATTTCTCTTATCGTATCAATCCTTGGTCGTAGTTTCGCATTTGTTATTATTCTATTGAGAATAAACGCACCGCACCTAAATACCTAGTTATTTTAGTAGAAAACCCCACATCTAGGCATTTAGGTTTAGATCTTAGGTATCCTAGACACCCTAGTGCATAGGCACAGTGTAATACCTAACGCATTTGGCTTTTGTTTTTATTTGTTTCAATCTCTAAGTTGTCCGTTCACCGCTAGCTCGCATCGTATCTACCTAATACATACATAGGTTAGGTACGTGGCTATACCTCGCTCGCATTTCTCTTATCGTATCAATCCTTGGTCGTAGTTTCGCATTTGTTATTATTCTATTGAGAATTTTTTTTTTTTTTTTTTTTTTATATAGGACACGTCAATTGGACTTCGCCTTGCCTGATGGTAAGCTGAAGGCAAAGTCCCAGAAAAGAGGGTCACCATTACTTACACATACCGTGTGACAATGGTGACACTCAGCTTGACGGCCTTATCATATGCTTTTTCACGCCCCGCTTAAAGGACCCGGGACTGTAGGAAGAAGGAAACACGTAAGCTGGTAATGAATTCCAGGCCTTAATGGTGCGACAGAGGAAAGAGTCTCCGAACCGCTTGGTTCTTGATCGGATGTTTTGCACCGTGTGCGGATGACATCTAAGACCTGCACGCGTTGTCCTGTGTAGGAAAGGGGAGGGTGGGACTAATTGGAAGAGCTCATCAGAACACTCCCCATGGTACAAACGGTAAAATACAGCCATGGACGCAACATCTCTACGCAGCTGTAAAGGTTCTAGGGTGTTCGTGATCTCGGGATTCCCAATGATGCGGACCGCACGTCGCTGCAACCTGTCGAGAGCATCTAGTAAGTGTAACCGGGAAACTTCCCCTGGCTACTCCACCGGTTCGCCCAGGTAAGAGCTGAGGAACTGAGACTCGAGAATACCTCAGGGCGCCTTTTACATCAGAGAACAGTGTGTGTGCGTGTTCCAGATACCCTCAATGAAACGACCTTGGGTGGTACATACATATATTTGACCAGAAAAAATACACAGAATTTACAAATTGTTACTTAGGGAGGTACTACAGAATTCAATCAGAGGAACACAGAATTTACAAATTGTTACTTAGGTAGGTACTACGGCATTCAAACAGAGGAATTTATACATGACCTTTTCGGTGGATCTTCACGGATCGTCAGCCCAGGTTGTCGGCTTGCGTAGCGGGACCTGTTCACCGCTTCCCGCACTGCCACTCGAGTCCCAAGACCAGGAACTCCGATCGCTGCTCACCGCCTCCCGCACTGCGCCACGAGTCCCAAGCCAAGGAACTCCGGATCTTTATGCGAGTACCGCACTTTGCGGATGGGTCAAGTAATCTCCTCCAAAGGTACCAGCAGACCCCAGAGAAGTTCGGAATAGGCTGCCAATTATCCCTCGGATAATATAGCAAAATGTAGGTAGGTACAGAGAATCTTTAAGCAAGAAAAACAACAGAGATTTACGACCTTCGTCGTACGTAACTCCGTGAGATCTGATCTTTTTTTTTTTGTCCCACCAGGAGAGGCCTATTTATAGTCTTCTCCATGGAAGATTCTAGCAAAAATCAAATTTTCACCAATCAACAACACGTAACACTCAAAACAAAACTTCTACCTCATATCAATACTTTTTGACAGATGACAGTTGTAGTTCGCACTAACACCGCATCAATAATTTAAATTATGCTATAAAAGTATTATGTAACAATTAAGTGATTTAATTCCATAAAAATCACACAATTATCTAATGATAAGAATATACTAAAATGCTAATTAACACTAGCATTATTTCTAGCGACATCTATCGTCAACTTAGAGAAAAAAACACCACAACACAACAGGTGATCAATGAAGATTCACGGCAATCCTTTTAGATGTCGCCACAGGCACATCCCAAACATATTGCAACTATAAATTGTGTTACTTAATAAAGAATATTAACGCACAAACATTCCGGCGTTACACCATCCCCCAACTCCGATAGTATTACTTGCGGACAAGTTACGCAAGGAATACACACAGAGTATAACAAAACAAAAGTCTGACCAACAACAAGACATAGTATTTCGAAGTACAAAACAAAAAGGATTCACAGTAATCAGGTCTAACTAGAGGTAACAACTGACACCGACTCTCTTACTACAAGTCGAAATACCCTAAGCAACTAGAATAAAAGATCCCTTATCTGCTATAGTCATATGATTGCATATGCAACCCTACTATAGAGAAAGTGCTGATGAGGAACGAATACTCGATGAGGTGTACATAATACATGATAGTTCGTCCCATTCGAGGACGCTCAATCCTATATATCAACATAATAACTTCACCGAGTCGCGGTATTAAAATAGAAATATCCAGTGCTACGAAGAGGTAATAGCGCTGACGCAAGGCAGAGAGGATACCGCAGGTTGCTTCTCATCAGAGTACTTCAGAATGTCTTTAATGTGATATTCGCCCCAATCTTTCCCATCTAAATCAGCCAACCTATACACTAAAGAAGAACGTTTAGAAGTTACTACACACTTCGTAAACTTAGGAGCTAACTTAGCGGTAAAATGTTTGGCCTTGTTAGACAAATAATGTGTACGTTTATAAACAATTTGACCAACCTTAAGCTCGACATGCCTTTTTCTAAAATTGTAATACTTCTCATTACGCTGGTGAGATGAAATCAAATGTTTCCTCACCTGATCGTAAATGCGTTGCATTTCTTTTAGTTTAGCACCGAAGGCTGCGGGTTCATCCACGGAGACTAAGTCCGGATGACAAGTAATGTCAGATTGTCTATATAGAACTCCATCACCTATGAATTCCCTACCATGCACCAAGAAATATGGAGAAAACCGAGTGGCTTCGCTTACTGCAGTGTTTATAGCGCACTGCAGTTCAACACGATGTTCATCCCACTTCTTGTGCTGAGTTTTCACATAACATGAGATGGCTTGAACGATATTTCGAATTGCTCGTTCCGCTTGATTGGTCTGAGCATGGTATCGGGGGCTATAGTATATATTAGGTACATTATATTTGGCCAACAGGTCTTTAAATTGTTTGCTCACAAACTGAGGACCGTTATCAATATAAATAGTCTTGCAAACTCCATGGACTAGAAATACATTTTTCTCAATGAATCTCGCCACTGCAGCGCCTGTTGCGACCCTAATAGGACACAACATGACATATTTGCTAAAATAATCAGAGACAACGATAAGATGAATATTTCTATTGCTTGACACTGGAAAAGGTCCAAGCAGATCACATGAAATTGCTTCAAAAGGTTTAGATACGCGCTTTGGGCTACCCATTAACCCAGGACGAGAGGTGTTTACAGGCTTGTACTGCTTACAAACCTCACAATTACCTACATATTCTTTGACACTATTATACATTTTCGGCCAGTAGTAGTTCAAAGACAACCTCTTATGCGTTTTCCAAACACCTCCATGGGCACTAAGCGTGTCATCGTGGTATTTGGTGAGAAGTGCTAGTCTGTCTTCTTGGGGTACCACCAACTTCCAATCAAAATCTGAAGTCAAAGAATATTTGTTTTTAGAAAATCTATATAGCAAGTTATCACGGATATCAAAATTAGGGTAATGCCTTGGGTTCTTACGCACGCATTCCATGGTGTGGATATACCACGGATCACTAGTGGAGCTCGCGTCAATGGAATCGATTTTTATGCGAGACAGAGCGTCAGGTACTACATGATCTTTTCCCTTACGGTGTTCTATGTTGAAATTAAACTGACTGAGTCGCATACTCCAACGCGCTAAACGTCCTGTAGGATTCTTGAGCTTGTGAAACCACAGTAGGGAGGCATGATCAGTGACAACAGTGCACTTTTGTCCTTCCACATACTGTCTAAACTGTTCCAGCGCAAAAATCACGGCCAGAAGCTCACGCTCGGTAGTGCTGTAGTTCACTTCGTTCTTATTTAAAGAGCGACTACAATAAGCGATGGGGTGTTCCACGTCATCGTGTGTTTGGGTCAGTACAGCAGCAACAGAGTAAGCTGACGCGTCACTTAGTATGCGGAAAGGCAAAGAATAATTCGGCATTTTTAATATAGGAGCAGAGACCAAAGCTGACTTGAGAAGGTTTTAACCTTCTCAAGTCAGCGTTGGCCTCCTCAGCTTCAGATGTCCAAACGAAGTCAACCTTTTTAGCGGTTAATTTACATAGGGGTTTACTAATCTTAGAAAAATTATTAACAAAACGACGATACCATCCGGCCATACCTAGGAAACGTTTTACATCCTTCGAGTTACAAGGAGTAGGATAGTTGAGGATAACCTCGACCTTGCCTGGATCAGTTCGCAATCCATGCCTATCTACATAGTAACCAAGATATTTCAGTTCGCTTCGACAAAAGTGTGATTTCTTCATATTAATCGTTAGGCCCGCATCCTTGAGTCGCTGATAGATTCTATTTAAGAGATCCACATGCTCCTCGAAGGTGCTGGCCACACAGATTATGTCATCCTGGAAGCAAAACACTCTGTTGTCGAACTCGGGACCGAATAGGCGGTCCATCAGTCGTTGCATCGTACTCGAGGCTCCGACAAGACCAAAGCACATCACATTATACTGGAACAAACCCCGTCTCGGCACCGTGAATGCAGTCTTCTCAGCAGACAGGGAAGAGTCGAACGGGATTTGCCAATATGCTGCACTTAAATCTATAGAGGACAAATATTTAGCATTATTCAGATGGTCTAAAATTTGATTGATGTAAGGTAAGGGATAAGCGTCGCTTTTCGAGACCGAATTTAGCTTACGTGAGTCCAAGCACAGTCTTAGATCACCATTCGCCTTTTCCACCATAACCACAGGTGAGTTCCACGCAGATTGTGATGGAGACACCACTCCCATCTCCAACATCCGGTCCAACTCCGCCTCCAGGGCCTTCTGTTTGAGAGGTGAGAGCGGGTAATACCGTTGTTTGATCGGCTTGCTGTCACCCGTGTCTATGACGTGATGCACAAGCGTCGTTCGACCTAAGCCCACCTTATCCGTATTTAAAGAATCAAATTTTTCAATGATCCCGTTCATTACACACCTCTGATTCTCGGTCAGGTTGTTGTAATCCTCGAGACCACTGTGAAGAGACAAAGATTCAATAGGACAGTTTTCATTAAAATTATTCATATTAATTTTTTGGGAAATTAGTTTATTACTTAATTGAAATTGTTGCCAGAAATCAACACCAAATATCATTGACGTTGATATTTCTGGTACAACATAAAACTTAACTACTCTGATAACAGAGTTGTATTCTAAGGGCAAAGAGATACAACCCAGACATTTCAAGTGGGAACTGTCTGCAGTTGTGATACTAAAGTTTGGGTTGACACTTTCCAGTTCAAACCCTAAATCTAAGAAGATACGGTGCGCACCCTTTCCTAACACAGAGCAGGAGGCACCAGAATCAAGAAGACCTAGAACATTTAAATTTAAAACCTTAACAACTAAGTACGGTCTAACATCGTTATCCCGTTTAGTAAACAGGACCTTATCAGAGTAAGAGTCAAACACTGAGCTCGGATCAGACATGCCTGACGATTTATTAATAAGGCCCTGGCCTACGCGTTTTTTGACTTCGTCGTGCATTGGGGGCAGTCAGGTGTCTTTACTCCTTTGGCACCACAACGAAAACACACCAACTCCCTCGACTTTGAGCAGTTGTAAGCCGTGTGATCGCTGCCTCCACACCGAAAGCATTTACGTTCGTGCGAGACCGGCGAGCCGTTCACTGCGGAGACCTGCTTGGTAGCTTTTGGTGTGCTCTTGACTTTCTGTGAATGTAAGTCAGAGGAGATCTCACATTTATCCAAGACTGGCTCATGGAACGCCTCAGCCCTAGCACGTGCAAGTTCTAAACGCTTACCTAACCTTTTCAGATCATCAATAGCGTTGACTTCATGAAGGGCGAGTTCCTTCATGTAGTCAGGTCTTATGTTATGCATAAGGATGTCCAGTTGTTCCTCACTGGGCATTTTACAAGACAGTCTAGAGAACATGGCCTGCATTGTAGAGATGTAGTTCACTAGGGACTCAGTACGGGCTTGGGTACATTGCCTAATCTCATTCCGTAAACGATAATCATAATCGGGAATATCAAAGGCGTCTCGTAACTCATTTAATAAATCTTCATACGACATAAAGTTGGCTTTATTGGTGCGGAACCAGGACAAAGCTGGTCCGTCCAATAGGTCAGAGAAAGCCAGGAGAACCTTTGATTTAGAGACTTCCCTTGCACACCTCAGTTCTTCCAATCTCTCAATGAAGACGCGTACACAAGAAGAACCATCATATTTTAAATTAAAAGAATTTAAATTAAGGGGTCGTTCCCTATAAACAAAGTTATCGTTAGTCGAATTAATGTTTTGCGAGCTACCCCGCATCGAGCGTTCCTTTCTCACTACAGGTGAAGTATACTCAACATGGTCACGAGAGGGGCGATCATCATTATCTGACACCTCAGATTCTGAGTCACTATTCGATTCAGCAACAGACAAAATCTTAACTAGTCTGTTACGAATACCTACAAGTTCAGAACCATCTAATCCACAACGAGCAAGCCTAGTTAAAAGATAGTTCGCCCTAACAGCAGCCCTAATGCGACTATTACGATCAGCATCAAAGTCACCTGACGATAGCAAATCCTCGAGTTCCTTGACCTTTGGCTCGCAGACAGTACGTTCGCTTGCAGCATCGGTGGACTTAACGGTGCTTGGCTTCAGACTCCCACGGCGAACTAGCCGGTATGCCGTCCGTAATTCGTTACGCAAGCCGACAACCGTAGCCTCAGGATCCGCTGAAATGCCCATATAAGACAACTCATTAGACAGCTCATCTTTTCTTAAGTATTTAACATATTGGTGCATTTTTGCCATGTTATAAGAATTTAACTTTACAAGTGTAGGTATGGAAATAAAATTTTACAATAAAATTCAACTAACGACTAAACAATTTTCCGTTATTTAACGGATGTTCACAAAAGTATATTCCCAGAGGGTATCAAATTGAACTACTAAATTGACAAAAAAATTTTTTTTTGCTAGGTACAAAAAACGTGAAGTAGGTAGGTAATGTAATTTACCTCCTTCTATACTATTTCAAAAATAAAATTTTAACGAAGAACAATTATTAATAGCGGGTAGGTATTATGTACCGCCCTGCAGGCTATTACTAAAAAGTAATAATACAAAGAAATTACACAGAGATCCAAATACTTGAACCGTTTGTGTAGGTACAAGCTCTTAGGTAGTTACCAACGATATAATAAAGAAGAGAGAATTTAATTAAATGTAAGGTAGGTAGCAGGTATAAGTACCGGCTTCCAGATCGTTCCGAAATTCACAAAAATAAAAAAATTGGTAATTCTAAATTAAAATTATACAAAGTTATACCTATATGGTTATCGGCACTTCACAGAAAATGCCGACAAGTTGAACAATGCTAAATTCTGGAAAAACAGATGTTATTAAATTTGATCAAACATATGCATGAAATTAATTTTAGTTTAAGTAGGGACAAACTAAGTAGGAACCAACCAAAGACCAAGAGATAATCAGAGGGGGAAAAAAAAGAAAAAAAAGAAAAAAAATGGGTATGCCGAAAATATATATATTTTTGAAAATGTTGCAGCTAAATAAATTTAGAAAAAAAATTTGGACCCGTTTCCTTGCTATTTGATGTAAATTGCAAGGAAATTAATTACGTGCTTAGCCGCACAAGCACTACCAATTAGCGTCTTGGAAAGTATCAGACGGATAGTAGGTTCGATTTCATTAAAGGCGTCTTTCTACGCACACACAGTAAGCAAAGAGAAATCGCAGTTAGTGACCTGAGATTTCTAGACCTGCCCCACGTTGGGCGCCAATTTTGTAACCGGGAAACTTCCCCTGGCTACTCCACCGGTTCGCCCAGGTAAGAGCTGAGGAACTGAGACTCGAGAATACCTCAGGGCGCCTTTTACATCAGAGAACAGTGTGTGTGCGTGTTCCAGATACCCTCAATGAAACGACCTTGGGTGGTACATACATATATTTGACCAGAAAAAATACACAGAATTTACAAATTGTTACTTAGGGAGGTACTACAGAATTCAATCAGAGGAACACAGAATTTACAAATTGTTACTTACCTAAGTAACAATTTGTAAATTCTGTGTTCCTCTGATAGGTACTACAGAATTCAATCAGAGGAACACAGAATTTACAAATTGTTACTTAGGTAGGTACTACGGCATTCAAACAGAGGAATTTATACGTGACCTTTTCGGTGGATCTTCACGGATCGTCAGCCCAGGTTGTCGGCTTGCGTAGCGGGACCTGTTCACCGCTTCCCGCACTGCCACTCGAGTCCCAAGACCAGGAACTCCGATCGCTGCTCACCGCCTCCCGCACTGCGCCACGAGTCCCAAGCCAAGGAACTCCGGATCTTTATGCGAGTACCGCACTTTGCGGATGGGTCAAGTAATCTCCTCCAAAGGTACCAGCAGACCCCAGAGAAGTTCGGAATAGGCTGCCAATTATCCCTCGGATAATATAGCAAAATGTAGGTAGGTACAGAGAATCTTTAAGCAAGAAAAACAACAGAGATTTACGACCTTCGTCGTACGTAACTCCGTGAGATCTGATCTTTTTTTTTTGTCCCACCAGGAGAGGCCTATTTATAGTCTTCTCCATGGAAGATTCTAGCAAAAATCAAATTTTCACCAATCAACAACACGTAACACTCAAAACAAAACTTCTACCTCATATCAATACTTTTTGACAGATGACAGTTGTAGTTCGCACTAACACCGCATCAATAATTTAAATTATGCTATAAAAGTATTATGTAACAATTAAGTGATTTAATTCCATAAAAATCACACAATTATCTAATGATAAGAATATACTAAAATGCTAATTAACACTAGCATTATTTCTAGCGACATCTATCGTCAACTTAGAGAAACAAACACCACAACACAACAGGTGATCAATGAAGATTCACGGCAATCCTTTTAGATGTCGCCACAGGCACATCCCAAACATATTGCAACTATAAATTGTGTTACTTAATAAAGAATATTAACGCACAAACATTCCGGCGTTACATAAGTACTTTGCTGAACCATCCCAGAGATGCGAGCAGTACTCCACACAGGAGCGAATTTGTGTCTTGTATAGAAGACACCGCTGCTCCGGCGTGAAAAACCGTCTCACTCTGTTCAGGACTCCGAGTTTTCGTGAGGCTGTTTTGATGATACTTTCGATGTAGTTTTTGTTATTCAGGTTGCAGCGAACATCCATACCTAGGATATTGAGATTGTCCTGCAGTGGCAGTGGCGTGCTCTGAAGAGTGGGGAGGGGAAGGAAAGAAGATACTTTTGCTGTAAACGCACATGCCTGCGTCTTCTTGGCATTGAACTCAACCAGGTTCTCAGAGCCCCATTGAGAAATGTGATTCAGGATCCCGTCAAGCTCAGTGACAAGAAGCTGCCTTTTCTCCGCGATATCCGACTGCTTGGCCGCAGGATGTCCATGATAACTCCCATGCAAAGTGCTATCGTCTGCATAACAATGAACATTGCCGGTAGACAGCATGTCGTTGATATGCAGAAGAAAGAGAGTGGGTGATAAGACGGACCCCTGGGGCACGCCAGCATTAACCTGCAGAAACTCCGAAGCTCGTCCGTCACAAAGGACGCGAATACGGCGCCCCTGCAGGAAGCTAGCAACCCAGTTGCACAGCCTAGAAGGCAGACCAAAGGCAGGTAGCTTGGAAAGAAGCGATTTGTGCCAGACTCTATCGAAAGCTTTGGCGATGTCAAGACTAATTGCCAGTGACTCGCCGTGCTTGTCCATAGCCTCACCCCAAAGATGGGTAACGTATGCTAGAAGATTACCCGTTGACCGTTTCGGTCTGAAGCCATATTGCCGGTCATTAATTAAGGAGTGATCCTCTAGGTGCCGCATGAGCTGTTTGTTGATTATGTGCTCGAACACTTTGCACAGCACTGAGGTGACGGCTATGGGTCGATAGTTGGCTGGCTCCGAGCGATCCCCCTTCTTGGGAATCGGCTGAACATTCGCCTCTTTCCAAGGCAAAGGCACTGTACCCGAACTGTAGGATAGCCGGTACAGGCGCGTAACCATTGGAGACAACTCCGCTGCACATTTTTTCAAGACTACTGCTGGAATACCATCCGGACCACTGGCTTTCCGGACATCGAGTGATTGCAGCACTGCACGGACATCGCGTTGCCTGATATGGATATCAGGCATCGCGTGGTCACTGTCGGGTAGTGTTGGTGGCTGCGTACCACAATCATCGATTCGGGAGTTGGCCGCAAAGAGATTAGCCAGCAGATTTGCCTTCTCTTGCGGCTCATGGGCCAGGGATCCATCAGGGTTACGCAGCGGAGGCAGCGAAGGCTGACAGAAGTTGGCTTGCACGGCTTTAGCCAGTCGCCAGTAGCCACGGCTTCCCGTGGGATGCATCACTAGCTCTTGACCAAGCCGCGCTATGCGCAGGGCATCCGCTCTGACGTAGGCCCTTCTGCAGACCTTTGTGGCTCTGTTGTACGCCGCCTTGAAGTGGCCCAGATTGGGATGGCGCGTGGCGCGCGCCCTTACCCAAGCGCGGTACGCAGACTGTTTTTGTTCAACAGCTTCCGCACACTCGCGCCCGAACCAAGGGCGCACCCCGCGGTCACCGGTGACATCGGTGTATGAGATATAGTATTCCATACCCAGACCGATCTCACCGGCGACAGCAGTAGCACAATCCGATGGGTTCTTACCTTCAAAGCAGCGCTCAACCCACGGGATGGACGCAAAATAGTCACGAAGTCCATCCCAGTCCGCTGACGAGTAGTGCCAGAGACGCCCCTTCCCCTGCACGGGTCGTGGGGGCGCTATAATGGGCACCGTGGAACAGACCAGACAGTGGTCGGAGTTGCCTAAAGCGGCTCGCACCGATACACTGTACCGGTCCGGATCACTCGTCAGCAGAAGGTCTAGCAGAGAAGGTGCTAGGCCCGACCTTCTTGGTATCCTAGTGACCTCGTGCACCAATTGGGTCAGGCCGTGCGCCAGAGCAAACGCGTGGGCGGCTCTTCCCGCATGGTCTGTTTTGGAGGAGCCCAACCAGATCTCGTGGTGGGCGTTAAAATCCCCCAAAAACACCAATTCGGCATTCGGAAATCGCTCCTGCGCATCATCTGCCGCCTGACTCAGATATTCAAAGAGTCGAGTTGTCTCAGCATCTCCTGTATGGGAACGGTAGAGGCACACATAGATCTGACTCGTAGGGCCATGGTCTACGTGTACCCAAAAGATGGAGAAGGATGGGTCCTCCAGGCAGCGCAAACGGCGACAGCAAACATCCGCCCTAACGAACACGCACACCCCGGCTTTTACACGAAAACTTTCCTCAAGAACATAGCCAGGGTAGAGCAAGTAGGTCGTGTCGTCAGGGCGGTGTATTTGCGTCTCCGTTAGAAAAAACATGGCAGGTTTCGCCGTCTCTAGGTGTTGGTGGACGGCGTTGAGGTTTGCATGGAGCCCACAGATGTTAGTGGACTCCACCTCAAATAGCAAGCTTTTGGGAGTGTGTCGAGCCGCTGTGTTGCCTATTTCCTTTAATTGCGCTGCCATGAGTTTGGGTGGGAGAAGGCGTGAAAAAAGAGGTGATTGCCGCCGCAGCACCGTGTGACAAAGCGCGGGATATTGGTTTTATCTATGAATGTGAGGCATGGCGAGAGCCGACGCGCCGAACGGAAGGGCCCCCGTACCCCCCCCGAGTATAGTCGCCGGGCTCCCAATTCCGGTCACCAACCGGCACGACGAACCATATCGGGATTATGCGCGGCCTGGTGAGGCAGCCTCCCAAGGTGGTTAACCCCAGTTGGGCCCCTGTACTATACCGCGGGCGGCCAGCGGCACCACCGTTTCTACAGGTCTCCCTGTTCGGCGCATCGCCCCGCGCCATCCCCACTAGACTACGCCAAGACCCACTGGTCCCACTAGTGCTGCGACCCCTGAACACAATCCAACCGAGATTGAATTGCTATGGAGGGTTTTTCGCAATAGTGCACGGTGGTACCTACCCGGTCGAAACTTGAGACAAATTTGTGCCACCAAGTTTCTACCACCAGTAAAATATAGAGAATAAACGCACCGCACCTAAATACCTAGTTATTTTAGTAGAAAACCCCGCATCTAGGCATTTAGGTTTAGATCTTAGGTATCCTAGACACCCTAGTGCATAGGCACAGTGTAATACCTAACGCATTTGGCTTTTGTTTTTATTTGTTTCAATCTCTAAGTTGTCCGTTCACCGCTAGCTCGCATCGTATTTACCTAATACGGTAGGTACACAGTTGTACCTCGCTCGCATTTCATTCAAATTCATACGAAAGTATTTTAATTTGAATAGATATTACGCAATACTTAATCCCTGAAATAATAGTTGAACCTAGACAGCGACCATCGCGTAGGTAAGATCTGGCTGTTGCTATGCGCGTTTGTTCAAGCCGGCACTCGCAGTTATAAGTACCTACCTACCTACGGAATATCGCTCGCGCCGCGTCGCTGTTCTATAGGTACCGCTAAGATTAAGTCATTTCATATTTTGTTGTTTACCGCACTTTAGTTTGATATTTAATTGTAAACATGCCCCCAAAGGTTGGTAGTACCGATAGTAAAGTTCAACTGAAACTTTTATACGCTAAAAGAGAAATGATTTACTCTCGTGTACAATCGATTTGTGATAATGCACTTAAAACCTCTGATTTGGCTATTAGAGATTCGTTCTTGTGTTCTATAGAAAACTTGGATAGTTTGCGCGCGGATTTCGAGTCTTTAGTACATGACATCAACGTTTTAGAGTTAAATTTAAATCCCGATTACTCAGTGAGTTATCAGGCCTTGTCGTCGTTTGACGATTTGTATTGTCGTATCAAACGCGTCGCTAGGAGTTTGGAGAAACCGTCTGACCGACCCAATCCCACTCGCGACCGACCTAAGTTGCCACCAATTCAAATACCCGAATTTGATGGTAACATTCGCAATTGGGGTTTATTTATAGATAGTTTTGAGAATACAATAGATAAGAACGTTTCGTTGACAGATCACGAAAAATTGCATTATCTCGTTGAAAAATTGACTGGTAAAGCTATAACCGTTTGCGCTGGAATTACGTTTAGTGCCGAAAATTATAATTTAATTTTAAATACTTTGAAAGCTAAGTATGAGGATAAAAGATCGGTAGCTAACGCATATTTGGATCAGATGTTTGACTTGAAATCTATTACGGCATGTAACGATCAAAACTTAGAGAAGTTTCTAGATACTTTCGCATCATCTGTTCGCGCCGTAAAGAACCTAAAGATCGATGACCTCTGCGACTTCTTATTTTTGTATATGGGTTTAAAGAAATTAGATTCCGAAACCATTCGTTTATTTGAGTCGGATCATCGCGGCAATAAAATTCCTAAGTTCGAAGACTTAGAAAGTTTTGTTCGCGAGCATATAAAAATATTGCAACGCTCTTCATCGAAACATGAAGGCGTGAAGAAAGTTGTTAGTTCTGAACGCAAAATAGATGCCTCATCGAGGTCACTGAGGTCAACTCATACTTATGTTAATACCGCACCAGCACATGTACAATCACCTGTTTGCTCTTTGTGTAATACTCATCATTCGCAATTGTACAAGTGTCCGGGTTTCCTAAAATTATCGCCTAGTGATCGTTATAAATTTGTTCGCGCTAATAAATTTTGTTTTAATTGTCTCGGTACTAAACACCGCGTTGTTTTATGTAATAGTAGAAATAGTTGTCGCAAATGTTCAGCGAGACACCACACTTTGCTCCATTTTGAAAATAGTAACGCCGCATCCAATGTGAGCACAGTTGGTTCGTCGAGCGGTGGCACACCGTCGCATAGGTCGCCCGTGTCGGTGGCGCCTGCGCCTCAGCCGCAGCACACGCTCGCGCGCGCTCCTGCCCGCGCGGGGACCGCTGCGAATGGCGTCGCCTTGTGTTCATTGTCCGCTAGTGCTGCGCTCACTACTGTGTGTCTCGCGACTGCTCGCGTTGTTATTGTTGATGCATTGGGTAAGCCGCGCATTGTTCGAGCGCTATTAGATAGCGCTTTGCAAAGTAATTTTATTACTCAAGATTGTTGTCAACGTCTTGGTTTCAATGTTAATAAGCGTTCAACCCGCTCAGTGGTGAAGGGTTTTGGAGGCTTACAGTCAGCTGTTCATGGCACCGTTAAAACAAGGTTTAGATCTCGTTTTAATAATAATATTTGGTATGACATGGATTCGCTCGTTATAGATAAAATAACTGAACAGTTGCCTACCGTCCCGGTTGACACGTCTTTATTAACGAAATTTAAAGACTTGCCTTTAGCAGATGAGACTTACGCTGTTCCTGGAGTCGTCGATATATTGATCGGCGCTTCGATTCTCCCGCACCTCCAGTTATCACGTAAGGTTCAAGGGGGACCGACGTACCCCGCTCCGCACGCACTGGAAACAGTTCTTGGTTTTGTTATAATTGGTTCCGCACCCGCTTCTATAGATAGTTTTAGTCACTCGACTGCTTCGTTCTGTTGCACCGTCGAGCCGCCACTGGAGTCTACCATCCGCAAGTTTTGGGAAATTGAAGAGGTCAATGTCCCACCTATCCTAAGCCCTGATGACAAGATGGCTGAGGAGATTTATTGTCGCACGACTACTCGTGATGAGCAGGGTCGTTGTGTTGTCGCGCTCCCTTTCAAGGGAGATATTTTTTCGCTCGGTGACTCCCGTGTATCCGCTGAAAAACGCTTTCTTTGTTTAGAACGAAA
The DNA here is from genome assembly GCA_963662185.1 of Eilema griseolum. Lineage (NCBI taxonomy): Eukaryota > Metazoa > Arthropoda > Insecta > Lepidoptera > Erebidae > Eilema > Eilema griseolum. The sequence continues at coordinate 13,493,063 of OY759252.1, forward strand.
GAAGCAGGCGTCTCCAAAGTTAAAGCAAGCCTATGATGAGGTTGTTAACGAATATTTAGATAAAGGTTACATCTCACCTGCGCCTGCGGACACTGACGAGACCCAGCCTTCGTACATTATCCCGCATCACGGAGTTATTAGAGAAGATAAGCTTACTACTAAACTTCGCGTAGTTTTGGATGGCAGTGCTTAGACTAGCACTTCCGTGTCGCTTAATGACATTTTGTATTGTGGTCAAAATCTTTAAGGTAATTTATTTGACATAATTGTAAATTTTCGCATTAATATTAGTAGAATTTTAGCTTTTTCGGACTCAACAGTCGCTTTGTGTTGGGCCCACTCTTCGCCCCATCGTTGGGACACATTCTTCGCTAATAGAGTGGCAAAATTCAATCTGAATTAGCGCCACAAAATCTCTTTCACGTTGCTGGCACCGACAGCACAGCCGATTGTCTCTCTCGTGGATTGCTTCCTTCGCAAATTTTAGATCACCCGTTATGGTTTAGTGGACCGTCCTGGATTCATGCCGCGTTAGATAAGTGGCCAGTTAGTCAATTCAATCCCACTACGGTTTCCGAACCACCCGAGGAGAAGAAGCACTCGCTTGTTGTGTCGGTCCCGCGTGAAGAGTCCCTTATTTTGTTGTTGGCTAATCGCGTCTCGTCTTGGTCGAGACTGTTGCGTTGTGTTGTTTATGTAGGCCGATTTTTGAGAATTTTATCTACGCGCGGTCATATAGAGTTGACCGGTGATTTAAGTATGCAAAATATTTGCCCGCAATAGATGTTAATAACGATAGAATGCACCTTCTAACTCGTCACGCTCTTTTAGATAAATTAGTCCAATCGTTTTGGAATCGTTGGAGAACCGATTATTTGCACACGCTGCAGTCGCGTCAAAAATGGAATACTCCATCTAACCCAATTACTGTAGGTACGGTGGTAGTCCTTATGACTGGGAATGCGCCTCCTTTGCATTGGCCTCTAGGAGTAGTAGAGGAAGTTTTTCCCGATTCCCGCGGGATAACTCGTGTTGTACGGGTTAAAACCGCAACCGGATCGTATCTGCGCCCGGTTGTTCGCCTCTGCCCTCTGCCTAGCCAGCAGTAGGCACGAGTTCAAATCTAGGTTTACATTTTAGTTGTTATTTCCCAAACCTAGATTTAGATTAGACTTTAGATTTGTTCCGCATTTTTCGTTTTGAAGGCAACTCTTCAAGCCGGGGGGAATGGTTGCGCCGATGGTAGAATTTGTATTTTTTTTTGCTCTATATTAGTAGTTCAAGTCATTAATGCGGAAACACACGCTTCCTGTACCCATCTCCCTCCCGCGCTACCTTTTAAAGTGAGATAGCAATAGTTTCCGCACCGCTCAATTGTCAAAATAGACGCATATTCACTTCGCACATTGAACTAGTATACAATGGCGGCGGCGCGCGCGACTCTTAGAAATTAATAATGTTTGTTGGATTTTAACCACTTTCATAGACCTTTACCGATCGGATTGTGCCTCTCGTGTGTCCCTCAAGTGATTTAGTGATGTGGGCGGCAGCTCCTGAGCCAGGAAGAGAAGATCGGTGCACCGGCTGCGACGAAAGCACGTGGCGTCGTGAAGGTTAGTGCATCCTCTCCTAATTTCTCGGGTTGCATTCATTGCCTAGACCACATCCGCGGCAACCCGATCACCTGTCTTGTTTGTTGTGTAAAGCGTCAATGGAACAGTTAACTTCACCTCCCGCGAAATACAGTCCACTAGCTCACGTGGCGAGAATTGCGCTACCATTGTGTAATGTGTTTAAGTAGGTATATTAGGTATCTTATAGTAGGTACCGTTTCATTTAAACTGTTTATATATATGTAGTAAGTATTTATATGTATATGTATATGTATATGTATATGTATATGTATATGTATATGTATATGTATATGTATATGTATATGTATATGTATATGTATATGTATATGTATATGTATATGTATATGTATATGTATATGTATATGTGTATGTGTATGTGTATGTGTATGTGTATGTGTATGTATATGTATATGTATATGTATATGTATATGTATATGTATATGTATATGTATATGTATATGTATATGTATATGTATATGTATATGTATATGTATATGTATATGTATATGTATATGTATATGTATATGTATATGTATATGTATATGTATATGTATATGTATATGTACATGTACATGATTAAATTTAAGCAAATAAATGACTATTATTATCTATAAGTATTATTTTATAATTCATATTTATAATTAAAGTTGCAATTTGTTGCGCCATTTCTTCTCCACTAGTGCTTAGGAACTAAAAGATGTAGGTAATAATGTGGCATCATTTTGAGAAATAAAGAAATTGAACTGAAAATAAGTGAGTGATGTTATTGTTAACGAAATGAGAAGTTATTATATTTGCATATAGTATAATTTCTAAACGTTAACATGGTGATTCACTACACTTTAGTTACTAAAAGTTAATATAAAGAATGTGTAATGTATAAACCTAAACCTGTTGCACTCGGCTACGACCACATGGATTTCAATTATCCCGAACAATAGTATATGACTGTTCTTAGGTCTACTAAATACTATTTAGCAAAAATGTTTATCAAAATCTGTCTAACTGTTTAGAAGGAGTTTAGTTACAAACATATATATATATATATATATATATATATAAATCGCGAAGGACTTCTTGCGTCTTTACAAACTACCACCCGGCGGCGTCCACTGAATGTAGTGAGATTTTTAATGTTTTCAATGCGTATGTAAGATGTTTTAATCAGTATCATATCAGTAGTCGACGTCAAATTTCATTTAAACGTTAAATGGTGATATTCAAATTAAATATTTCTAGCTGAATTTGTGCGTCCGTTCACTCTTCAATCTTTCTTGCACACTGAATACCTGCGTATACCTACTAAACACTGCATGCACATTCCTGCCTCCATCCGAATGTATGTTTAAATCAATTCCGTATAATGCTCCGCATATATCATAATGATTATAATAACTAAATTACATCCATCTACTATTGAATTGAGATTGGTTCCGTATAACTGAATTAGTTCGTCCGTTCACTCTTAAATCTTTCTTGCACACTGAATATCTCCGTATACGTTCAAAACACTGCATGTACATTCCCGCCTCCATCCAACTGCATGTTGAAATCAATTCCGTATAATGCTCTGCATATATCATAATGATTATAATAACTAAATGACATCTATCTACTATTGAATTCAGATTGGTTCCGAATACTGTTTTTGAATTATTGTATCCAGCTTATCAGCCAAGAGGCTTCCATCTGTATAAGGGCTTATTAAGACTCCAGGCACAGATATTAAATAATTAATAGTTAGCATACAAAAATGACAATACCTATAATGACATTCGGCGCATGGAACGTGAGAACGCTTGTTGATCGCGATGGCAACGCCTGCCCTGAACGCAAAACTGCCATAGTAGCTCGGGAACTTCATCGATATAACGTGGATTGCCTTGCCGATGAAGGAGAGCTGGTAGAAGAAGGTGGTGGCTATACTTTCTTTTGGAAAGGTACCACAGCCTCCGAACCGCGACGTTCAGGCGTAGGGTTTGCCTTCAAGAATCACATAGCTAAGCGACTTGAGGAGCACCCTATGCATTCTTCAGACCGCGTTACCACACTGCGCCTTCACGGACAAAGACAATTACCTTAATGTCATCAGTGTCTATGCCCCTACGCTAGACAAGGCTGATGACATCAAAGATAAATTCTACGAGGAACTATCTCAATGCCTTGACAGCATAAACGCCAGAGAGCAGGTTATATTGCTAGGCAATTTCAATGCCAGAGTTGGACGGGACAATGAGGCTTGGCCTGGAGTCTTGGGTAGACACGGAGTCGGCAACATGAACAGCAATGGTCAGTTGCTACTCAGTCTTTGTGCTCATTTTGAGCTTGCAATATCGAACACTAGGTTCAGACTTGCCGCTAAGCACAAGACAACGTGGATGCATCCTTGATCCGAAACACTGGCACTTGATTGATTATACTGGTCAGGCAGAGAGATACTGGTCAAGTCCAAGTCCAACGTAGATCGATCATCTGATTTACAAAATGTGAGTCTAATACCTCAACTCCCTCTTTCCATTGAGCTGGATGAGCCCCTGTCATATGATGAGGTTGTCTCTGCTATCAGGCAGCAACAGAAGCGAGCGGTTGGTATTGACCTTATACCGGGAGAGCTGTTATAATACGGCGGCGGGGAGTTGTAAATGTTGGTTTGGAAACTTTTTGCTCGTATGTGGGAGGAAGAGCGAGTCCCGGATGACTTTAAAGTGTCTCGAATTTGTACCTTTATTTGTATTTTTATTTGGAGGAAGGACATGATGGTATCTCCCGTCCAAAATTGAGCAGTCCGTCTGGGTAAGTACCTCCGCCCTACAGAATACCCCGGTTATAATAACCTTGTGTTGTGTTCCCGGCGGTGAGTAGGGTAGCCAGAGCCCACTGGAGAGGTTCTGTGCTGTCAGTAGGAAGACCAAAGGCTTAAATTGACCCCACTGACTGGTGGGGGCGTGATATGTTGGCGCGGTGGTCAGGGAGACTCGGTGAAACGGTTATCAGCTGGCCGCCCGCAGGCTGTACGGTTTCCGAACCTAGGGATTACTTAATCTCCGCCTCAGGAGGCTGAACCAGCAGCCTGTGTAAAGCTCCCGGTGCTGTAGCCATGCCGGAGGAGGAGACCGGAGTGGACCTGGCTTCAGTATCTGAGAGGGGACCGGGGGCCCTTCCGCCCATCGCGCCAGCCAGTCACACAACCCCAACTTGTCTGTGGGGGTAGGACGCCTTGCTTTGTCTTCAACACTGGAGGCACAGAATCTCTTTTTACCTTCTCCCCCCCTCCCCCCATCTCAAACATGAAAACAAAAAAAGGCAAGAGAAACGTTACCACAGCGGCACCATCATCCACAGTGAATGTGGATTTCTGTAACATCAGGGGCCTACACTCCAACCTTAACGCGGTCCATCTCCACTTAGAGACCGCGCAGCCTGCCTACCTTGCTTTTTCTGACGGAGACGCAAATATCATGCCCGGCCGATACAGCCTACCTAATGTACCCAGAGTACAAACTCGAGCATAGCTTTATGAGTCGCGCCGGGGTATGCTTGTACGTCCGGGATGATATTTGCTGCCGCCGTCTATGGTCCCTATCCTCAAGACCATGGGGTCTTGAGGATAGGGACCTGTCAACTTTATGGGTACGCATAGATCACGGTGGCCACACCCGTATCTATGCGTGCCTTTACAGGTCTCATAGCGGTGACCTGGGCACCGCTCAACTGTTTCAGCATCTGCAGCGGTCGGCGGACAGCGTAATTGAGCAGTACCCCACTGCGGAATTAGTAATCTTGGGGGACTTCAACGCCCACCACGTGGAGTGGCTGGGGTCTCCTAGGACTGATTTTGCGGGAAGGGCTGCTCACGACTTTGCTCTAACTTATGGGCTCTCTCAACTGGTGCATTCTATCACTAGAACACCAGAAATTGAGACCCACAGAAGCTCTACCTTCTGCTGACTACGCGCCCGGATGAATATTCCATAAGGGTGGAAGCACCTCTCGGTAATTCGGACCACAGCCTCGTCCGGGCGCCAGTGTCACTCGCGCGGCCTGAACCACCGCGGCCACCTCAGTGGCGGCATGTGTGGCACTACAAGTCGGCAGACTGGGACGGACTGTGAGAATTCTTCGCGTCGTACCCGTGGAGGCAGCTTTACTTCTCTTCTGATGATCCAAGCTCCTGTGCAACAGCAGTCGCTGACGCGATTCTAGTGGGTATGGAATGTTACGTCCCCAACCGCTGGGTCGCGACAGGAGCGAGCAAACGCCCGTGGTTTAATAGGCCTTGCAGGGAAGCTAGAGACCGCAAGCAATCTGCAACAAGGCTTGGACATACAAGGCTAGGACCACGGCTCTTGCCAATAAGGATCCGAACATCGCTGAGGTGAAGCGGAAGTTGAATGCTGCTTCAAGGTTCAGTAAAAAGGCAACGTCTAGAGCAAAGTTTGAGTTCATCGGCAGAATTGGCGAGCGGCTTGCGCGCTACCCATCTGGCAGTCGTGCATTTTGGTCGCTCGCTAAAGCTGCTGAGGGAAACTTCTGCCAGGCTTGCCTTCCGCCGCTGCAAAAATCCGACGGTAGTCTGGCCCATGGCGCTAAGGAGAAGGCCGATCTTTTGGGTAATCTCTTTGCGTCAAACTCGACTATGAACGACGGGAACGCCGAACCACCCATCATCCCCAGCTGTGGTGCTTCGATGACCTAAATTAAAATCACACAACGGGTGGTCCGGCACGAGCTTAAGTCCCTAGATGTTCGGAAGTCGAGTAGGCCGGACGGCATACCGGCGATGGTGCTTAAGCACTGTGCCCCCGAGCTGTGCCCTGTACTTACACGCCTTTTCGCACTCTCATACTCCGTAAGGCAGGTCCCGGCCTCGTGGAAGACTGCATTCGTGCACCCTGTACTTAGGTACGGATCTGTCCTGTCACCTTTCTTAGGAAAGGTGACAGGACAGATCCGACCAATTACAGGCCTATCGCTATAACCTCTCTTCTCTCGAAGGTTATGGAGCGTGTTTTTAATACACAACTCCTGAGGTACCTTGAAGGAAACGATCTACTGAGTGACCGACAGTACGGTTTTCGCCACCGTCGCTCTACCGGTGACCTTCTTGTGTATCTCACAAACCGGTGGGCGCAAGCCATCGAAAGTCGAGGTGAGGCACTAGCGGTCTGCCTCGATGTAGCGAAGGCCTTCGATCGGGTCTGGCACAAAGGTCTTCTTACGAAGTTGCCATATTATGGACTCCCCGAAGGATTGTGCGAATGGATCTCCAGCTTTTTGTCCAACAGAAGCATCCAAGCCGTCGTCGACGGCAGCTGCTCGGACCGCATGAACATAAACGCTGGTATCCCACAAGGCTCCGTGTTGTCTCCGACGCTGTTTCTGCTGCATATCAATGACATGCTGTCTGATGGCTCCATTCATTGTTATGCGGGCGACAGTACCGGGGACACGTGTTACACGGGCCGTGCAAATATCCCTCAGTCCAAGGTGGAGAAGAGTCGCGAACAACGTGTGTCTGAAATCGAGACTACTCTCTCTGGAATTTCCGATTGGGGACGACTAAACCTAGTCCAAGTCAACCCCATTAAGACACAAGTATGTGTTTTCACCGCTAAGAAAACCCCATTCATTGTAGCGCCGCAATTCCTGGGCACACCGCTTACCATCTCCCTGAGTATAGGGATAATTTGTGTCGATATCTCCAGTGACGTCCAATACCGAAGTCATTTGCAGGACAAGGTTAACTTGGCATCAAGAAAGCTCGGAGTGCTCAACAGGGCGAAGCAGTATTTCACTGCGGGGCAGCAACTCCTTCTTTATAAAGCACAGGTCCGGCCTCACATGGAGTACTGCTGTCACCTTTTTGCTGGAGCACCTGCATACCAACTTGACCCCTTCGACTCGTTGCAAAGACGGGCATTGAGGCTGGTTGACAATCCCATACTCACAGGTAGAGTGGAACCTCTTAGCCTTAGGAGGGATTTTGCCTCATTGTGTGTGTTCTACCGCCTATACAATGGTTTGTGCTCAGATGAATTGTTAGACATGATGCCCGTAGCTACATTCTATCATCGCACCTCTCGCCATAGGCAGGGAATTCATCCCCACACATTGCGACCTGAGACGGTGCGCACTGTGCGGTATGAAAGAAACTTCATCCCACGCACACTCAAGCTGTGGAATGACCTCCCTGCTGCGGTTTTCCCAAGCGCCTACAATATGGGGTTCTTCAAGAGGGGCATCAGAAGGTTTCCCTATGGTCGGCAGCGCGAGTGTGACACCCCTGGTGTTGCATACGTCCATAGGCCACGGTAACCGCTTCCCATCAGGTGGGCCGTGTGCTTGTCTGCCAACTAAGTGGTATAAAAAATAAAAAAACCCTCTACAAAAACATGGGTGACCGTTCCGACTGCAACTCTTTCCGCGGTATTTCGTCCTTTTAAACCGCTTAAAAGCTCTGTCTGAAAAGATACTGCCAGAAACCCAGTTTGGCTTCCGACCTGAACGAACCACCTCTGAAGCAATCTTTTCTGTGCGTCAACTGCAAGAAAATAGCAGAGAACAGGGTCGTCCGCTTTATCTCCGCTTTGTTGACTGGAGAAGGCATTCGACAGTGTGCCTCGGGAAGCTCTCTGGATGATGCTTGGGAAGCTAGGGTGCACGGAGAAGTTTGTGAGACTTCTTAGACTCCTGCATAACGATATGCAATGCTGCGTCGGTGTCGATGGCGATGTGGGGTGAAACAAGGGTTTGTTCTAGCGCCCACACTGTTCGCCAAGTACTTTGCAGTAGTAGTCAGTGATGTTTTACGAACTCTTTCTGAGGGAGTACGCATCCGCTTCCGCACAGATGGCGGAGGATGGTCTTTTGGCCAGACTTAAGGCGCGCACTAAGGTCTCCCCATACAATGATTACAAAAATCATGTATGCTTATGCTTTGTGGCAGAATCCCCTGATGGCCTGCAACAGCTAATGTCCAGTTGTCACCAAGCTTGCTGCAAGTTCGACCTTAAAATCAGCGTCAAGAAGACGGAGGTGATGTCTCTGGACACACATGGTCACGAGACACTGTCTATACAGCTAGGTCAGGACATGCTCAAGCAGGTTGACCAGTTTTGCTATCTGGGGAGTACTATAACATCCAAGTGTGACCTTGATGATGAGATCGGCAGCAGGATCTATGCCGCAGCTGCGATATTTGGGAAGCTGCATTCCAAGGTTTTCTGCTCAAATGACCTTAAGCTGGCCACCAAAAATCTGTTTACATGGCAGTTGTGCTGTCAAACCTCTTATATTCCTCTGAGATGTGGTGTGTGTATCGGCACCACATACGTACTCTGGATCGTTTCCACCTCAAGTGCCTACAGTCTATCTTTAAAGGGTAAGTTGGGCTCGCTTAACTGTAGCTTATGTAACGTCAATCAATTACATTTTGATGAAGTGTATCCGGAATGAGGCTCAAAGAAAGCAATTATATTGTTACGTGCACAGGGTACAAATAAATGCCGTGTACTCAACGAAGGAATTTATTAGCTCACCACAAACTAGACAATTAAATCACTAGTGCACACAGTACTCTTCAACAGTTCCAGTCGCTCAGTAGTTCACAGTAGTCCACAGTCGTTGCTCAGGTCACAGGTATAATCTTCTTCGGTTGCTTAAGCTCGCTGTGTTTGTTAGCGATCTCAAAGACAGAATGAATGGTGTCGCTATGCGAGCGTGTTCATATACCTCTCAATTAGGAGGGTCGAATCATCTACAAAATACGCGAGCGATAACTATCCACTCTCTTTTGAAGTTTGCCGCCGTCACTGAACTTTCGAGTTCATTCTCGATATTTACCTATTGTTTTCATTTATTCAAAAGAGTAGGTACTCGTAGGTAGGTTGTGACTTTGTGTTGACAATTCTAGATTTTTCTATACCAATCGGTAGAGTACCTCGTCACTAACAATGCGTTTTTATTTCTTGAAGATCCGGTTATTAGTTTTCGAGATATCGACGTCTGTCGTAACAATATGGTAACGGTAATAACAATATGGGCCTATGTAACAGTATCCTCGCTAGTCCAACTTCTGAGGAGCCGAAAAAATTGTATTCCTTAGCTAAGATTTGCTGTATAGATCATTGATTGAACACCATGTATTCAACAATTCCAATGAGGGCGACATAGTCACGCTATGACTAAGACCTCAATCCTCAATAACAACTGAAGATTAAAAAAACTATCTATAGGTAATAATAGATCAAATATATAACCACTTTTAATGCTTTCACTTTGGTGACAAACTTACATCACGGCCCGCACATGTCTGTTTGTTTAAAAACTTCGGCACGCGAGCGCGCTGAAGCCCGCGCCCGCCCCGCCGTCCCTCGTGAACCCCGAATAGACCCCTCAGACACCGTACCTAGTGCCCGTTTAAGGATATTTAAGAGACGCAAGATTGTTGTCACGAAAACATGATAAAAACTTTACAAATTAAGTACGATATTCAATGGACACATTAAGATCGGTGAACTGAACTCAAAGTATACGTGGTAAAGTATACGCTGAACACTAGTGCCCTCCAAATTTCAGTCGGGCGACGGCCGAACTATATTATACGCTAAAAGGCGTTGTAGTGATGGAATTACGTCCATGCCAATTTTTTGCCCTAGCATTCTATTGATCATAAGGAACATTTGGGCTGAAAATGAGGGTCGGTTAATCTTGCGTCCGTATTTCGGACGCACAAAGTCAGTCGGACGCGGCATCATCGGTAAATAACGCCATGTAGGACGCAACATGTCCTTCAAGATTTATATATATATATATATATATGTATATATATATATATATATATATATATATATATATATATGTAGTTGAACAAAAACAGCGACAAAACACAATTAAATTATTTATTTACTGAACAATCTTACTTTATTATTATATCGTTGAAACAATGATGTTGTTTTATTTTCCATATTATTTTTGAGACTACGGAACACTAATTATAAAAGACAACTGTATGGTTCCTTAATATAACAAACAAAATAAAGAACAAAAACAAAACTATTTATTAATCAAAACTACTACATCAATACAGTTGCGGTTCGAACTCGCTACCTTTATAATGCCATTACGCCTATAATACCACTCAACTGCGTGAGCCTTTGCTAGTTTAATGAAATTTACCTTCTCATTTGATGGCAGGTAAATCACTCACTAACACATATTCAATTGTTCACGATTCATGATCGTGCACACTGGCACACATAAACATAATACACTAATACGCCTGTAACGATGACGCACACATGTGACTTCAAAGCAATGGAGTTATTGTTTTTGACTGTTCACACACATATGTAAAACATACGGGTGTTTCCACTTGACCCAGATGATAAATAGATTTTATTAGATGGATAGGCTAACGTTTTTGTCTTGTGTACATCGTTACATATAATTTATATGAAAAAGCATATACTTTTCGTCTTTGCCGTGTGTACGTATAGTGGACAGCGAGTCCCCACTCTTATGTATGTAAAGGTGCAAGGTTTGAGCAATGACATTAAAGGTATGAGAGAAGAAACATGAATGTAAACTTTGGAAGTGAGAAAATCTAGCCAATTAGTCAGATCTTCTTGGAAAATGAATCGACAACACACGAGTCACTTTGACAAGTAGAGTAGGACCCACATAATGAAATAACAATGAAAAACGCTTTGAATAAACTAAGGTAGAACTACACAAATGAGTGGAGTACTTTCACCTCACACGGCGAAATCCAAAAACTGAATACATATATTTTATTTTATAACATCCTTATCCTTTTATTTTTTAATTTTGTAAAATTTCTTAATACTCATGTGATACCTAGCTAGATAATAAATTTAAAACGTGTCCATGGTACACCTTTGAGGTGTATCAAGGGTCATTTAACGTACAAAGTAGCCATAGACCACCTCTCAGGTATACTATGGATGATACAATTTATAGTTTGCTGTTAGGTCTTGTTAGGTGTACTACGGATCGGGCACGATAGCTACGATGCTGGTAATATAATATGTAAAACAGAAATCAGTTATGACAATACTCACCTACATAATGTCTGAAATTCTCCAGAGGATACATTCCAACGCATTCACCCATTTGAAATAGTTGCCAAACTGTAATGTATTTATTACAAAAAGTTAGTTAAGTGCGAGTCCGACTCGCACAACGAAGGTTCCATATAAATGATTTTCACACAGTTGCAGATTGTAGTGTTTAGGTATAAATTTCATCGTAATCCGTCACCACATTCCCGAGAAAAATATTTT